>OY292388.1:38292565-39621137 GCA_958496215.1 Verbena officinalis
AGTTTGAGATTGTGTACATATTCTATATGCTACAGCTTATGCCTTTCTGTAATTTTTAATCTGTGTGTGTGGTTTGTTGTGTGAAAGAATGGACTTGTAATAATTATGGGAAAAATTAGAAAATATATATCCGAATTTGATCCCCGGTTCTGATTGGTAACCCCTCCTTAAGTTTCCGAAATGGGCTAGCTCGAGTGTGTTGTTGGATTTTTTGGGCCTTGGGCCCAAATGGTTATTGTACTTTCTGAAGTGGCAATAATCATTTGACTCATTTCATGTAAAGGTAAGAAGTTCAAATTACATATTTATCTTCAACATAAAATGAGACTATGAGAGTATTTGTAATTATCATGGGATTAATTGTATAGTCCTCTTGAAACATCGGATAGTAGCCAATGGCCCAATGCATCCAATATGAGAAAAACTATCCAATGGCCCAATGATCCAATATGAAAAGAAAAAAAAAGGGGGATATTTATTAATTAGAAAGTATTGATTAAATTTAAATAATTCTCTTTAGGGCGTATTACATCTATATATACCACCCGTGAGTTTTAACCTAATTACAATTTAGCCTCTTTATTTTCAGAAATTACATAAATCTCCCTGACATTTCACTTTAATATAAAAAAATTCCTTGAAATAGGCTTATTATTGCATTGTTTGGTTTCATGTAGTGTTGTTTTAGGGACTTTTTCTTATAACAAAGTGAAATAGCATGAAGGTTATTCTAATTAATTTTTGAAAATAGAAGAAGTAAATTGTAATTAGGGAAAAGTGGCCTTAGGGTAAATAGATGTAATTCGCCCTTCTCTTTAATTTATCATTTTTCTTTCTCAAAAAATTAATGTTCCTTTTTATTATTCAGGAAAAAAAGAAGAAATTAAATTAAGCAGAAGAAAATTAAGGTTGGAAATAAAGTCTGAATATATCTAGCTAGCAGCAAAAGATCTTTGTTTGATTATATTATATATTCAGAGAGAGAGAGATATGGTGATCAATTTTGTAACCGTACGAAGTGCATGCAACAATGCTAGCTATGAAGAAGCAAACAGAAGGCAAAGACGACAGACACGTACATCAAGCGTATTCTAAGGCACCTAACACTTCACTTTCACCACGCAAACTGCTCATATTTCAACTGCAATAGAACTAACTGGAGGCGACTAGCTCAGCTCATCAGAGGGACAATATGATCATGAAATAGCTGATCTTCTACGAAATTAGCTAGATATCCTTGTTTCCCAAAGCTGGCCTGTTAATCCCAAATCCCCCTTATAAAATAGCTAGCTAGCTAGGCTGATTATGATCTGATAGATTGTTGTATATATATAGTTTAAGATGGAGTTTAATTTCTTGGAATAAGTAAGATAGTCAGGAGTTTTTGGTAATTTCTAGAAACGGAGGGATTAAAATTGTAATTCTAGATAACATGATTTTATTTAAAAAGGAGATAATATTATATAATATATTTTTTGAAATTAAGAAATTTATATATACTTATGTACCAAAATTACATATATATCAGATCGAACAGAAGTGATGTTATCATGTTGATAGTCCAATCCAACTACTACTTTCCTAATTTCCGCAGGTACATAAAGAAGTGCTATTGTTGTATAGCCTTACTCCTATATATTTATTATAAATATAATAGAAAGTTTGAATTTTTGGCAGATATTATTGGATTTGTATACATTAATCAGAGACAATTTGTCAATATCTTTCTTACACAAACAGTGCATTTTGTGGGGCTATTTTTTCTCTTTTCTCCGAAGTTCTAAACGTGTGCATGCGCATGCTATAGTATGTCTCTACTAGATCTATATATCTGTGCATATATGTTTGACAGATCACACAACTCTTTAATTAAGGATTTCTCTTTAATTTCTAAATTCACCTTTTTCTGATATTAGGCTATAAATAAAATATATATTCTGCACCAGCAAACTCTTTTTCAGGCCGGTTTATATATATATATATATATATTGTACAATGGTTCTAGCTGATGTATGTTCAGATATATCTCTATACATACATCAAATTTTGAGCTTTGTCTTTCAAGATTGATCATATATCATCTTTCCAAATAAGGGAGATTCCACCTATAACAACAGGTTATTACTTTCTAAACCTATAATTCTGATTAATTCAAAGTACTTGGTTTTATATATCTGTCACAGATCATATCTTGGAAATTAATTATTACAAGTCGTTCTTATGAATTTTCTGTGATAAAAGAGTTTCGCTAGCTGCTTGCATGAGTCATATGGTAGATAGTCGCCTTAATTATACTTATTTAATCTCCTCTCCATCATTTTTGGTTTCTCCTTCTTTGAGTTAATCTACTTTAAACTTTAGCTGATCCGAGTTTTTAGGGATCAGGGCTAATTAATTATCTACACAAGAATAAAAAAGCTTAATTTAAAAAGGAAAAAAAAAATAAGGAATAGACAAGCTTCAATTTCCGTTTTGGATGCAACCAAAAGGAGAAAAGATAAAGAAAAATTGTTTTTTACTGGTTTACCTTTTTCACTTGTACATTTTTTTTTAAAAAAGAATCCTTGATCATTATTAATAAGTACTTATTAACCCAGAAAATATCGTTAGCAAGAATATAAGGACAGCGATGCTCATACGTGCACCAGCTGCGCGCTTGCTTGTTGTATGGACCATTTGCTGTCTTTTCCACAAGTTGCTAATCGTCCCACTGACCAGAACAATTAATTTTGTAGTACTATACTATGACCACAGCAAGAAAACATAAAAAAAAAGTCATGATAATATGAAATTTATGACTAAATATATGCATTTACTGATGATTTTTTTTATTTTGTTATTAAAATGAGTTTCGCAATTAGTGACAAAATTGATATTTTTAAGTTATCACTACTTCATTTAATTCATAGCACATCATAATTATACTGAAAATTTAGTGACAAATATTAACATTTTATCATAAAACATGATGACAAGAAAGCAATTTTATCAATATTATTAAAAAGATGTAACTAGCTAGCGACAACATAATTTTATATTTAGGTCCTTATAGTTTGACAATTTTATAATACAGTCCAAAAGGGTAATCCAGTTATTTTATAATTTTTTTTCTTTTTTTTGTAAATTTTTAACAGAAATGTTAACTTTGACTAACCGTCAACGAAATTTTTGACTAATTTGTAAAAAATCGATTCTTCTGGACCTAAATATAAATAACCCAAAAGATGGGACCCAGGTATAATTTTCTCTTAAATATAGTCACTTATTTTGCATAATTTGAGACGACATTCACATTATTGTAGTTTTGATATTTATCACTAATATTATTTCAATTATTTCCCGATCGAAACATTGAAAACGACTGAAATGCATAATACATACACCACTTAGATGTAATACACATTGTCTTTCAGTCGAAACGTTGCAATAATATTTTTATTTCCATCTTTATTTCGCTTTAATTTTAACTGCAGCAATTTAGTCCGATTTTACAAATATTATTTCTTAATTCCAAAAATGACAGATGTATATGATGAAATCTTGTAATTCAATCTATATATACGTACGACAAAAGTACTACTAAGTAATTACTGATCCACAATTTATCCGACAAATTGATTAGGGTTCTTATTCAATGTTGTGTATGACTAACTAATTATAAATTTTGTTTGCAGACATAGCAATGTATTGGAAGTTTGGGTTTACATTTGGATTTGCCGGCTTTTGTCATTTACTCAGATCCACATCTATTTAAGAGGCGATATATGCATATAATTTATGAGGTATGAAAAATGATTGGATCAGCACAACATTGTCCAATGTATGACTGAAAGTCTCTGTTGTCCCGTGTTGTTCTCTTTTCTTGTTAAGAGTCAGTATTAATTATGTTTTAACATTATTTTGTCTTTTGTTGACTACATTTATTGAAAAACAAAACAAAACCTATGATCTAGACACAACTTAAGAAATAAAAAAGAAAAATATCTAGAGACAGATAACTAATTAGTTTTATATATGTTGGGATATATAGAGGGCTACTATCGTGCTTTGCGTATGATCAGAGACAATTTTACAAAAAAAAAAAATTAAAGACAATTTTTAGATTAACTATTTCATAACAAATTATCAAATTCAAGAAAATAGATTATAATTTTTTACACCCCTGTTTTGTGAGCTTGTTAAGGGTTATTAATATCAATTTGAGTAAGATGGCGAATCTCCACTCTCCAGGATGATGGTAGGAGAGTGAAAGAACCGCTTGACGAGTGCGAAACTCGTGTCCCGCAGGAGGACGGTCATCTTTTATAGCACGAATTGTAACTCCTTATTGCTGTATTTTCGTGTTTTTATTAACCTTGTGTATGCTGTTGTGGGTGATGGTCTGATCATCTTCTTGATGTACTTTTCGAACTTACTTATTTGATTTATATATGAAGGGGGCTCTTTAACCCTACGGTCTTCCGGCCGGTTACTTGGTTTGAAAAAAATATCAATTTGAAGAATGCCAAAATTAAGAAGTTATGTAATAAGCGAATTAATTGAATATGTGTACTATAAATACATATACTTGTAGTTGAAAAATTAAACCATGACCGCTGAAGATTTAATTCATGAATTGCTTTCTTAATAACGCTCAACACTTGATGATTCATAATTTTTTTGTCTGTAGAAGCTGGTTAAGTCTGCAATTCTGCATTAATGTTAACATCTACCAAATAATAATATATAGTAGTGTAATTACTTTAGTTGGCAAATTTAATTATTAGCAGTAGCTATGTTCATATATGTTGAAATGAAGAATGCAAACTAATGCAACAACTCGTTGCCAACTAGCTAGCTTTTACCATTCATTAAGGTTTTCTTTCAGCAGAAGGGTTTGAACATGTTTGAGTAAATTTAGCAGATATATGCATGTACTGTTGTCGTTGCACCTTAATTAATTTCCGGTCTATTATTCCGCTGGAGATTCACATGATAATCCTTGTCTGCAGAAAGCAAGAAAAACAATCCAGTATTTAAGGTAAGTAACAATTTCAGGCAAAAAAGTTGAATCTACTACGAATTGTCTGTAATTTCCCAAAAATTAAAAATCAAGGGATTATTTATCTAATTTTTGAAAGTAATCTTCCTAAAACCCCAATTTGGAAAAGTTGACCAATGAATGGTGCAATCTTAACCTAATAACTTATAACCAAAAAAGTAGGAATTGACCATTTTCTCGAAAAATAAGGAAATGAAAGAAAGAATTGAACTGGATTATTCATAAGCTTATGTTTCTCTCAAAGATATTTACTTCACTCAATATCTCTTCAGAACTTGAAATAATAAGTACTAACACAGGGCAGCAGTAAACTAATAAGAAATTATCTAAAATTAAGGGAGATATAATATATATATATATATATAATAAAAACTAGAAGAATTTTATTAAATTACCAATTAATGAAATCCTTCTGGTTGATGTATAATAAAAACTGCATGTGTAATTCATTTAATGCCTTATTATTTGACCTAATTGCACTTAACCACCAATACATCCAATATATTTATAACAAAAACCAGATATATACGTTGCAGCTATAACTACTACTCAATGCTGGTCGTTCTGAAACAATTTGTGAGCTTAACTGTGGACTGTGGTGGTTATTTATATAGTGTAGTACTAGAGAACTTTGCAAAGTTGAATTTTCTCACAGAGTGGAAATAATATTGATAGATGGCTAGATGTGCTAACAGATATGAAGTTCAGTTGATTGGTCTAGCTATTGGGATGAGGTCATGAGACACTAGATCGCTTAAGTAAGTTTTAGGGTTCGAATACTCGTTTGTGCATTTGGGTTGCGAGGGTCATTTCCAATTGGGTCTCTGCAATACCCGAGCCGTAAAAAAGACATGATGGGAAACCAAAAAAATGATATGAAGTTCAGCCATGCATGGAACTATATATGTGAGGTACTTCATTCTCTGGGCTTAAATATGTTTCACAAAAGTTGATTAATATTAATTATTTACAATTTAGAAAAGCTCTATTAATAGTTCATTTAGCAACTTATGTGTTCTTTGAAGTATGTAGTGTGAAATTAAATGCATGACTATATATATGTTTTTTTGGCTAAGTGCCTGGGGAGAATGTTGTAAGGGCCGGGTACAAGCAGCTTTATCTTCATCTTCTTAATACAGCTGAATGTTTTGCAGGTACTTTCTATTTTGGAGAAAACAATTACAAATTAATACGAAATATTAATAATCTCAATAATTAGAAAGAATTTATGCTGCTAGCTCTCTTGTGATTTATGAAGTATATCTTCAGTAGGTTTCTCTTAGCAATGAAACTTGGACATTCTCATGAGGATTAAGCTGCTTTTAAAGGTATGTCCAATTTATCATTCATAGCCGAAGTTAAGTTAATGCATTTAATTAATTTTCTGTCAAAGATCATGCCATTTACTCATTGCTCCACACTTAAATGCAAGAATTTGACCAGCATTCGAAAATAATAACCTTGGTTTACTTTGAATCCCAAGTGTTAATTAATCATGAAGCCAATCAAACAATTTCCTTAGGATTTTTCAGCCAGATTAGTTATTTAAAGAATCCTAAAAAATCTATGTATGTAACACTAAAAACTATGCAAAAATGACGAGAAAAACTTAAGTGAACTTCAACTTTGGTGTTGCGTACTCTGGGATATTACTTAATTATATTGTAAGATCTTCAAACTGAGGTTATGGGGTTCAAATTACATTACAATAAAAATCACATTTATTTTAGCCCTACTGATACAGAAATACATGAAAGCTAGGGATTCAAATGAAGTTCTCATGAATTATTCCAAACCCATGATAAATAAATCTAGCTAGCTACACATACCTGAAAATTGAAATACACCCGTCACTCTAAAAATCCAGGAAAACCCCTCTCAAATCAGTGATTTATTGCTGAAACAATGGAAAATTCGGTGTTGCAGCTGATGAATACTCTGAGCTGATTAGTTGTTCAGCTGCCAATGGAACTTGATTTGTGACTGCAAATTGACTTGAGTTCATCTTATCATTGTACAGCAGTTCCCAATTTCCAAGGAATCCCATGAAATTGCTGTTGGGATCTGAGCTTGAATTTCCCAGCAATAATTTCTCAATTGTGCCCTCGTCAGCAATGATCTGCTGCATTAATGAGGGAGTAAAACCATCAGCATCATATGGAGAAACCCTTTCACCCGATTCCTGATCAATTGAAGACCCTAATTTCTGAGCATCATTCTGATTAGGGCTAGATTTACAGTTCTCCAGCTGTTTGATCATCATTTTCTCGATTGTTCTATACCTCGCCCTTGCTCTAGCCTTCTCCCTCGATTCTGATCTCAAGTTAGGTTTAGTTTTTTTTCGCGTTTTTTCAGTCTCACCTTTATTTGGCAGATTAATAATACCTCCCCGGATCTCATTGTTCGAAATCTCCTCAATTCCAGACACCACTTCACACTCAGACAGAAAAGATTCACTCTTTGCATCACTTAACATGGAAATATTAATTATATTCTTATTATTTCCTTGAGGGTTATGATCTTTTGTCAGGTCCTTGATGGCCTTCTTCGATTTATTAAACAGCCATTCGATTGTCTTGCTCGCTTTATCATAGCCCAACATATCTTGAAGATCAAAGAATTTTCTCGCAACTTGAAGAGATAATCTCATTCTCCTGTCTCTAATCCCCTGGGCAGTGCAAATTTTGCTGTGTCTATCTTTCTTCCCAGTTCTCTTCCTCTGCACAACGCCGAGATTTCTTCTAGAGATTGGCTGATTATGATCAATTACTGCTTTTTCTTTCAGCTTCTTTGATAGCCCAGTACTGCGTTTTGCTGTATTTCTTTCCTTTTTTGTGGAATATTCTTGAGAATCTTTGTTTTGGTGAGTCTGATCTGCTGCGGCAGCCATGAGGAGATTGTGATGGAGGATCTGGTTCAAGGGAGATTCGTATTCGTCGAGAAAAGGTGAAGGGAAGTTGGAGAAAAATGGAGGGTCGTGATCAATATGATCTGATGGTTTGGAGATAGGGTTTTGAACAAGAATATCAGAAAGCTGGAAATTAGAATTAGGCCTTTTGAACATGGAGTCGAGATCAGGGTCATCGCTGTTGTTGTTGGCCGAAGAAAACATGTCTTGGGTTTTGTAAATGCACGAGTTATAATTTGTCTTCTTTTTCTTTTTTTTACCAACTTTTTTGAAGAGCTTTTATGGACTGATTTGAATAAAAGGTGGAAACTGGGACGTGATGAAGAAAGAAAGCTAGCAAATTGGGGAGAGAGAGGGTACTATTGCATTATGGTAGTGAAATTAAAGTAGTGTTGGAATACGAATAATAGAGAAGATGATAGCAATTTTGTGATGTGATGGAGGAAAAAGGTGGTGGAGAAGATGATGGGATTTGAGAGGAGTTTAATTAAGAAAGTGATGCCTATTGTACACAATATTTATCAAATACTACAACCTCAGCTTTATCTTTTGTCTTCATAGCTCAGAGAGAGAGAGAGAGAACTCACGTGCATGGTTGCAGACTAACAGGTGAAGATATTATAGGGCGAACAACTAGACCTAGCTAGCTAATTCAAGTGAGTGGTGGAGAAATCCCATTTTTAGATGCTTCAATTTTTCTGTCAAATATATATAATTCTTGTCGCCTTTGGAAAATATGCAACATGAGTACGTTATACTTTGTATATTTTAATATAATTTAAATGAATTAATTAAGATTTGATAAAATCTAGATTTAGAAGACGAAAAGCGATCGATATATAATCGGCTAGACTCATGAAGTTCGATTTTATATATGCATGGTACCATGCCTATATATTGTAATAGTCTCATATATAACTAATAAGTAATATAGATATAATTCAACATTAATATATATTGATTGTGTAATAAATGATTATCAGTTTAATTAATTAATTGTGTATATAAATGTGGATCGAGTTGGTCTTAGGCATATATATAGTAGCTAGTAGGTAGTTTGTAGTAAGAGCTAGTTATCCTTGTAAGAAAAATGAAGTTGTATAGGTACTAGCTAGGTGTCCCCGGCCGGCCGGCCGGCCCTGCCATCGCTAAGCTAGTGGGTATGGCCGGGTAGGACAATTATTTGAAGCTGCAGGCAGCAGTGATATATATTAAAACTCCTTTATTTTCATTGAAGGCCGGGCACTAGGCCAGTGTCTCTTTGACTGAATGTATGTCCCTTTCACGACTAAAGTTGATATATATAAACAAAACCCTACATAACTTCTTACTCCTCTTCTTTTCCGATCCCTCATCTTGATTATATATAAATTTCTACCACAGTAATTAATTAGCTAGTACTCTCCATCTTTTTAATATTCTTATATTGACATCGATCAAATTAATATTATTATTACTGATGTTAATTTATGGGCCGGGGTGTAAAATTAAAGAAACATGCATGCATACACTTTTATAATTCCAATTATAATTAAGATAATTGCATGTTACCAAAATGATCAATATTGTTTATAAGCATATATAATTATATATATACATACATGCTGTAAATTAAAGTTACACGATTGTATATATGTGATCTGCTTGCTTTAGAATAAGTACGTCCACATACATGATTAAATTGGTGAATGAGTTGCACATATATATATATATATATATATATATATATATATATATATATATATATATATTATTGATAAATACAATTCACAGCATGCATTTATGAAGACGACCACACAAAAACACACATATTTGTTTTGACACCCTACCCTACCTACTCCTGCAGGGAATGGGAATTGGGATCCCGACCGCATTGTAGTATATCATCACTAATATTAACAGATGAATCATTATTTTCTTTTACTCTTAGTTTTCATTTTTTATGATATATTTCTAAGAAGTTTAATTGGTTTTAAACTAAGAGTTAATCTTAGATTTTGATATAAGTTATTCGATATTGATATTTTTAAGGTTGGGTGGGCCGGGTCAAATATTCTTCTTGTCCGTCTTCTAAATGTGACTTTCTTAAATATCGATCTTTGTAATGAATTCCTTAATAAACTAATTATAGAAACTATAGCTCGTTCGTCGCAAATTTATCAATTAATGTCGTCGCAAGTCCTATCATTTTTCTTCATCAATATTTAATATTCCCGGGGAATATCAAATCAGCCACGACTACGAGTATATAATCATTTTTATACAATATTTTAATTTCTTTTTTCATACAGTTGTAATTTGTCAAATACTAGCTACTGTTAATGGGCCTCTTTCATATTCAACACTCAAATGAATACGAATCGACCTAATTGGGCTATAAATAGAGAAGAATATTAATAGGCCTATTGGGCCTACTCAAAACCCAAATTCTGTTTGGGCCTATATATACGTTCATTATATAGCTGTCTTCAAATTGGACGCTTTAAACAGATAATGTTTGATATTTCAATAGAGACATTAATCGTCCATTGTTCGAACTGATCTGTAGTCAAAGATGCATATATTTGAAAGATAATAATGATTTATTTGATAATATTAAAATCAAACTAAGAATAAGTAACTAACAATGATATATATAGAAATTAAAAGGAAGTCCCAAGATCCAAATCAATAATTAATAATAAAATTACTTCAATTAAGAACAATATTAATATATATATATATATATATATATATATATATATATATATATCAGCTTGTTCTGAAAGTAGTAATGTTGGGTTATAAATGTCTTTAGGGCATGCAGGCAATGCAAGATTAATGATTAACTTGGAACCGTAAAATCTAATGTTGTCTGAGAGACATTAATTATTAGTCCACTCCTGCAGCACACTAGACTTTTAATTTCTTTCGGCAGTACTACTGCATGAGAAATTGGTAAAGAAGATAGCTGCAGCATGTTTGCATTTGCATATGATCATGATTAGAGCTAATTTATATGCTGTTTCACATTTTGGTCCTGATGATGCTGATAAATGGTTTGAAGCTTTGAGGAGAGTACTTTTTCAATTCAGCAACGATCTGTTGATATTTGTGGATTCTACCTGCTAAGAACAGCCAAAAATTCTAATGTTAAGACCAAGTTGGGGTTTAAGCCAGCGTTGATCCTCCACTGAGTTAAATCAGGTACCAGGGGATAACGAGTGTGTAAGGACACTTAAGAGGATATTTTGGCAGTTTAGGTATGTAAATTGTGCGTACCTTGACCAGATACGTTTCTGGGTATTTATAAGGGATTTTCAGGATCGTGGGATGTGGAATGGATCATGTTTCTGAACGTGGTAGTTATCTTGAGGCAAGTGGGATTGTTGGATCAGTTATTCCCTAATTTTAGGGCCACTAAAAGTAGTGGGAAGTTACGGTACGGTTGAGTGGTTTCACGGATGAGATATAGCTGATTCGAGGATGTGGTTGAACAGGAGCGTTCTTCTTTGAGGAGGAATTTAGTGAAATATGGTCTTCGTCTTGTTCCTTGAGACTTCTCCTCGAATGTCACATTTGAGGGGATACTTGGTGTTTATTTTGAAAAGAGAGTAGCGCTCTTTAACTTGAGACGAGTGGAGAAACACTAGCCACATGGCATTACGAAATTATGGCACATCAGGTACTGTACTGTTTCTTGCAATTGTCTGCTCCAAGATTTTAGTCTTAATATATATTTTTTATATTTAATTTGTGAGTACTCAATCTACAAATTAGTTAATTCATTCATTTAATAATAAAGATAAGTTTGTGATTGAGACAAGCAATTCTACTTTTGTGACTTGATCAGTCAATGTACTTTAATTTCATTTACCCCAAATTTTGGCTCTTTTTTTTCCATTTAAAAATTGAATATGTATATATAAGAATCTTGGAGACAATATTGTTTGTCCACAGAAAAAAGGAAAAAATGATCGATATTGTGTGAGGGTGACCGGTGCTCCTAACATATTACTTTCCGACAAATGGACAAGATTAGTTGATAATCCATGAGATTGAGACCACTTAGATATATCTATCTTTCCTGGTCCACTAACACCGACCGTACGTCTCATTCATCACATTCTCTACTTTCTTTCCACAAAATTAAAACACTTCTAATTGCAATTTAATTTTGCCTCCTAATTTGATTTTTTAATTTTTTGTTCATTTTCGTAATTTTTTTTATGTTATGAAAAATAAATTGAAAATTAACAATTTGTTTCCGAAAACTGGAAAAACATATGTGTGCCACATATAATATATTTTCAGCGATTTATCAACTTTTGGCTAAAACCATGGTGAGATACTAGAAAATAGAAATACTTTTAATTAAAAAAGAGATATTCAACTTTTAGTTGATTCGAACCAATCTTCAGATAGAAAAAAGAATATATATATACACAAAAGAAAAATAAATTAATAGATATATGTTGTGTACTTAATTGCACTTGTATGATTCAAGACCGGAAACCGAAAGTTACTTTTGGCTAAATTTTGTTTTCTAGCATAAAAGCAAAAGTTTTTCAAGATTCCAACTTAGAAGGTGCTTAGAGTACTTAGAGAAATTAATAAGGGTACTGACTTTTTCTTTTGGGTTAGTTTTTTCGTTTTAATACATTAACATACCTATAAAATGAAAAATATAATAAAATTTCACGATGACTCCAAAAAAAAGAAAGAAATACTAGTGACAAAAAGAAATGACTAACTTAAAAAGTTGGTTGTAAAGAAGAAATTGTGAGTGTTCCCAGAAGCAGGTGTATGGAAAATGAGAGTCCACTATCTCTTAAGCTGCAGATTATACTTTTACCCACTTGTGGGAAATAATAGTGTTGATGGAGATGGACCACTTGTTGCCACTCATTATTCATACCATTTCCTAATTCAATATCGTCTGGATTTATATACATATCTTCTCTTCTTTACTTACCTCAATTTAATCATATAATAATGGTGAATCATTAACACATAGATTAGTAATCATTGAATCAACCAACTCTTCAAGTTTCAAACCCTAATTTGTGCACAAAGTAATTGAATTAGAAAGATCGTATCTAATTAGCTAGGCCTCTACAGTACTCGAGACTGAGAAAAAAAAAATATTTTAGAAGAAAGTATAAGGGTATCCAATTAGAGTTATTTCAAAATGTTGAGTAGCCAAGACGATCTAGTAAAGTTTACCGTACCTCGATCTCCATATATCTTTAGAAAACATGAATAAGACACATGACATAATTAATTAAAAATGTGATCATTTTTAATTTTTAAAGATGATCAAAAGTGGATCAAGCTAGGGCCATTAATTATGATTAAGGCCATGAAGTTGGAACTTAATTAATATTTTATTAATCAGCACTATAGAATTTAATTGGGAAGGGAATTAACATACGTCAAGAAAGCGTGGGACTGATGTCATCATAAACCCCACAAACAAAGGACTTTCTCGTGGCCTAATGTAGTAGTGGGGGTTGCGCCTATCATCAAATCTTTGAAGAGAAATTTAAAAAAATAATAATAATGGGATTATTAAAATGAGAAAGGTCCCATGATCTCCGGGATATGGAGGATATGGGTTCGAGTTCCACGATTGTGGTATTATTTTTTTGTATAGAAATTCGGTTTATAGTTTGTTGACATGTATTTTTATGTGTAAGATGAGTTATTTAACATGCTTATAATTGATAGAATTATACATGAATTTGATTGGATTGTAATATGATTAAATTGTACCTATTTCAAAAAAAAAGAGAGAGAGAAATATATATAATATAATATTTAGTTTTGCAGAAGAAGAGAAAAAAAGGGGAGGCTCTAAAAAGGTTATTGAAAATGGGGACCAAAGGCAGCCATGCGTGTGACCATTTAGCATCACAAGAATGGTGTCTCTTCTCACGTTAATTGTTTGATATATATTTTCAAACTCGATTAATATATAAGATACTTTAGAATTGAAAATTTAAATATTTATATAAATTTTATAGAACTCTATTTATTTTATTATGATTGTCAGAATACATAGTATACATGCATGCAGTAATTAACATTTAGGGATAACTATACTTACATCTCTCAACTTAAAGAAAAATACATCAAGATTCCCTCAACTATTGGAAATTACAGAGAGATTTCCTAACGGAAAAATCTAAACACTTAAAAGTTGCGAAATTTTCATTTTACGATGACCGTTAACTTAGAAAAGGGATAGTTACACTAAAGCTCTAATCTTAATGTACGGCCTGACCTACGTGTTAGATGGAGCCTAATTATTGAGAGGGTGTCTTTATAATTTCTAATAGTCGAGTGGTTATAAGTGTAATTATCTCTTAAACATTAGCTAGCTAGTAATATTCTTTTTTACCTCTTTTTCTGGGTCTAATTTTGTGAGAAAAGAGGTTATCAAAGATCAGTGTGCAACGGCAAAATAATGATCATTATTGTCTAGCTTGCTCTGAGTGGCAAGCCAAAAATAATCTCTCACGATCTCTCTTCCCCAAACACAAAATCCTCCTGAGAGAGACAAGTATAGTAAATTCAATTATGGTGCTAATAAAAATGAATATAAAGTTCACTAGGGTTAATCATGCATAATATATTTTTTTGTTTTTCAACTTTTGTCAGCGGCAAAGCTAGCTAGCTTCTTACTAAGCAGTCTAATATACTCAGACTTTGCTGGTCAAGGAGACCTCTAGCTGAGCTCAATGAAGAAAATGATCACTTTTTTCTTCTTTTAATAAAATTTGTCTTGTAATGATCCTCCACCAAATCTTGCTTATGATCATAACTGGGGTATCTAGAGGACATGTTATGGAATATATATCGATCACATTGTATATACATACAATTATAAATGGGCAACTCAGTTATTCACCCACTTGTTAAAGTAGATATATGTGCAACCTAGTATTCAAATTCCAAATCATAACACCCAATACAAGGACGACAACGACATAAATTGAATGTAATATTAATTTTCTGTCCAAATGAATTAATAAAGTGTAAGTAGAATTCGGGTATATAAATGCAGTTTAAATTAGTGTGATTGGTTTTAATTGGAAAAGGACGATCGACAATAAGAGTAAATATATTGTCGTCATGAATATATATATATATATACATGCAAGTTGCAACTGAAACCGAGGAAGCTGGAAATTACTATTGCATATAGAGAGAGACATGAACTGTAATGAAAAGAAGATTAATAAAGAGAACCTGGAGGAGTGTGTTCCAAGACACAATCATTACCATGCCTCTTGGCGTGGAAATACCTATAATATATATATATATATATATGGAGAGAGAACCTAGCTTGACCACAATCCAAAGGGGAATTCTATACAGATTATAATTTAATCTTTTATATATGTATACCAATTAAGCTTTATTATATACAACAATTTGTCTTTGGTCGGTCGACAATCTGTGTGTTGTGTGTTTACTGTGCTGCTATGCTTTGTGATCTCTCTCTATCTCTCTATTCTAGCTTTCTCTCTCATGAAAAAATTATTTCTTTCTGCGGCAGCAGCACTCAGAGAGTGTAATTATAGGCTTTGAACCAATCACTAACCAACATGCCATATTATAATATGGGTGTATCTATGTATGCTGGAAAAAAGTAATTGTGTGATGATCTGATAGCTACAGAAATGGATATGTAGAGAGAGGAGAGAGAAAAGGGAGTGCCGTAACCAGAAAGGAAAGAAGATTAACAGTACTTTCATACCTCTATATATGTTAGGGATGAAGAAGGTGGGGTGGTGACACAGAGAGAGAGAGAAGCTAGCTGCCAAACCAAGACAACGAAAACAAAAACAAAAAAAAGATACCCACAAAGCACAATACAAAAGGAAAATATTAAAGCCTTCTTCTTCTTCTTCTTCACCATTCTTCACCCTTGACAGAAAATTTAAAAAAAAAAGAGACTTTTTTGGCAGAGAAGAAGAAGAAAGTCTTTAAGAATACAAGATATAAGTAGGGGTAGGGTGGGGGTGTCGACAACTCTCCACATATCAAACAAACAAAGGTACTGTGTCTTTATTTCATTTATCTTTTTCTGTTTTTTTCTTCCTTTGAGAATATCTCCTCCTTTTATATATCCCTTTTGCCCCCCATAAGTAGAATCCAAGTTCTTGATCGATCCTCTCCTTTCACATATTCTCTTTTTTCATCTTCATGTGATAGAAACTAAGATGGAATATTGATATTATGAAACAACCCTAAAGCTAGTTAATTAATAATTAATCACACAGTACTATCTAATTTCAGATACGATGATGAATATATAAATCGAGGTGGGGTTTTCTTCAGGGGTCTTTCATTCATATATTATTATGTGCGACAGCAGCAACAACAGCAACAAAGAGAATTTCAATCAAGAAAATATTTCTCAGCTGGGCATCCATATTTTAACTGACAACATTGAGGGTTTTCAAATTCAGGATCAACCACAGCTAATTAATATTCCACAGATGCAGCAACACAACACTAGCGGTACTGATGCTTACATGGCTCTAGGGGGCAACGGTGGGGGTGGATCCACCCTAACTTTCCCCGAGGTCTCACAAATGTTACCGTGGACCCTCCCACAGGTCCACAGCTACAACCCGCTCCATTTCTCCACCCGCGACCACCACGCCGACCCTTTTCTTCTCCCACCTCCGGTGCCACCATCCTACGGTGGTTTGTTCAACAGGCGGCCTGCGGGTTTGCAGTTTGGGTATGATGGCGGGTCGGCGGACCACCACCTCCGGCTCATTTCTGAGTCGTTAGGGCAGGTGGTGCACCCCAGCTCCGCCCCGTTTGGCCTCCACGCCGAACTGCAGAAAATGACGGCTCAAGAAATTATGGACGCTAAGGCTCTCGCGGCTTCGAAAAGCCATAGTGAAGCTGAGAGGAGGCGCAGAGAGAGAATCAATAATCATCTTGCTAAGCTCAGAAGCTTACTCCCCAGTACCACCAAAGTAAGCATCACTACAATAATTTTTATTATTATAAATTTATAATCATTACTTTCCACATTAATATTTTCATGTATATTAATCAAGATATATATTAATTCAAGATATACTTTAGTATTTGCACCAACCTTAAAGATTGATTTCTTAGATTTTCCAAGATCCTACACTTAGAATACATGATAAATTATATTTATCATGACGTGATGATGTTTAGGTGGAACTAAGAAATGCCAAATACGGTTAATTAATATTTTTTTATACACGACCAAGCTTATTAATTGTTCTATATTATCTAGACTAGATTCATATGCTATTGATTGATATGTGCCGAAGAGAAATTAAAGTTTTAAATTATTAAATGAACTTTCCTCTTTTCCTTTTTATTTCAACGCGATTCCCAATTGTTGGTTCCGAGGAAAGGAAAAATGGGATTGAAAAAGGCAATAAGCGTTAATAGCGGTCAGTTTGATATGATAAAGAGAAACCATAGAGCAGTCGAAAAGCTTCCATGGAAAATTCTTGCCGGATTCGCAGTCAAAAATTTAAGTATGAAGATATTCTCAAAAGAAATACTCTTAAAAAGACAGACAAAGAAGCATACTTGTCAGTCATTGGGCGCATTTTCACACATTATTATACCCATGCCTACTCTTCCTAAAATCCCACCATTAGCATTTTACGCCAAACAATCACTAAAACTAAAAAAGCTTTCTTTTTTTTCCATAGTTCCAACTCTAGCTACGTACCACTTCTCCGAACCCCATCGATAGATCTCTTCTTTTCACACACACACACACACACACCAAAAAAGAATTAAACTTTATGAATCTTGCATAAAATTATTAATGTTTTATGTGATTTACAGACGGACAAAGCTTCTTTGCTAGCAGAAGTGATCCAGCACGTGAAGGAGCTAAAGCGTCAAACTTCTCTAATAGCAGAAACAAGCCCCGTTCCAACAGAAATTGATGAATTGACAGTCGATAATGCATTGGATGAAGATGGAAAATCGGTGATTAAAGCTTCAATCTGCTGTGAAGACAGATCGGACCTTTTGCCTGATCTCATCAAAACTCTGAAAGCTTTGAGGTTAAGAACGTTGAAAGCTGAAATCAGTACTCTTGGAGGTAGGGTAAAGAATGTACTGTTCATAACTGGAGAGGAAGATTCCTCAAATAATAGTAACGGATCAGAGAGTGATCATCATCAGCAGTACTGTATAAGCTCAATACAAGAAGCCCTTAAAGCAGTTATGGAGAAATCTAATGGGGATGAATCAGGTTCAGGAAATGTTAAGAGGCAAAGAACCAATATCAATATCCTTGAACACAGGTCCCTTTGAAGATAATCTTCACATAATTACTATAGTTAAAAAAAATTATTAATCCACTCTTTTTTTTTTCCTTTCTATTTTCTCTGTGTTTCTTGGGGTTTTTTTTATTTTTTTAATTAACTAAATGGGGTGTGCTAGTTGGAGTAAAAATATATATTTTGGCCTTTTGGGATAACTTGTCTGAAAGGGAATGTGAATTTGAAAATCAAGGAACTGAAACAGACAGCTGACGAGGAGTGGATCGATTGTGGTTGGTGGAAGTTCCAAAATTATGTTGTGACTTCGTTTTCTTGGACAATTTCATATGGTGTTTGGAAAGGGATCTTTTTCGTGAAGAGAGAAACCTTAGATCAAAATCTAACATGGAAATATTTGGACTTTTTGAGAGGTTTTATTCATGAACAACTGGTTTCTTGTCTGAAATTAAACATGCAGTCCTTTTTTGTAGTATCCCAGATCTCTTACGTAGCGTGTCATAATTAGGTTATTTTGAGAAAGGTGACAAAATTTGTTCTCGTACTACATCTGCTACGAGTCACCGCCACCGCCATGCACTACCGAGTTGCCGCCACTTCAGCCACCGGGATTTCAGATATGGCGCCCAAAAATGCTGATGGACTTGAGCAATTGTGGGAATGTATATAAGTAATTGATATATTTCCGTTTCTTGTTATGTAAGGTTTTCAAAGTGGTTAACAAATTATTATATATATGTTGACCCCAGGTGAGGTTTGTATCAAAGTGCAAGATTTTTGGTTGCACTTCTAGTGAAAAATCCATGGTTTATCTTCAATATTTATCAATGTTCCATCTCTTTATCGCTTTTGAAAACTTAGAACTTGTTTACTTTCAGATAAAACTTCAGTTAACCTACAGAAATAGTAATCGCGACTTGTTTATTTCTCTGTCCTGCTTACCCTATTTAAGACATCAGACCCGCGAGATTTTGCCAAAATCTGTCACTGTTCACGCTTTATTTAGCAACAATGAAAAGCTATTGTTATTTAGCAATGGCTACTGTAGCAATTTTCGTTGATCTTTTCACCCCTAACTTGAGCGAATTTACAACTCATTGCCGTTGTTGGCTCCAACATCTCCCTCCTAAAATTGGCAGACAATTTTTTTGCCCAAACTCGTTTTCCCTTATAATTTTCTAGATGGGGTGTAGACCATATATTCATTCCATTCATCAGCAATATTTCACTTTCCTGAACGCGCAGAGGACATCTGGTTAGGGCTTTGGTTTTTTCTCATCTTTTCTCACACTAATAAACCTCAACGAATTACTTCAAACCAAGGGATGTAAATACTAACCATTAATCAGAATAAATATATTGATCGTCAAAACTTCCTGTGTTGATTTTGCCTACAATTTCAATCTCTATCAACAACTGTAATAAGAACCCGGAGAGCGGCGCAAGAAGACGGGAATAGAGGAAAAAGCAGAAGTGGGAGTGATTAGGGTTGGTTTTTGGGTCAGGGGTAATTTCAAATTTAAAATTTTTAAAATATAGTGTGACAAAGTAAACATGACAGCCCAATCAACAAAAATTTAGGGACCAAAGTAAACACGAAAAATGAGTGGATAATAGATTAGGTATGCGCCATATGCTAAGCCCATCTGGCTTAAATTATCTCAAAGTAAACAAATTCTTATATTGTTAATTAAACATCAATCTTTCTTAAATTACATTTTTGTAATTCTCTCTATTGAAATTCAAATAAACGGATGGAAAAAAGTTAGATTGAAGATATGAACAAAAGGTAAAATTCATTTATAAACTTGTTTGCAATACGAACTCAACATAGATTTCAGAAAATGAAAAGATTAAACGTGGTCTTGAGTCCCAATTATGATATATGTTAACGAAAGTTATATACCTTGTTACAAATAAAAATTGGGAAAAAGTAAGGATAAAAAAATGATGTTTTATGGAATAGTATTGTAAAATGTTGAATATTTCAGGTGTAAACTGTAGAATCGAGAAAGTAACAAAGATATATATAACTTGTTAGCAAGTAAAAATTGGGGAAATAGTAAGCATAACAAATGATGTTTTATGGAATAGTATTTCTTTGAGGTGTAATCGAGAAAGTAAGGGGCCGCCTAAAGGACCAACACAGAAAATTATTTTTGGAAAATAACGGGCCTGAAGGCCCAACAAAAAAATGTCTACTTTGGAGCAAAACAAGAAATAGATAAAAAAATTAAAAATATTGGCCCATGCAGGTCTCGAACCTGCGACCTTCGCGTTATTAGCACGACGCTCTAACCAACTGAGCTAATGGGCCATTGTTGTTTTTAATAAAATAAGTAACTTATAGCGGTTAATCTATCAAGTAACCTAGCACTAATTTGCATAAAAATATTTCTAGTATGCCCATCTACAAATTCAGTACTCTTGATTTAGTAAATATTAGAATTCAAATCATAGTTCTTGCTAGTTGGTGTTGTCAACCAATGAGGATAAACCATTTGTCAATAAAATATATGTTATGCTTATCTAGAGTATATGAGATTATGAAGTTAAAATGGTTTAAAATTCTTTTTTTTTTTTTAATTATTTGTAAACTATGCATGGTCAATGGTAGTAATAATAATGTAAAACTTACTTTATTCTATTACGTCAGTGTAACCTAAAAAAAATAACGTTATTAAAGCATTACGAAATATTAAAATGAATTAATTTGCCACTAAGTAATTGTATTCTTACAAATTAAAAATGATGTATATGTGCACATAACAGGGTAATTAAAAGTAAAAATCCCAATTAAAGAAACACTACTAAAATACCCTTTATGTGATTCTGTCACTCATACATACCATACCATACCATACCCATCGCAGAGAATATCGAATATATTCCCTGTCTAATTCCATCTGTAATTAATCAAAGTCCAACTATGAACTCAAAAAGACATAAATATCCTCAGTACGCGGCACCTTTTCCCGGAAAGATACTGGACAAATTGGACCTTTGGCGGAATTCAACCAACCAAACTAAAAAAACATTGAAACAACATCGACATTCTCATGAAATCCAAAGTCCTCCCCAATTTTACGTTGTTGTCTGAAACATCTCTTTTTGTTTTAATTTTCGTAGATAGTTTCCGTCTAAACCTCCGTTGAAGTTTCCTCTTTTCCCCCGTCTCCTACAGTTATCTTCTTAACTCTTACGAATCAAATCATTTGCTTACAGATAGATACAGAGTCTGTGTGTAAATCTCGTGTGTTCTTGGTGTATCTTTAAGTTATCTGGGCAGATTTTGGGGGATGATGAGTTGGAGGAGAGTTTTCAAGTCTCTCCAAGTGGTGGTGGCTCATGGGTTGCTTTTCTCCTTCACGCTTATACTTTCCCTCAAGCTTCATCATACTGTTGATTACTCGTGGTGGTTCGTATCTCTTTTGCCTTTCTTTTTCCCCTTGCGTTTTGGGTTTTGCTAATTTCTTACGTTTTCTTGTTAAGAAATTGAATTCCCTGCTTCAGAGGGCTTTTTTTTTTTTAATTTAGTAATTTAGGATTTATAGATGTTACCTTGGCTGAGCTAGAAATGAGGGTTTCCCTTTTTCTTTTTAATGTTGTTACTGTGTCTTTTCTTTGGTTGATCATATTTCAATTTGAGGGTGTATGTCACTTGAATTGCAGTTTCAAGATTTAAGCCCTAAAGGGGTTAACTCTTTTAGTATTTTCGTGATTGGTTTCTTTTTTCTTGAAGTGATTAGAATTGAGATTGTTAGAATGCAAGATAGTCTCTGTATTTGATTAGAGCTAGAAGGTTGAAAATTTGAAGTGATTTCACTGATGTGTGCTGCAAAAAAGGTGAATTTGCTGAATCTGCGAGATTCTTGTGGTGATTTAGTTATTCTTATAGTTTTTCCTAACAATTGCCCAAAGAATGATGTTTAGCTAAAGGCAATGAGACTACTAGAGGTTAATATGGTGTGTATGTATGTCCAAATATTACATTTTGCTTAATGTGGGTTTTCTGGACAAAATAAACTGGAGGAAAGATAATATGGTGTGTATTAAATGTATATGTTTATTCATCTTTCAATGTTTTAATAGTGTCAAGTTGATTCTATTTGTGCACTGTGTTTGTAGGTTGATATTTTCTCCTCTCTGGTTATTTCATGCGGTTGTGGCAAGAGGAAGATTCTCATTACCCGCCCCATCTATGCCCCATGGGCGCTATGTATGATCAAAACACACCCCAATTGTTTGAAATTAACACTATTCCTCATTTTCTAAATCCATTATTTCCACTTTTCTAATATTTCTTGAACACTTATATGGACAGTGGGCACCGTTTCATGCCATTGTGGCTGCTCCGTTGCTCGTTGCTTTCGAACTTCTCCTTTGTGTACATCTTGAGAGAAGATATGGTAAATTTCCTTATCCCATCTCGTACATGATACGGCTTAAAAGTTCATCATGACCTTATCTGGTTTCTAAATTGACAAATGACAGCTGTAAGTTTGAAGATTGTCTTTCTGCCACTTCTAGCCCTGGAAACTGCAATTTTGATCGATAATGTTAGGTAATATTTCCCATCCTTATCAAATGTTTATTTTTGAACTTTGAGTTATATTTTTCTGTCTGTGTTACGACTTAAGAAGTGATTACGCTAATCATTTCTTTATGTATTCTGCTGTTCAGAATGTGTAGGGCCCTTATGCCTGGAGATGAAGAAAACATCAGTGATGAGGCAATATGGGAGACGCTTCCTGTAAGTATTAAAATCTTCATTCAGTCAATACTACATATCTTGAGTCTTATAAGGTACAATTATTTTTGGAAAATATTTCAGTTTATTTGACATTCTATGTTTGTCAATTGTTTTGTGATACTTTCTTCAGCACTTTTGGGTTTCCATTTCGATGGTCTTCTTCATTGCTGCAACAACATTTACACTTCTAAAGCTATGCGGTAAATTCAGCTTCTTCCAATGGAGGTTTTAAAAGCTGCTTACAAGTTTTTCATTTTTTAAGCTTACACAACATGGTTCTTTTTTTTTTCCATTTGTTTCTCCCTGGGATATTATGCAGGTGATGTGGCAGCTCTTGGTTGGTGGGATCTATTTATAAATTACGGGTATACATTTAATATTCCTTTTCCCTTTACAGACACACTTTAAAGTTTAAACAATCCTGTCTAAAATAGTGTATGTCTTTGTTTCTCAGTGTTGCAGAATGCTTTGCCTTTCTTATATGCACAAAGTGGTATAATCCAGCAATTCATAGACGAAGTTCTCATCTGACATCAGCAACAGCATCAGCATCAGCGTCTTCCTCTTTGATGAATATTAGATATTATAATTATAATAATGGCATGTTCGTATCTACTGATGAAGATCATCAAGAAAACAGGATGTGTGCTTTACAGGACATTGGCGGGCATATCATGAAAATCCCATTTATTGGTTTTCAGATCATGCTCTTCATGTACTTGGAGGTATTTCAATTTAATTAATCTGAATTCTCGACCTATTTTGTTTTATTTCAGTTTTAATCTCTGTTTTTTTTTTCCTCTTTTAAAGGGTACTCCTCCTGGGGCTAGATTTATTCCAATTCCACTTTTGTTTTCTCCTCTTCTTCTTCTCCAAGGAGCTGGTTTTTTGTTTGCTATATATAGATTTTTTGAGAAAATCAGACTGTTGATAAATGATGAACCTGATTCTGGTAGCACATTTAGACTTCCACAAACAGCTTATGACTATATGGGATTTCTCCGCCGTGGATCGAGGTAATTTCTGCAAATAAAAATTAAAAATAACATTAAACTTATATAAAATTATTATACTTTACTAATTTGGATATCATATTTCTCGTACCAGGTTACTTGGTTGGTGGTCAATTGATGAAGGAAGTCGAGAGGAGCAAGCTAGGCTATATTATGCAGGGGAATCCGGGTGAGTTTTCTGAAATTGAACGATTAATTCGCAAATAAGATTCTCTATGCAAATATATTTTTATTTATTTATGAAAATGTATATTTGAGACGTCTCATGAATATTCTCTATGCTAACAGATACAATACATTTTCACCTGATGCTGTAAAGAAAATGCCAAAGGCAGAACTCGCTAAGGAGGTAATTAATTATCTTTAATAGTAAATTTTTATGATTCGGTTCATATATTTTCATATTCTTGAATTGCTATTTTTCTTAGATATGGAGACTTCAATCAGCACTCGTTTCGCAAACAGAGATTACAAACATTAGCCAGGAGGAGTTTGAGAGGCTTCAAAATGTAATAATCCCAACTTTTATTTGATTTTGTTTTCAAAATCACATCCTAATAAATATTGTGCTTATATTTTCTTTATCAGGAAAGAATCCTTTGTCGGGTTTGTTTTGATGAGCAAATCAATGTAGTTCTCCTCCCTTGTAGACATTATGTACTCTGCAGGTAACTAGTTGACAACCTATGCGCTCGTGTTACTTTATTTCTTTTCCTATACATTCTTTATTTCATATTGGATCAATTACAAATAACCCCCCAAGGTTTGCACCGTCACGAAAACCACCCTCAAACCTTGATAATTACGAAAAACACCCTGAGTTTTTCACTTCGATAACGAAAAAAGCCCTCAAATAATGGAAAATCACTGACTCGGGATATTTTTTGTAATTTTCAAGTTTTCAGGGTGTTTTTCATAATTATATTTTTAAGCCTTGTAAGAAAAATTGTTAATGGTGTTTTGATATATCTGGTCAGCTCGTGTTGCGAGAAGTGCAAGAGATGTCCAATCTGCAGGGTGTATGTGGAAGAACGTTTACATGTATATGATGATGTATAAAGAAAATTGTTGATTCTTGAACCTTGATTGTTGGTTAGATGGTGATTGCATTTTTTATCTAGTCATTTCGCCATCATTAACTGCAGAAAAAGCTGTGATTCTGTGAATTAGTCCAACAGTCAGTATGTATGGAAGGTGTAAAAAAACACACGCACACAATTCGATCTTTGTCATTGGAAAGAATCGAACTCAGACCTCCACACTGGAGTAATATCTGGTGGCCATTGGGCCAAACCCCAATGATTTGTATGGAAGGTGTACTTGACAGTGTGATTAGTTGTGATTATTTGTTCAAATTTGTTACATGTTTTTAGACTTGCCGGTGATGGTTTTATATTTAGTGACAAAAATAATATTAACAATATGAATATTGACAACAATTGTATATACTTCATCAGCAATGCCTATTAGCCTATTAGGGATATATGGATTCATTTGTGACAATTCAGTGACATTGGATATTTGTGACAATTTTTTTTTTTACTTTATTTTGGTCCTTGTATAACTTTCCACCTTTGTTGGTCACTAATTGTAAATAGTGACCTCGTAAAATGTTAAATTATAATACTTTTAAATCAATTGACAACAAACTATGAGGTATCGGACGCTTCTAAAGTTTTTAGTTTTAATCTTGTTGTATCGGATATTTTTTTAGTGTAAAATATCAAAAAAAAATCTGTGTAGCTGTGTTTATATTGTATCGTGTTCGTATCCGTGTTTCATAAATAGCAAAATAAATTATTGTAACTAATTTAATTAATGTATAATAATACTAGTGATAAATTTCATTTTATCCTTGTGCTGCACTCCAAACCCAGATGAGAAAAGCGGCAGCCCAGTGCTGCTTCCCCAGGAGACCCCAGCTACAATAGTCTTCAATTCAAAATGATCGAGTGTCAAAAATTAATTTCGGTTTTCGTTCTCAGAATGTATGGATAAAGCTACTAGCTAGGGTTTGTCTTTGTCCGAAGTGGAAACAAGGACAAAAACTGCACAACTGTGAAGGATGGAGAGTGTTATAACAGCCTACAAGTCATTAAGGTTGTCTTCAAACATGAAATTATAAAGAGCCTAGTTAGTGCTCATATCCTCAGTACTGCACCTAAGGGTCCTAAAACAACATGTATTCAAGCTGGGAAAGTGACTTGCGTGGGAAACAAAATTGGCCGCATATATAACCTATGTAACACAACCATCAAAAATGGACCAGACCAATAGACCATCTTCTGTCTTAAAAGGCATCCGATTATTCAACTAGCTAGATCTAGGGTTTAATCTAGTTTTTGCTAAGTGAAAACGGCACATGAAGGCCCTTCACAACCTGGCCTGGTACACCATTATATTTAACTAGAGATAGAGACGAGGCCAAAGGTGCTATTCGACCTGCTACGAGCTTACGACAATATAATAGGCTATATATCTCAAATTCAAATAAATTTTCAAACTAGATGAATTCATTTATACTTTCTTCTTACTTCATGAGTAGCTAGTAGATATAAATTACCCTTAAATTAATTATATAATTTTAATGCGACGTGTCTGTTTATCTATCTTTTGAATTGAATCTGAAATTAACGGGAGGAGGTTCGAGATATTGAGTGAACACCACGAAAAAAGATTCCCAAAAACACCCCCAAAAATTGAAATCCTAACCAGGTATTTACGAAAAATTTACACATTTACCGAAAACATAAGGGAATTATATAGTAATTTTAGAGAGATATCAATTTATAATTTCACCTAAGTTCAGTATACCTAATTCCTCCTTACATAGAAATTAAGAAAATGAGTATCATTTAGCAACCAAACAAATGATTCTTAAAATGTAGGTATTATTAAAATCTAATTAAATAGCAGGGCCCATTAATATATTAAAGGCTTCTAGAGTCGAGTTGTAGTCAAGCAAGAGATCAAATTGAACTCTAATGCTAGCTGCGCCCTTACTGCAATTGAAAATTCAAAAAGAGACCAAAACTAAAACTCATTAATATAGTATTAATTAATCAATGGCTCGTCGCACAAATTAAAGGGCAAATTAAGGACGAAAATGAAATCAACATGCAGATTACGTTGTCAGGCAAAATCTTAGTTACATGAACCTAATCGTAATCAATTATTGAATTAGTAATCATAGTACTAACAGTTGTTAAGGTTGCAGGCATAAGTCATCCTGACGTTGTCTTGTCAATTTGTCAAAAAACACATGAAAAATGATTTTTAATTATTGTATATAATAAATACTTAATTCCTTTGGTGTCACCTACAATATATCACTCCAAACCGAATCAATTTTATCTCTATACGAAAATTAAAGATGAAAACACATTCATATTTCTCAATTCTTATCTAATTTCGAATCCAATTCAATAAATAGTTAGTAATATAAAATTTATGATTTTGTCCCCCTAAGTCCCTAACCAATAAATATTTTTTATACTATATGCATATTTTAATCTCGTCTCCCTTTCCAAAAAATACTGGCCCCGTCCCGTCCCATTCCCGCCATTGGAAATGATGTTATTTTGCTTTTTTTTTAATCTAGTGATGGGAGGGAAATAGGAATGTGCAGTGAGCATGTGTGTGTGGTTAAATGTGTCAATGATTTCTGCTTATGATATTTTGGAAATATGCATGCAGCAGCAGCAATTGACGACTATCCTAGTTTAAAATTACTAGGGTTCATTGTCTGAACTCTGAACCATCCAATTAAAGCCCAGGTACATATATATTTATTGCAAATGTTTAAAAATCTCGACACAAGTTGCTGCGTACATGGGCGTGGGAATGGGTAAATATCCTTACAAGCATCCAATTCAATTTCATCTAAAATTCTCTCAGAGTTTAAACTCGTTTTGTAGTACCCAAACTCAAAAAAAATACGAGAGAGAAGGGCTGAAATAGTAGTTTAAAAGGGTGGGGTTGAAAAGGGGAAAAATTGCACGTGGGGAAGGATAAGGCTGCCATTTTGACTCGTCGCAACATGTCGGGCCTTTCAGACTTTTGGGCTTTGGCTTATTTGCCTAAGTATTTTCCATTTTTTTTTTTTTGCTGAAACTCATATAGATGGATCAACCAGTATTGGGTGGCCGACAACACAATATTTGAACCTCATCTGCAACCTGACAACCCATGTCCCACTAACCCTACCCTTTTTTTTATTACTATTTCACCCTTATATATACCAAGCTTTCCTTTTTGTCTTCTACTATTTCACCCCACTGAAATTAACTTCTCCAAACAAAGAATTATCTTTTTGTAATCTCAATTGAATTTGACATAATCTAGATTAAATGCTAGAAATTCGTTATTTAAACAACATCAACGAAAATCACGTCTAGTTTTCCAATTCAAAGAACCAGCTAGCAAGAAGTATATATAAATGGACCCCAAAAACCAAACTAAAGTTGTTGTCTACGTACACTTATGAATAAATACAATTACTTAATTTGTCTAAAATGACAATACAACTTTATTTTTGTTTTGGAATAAAAATCTTAACTGAAGTTGCTTTCATTTCCAACTATACGTATAATCCCTGGATAAGATAAGATGGGAGGCCCACAAAACGAGTGTGTGTTTGTATGTTTGACCTAAAGATAATCATATGATCAATCATATGACGCCAATTTTTGTTCACAGTTTCATGGATTATTTGCTTTGCTTTTGCTTAGTTGGTGAGCATTCATCAAATTGCCCATGATTTCAACATTGTTCCTGCTCTTTGATTCAAGACACACAAAATTAAACAAGAATATTTCTTTTTTCTTATCTTTTAATTTGTTGAATAAAACAATTAAGCCGATTAAGAAATAATTAGAAGACTGTAGTTGAATAGAAGAGACTCATTAATTCTTTATCAAACATCAGGAGTTTAAATCAATTTCCTGATAGCTATCCTACCATTTGAAGTACCTACCGGTCAGATTAGAAGTTGGAGCAAATGTTGAATTTATTATGATCAAGTGGTGGTTTAGCATGCCATTGTTGCTTTAGCCTTTAAGCGGCTGAAAATGACATATAATTAAGCGTGATTTTGATTTCTTATTATGAAGATTTGATTACGCACTTTTTAGCCGTGCCCTTCAAAATAGTATCCAAAAGGTTTCGTAAACTTGTTTGACTGATCAAAAAGGGGTGTTTAGTGATATTATTAGCAACTTTAATGATTTATATTGGACTTGAGTTTATGTATTTTATTATAACCTTGGAGAAATTATTAGCAAAATCTTGCTTTTGTGATTGCTGGTTATCCGATTAATCATTACAATCATCGCTAATTATCAATAGGTCTTCATGGAAAAAAATTAAAGCCTTTTCTAGTTCGAATTAATCAAAAAAAAGACGCAAAGTGTTGTGATTTGGATAATCAGCTTTGTGGGCCAAAGCAGAAAATAAAGAACTTTACCCAAAGAAGGAAGAAAAAAAAAGGGAAGAAGAAGAAAGTAGAGTAAGTGTAAACCTAAAAATATACTTCTCTTCTGCCAAACAAAAGTTCTGGGTAATTGGAATGTAACGAATAAGAGATTCATTTGCAAATAAGCTTTTATCCAACTTTTTTTTTTTAAATGGTGATAGAAAATTCACGACTTTTCGTTCGATTTATGATGTAATTTACTGTATTAATAAAAGAGTACCCTCTCATAATGGAATCCCCCTAAATAAGCAGAAGCTAGATTGAATTTCCTTTCGTACTCGCACAGACAACACATATAAACGTTTATATGATCAGAATCAGATTGCAAAAACAAAAGTGTTTTTTCATAATCCAACTTTTACATATATATACATAAAAGAGTCGTCAGCTGATTAAATCCCACAAGCTGACTTACCAGCCGCCTGAATATCAACAACTATATATTTTCAACAATTGATTGGAAAAGAACAATATTAGGCCAAAAAAGAGACAGACAGATTTGTAGTTGAGAAGTTATATACAAAAGAAGATCTGAATGAAAATCTTGATCAATTGAATCAAAATAATCATATATTGATATGTATTCAAGAAAGGCCCATTACCGAGTACAAAATTGTCGAAGTTTCTAGGCTAATTCTCTTGCCCGCCACCGCCACTGCTATTTACACTCTAATAAAAGTCGAGATAATTAAAAAGAAAAAAAAGTGAGAAGATCTGCTGGTTTCAATCATGATAGCAGAGAAGCATGACAACACATCTTCTTATGATGTAAAGCTTTGCTCTTTGTTCTCTAAGGACTCCTCCAAGTCCTCTGCTTGAAATCCTTCTCTTGCTGCTGCTCATCATCTTCATTTTTTCTTCTTAAATTAAGAGAGAGAGACAGAGAGAGAATTGGGTTTTTTGTTTTGAAATGACTTGATTGTGAATTGGAAGTGATGAAGAATTGCAAGTGTTTGATGGGTTCTTATAAGGTGTTGTTTAGGTGTAGGTGTGGGTGTGGGTGTGGTCCAAATTATTAGCATTGGTCGACTAAAGAGCTAACTATGGGGGCATCACAGGATGTGCAGTGCTCCCTACCTCACTAGACATTTCCTCACTGGGTCCCGCTCCCCACTTGGGATTCCATCTAAATTTTTATTAAATTCTTCTCCTATACCCCACCACCCCAACGTCTTTTCTTTTCTTTATTTAATTTTTTACCATCTATATAATATTAGAAATAATTAGGATAAATACATTAACACTCTCTCAACTATTAAAAATTATAGAAACACCTCTTTAACTATGACTTATCTAATATTTAGGTCATACCGTTAGGGATTAGTGTTACTTTATTTATCCTTAAGTCGAGATGTGTTAGTGTAATTATTCGTTTTTTTTAAGTTAACGATCGTTAGCGTCAATGGTAGTTTCGCAAATTTATGTTAAATTTTTAGATTTCTACTAGAATTACGGAGTCTTTCAATAGTCTATGGGGTCTTGTCAAAGTTTTTTCGAAGTCGAAGGGGTGTATAAGTATAATTATCCCTAATTATTAACATCTGAATTTTGAATTAGGAAGATAACTAAATCAAGTCTGTTCGAGTCTTATTATCCATTATTATTATTATTCAAAATTAAATTAGTTGTCAAAATCATAGTGCTAAACATGGATTAGTACTGATGAAATCATACTTTTTTGTCAGATAAGAATGTATTATGGTATCCTAGTCATTTAAGGTATGTGTTTACATATTATGCTGTCGAAGCTATGTACATTTCATTTTCATCCTAATTATTAATATATATATATATATATATATATATATATATATATATATATGTTTTTATTATTATTGACCATCTTAGTGGGTCTGGGTCACCCATTTTTATTTCAATCTGGTTAGCATATATATATTTCTATTGAGAAGCCGTACAATATTCGGGTGATACATGTTACTGGTCTTTGACTCATTTTATAATACTCTTTCTTTAATTTTATAATTTATTTAATAGAAATGATTATTTTTTTTAGTTGAATCCAACTAATGAATATTGAATAGGCAATAAGACAAGTAGGAGGAGCTACTTCAGTTGAATCCTACTGAATATTGCACCTTTAGTAAGGTCGATGACGACATTTATCCCATCAAAACAAGCTTTTGACTAGACATCTACTATATTATCACTTTTATAGTATTATAGGTGAGCTAGATAGGTCAAATGTTAATTCCCAATAAACAAGATAAGATATCATATAAGATTGAATGTCGCACTTTATGTCTTTTGTCACATTTGACATTTTGAATTTAAGAGAATATATATTGCATCAGAGGATAGTTTAACAAGAGTTCGTTAGATACGAGAATAAGTCTTCATTAAAATTGAAATTGAGAATAAATTATTGATGTGGGACAATGCTAGTATTGCAATCATCATGTAACAAATTACTTTCTTCTGGTGCGTAGTTCAAACATTATGCTATTTTTATGAAAACCATACCATGCCACACGGCACTTATGCTAATTTGATTAAAGTTGTTGAGTTTGTAAAAAAAAAAACATCATGTCCAAAAATCTTGTCTAATTATCTGTAGAGTAGAGTCTGAAACTATAGAAAATGTAAATATAATATTGCTATATATTTATAGAGCGTGTAACAGAATATTTATAAGTTAAATTAAAATAAATATGAGCTAGCTAGCTAGCTAGGAGCCGGCATTGGGATTCTTCACTAGTTGCCGACACAAATGGATCAAAATAAGAGTCAAAGCCCCACGTAAACTAAGAATTGCCGAGCCATAATATTCTCTCCTTGGAAACTAGCTACTACTTCATATTTTAAGACAGAAATTAATTTCAAGGCTATGTGGGAAACTTAAATTATCACGCTAGCTTTACAGTTTTTGTTAGTACAAATATATAGCTCAAACCCCAAGTAAATGATTGATTAATTTATAATTATGGGCGGGGGTGTTAGAAAAGGTCGTTGACTGTTCTTTTATTTTCCGTAAGGGCAGTATTGGGAATTGCGCTCTAGGCTTTTTGTTCGATCCCCCAGGGCCAGTGTAAGTGTATGTCTCAAATATTGTCACTTGAATCAATGACATATATAGATTCACAAAATATTACCAGTTAATTATAAAGTTCATGACGGCTATTGTTCTAGCCATTCGGGAACACAATATATGAATATGATCATCATTATCTTATCAAACTTTATCTCAAAATATTATTTTCATTTTTACATATAATTACCAGAAAGGAAAAAGGAAATATTGTATATTTCTAGCTTTTAATTGTTGATTGGTTTTTGTCCGAGCCGTTGCGATCCAGTTCTCCATGTTAATTAAGTTGCAATTAGCTTACAGCTAGCCTTTTGGTTTGTAAACTGATCATCATATTCATATGGCCGGCCGGCCTAAGCAGAGTAAGTTAAGAAGCGGTTTTTTTATTGGAGAAATCAGTTGTACAGTTGTAATCTTACATGGGGATCGAATTTCGATACACTTTACTTGAGAGAGGGAACATATATAACACAAATCAAGTTATAAAGCTTACGACTTGATGGCAGATTGTTACCTGTACTAATGATTAATTAATTAATTAGCAATTTTAAATTAGCTTATCACTGGATTAAAATATTAAATACGTGGGCTTCGTACAAGTACAGCAAAGATCACTGCTGTTATTGTTTAAATTAGTGAATATATAATAGTTCTTTAAGTGTATTTTACTCATGGTCTTAGCAATGGGAATTTCGCAGCAAGAACGTGTTCTAGTGGGCTTCTTGTTTGGGCCAAGTTGGATCTGGGTAGAGGCCCAATTATTAAACAATAAGTTTGTGAGACCCAAGTTTTGTATTTTATTTCTTAGCCCACATTACGTAGTGCTTCTAGATGCATTTCATTTTTGTACTAATAATGACCAAACTACTTGGGCTTCAACCACAATCAATAAACAATTCGTAAAAAATTAAACTTATAAAGTATTAGAATTAATTCGAATTTTCGTATATATGCGCATTGAAAGTTTTGGACTGTTCAGGATTTTTGTTGGTGGATGAGAATCAAAACGCGAGTTTAATTTTTATGAGATCACGGCATCGATCATTTTAGTAGCCAACTTGTCCATATATTGTTCTATGTAAATCGCGTTAAGGGATTCTTTTTCAAGTCTCTACCGAATCAAATAACCAAATGGTGAGATTCATGAACTGACGATTCATCAGAAAAAAAAAAAAAAAAAAAAGAGAAGTTGACCACACTAATGCATAGACTGGCCTCCACTTTGCTCTAATTTCTTTACTTCTTTTAATTCTCTCGGAGGGGGTGGGATTGAGGGGGTCCTGGGGCTTTCGTCTTTGTTGGTGGTTGAAATTATAGTCTCCTTATTTTTAAAGGATAAATGCACTTACACTTGCAGGACATATATTGTTCAACTTTTAGTGTTTTTCTTATGCATTTGTAATTTCAACGAATTTTACGGTTGAAAAATTTATCCTAATTACAGCAAAACTCAGAACGCATCAAATGCCCTTATTAAAAAAAGTTAATTTTTTTTATTGAAATCGGCGAGCCCTATAAAAAAATTTCCGAGATACCCACCTCATATTATTCAAAAAAAAAAAAAAAAAAGTGGAACTTAACAATTATATTCTAACTACATAAAGTAAAAGAATATATTCTACATATACCATCATTAAGCTTCTCTCAATTTTATGGAACAAATAACCTGAAAAAAGGAAAAGTTAAAAAGGTCAATTGTGAAATGTTAAGAAAAAAAAAAAGATGCAGTAAGAAAATAGATTAAGCAGCTTTCCATCTTGGGCCCTTCTCACCCAATTCATAAATTGACCTCAACCGACACCTTAGACAAAGTAATTAATAAAGTTAAAAAAAGGAAAACCACAATAATATTATGAGATACTTACAAAAATCATGTGAAGTTATAAATCAAAATAAGAAAGAAAGAATGTAGACAAAACTACAAACATCACTAAATCAATTATTATGGGTTTTCAATTTTCATAACTAAAATAATAAATAACAGACAAAGTAGGTCAAACGTCAGTCATTAGCGCACAAACACATTTTCTCCATGTATATTATACTGCATTCTGTATTTTATGTACAAATTGCTAGATTTTATTCCCCAACAGACATAAACCCACCACCATTCCACGGCGGATCCGCCGTCTCCCCCTCCGCCACCGCCACCGCCACCACATTCTTGTTTGACCACCTACTGCCAAAATCAGAACCCAAAAAATAGTGCACGATTTATTTACTCACAGTTGAATAAAATCACGGATTCCCATAATACCCTTCACCCCCACGTCACGAATTTCATCCTAATTTGTCCTTATTCGTCTTTCACCTCACTTCCTCACTGTCTCCAACTCACAGCTCAATTATTCCTCATCGGTGGGCCGTGATCCAATGCGGTCGTCCTCAGCTATCGGAAAATAGAGACTCGTGTCTGAACAAATCGTAGGGCGCCCATAGATTATCCAACGTACAAGGCCTCTTTGCGTCAAGCCTTAACCATGGCTTCCCTTTGCCGCTCCAATGTAACAAACTCACCGGACCAGGGTGGAGATCTCTACACAGACCTTCGAGATTATCTCCACCGAGGCCGTGCTGGTTCCACCGGTGCTCAACTTTTTCAACATTGCCGGCGAAAACAAGCAAAAATGGAGGTAGAGAACCCAATTCGTAGATTCTGTACCTTTTCTGAATTTTCATCCAGTGCTCCAGTTTTTGTGTGAAACCCTGATTTCGCCACTTTATCAAATCAATCACCATTACTCCAGTGTTGAAATAACATGGTTTACGATTTCTCAAAGTGGCGGTGAAGAAAGGGCTTGACCAGAATTTCGAGGTGAAGTAGTGGCTGAAGTTGGCGTGACAGTACTCTGGTGCTCCGAGGACGTGAGAGTTGAGGTTGATTGTCCACAGTTTGGAAATGTCGTCGACGACGATGAGATCGGAATCGAGGTAGATAATGCGGGTCACGGAGTGGGGGAGGAGATCGGCGAGGTAGATGCGGGCATAGTTGAGTGGCTGGTCGAGGGCGCGGCGGATGGAGGAAGAGATGAGGTGATTGACGACGGCGGGATTGAAGGAGTAGAGATGGAAGCGGAGGTAAGGGAAGGTGGAGGCTATTGTTTTGCGGAGGTGGAGGTGGTGGTGGGGATTAGCGAGGAAATGGAAGACGGTGTTTTCAGGACAGGTTGAGTGTTGGAGAACGGAGAGGATAGCGGCGATTGAGCCGCGGAGGTACGGCGAGGAGTAATCGAGCGTCATGGCGATGTGGACGTTGCTGTAGTTGTCGTGGGACGGTCGGCAGGTGTTTCCGTTGCGGAATGCCGGTGCTTCATGGAACTGCGGGTGGTCCGCGGCGGAATGTCGAGGGAGGAGGGTGAGGATGAGGACAATGGTGGTCAGAGTGGCGGTTAGCAGGCGGAGATTTGGCGGGATCATGGTGGTGTTAGCGGTGAGGTCTCATGAGTGTGACGACTGGTTGTGAGGAGATAAGGAAGAGAGAAGCCAGAAAGGCTGAAGAAGAAGAGGTGAGATGGGAAGAATTGAAGAAATAGCTCTGGAATGACATTTATACCCTACAAAACTTTTTGGAAATAAATTGAAATCGTTAAAATTCATACTATAAAGGGTAATTATATAATCTGTCCAAAGATCTTTTGATTCACAAAATACATTAATATCTTAAATTTCAAATGAAAGTGGAAAATCAATTATAAAAAAGTAGAAAACCTTGTATAATATTTACTAAAAATTTGACAATGGAAGGGTAAATTTGAGAATTTGCTGGGGGAGGTGTAGACAATGTAGTAGTCTGGGTGGCCCCGGGACGAAATATTGATATCAGTATTATGTAATCCAGGCTGGAAAGCCAGCGACTTTTGGACTGTGATTTAGTTTAATACTTGAATGAATTAATTTAAGGCAGGGGCAATAATCTTGTGGAGGTGGTTGCACGGATTGCTCGCTCTTTGAAGTCGACGGTCCAGATTTCGGCTCATCACTGATTGCGGCCTAATCTCTTCTTAATTAAAGTGAGTTTGAGTGAGACTTAGAGCCTAGACTGATCTAGAGGATAGAAGTTGATTATTCTTCATGTAGATCCCAATACACACGGAATGCAACAAGTAATTAAAGCCCCTAAGTAGGGATCATTGCAATATTAAATGTTTTAATCTCTAATTTAAGTTTCTTGGCAGCTTTCTAATTAGCTCTAGCACTTTTGACTATATATGCTCATTTTAAAACTTAATGTATAAGTTCTATTGATCTAGATATTTAAAAAATCCACTTAGATTTTGAAGTGGATTTGCTCACAGACTAAGTCATGGTTGTTGGAAACATTATCTATAGGAAATTCATATATTTTCAACGTTTCGTGCACTAAGATTTATGATACAATTAATATCTTAACTAAGTGGTGTACCATTCCAGGATCCATTACACTAATTTGATAACTTTCTACAGTTTGAGAACTTTTTCAGAAAGAAAATAAGACAAATAAGAAATGGCTAAACATATAGAAGCAAAAATTTGGATGGCACAAATACCCAAACTTAAAAACCATATCTTAAGTTAAGATTCGCAAATTGACCAATTAGTTAATTAACTGATATGTATGTTTGCTTATCCTGCAGTGCCATTTATCTGCTATCCGGCGTGTGACATTTTTTTTTAAAACAAAAATTATCCAATGAAATTAGCAGGGAATAATGATGTACTGAAACAATTATTCATTTGTTTTGGGTCCACACTTTTGTTTGATTCTTTTTATTAATATCATCAATCAAATTCAATTTTAAAAGGTTTATTGTTCCACAATTTGAAAGTAAATTATCTGGAATAAATGTTTTGGGTATTGGGCCCACTACAACCTCTAAGACAAACTAAAGCCCATTTTAGTCTTCTTCAATGTTTTCTCAAGTTCCACATCAAATCCACTTGAAACCAGGCCCAACTTTCTTAAAGACTATTACGCCGTTTGCATAATTGTTTGATTCATTGTGATCTTTTATTCTCCTACACCCATGACTCAAAATAACCCTCACACCAAAGTTCAATTAGTATAATAGGATGACGTAATTCAATTGGGATTTACAGTACTCGAGTTCGGAGAAAAATATAATAGAGAACAAAAATATAAAAATAACCCCGCACTTGATTGTATTAGATATTTTGGTTTTTGCTGATCTTTTTCTACATGTTATTCTTGGAAGAAAAAGTCCCCACATTTAGGATGATTTTCCGCTTGTATTCTTCATCACTTTATTTTTTAATTTTTTTTGGTGAAAGAGAAGTTTGTCACTTTATTCAGAAAGAAAGAAGCGGTTGAATACCGACCTACTTTTAAAATAGAAAAAGATTGGGAGCTAATCTCATTTATTCTTTCTCAAACCATTTCCTGTTCCTAATAATTGGATCTCCACTAACTTACAAAGATTGAGGCCTTCAGAAACTGTGTCATTGAAAGATACTCGACTGAAATATCATAGCATGGGATGAAATTCTTTATTTTTTTTTCACAAAAATATCAAATAATTTGGTCTCCACTTTTGCCGATCTTAAAATTAAACAATAATAAAAAGATTAAGGACCCTAATCATAATTTCTCAAATCCTTTGTGCCAGATTTTTTTGTCTGATGCCAATTAAGATTTAAGAGTCAGTTCATGAAGTACAGAGGCTTCTATTCAAGCTGGAAAATGAAATTTAGAGCTCTCGATTTCCAATGTAGGAAAATTCAAACAGTTGCAAATTGATATTTTGCACAAGACACAAGTCCAATTTATTAATTAAGAGTTTATCAGAATAAAAATATAAAAAAGGGGAAGATAATTATTTTTAAACATAGGAAGTTTCCAATTCCGTATCTTTAACGGCACAATGTTCATTACCTTTCCATTGGTTTTTTCAAGGGTTAATCAACTAAATATAAAGCTCCTCTGACATTGGTTTATCATAAACTATACCCTTCTTAGATTGAATATTACAAAAATCCCATACAATAAATTTCAAAATTACCAAATCACCCCAAATCTTAGACCTAGAAGTTGACCTTTATCCTTGCTGCACATATAGTCAGTGGAACTTTCATGGTTAGCACTTAGCACGACTAACGAGTGCAAAGTTGAAATCGTCCCTAAATTTAATGATTCATTCATCATTTTTTTAAATGCACTACTTAGGGGTTGAGGATTTGAGAGTTAAAAATTATTATGAATTAAAGGAAGGAAAGTATTAAAAATATATATATGAGTCTGTGAGTGTGGTGACATCCCATTAAATGCATGACCCATTGTTCCCCATCATCATCACTTTCTCAGGGCCACTACCCTACACATTTCCCTTGGATGCCCATAAGGTACACCTAATTTAATGTTATATTTCGTTTTATGTATATATATTCTTAAAATATCATTACTTATATATTATTTCAAATTAATATTTGCATGCAACAAATTATACTTGTCACTTAGAACTTTATATATAGAAAATAACTAGAACACAATTGCTACATTTTTTGATCCTGAAATCTATTTATATGGGTCAAGCTGTGTTAGAATAATAAGATTTAAAGGTTTCAGTTAAGGAAACGCAACCACAAACTACTAAACTGCAGGCTACCAATGTCTTATACCCATGTCAAATTCATTTATCAACTAACCCTGCAGGTTTCTGTGAGGGGATTTATCAAATTAGTCAGATCCCCAGAAAACCCAAATTTCCATACCATCATTAACTACGCACCCCACAATGCCCACAGCCTTCAAGAAATCTAAGTTCTAATTGATATTTTATAATTAATTCCTTTAATGTTATTTATTCAAAATAAATTCGATAACAATATAACTGTAATCTGTAACCATCGCAATTATTTTAAATTTCAGCGACGGACCCAGTATGAAATGAAGTGTGTTCCAACTTCCCATTATTTCAAGTTAATTTGGCAAAAAAGTCGTATCTTTCCCCTCCAAAAGCGCCAGAAATTTTAAACAACTTTTTTTTTATAAAAAAAAAACGCAGAAATCTTAAACAACTAACGGAGTTTAACTGTGGAATTTCTCATTCTGTAATGCTTTTCCCAACTTTGTCCTCGTCATCGTTTACTTTCCTTTAACCAATTCCCCGCTAATTACGCCTCTCTCTCTCTCAACACAGACAGACACAGTTCCCTCCTTATGTCCAAACGACAAACATTATCAGACAGTAGCGCCACCACTTACCATGGCCCAGCTTCTCCCTCTCCTCCTCCTCCTTCTCCTCCCTTTCTCTCTCTCCTCCCCCTTCAGTAAGTTCACCACACCTATACATTCATTATCTCTATCTCTATCTGTCCTCCTCTCAACTAACTAAACTAACTCAATTTTGTTTCTTGCTATCTTACTCGCTTCTGCTCAACTCAAATCTTTTTCAATTTTTGACAGATTACAGTGTGCACATTGACTGCGGCGGCCCTGTGAACTCCACCGACGCCTTCCACACCGCCTGGCTCTCCGACCGCTTCTACTCCGGGGGTGCCACCACCATCGTCTCCGAGCCCCTCCGCTTCCTCCACCAGCAAGAAAAATCCCTCCGCTACTTCCCCATCTCCGCCGGCAAGAAGAACTGCTACTCCATCCCCACAGACACCGCCGGCGGCCGCTACTTCCTCCGTACATTCACCGTCTATGACAACTTCGACGGCAAGGGACACTCTCCCTCCTTCGATGTCTCCGTTGAGGGTACTTTAGTCTTTTCCTGGAGATCCCCTTGGCCCGAATCCGTTTCTCGCACCGGCGCGTACTCGGATCTTTTCTTTTATCACAATGAGACCGACGTCGACGTTTGCTTTTACAGCATTGCCACCGATTCTCCGGTTATAGGGTCCTTACAATTGACCCAAATTGACCCCAAAGCTTACGATTTTAAGTATGAAAAGAACTCCAGCAACTACATTTTGGTTAATTACGGGAGATTCTCTTCCGGGTCGGATCAATGGGGACCCGGATTTAGTAACGATACAGATTTCTTCAGCAGGTCATGGCAATCGGATTCAGAATTTCGGATACCGGCGGAATCGATTGCTAGTGGCGCCATAATCAAATCAATTTCAGCGATAAAACCCGTAGCTAATGTAGAAAATAGCCCTAATTATTTCCCTGGAAAGCTTTACCAAACGGCAATTGTAGCACAGGGAACCGAAGGTGGGGTTTTGGATTACGAACTGCCTGTGGACGCAAAGCTTGATTACTTGCTCTGGTTCCATTTCGCCGAGATCGATGTTAGCGTCACAAAACCTGGGCAAAGGGTGTTTGATGTAATGATTAATGGGGAGAATGTGAACAGAATCGATGTGTTCAAGGAAGTTGGTGGTTTTTCTGCATATGATTGGAGCTATGTTGTCAAGAATTTGAGCAGCACTACTTTGAATGTGAGGCTGCAGTCTGTGGTGGGCGCGCCGCTTATTTGTGGGCTTGAGAATTATGCAATTGTGCCTGTTGATCTCAAAACTATTTCTGATCAGGGTATGTATGCGTAATTTAAAGATTAAATTTTTATTTGTTCTTGATTGTGTGTAACATAAGGGTGAAGAAATGCAGGGGAGGAAACAAAATTGGGGTTCTGTGATCTAGGAGTTTAGTTAAAAACACTAGGATTGATATGTTAAACAATATGGGGGTTCTTGCTTAGTTTGGTTAACTTCAAATGCTTAGAACTTAGAGAAATGTTTTTGATAGTTTGAGATAATATTTCTGCAGTTATTGCTATGAGAGCATTGAAGGAATCACTTCGTGTGCCTGATAGAATGGGTTGGAATGGAGACCCATGCTCTCCAACAACTTGGGATGCTTGGGAAGGTGTTACATGTCATCCCACAAAGGACGAATCTTCCCTTGTCATCTCCCAAATGTAACAAAATTTAAATGATTTTCTTTGCTAACTATTCTATGATATTCCTGCTTTTATGAAAACCATGTTGCGAGTTGATGGCAAGTTAATTCCCATATTTTAAAATAGATTTTTCTGTTAAATGCTTTATTTCTCTTGTTTGTTTTCAGAGATCTTGGGAGCCAAGGTTTGAAAGGTTTTATCAGTGACCAAATTGGGCTTTTGACGAATTTGGTAAGCCTGTAAGTATCCACTATTATCCAATTATTCTTTCAGTATTTGAGAGGTAAAATTCTTCGTTAATATTTGATACACTTAAGCTGGTGTTATTGCTAATTCTGACCCTAAATATCTCTTTTTATATTCAGGAATTTGAGTTCCAATTCCTTGGGAGGCAATATACCGCCAGGGTTGGGTCAAAAGTCTCTTGTGAAATTGTAAGATCTCATGTACTGTATTTATTTGAACTTTTTTACTCTCACTTGTATAAATATATTACTTCTACGACTCATATTAAAGATTACTGAAGTATCTAGAGAATAATCTTGCATTTAGTTTCTTGAAACAGGGAGCTTTTTATTCTTTCTCATCTTTTTGCTTATTTTTCCTTCTCCTTTGGTGCAGGGACTTATCAAATAACAAGTTTACTGGGTATATACCAGATAGTCTAACGTCATCCAGCTTGCAGCTTGTGTAAGTTGTGAGCTCTTCTTAAATTTATTCATGATTAGTTGTAATCTTGCATATGCATGCCATATATTATTTTGATTTTTTTTTTCCTTTAAACCTTAGTATTAGACTTTCAAAACAAGAATACTAGCTTTGATCTTTCGCTTGCAATGTTCTGTTGTTACTTTTCCACTATTAGCCAACTTCATTGCCTGTTGAAACAATATAAATTTTGGAATATGCAAAACGTTCTCCTAATTCAACGACATTATCACATTCAAGCACATTATACACGAGCATAAATATATTTCAATTGAAATTTTCTTTTTCTTTCAATCTTACGAACTCATGTTACTTTTATCAGGAAACTGAACGGTAACTCATTGGAAGGGCGAGTTCCGGAGGAGCTTTATTCAGTTGGTGTTCATGGTGGAGCTATAGAGTATGTCATGCCTTCAGCTAATTGACTTACTTCCTCTATTTACTTTTAGGGTCAATTACAATTAATCCCCAGAGGTTTGGGCCGTTTACGAAAAAAAATCCCTAAATCCTTGAAAATTATGAAAAACATCCTGAGGTTTTGCCAATTGGTTTTTTTCCCTTTTCTCCCTATCGTTTCATCTTTACTAATTGTCTGGATTTCCCATTTGCAGCCTTTCTGGTAATAAAGGCTTATGTGGTGTACCGTCACTGCCTGATTGCCCTATGTTTTGGGGGAAACATGGCTTATCAACTGGTGCCAAAGTTGCAATAGGTCTTTCATCTCTGCTTATTTTATCTGGACTGCTATTTGGGATATACTATTGCGTTATCTGGAGGCGGCGAAATGATTATGACTTTGGTCTACCTCATGAACTCATGTGTAAGTTCATTTCCATATAACACTTGTTTTCACATAATTTAATTTCCAAAACCCCAAAAAAGAAAAAGAAACAGAGAGAGAAGGCCGTCTCATTCCGATGATTTGTTTTCCCACAGCTCTTGCTTCAAAGAGAAATAAATATCACAGACAAAAATCGTTGATGACTCTTGAAATGGAAAGCCAGCATGCCAAAGGATTTATACCGACTTACAACGTGAGCTGATCGATCAGTACCTTCAATATATACATATAGAGAGAGGATTAAATGAAATTTTGATAGGATTAAAAGAGGATTCTTGACTGTGTCGATACAAATGCGAGGGCAAACTCTGAAGAGTGAAGATGTAGGCCTTTTTTTCAGCTGCTTGCCTTGTGTGTTGGAAAATCACATTGTTTATGATGTGCAGTGTATCTTGCTCGATTATATGGATCAGAAAGTAAAAGGCAAAAAGTCCCAACAGTGTCCCATAAACTTTATTCAATATAGATAAATATCAATTTACACCGCGGTGTGGTCCTTCAGTTATGTGGTATTGCATTATTTCATCGATTAATTAACAGATTGAATGCTTACCAAAATTAATGTCTTTTATCTATTGCAATGTTTTAGCTTTTCAAATGAGGTTGTACTTTAAAGAGATAATTACAAAAAATTTCCTGAGGTTTGCTTTAAAAAACCATCAAAACCTTACAAATATATCCTTGGTAACTGAAATCTTACAAATATTTCCTTCAAATATTAAAGCGTAGACATAATACCCCATGAAAAACCTTATAAATACCCCCCTTAGGGGTATAAATGTAAGGTTGTAAGATTCTGATAGTAAAATTACAAACGGCGCATACCTCAGGGGTTAACTTTTTGTGTGTAATTGACCCTTCTTTGAATTAATGGTATCAAAATTAGACCTTGCAAAGAAGAGTTTTCACTTGCAAGGCCTAACAAGTTGTTTATTTTTAATAGTTTAAAGTTTAAAATTAGTATGCTTGAATAATATTGAATGAATGGTGTTAAACTCAGGTATATCAATTTTAGCTTTTTAGAGTAAAAGTTTTGGGCTAAGGCCCAAGGTTGAATGTCCCATAATGTATGAGTCCTTTAAAAGCATTCCCAGCCCTTACAAGTGGAAGGTTAGAATGTTAAAGCTGTGAATTAATCTGAAAACTTTTCACACAAACATCTGCTTTTTCACATATTATTCTCTCCTGATGTTGATGCTTCTCTGTAACTATACAATGAACTTAATTTTGTGGCAAGCAACATGAAACATTGGAATCCCAATAAAAAAAAAAAAGAATTATTGGATGGTATGAAACTCATCATATTTATTCATCACTAGCTATCTGATTGATTAGTTAAAGAGAACATAATTAATCCTGATCATGATACCAAACAAACGTGGATAAGGACATATGTCGCGATACTAACTAAGCGCCATAGAAGATGTGAGTATGTGACTAGATGAAGATTGAGGGCCATGCCAGCTTTTTCACATCAATTTGCAGTACTACTGCCATGCGGTCCTGGGAAAACATATTTTTTGATTTGTTCAGTTCCATGCAATGTATGTACATCGTAATTCGTTTATTACAAGAAACACCCCTAGCTGTATATATTATATGACAATATCTTCTACACTAATTGAATCTACTTTAGTACGTAACATGAGTTGTGGGAAATTGAATCTTTGTTTCAGTAAATACAATACATGGGAATTAACTGAGGGCCGGGCTGAAGTTTCTGAATCATGGGACCTAGCTAGCTAGCTCTCAATATTACTAGCTAGTTGAGGGAAGCAGCTTGATTGGCTGAAAATTCGAATCTTATGGATACAAAATTAATCATGTAATAACATTACCGCCGTGGTCCATTGCACGGCCTAGCTACGTCAGTTTTTGAATCCTTATCCCAAATCCCATCCACTGATCAACATATATATATTTCCAAACTTCCGCGCGAGTTTGATTCAGTACGTACGGATACACTAGCTATTTGCGATCGAGGTCCCGCAGAAATTACTATATATATATTCCATGAGATTTCAATTATTTACAAATATCCCCCAACAATATATATTACACGTACAGTTGAAATTCTAAGGGGAGGAATTAATTAATTATCGAAATATATAGTTACACATAATCCGAATGAACTTTCTTGCATGTGGGTTTTGATATTTAAGATCGACGTACGTACGTTTTGAAAATTATTATAAAGAAAAGAAGTTAATATTGTTAAATACTATACGTACAGGTTGGTTGACATTAGCATGTCATAGAAGAAGACGATGTAAACGATGACTTTTCTCTTTAATTTGTTGTGCTATATATTTACGCCATGAACACAAACAGTACTACTCTACTCATGTACTCATGTATATATATATATATATATATATATATATATATATATATATCGATCTACTGTTTATAAAATAGACCAATTGGTAGTCAAATTCATCATTTTATACACCATTATATTGTAGAGAGATCAGATGGAACAAATGACTTGGTCATTGGAAGTATTACAATTAATTATAAGATGACAACAACTCTTACACCCAATTGTAATTAATCGGAATATATATATTGGATTTATGAAAAAAAAGCAACTTAAATTCATCATTTTGGTAAAAAAACAAAAAAAAAATCATCATTTTGGTGGAAGGATATATGATGAATGCAGAAATTAATAATTGTGGGCTAGCTCCCATGCATGCATCCGGTGGTCCTAGGGATGACGACATCATAGGTCTTAGATATGTAATTGAGTGATATTAATTACACTAATTAAATATCCCAAGCTGCAACTAACACATAATAAGAAATACTAATTATAAGTATTAAAATCCAATTAAAAAATTATGTGAAGCAATCTTTGCATGTGGGAATCTTAATTATCTGATCTAGTTTTTAATTAGTTGCTTCATTATCACAAATGAAGTGGAATACCAAATTAGGGTCACAGGCCACCATCAGATATATTACCGCACAAAACTATATATTATAATATTATTCTGGCAGCCCATTTACATAACTAATTAATGAATATATTATTATAGTTGCACTTATTATTACATCTAAAGTACTGATGACAAGATTCAGTCGCGGAACGTGTGCACACGTATTTCCAAACTTTTAAATTTGTTTTATATATTGTTTATTTTCTAAATTTATTCAATAATATATGTTATATATATATATTTTTAATTTCGATCAATTAATCCACGCCTCCTAATTATGTGATAATTAAATTCTTATCTGCAGTAGAAGGAAACAAAACTAGAATAGATACGAACGAGGCAACTGCAACATAGGCAAGTTGCCAAAGGCGACGTTGACTTAATTTGTAATAATTAGTTGTTTTTGTGCCATGTCGGCAACATTTATATTTATATATAGCCAGCCACCTCTCATCCTCTAATGCACGAACACTCTGAAAATTAGTCCCGTGTACTGTCGGATACGTGTCGGACACAGACATGCCTCGGATACGGCACCGACACGTGTCCGACACGGCAAAACCGTGTCCAAAATAAAAAAAAAATTTAAATGGGGACACGGTGTCGGACACAGATGGAGAAGTGTCAGGCACAGCGGGGTATATTTTTTAATTTTTTAAACTTCTCAGTGGTTCTTTTCATTATTTTGTATAATTTTGGGGCAAAATTGAAAAAAAAAGAAAAGAAGTAATTGGGCTCACTTCTCTGTTCTCTTATTCATGTATTGCGCAGAAAAGTTCTCTGTTCTCTCTCTCACCGCCGAACGCGGAAGTAACAACAATGACAACAAAGTATTTCTCTTCTTCTTCTTTTTTTCAATTCGTTCTATTCACTTCACCTTCTGCAAATGTTTGGGAAAAAGAAATTTGTTGCTTACTCAAAAGAAATTTGCCCAAATTAAACCCTAAGTTGCCGCATGTTCAAAAGCTTCATGAATCATGCCCAATATGTTTTGAATTTGGGATTCGAGGGAATCATGTTTTCGGATTACATTGTTTTATATAAGTTCTCGATGTAATATCAATGAGCTGAATTCAGTCCAATTATGATTTCAATTATTTAATCATATATTCTCAGATCTTCTTTCATATATTCTCCAGCTAATAATAATTCGATTGGGCTTTTTAATTGTAGGTTTTTTGATTAGAAATTGATAATGGATGATGCAAGTCCTAGTCAGGTGAATGAAGCTTTTCCACCTATTGATATTCGACCTTCGTGGAAGTACGTTACAAAACAAGAGAAAAGCTTATATTTAAGATGTGTGTTTTTATTGGAATTCCTTATGAATAACTTATATTTTATATAAATTAATACTTATAAATATATTTATTAAATATATAATATAGCCGTGTCATGTCTTAAATTTTTTGAAAAATTCATATCGTCATATCCGTGTCGTATCGTATCTGTGTCGCCGTGTCCGTGTCCATGCATCATTGCTCTCATCTAATTATTTCTAGCCCGTATTGATTTGATTACCCTCCAGGGACCATTCGATTTGGACTATCGATCTCTCATTTTCATTTTTATTTACTTTTGAATTTTTGATTTAAAAAAAAAAAAGAAAAGAAATTCCTACTGATCTTTACTACTTTGTCAAAGTTTCTTGACCCACAGGTTTGAAATTTTCACATCGACATAGTATATATATATCATTCGTTTGTTTGTTTTGAGTATGAATTTTCTCCAAACTTGAATTAGGATAATTGATTAACTTTACAACATAGAAAAAAGAAAAATAAAAAATTGTAGTGATTAATTTGTAATTTTATCTAAACTGCGGGGTTGTGAATGTAATTAACGTAATTATTTGAAGTGATTTGAGTAGGGAATATCTGAGTCTGACCCAACTTGTCAACCAATGGGAAGAGTTATGTGGCACACAGGAGGGTTATGGATTGATTGTGGTCCCAAATACTACGAACGAAATTGCCAAAACAATTTCTTAGTCAACAAAAGCCACTTTTTGGCCCACATTACAAACTTCCTAGCTCCACTTGCTTAATTCTTCGGCCATCTCATTTATAACAAAATCCCACCATTTTTGTTTTATTTAATTTGACAAAGTATTCTTCTATAATTTCTAATACGAATTATATATATATATATATATATATATATATATATATATATATATATATATATTGGACCACGCTTTAGGAAACATCTGTCAAGTACTCCAATTTGCATCTAAAATTATTTGCACCACATTAATTATATATTTTGTAAACATTTTTTCCAGAAAATATGCAATTGGGCTCCGATTTTTTTAGTCGTAATACTAACATTATAAAATTGGGATATATATATATATATATCATTTTATATCTATCTGTCTATATACAAGGAGTAAGGACGAATGAGATAATAGACGCAGCTATTGTTGATAAATTCAATGTGGATAACACTATGAAAACAGAGTCAACAAATTTTCTTAGTAAAATTCTCTCTGCAGCTACATGCGTTCTTGAGATCTCTGATTAAGCTAGTGTAGTGCCGAACCGCTAACTTATGCCAATTTGTGGTACGGAGTCAACAAATGAACTAACCAACTTCACTAGTTTTCAAACTCAAACCATCTTACAACATTAATGCATTTTTGTGTTTGAGTTAACAATTCAGTTGTCTGTGACATTAACTGTACGTTATACCATGTTGAGTTCTGTTTTATAAAATTCTGGGAAAATTCTAAACAAATATCTAATGTATTCTTAAATTACAACTAGAAGTAGTTGGGCAAGTCACAGTTTTCTTACATGCTAGATCTAGTTAGAGTAGTGGCAATGGGATCATTAAATTAGCAGTTATTTTTCTGAGTCTTGAGTCTGAGACAGGAAACCTAGCTATATGTCACTATGAGCCAGCAGAGAAAAAAAACTCCTATTTTATCTCATCACTGATATCTTTTATATAGTTCACCGAAAAAAAAAAAAAAAAAAGATATCTTTTATATATGTTTTGAAATTATAAAACGACAAAAAAGTATTTTCGAAATGAGCTACTTTCTGTTAATCCTACTTTCAATTTTTGTATCTCCCAATCATGAGGAAAATAATAAAACCATTAAATAAAGAGAACTAGGGTTTCTGTACTAAATCAGGTAAGACTTTGACTTTAAAAAAAAAAAAACAAGCAAAGAAATGAAAGAATAAAGCAAGTGCTTAAGCACCTTATAAACTCTATTTAAGATTACAGTACTGCATGAATTTGAATAGTAATACAGAGTCATTAATACATTAATTATCTACTCATTAATCTCCAGGCCAGTTGGATCACGTGAGTTCACCCGCAAAGTTGGGTCGTCGTCCCGGCCCATCGGCAGAAGAAAATCAAGCAACACTGCAGCAGCTAAGATTTCATTTCACGTATATTTAATTTCCATATATTATTTTATTATTATTTATTATTAATTATCAGTTTTCCTTTTTATGAATAGTGGACGAATAAATAAAAATAAGAAATGAAGCAAAATGCGTTGATTGCGTACGTATTTGCGTGGCCGGGTAATCATATATATATATATATATATATATATATATGAAAATGAGTGAGTAAAATGTTTTAGGAAATATGTTTATGTGGCATTGAAGTAGATTAGTTAGAATTTATCCATTTTGCCATGTAGATTGTTTCTATAATTAATTTCATTAATTATTATTTTTATAACTTGCAATGTATTTATTGATATTCCATATTTTTGTTTATATTAAAATTTTGTAACTCCCACTTAATTATAGAACTATATAACTAATTTATAAAATATTGAAATTTATTTTTTAAAAAATAATTTTAAATAAATTTTAATAATGAAATGATAACAAATTATTTAACAAGAAATATAATACCAAGTATAATAATTAGCTCTTTTTTCGACCAAAAAGATAAAGAGATTCCAATCAATATTTATATGGTCTATTATTAAATATTTTTGTATTATAATTGTTATTTTAATATTTATATAACATTCATGATATTCCTTCTATATATATATATATAAATATATATTCTCTCTATTACAAATATAAAATCAGTACTTCGTCATAAAAAAATCATATTACTATTTGTATACATTTAAAATGAGTTTTTATATACATTATTTCTGATTATTTTATAAAATGAATTACTTTGGTGTATGTGCTTCAAATTTTGAATTAATAATTTTTAATGTATTGTTAATAATCATATAAAAAGAATATGATTCGATTTATTTAATAATATATATTTTATAATTAATTTTCCCGTGCAACGCAGGGGATAAAAAGTTAGTGGTAATGAAGAAAACAAGTTGCAACAAATTAAAGGTTAATTAAAGAAACAAACGTTAAAGCGTACGTGTTGCGGACAAACTGGCCATCATCAATATTATTCAATTACAATAATAATAATAATAATAATAATAATAATAAGACGACTTATAAGTAATAATAAAATTTGAAAACTTTGACTTGTTCATCCCAAATGTATTAGTTAGACTTTTTGGTTATACATGTATTGAAACATGCATGTGAACGAGAAAAGTATTGTGATATATATATATAGAAATTTTAATTATATTGTGTTAAAAATAAGTTTAAATTTCGCAAAAAAAAAAAATGAACTTTCCTTTAAACTAACACAATCCGAAAATTCAGAAAGAAAAAAAAAAAGTAGCTAGCACACATGATCAAGTCAGCTCGCAACACATATACCAATTTGAGCATTAATTTAATCATGGTGTCAAGATCAAAATCAGCCTATGAAGTTCAAAATTCTATTTGTCATATTCTAATGAGATATTCATGTGCATAATTATAAACTAGTGCACTTTTTTCTTAACTTTATTCTGATCGAGATAATATATTATATAGCTTATCCAATTAAAAACTCCAAAACATGAATTATCCTAAGCAAATTAATCAAATATCAAAGATTCTTATCATAAACGTGCCAACATCCGCTTGTATCATTTTTAATTGGTGGAATGTGAATAGTAAAAGTCGCATTTAGTCGGTGAGATTGAGGCAGCTGGCCCGGTTGCATGCCTTCCCATAGATCTCTGGTCATGTATTATGTCATCTCCAACTAAAAAGAAATACTAAAAAATTAACAAAACCTAGATATTTTAAAAGTGCGTTTTTCTTGTTGTTGAAACGAATAAATTAATCTATCTCATCTGTTTTGATTTCAGATTATGGTAATCGGTAAAAGGAGAGATGTGGATAAAGTTTGGTTTGGTGACATTGCCGGGATTGGCTCAACCGGGATTTGAGATGAAATGTAATCTAGCTAGTAATAATATCCTAAGTTTCATTGGTTCTCTCATAAAATTGTAAAGGGATAATTAAACTTACACTCCCTTGCGTTAAGGTAAATATAACAATCCTCTAGTTATAGAAAATTACAAATAGATCCTTTAGTTCTAATGAAAATCTAAAAAAACTTAGCTGAAAGTTTAAAATGACTAAATTATCATAATATTTTGTTACCAACAAGTGTGACTCAGTTGGCAATATATGTTGAGTTTGTGAAAAGAGCCTCATATATATTAATATAAAGTATAGTTAGTTTTTAGTCTCATATGATAACATAACATGTGCACGTTTTCCCACCTGCAAGGAGGACAGACCATCCGTATCACTAATGCATACATACCGTACCATTTTATTATTTTAATTCAGATTTTCATTTTTTTTTATTTTGTGATGGACCCAAAATTTCAAATCCATACATACTAATTCAGTTATTCACATGAGAATATATGAACATATTAATTAATACAAAATAAAATTTAATCACGAGTTGATCACCACCAAATGTGAAACCCAAATCAATATCATTATTTGCTAAGTAATTGTAAAGTTTTTTGGTACATATTTCGATTTAATTCCTCCTACAAAATTGTGATGAGAGTAGCTGACAAAACTGGTACCAAATTTACAAAACCAGATTTGCCAAGTGGTGCAATATAACCAAACCTGTGGATTGGTTTATTTCCACTAGCTAAGTGTGGGACCATTAAACACTTCTTTAATATAATATATTGAAAAAATCTGTATCACTGTATCCGTGTGGTATCAGCATACATATTTCATTGTTACTGTAGAACGAACTTCTTGTTTGAATTAACAAACAGTTTGGCCAACAGAAAAGCACTACAAGTCTACAAGTACGTTGTATAGGATAAGGTTTAATTCTTCGGTATTAACATGAACTACTTGTCAATATGAACTAGACTAGACGTTGCAATGTTGTAATTGAATTAACATATAAATTTTATTTTATTTCATTTTTTTCAATAATATCCAAGTATGTTTAATGCTTTTAAAAGTATGAGACTCAGTCCTAAACGCTTTAAATTAATTGGACCACATAATAGAGAAAAAGCCAAAAAAGAAAAAGGAAAAAAATGATACTAGTGGATAGAAATTGTCAATGTTGGTTGGAAATTATGGAAAAAACAATAATGTGGTTTTTATTGTCGAAGAAATTAATAAAAATGAATCTGGGCAATAAGACAAAACAAATATGGAGATGAGATATATAGACTAATCAAATCAATAATATTCCAGGTAAAGCTGGTTTTTACATGGATATAGGGAAAATTAAAATTCTTAGTTAGTTGGATGAGAGTCTTTGTCTTCAAGTCTATCCATCCCTCATTAGCAGTGGCCCATACATAATACACACACTATCCCATCCTACTCCAACATTTTTATTCAGTAATTTTATATATTATTAATTTTAATATTTATTATCTTATCTGATCATATTGCTGATACTGATACTTCATCAATACTATTTCTCCTCTGCTTTTATTAGAGTACTTACACCCACACGCTCGCACTTTGAATTGTGCATGCCATCACTATATATATTGGGGATAATTACAAAAAAAAAACCCTCTAAACCATAAAAATACATACATAATACCCTCTGAAAAACCTTACAAATATCTCACTTGAGGGGGTAAGTGTAAGGTTACAAAATTTCAGGGTGTTTTCATATACGACATAAATCTCATGGGGTTTTCTTAACTAGTCCTATATATTATTTTGTATCCAGTATCCACCCATAAAACCCATAATATTTATGGTTTGATATTGAAAAAATTAATAAAATTATGAAAATTAAGAAGAAATGAATGTGTATAGGAGGGGAGACCATGCTGAGCAGAGGGGGGATGTACAGAGCAAAACAAGGTCCACAGTCATGTGTATCCCATCAACTTGCTCTCATTATCTTTATGATACCCCACTTCCCACAACACACACATACTTTCTTCTTCCCAGTTCTTTGCCATCTCAAGCCTTGTACTTGTCCCACATCGATATCTCTATATCTTTTTAATTAAATAATTACTATATTTCCACACACATTAAACTTGGGCTGCTCCTATGTATATATATATATATGTACAATACTTATCCCTTGTCTCAACAACTCATATCTCACAACTCATAAATCACAATTTGTCCTCACCTTCTCTTTTATTCCAAGAACAATATCATACTCATTTTCTCTCATAAAATGGACGGGATTAGCAGCCCGGAAGAAAGCACAACCAGTACGGATTCAATATCATTCACGGCGGCGAAGCCCATGACGCCGCCGAACAAGCCGCCGGAGAGTCTCTGCCGTGTCGGCAGCGGCACAAGCGTGATCATTGACTCGGAAAACGGAGTCGAAGCCGAGTCGAGGAAGCTGCCGTCTTCGAGATTCAAAGGCGTGGTCCCTCAGCCGAATGGCAGGTGGGGCGCGCAAATCTACGAGAAGCATCAACGTGTCTGGTTAGGCACGTTCAATGAAGAAGAAGAGGCTGCTAGGGCCTACGACACCGCCGCCCAGCGGTTCCGCGGCCGCGACGCTGTGACGAACTTCAAGCCATTGTCGGAAAAGGAAGACGAAGTTGAAGCGGCTTTTCTCAACTCCCATTCGAAAGCGGAGATCGTCGACATGCTCAGGAAGCACACGTACAATGACGAGCTCGAGCAGAGCAGGAGGAACTACGGCGGTAACGGCGGCGCTAAAGGCTGCCTGTTTCGCTTCTCCTGCGGGGACGCGGTGGCTAAGGCCCACGAACAGCTTTTCGAGAAGGCGGTGACGCCCAGCGATGTCGGGAAACTCAACAGGCTTGTTTTTCCGAAACAGCACGCGGAAAAACACTTCCCTTTGCAGAGCGGAAACACTTCGAAAGGGATTTTGTTGAATTTCGAGGATAGAGCCGGTAAAGTATGGAGGTTTCGATATTCATACTGGAACAGCAGCCAGAGTTATGTTCTGACGAAAGGGTGGAGCCGGTTTGTGAAGGAGAAGAATTTGCGGGCCGGCGACATTGTGAGTTTTCAGCGGTCGACCGGCCAGGATAAGCAGCTTTACATTGACTGGAAAACGAAGAACTTAAATGGATCAAATGCGGAAACCGGGTTACCGGGCCGGGCTCAGCCCATTCAGATGGTGCGGTTATTTGGAGTCGACATATTTGAAGTGCCTAGAAATGACGGCGCCACCGCCGCCGTCATTGATAGCGGTGCCAGCTGCAGCGGGAAAAGGATGATAGAAATGGAATTTTTCGGATTAAATCCTACGAAAAAACAAAGGGTTATTGATGCTTTGTGACATTTGATTCCAATTTCCTTTTTTCTTTTTCCTTTTTCTTGTTAGTTGTAATTTGTTTTTTTTTTTTTACTTTTTAATTTTGAAATGCTAATCAACACTGTAGATGATGTTTAAATGTTGAAAAATGGGATAGTGGAACGTTGTTTGCAAGTTGCAAGAGAAAAACAAATAAGAAAAAGAAAAAAGGGTTTCCAATTGTACATGCAGTAATTAAAAAAGATGATAAACTTTGGTGGGGAAATATTTGAAATGTAAAAATACCTGTCAATTTGTTCTTTTCAAAGTTTTGAAGTTTGAACTCTATGTTATCTAACATTTTTTTTTTTCTGTTGGTCAGATTTTCTTTTTTCGGCCATGCTTTTGGAATATTTCTTTTACTTTCCTAAAATATTTATTTGTTGGGTTGCATGCTATGCTATGCTTATCCCATTTCAATTCTTGTAAAGTATTTCAAATTAAGTAATATATAATAGAAAATATAGGCATGAACAGTCATACTTTAATTGGGGCGTAAGGAGAATCATAGAATCATATTCCTGCCTGCATCTTTGTCCACATATGAAGAAGAAGAAGACTTCATCTTTTTCAACAAAGTATTCATATATAATAATAATAATAATTAACTTCATATAGTCGTCATCATTTGAAAATTTAATCGTTATTTATTATTAATCAAGTACTCAAAGTGTTATCTAGTTATTGAACTCTAATTAAATTTGGATTTGCTATCCATGAATCAGATCTTACAGGACTTCGCAGATCCAAATCCAACGCGTAGTTGACCTTTTCGTTTGAAAGATAGATCCCAAACAAGCTAGCTTGCTCATATGACATTTGGGCTGGGCTGTGGAAAAGGATTTATAAGTTAAGAAGTCATCCCTGTTGGGCCCTTGAATGAAGTTAATTTGGGCCGCCAACTCTAAGAAGCCCAACCTAACTTGAAACTTCCTCCCACTTAATTTAGGGACATAATTTTCTATATTTCTTTATTTTCTTGTATATCAAATTTTGAATAAGTTCATTGAGAAATATGAAGCAACCATTAGTGATTGCGTGTTGACAAAAAAAAAACACGTCATGGAATGACTCAGATACCTATACAGCAGAGGTACAAATCAAAATTATTTAATCCTATGATCATCAGCAAATATTTACTGTATTTTCCTTGTCCTGGCTTAAAATTTTGAGTCAATGCATAGAAATGATGTAAAATTGCACAAGTTGTTATTCCTTAAAGTAACAACTTTTACTTGTAATTGCTGTATTAGTTTAGGGCTATTCTTGTCTTTTGCTAATTCAGTATTATAGCCATTGTGCTGAATGTATATATTAAACAATTATTTCTTTATTCATATATGCAATATACAGAATCTATCCTTCCCCTTTTCTCTTTCTCTCGCTTCTCTGAACCCAGGAATCTTAAATCTCAATTTCTTCATGGCATCAAGTGCCATTTTTCGATCCAAGCGATTCTGAATCTTGGTATGATCAACCAAAATCTATTCTATATTTTCTTCCTTATTCATCTGTTGATTTGCGCGGCAGTCATGGTTGACGCGAAAGAAGGAAAAGCGAAATCTTCTGCAATGGATCCATTGATTCTGCAATCATCCGACGCGCCTGGAGTTTCACTCGTCTCAAATCTGCTGAATGGAAATAATTACCTCTCGTGGAGCAGGTCAATAAAAATTGCCCTAGGTGCGAAGTCAAAGCTAGGGTTCATAAATGGAAAATTAAAGCAGCCTGCAGAAGACGATGAGAAATATGAGGAATGGATGTGCGCGGATTGTATGGTAAGAGCATGGATCCTTAACTCTATGACAAAAGATTTATTAGAATCCTTTCTATATTGTGCGACTACGAAACAACTCTGGGACGAAATCAAATCCACTTATGGAGAATGCAATGGACCACTTCTCTTCCAAATTCAACAAGAGATATCGTCAAGTAAACAAGGAAATTTGACGGTAACGCAACACTACAATAAACTGAAGAGGCTATGGGAGGAATTTCAAAGCCTACAACCACTGCCTGAGTGCACTTGCGGAGCGGCTAAAAGGTTTCATGAAATCTCTGAATCTGCGAAACTACTTCAATTTCTGAACGGTTTGAACGAATCCTATGATAAAACCACATACCAAATTTAAGGAATGGAGCCTCTACCTGATGTAGGGAAAACCTACTCCATGCTTTTGAGAGTAGAAAAACAAAGACAAAATCAGAATCAAGTTAACTCCTCTGAATTCGTGGATAACAGTGCGATGTTGGCACAAAATCAGAACAGAAACGCTAATCCAGGGAGAAGAAATACCACTGGAAGACAAAACTTCGTTAAAAAAGCAGACAAATCTGAAGTGGTATGTCCTATTTGTAGTTGGAAAGGACATGGTGAAGATACATGCTTCAAGAAGCATGGAGTACCCGATTGGTACAACAAACTTCAAGAACAAAGAAAGGGAGTCAAGAAGAACACCTCTAATATGGTAGAGAAAAAGGAACCTGCAAAGTTTGTTGAAGTTCAAAAAGATCATGATATGGCAAACAAGATGCAGGAACTTATTCAACAAGAGTTCCTGAAGTTTATCAAAGGGAAGCAAGGTGCTGACAGGAACTTTGGTGGATTAACTTTCTGTGATGAAGACTTTGCAGGTACAACTATGCCTAATTTCTGTCCAAATTCTTTAAATATCATTGAACCTGGTAGTTGGATCATAGATACGGGAGCTTCTAATCACATGTGCAGTGATTTAAAAATGTTTTCGAACCCTAAATCTGTGATCACAACTACCTATGTTTACTTACCTGATGGTAGTGTAAAAATTGTTGAGAACAAAGGAGACATTAGGCTTACTGATCATATAATCCTTAGAGATGCCTTACATGTTCCCTCTTTCCACTATAATTTGTTATCTGTGAATAAGCTTTGTGAAAAGGAAAATATAAAATTCATTTTTGGTCCAAATTATTGCCTGTTGCAGGACCTTCACAGTGAGAAGGTACTTGCAATGGGAAAGGTGATTGGCAGACTTTATATTCTTAACACCAGTTGTGATGACAAAGCTATTTCTTGTAAAATCTTGTGTACCAATAAGGACAGTAGGCATCTACAAGGTTTTTGCAATACTAGTCTTAGTTCTTTAGATGATTTTAGTCTATGGCACAATAGACTTGGCCATCCTTCTAGAAAGGTTTTAGATCATCTGAAATTCATAAGATGTAAAACTGATGTTCTCCCTTGTAATGTTTGTCCACTGGCTAAACAAAACAGAAAACCATTTCCTTTGAGTCAATCTGTCTCCAATTTAATTTTTGAGCTTTTGCACATTGATGTTTGGGGGCCCTATTCTCAAAGCTCCTTAACTGGAAATCATTACTTTTTGACTATTGTGGATGATCACTCAAGAGCCACATGGACCATTCTTATGAGTCATAAAAGTCTTGTCTGTTCTACACTACAAAAATTCTTTACTCTTGTTCAAAACCAGTTTCAAACTTCTGTGAAAAATGTTAGAACGGACAATGGATCTGAATTTTTAAGCAATGATTGCCAAAATCTTTTTCACAAACTTGGTATTGTGCACCAAAGAACCACTCCCTACACTCCCCAACAAAATGGGATTGTAGAGAGAAAGCATAGACATATCCTTCAAATTGCTAGAGCTTTTTTATTTCAAGTTAGGCTTCCAATCAAGTTTTGGGGAGAAGCTGTGTTGATGAGCACTTATATTATCAACAAGCTTTCTACTCCTTTATTAGATTGGAAAACTCCTTATGAGATTTTGTATAAAAGAGCCCCTAGCTATTCTGATCTTAAAGTCTTTGTGTACTTGTGCTTTGCCACAAACACTCAACCCTATAAAACTAAGTTTGATGCTAGAGCTGTCAAATGTATATATTCTTGGGATATTACCCTAATCAAAAGAATTTTAAAGTATACGACTTAACTAGTCATAAAAAAATTTCCACAAGAGATGTGGTTTTCCATGAGAATGTTTTCCCTTACAAAGATAAGCAGAACACTGAGGATGCAACACCATTTCCTTTGGTGTTGAATGAGATGGATGAATCTGGTCAAACCAAATCTGACTGTAACCTGAGCATGCTCCTGAAACTGAACCTGCTGATCCACCGTTGAGAAGGAGTACCAGAACCACCACTACTCCTGTTTGGATGGACAGATACGTCATTGAAAGGTCCCACACAACTTCTTTTGACAATGGTTTTAGTAAGACTAAGGTAAAATCAGGTAAAAGCTATCGCATGCACACTTTTTCTTATTACTGTTCATCTGTCTTGTCCAAGAACTATGTGAGTTTTCTCACAAATCTTGATTCTGAAAATGAGCCATATAGTTTTAAACAAGCTCCAACTGGATATCTGCTATGAACACTGAATTGACAGCCTTAGAGGCCAATAACACTTGGAAAATTACTACCCTTCCTAAGGGTAAACGAGCCATAGGATGCAAATGGGTTTTTAAAATTAAAAGATTGGTTGATGGCTCAGTAGATAGATACAAAGCTAGGCTTGTAGCAAAATGGTATAACCAAGTTGAAGGAGTTGATTATAATGAGTCATTTTCTCATGTTGCTAAATTGGTTTATGTCAGAATTTTATTTGCTTTGGCTACTGTTAAAAAGTGGAGTGTCCACCAATTAGATATCAACAATGCCTTTTTACATGGCAAGTTGACTGAGGAAGTTTATATGCTTCCTCCTGAAGGTTATACAAAATGTGGCCCCGGAGAAGTTTGTCACTTAGTGAAATCTCTCTATGGTCTTAAACAAGCATCCAGAGAATGGAATGCTGAATTTACTCAAAAATTGCATGATTTTGGTTTTATACACTCTGGCCATGATCATTGTTTATTTACAAAAAGTGATGGTATCATCTTCTTAGCATTAATTGTTTATGTTGATGATGTGCTTTTAACAGGAAATGATGAGAATAGTATTTGTCAAGTTAAAAATTTTCTTCATGATCAGTTCACAATTAAGGATTTGGGTTTTGCTAACTACTTTCTTGGTATTGAGATTGCTCGAACTTTTTCAGGCACATATTTGAATCAAAGAAAATATATATTAGATATTTTGAGAGATGCAGGCCTTATAGGAGCTAAACCTACTTCCACACCCTTACCTAAAGGGTTGAAACTGTCCATTGAAGATCCCAAAGTTCTTTCAGATCCTGCTAAATATAGAAGACTCATTGGAAGGATGTTTTACCTCAGTTTGACCAGACCTGACATTAAATATGTAGTCCAACAACTTTCACAGTTTGTTCAGAAACCTTGTCAGTCACATTGGGAGGCTACTCTCCATGTCCTCAGATACCTTAAATCAGCACCCTCAAAAGGTTTATTCTTTCCTTGTCATTCTTCTTTGGATATTAAAGCTTTTTGTGATGCGGATTGGGCCTCTTGCCTGATTCTCGGAGATCTATCACAGGGTACTATGTTTTTTTAGGTGATTGTTTGGTATCCTGAAAAGCTAAGAAGCAGGCCACAGTTTCAAACTCAAGTGCCGAAGCTGAGTACAGGTGTATGGCGGCCACAGTTAAAGAATTACAATGGATTTCTTACATCATGAAGGACCTTCAAATTCCTGTCACACTGCCCATTCCTTTGGCTTGTGGCAGCCAAGCAGCCTTGTCTATTGCTGCAAATCCAGTTTACCATGAACGGACAAAACATTTTGAAATTGACTGCCACGTGGTCAGACAACAATTGAAGGCTGGGTTTATCTCTACCATCCACTTACCATCCAAGTCCCAGCTCGCTGACCTTTTTACCAAGATTCTATCTCCTGCGCATTTTCGTTTATTGTTGTCCAAGCTGGGGTTGTTAGATCTTCACCAACCTCCAGCTTGAGGAGGGGATGTAAAATTGCATAAATTATTATTCCTTAAGTAACAACTCTTACTTGTAATTGTTGTATTAGTTTAGGGATATTCTTGTCTTTTTCTAATTCAATATTATAGCCGTTGTGCTTAATATATATATAAACAATTATTTCTTTATTCATATATGCAATATACATAATCTATCCTTCCCCTTTTCTCTCCCTCGCTTCTCTAAACCAGGAACCTTGAATCTCAATTTCTTCAAAATGATTGACTTTAGTGGTGCAATCATATCATTTTCTAGTCTAGCAATATATATAAGTTATATTTATTTATTAAAGAAAAGGATTAGATTTCTGCACCCGGCCCATAAATCTCATATAAAAATGTAGATTGGGCAGAAAAGACTCAGAGAAATATCAGAGTTGTGATGTATTGTTTTAATTTAAAGAAGGCGCAGACTACTGTCGTAGTGTCGTATATATAGGTCTTCACCTGCCTATATATTATCCATATTATATATTCGTATAGATTGATTCATAGTTTTTCTTTGTCTTTATCTTTAGTTTCTATTTATGCACGTATTGGATACTGTCACAAAATATTTATTTTATGATTTTCCATCACATCGTATCAGAATTAAGTGGACTATAGTTTTCGTTTGTAATTTAAATGTGATCTGGCCTGGCCTATATCAGTAGCTAGGGGAGACAAAAAATCCCATGGGAATAGAAAACACTCATACGGAATATTCTAGCTACACAATTTGCAAAAATAATTAATCGTTAGTTAATATTCTTATTACAACCATATATATAGTACTGTCTGTGACAAAATTAAATTTGTATAGTATCACTTAAAATGTTTATATATTTCTTTGTCAATTAATTAAAATGTTTAGTTTCATCTGTTACGAAAATTGATGTTAAGATCTGCAGGCAGAGCAGAGGGCACACCCACAGAAGGGGACCATATGATTAGTTTTTTGGTATTACTCCGGCCAGGTACCGTTTATATATAAATTGGGCGGGTTGGGCTGGGTTTGGGTTGGGTTCAAATGGGATGGGTTTAAATGAGATGGGTTTAACATGAGCTCAATTATATGGGTTTTAGTTGGGTTGGATTGTAGACAGATTTTTAATGGGTTTGATAAAAAAAATAAAATTAATTTTTTACTCAATACATTGTAAAATACTTAAACTACCCATAAAACATATTTTAAACTTTTATAAAAATATTAAGTAAGGATACAATAGTAATTTGATGATTAAAATATGAGCCAATTGAAAACCCATTTAAAGCACATCTTGAGCCCATCTTAAATCAATTATTTTCCCAACCACTTAAACCCGACCCACTTAAAACCCACTTAAAAAATATCAACCCAACCCAACCCAAAACTAGTAGGCTGGGCTAAGCCCAATGGGCTTGGCCCATTTTGCCAACCCTATATATAATACGCCTCAGATAGCTAGCTACTTCACCTACGTATATGTATATGCAATATATAAATATATTAATTTTATTCGCATTTACTACAATCTAATATAATTTCTAGAGTTACTATGAATTGTATAGAGATACTGAAACCGATATATAGATACTCTTAAAAAGATTGTGATCAGACATTGTCAGATTCGTATATAAAAAACGTGTTGGATACTTGTGTTGGGAGACTTGTATTGAGAGACTTGTCTAGCATGATGTATCTGTATTACAATTTGGTGTAAATTTTAGTTGAAATTACAATTATTTCGTAACTATAATTGGCCACACTTTAAACTTTTCTTGTCGGAAATTTCGTCGATTTAATAAAATAGTCTTGTTACTTAAAAAAATATCAAATTTTCAAATTGCCCTTAATTCGATCTGGTAGAACTTGGGAGAAAACGCCAGGGAGAATTAAGGATTTTTTTTTTTAAAGAAAATCTAATAAGGTTAAAAGTTTACAATTTTAAAGCTTCAGTATTGAAAATTACGTGACTGTTAAATTATCTTCTACTATATTTTTGTGTTCAAAAATTGAATTTGAAAAAAGTTACTGATATATATTAACCCAAACAGATTACAATTATATATTTACCATAGTTTCAAAAGTTAGAGGAAAAGAAAAAGTTTCTAAATTCTATTTGACACACATATTATATACAACATCCTTAGGTGTTCATTATATGATAAATGATACTACATTTATTATTTAATTAATTGTTTCTCGTAAATTGTATGTCAATATGCCAAAATTAAGAAATTTTTCATTATTTGTTTAAGTGATTATGGTGAATTTACGATCGAATACTCAATGTGCATTAGGATGCAGTACTCCTACACCAACAAAGAAAACATTTTTAGGTATATATCACTTCATTAATTCTTGTTTAGAGAGAATCAACATTTTTTTTCTTTTACTATTATTTTAGTGTTAAATAATGCTTTACTTCCCCTTCATGTCAATAATTTAATTCTGAAAATATTTGTATTTGCCCTTTTCCTTGTTCGTTTGGTTTTGTAAATTAAACTATCTATCAACATAACTTGGCTATTTGAGGGATCTGAAAAAGGCAGAGGTTTGAAGATATTTGCGCCCCTATTTTGAATCATAAATGAAGACATAAACAAGACAAGATATTGCTAGATCAATGTGAGTGATAAACCGGAGATGGTGTAAATTACACAGTGAAGAAGGAAACAGAGGCCCAAAAGATTGATGCATGCATGCATGCCCAAATCAATCAATTTTCTATACATATATACACACATGAAAGAAAATGAAGAAATTAAATGTACATTGAGAAGAAGACGTAAAGAAAAAAGTGGAAAAAGCGAGCGAAAAAAGGGGTTGATGACAGGATGGTGACACTGTATATATTATACTGTAATTGTGAGATATATAAGAGGGTTAACGTTAAAGAAGGTAAGCACAGTGTTTCTGAAACATGTTATGTAGTATCTGTTTGTTGTTGGTCTGAAAAGGTAAAAGGTAATCCTTTGGGTGAAACCCCAAAAACAGAAACTTCCAGTGGTCCATTCTTACCCTACTGACAAATTAATTACTACTTCTAATTCATTATATGCATATATATATATATATATATATATATATATATATATATCCGTCATCAACAATCTAGCTCTGTTAATTTTTGTGTTTGAGAGAAAGAGAGAGAGATCTAGAGTGAGAGAGAAAGTCCAAGAAATTAACATACACTAGTTGTGTGTGAAAGAAATCTATGGCAAAATGCAAGGTAATGAACAGTAGATTCTGAGAGTACTGTACCGAGACTGCAGACATGTCTGTATTTTTTTATTTCAGAATGGACTGAATTTACTTGACCACAACTATGTACCATCTCTCACTTTCTCTCTATTTTTATTATCTTTATATCTGATCATCTGTGCCCATTCCCAGATATGTACAAATTAAAATACAGATATATATATATATATATATATATATATATATATATATATATATATTTATATTTGTAAATTAAAAGAGATCACTTTAATCAGATGGAAATTGAACTGCCACTTCGAACATTAATGCATTAGAACCATGGCTTTCACTATGCTATATATTTGTCCTCTCTCTCTCTCTCGAACTCACACTTCAATTAAAATACACGCATGCACTAAATGCCAAAGAGTCACTAATCAATCTCAGTTGGGAACTAAATAAAAAGAAAGAAAGAAAACGAGATAATTAATAAAGCTAGGCTCACATGTTCTAAGTTCTGATCTAACCCTCCTCCTCCTCATCTTCATCTTCTTCATCCAAATCTTCAACGTGATGATCATACGAGTATAAGTTCTCGCTATGCGGTGCATGTCCCATCCCAAATGCCCTCACATGATCTTTCAGCGATCTCTTGTGCTTGAAATCAGAACCGCAAATGCAGAACCAGAGTTTCCCGCAGTTCTTCTCATGGGTGCGCCAGTCGCCGCGCACGGCGAAAACTTTCCCACACTTCCGGCAGCTAAAAGGCTTTGCGCCGTGCTTGCGTTTGTAGTGAGTTTGGAGGGTCCTGAAATCCTTCAATGGCTTCGATCTCGGATGGTCTATGTTGTTCTTGCACCCTTCTGCGCAGCAATAACATGGTAGTCTCAGAATTGAAGAAGCTGGTTTTGTGCCGCGAAGAGATTCTGGGCCCTTTCGATATTCCGACCCATGTCCCCACATATGCATCTGGAAACAGAAAAAATTAGTTAAGGATGCAAGAATTTATGAGTTTATATACAAACTTCAATTCAATTCTTAAAAAGTTGCAATATCTCTGGTTTAGCTTTAGCACCAAAAAGTGTAAAAATGCAGGTGATGCCTGCAGGAAATATCATTCGGTGAAGAAGAGACATATGTCGGAGGAAAAAACTTGAAAGAATATTAAACCAACAGCGAGAAACCCTGGAAAGAATTACAGATATATATATATATATATATATATATATATATATATATATATATGAATCTTGTGGAAAATATGAAGGAATTAGTTACCTGCATATTGTTGTATCTGTTGAAAGTTTTACTGCAGACAGAACATGAAAATTGTGTCGGGCCAACAAGGATTTGTGCTGGGGTCGGAATCCAATATTGTCCTTGACCCGCCATTTCTACGCTAGGGTTTCCGCCTGTAACTGATGATGAAGCTGAATTTCCACTCGGCTGCCCAATATGAAGCGCCACTGTAACGGTACCGCTTAGATTATCACTGCTAGGGTTTCTCATCAGATTCTGGGCCTGCTTGTACGCCGCGAAGCTGCGGTGGTACTTCTGGCTTTGGTTTTGGCCTGGAGGGCCAAGAGAGAGCAGAGTTGAACATGACTCGTGGTCTTCTTCTTCATCGCCTTCCAAATTGTAGAAGCTCTCACTCGCAGATATGTAGGGAAAAGAATTACTCTGCATGCTGATATACTGTGTGTTTGTGTGTATATGGAGTTTTTTGTAATTAGGTCTTGGTGGAGTGAGCAACATATAATATCCAAGACTAGAGAAGACTGTATTATTAAAAACATATGTTTTTATATTTAAAAACTTTTGAAGACTTTAGACATATAGGAGAAAGAGAGTGACATTCCCCCTTCTTAATTAAGTTTATATATTTTTAATAAAATATTTAATTTGTCTCTCTATCTTGATATATATATATGTGTGTGAGATTTTGGAATGAGGGCATTCATGAGTTTAACTGAGATTTTGAATTGTTTGTATCTATAAATTTAACAAAGTGAGTGAGTGTGCACGTGGAGTGGTGAGAGATAAAGGTTTTGAGTGTGAAGGAGACAAGAAAATATATAGGAATAGACAAAAAAATAAATAAAATGCATAGAATAGTGTACCAAAACCACAAATCGCAATGCTCATTTTCCCAAATTTAGCCTTTTTTTCAGCCCGGCCTTGTCATTTCAAATTCTTTTTCCTATATATCTCATCTCTCTCTGCGTCATCCTCTCTCTAAGCCCATATATATGTACGCAGGGAGCAAAATAAACTGTAGAAGAAAAAGCCCTAATATAGATCTTTTTTTTTTTTTTTTGCCCACTTTTTCTATTAAAGTAGGTAGTGATGGAGATGTGTTGTTGGACTAAATATTGCAATTCTTGAAGTCATCGTCCCCATCAGCACATGAAACTTAATAATTTCTCGTTAACAAAAGGTCTAGCTAGTGATATATCCCCCCACTAGCTAGTTACATTATGATGAATTTATGTTGTCCATATATCTCAGATTAACTTGCAATGTAGATATTATAATCATATAATTCAAGAACAATTTCTCGAGACGAGTTGTCAATTTTGAACTCTCTTTAACAAATTAAAGTTTTTTTAAGGGAAGACTGTAACTCATTACTCAACAGTTATAAAGATAATACCAAAATTAACCCAGTATATATATATGTATCTGCATTATTGGGCTGCAGAAATGATTCTTGATTTACTTTTTGTTTTCTCTCCTTGATCAAAAAGAGATGCAGCAGCACAGCACAGCACAGTACTTATATATTACCATGATTTGACATCTAAGACCCTTGCTTAGAAATAAACTAATTAACTGTCAATCTTGGCTTACAGGAGATGAACAATTTGTAGTTTCTTGAATATAATGGGGATGTACGTAGGATGCCAATGCAATAAATAAAGGACTAGTTTTAATTTTCCGATCAAAAAAAAGTACACCTGACTCTTCCGAGGTGCTTGAGCTCTCTTGCTTGGCACCTGAATTGAAATTATTGCGCTTTTTTTTGCCGAAATTTCAAGGAAGCCCTGACTAGCTATATTTTATGGGGCAAAATTGAAACTAATATATTTTTTGGTTTGAAATTGCAACTCGGTACAAGTTTGTGTCCCGACTTTACAATTTTCTCTACAAAAAATTGCTAAAGAGAACTCCTTTCTCTCATATTAATGCTCAGAGTCGTGGGACTTGTACTCATAACCCGGTCATGGGGCCTCCTGCTCATTATCACTAAATCAAGAAATACTTGGCAGTAATGCAATATTGTATATCATAAGGGTTAACTACACAGTTTATACTATTCCGAATGACAATATTGTATATCATATGTTAATTTAATTAACATAAAGAATATATTTTGAATTTTGTAATATGCAATATTTATCAAGAATTCTTGTGTGCCTCTCATGTGTCTTAAACTTCCTGTATTTTGGCCTTTAAAATCACAATAAACTGCAAATTGTTAATTAATAATCACTTTATATATATATATATATATATATATATATATATATATATATATATATATCATTAACTTTAAATTGTAACAGTTCAAAATACCAATTATAAGTACTCTAAAATTTATTCTAAAATAATTAATTCTCAATTCACTCCATATATAAGAAGATAAATCCTGACGTATTTATTACCTTGTCATTCGATTATTCTTGATTTGATTTCAATCCAAACACAAATATTATTTTAATAATATGAGCATCTTATCTTTTTTTTTATAGTACTACAGTAAGAAAAATAATCAAATAGCTGTTTCACCAGGAAATTGTGAGGGGTCCTCCAACAAAAGACAGTAGCAGCAAGGGACTGGCTACCCCCAAAAATTAATTACTTTCATGAGTTTTTCACCCCGAAAACATAAAAGATTCTTTGACCCAAAAAATTAGCTGGTCCAACTGAAGAGAGCCCAACGTGTACAAGGATAATGTCCATTTTAATGTCTATCATCTGAAATCGAGATTTCAATTTGTCTGAATTTGGACATACTCTCATTAATTATTAATATTAGAGGGGGATGGGCCTAATTCTATTCATGGGCTTCCTTTCAGATATTGGAAGATGTGCTACAATTTTACTCCTACTTTTTGGAAAAATAATTCTTTCATACTCAAACTCATAAGAGTGAAAATATGCTTGGGAAAAAGTAATTGTTGGAAATTGAATTGCATATGTTGCGTAAAAAAACCATAAAATTTTTTTTTTTTTTTTGGTCAACAAAAAACCACATAAATGAATATGCTAAAACTCATTGAATTTACTCCCCATTTTCTATGCCAAATATTATATGGAATTGGGTTAATGGGCTATCTTAGTAACGTCAGGCCCAAGTTTTATTTTTCAGGGGGTGGACGAGGCCCAAGAATTTCTAAGGCTGGGAAATTTTCTCCGTAAGTTCTTTTAGGTGTTATTAATATTTAGTTGGTCATGAGATATTAAATACCTAAAATGATATTTTAAAATTTAAATTATAGTTTCTGTAAATATATCATAAGCACATAGTAACAACTGTTTTATCATAACGGTGTTTCCATAGGTATCTTATCATGTCACAAATTGACAATTGTGACAAAGAATGTAGTTTTTATTACTATAAAATTATATTATGATAAAACAAAAATTATTATCATTAAATATATTTAACCAAATAAAAGTAAAAGATATTTTTCAGCTTAATTCTATGATTTATGATAACTTTAAAATTGTCAATTTATTTTTTATCACTAATTACATAATGAACCTGCACCCAATTTTTTTTACTGAACTATGATTTTATCTACTCACTAAATAGAAAATGACCAATCATTTTAGCTCGTTTTCTTCTTTTTCTTTTGTCTTTTCATTGTAAATTACCTTAATGGCCCTTATTGTGTGAATAACAAAACACACACACACATACATCCTAGTCTTCAACAATACCAATGAATTAAGGGTCCATCGCAGAAGCGACGGTGTTTTGCTGTCAATCGCCCCATGGACACACTCAAAGGCCAAAACAAAATTTTCGGACACTGCCAGCGACCTAATTCTACGCGGCCGTCAGGCGCGTGCTTATCACGCTCCGCCGGGAGGTTGAATATGTGTCCCGGATTCTTCTACAAGTGTATTCCGACTGTGATAAAAAGGTGGCCAAGAAATTGCAATTTGATCCTTGACTTTCCCTTTCTTGCGTTGGATCCCCGTACTAAAGCCAAAGTAAGGCAATAAGTCCTTGGATGTCATCTTCTAACATGCCCTAAAATATTACAGCGTCTGTCAATGGTAGCCCACATATTAGAATCAACCCTCGAATATTCAAAGTTTTCAAACCTCCCCACTCTCTCTCTCATCTCACCCTCTCTCTCTCTAGAAAACCATAACCGAAGATTCGTCTGTTCGCGACGCCCCGACCTCGACTTTCCCACGCACCACTCGTTTCCTCCTATGTTTAAATACCAAAAGAAATGGATATTAAATTTTTTTATTTTTTCATTTGCTTCTCTTTCACTTTAAGCTACAATATTATGCACCTATAAATATCTCGTAACAGAGAAAACAGCGAGGGTACATATATATATATACTACATATATATTTTTCTTGTGAACCAAGTTTATTCGATTTGGTGATTCTACTTAGATCCCTTTATTCTCGTATTTTCGTTCGGATCTCTCTATGCTGTGACAAAATTGAAGCTTTTATCCACCCATTTAGTCCTTCTCCTGTCCTGTCTGCTCTGGTCCCCAACCCATTTCAAAAAGTTTACTCATCAATTAATTCCATTTCTTGAAAAAAAAAAAGAATATTATCATTAGGAACTAATCTGGGATGATGATCAACAGCCATACTCACAGTAATTTTCCTGAGAAAATGCAGCGATGCCAGGATTATATCCAGTCCTTGGAGGAAGAGCGATGCAAGATTCAAGTTTTCCAACGTGAACTCCCTCTTTGTCTAGAACTTGTTACGCAAGGTATAATCAAGCTATCTCTGGAAAGATATTGTGAGACCATTTTCTTAAATATTTTTTGCTGTTCGTGTTTGAGAACTTTTTGTTGATGTATTTGTGCGTGCTTATAATTTTCTGCAGCAATTGAGACATGCAAACAGCAGTTATCAGGGACGAGTAGCGAGCATAATTTACAGGGACAATCTGAATGTTCTGAGCAGACATGTAGCGACGTCCCAGTTTTTGAGGAGTTTATCCCTTTAAAGAGAGCTTCATCTGATTCCGGGGATGATGAAGAACAAGACTCAAAAAAACAAAAAAATGATACTAGTTCTAGTAATAAAAATGGGAAGATTAATGGGAATAATGACAAGAATTCAAACAAATCAGACTGGCTTAGATCTGTTCATCTTTGGAATCAATCGCCAGATCCACCCTCTAAAGAGGTAATTTCGTTTACAGAATCAATATTCATACGTTTTGTTTGGTATGTGGGATTTCGTAAATTTGGATAAAGATTTGATCTTTAATTAAATGTTTTAAAACTTACTTTTGGGTTTTTCAGGAATCACCTAGAAACGTTGCAGTAGTGGAGGTGAAGAGAAATGGGAGTAGTAATGGCGCATTTCATCCCTTTAATAAAGGGAAAAATGTCGGCAGTGATGACAATGAAACAGCTCCGCCCACAAATAGGTCACAGCTACCGGCCTCCACCAGCTCCACGGCGGAGACTGGTGGCGGAAATAAGAAGGCAGAAAAGGAAGGGCAGTCTCAAAGAAAATCAAGGAGATGTTGGTCGCCGGAGTTGCACAAAAGATTCTTGCAAGCCCTTCAACAGCTTGGTGGTTCACATGGTATGTATGTTGCAGACTTTATTTGCAGATCATTTTATATAGTTTTATATAATTATTTTGTTTGTAGCAGCATTTATGTTCTTAATTTTTGATTGTACCGTATGTGTATTTGCAGTTGCTACACCAAAACAAATTAGGGAGTTGATGAAGATTGATGGACTCACTAATGATGAAGTTAAAAGTCATTTACAGGTAATTTGTGGTATTTAATTTCTTCTTTTGATTTAGGTTAATTTTTAGTGGAAAAATCTTTGGATCTCTAATGATGTTGGGATATTTTTGAGAGAGAAAACTTTATTTGAAAAAAAGAACAATTGATTTGAAAGGTCACTTTAAAAGAAAAAAATGATAGTCCTATGTTATAACCTAGCTTATAGACCATATCGGAAAACATGACTTCAAACTCATCAAAACTTTTGAAAAAAAAAAAAAAAACTCTTTATTTACTTTCTTTATTGCTTATTTTAATTACAGAAATATCGTTTACACACAAGAAGGCCAAGCTCCTCAATTCACCACCACAACAACAATACACAAACACCTCAATTTGTGGTGGTGGGAGGAATATGGATGCCGCCGGAATGTGCCGCCATGGCCACAACCACAGCGTCGGGCGAGGCATCTGGTGTTGCCTCCTCCAAAAGAATATATACCCCAATCGCCGCCCTGCCACCGCCGCATAAACAACCACAACAACACAAGCAATCTCATTCGGATGAGAGACTAAGCGATGGTGACCGCGGCATTCGATCACATTCTCCGGCCACCTCCTCCTCCACGCATACCACCACCGCCGCCGTCTCACCAGCTCACTAATTTTCCTTTTAAAAATTGTAGAAAAAACGGCCTCACAATGACTCTTGCATGTAACATTCCAGCATTATTATTGTAGTAAATAGAGTCGATTTTTTGCACTTAATCACTCATTTTTGTGTTAGATACAACACCGGTTCATTTGAGAGTGAAAATCGTCTTGGAGGAGCTGTCCAATTGTAGTACTGGAGATTAGAATGAGGGTTAATTTTTTCAAATGTGATTAGGGCTTGATCACAATTTAATTGTTTTCTTATTACTGCGCTTTGTCAACTGGCAATTTCTTTTAAAATATGTAAAATATATGGTTAATTAGTGCTTTTTTTGTCTGTTTAATTAAAAATTCTACACCATCGTAGGATTTTCGCAAGGACTTAAAGCCAAAAAAAAATGTTTACAATGAAAATTCAAGCCATTTTGATTGAGGTTAATTACTGTTCTTAATTTCATGTTGTTTTTGAGTGATCTATACAAGCCTAGGCCTACTATTTTAAATCAAACTTATTTGATCCTTAGTTTTTATTTTATTTTTATCTTTAATTTCAATTTGGTTAGAAATGAGAGAATTTGTCAAGAATAATTTGATTTACTTTACTAGTTTATTAAAGTTTTTTGAAAAATTACAAACTTGCCCACAATCAAATGGTAAATAACAAGAATAATTTGAATGATGTCATCAATATATGAAGGTAAAATTTTGAATTATTCTACAAAAAATCTTATGATATAACATCAAAATTTGTAGGTTGATGATAAATAGGATCGAATGAGCGAGTCTAGAAATAAGAATCATATTTATTAGATGATATTCGTAATTTTAGACTTTAATTTGGGAATTGTACTTTTAATTATATTTGACGTGAAGCTAATCATTAATTCATTCGCTAACTATAGCTAGAAAAGTGTCTTAATTAGTTCAATTCGTCTTTGATTTTCAAGGACAAAAATAGGAATTTTTTGTCATCTCGGATTCCGTTGAACGTGAAAATAAGTTTCGAATACGTTGAGTGCAATCTTATACCCCGGATATTGGAGTCCATTGGACGCGAAAATAAGCTTCAAACCCGTTGAATGCAATCCGGAATTAGGTTTAAGCTGTCCAAAAGGAATATCTAATGATTATACTTGAATTCTTACTTATGAATCGATTTTTTTTCTGATGAAATCTCGACGTGGGACAGGCTCTTCCAATTTTCTCCATTTTTTTACATGAAATTTGTAATTCACATTTGTTCAGAGTGACAATAATAGACATTCATTATGATCTTTCTCAATTTCATTGACGAAAAGCCCACCAAATTAAATCAGAAAATGTTAAGAATCAGATCGACGGACCTAACAATTTAACGCAAAAATGGACTATATACCATTTGGGAACAAGTGCAGAAGCAGAAGCAGAAGCAGAAGCAGAGATAATGTTAGGTTAATCAAATGGTCAATGGCCGGTTGATTATATTCCAACTATTCCTATTTCCTGCAAAATAATTAAGTTTCTTATAAAATACTCAATGTGCATGAAGTTACTTTAATTTCCAAAAAAGGGAACTTTGCCTCTTTCCTCTTTGGTGTACTGTTTTACAGGTCCATCTTTCAAGTTTCAACACGCAATGCATGTGATGAGAATCTTGACTCTTCTTGCTCCTACGTTCACAATTCTTATTGTTTCATAAGTTCTATTTTAATTGAATTAATATATATTGGGACTGTGAACATGAGTACATATACTTTGCATTGTATACCTACGCATTTGATACCTCACTAACATTAATTATATTCGATTGGGAGAATTATACTTACATTTCCTATGGTTTGATATAATTACATAAACATACCTGAAGTTTACCGACATTAGAAAACCTTAACAAAAAAACATAGTACTTTCATATTATGTTACTTTATTTACTTACCCTAATCCGTTCGATCAACCACTTAACATATACCTCCAATGTCCAAACGTGAAAAGACAAAATTTGTTTTATAGCCTAGCTCGGTTTGCCGCTTTCTAAAACTGTCATATAAGAATCAAAGGCCCCCATCTAAGAATATTCTTATATATATTAATTCATTATTCTATACTGAGGATTAGTGGCCTAATCAACTGATATTAACTATTGCTAATTAATATATATGGTACTAATTAAGCATTGATTTTGGTTGGACTTGGCGAGTTATATTAATTAGTTGTTTTTATTATCTTGTTGCTAGCTAGGGAAGGAGGGAAATTAAGACGCTGTAAACCCACTAGAATCTTGCCTTATCTAAGCTACATTACCATATAACTAACTTTTAACCCTGCGTTGCATCGGAAAATATAAATTAATTTATAATTACAATTTAATATATTAATATTAATTATATTTTATATATTAACAAATTGAATATATTTCACAAATTTAACAGAGTTTTTTTTTTATAAATTAATATATATATTCCCTACATTGCACGGGAAAATCTAATTATAAAATATATATTATTAAATAAATTGAATCATATTTTCTTATATAGTTATTAATAATACATATAACTAATTAACTCATAACTTGAAACACACACCAAAATAATTCTTTTTATAAAATAATCATGAACTATATATATGAAAAACTCATTTTAAATATATAAAAATAGTAATATGATATGATTTTGTATTTGTAATAGAGGGAGTATATATATATATATATATATATATATATATATATATATATATATATATATATATTAAATCATCCACACAATCGATATAAAAATATTAAAATAATAATTAAAATATAAAAAATATATAATAATAGGCCATATAAATAATTATTGGAATCTCTTGTATACTTGATATTATTTTTTTGTTGAATAATTTGTTATTATTTTATTATTAATTAACAATAATATTCATTTCATTATTGAAATTTCCTTTATATTATGGAAATATTAATATTTATATAAAATAACTTAATGAAATTTATTCTCATTATTAAATAAAAATATTAAAACTTTTAGGCGTTGTTAAATGAATATTATAAAAAAAATAACTTTTAAAATTGGTGATAAAATGCAACAATTTAATACATGACTTTTAAATGTTGTTAAATGAATATTATAAAAAAAAGTTATTATTGGTGATAAAATGTAATAATTAATTGAATTGATTTAATATTTTTAGCAACAAATTAAATGAGTACAAAAGAAATAGGAAAAAGAGTTACAATACATTTATTAGTTAATTTTCCATTTAATTCTATTAACATTAATTGTGGTTAAAATATATAAAGAAATAAGTTGACATGGACAAAAGGAATAAAAATAACTTGTCCATGTCATAGACACATATACATCTTTCCTAAAACAATAGACTCATTCATTTTCATATATATATATATATATATATATATATATATATGATTAATTAATTGATTAAAATGAGAAGTGGATATTGGATGCCGTCAGTCAGTCGTCTATGAACGTAATTAAAACCCTTATTTTCTAATAATTGATTGGTTAAATGCCTTATGTCTAAATTAATATTATAATAAGAATAAAATAAAATTGAACATCGAAACGTGTGAGGATGGTGCATGCAGGGTTATATGTAAAAGATGGCCTTTGGAGTGGAAGTTAGGGCAAATGTCTCTTGCACCATCTAAAGTACTGCAATATAATTCCAAAAGACATTAAGAAAGTAATTAATAAAATATGCATGACCCATTTTCGGAATGTCTTAGGATCAAATTAATCCATTTTTGTAACGTACTAATTTATAAGTTTGACCTAGCTAGCTAACTTCACATGATTATCAATTAGTGCTTATCTCTTAATTCTCCGAGTCAACATTTGTTACGTACGTAGAAGGGATGATCTATATTGATATGATCTCTGCATATCTTTTTTTAAAATCTATTATTATATATATGTTGGCATGCAATATCCTAATTGGTTCCAAGAACATAGTTGTTATTATATGTGCTAACAGTGAGATAATCAAAGATTAGTGGATATTAGCAAAATCCAAAGGAATATTCTTACACTAATGTGTACAATCATCTGATTAAAATATTTTTATTTTTACTCTAATAGTTTGGCCAATTCCTTCGATTTTATCTTAAATCAATTGACTTTTTACCTTGTGGAATATTCGTTTTATTACATATAAATTATATATCAAATGTACGATGTTTTAATTTATATTGATTCGGAAGTTTGAAATAATCATAATCATAGTATTTTAAATTTTTTTTTTATAAAATACCTAAAAGACAATTAATTACATTGATGAGCATATCCATAGTTTCATTCTTCCCCATACCCTACTCGTGGACTTCATAATACATATATTTTTTTCAAAAAAAAATCGTGTAATATACCGTAGCCTGCAATATTCAACAAAGATAGTGGTGTCAATTTTATTCTCTTCATTGGAACTTAATTAGCACTAATTAAAGTATATCTCGTTGTGTGTGGTTCTTTATACCAATCTTTGCTTTATGGCTTCTATTAAAAATTTAAAACAATTAGCATATGCTATAGACTATAGTGTATATGATGTATGCATTGTATGCAACTCCCATAATCTCATAAATTATTCATAAAAAATTTTGGTATTGTGCAACTTACATTAATACACTTTTTCGGAGCTCGAATATTGTAGAAGTCCAACCGGATTCGCATTTCAATACAACTACTCCATTCACAAGGCAAGAAATTGCGTATTATCTTTCGATATGAACAAGATATATAGTACTTTTCTTACAATTTTCCTCGGCAAAATTAAAGTTTTAGTTCAAATAGGATCAGATCCAACCAAACACATTAGGCCCACCAAACCCAACTCTACATTTTGAAAAATTCCCACAGAATAAGGATACAGATACATTTAGATCCCACAAACCAATTTCTCCATACACCGTCAAGCCCATGGGCCATGGCAATATTCCTCTTTCTTTCTTTCTTTTTTCTTTTTTTTTTTGTAATATGTTCCCAACTGTGCATATATATATATATATATATATATATATATATATATATTTTAATCAACTCAAATGGCTGGTTCATAGTATACAGTATTAGCCCTTTAGGTATCAGAATATACATAAATTCAATCAAGAATACAAAATTCTAAATCAGTTCAAACTAATGAAAGTTTCATGAATTATGCACTGTTGGCAGAAGCTGAAACATCCAGTGCTATTCCAGGAGTAGGCTCCAGTACTTTTGCTTCTGGTAGTTCTATCGACAACATTTCCTGCATTACGACAAACAAATTTTACATAACTAAACTGCTTCCGAGTACCAGAAAGCAATCTTGGAGAGAAATGTTTCTCCAATACTTGGAGCAGATAATAAATAACTCATACGGACCTTGAATGATTCCATGGTACCTTCGCCCCGAACAAGCCTAGAAAGAAGCCCTTTGCTATCTAGGTCACCATTTTGCATTGGGACAATAAATCTACAAACGAGAGACACAATATATATTTAATATATTTATATCCACCAATACAACATATCTGTCTATCAGAAATAAAACAGCTTATAGAATGTAGGGATAATTACACTCACATACCCTGAGATTTGGAATATTACAAAAACATACCCTGTCAAAGAATTTTCAACAAGTCCCTTAAGTGGTTGGATGGATTTCCAATAAGTCCGCTACGTGGTTTATTTAATTTTTACCTTTTAACATAAAAATCAGGAACATAACACGAAAGTGTTCTTTTTCGTCAATTTTTTTTTATGGCAATTAGAGTTCAGGATATGTTTCTGTTAACTTTCCAAACCTCAGGGTATGTTTGAGTAATTAGGGCAAATCAGGGTGTGATTGTAATTATCCTAGAATGTACATACTTGGCCTTTAGCAACTTTGCTAGCCGAACAGCATCTTCCTGTCCAGATACCAAAGTGAAATTTGGCAATAATTGCTTTATAACTGGTGTGATAACGATGTCAGCTCGTTCTTTCTCCACAAAACTCTCATTATAAACACAATGAGGTTCATAGTATACTGTCAGTTGGCCTTTCGGAGATGTCACAAGGTACCTGGAGAAATATTTTTGTTTAGGAAAAATAAGTGAAATGCAACATTAATATGAAAAGTTAGTTCAGCATGAATAATGTGGTTGATAATTCTACCCGTTTTCAGGACGCTGCCAAGGAGGACCTAAAACAGGGCCTGCAGTAGCTCGAACTTTAACTGAAGAACCATTGCTGACTTGAATATCTGTGTCCTCCCCAGGTTCTAAATACGTAACCTAAGAAAAATGTGATACATTAATCTCAGAATTTGCAAATATCAAAGACAGAGTGAAACATTTACTAGGATTTGTTTTCCTCAATACATTTAATCTTCATATCAAGCATAAATTCATGCATTTTAGTACTCTTTCAGACACATTAGCTTCACAAAAACAAGAAAGTAATCAGATGTGAACTCACGTTGCTGAAGAGAGGATCCAAAAGTGGTTTAGCATTGGGAGTTGCAATAACTCTGAGATTTGGCAACTTTTGTGAAAGAGGCTTTAATGTGTTCAAGTGACAGTGATCATCAAGGCTTTGAGTAATTAGTACGCAATTTATTTCATCAGGAAGATCATCAAGCTGCACTGATCAGATGACACATCATTTGAAAACTCGCAGAATTAGTAAAAAAGAATCATTCAAAAATTCAATCTTTACAGAGATATAGGACCAGTAAATAATACCTTGAAATTCTTGAGAAACTTCTTGGCAGCATCATATAGCCAAGGAATACCGAAGTCCAAGTTCCCCACTAAGATTGGATCAACCAATATTTTTGCACCTCCAACTTCCCATATCCAACTATTTCCCTGATACAAAAATTCCAAAATTATTTATGTACAACCATAATTTCTCAATTAATCAACCAGGAAAAGAAAAACTCACGCACACACCAAGAAACAAAAACCCACCTCCAAATAAGTGAGTTTGAAAGCATCAGTCCCAGAATCACTAGATTCCACTACTTTTTCTTCTGATACCAAAGCTGAAACCTTTTTGTTTAACCTATAAAATAACCGAATAAGCACAATTTCAGTCATGTCTAGAACTTGAACCCATTACCCACGCAAAACGCTAATCGGGTAAACGATAAAAAAATAATAATAATAATTAGAAAAATCACAAGATAAAACAACTGCACTGTTAATTTTATAATCAAAAATCATATAAAACGGAGCTAGATACAGAAGCAAATGAGTTGAAGTGAAAAACCTGGGAGCTGAGAGCTTCAATGCATTAGAATTGGTCGAAAATGGAGTTTCTGGAGAGGAGGTGAAATGGGCTGTTGAAAATGGGGACATGGGCTTTCTGGTACATGGTTTGTAGGTGAAGTATTGGAAAGTATTGCATTGAGTAGCCATACTTGCGCTTCAACTGAGAGGGGGCTTTCTAAATGCTTTAAAGTTAAAACGCTTTCTGACGAGAAAATTGGTTATGGTCCAGAATTTGCCAAGTGCCAGATACTGTGACACACCAAAAGGGATTATCTGCATTTTTCCAAATGTAGGAAGAGTCGCGTCATACTTAACAGCGATTAAGCATGTTTCAAGATATAATAATTTCAAGGGAAAATTACACACAGACCCCAAATTGTTTTCAGTCTTGTAAACAGGGTGTTTGTTGTTTTTCCTCAATGGCAAAGAAAATCGTAGGCAAATCAGAAGCTTACTATCTTCTCAGATATTTGAGTAGCTAAACTATTTCCTACCAGGACAGCAGCCGTGGTATACAAAGCTTGTTTTAACTTAGGAAATTATACAGCGCAAAATTGAGATTTTCAGGACTAGGGAAATGATACATAATATATAGCATTTGATCCCAAATTGAGACTCACAGGGTTCCACCCAGAGGATTCTCATCTGCAGCCAAACATTGCCTCATTTCTATGCAGAAGAGTATAAAGGAGTTATCCTATTACAAATAGATATCCATTATACCAAAACCCCAACACGTTTAAGTTCATTAGCCCAAAGCCAGTTCAAAGTTCAACTTCCTAAAAAAGAGACCAACATTTTCAGACTAATAAAAAGTGTAAAAGGAAAGTCTGGAAGGAAGAAGAGCTGAAGAGGAATATATTCTCCATGCACGTTGTAAACTGTGACAATATAGTTTATCATATAGAACTGAACAGTAAAGCAAGTACACCAAAAAAAAAAAAAAAAAAGAACCGTAAGGTAAGAGCTCATACCCATTCTACATACTTTTGGGATTCCTTTTCTCAAAGTTAAAACTATTGGGATAATAACACAAACCCCCTTGAATTTTGCTTAAAAATCCGGAAAAAAAAAAACATTGAAACCTTACAAATTAAACATCTGATTGGAAGATTCTGATGGTACTGAAATTATAAAAGGGACAAACGTCACATGTTTGAGCTTATAACTTCCGTAAAACTTTTCAACAGATTTGTATATATATCAAGTATCAGATACTTATCATTTTATAGTTAGGTAAATCTAATGGAAATGACAAATTAATGGAGTGTATCGATTTGAAATGGAAGTGCATTTCAGATTTTAGAATTTGTATCTTTTTTTTGTATTTTACGTCATCAACTATACCAGTAATTTCATCATCAATATGTGTATATGATATTTCTGCATTATATTATAGAAAGTGTCGAACTATAACAAATATGCAAGCAGTTGATATTTTTATTACAAAATGTAACCACTAGATATCTAGATCGATTTTCATTGACATATTTTGGCGGAACATGGTTATGATGAAACAATGTCATGATTATGCCAAGTTGTTGTAGATTCTTTCACAGAAAGATGAGTTTTAAATTTTTTAAAAGGGGTAATTATCGAAACCCCACTGAGGTTAGCCTGAGTTAGACAAAAAACCCCTCTATTTATCGAAATTACAGTTACCCCGAAACTAATATATAGAGGTTTTTTCTTAGCAACTAACAGCTTGCGCTATTTGTACGACTGAAGCAAACCTCAAGGTGGTAACTGTAATTTTAATACATAGAGGGGGTCCTTTGTAATTGAGACTATCCTCAGGGGGTTTCTGGTAATTATGCCTTTTTAAAAGTCGAATTCTTGGGATGGGAATTCGGTGTTGTAGTACTATATATTATTTCCAAAAAATGTTTATTATTATTATTTTTTATCCGATTATTTTGCAATTGTACCAATACCTGGAGCCTTGCCCAGCAGAAGAGGTAACATTACAGTGTCGCTTTATTTTCTTGCTAGAACTTGGGTCCATTTTAGTCCATCACCATCAGCCTGTTTTGCAGGCAGTAGTTTAAATTGTTTTCTTTCTTTAGATCATGCGAATCTATAACTAAATTGAATATTTTGAGTTTTGAATTTAAAGCAATTAAACAAATACATAAAACGACAAGAATACATCAAATGCTTTTTTTTTTTTTTGTTTGGTTTAGAAATACATCAAATTCTATTACAACCTCATAAAGGTTATTTTTTCTTCTAAGATAAGCCACATATCAGTGTCAGCACAACGAATTCCAAATTTCTTGTGTTCTTCCAACTGTCCAAGAACATGCAAGAAAACACATCGACTTAATTTTAATTTATGACACCACGCTCTTTCTAGTTAGTTATGACGAAATTTGATTCTTGGGCTTAACATGATATTAATTTATAATCTTTATTTCAGGTGGCTTTTGATTTATAACTTTTTCTGTACTTAAAAGTTAAAATCATGTCAAATTACAAGAACTTAAATTCAACAATCAATTAAAATAAAAAAAGACCATAGTATCCCTCTAGTACCTATTACTATTTTTTAAGGACAAAGTACCTATTACTATTAGGGCCCTCAATCCCAGAAATCACTAGTCTTGTCTTAGAAAGAGGAATCATTATATTGTTGATAGCTTCACCAACACTTCTCAAATCTACAATCAATTTGTTCACAAGTGCATGAACTTAACGTCAAATTACGTTATTACCCCTAATAAACTTTTGCTCTCATTACCACAAAGAGTTCCTAGGTCAAATGTTTTGCCAATTACAAATGGTCACAAACATCAATTTGCTTTGCAACAATGATATAAGAGACAAAGCAAAAAGTTGATCGAAAGCTTATACAATCATTAATATTTCACCCACTTAACTCATTTGGTCCACCATTTTGTCATCCCCTTTCACCAACACAGAGCAAACCAAATCAAAACAATGAAATAAAGAATTACAAAAAAACCCTAAAGAAAAAGAAAAGGCACCCATCTCGTGATAATTGAAGTCGTAGCTTTTGACCCACATGTAGGCCCCACCTCCCCCACACTAATCCGGCTTAATGTGCTCATTAGCATCACACCGCTTCCATAAATCACTGCTCAAAAGCTTCCGTCAAAACTAAATGGAAAAAAGCAAAAGCAAAAGCAAAAACTTACTTAATAACTAAAAAGCAATAATTAGACTTCAATTAAATACTAGGGATTAAGTAAATAGTACTAATCAACTGGAGACTCTTTTCATGACATGACACAGATTATAATTCAGATAAAACTTCATGCAAATGAAGTGAACTCCGATTTTGCAAAAATCTAACCTTTTGAAATATCTAAACAACATTAAAATACGAACTAGCCTCATCTTCACATTCAAAGCTTCTCTTGGCTTTGTCTCACCTCTGCGACAAATCCTGCGTGATTATATTAATTCTCGTCTCTCTATATATACACATAAACCTCCATTTTCAATTCGTGTGTTCTCTCAGTCACTTTGCAATGGGGAACATGGGCGTTTTCCTTCGCGTTTTTGCTGCGTTTATCTCCATTTTTGCTTCTTCTGTTCTCTCCAGAACGCTCAGCGCGAAAACCGCAGTTCTTGATGTTTCCTCCTCACTTTCAAGAACACAAGATTTGTTCGCCCTGAATTCCCAGAAAGTACTGCCCTCAAAGGACGAAGTACACCACCGACACCACATAGTCTCTCCCGATTCGTCCCTCAGTTTCCAGCTGCATCCTCGCTTGTCCGTCCGTGGAACTTCGCATAAAGACTACAAGAGCCTCACATTGGCCCGACTCGCTCGAGACACGGCCCGAGTCAGAGCGATTCAGACTCGGGTAGATCTGGTGAGTTTTGGCATAAAGAAAGCAGATCTGACGCCTTTGGAATCTGAACTCGAGGAAGAAAAACTAGAGGGCCCCGTGATATCCGGCACGAGCCAAGGCAGCGGCGAGTACTTTTGCAGAGTCGGAGTTGGCCACCCGGCGGCTCAAGCTTATATGGTGTTGGACACAGGCAGTGACGTCACCTGGATGCAATGCGCACCCTGCGCAGATTGTTACCAGCAAACCGACCCGATTTTCGACCCGGCTCTATCCTCTTCCTTCACTCCTCTCACGTGCGAGTCTCAGCAATGCAAGTCGCTCGACGTGTCGGAATGCCGCAACAACACGTGTCTCTACGAAGTTTCCTATGGCGACGGTTCCTATACCGTCGGAGATTTTGCGACGGAGACGATTACTTTCGGGGGTTCCTCTGCGGTCGACAACGTAGCCGTAGGTTGCGGCCACAACAACGAGGGATTGTTCGTTGGAGCTGCCGGATTAATTGGCTTGGGCGGCGGCCCGTTGTCCTTTCCGTCTCAAATAAACGCTTCCTCCTTTTCTTACTGCCTCGTGGACCGCGACTCCGACTCGGCCTCGACTCTGGAGTTCAACTCGGCTCCGCCTCCTGACGCCGTCACTGCACCGTTAGTCCGTAATTCGAAGCTCGATACATTTTATTACGTCGACTTGACGGGAATCAGCGTCTCCGGAGAGCTGCTGTCCATTTCTCCAACGATTTTTCAGCTAAGCGACAGTGGAAACGGCGGAGTGATAGTGGATTCAGGGACGGCCATTACCAGACTGCAAACGGAGGCGTACAATTCAATGCGGGACGCGTTCAAGAAAGGTTCGAAGGGTTTGCCGTCAACTAACGGCGTTGCACTGTTCGACACGTGTTACGATTTGAGCTCAATGAAGGGGAGTGTGGAGGTTCCGACGGTGTCGTTTCACTTCTCCAACGGGAAAGAACTCGGTTTACCGGCTAAGAATTACATGATACCGGTCGACTCGTCGGGGACTTTCTGTTTCGCTTTCGCACCGACGTCGTCTTCACTTGGGATTATTGGGAATGTTCAGCAGCAGGGGACACGTGTCAGTTATGACCTGGCTAATTCTCTTGTTGGATTCTCACCCAAGAAATGTTAAAATTAGATTTCAGTCCATGCATTTAAGTTTATTATCCTTCAGGCCAAATGAGGGATTTACTATTTATTTACTTATTAAAGTTTTATTTTTTTTAGTGTTTTTTCCGTCATATTATGTGTTTGTTTTAAGACTTTAGCTAGTTCTCTGTGTTGGTTGGTGAATGTGGGCCTAACCTCAATAATTCTAAGCCCATGGGCTTGGCCAACATAGTGGGTGTGTGTAGTTATTGCTATTTGGTAGTTTTTGTATAGTGAGTGGTAAATGAATTGTAAGTGGAAACTTTCATGCAGGGTTATTAATAGAAAGATTGGTACAAAATTTACTAGTAACTAACTTTCATGTTTACTATATCCTTAATGGAAATGGAATTACCCAATTGTAGAAACCACTAATGCATGGACACGGCAAAAAAAAGTGTACGTGCAGTGTCCGATACGGACAAGGTTCCGACACGGTCCGACTCCCGACACGTGTCAGACACGGCAAAAAGTGTTCCAAAATAAAAAAAAAATAAAATAATAATTAGGACGTGGTGTCGGACACGGCTGGGGGAGTGTCCGACACGGCTGAGGGAAGTGTCCGACACGGCAAACTCAATTTTTTTTTTTTTTTTATTTTTTTATATTTGAAAGGGTCAAAGTTTATTTGAGAAAAAATAAAAAATTATAAATGAATGAAATGGTGTATTAAATTAATTTAAATTTATTTTTTCATCATTTTTAATTGATTATCACAATATTATAATCTACAAATTATAATGTTCTTTTAACATAATAATCAATTCGTATATTTAAATTTTACTAATAATTATATTATATTGTGATAAATTTATTTTTTAATTAATATTTGTACCTATATTATATATGAACATTTATATTTTTATTAAAATTTATATTAGTCAGCCATGTCGTGTCCTAAAATTTTTAAAAAATCCGTATCGTGTTGTGTCCGTGTCCGTGTCGATGCAACATTGGTAGAAATTTTATTAATATGTATTCTTTTCATTTTAGTTTCGCTTTAAAAGTTTCCTTTTATTTTGTTTTTAGCAGTTTTTAGAGCGTTTCATAAGATTTTCTTGCTTCTTTTTGTCAAAAAGGACCAAGAAAAATGTAAAACTTTAGCTACAATCTCCACTCAATTTGTAACAGGCTACCAGCTTCTTCATGTCTTAGTTCAGTTACTCTAATTAGGATGAAACATTAGATCCTTTAGGTAAGGTTTAGGTTTCAAATTCTATTTTGTGTATGGAGTAACTATATTGAGAGGGTTACTCTTAATTGAACCTCTGCAGTACCCGAGCGCAGAAAAAATCCAGATGGAAAACCAAAATAAAAAAGTAAATTTAGTTGTTTTTCATATATAATTCTTAACCATTGGGGTTTGATCTAGTGGCCACCAAATATTAATTCAGATGTGGAGGTTTGGGGTTCGACTCTCTGCAATAACAAGGATCGAATTTTTGAAAAAAAAAAAAAAAACTTAAATATTTCTTTTTCTATGATATCCAATGTTGATACAGGCCCAAGTGCAGATTGGGTTGTAAAAGACAGAAGCCCAAGAGTCAAGAGCTGACAACAGATAACTCTGTTAGCAACGAAGGCTTTTGCTTCATTGAGCCCAAAATTTGCAGCAATCATCGATTAGGTTAGGCCCATTCATGATGGATTGTATCTTCTATATGGAAGTATAAGATGAGTATACACTTGGCATGTATTTCTCTGTATATGTATATGAATTAAGATGAGTACACATCTCAAAAAAAACAGATACAAGTTATTTTGTCCTTGCTTCAAAAAATTAATTAAAGTGACCAATTAATGAAATCTCAAAATAACTATTACTTCGGGCTGAATGGCTGATGTAGGGGAATTTTTCTGCCTATAAATACCCCACGATTTTGGCATTAAATAAGTAATCTGATGTATCCACACACACTCTTAAGCATTCTTAATCCTGAAAATCCTTCTGGTTTAAGTTTTCTCTAAATATTCCTAAGGACTTAAAGTTTCATATGTTCTATAGAATAAATTACTGACTTAGACATCGGAGAGATTTCTCGAACAAACCTCCAAACTAGTTCACCCCCGTCTTTTTCCTTATCGATCATTACCGATAGGAGAAATATCCGAACTATCACCTTGAAGCTTATTAATCACAAATAATAAAAAAAAAGTCTTTAAACATTTGTATTTTCATTAAAATCCAAAAATTTCTTTGGCCTTTTGTGACCTTTATGGTGGAGCCAGAAGAGGAGTTGGGTAGGCACATATTTATGAAGTGTAATTGCTTCTCGTGTTATATAGATCTGATTGCCTGATATGACGTCAAAAAAATATTTGATACCAATAAGGTCCCGACACTTTCATAACAAAAGTTAATATGTCATAAAGTATCAATAGGAATTCACGGACCAAAATCTTAAAATCAATGTCACATACGGATACGGCCCACCCAATTTAGCATCAATTTATCAGCTCAATTTTATCCCCACAAAAATGAAAATGCAATAATTATTTATTTCTCTTGCCCGAAATTACCCATACATGAATTCAAATGTACAATTGTCTACTAACAAAAGCAGAAATGCTAACTAATACTCTCATTTGTTGCAAATATTTGAGATCTGTAACTTTAACGTTCCTTAGAAAAGGAAATTCAACTTACACAATTTTGGTAACCTTTTTTCATCAATTTTGGTGATAATAATAATATATATGTCAATTTAGCTAAGACTATGAAATCATTCCAATTTCCTATCATATTTTTTTTTGGATTATGGTATCTATCTTCGATTACTGTTCACTCATTAATTATAGACATCTCAAAGAATAAGATAAACTTATTTCATTTTCATACAACTAATACTAATATTAGTTAGTACGTATGTACCAATAGTTAGTACTAATGTACCCTTTTCTGGTACATATATATGTCCATGTCTATTCATTATGTGTATTGTACCTTTTCATTGAGACATCTCAGAAAATAGTTATAATATGTTCTGAAAAAAATAATATAATATTTCCTAATCATTTATACACTTTATTATATCTTCAAATAAACAAAATTAATTATTAGCATTTCTTTATCTTAAAATTACTTGACGATCGAAACCCTTATAATTTTTTAAAAATATAAAAATATAAGCATATATATATTATTCTGTGCAGTAGTACTACCGGAAAGAAGGGCGGATCGGAGAGGGAATCCAAAGGCGCCTGCTGCGGTGGCGCGGCCACATCAAATGCAGTCACATATGAGCTGCGGCGTCAGAGATCGAGATGGCTTGGTGACTGAATATGGGCCCCCCCTACTCTTCTTCAATATCTTCTTCAGGATCTGCAGGTATAGACATATTTGCAGGTGGTTACTTCCAAGCAAACCCCCTTATATTAATTGCCCAATTAATTCTTTCTCCTAACAAAATTTATGTTTATTCCTACTTTTTGGACACCATTTTCAATGCTCACTCTCCCTCAAATTCTATCTCATCACCATCCCATCATCTTTTATGCCGCTAGCTGCTTAATTGCATTGCGTGCAGGAAATTAATAACTCGTCTGTAGTCTTTCAATACACAATCCCTCCCGGCCATCTATTAATTGAAATTAAAATTTTATTTCTAGCTATTTGATAATCTATATATAATAATTCAGGACTTTGAGGCTATCCATCTTAGCGTTCACGTAGATAGCCTCAATGAATTCTATTTTGCCATTAGATAAATACTGTTTTAAAATATCATTTATTATGGATATTATCTAAAAGAATACAAAGATAATATTCTGCATTAGATAAATACTATTTTAAAATACCATTTATTATGGATATTATCTAAAAGAATTCAAAGATAATGTATAGATATATGATAGTTTAAACACACAAATATTTAGAGATTTATGGTTACAAGACTCAAATATTTACGCTATTTTTTATCTAAAAGAATCTAATTTACTATTTTAAAATACCATTTATTATGGATATTATCTAAAAGAATCTAAAGATAATATATAGATATATGATAGTTTAAATACAATATAATAATAATAATATAACAAATATTTTGAAATTTACGGTTACAAGACTTAAATATTTACGGTTATTTTTTTTCTAAAAGAATCTAATTTTTCACGCCTGGATGGATATGCATGGAATTTTTGCATTCTACTTTTTGTCAAGATAATATTTAATAAAATTAGTTACGATAAGATAATTATCTTTTTTAACAACTATTTTTCTTCAAATTCAAATTAAAATAATTTAAAATATTCATCTATCTCTATTTATAAATACGTGATTGGTAAAATTCGATTTCAAATTTATTTTTATCATTTTCTAATATTAAATACAAAATATTTTACAATTATATTTATGATAAATTCAACTATAATTTATATTAAAAAAATAATATAATTATTTCATATTTTGTACTACTATTATCATTATGGGACAAGAACTAATCTTTTAATTAATTAAATATTTGTTAGTGGATTAATAAATAATGAATTAGTTATGATTTGGATTTTATCAACTTATAATTTTTAAATAAATGAAAATAATTTTAATCAATCTGTTTTGAAGTTGTATCCTATGACTTGGCACGGGTTATTTAGAATTGACTTTTAAATTTAATAATTTTTCTATCAATATGATCTTTTGAATTTGGTTGGCACGTGAGAGACACGTGATGCGGAAGCACGTGAGAGTACTAAAATCCTGGAAGGGGAAGGGGTCAGAATGTAATAATGAAAAAGATAGTATCGTACCCATGTTTTTTCATGAATAAAAATTAAAGCAACCTTATTTTTATACGCTACCTCCTGTTAAAAGATATAACCAAAGATTCTCCTTCTTCAACCTTTCTCTTTCTTGTTTTTTGGCGCTCATTTCTGCTTCTACTTCCACTCTCTGATTCTTCCTTCTTCTACTGCTACTGCTACTCTGCTTGCTTCTTCTCTTTGTACGGAGTGAATTAAGGTGTGGTAGAAAGAGTTGAAATGCATAGCTTCAAAGCAGCTATTCCTCTCGCCAACTCAGATGTGTATTTCCATTCCCAGTCATCCTTTTATCTCAGGTGCACGCAATAGTGTTTAAACACTGTATATTTGCTTGCATGTTTCATTTTTGCCCTTCTTTTCTTTATGATTATATTATATGTGTGCGCTCGCTCATGCATGTGTAATGTGTTGTCCGCTGTAATTTTTACGCGTACGTGAGTGTAGAGGTGAAGAAGCTAGTAGAAATGGGGCACGTTTCGCAGATCTTGGGGAGCTTGAGCAGTCGCCTGGAAATGGTTTTCATCATGATGATGCTGTTAATTTAAGCAGAAGTAAGCTTTTCAACTATTTTTACTTAAATTAATTAATTAAACTCGATCCCTGTCTCTCTCGCTCGCTCTGTAACAACTTGTAACTACTATAAATGCTTTTTCTTCAATTTTTGGTAGGCTCAGTGTATAATGATATGAAGGCAAGCAATGTTTCTGTTGTCTCCAGTAACTTGCAGTTTGGTGGGCTCAACAACGTAACTATTCATCTTCTTCAATTCATCCTCAAAATAATTGAGCCCAAGCCCAAGTTTGAACACACACACTGTCACTCATTAGAGCTGCATGTAGAATACATATGATTCTATTTCTATTTCATTTTTTTATTCCAGAGTTTGAGTTCGGCTGAGATGGTCTCGCCGGGGACAGGAGTGGATTCCGGGCCGTTCATGTTGCAGAAATCAACAATGGTCGGAGGCGGTGGTGCTTTGGGAAACGGCCATTTCGAACACTGGGCGGATTCAGGCATCGTAGCTGATCATAGCCAACAGACTGACACTTCCACAGATACTGATGACAAAAACCAGGTCTTTATCTCCGCTAGCTCCTTGTTTTTTCTGATGCTATTAACCAGTCTAAGTATTGAATATTTTATTTTTCTTGTTAGTTTCGAAATTTCACATGTTTGGTACTTCTTGGAGACTTGAATTCATGAAGCTTCAGCTTTTAACATATTTGAGATTATGTTTTGGCACTTTAATGTCGTTTGTACTTAGTTTTCTGTACTTGAGATCTGGTTCTCCCTATCATTTGTGGTCTTATTTATTTCTTTTTCTGTTAAATGTATAAATTAGAACCGTATTTGATGTTTCAATTGATCGAGTTACTGATTTGGTGGTTGCACATTATTAGTACCCTGGAGTTCATAACGACAGATTGATAGTTGTGGATTCGATGGACCACTCGAAAGGCAAAAGTGGTGACCAAAAGGTTATTAACTTATTTATTTAGTATCCTTGACTCATGACTTTTATATCAATACACATGTGTATTTGTGACTGATATTGTTTGCTTTCCTCGCCTTTATTTTAGGTACTCCGTAGGCTAGCTCAGAATCGTGAAGCTGCCAGAAAAAGCCGAATGAGAAAAAAAGTAATTGTGGATCTTTTGAAAATTCATTGCTTCATCTTTTTGAAACATTTGTGTTTTGTAATAATTTCGTGTGTTATACAATAGTCTATACTTGTACAACAGTTGAATGATATATATAGGTTTTTGTGTTGGATAGGCTTATGTTCAACAGCTTGAGAACAGTCGGATTAAGCTTACACAACTTGAACAGGAGCTCAAAAAAGCACGTCAGCAGGTGCTTAATTTCTTGTTTCCATATCTATCTTCTTGTTGAAAATTTGAAAAAAATTATTGGTTTTATTTATTATTTGTAAACTTCTTTATATAGGAAGTTACTGTAACAAAAATGCAGGGTACCTATGCAGCATCTGGATATTCAGGGGATCATGGCCATTCTGTGGGTGGAAGTGGTCAGTCTAATTATTTCTCTGGATTTTGTTATATTTTGGCTCTCAATTCGATTAAAGAAAAGGGTCAATTACGAATACCCCTGAGGTTTACGCCTTTTACGAAAAAACACAATAGGGTCTGGCAAATCATAACGTATGCCCCCCTCAAACTAATAGAAAATCGTTGAGTCAGGGTCTTTTTTCCTACTTATTGCTTAAAACAATGTCTCAATGATGTCTATATAGGGGCATTGGCGTTTGACATAGGTTATGCAAGATGGCTTCACGAACATCAACGGCTGATGAATGATCTGAGAGCAGCTGTAAATTCTCATGTTGGAGACAGTGAACTGAGGTTTCTAGTGGAAGGGGTTATGTCTTACTATGATGAAATATTCCGTCTCAAAAGTTTTGGAGCAAAGTCAGACGTATTTCACATGTTATCTGGCATGTGGAAAACTCCTGCCGAAAGGTGTTTCATGTGGTTGGGTGGATTTCGCTGCTCTGATATCCTCAAGGTCAATTTAATATATATTTATAAAAAAGTTCTTTTTTTTCACGAGTCATGTTTGTTCTAATCCGTTCTTTGATTTTCGCGATTTCAGATACTTCGGAATCAAATTGAACCCCTAACAGATCAACAATTTGAGGGTATTTGTAATTTGCAGCAATCCTCCCAAGAAGCTGAGGATGCCTTGTCTCAAGGAATGGAAGCTTTGCAACAGTCACTTGTGGAGGCACTTTCATCCAATTCTCTCGGCCCACACAATTCGGCAAACGTTGCTGACTATATGGGACAGATGGCAATCGCAATGAGCAAGCTCGCGACATTCGAGAATTTTGTTCATCAGGTATATTGTATGACAAATATTTAGTATTTTCATGTAACTTTGCCTTAATTCGTTTCAATATAGCAAAGTTTATAGGGTCAATTATAAAATACCCCTAAGGTTCATGTCGTTCACAAAAAACGCCCTAAAATTTTGAAACATTATAAAAATTACCTTGAGGTTTGCAAACAATAACGAATATCCCTAAAACTAATGGAAAATCGTTGACTCGGGATGGCTTTGTAATTTTCAAGATTTGAATGTGTTTTTTGTAAAATGGACAGATCTTAGGAGAGTTTTTGTAATTACCTGAAATTTATATAAAGAACCGTGTACTTTTTGATAGGCGGATCTTCTGAGACAGCAAACATTGCAACAATTGCAGAGAATCTTGACTACCCGTCAAGCTGCTCGAGCACTTCTTGCTATAAGTGATCACAGGTCGAGGCTTCGGGCTTTGAGTTCTTTATGGTTAGCACGTCCTAGAGCATGAAGGTATCTGGATATCCAATTGTCACGATCCTATACTGTCCGATTTGCACTGTGATGTTGCAAATTGCTGTTTGTCTATGTAAGTACAGACTTTCTTAGTTGAACTAATAGAGAGTAGCTTTGTGAATCTTTGTTTGTATCTAAGAAATGTTTCCATGTGCAATTTAGTGGATTAATCTTACTTTAATTTGGCAATATGATTATACTGTTAGCCTTAGTCTTAATTTGATGCAACTGTATATCAGCAACCATCCAAAATTACTTATTTATATATACCACGATCATTATATGATATATATGTACCATATTTCACATGTTGTGCGAAAACTATAAGAATTAAATTATGATCGATCCGCTTGGTTCATCTTCTCGATACACTTGTATGATCTTCCTCTTTCGTTCCTGTACCTTCCTGCAGCCATATTCAAACAGAAACCTCGTTTAGTACGTATAAAGTACAGCAAAAAAGAAAGGAATAATTACGAAAAACTCCCTCCTCAGGTTAAATTTTAATCTTCGAACACCATTGAAACCTTGAAAAGTACGAGTACCCCCTTGAGTTTTTACTCAGTTTATATTCTTACCTAAGAACCTTGAAACATCTTACTCTAAAGTTTGCAAAATATTACGAATACCCACCAAATACTAACGAAAAATTATTGAGTTGGGGGTTATTTGTAATGTTTCAAAGGTTTCAGCAGTTTTTTGATAATAGATGTAATAAGTGAAGCACGTACTTGATCTGTTTTTTCTTCTGGATTGGATAATTTGTGGTATGAAAACTCCGGTTCCATTTCCAGAATTTCTCCACAAATTCAATATCCACGGTGGTGCTGCTTGATCCTCCTTATTTGCAGGCCAATTGTAATATCCGCCGTCTTTTGGGAAATTAGAAGGCTTATTGTGTGTGCCTTGTTTTCTGGCTGCGACCATGTTTGAACTGATCTTCCTTTCATCGTCATCTTCTGCTGTCAGTTGCAAGACTTGTTTTCTGAGCTCACTGTAAAAAACATCATCCTCGTACCCAGATTCATCAAACATAGTCCGGAATTCTTGTTGGAGATTCGTGTTGAAATCCATCACAGAACTTTGTAGTGATTGCCTTTTAATTTGGTGCCAATGACATTATTTTTTCTTTGCGTATATATATATACACAAGTATGTACTTATTTAAACATAAGCGGTTGAAGCTGGAAATTAAGAGCTGGTGTGATTGTGGTCAATGTTCAAGTGGGAGAAAGTCTTGTAAATCGTCTCCAAGTGGCAGCAAATGCAAAGAAAATTCCTAATTTTGTATATAAGTGGATTGAATTTTCTTTGTTAAAGTTTTGTTTAGTATAGGTGTATAACGCGTTGAGCTGACTTAAGTCTCTAGGAAAAATCCGAATCATTTAGTATAAAGTTGTTGTACTTGTGGAAATTAAAATATGGCAATATGCAGTTAATTAATACTAGAAATCGGTCATATTCAATTAATTATACTGGTTATGTCACATTCTTTGTATTAAACATTATATATATATATATATATATATATATATATATATATATATATATATATGTAACAAAATTAGTTGAATTAATTTGGGTAAATTGGAGCGGAATTTGGATTCTGCTGAAGTGATTTCTAACCCACCAGTCAGCTAATTTTTGCAACTAAGTCAAACATTTGAAGGTATTTTAATTTAATTTTGACTAGCTCCTGCCCAAAATAATACGTTAGTTTTCCAATAGAATTAAATAAACTTTGTTTATAGGCATCAAAATTAATCACTGGTTGTTTCAAACTCGTATTGTGACAATTGGAGGATATTAAACAATCATTTGAAAGGTATTCGTTCCCTAACCACCATAGCTTTGAGTGGTTCAGTTCGTTGACTTCTGGATTAGAGTTTTTTCCACTATAGGATCGATTGAATTGAATACACGGTCAAAAGTTTTTCCTTTCACACTACATTTATTTGTGTGTACGTAGGTGGAGTAGAAGACAAGTTCTAGTACAAGTCTCTCGATCCTTCTCCGCAATTGCATCATCATTAATAATTTATTGACCCAAAATTGAACAAATGATAAGTTATTGTATCATAATTGAAAAAAAATGATCAATTTAATTAATACTGAAATTGAATTATATATAGCAAAATAATTAAGATATATATTAACTCATGCATGCATCTATTATTAATTAGCTAATTTCTGCAGTGGGTAACAATTATATATATATACTGCTGCAGATCATATGCATCATGCATGTATCCTGGAAATTCAGAGGACTAAAGCCATTATTAATTGCATGCAGCGGTAATTTCATCAAATTCAATGCATTCGATCTTATAATAGTGCGTCCCAATTGTTCATCTGCATGAAGAGACATACAGGGTAAACAACATTAAATACTCTTCTGAGTTATAAATGCATGCATGCGTTAATTAAAGGATCACCAGTCTTGCAATAATTGAAGACATTAATTTCACAGTTCATTATTCATGGTCCCTCCAATTATATAAACTCAAATTTAATCCATTTTTACTCAACAGTCATACAAATAATTACTTAATAACTCGAAAATGGAGGTGAAGGACATTAGAAACTGTGAAGGCAGCAGGTACGAGGAGTACTATGAAGATGATGATGATGCCTTGTACGAAGAAATAAGAAAGCAGATTGTTGAATTGATTGACGATTCCGAAGAAGTGAAACTAAAACCTTGTAAATTTGAAACATTTAAGAATATTTCCGAGGTGAAAACAGTGAAGAGTGGAAGAAGAAGCTACTACGATTGGTCAGCGTCTGGAAGCAGCAGTACTGATGGAGCTGGTGCACTACTGTGGTTTTACTTTTACCCATCTGCGAAACTCAGCGGGACTGGGGTGTTCATACCTACCTCTTGCTAGCTCAGGAATTTAATTTTCTAACTGTGGCCTGATAGCAACGAAGAATAAGTATTAATTAACTGCTTCCTCTTCTGTTCTTCATTCAGATCAGAACATATATATGGAATTAATTATCTTATGTAATTAAGGAGTACCTGTTGAAATTAATTAATGGTAATTTATGAAGGAAAAAAAATCCCTAGACTGTATATTTATAAATAATTCTTAGAGAGTTACGATACACGAATACGGATGCAATAATATGAACACGACACATCATTAATATATATACTGACACATTTTAGTTTGTCGATCTTTTTTAAATTTGGAGAAGACTGAAATACCAGGACTATAGTAATGTGAGACGCATGTAACTAAAATTTGATGATGATGATGAGTTTTTCTATTGCAAGCCAAATTAGGTTGTCAATATTAAAAATATTGCAAAGATTCTAAACCCGAAATAGTTTAAGTTGTACAGTCTTAAAAAATCCACCAACCACAATATTGTAAAATTTTATTTAATTTCCCCTAATGTAATATTAACAATTTTGTTTAGTAATGTAATCCGAAACCTCAAATACAAAATTATACAAATTTCTCAATTAGGTCAAGAAAAAGTAAGGGGCACAAAGAAACGGTCTGAAGCGCCAACCGCTACATCGTACGCACCGTTTCATTTAATTTCCAAACTACATATATATATATTTGTAAATTCCCTCCTTTTCGATTCATAAATTAACCACCATTACCGTTATTTTATCCAAGACAAGATCATGAATGCACCACCAACAGCCCCGCCGGAGCCACCGCCAGCCACCGGGATTCCACTGAATCAGTCCCTTCCGCCACCTCCAAAGCCGGGCCGCCTTCGTTCTCCCGCTCCGTGGTCAACCGGGCTGTTTGGTTGTTGTGAAAATGTTGGCATTTGTAAGCCCTCCTTAATTAATCACATTCATTGTTTAGCCAATTCAATTATGTTGTTAATTGTTACACAACTAAACATGTTTATATATCTATTAATAACGCAGGTTGCTTAACATGTTGGTGTCCATGCATAACATTCGGTCGGATTGCAGAAATTGTGGACAGAGGATCGACGTGTAAACTAATCCTACTTCATTAATTTTAAAATTAAACATTAAATCTCTTTTAAATTTCTGAAAATCCAGAATTATCTCTCCCAGAAAATCAATAATTTTCAGTTTGTTTGCAGCGTGTGGAATAAGTGGAGCATTGTACTCGATGATTTTGTGCATAAGTGGTTGCGCGTGCTTGTATTCATGTTTCTACAGATCAAAATTGAGGGGTCAATATTTTCTTGAGGAAAGTCCATGCACAGATTGCTGCGTTCACTGCTGCTGTGAGACATGTGCTTTATGCCAAGAGTACAGAGAACTTCAAAACCAGGGTCTTGACCTATCCATAGGTACACTAAATCAATTAATTGTTTTTTAATTTCTCACCCCATTTTTTCCGGGTTCTTTATTTATAGTATTAAAATTTCTCAATTTTGGATTTATATATAGGATGGCATGGGAATGTGGAGAGACAGAAACGAAAGGCTGCTGATGCTATTGTATCTCCATCAGTTGAAGAGGGCATGAAGCGCTAAATATTTGCTCTAAAAATTCATATTTATATGTACTATCCTAATTATTCACATATATATTTTAATTTCTGGATATGATCTGATCTTTTATATTGGATAAAGCTGTAGAACACTGATTTGACAGTATATGCATGCCTATCTATCCCGGAAAAGGCCGGTTGCCATCTTTTCTGCTTTGCTTTGGTTGGAACTTGGAATTATTACTTTCTGAAGAAGATCTAATTGCACGGAATTTTGATCGGTATTTGATTCACATGCAACTTGATTGATCGGATCTCAATTTATATAATCTAATTTTGTTACTGCTCGATCGGCCATATCTTGAGACATAAAATATCAGTAATTATTCCAAATTAATTACAGATTTACAGGTCAAGGAAACAAATCAATATTTACTTTAAAAAAAGATCAAATATGAGGTAGAAATTCTAAGCAATATTAATCTTCGCCTTTTGGATTGTGGACAGTGTAACATGTTGAAAATAATGTAGTTGACCAACCTCAGTCTTAGTCAAGATTCTGCCTTTTTCTATTTGTTTTTTTCTTTTTTGTCTCTTTTTGGTAAGTTAAAATAGATTCATTTCATATTAAAGACTACTTCGGTGTTTCAGCCATTTCTGCAAATTAATTCTGTCAGTGTATCCTTTACTTGGTTCTTGCTAACACACACATACGATTTTCCAATATCCATATATATCTCCAATTTAGTACAATACAAACTCAAAACTTTATTAATCAAGAAAAAGACATTATTAATTGTTGAATTAGTTGGCCTAAAAGTTGGGAGAAAATTGGAATGAATATCCAGAGGGATTGGTCGGTAATAAAGATTCTGGGCTTTTCCAGAATTTTTTTTTTTTTTTTTTGGGGTGCAGGCTTTTCCAGAAATGGATGAGTTGATATTAGCATTATCTCTACTTTGGGAGACAATGATGGTCAAAAAAGAATGGAGAATAAAGATATATATATATATATATACACACATACTTTGTCCATTTGCATGTACGTACTTGGAAGATCTTATTCTTAATACCATATCTCTATACTTTGTCTCTTTATTCCTTCTGATTCTACCAATATTCTTGCACAAAATATTAATACCCCGGCCATATCGACTTTGACCAATGCGAAATCCATAATTTATTCCTTTGCATGTGTGCTTAATTCCCAAGTTGAACTACTATTCCAATTCACGGCGTAATTAGCCGGATCAAAGTACATTATTTAAAAGAAAAAAGAAAAAGAAACTATACGAAGTGGAGTAGCATGAGAAATCTACAAACACATTAATTTAATTTACAATGAAGGTAAACATTGACTAAAATTCATGTGTTGGTGACAGAATATGTTTGTTATGGGGGACAATCTGATGTTAGGCTGTCTGTTTTTTCCTTTTGACTTTGTTAATAATGTAATACATTATTTTCGGCAATAATATTAGGGAAAATTACACCTGGGTCCCCATTTTTTCAGGTATTTATATCTAGGTCCAGAAGAATCATTTTATTACAAATTAGTCCAAAATTTCATTGACCGTTAGTCAACTTTGATGTTTCTGTTAAAAAATTTAAAAAAAAAGAAAAAAAATATGAAATGACTAAATTACCCTTTGGACTGCATTGTAAAGTTGTCAAACTATAAGGACCTAAATGTAAAAGTGGTGGCGCGCCACTCTCCGGTGTCGGACACGGTCGATCCGTATGATATTTCCAATCTACGCGTCTGGGGTAAGCTGGTGGTGAAGTTGTATCGAAAATCCAACGGTCGGATCTTCGTTAATTTCAGATCTAAGAATTTAGAGTTTAGGTAAATTTTCGAACATGTGAACTGAAATTAAATCCTGTGTGGTTGTCGAATAGGAAAACGGACTTGGGGGATATGACGTGCTGACAAGAGGATCGTCGTGGTATAAGGTGTTGACCACCTGGGTGCTGGCTCCAGCAACGGTGGTAGCGGCGAGATATTTTACATTTAGATCCTTATAGTTTGACAACTTTACAATGCAATCCAAAGGGTAATTTAGTCCTTTCATAATTTTTTTTTTTAATTTTTAACGGAAATGTTAAGTTTGACTAACAGTCAACGAAATTTTAGACTAATTTGTAATAAATCAATTTTTTTGGACCTAAATATAAATACCCAAAAAATGGGGACCCAGGTGTAATTTTCCCATAATATTATTGTGCTTGTGCTTACAATTGTCGTGCCAATTAACAAGCGTTTGTTGTTGCCCCCACAGTACTACAGACATACATGCATCCAATTATATATATTCTAAAATGTCATAAATTTTATGGTTTATTGCAACCACTTTGACCCTGTATATATATAACCCACTTCGTCGTGCCCACCAATTGTGACTCTTTCTTTTGTTTTTTAATATTCTAAACGATGAAAAGGAAGTTTGTAATATTGTTTTCCTCCCACGCTTCTTTGTAACATATGTTAGACAGTACAATTTTTCATAGTAAAAGGGGTCTAATTGTAATTAGACCTAATCTAATCAAGAAAACTTCAGATGAAGACACGTAGCAGTTTCCAAGTCCTCCTCATTGTCTACCATTAACTAAAAATGGTTCAATAATTTAATAGTTAACATAGAGATGTCCCACTTCCAATCTTATCTTTTTCACAATCACTTTTTTTCTATATAAGCAGCCTAAATGAGCCCCCATTCTCAACCAATTGCAACTTTTTGTTCCGTTTTCACATTCCTGACTGTTCATTTCCACAAAAACAAGAAGAAGAAGAATGGCTACCATGACAATGGATCCAACTCTCAGCCGTCAGATCACCACCAAAGAATCCAATAACAGAGTATTAGTTGAGGAAATTGATGGCCTGATCAGAGTATACAAAGATGGCCACGTGGAAAGACCCCAGATCGTGCCATGTGTCACGCCCTCCTTGGCTCCCGAGCTCCGGGTGACGTGCCGGGACATGATCATAGACAAGTATACCAATCTCTGGACACGTTTCTATGTCCCAAATGCCATTAACACCAAGCTTCCTTTGTTAGTGTATTTCCATGGCGGTGGATTTTGTGTCGGCTCCGCTTCCTGGAGTTGCTACCATGAATTTTTAGCAAATTTAGCCTCCAAAATCAATTGCGTCATCGTTTCTGTCAATTACCGCCTGGCGCCGGAAAACCCACTTCCGGCGGCCTACGACGACGGCGTCAAGTCCCTAGTTTGGCTGAGGCAGCAACAGTCAGTCGGCGGCAACGAGTGGTGGGCTAATATATGTAATTTCTCGAACTTCTTTTTGGGCGGCGATAGCGCCGGCGCGAATATTGCCTACAATGTGGCCTTAAGAGCAAGGGCGTTACTAGAAATCAAGGGGCTGATTCTAATACAACCCTTTTTTGGAGGAGAGGCAAGGACTCATTCGGAGAAGTACATCGCGCAGCCGCCGCGCTCCGCTCTCACATTGGCGGCATCGGACTCGTATTGGCGACTGGCGCTGCCGGCCGGGGCTGATCGCGATCATCCGTGGTGCAATCCGACGGCGGCGAAGGCTGAGGAGCTGCTGCCGCGGAATTTGCGAGTTTTGGTGTGCGTGTCGGAGATGGATATATTGAAAGATCGGAATTTGGAGTTTTGTGGTGGTTTGAGGAGCGGCGGCCGGAGAGTTGAGCAAGTGGTGTGTAAAGGTGTTGGGCATGCATTTCAGATTCTTAACAAGTCTTCTCTGTCTCAAACTCGTGTTCAGGAAATGTTATGTCATATTACCAATTTCATTACTAGATAATAATAGTAGTATCTATCTTGAGTGTGCATTTCTCAATGTAATTAGTAGAAGATTAAATTGAATATTGAATATTCACTTTGAAAAAAGACATCAAAATACGAAATATAATTCAATAATTTACTTACACCACTCAGGCTGTACAAGAATTTTCTGTGTCTGTGTTATTATGTTTGCTCAAACGTTTGAAATGGAAACATGAATGATAATTGGTGGAAAATGGTGTCCAAACTGTCATTATTTGTCGTTACTTGATAGCTTACAATATGGGGTCCAAAAGGTAATTAGAGGTTGAAAATGTTGGTTTAGTAAAGGTAGTAAGTAACTTTTTTAAGTATTTTAAAAACACCATGACCGATCATTTTGTTAGGATGGGCTCAGTTAGTCAATAGTATATGATGATGGCATTCCCATAATTGAGATGTTGAATTTATGTGTGATAAGCAAGACAATTCGTGTATGGTTTGCCTTGTCTAGGGGAGACATATATACACAAACTATGAAATTATTTCATTTTTTTGATAATTAAACTATGAAACTATTTCAATCGGCATTATGTTGGACATCTCATAATTTCTGATTTGACAATAATTGATCGAGTTCTCAAATGTAACATTATGTTTACTTTAAGTAAAGCTGTAGCAAAGCAATTACCATGATATGATGACCACAGTCATATAATAATAATAAGGATGATGATAATTAATAATACTAAATATATTACATTTTAACCCTCATAAATTAACAATTCACAAAAGATATCTTTGCCTTAAGTTTTTCTTACAATAAAGATGAAATTATAGTTAACGAAAAATGAAGAAATTTTATCTTAGGGGTAAAGTTGGAACACAAATTTAAGGAGGGTCATTGTAATTTGACTAATTTCCCAAAGGTGAGAGATTCATTTATAATTCCACCTAAACTTAGGAGTTGAAATGTAATTAATCTATTGTGAATTCTTAATTCTATATATCATTTTTCCGAGTGGTTATAGCTACTACCCATGACTATAGCTAGAAATGGAAGAAAATGTATTCCAATTATCAAGCGATGACAATACGAGAAAAGTACCCATGACTTTACCCTGTACATCATTAAATAATTTGCATCCACATGAAGAGAAATCATTGAAATATCATGCTCTTTTTTTTTTTTTTTTGTCTAAGAATTATAAAACAAAATACAAAAAATGAAAAAAAAAAAAAAGGAAGTCGTAAAATTATCATTAAAACTATAGAAGCTTTGACTGCTTAAACATTAGATTATAGTCATACAGATAACAGTATACTACTACGCTAGTAAGAGCAGGTCACAGTGAAGCCAAAAAAGGGACAAACAAAATGGAGATACAAATTCAGTGAAATGTAAGAAATCAGGTCTCTTTCAAACAAATCAACGACTTATCCAAGATCACTATAATCAACAAACATGGAACCTAAATAACAGCAAACTTTGTCTTAGCTCGTCATGACATTATCAATAGACTGAAGTGCTTGATTGGCAAAGAAACGAACATCCACATCAGGGTCCTCGCCGAGCTCTACCAAACTGGGCTTTATGGTTTTCTCCACAACCTACAAATAAAAAAGAAAATATTTAATAATTTTATTATATATGCGTGAAAGAATGGAGCTGACGAAGAAGACTACTCACAGATTGATCGACAATGGGGATCATGGATTGCAAAACCTTAGCTACATTAAATTTGATGTTCGGCACCCTGAAAGAAATATAATTTAGATTATTAATGGTGAAAAGTACAATTATTCCATAGAAGAAGGATGAAAATGTAAAATACCTGTCCTTTGTTGCGGTAACAATGACGGGCAATAATTTAGAACATGTTATCTCAGAACCCATGACAGGAGCAAGTAATGAAATTGCCTGAAGAACAGTCATCCGGTACAAGTAATGTGGATTGTTTACCATATCCAAAACCTGCATGGAAAATGACACGATGTTAGAAAGTTCACACGTGTAAATGTAATCCCTATTCTTCTTTTGGCACGTAGTCTTAAAGTCACATTAAAAGGGCTTGATATAAAGATAAAGAAAGTATAAAAAGAAGCATTTTCAGACACAGCCATCCACAAACCTGAGGAACTATATGCTGCATTGCCCACTCTGGACCAAATTCCTCTGCTAGACGCTTCAAATTATTAGCTGCAGCATCTCGAATAGAGTAAACCTGCACAAATCCCAAAAAGAGTTTGATATAAATTGCAAAATATGAAAGGAGATTCTTAATTCACTATCTTGATTCTCCATTTACATGGAACTTCATTGGGAACAGATAATATGCAGTCATTTGGTAGATTATAATTTACACATAAGGAAACATAGTAAATATTCCTTTCCTTTAATGTCCAATGGTATACATTGAGTTTGTCAAAAGTTCATACTGAAAGCATTCATCTCAGAATTTCTTTTAAACATTTGGAAATGAACTACAGAAAAATGAGAAAAAGAATTGTGGATAGTACGATCAACCTTGTCCTGTAGCCATTGCATGCAAAGAGCACCCAACTTATCATCGAAAAATCCAACACCCAATTGACTGGCCAACAAAGGAATATATTCAATGATGGCAAGACGGACCCTCCAATGCCTATCTTCTGCAAGCTCAACAATTGCTGGTAATAAAGATTGAGAGAGTAGGTCAATTCCAATCACCTGCATCACCAGGAAGAACAATAATAATTGGGAGGTGAGTAGAATGATACTGGTTTTAATGGTAATCGAACAATAGAACAACAAAATGAGACATGGTAGACCTGATTGACTTGATCTAGCTTGCTAATAATATTGAGACGAACATCGGGAAATTCATCCTTCAAAAGGGAGAGAAATATGGGGAGAAGTTGTTCAATTGTAGCATCCTGCATCAAACAGAAAATCAATGTTTAAACCCAACAACAATTATATGGGAAAGTAAACAGAGCTTCCATCACTTATAATGTAATAAGAGGAACAAGTAACAGAAGTTAAAAAATAGCATCCAGGTAGATCAAAGTCATAGCTACAACAAAATGTTTTCATCTCCAAAAACTAATGTCAATTTAAAGTTTAAAATTATTATACCTTCCCCAGGACAGGAGCCATTCCCATGATGACAGATGCAAGAGCAGACCTTACATGTTGAGAAGAATCAGATGACAATTCCTGCAAGCAAACACCTTCCAGTATAAGATAGTGATAGGAAAGAATAAGGGTAGTATATTCATAACAGACAAATCGAACTAATATTTAAAGCATAAAGTATACCTTTACACAGGGAAGAATATGCTGAATAGCAAGTTCGGGATTAAGTATACGACAGAATTTTGTAACTTTTCCAGCAGCTGCAATTCTCACTTCTGCTTCATTATCCCGAAGTAGGCGCACATAAGCAGGAACCAGATCCGTCCTTGAAAATACAACATTCACAAGAAAATCACATTTAATCATGAGAAAAACTTTATCCATAGAGAAAGGAGGAACAGAGAGACTAATTATCAATCTAGATTCTTTAATGTCGGTTAGAAGTATCACTAATGCCACAAGAATTAGGGTATTCCTTAATAGTTTAGTACATACATATGTTATTAAACGAAAGTGCAGATGTTTCAAGAAAATTACAGTACTTCCAAAGAAAATATAAGATGAAATGCAATGACATTAAAATCTAGAAGCGGATACAAACAACTACCTAGTAGGTTCAGGTCCCACAGCCTCACAAAGCTCATACAACTGATTCGCAACCATGTAACGAACACGCCAAGATTTATCCTGATGCATATAATTAGGAAGCCACATTAAAAATGTGGAAAAGGAACTAAAAATGAATCAGTAAATAAAGAAAGAAAGAATGAAGTGGCAGTATTTGATACAGAAGAAATAACTAATAAGCATTTCCAGTTTAGTTCACCTTATATGGCGGCATACGAATATTTTATGCTCAAAAAGATATTCAAAATTAGGAAGATATGATATATTAAAGCATGCATGCTGATACAGGGAAAAGCAACTGCGAACTGTTTCAAATAAACAACTCAATTTAAATCGGGAAAAACATTTCCAAGAAATAACGTTTTACCTGTGAGAATTGGACAATAACAGGTAGAATATGGGCAACACAATCTTGAGGTTCCAACAACTTGCCAAGAGCTGCACAACCCTCAACAGCTAGCAAGCGGACCGAATCTTGATCTGTAAAAAAGCATTTTACAGAGTTATTTTTACTTTGCCAAACTGTAATACTTACTATCTTAATTTCCACATGTGTAGCTATCCATGATTAAGTTCCAGCTGTCAATGTTCTTTAATCAAAGATGATTGTTTCAGTAGTTGATTACGAATTGCATCATTCACCACATAAAGTTATAATAAGGATATAAGCGTGGAGCTATTATAAGATTTCACGGTAAAGCCTGAATCTATGTAAGTAACTTCCAAAAATCCTCTTGTAACAACTCTTAGAATACTTAAAGATTAACTGAATCATGTCCACTTAAAAATCTGATATACCATCTTGAGTAAGATCCTCAAACATAGACATGATGTCAGTCTTGAGATGAGCAGCTTCGACAGTGGCAGCAAATTTCCCCAAGTTTGTTGCAGCAGCCCTTCTCACCATAGGCATATCGTCTTGACACAATTGACTGTATATTGACCTTAATTCCGTCTTTAACAAATCTGGAGCACTCGGGTAAGCAATGTGAAATAATCCACAAGCTGAGACACGAGCTGTAAACCACTCACCAGCTGCCAGCCTCTGCAATTCGAAATTGGATCAAGTACATCTAAATCAATACATAAATAACTAAGAAAGAGAAATAGAAATGGCAAAGGCTGTTATAGTGTTGCGGATAGTAATTAGTATGCATACTTAATGAAGAAAGAAAACAAAACCTTCATAAGGTAATAAAGAGAATTAGCACTTCATAGGAATATAAAACCGATGCCTGCCTGTAAATCTGACCTTGACAAGAGGAATAAACCAGTCAACCAAATCACTCTCCCTCATCTGTGATCCAATTCTGCACAATGACTCTACAGCTTTGTCCCTCACACAAGTCTCCTCCACAGTACAGAGTGTTTCTAGAGGAGGGAGCAATACATGAGCATGCTCTACTCCTCCAACATATGGAATAAAAACACCCAACTCTTCAGCCATAGCAAGCAAAACCTCGTCATCATCATCATTGTTCTCACTTAAAAATGGAATCAACTCCTTTCGCGTCCTATCCTCCCCAAGTGCACGAGCAATGGTGGATAGTCTACGAATAGAATTCAATCGTAGCTGAATGTCATCATTCTTTAACTCATCTATTAGAACTGCTATTGGATACAGTGGCTCATCCACCATCGACATTTTGTGACCAAACTTTCTTCCACTTAGCTACAACCTTCACCAAACCATTGGAGAAAAAAAGAAAATCAGCATAACTGAATTTGTATGATAAAGACACAAGAACTAAATTAATTTGTATCATTGTTGTTACTAAAGGAATTGCTACAATCCTATAGAAAATAGAGTGTTATTCTTCTGTTAACAGACTGGAACCACAGGAATCACATTGCCCAAACTTAGTTTCTCGATATAAACTATATCACCTAAGAAATTAAAGAAAACTTAAAGATCAAGGGTATTGCATTTCCGAATCTTAAAATTCATACTAAATGAAGCCACACGGACCAAAAATTAACCACGAGATTCCATAATCAAAGAGGCTGCAACAAGATATTTTACAGGAAACGTAAATTTAGGTCATTATAACGAAATAACTGATTCAATCGTCTTAGAAGAAAACTTACGGATACCAATTTTCCGTTTTCAGTTCAGAAATGGATAGGCAACTTACAATTCTGAAAAAATTCCCAGCACAACCCTAGGGCATAATTTGGAAAGTTTTACGTCCTTAAAATCTTAACTCTAAAGCTAGGATGAACGAATAGAAAATCAAAATCAAGTGGAGAAATCTAAGATCTGGGCAAAAGCCAATAATTTGGATCCCGAGGAGAAATTAAACAAAAAAAAAAGGACCCAGAAGGCGTAGCCCCCACGATTAAATTGCAAATACACAGAGAGAAAGAGATTAGAGTTACCAGAGGCGATGAGTTCTGCGGATTACCTCAGATTCGATGGCTTTGTTAGAGAGAGAGAAAGAGAGAGACTGATGAATTTTCTATTCTATTCTTATGCCGATTTTTTCAAGTATTAGTGACGCGCAGACAAACAAGCGACTTTTGAACTGTGCTGAATAAATTGTCAGTACATTGCAGCGATTTCCTATTTGGATTTTAAGAAACAATAAGCAATAGCACTTTAAAATACATTTGTATGGATTGATTCTAAATTTCTAAGTTTGGATAAAAAGTCAAAGATTAGATTCAACTGTAATTAAAATGTTTATTAAATCCTAAAAATAAAGAATTCTACTAAAAAATATTAAACAACAATCAAATCAATAGAATTGATACTTTTTTTTTGGTGAGAGGCTGGCGAAGCCTAAGATTAGAATTGATACATAAAAAGAGCAAAAATAGTACAAAATATTAATCATATATCATATTTATCCCTTCAATTCACTTGAAAACTGCAAAAAATGAAAATTTTGTCGGGAAAAACACAAAAGAAAGCTTAATCCGGATTCATCTCCTCTCTTATACGATCATCGACCCCATCCGGCAGATCGGTCCAGAAAATACTATCTTCGATGATAACATGCCCAATTTTGGCAAGTACGTCCGCACACGTGTTCCTCCCTTGTTGAATATGAGTAAGCTTGCACTCCCAAGAAAGATGAAAAAAAGTCCCGACAATCTTGAATAATCAGCCCAAGTGGATGTGAATCCACGTTCGCCTTGTTAATGAGATTAACAATCACCTCCGAGTCTGTTTCAAAAACAACACAACGAAGCCGCCTCTCCCAAGCCACGGCCATACACTGTAGCAGAAAACTGCAAATGGAATGCCTAGTTCATGATATAGTATAAAGAAACCTAACAAACAAATGAATATTCAAAGTAAATTACATACTGGTTTAAAGTTAAATATAAAATTATATCATTTAATTATATGCTAATTGAATAATTAAAATTTTATCATAACTATGTTTATAGCTTAATGTTATTCAACTTTCGTTAATTAAATTAATAATAATATAAAGTATCTAAGATTATAATATAATATATTTTATATTAAGAAAAACAAATTATTAATCATGTCATTAGATTTAACAGGCATAAAGTATGTACTATATAATTAATTTCAACCAAATAATGAGTATTGTTCCATATAGATTTTAATTATTATTATTTATTTTATTATATTATTATTATTAATCACATTTATTATAAAATATTATTATATAATTACATTTATCTCATATCTTCATAATAATGTTGGCTTAATAATTAGTTCACTTTTTATATAGATACGTTTGGTTAGAAAAATCTTAATATGGTATAATTTATCAATTAATTTTTTAATAAAATATTCTTATTCTTTTATATTTATCTAAAATGAAATATAGTTTTAAAGATATAAAAAGATAAAGAATAACTATTTTAGTAATATATATATATCCATTTAGACACATGATATTATCTTAGACTAGAACTAAGGTTAATCATCTATATTTGGAGACTAACCATAGAATTCCACCAATTAATCTGTTCAGGGAATATTTTATGGTGTTTCAACTTTCAGTCACTTTCTGTATCCGATATATTATCACCATTTTGCAGTCAAAAATCGAATTTGATCACCACGATGCACGGACACTTTTAAAAATCTCATTTTGCCGTGTCGTGTCGTGTCGTGTCTGATACCATGTCGGACACCCGTGTCGGACACACTTCTAGTGTAAAATATCAAAAAAGATCCATATCGTCGTGTCCGTGTCTGTGTTTCATAGTTGATCACTATATTTATTTAAATAAATAATTCAGAAACATTATACTAAAAGATGATATTAATTTATTTGCTGTTGAATGTTCTAAAACTTTTGAACAGTAGTTTCAAAAACAGCCGTTCGAGTAATTGCTTTTACCATTATGTATTAATGTGTGTAAATATGTGAAATTGTATATTAGTGTGTAAATGTATGCTAGTGTGTGTAAATATGTGTAATTATATGTTAGTGTATGTAAAATACGTCTAATTGTATATTAGTGTGTGGAGATCTCTTCGTGTGTGTAAATTATAATTTTATATTTTATGCTGAATGAATGAAAATCTCTCTCTCTCTCTTTCTGCAATATTCCCTTCTTTTTCTGCATTTCTCGTCAGAGTTCGTTATGGGATTTGCACAATCATTTCAGAGGCCATCAGAGCAGGTTGTCGATCTGAACTGGGTAATAATGACAAAAAATCATGGGCAAAGGCTGGACGAGGTTGATACAGCTTTGGGTGAGCTGAGAACATGCTATGCATTACTGAGTGAGGGGCAGGAAGAAATTAAGAAGGAAATGATGTGACGCGTCGGATCGAGGGATCAATTGATCACAAGATGGAGGAAATGATGCGAATGTTTCGCGCACTTAAGGGGAAAGATCCAGTTGGAACGATGCCTCCCCCTGCTTCCTATGCCGCTCGTCCAAGATCTCTCTGGAGGCTTTACTTGATCTTTGCAGCTATCATTCTGGTATTGTATATCAATTGCTGCATTTTTCGTTTGCAGTTGAAGTGATTTCTGAAGTGATGTGGATAAACGATGAAAATTCTGATTGTCGATCATGAATACTTGGTACTTCGTCTTTGATACTTTATTACGAGTTCTAAACTTCTGATTATGGATTTTAATTTGTAACATTTCAGGAAATCTTTCTCGAAGGTTTTGTGCTTCGTAATAACCAAGGTTTGTTTTCATATATTGTTTTGTACTACCGCTTTCAATTATTTGTAGTAACCGTAAGAAATCTATGCGTCAATTCTGTAATACGAGTGATACATATACCTGAAATATATGTATCACACCAAATATATATATATATATATATATATATATATATATATATATATATATATATATATATATATATATATATATATATATATATATATCTGAAATAAGATAGTTCACAATCTTACATTTTGTGCTGCGAAATGACTGAAGAGTTGCTACTACTAATTTTTCCAATGTTATACCGTTTGTCCTCCCTTCTTTGCTTTGCTTAGATTGCCTTCATTTAATGGTAAAGTTTTCAGATGATATTTTCATTTTTCATATGGACATTAATCTGCTTATGCTTTGATTAATGGACAATGTTTGTCTGATAGGTCCTTTGGGGAATAAAAGGCTCAAGGAAGGTAATATTCACTGTTTGCTTGATTTCCATTAAGATTTCTCTAGCATGTGTTCATGTTCATTTGTACACAGTTGTGTTTCTTTGATATGTTTAGTTAACAGATAGGGAATTCACGATGCTGATATTTACTGTTTAAAGAGTTTTAAACCTGAAGTTTATATGATATGGTGGTTTTCATATTGCAACAAGATTAAATAGTCTCTTTTTCCTTTTGAAATGTCCAAAAATATTCTTACACTTTTTGCTCAAAGAATTTGAAGAATGACACATTTGTAGCCCTTATTTCAAGATTACCAATCTATAGAGATACTAAATTCTTGTAGGAATACAGAATCATGCAATAATTCTGATCGATCATTTTTGATATCATTAAACTACATTTTGCTCGAATTATATGATATTATTATTTTATCAAGTGTTTCATATTTATATGTGGAAAAAAACTTGTGAAGTTAAAAGAATTAGTGTTGATGAATGTGGATAATCTGTTCAGGTGACTTTTCTTGTACTAAAGATGTTGAACGTTCGATTCCACTTCTGAGAAAAGCATATGGTGGTAGCATGCAAAAGGTGTTGCATCTGGGCCCCGTCACTTGTTCTGTTGTTTACAAAATATTAAGCTCAGATGAGGAGGCAGTGGCATAGGGCATCGACCCATTTGGTGTAGATGATCTTGATAATATATGCATGAAGATGGCGCGATTAGGCCTTCTTGATGTGGCTGACCTAAGGGTTCCTCTTCCCTACAAACCAAAATCGTTTCCTTTTGTCTTTGTCTCAGATACATTGGATTATTTGTCTCCAAGATATCTCAATAGGACAATTCTTGAGTTAGCAGGGGTTTCAGCTAATGGCCTGGTCATTTTTACTGGTACGACAAACTATGCCCCCAACTATTGTTTCATTATTACGGAAAAACCCGTTTCCATAATTACTAAAGAACACCTCTATCTATTAAATTACAATTACACCCCGGAAGCTAATTAGTCAATAGAGGGGTTTCTTTTGTACTATGGTGCTATTTGTAATACTGAAGCAAACCTCAAGGGTGCTAATTGTAAATTTAACAGAGTGTGGTTTTTTTTCCTTTATAATTGGGCCAAACCACAGTTTTTTTTGGTAATTATCATTTTCTTGAATCATTCTGTTAATTTACCAACTCCTTGTTTGCGTTTTGCTTCTTGCCCTTAACATGTCTTCTATTTCTGATCTCTCCTATTAATGTTTTCCAACATCTAAAACTACTACATATTTGGGCTAAATGCTAGCTGCTCTATGCGTTAATACTTGGTGCCTCTTGAATACTTGTTTCTTAATTATTCATATCTTTTATATGTAAATATGTAGGATATCCACACCATCACAAAGCTAAAATTATCCAGAATCCCAAGCGGTAAGCCATATGTCTCTATTAATACATTGTTTCTGCATTTCAATCTTGGATTTTTCGGCAAGTTTTTTGTGAGAATTCCTTCAAAATAATCGTCATTTGCTTAAATCTGGAATATTAATTGTTCCTCCCAACAGATACTGAGGAGCAAAATGTGGTGGATGAAATATTTTGTCGAGATGAGGTTAGAGCAGAATGAAGCTGCTTCCGAGAAGTTTGATCGAGCTGCAGACAAGATATCTTATAGGCCTAACTGCCAAATTATCATCCCAAACCCTACCATTGATGATATATGTTCAAGACTTCAGGCTACAACACTCATCATGTTCATCCATCTCCATAACTGCACATGGATGTTTTTTAAACTCATGTTACATGCCATGTTGAATTTTTACTGCCAAAAACTTATGTTTACTTTGCAAGTTTTTGATAACTGATTTGGCCATGTTGTTTACTTATTATGTGTTTATATGTTATTATGCGCCTTATGATTATCTAAGTGATATTTGTGCCTAATTGATGTTTTAATTTTTTCTTGGCATTTTAAATTATGCAAATTTCGAGTTATTCGACACAGTGGCGGAGCTACATACAAGTCAGGGGGTGCACGTGACCCCCCTGACTTTGAAATTACCCCTATATATGTAGTATATATTTAATTTTGGGTGACCCCCCACCGCAATCTGATGCACCCTTAATATTATATATTTTTACTTTTTATTCCATAAGAATTTAAATTAAAATTAAATAATAAAATATTAAGTATTATTATTAATAAATGATATTATATATTACTAGACATATTTTCTTTATAAAAGAATTAATTATGCAAAGAAATAGATCATGTCTTTTTGTAATATAATAATAATTTTTTAAGATCATGCCTAAAATATGGATGAGTTTACAAAGGAAATCCCTTATAATTAGTCAACATGAATCTGTAGGTACAGTTGTACGCCAGTTTACTTGTAAAAAGAATGGGTTGTAATTACCAAATATGCAAACATAACTTTCTACCATTTGAAACATTTCATTCACAACTTCAGAAGAGAAAAAGTTTAAAAAAACTTTTGAGGACGACCAACCGGCGAAAGGGGCTGAGGAGGTAAATATTTTAGGTTTAGTTTTTGTATTATCTACATTATTAATTTATGTTGCTTCTTATGTTTTAATTTTATTTATGCTTTAATTAATTTAGGGTTTCTAATTTTTATAGAATATGGATAAATTTCTTACTAAATGAAAGTCAATTCCTGAAACACAAGCTTTTCTACAATCAAATGAAACCAACGTTCATACAAATTCATCAAATTGTTCGAATTCCAAGCAACCACATGACGAAATTAACTTAGAAGAACTTTGAACAGATCCTGAAACACGCGTCCTAAGATGTCAACGTATAAACCTAATAATCGAGATAAGAGACAAATGTATTACTTGCTAAAAAGACCTTATCAACCTCGTAACCATGATTTTCCTAAAACAAAAGGTGACTCCTGACCCCAGGGTCCGCCACTGATTCCACACATCCTTAAATTTAGGATTGAGTGTATAAGAATAATAGGTATAATTGTATTCCGACATGTATGCCTGTATCCTTAAACTTCGATTAGAACAAAAGAAAGAAAATAAATTATAATAGTCAAGTTAGGAGGCTATATTTGTAACTTTCGAAATGGATGACTATTAGTTCAATCACTAATGAAGTGAAACACATAGCTAATGAGGTAACACACAAACTATTCAAGTCATCACCATTTCCTAGGGAGAGGCCATAGCCGATATGCATGCAACGGTTTATCTTCACTTTGTGCCCCAACTTTCATTACATTTTTACACTATATAATAGAAGACTACGGCAGTAAATTACACGACTTTCGCACATCGAATTCGTCCTCCTGCTTCCCGCAAAACGACGTCTGTCGTTGCATGCTCTACTCCTCCAACATATGGAATAAAAACACCCAATTCTTCAGCCATAGCAAGCAAAACCTCGTCATCATCATCATTGTTCTCACTTAAAAATGGAATCAACTCCTTTCGTGTCCTATCCTCCCCAAGTGCACGAGCAATGGTGGATAGTCTACGAATAGAATTCAACCGTAGCTGAATGTCATCATTCTTTAACCCATCTATTAGAACTGCTATTGGATACAGTGGCTCGTCCACCATCGACATTTTGTGACCAAACTTTCTTCTACTTAGCTACAACCTACTTAAAGATCAAGAGTATTGCATTTCCGAATCTTAAAATTCATACTAAATGAAGCCACACGGACCAAAAAGTTAACCACGAGATTCCATAATCAAAGAGGCTGCACAGAGATATTTTACAGGAAACGTAAATGTAGGTCATTATAACGAAATAACTGTTTCAATCGTCTTGGAAGAAAACTTACGGATACAAATTTTCCGTTTTCAGTTCAGAAATGGATGGGCAACTTACGATTCTGAGAAAATTCCCAGCACAACCCTAGGGCAGAATTTGGAAAATTTTACGTCCTTAAATTCTTAACTCCTAAGCTAGGATGAAGGAATAGAAAATCAAAATCAAGTGGAGAAATCTAAGATCTGGGCAAAAGCCAATAATTTGGATCCCGAGGAGAAATTAAACAAAAAAAAAGGACAGAAGGCGTAGCCCCCACGATTAAATTGCAAATACACAGAGAGAAAGAGATTAGAGTTACCAGAGGCGATGAGTTCTGCGGATTACCTCAGATTCGATGGCTTTGTTAGAGAGAGAGACTGATGAATTTTCTATTCTATTCTTATGCCGATTTTTTCAAGTATTAGTGACGCGCACATGAACAACGCGACTTTGAACTATAGTGAAGAAATCGTCAGTACATTGCAGCGATTTCCTCTTTGGATTTTAACCTTTTTGGTTATTTTAATTGTTTTCAAGTTTCATTAAGCAATAGTACTTTAAAATACATTTGTATGGATTGATTCTATCACTAAGGTTGGATAAAAAGTCAAAGATCAGATTCAACTGTAACTAAAATGTTTATTAAATCCTAAAAATAAAGAACACTAAAAAATATTAAACCACAACCAAATCAATAGAATTGATACATAAAAAGAGCAAAAATAGTACAAAATATTAATCATATATTATATTTATTCCTTCAATTCACTTGAAAACTGCAAATGGAATGCCTAGTTCAAGATATAGTATAAAGAAACCTAACAAACAAATGAATATTCAAGCTTATTAACTAGAGATCCTTCTCCAAAGACCAGCATTTCTTGGTTTCAAAAGAACAATATTAGGATCTCTAAATCCAGCTTCTTCACTCAACTCTTCAAAACAATCCACCACATTCTGTAGCCTCGCCACATATTCAATCAGAAGCGAAGCGAATGTGGCCAGAGACAACGCGCTCGCGCTTTGGTAAGTCTTGATTTCATCTTCTTTGATCAAATCGCCGCCTTCAAATGAAATCCATGAAGGCCATGGGACATGTTTTCTCAGCTTTTCTTTCGAAAAGTCTCTGTTAATTGGCGGGCGTAGAGCTGTTAATAGATCAGGCGACTTAATATAGATTGCTGTTTCACTTAAGGATTTGATTCCCAAATGCACACTTTCGTAGTCTCTTTCATTTGGAAGATCATCGAAATCTGATGATGCTGTCTCCTTAATAGGATGGTTTCCAATTTCCCATGTTTTTGAATTAACTAGAAGATATGATCTTTGGTCAATTTTTTTCTGTAATTGTTCCGCTGCCTCGTGCACTTGCTTTAACATGTTTTGGTCTGTTTCCAGTTTTTCCATGTTTTCTATTTTATTTCCAAGTTCACGCAGAACTCGCGCACCCTCTGAGCTGACTCTTTGGAGCTGGCTACGGAAAACGTGCCTCTTCTCCGGAGGTGCCTGCTCATTTCGTATTTCTAGTAATCAGATAGATGAAGCATAATTATAAGGAATATTTACATTCACCCCCCTGAATAATGATAACTTACTGTACTAAGGGTTATTTGTAATCTTTGAAATGTAGGGGACTATATTGTGATTTCACTGTTACTCAGGGGGTGTGAATGTAATTATTCCTAATTATAAAATTTGTGCATAAATAGAAAACTTGTTGTAATTAGCAAGTGTGATTTGCATTTCACCTGAATTTCTGATAAAATGCATCCATGAAGAGCCATAACAGTATACGCGCAATGCCTCACTGCACCACTTAATTTCACGTAACTTCTCCAAGGATTACGAAGAGTTCTGTATCTTCCGTGAGGAGGCTCCCACACAGCAAAACCCAACTGCTCAAAGTATTTGGAATATATCAGCTCAAGAATTATCTGTAAACAGGTATGCAAAACATAGACTATATAAATTGTGATAATAATATATTAACATACCAAGTTTTGCTCTCGGTTCGCAGATTCGATAACCAATTTATAGCCAAGGAAAATCTGGTCTGCGGGAGATTGATTCATAAACCTACTCGAGTTTCTATCGTGGTCAACGTATTTCAAATAGCCTTTCACACAACCTATGAAATTCAAAACAGTTTACGAAGAACATTAATGATGTGAATAATAATAATAATAAAAAAAAAATGTATATATATGTTTTGTTGTGAATTTTTATGAATCAGACCTTCCAAAGAAGTTGCAAGCTCCATGAAATTATTGACCACCAAGCGATGTAGATCGTCTCCCGCCCAAATAGGGTAAATGCAAATGTTAATGATGAAGCATGTACAAGCACCCACAGCAATAAGCACCAGTCTAGTAAGAATTGCTACAGTGTAATCTCTTGTTCTGTTCCCAGCCACCATAAGAATACAGTATGTAAGTACAAATACACGGTATCCGTAGTCGTACGGTGCCATTGTAGGGTAAAGTCTCAAGTATGACGAAATAGATCCTACAAACAAAGGGAAAACAGTTTTAGATTGTATTAAATATCATTCAGTGGGATCAATAAATATAGGGTGAATTACATACAGTAACCCTAAGATTTTCCATAATTACAAAATACCCCCTCTATTTGAAAAATTACAGAAAACCCCCTACGGTTTCAAACAATTACAAGAATCTAACATACACCACGTACTTTATACAAAATCTTATAAAAAAAACTGTAATTTGTAATTGTTGGAAACCTCAGGGGGTTTTCTGTAATTTATTAAAACAGAGCGGATACTTTGTAGTTATGGCAAACCTAAGGGGTAATGTATGTAATTCGCCCACAAATATATATGTTCTGTGGACACACCGATGATAAAAAAACTTATGACGATTACGACTTTTTCCCCCTTTCCGGCCAAGAGAGACAGCTCAGCAAAGAAGAAGGCAAGCATTCCTGCACAAAATGTCCCGAGCCCACGATTGAATCCTTTGATGAAAGTTGCTCCTGTGGTTAATGAAAATTGAGTAGAAATTCAATCTTAAATGTCACAAATAGTTTTAAAAGTAGGAATAATTACGAAAAATCCCCTGAGGTTTGTGCCGTTTATGGAAAAACTCTAAAGCCTTGAAAATTGCAAAAAAGACACCCCTAGTCAACGATTTTCTGTTCTTTTGAGGGTGTTTTTCATTATGATTTCCCAAACATCAGGGTGTTCTTCATAATTTTCAAGGTTTCACGGTATTTTTTGTAAACATCACAAACCTCAGGGGGTTATAAGTAATTGACCCTTTAAAGTATAATATTGTACCGATGCTAAACTCAAACATGACAACGACGGTGAGAATGGCCCAAATGGAGAACTGAGCGAAATTGAGAGGATGTGTCCAGAATATGAACAATGATACGAGGCCCAACGCGAAGCCCGATTTGAGGGCATATATGACTTTTCTGGGATCGTCTCGTCCCATTTCAAATGCTTTCTGAGAAAAATTGAGAGAATTATTCCAGAATTGCATGATTCTAACGCACAACGATTTGAAACAACTTGTTGCATCATGGTTCGGGTTCCCTTCCAAGCTGCCATATTGAAGCAAACTTTCTTTGCTCATGTTTGGCAATATTAGCTATCAAATGAATGGTTTTATGTTTCAGAGCTTATGTTTCAGTGGCTTTCTATAAGAAACTGGAATTGAACAGATAATTCAAGTAAATGTGAATAGACTTTTCCAATGGAAATAAATCAATTCTTAGGGCATTGACAAATCTGTACAAGGAGCAGAAATGCACTAAGTGATCTTAGTTCCCCTGGAAAAGGTAATTGTGACTAAGTATTTGATAATGAAACTTTCTCTATTAATTTCCCAAGTATCAAAAGTCGAAAACTTTAACGAAAGCTGCTGTGAGTTCATTGAGGAAAAACTTAGCTGACAAAAACATTTTAGGAATACGTGAAACGGATAATTACGCTAACATACACTAAGTTTGGTCTTATTACGAAAATATACCCTCGGGTTTAGAAAATTACATAAACATATCCTGAACTCTAAATGTCATTAGCGAATCCTAGCCGAAAAGAGCGTTTTTACATTATGTTTCCAGTTTTTCTGTTATAAAAATAAAAATAATATCCCAAAATTGATCCAACCACTTAACAAATGTAATGATAATTCTTTGATAGGAAATGTTATTGTAATTTCTTAAACCTAAGGGTATGTTTGCGTAATTAGGTCAAACCTCAGGATACGTGAGTGCAATTATCCTTATTAGTAAAAACAATCTTGACCAGAAGTAAAATTTCAATTTGTTTTTATTATACTATTCCTTCATATATTTCACTTTCAGGTAGCCCCGTCCATCAACTATTTTTCCTTTTTGTAGCAGCTCAATTAGAAGCCTTCACGATTTCATTTAGGAATTTGTAATTAATATAAAAACGAGGCAACTGAATAATTCAGCCATGGCTTTTCATGGACAGCAAACAAAAGCTGCTACAGGAATACTTTTCTATTGGCTTTTGATATTTGTGAAACAAGAAATCTGACAATATTTTCAGCACTTCCACAAGGCAAAAATCCATTTGACAACAGCCAATTCCTACAACTTCAAACATATATCTCCTCCACGTAACATAAAGCAGAGATTGAAAGCAAAGGATAATTTATATATTTTGACAGAATTTAGTCAACTTTTGACACGACAAAGATGTGGATTCATCAACACCATGAGCCATAAAATTTGTTCTATTGCAAAACCCAGTTTTTAAATTTTAACAAAATTGCTGTAAATTTTCTTTAGAATTCGATCACTTCTTGAACTTGAAGGATCTCAGAACCCGACTCCACAACCCACATTTATCTGGCTGGCGAGTGATCGCATCATCAAACACCGCTTTTTCACTTAATTCTTCAAAGGCATCAACCAGATTTTGAAGCCTCGCCACGAACTCTATTAAAAGAGAAGCAAATGTTGCCAAAGACAAAGAAGTCGCACTTTCATATGTTTTGAGGGCATCCTCTGTTATTACGGATTCTCCAGCATCAAGTGAAAAACAAGAAGGCCATGCTGTTTGCTTCGTTATAGTCGGATTTGTGAATTCTTTATTTGATCTTAGATTAATCACTGTTTCACTCATCGACCTTAAACTTAAATGCAACTCTTCGTTTTCAATTTCAGTCTGATCATCATCGGGTAAGTAGTGAGTGCGCTTTCCGATTTGCCAGCTCTCTGAGTTGACTAAAAGATACGATCTTTGGTCTATTTTCTTCTGCAATTGTTGAGCCGCCTCATGCACTTCTTTTAGTATGTCTTTCGTCTTTAACTTTTCCATCGTCTCGATTTTGGTCCCCAATCGCCGCAACACGTTAGCACTCTCCGAAGCAACCCTCTGGAATTCGTCGCGAAATACATTTCTCTTTTCTGGAGGTGCCTGTAGTTTAAAATTTAAAACATATATGATACTGTGCAATGAGAAAACATCGAAAACTAGGCAAAAAAAACGAAGCTTGGATTAATTTAGGTTTGACCTGAATTTCTGAGAGGAGGGATCCATGAAGAGCCATGACCATGAAAGCACAGTGCCGTAAAGCACCACTTACTTTGACATAATTTCTCCATGGATAACTTAGCATCTTATACCGTCCGTGAGGCGGCTCCCAGATGGCGAATCCTAACTGGCCAATCACCAAATCTGTTAATTTCTCAATTAGAAATAGGGTTTATTACAACTTCAGCTATTAATTTCTCAAATACTAGATTTATATAATTACCAATGTGTTTTCTCGAGTTGAGGATTCTAGGACCGATCGATACCCATTGTAGAGTGGATCATCAGATGGCTGATAAGTTAGGATTTTGGATGGAATCCTCTCATATTCCATACACTGCAGATAGCCCTTAATGCAGCCTGCAATTTTATTAATATTTAAGAAATTAAAATTGAAAACTAATAATAACTGCAATAAAAATTGATGAACATATATATTTTCAGTATATTGAACCTTCTAAAGAAGTTGCAAGATCCATGAAATTCTTGACAACCAACTGGTGCAGATCTTCGCCAGCCCAAATTGGGTAAATACATATATTCACAACCAAACATATTCCTGCCCCTAAGGCAATAAGCATTAATCTTGTCAAAATCGCATCAGTGTAATCGCCAGTTCTGTTTCCCGCCATCATCAGGATGCAGTAAGTCAACACGAAAACACGAAATCCATATTCGTACGGCGCCATTGTTGGGTAGAGTTTCATGTATGAAGCAAACGTAGATATGAAGAAAATGCTTATGAAGATTACTTCATCTTTCCATTTTCCAACCAGTAAAGCTATTTCTGCAAATCCAAACGCTAGCGCTCCAGCGCAGATGGTTCCCAGTCCACGGTTGAATCCTTTTATAAATGTTGCTCCTGCATAAAAATTAAATAAATATATATATTAATATCAAGAAAACGAACAAGAAAATATCCGAAATAATTGGACATCATGTTTAGTTACGTACCTATACTGAATTCAAACATGACAATGACAGTGAGAATTGCCCATATGGAATACTGAGCAATATCAGCAAACGGCTTTTTCCAGAAAATGAGCAGTGAGACGATCGACATTGCTAAACCCATTTTGATTGCGTGCATGATTTTCCTGGGATCTTTCCGCCCCATCTCCAATGCTTTTTGAGAAAAATCTTTAAATTCATTAAATGTAAGCTTGATACTGTTCCACATAGCTCTCACGCATGATCCAGTACTGTTTTCTTCTTCGTACTGGCTTTCCATGCTTCCGAACTGCAGCAATCTTTCCCTGCTATTTTCTGCAAAATTGTTGGCCTTGTTCATCATTTTTATATGCTTTTTCGATCGGACTTTAAATTTTATGTACTATTATATGATAATGGAAAAAAGCAACAAGTTTGTGCAGGTGATCGATCAGAGATTAAATTATTTTATGACAAGAGTATTTCCAGTAATAGGAGAAGCACTGATCTCTAATCCAGAATGGGTGGCTGGAAACAAGAAAACTCGATCGGATAACAGCTAGCAACAAATTTTGAAAGCTACTATTTATCTTTAACAATCAAACGGAAGTAGATATATATTATATATAATTCCTGAAAAAAAAATTAAGTACTGTGGCATGCTGTGAATTATGTATGAGCCGACAAACTATTCTAATAATGCGGAACATCCAAGAATAAAGGGAAGAAATCGTACATATATATATCACTCATACAAAATTAGACGTTGAAACGTGATGCATCAGCATGTGCAATACTTATTGAAGTTCAATTATTCACTCCAAAATCCAAATTATTGTAGAAAAAAAATATTACGTCATCTCGAATATCGGTTAATAATGTATGATTAAACAGTCGAGAAATAAATAGACGTGTCAGCAATTAAGCACAAGTTTATTTGTCTACTCTGATCGCTAATTTAGTAATTTTTCTGCAATAATTAGCTAGTTCAAATCATTTTCCTGAAATTTCTCTTATTTTTTCGCCCAAACTAACTTAAGATTAGGATAGTGGTACTAACAACTATTCAGTTAATTTCTACTGTTTTAGCATAACCAAAATAGCATTAATTGTTACATAATATTTGACTAGTAATTTTGTAGCGGGCGCCCCAAAGGGGTAACGCACGCCCCGCACCGAGCCCCGACCCGGAGCCGAAATGGAATCCGACCAGAATCAAAACCCGGCGAACGGCACACATTTACTCAATGACTAGGCGGGGGTTTCAAAAACGAAAGAAAACAACAGAGGTGCGGAAGCAAAAATAAACAAAACAATAAATCATAATAATTGCACAAGTATTAAAGCCCACCAAGGCCAACGAAATTCAATTACATAAATAATAAACGGGTTCGATACAATATCCCGACAGTAGATAATAACGGGTTCAACATATAATCCTGAATACTACATAAATACAATCATAATATCATAAAACATAAATAATAGCCAAACGGAGATAGAGTTATACATGAACAAAAGAATGCAACTCTAAGGACGCGACGACGACGAACAAATCCCGCCTAGTATCCTGAAACCAATACCGAGGGTGAAATAGAGGGGGTTAGTCAAACGACTAAGTGAGGAGGGAATAATAGTGTATATTATAAAACGGAAATAAATCACCAATTTAAACTTAAAAGAAATCAACATAAAAGAAAGGTTTTCGTAAACGGGTGGTGATTTAGCATAAAACATAAACATATCATATGATTCGGCGAGTCGAGCCCTTAACTCCAATTTCCAAACATAAAACGGGAAACCACCCTTATTCCTCCAATGTAGACGGACCGCTAAATCCGAACTACGCATGACATACGGTAATAACTCAGGTACTCAAAGGGCTGCCACTCCGGCCTCACCCTGAGCTCCCAAAGGTGGAGGGAACCATAGAATTTCCGTCGTAGACCCGATGCCTACCGACTTCGTCCTATCATCCTTACTCCGGGCCCAAACATACTTACATACAGTTCATAACTCGCTTTTCAAATCATTTCGGGTTGGCCAAAAGACCGTTCGAGACATGTCATATGCGAGGCCGAAGGCCAAAGTTCGCCTTAGAAAACAAAAGGGGTTTTACATGTCTCTTTCGCAAACGTTTGAAAGAATATACGTAGTACTTTTTCATATCAAAACATTTTCGATAAATCGAATAAACATAATAGGCATAAATATCTACTAAGTATATATATAGAAACGGTGTGAAAACAAAACGTAAACAAGGCTTATATCAGGAGGGGCTTATTTATATATACATAATAGTACTGGAATCAGAAACGGAAAGCCTCACCTGTGGCTAAACAAAAGAAGTAAAAGCAAGACCGGATGCGTTACTCCACGGGAGTATCGTCCGCAAAATACAAAGACACAACCAAATAAGACTAACGACGACGCACGGCTTATACGAAAGCATTAAAACACATAGAAGCACGTTAAACAGTCATTCATAACACTTAGGTTCACATTCTATCAAAGTACGTAAATTCAATAAGCAAATCAAGTTAGAATGCAATAAAAGTTCATAATCATGCATAAAAGGCAATAAGGAAGCATGCTTTCAAGTTTCGGAAGAAACGGACAACATTAGAAAAATAGCCCAAAATGCCTAAACGAAAAACACGAGGAACGGGGCCCGAATGAAGTCAGAAAAATTCAAAATTCCTAAAATATGTATTTCATGATTTATAGGACCTATAGGTGAAATCGGATCTCAAATCGGAGGTCAAACGAAAAAAGTCAACTTTTTTAATTGCTCTTTGACTCCCATTACCGAGAGCAACATTTTGAAAATGGAGAAATTTTGGTTAAGGCATACACACGGTCTCGGGGACGGACGGACGCACGGGCTTGAACTCGTGCTCAAGCCAGTGCAAGCACTTTGCACTGGCGTGCGCACGGGCGTGTTCACGGTCGTGCACAAGACCGTGCAAAGGCTTAAGTGGACGCACGGTCTTGGCGCATGGTCTCAAGACCATGCGCAAGGCCGTGCGGATTCTCAAAACAGCAGAAAAATGCAGAATCGCGAGGGCTTCGCGGGAACAACCCAAAATTCGATATTAAAACCATCAATCATGCAAAACTCAAGTTAAAACTCACATATATTGATCTACAACATCTAAGCTACACATAGAATTCAAAATCATGTAAATCCATCCATAGTTTCTCTCAAAATCATATAAAACCTAATATGTTCAATTATATACAAAAATCCGAAAATCGAAGCAATGGAGGCTTTAATCGCGAAAGGTGTGAGAAGCTTACTCGTAGAAGAGATCGTGAGGAGTTCGTAGGCGTAAACGGTTCGAAAATCCGTCGAGAAACGAATCCGGCACGATCGATTGAAGCTTTTTCTCCTTTTTCTTTCGTTTTCTTCTCCTCTTTTCTTCCTTGTGCGTGAATGAGGTGTGAGAGAGAGATGAGACTTAAGTCAAAATTCGACTTGGGTTGAGAATCGAAAGGGCATTTTCATAATTTTTACGAAATAAGTTCGAAAACTCATGTTGTCCAAATAATACATAATTACAGTCAAAATTTATATAATTAAACGCACATTATCAATTCATGATTTAAATATCAAAATTCACTCATTTATGAAATTGTTATAAAATCACATAATAATATCAAATAAAATAATAAAATGCATAAATAAACGATTCGGGCATACCGGAATGTAATTCGGATTTTCGGGACGCTACAAATTTTAACATACTCGTCTGCAAAATATAAATACGTATAATTAATAATATATTAAATTTTAATATTCTAAAATTTTAAATATTTTTATTAATTTTTTTATTATTTTTAATTAAAGTTATTTTAGTATTTATATAAAATAAAATTTAGTGGTTATAAGATAAATAAATAGAATTAACTGTGAAAATATGAATAATAAAAGAGAGGAAAATATGAGAATAAGAGAGAGAAATAAAAGGTACGTGGAGAGGGATGGAGAGAGAAAAAAGAGTAAAATTTAATAATAAAAAAATAAAATAAAAATTGAAACACCAAAATAAAAGCTTGACCAAAGATGGTTACTCTAGGGGAAGGTACATTATTAAATAGTAATCTATAAATAACAATTGAGAACCCTTGAGGCTATCCACCTAAACGTACATGTGGATAGCCTCAATGAATTTTATTTTGCCATGTAATTAAACCTATTAATTATTTTCATATTTATCCAAAAGATTGAAAGATTTTGTATAGATATGTTAGTTACAGATCTAATTAAAATTAAATTATTATTTATATTTTAATTATCCATATATAAGAGTCCTATAATATCTTTATAAATAAATTAATTTTAAAATAATTAAGTATAAAAGTATAATTATCAAAGATAAATATAAAGAAACACGATAATATCGTTCTAATTAAAATAAATAATTTTAAAATTTTACAGCAAATTGATTTCTTAAAATAAAAAATTAATTAAATAAAAAAATATTTTATTAATAAATTAACACCCGTGCCAAAAGGTTTTTAACTAGTATAGGATAGATATACAATCTCAAATAAAATAATTAGTAATATAATAATAATAATAATAATAATAATAATAATAATAATAATAATAATAATAATAATAATAATTTTCACATTAGGTCAAACTGAATTTGGATAAAGTTTTTCAAATATGACCGTTTGTATAGCGTTGTAATGATTTGATCACAAACCATTATTATTGGGCTTGTTGTAAAACCCAAATATTCGGGTCAAGTGCAGCCCAAATATTTGGCTCTTAAAGGCCATACCCGATTCCTCATCCCCTTCTCAGATTGTCTCAGTACCTTATCCACGGCCAATCACATTGTCGACCACCGTGATTTCTCTTTAGATATACAGACTCTCTCTCTCTCTCTGTTCACTGTTAAGAAGCGAAGATGTTATCCATGTCAGTTCAACCAAGTATCAAGGGGACTTTAACAAGCTCACCGTCGTCTCTTTTCCTCGCCGCACCCTTCAAATCTTCATTTTCCGTGAAGCCAAAAGCTTCCTATTTGCATTCATCATCCAATCTTCACCTCAAAATCAAACCCATCACAAGATTTCTAAAGCTTTCCGCTTCTGCAGCTGCCACTGAGGCTCCACCTGCTGAAACAATTTCCGAGACTTCAGACGATGAACTTGCTCCACTACCTGAGGTTCGAAGTCAATTCGCAACTTCTACTTTATGTTCGCAATTTCGAAATTTCCATTCTCATCTCCGCATTCAGAAATCATACGGGAATTGCATTCCGTTTCCCGTTCGCTTATATTCATGATTTATGCTCGTTGCCTTGTTGTTATTAGTATGTTCTGCTCAATTGATTGAACTGAATATAGAACCAGATATTTGGTTGAAAATGTTAGGTTGGAAAACCTCACATACTTCGTTCTCTTTTATTTTGATAAGATATAATTTCGCTCCTGCAATCACTACATACTCAGTGGATTCTTTTGATTTTTCCAGAATGTTGATGAAGAGGTGAAATCAGTAGGAAAGCCAAGGCTTGTGTTGAAGTTTATATGGATGGAAAAGAACATTGGGCTTGGTCTGGATCAAGTCATACCAGGACATGGCACTGTGCCTTTAAGCCCTTACTTCTTTTGGCCAAGAAAAGATGCATGGGAAGAACTCAAAACTACTCTAGAGAGCAAACCCTGGATTTCTCAGAAGAAAATGATCATACTTCTTAATCAGGCCACTGATATTATCAATCTCTGGCAACAGAGTGGTGGCAATTTGTCCTAATACACTGATTTAGGATTCACGATTTTCCTATTTTTTCTGTTTATGTTGTAATATTCTCCATTGAATTTTGAATTGAGTTTCTATATTGTATTTTGCCTTCTAATTTAACTTTCTATCATATACAATTGAAAATTTGAAATGTATCTTTCTTTCTTCTGGGCTGATATTGAAAGTGGATCTGTAAAGATAGTAAACCAGGCAACATTACAAATAATGAGTTAACAACTCAAAAGGAGAGAGACAAGAACCAGGTATGTATTAGTAACTAATGGAATCTTACATTGTAAATGGAAATTACATGTAATATTCTTGTCTAAGTCTCATTGTCGGCATTTAAACAAAGGCAATAAGCAATTACACCAACAACAGGTACAAACCTAAGCAAACTAACTGCAGCAACTTTATCCTTTTGAATGTTTCGAAGATTGTCTCCTATTAACCATGGCTGGAAAAGTATGTAGAGGCAAATATCCCAGATAAAGGCATAAGCAAGTCTTTCAGAGAATAGATAACTTTGCAAAAACTCCCATCTTTGTTGTAAATCACCAAAATTACCATCTCCGCGACCATAAATTGCCCACAATACAGATATCAAACAAATAATCCCACCAATTAATCCAACAATTGGTGCACCACTCGTCATTGCCGAACCAAGCTTCGAGGGTTTTGTTGGAGTAGATTCCCCATCAGCCCGATTCAAACGTATAGCCATGTAAGGGATTAAGAATGCTGCATCACAGAGAAATAACAAGAATGACTAATTATAAGAATAGAATTATGCGTTTATATATGGGATAATTACATTCTCTTACCCTGAGGTTTGGCTTAATTATGCAAACATACCCTCAGGTTTAGGAAATTACAAAAAGATACCCTTCTAAGTATTTTCCTTACATCCGTTAAGTGGTTGGACTGGTTTCCAGTACATCGATTCAATAAACTCTAATCTTGTTTTTATTTTTTAATACAAAAAATAGGAATATAATGTGAAAGTGCTCTTTTCAGGTTTCTCTAGTGGTAGTTAGAGTTCAGGGTTGTTTCTATAATTTCCCAAACCTCAAGGTAAGCGAGTATAATTATCCCTTATGTATTTATAAGTATAGGTTAAGCAATAATATCAGTTGGGAAGTGTACTGTTTGTGAGGAGCATCTGAAGGCTCCATAGGACATCAAGTGATCCCTTAAATCTGTCTCTCCTTTTATCTGTGTATAGCAAAGGTGCAAACAAGAATGTCCAACCAATTACAAAGTTGAACAAGCCTTCAGCCATCTGGATAAATTGAAGGTAGAAAATATCTTGAATCAGTCTAAATCATGAGAAAGATGCAAAATGAAGGTCTTAAATGGGAAACCGTAGCAGTAAATCTTACAGGATGGAGCACTGGTGCCTCCATTACATGAATACCAACTACTCTGGCAAAAATTCAATTGCACAAATGATCAAGATACTCATAATAAGTTTTGCAATGAAGTGATTTCGATAAAATAAGTTTTATTATTGAAGGTTTTAGATTTAGTATTTTAAGGTTTTGGTTCAGAGGATGTTTACATCAGCTAGAATGTTTCAACATTCATTTAAATTCTATGAAAATTGAATATGCATAGAAGAAATGATGGGAGTTTTCTAAAGATTAATATTACCAGAGTTTGTCAAAGGCAGGATGAAGAAGAAATTGAGAGAAAGGCCTATGAGAGAGTCGACTGTTTCTGAACTGATGGCCCAGACGGGATCTCCCTGCATAATGTTTGTAGAAATTTGAAAATTAACAAAAATAATCCACTTCATCAGAAGATGAACTCGGATAGTTTTCGAAGAGAACCAGCTGCAATCGTGCAATTCCCTTCAACTCCATTAAAGCATAAAAAGAGTGAAATAAAGCAGGTATTACTATACTTACAGGAGCATATGGAAGCAGGAAGAGCCAAACGATATACACACCCTCCATACTCCACAAGAAAGTCTGCACTAATTTCCTAACATTATCGTCAAGCTCCGAGACAGAATCACCACCGCCGCTTGTGGCGGCAGTTACGAATTTCGTGCGAGTACCCAATCTCGAAGCACCTTTAGCAGCAAGACAAACATTATGCCGTTTCTTCCCGTCATCGGCACTGAAAACGACAGCGTTTCGTCTTCCTTCAGGAAGCGAAACAGGATTACTAAAATTGGAACTCTTCAGCGATTTGAGTGGACTCAAACCAAGTACTGGGGGAGCCCTGTGGCTGCACAATGCTAGTTTAGCGTATTGCATCTCCGCGGTTTTTCGCCTCCGGCACCGGCGATTTCCTTTTTCTCTTTACCGTCGGCTATTATTGGCCATCGTGGCTAAAATAGCGTCGCAGGAATTTAACTTGCTTGGGGTGAGATAGCTACGTGTCATGCTCTTATTCATTGAAAAATGCTACTGTTAAATTACGGACGCCATCAAATTCAAGCTGCTTAAGTCGAATGGAATTTTAATACTCAGATACTTCGATAATTAATCGTTCTATAACTATTACATTGCCAGCAAGGAATGAATGTTCCACTGCATAAATCAGTGACAAAATCATTCAAGTATCTGAAGCCTTTGGCTAAGTTACAGAATTAGGATGCGTGCGTGTTCACTTAATTTGGAGAGATTCAGCAGGTTATTTAATTTTATCCAAGTTTACTTTAATTGTTAAACAAAGTCTTACTTTTTAGCATAATTACCGAAGGCCAAAACCAATGGCTAGATGACTTCAATATCCACATTTTGCCCTTGTTTTTCTCGCAATATATTTCACGTTTGATTCTCCCACAAGAGACACAAACACACTTATGTTCTTTTTCTCCTAAATCAGAAGTTTAAGGCATTATTAACCCAGATTGATCACAGCATTCGTGGCTCCAAAAAAGGTGACTACGTAAGGGCAAGAAGTTTGGACAGAAGACGAATATTCGAAGATCCAACAGATTGTTGCAACACTTTGCTTGGTAAGGAATTTGAAGATCCTCACGTAGTCACGTTGCCTGCATCAAGACAAAGATAACAATGATTCAGTAATTAATGCGAGAAATGCTGCTTCTCCGACAATTTTAAGTAACGAAATTACTGAGGAAACCGATGAAGTAGTCGTAGCAGTGGAGAGCTATTACAGCTTCAGAAATGTTGATTTCATCCTTAAAATAAGGGCCGAAATTTGCAGCAGCGAAGGAGGTTTTAATCCCAAATTTTCACCTTCTTACGTTGAAATTTTCAGCAAAATGATGGTGGATCCTCAATGGCATGAGGCTGTAATTTTGAGCAACTTTAGGACAGAATGGTAATGTTACCATAATGGGCGAAAATGCAAGTCCATAACTGAAATTTTTGCAGGCTGGTCTGCTTTATGTGGCCAAGTCGTCAACAGAAGATAAAATTGGATTTCATCTAAGTACCATGATATTATTACAAACACAGACCTTTAACAGTTTTTCAACAAAATAAAATGACGGATTGCTTGCAACGGACAAATTTACATTAATTAGCGACAGATACCAGTTACCACCACTGGTGGCCTCAAGATAGAAACCATTTATCAAGTAAATTGAAAAATGAAGACAGTTATTACAACTGGGAGTGTAACAACAAAATCTCTTATTGACAAACTGGAAACCAGCAAGCTGAATTAGGTTTCAGTTTTCACTTTTCAAGCAACATCAACATTCTAGTAAGACAATAATAACCAACAGAAGTACTAAACAAGACCAAACTCCAGGTGCCATGAAAATGATGTGATACAAAAATCTCCAAGCTTCTTCAAGTTACATAGTTCAAGTCCACCTTTAGATTCACTTGGAATTTTCAGAGTTTCAACAAATGATAATTATCAATAAGCCAAGTAGCCAAACATGATGAAACTACGTTAAGATCATGTCCGCAGTCAAAAACCGATGAGCATCCCAAAGCAATGGAACAACTAACAATCAATCCCAGGTGTTTAAACTCTCCAACAGAAAACAGAGTATAGTAACGTAATGAACACTGCTTTTAAAATTTCCAACATTAATCTTAATTCACAAGAAACTTAGCATTATTATATACAACTTCAGAACATATCCTAGATAATATACAAATATAATAGATAAAACATGTCCTCGTGTTTAGGAAGAAAATAAAAGGAAAATGACAAGGGAGAATACAATTAAGACAATGAAACCCTACATATATCCTAGAGTCAAACTCCAGAAACATGGAAATCACTTAATGGCCACTGAAATGAGGCAATCATCAGGCTTTTGCTTAACCAAACACAACCCTCCACTTCTAAACCAATCCAACCCTCTCCAAAATTGAGAGGAGTTTCCTCATCTCCAGAAGATGGTACATAAATTAGAATCCATTTTTATGATTAACCACCAATCTTAGCATGATGGCTCTTCAACTAGAAATCCTAATCATAAACTTAGGAAATGGTGGGAACAATCATACTCCACAAGGAAGAGAGTTCAAGAAAGCCCAACTGCTCTAAAACAGACTGATGATATACGGAAAAAGTTGATGGGTAAGCAGAATCATAAATTCCAGAAAATCATTTCTCGTGTTTCTTGCCGAAATAAAGTGTTGTGTTTGTAGTGGTATGTCCTTAGCTACATACTTTTGAAATATCGAGCAAATAGATAATGAAAAAGTAAATGCAGAGAAAACACAAGATTAGGAGTGAGTGAATCTTGATATCACCATTCCCTAAGTCGTCAGTCGACTAGGTATGATCAAGTAGTTTCCCATTTCCAATATCATGTTAATTATATATGGCGACCTCATGCAGTCATATGTTAATAACATTAATAACTGTCAAATTGTCTGTGGTATATGCACTAAGAGACAGCCATATCATAATTGCATTATCCTAGTACACAGAATATGTTCCTAAAAAAATCTCTTCTGAGAACCTAAATATTTTCAAGATAACCAAAACTTTGTTTCAAGGAAATCTCCCCTGAGCACCTAATATTTTTTATTTTAGTCGTGATCATTGAAGAAACAAGGTCTTAAGCAAACTTTATTACTGGTCATAGTTCAAATTGATTGAAAAAAGAAAATTATGGATGCAGTCCAACCAAAATTGAAAATTTATGTGAAACGATAGAGGTCCTTAAGTAGAAAATTAGGTTTCAGGAATATGCAAAAGAAGAGTCACGAATTGCTGGAGGATAGCACTGTTGCCACAATACCATACACAAACATCATTGCAAGGGTCAATAAATGGTATACCAAAATTCCTAACCCACTCTGAAATTTCTCTGAAGAAACTAGGAAAAATGGACCAATATGTGGAAACCGTAGGCATCTTAGCATTATCAACGTAGCTTATCAGCTAGTATATCCATTGCGAAACAATAAGCAAAAAAGTAGGTGGTGCTTACCGAGGTGTATAAGCAAGCAGGCTGAATCCTACAAACACAATATGCAAGCTATAATCAAGTTCCAATGCTGTTTAACAACTATTAGAAAGAAACAAAATTGAATTAAAGTGAGTGACTTACAGAGATATCTTTTACTTCAAAGCAGCATCCGGACATCTCCAGCGCATACAATCCTCCAGAACAACCAAACCGAGGATCAGACACATAGCAACTTTATGATATATATAAATATAATGTTGAAGTTTCTAAAACAGATAACAACAATGCATCCACTGTCGCAAAAAGCCACATATGTTGCACCTAAATCACAGTAGGACAATGAAGGACGCAAAAACAAGGCTTCTTTACAGTTCTGGACCACATTAGATTCATCACAGAGAGGGAAAAGGAGTGAGTTTGATGTAAGCAAAACCTTATGGATCTAACACGTAGTAAAGCTAAAGAAACAGAATTAACGAAGTCATGATAACCAGCGAAAGAAGTATAGAACACTTAAAAAACTTTACTTCCTAAAGCAGACTACAAATGTCCAAATCATGGCAAATGATACCAGAGATCATAAAAGTAATTGACCAATTTTGTTAGTCATCCAAACTCCTAAGAAACAAACCAAGGTACCTTCTCCAGAGTGCCTTTAATCATCTAAACCACTGAATGGTTTCCTCATAGCACAGGTAGATTTTCCTGAATGAAAAATCAGATTAGACTCTCCAGAACCCAAAAATTCTAAAGAGAAATTATGGAAAAGAAACTAAACAAAGAAATAAGGCAGCAAAATAATTAGCAGGAATCCCAAAAATTAGAACAGAAACATCCATCATTAAGACAAACAGCCTGAAAACCAAGCGCATGCAAATGTAAAATCTATACAACTTTCCAAATCAAATTCTGGAAAGAACCACAATCACAATTAGCAACACGCACATATATACATATATGCATATGGCTGAACCTATTGAGTTTCAAGATATCTCTAATGAGGCAAATAATGCCTTCAATTTAACTGCTGTTATGAGTCGAGCTACAGATGAAAATAGAAATCACAGAGAAACAATGAAAATTTCTTCTAAAGCTTCTTCATTGCGAAATAGTACAAATAAAGGGAAATACGCCTTCAGTGAGTTTCTTACAATAGAAACAGAAAACAATCCATGGAAAGAACTCCACGTTAATTGCCTCCCCAAAGACCATCTCTAGGAACTTCAACCATGCCCCAATTACTGTCTCCTGAATTCTTGCTCCCCACAGACAAGACAAAGACAGATAAATGTCCAATTAGATAATTCAGTATTGAGACGACACTAAAATGTAAGTATCTAAAGCAACAGCAGTTCTGTAGTCAGAGAATCAGCATCATGGTTTCACTTGCCCGTAATGAAAGGATGGCTCAAGGCCCGTGATACATTCAATCTCTTGTCTGGATCCAATACAAAAATCTTTTCCATAAGATCTTTAAAATTAGCTAGCATTTTAGGATCCTCACCAGGAGATCCCGAAATCAATGTGCCAAAATCTTTTGGCTTTATATTCACAATCAGTCTCCTTATTACCTGCACGAACAAAGGAAAAACTCAACATATTTCATTGTCTCCAACATGATATTTTCAACTACTTGATTTAAAAGCAAAGAACTTAAGACCAGCAGCATACCAACCTTCTTTGAGACAAGGTCCTCTTCTGTTGCAAGAAAATTCAAATCCTGGTCAAAGTGCTGATCTGTAAATGCTCCCTGTAACATAGAAGCAAGTTAAATTTCACAATCTAATAGTGAGAGGTTTGATGGGAAAATAAAATTGTTCAAAGAAAAGTTGATAAAGTTGGTTCCAACCTTTCGGAGCATCTTTTTAGGGAAAGGGCCTTTCAATTCCATGTGAAGACGAAGCATGTCATTATTTGTAGCACCAGGAAACAGAACCTTCCCAGTGTAAAGCTCAAACAAGCAGCAACCAACAGACCAAATATCCAAGGAATAATCATACGACAGGCCTAGAACTACAGACAGGAAAATACATAAAACTCAACCCATCAGAAACTTATAAGAATCGGATAAGAAATTACAGTGGAAATACAAGGGTGAGACACTTACTGATCTCAGGGGCACGATAAAAACGGCTCACAAGGTAAGGAGTGATTTCATTTTTACCAGCAAACATGGCATTACCAAAGTCACAGAGCTTCAATACATTTTTTGCTTCATTCACCTATGGAGAGAAACAGAGAATAATTAGTGATGGAACTGAAGATAATATGCTTAAGAGCCAAAAAATTGTGAGAACACAGACTAAGAGGATGTTAATGCATACCAGCATGTTATCTGGTTTGATATCAGAATGAAGAACGCCACAGTTTTTCAGATGTTTCAATGCTATGAAGAGTTGTTTAGCATATGCTCTCACAGCAGTAAGCTTCAAACCAATATTACGACCAAATTTTTTCAGGACTTCACGTAAATTCATATGAAGAGATTCAAAAACTAAACACAGATGATTCCGATACTTGAAGGTAGAAAGAAAACGAACACAATGGCGTTTGTTCTCAGGGTCAGCTCCTACTAACTTCTTTAATATTACCAATTCTTCCATGCCCGCCTTATACCTATGTCAGATAAAAACAAGAAATAATAAAGAATGTACTAGGTATAGAAGAACTTATCCCAGTTAAATAACATCCACTTGCAACTGAAAACCAGAAACGCGAAAATCGCTTACATGGTTTCATTATTCCGTATAATTTTAATTGCTACTTCTTCTGGGTCGCCATGTTTAGCCTTGAGATCCTTCGCACGAACAACAGTTGAAAATACACCTTTACCATGGGCAGCAATGATTTCATACCGGCCATCAAGTATTTCTCCAAAACGGTAGCCTGATTGTCAGAAACATGAGAAGGGGACTATTAATAAAAAAATGGGTGATGTCTGGCTTGACAAATTTGATATGCAACTTGACCAACACGTGTTCAAGTTATATAAAACCATCTTTACCAGATACGTTTACATGCAAGCAGCTTCATAAGATGCGTCACAACATCAAAGATAATGGAAAATACATGGAAAGAGAAACCATACATAAACTAAATGTTTTCAGATAAAGTACAAGGGAAAGATGAACCTCGTCCAGTATAACTGGATTTATGATCCAAGAGAAACACAAGTATCATGTATAATGTAGTACAGAGATTAGTTTAGTGGTCAGTCCCATACCGTAGTAACCTTCTGCATCATCCCAATTGTCATGAAGTCCACTTTTTTCAACAGCTACGGCATCTCCTTTTCCCTGATTACCCACAGAGAAGATTTAGTGAAAAACTATAGGTGAGTAGGTGACAACACCAAATAACAGGCACAGTAACATGAAAACGCAATTAGGGAAAGGTTTCATCTCCCAAGCGTGTGACTTGAACTGAGTAGTTCAAAAATGCAAGCTCATATCCACAAATTAAAATAAGATCTACCCTTCACCACAGAGGAAACTTATATACCAGTGTTAAATTTGATGCATGACAATAAAGAGGTGAAAGAGTAAAAACTCCGCAAAGAACTAGGACTAATCAGACTACAACACAATCAGGGCATTGATGACTAACACAACTCCCATATAAACTTATGGGATTAACAATAACATCAAATTACGAGACTAACCGTTTTACGAACTCCAGCAGGTGATTCTCCAAATATATCATCACAAAACATATCAGCAGATCTCTCGCTCTGCATAGTTTTATAAATAAATTCATCATAATTGAAAAGGATGTCAGAATATAACTATGAGCGAGAAGAAAGGATAAACATCGAATTTAACATGATAAGGCTAGTAAAGTACCTTAGGGGAACCCTCTCCTAGTCCTCCAGTTCCAGCAAGTTTCGGGGAACCAGGAACACCATCTTGTGAAGGCGATTTCCCTACAGAAAAGGATGATTCAGGAACATAAATATCAGCACCCTCCAACCGATTGTCAGTTTTTGCTGGTACAACTTCGGCAGATGTCACTTGTGCAGAAGTCTCTCGAACTTGATCCTTAGCTGGCTCAAAAGAAGCAAGAGAATTAGCAATACATTAGATCAACGGAAGACAAGGAAGTGTACATTCCAAATTAGCTTTCTATGGCCAAGAATTAAAATTTTCAACCACAAGATAAAAAGAAAAGAACGTAAATAAGAATTTGGATGATAATCCACCAATAACGTCATCCTTCTTGATCTGCAAAAAATTGTGAAGCTTTTTCACATTAGGGTAGATATCACGTGCCGAGAATTCTATCAAGTTGATTAAAAACATATTATTTCAGAGAGTGCCATATGACTGCACCCTACAAAAGATGACCAACTCTTCATGAACAAACAGTACTTTCTCAGAGTATCATTTGCATTTGTTCGATAATGGATAATTGAAATAAGCACATCAAGCTCAACAAACAAGCCCTTGAAGCCAGCCGAACAGCCCAAACTTCATAATTATAACCTCCTCTGGAGATCGAATGTAAGAGGAATAATACCACCACTAAATAACAAGTAACTGTAAAAGCACAACAAATTCTTACCCATATCCTGAGATTGTTCTTCATTTTGCTGCTGTTGATTTTTGTACTTTTCAAGGATAGCTTGCCTACGCCTCCTACTTTCCTCCTTAATTCTCTCAAGATCATCTTCTTCTTGCTCTGCAAGTTGCATTACAATCTTTTCTTGATAATCCTCTTTGTCATCTTCCCTGCAACCACCAAAAACAAAATGAAGTATTAGATAATGAGGAGTTGAATCATCAAATTTAACAAACTTGTTTAAGAAGACTATAGACCTCTCCAGATTGTCATTCTGATCCTCTAGTTTATCTTTAGAGCTCAAATTTTCTAAATCACTTTTCCTTTGTCTCTCTCTGTGGTGATCTTGAGAATTTCTTCTGTGCCTAGAATCATTACCCCTATATCCATAACCATCCTCGTCTTTCTCATATGTTTGGCGCCTGCTTAACCGATCACTCTCAATATCCCTATCGTTATCTCTACTGTTAGCCCTTCTGCCATCTCTACCCCCTTCTCGACCTCTGTCCCTGTCCTTGTTCCTCTCCTCTCTTTCCCTCTCCCTCCTTCTTTCCCTTTCCCTTTCCTTTTCCCTGTCCTTCTCCCTTCCTCGTTCTCTATCCAACTCTCGTTCATTGTCCCTATCTCTACATCTGTCATTCAGCATCTCCTGCTCACTCTCCCCTCTATATCTATCGCGATGTCTGTGTCTTTCTCGCTCACTTTCCCTCGTCTCTTTCTCTTTCTCTCTAGCTTGATCTCTATCCCAGTCCATCTCCCTGCTGACCTCTCTATATGTGTCATGGGTCTCTCTGCCATAATGCTTTTCTCTTCTCTCTGTATATTTGCTAGAACTACGCTCCCTTTCTCTGCCCCTAACATCATCTCTGCTACTGTGTCTATAGTTCTTGGCACGTGAACTCACTCTTTCATCATCAGACTCATTCCTATATTTTCTCTCTCTATAATAGGGGTCCTCCACAGAAGCCTCACGTGCAATGCTTCGGGACCGAGACCTTCCTCTAGAGAGTTCAGGGGACTTCAATAAATTACTATGAGAACTCTCTTTAAGGTACTTGTCATGTGATCTCCTCAGACGCCTTCCCTCAACTTCTTCAGCAAAGCCACTTGCTGTCTTACTATCTTCATGGACAAGTCCATTGTCAGCTTTATGATATTTCTGTGCATTATCCCCATTTGGAAGACCCGCAGAGTTAGATAATCTCTCCTCATCCATCAAACCACTTCCTTTGCCATCCATGCTGTCCTTACCCAATTTCTGTGCTTTCTTATCAACTCTTTCCACATTCTCTTGAGTAACTTCCTGTAAAGACAATATATATATAGCAACATTAATCAATTAATTAGCAGCATCCTTCAATTTAACAATCCTGCAAAAAATTTGACATATATCCAAGTCTTACAATCAATTGATCATTTCAGCCTTCTGGAAAGTGGAAACGCCTAGTGAAACTTTGCCTGGCAACAAATGTAATTATGGAGTGCCAAGCTCCCTATTGACAAAATTTGTCGGGTCTGTGTAGTGCAGCTAGAATATTTGTAAGAAGGCTCACTATTTAACAATTAACCAAAATATCATCATAAGAAGATCATTGCAATAAACATTCAAGAAACTGATAGGTCTCCATGATGTCCTTGTTTCAGGTAAGCCAAGTTTCAAGAGAGAGAAGTTTCTGAAATAATTTCCTCCAAGTAGAAAATGGCGTTTAAAAAATCTTATGCCAAAGTAATGATTAGAAAATCTAAGCAGTGTTCTGATCACAAAATTGAGTTTGCACATATACCATCATAACTAAAACTGAACAACAATCACACATCATGCTTTACTCAAGAGACCAAACTGTGCAATAAAAGAATCCAAATAAGGCCCCCATCAATAATTGATCATGTATCACAATAGAAAACTAACGTAAAAGAAAGCGAGGGGAATCTGAACACACCATTTTAGAATCCTCGTATCCATTCGTCTCAATTTCCCCAGACTCAACATCCGAATGCAAATTCTTCTTCGACTTCTCAGAATTCTCATTAACAAAATCAACCAAGCCACCCTCGTCCACGATCTCCCCTTCCTCCATTTCATAATTCACGCCCGCGAAAGCCGACCCATTCGACACCATAACTTCGCCAAAGGCACCACCATCCTCACTACCATTATTTTCCAATTTCAATTTTTCAACCTCAATTTCATCAAATTTTTCACCTTCCATTACTTCCGTGGTTATTGCAACTGTTTCTTCCTTATCTTTATTGCTCCGATGACGGTGGTGATGACGGTGGCGATGGTGACGGTGTTTGCTGCGCTTGGAACGCTCCTCAACATCGTCGATTGAGGAGGAGCGATGATGCTTGCGACGCGTTGGCTCACTTGAATCGCTCGCCATTCTCTATGCCCAAAAAAAAAAAAGTAAAGAGAATTGATAGACAAAAAATCGATTAAGTTTGGATTGGGAAGAGAATTTGATGGAGAACGATCGATTATTTTAGGGTAAGGGTTAGGGTAGGGTTCCGGCAATGACCAAAATCGACACAGATCGGTTCGCTGATGAAATAGGGAGACACCCGCAGCAATCCCACGAGATTGTTTAATATCATAAATATCCCTATTTTGATTAAAATATAACAGAATATCCCCTTTCATGTCTTATTCTTCTTAATTTGATCCCTTAATAAACCTTTCTTACATCTTAGCCCCACACATTCTAAAATTTGATATAAAAAATAAAAAAATGTAGGCCCATTCATCCTTGTTATTATTTACACTCCAAATTTATAACTATATGACAAAATTATCCCTACTTATTAATTTCTTGCTAATTTATTACTTTTAATTTCTTTCAAATGACTTGAGGCTAAATTATTACTATTTTATTTTGTTTTAATATTTTCTTTCATATTTAACCTATCATCTTTTGAATTTAAATTTTTTTTAAAGTGAAATTCTTCATCATTTTTTGAAGTCCTTATAGAATTTTAAGATATACAATAATAAATATTTTATATATTTATAATTTTCATTCTGAATTCAATATTTTGTAAATTATTATTTTTATGTATAAAATGTTAAAAAGTTAACTCGTTTCATAAGTTATAAGAAGAATTTATAATTATGCTCCACAAATTATTAATAGCGATATACCTTATTTTATTGTTATTAATTCTATAGACCCAACTAACATATTTTTTATTTCTTTTAATGAAATATAATAAAATGATAAATTTTCTGAGTTTATTATAAAGAAAATTATACAATTTAACAAGAATAAGATGTCAAAAAAGAGAGATAAGAATAAGTTAGAAGATATTAAAAATGAAAAAGAAAAAGAAGAGTAAGTAAACATGAAATAAGGAAAGATATTTTTGTCATGTTATAAAAGATTTGGAGTGTAAATAACAACTCCCTAAAGAATTTATGACGTCAATAATTTATTCAGAAATTCAAAAATACCCTCGCTGACTTTAATCAACATTCATACGCTCAGGTTGTCTATATAAATTTGTTTGGATGAAAAGTATGTTGTCTATAATTCATATATATAATATTTCAATTTTTTTAACATTAACATTGAGGATATAACGGACCATAACGGGGCATGGGTTATGAGTAATTCATTTTTTCTAAGAGGATAGTAAGTGTAATGATATCTAAAAATACGGGTCTATTTGTAATTAACCCTTATTTCTCTTACAAATAGACAGACATAGCACGGAAAAAAGGAACTAAAAATTTGCTATGGAATAAAGTGGTCTAATTTAAGTATTTACAGCCTAAATCTTGAAAATGTGCCTAATACCCGTAATTTTCTTGACAGTAATATGAGCCAAATGTGCCATAACTAAGTAGCTGTGCAGGTTGTGCTATGACTGGTGGCATTTCTTCTACATGACCATTTGCATTGCCGAGCTCTTGAATTTCCAGAATTTCGACTCTTCGCTTCATCTTTTTCCTTATCTTTATCGCTATATCTGCCGGAATAAATCTTCCGCATACGCTTACAATGTTCTGTTGTTTCTCTATATGGTGTGTCTCTATTTCTTCAGCAGATTTACAGGAAAAAGCAGAAAAAAGTGAACTTTAAGATGTCAACTAGGCATTGTAATCAGAAATTCAATATATAGCCATACCTTTCATCCTGAGGAGTATTCTTCTCATCTTTCTGCAACAAGCATTGCAATCAAGATTTATCCTAATCACCATGCAATGGACCTGTTGTTGACATAGAAAATGATACAAAAATCAGGTTAAATATATGCAGTTTTGTTCTTAAATATGATTAATTAGCGTAATCCTTTCCTGTTCGGTCATTAGACTTTGACGAGATCCCAGTTTGACAGCTGATTAATTGTCCCGAAAGAAGAATTTTAGAGAAAAGGGAGAAAAAAGCTGGTCTTTTTTGTGTTGTAAAGGCATTATGAATCTTGACATGGTTGATATTTCAATGGAAAGCCAAGTCTTTCAAGAAGGAATCTAATTCTTTGCAAGTTTAAAAACCTTAATTAAGAGGATGTCCAGCTCCGTCATCTTTCCCAACTCTTTACTTGCCTTGTAAACAACACAATAGTATTAATTAATAATTATATTGAATAATTACGAAAAACACCCTGAAATCTTGAAAATTATATAAAACACCCGAGCTCCGTGATGTTCCCTTATAGTGAGGGTGTTATCTTTAGCATCGGCCAAACCTCAAGAATTCTAGTAAACGGTATTTTAGTAATTCTCAAGGTTTGAGGGTGTTTTCTGTAAACGGTACAAACCTCAGGGGGTTATTTGCAATTGACCCAATATATGGTTCATAACGGAAGCATCTGTGTTTGGCTCACAAAGGGGAATTGCTCAAAGCTTTCTAAACAATAAAAAAGGCTGCTCTGGAAAACCCTTTTTCTTACGTTCACAAACAAAATTCGAACAACAGAGAGACAATAATAAACGCTAGTGTAAGAGCTTCTTCTCTCTGAGATCTGAATCATGTTTATAATGTGTTATTTACATGTGTAAAGAAAAGCTGTATCTGAATAAATTAAGCATCAACAAATACATTTGAGTCAAGTAGTTATAACTTTCTCCTGTCTGAGTGTTTGAGTTAGCAGTTAGTTAAGAGCAGGAAGCTCGTAGGAGACGCATAACGAGAGAAGCCTTGGTCCATGAACTCCGATGTTTATCAGCATTTGGATATGTACAAGTCAAAGTAACCTTTTTCTCCAGAACACTAATCACCACAGACTGAGTCTCTCCTGAAACGTTCAAAACCCAAAACAACATTCTTTAATGTCTTCTTAAACTGTGTATATCCATTACTGTTGTTTAATACTATACTTATTCAAGAAACTGAACATGGCTGTAAGAACTTAGAACTTAGAAGCTAACAATCCAAATGAATGACAAACAATAATGCATATATAAAATAATTCCCAAGGTCAATTCTTGGTCATTTATAGGCCGGTCTATCGATCAATTATGAACAAAACATACGGCGAGTAGTTGCTACATTATTTTCATCCTTAAATCCTCTTTATGAAGCCATAATGGAGGAATAGTAGAAAAATTGCTGTCACTAATAGCCAAAATTTAGTGTAGTTAGTAAATTCAATGAAATGATCAGTGATATGTTAGGTGTATAGGGCACTCTGAAGTCTGAATTAAATAATAATTTTTTTAATCAAAAATCATCCTCATCCCCCAGAAATTTAAGCCCAAAAGGCAAAAAGAAAAAGGTCACTTTTTTCCACATCAAAAACAACAAATTGATCAAGTATTTTGCAGGGCCACCATTCCAGATTATTATTTACCAGAAGGAATCCTATGGATAAATCCACTAACTACGGCAAAAATCAGGTTTCTACGAACAAAACCCCAAAGTCCCTGGACCACCACTACCACCACCACAAGTGCAAAAATCTACAACCCAACTAAGATAATGTCCGAATAAGGTTTCCATTAAGAAAATAAAAACAAAATCAACTGAGGGAAAAAAACTGGATTTCAGAAATAGCCTTTTACCATTCATTTTTGACATAATCTCAGCCACCCTCTTCTGGCACTTGGCACACCGAAAATCAGCTAAAAATACCACTTCCTGCACCTAATTTCAACCGATGGTCGGGAAAAATTACATGAGCTTATGATTTGAGAAGCCAAGAAAGAAAAGAAATTTCTGGAAATTCAGAGAAATAACTCACAAGAGGTATAGCTAATGATTCGATGGCGGCTAGAGTGTTTTCAAGAGGAAGGTTGCCTTCCTGTTTATCCTTCTTCCATTTAACCATGGACATGCTTCTGGTCTGTTGCAGAGTTTTTACGCAGCAGCTTGTGAAAGTGATTTACAAATAAAGCCGAAAGCAGAAGCTCATTTCAGAAAAAGTGATCAGAGAGACCCGTTGGTGGTGGTGGTATTATGAAAACGATTTGCCAACTTTTACTTACCACAATGATACGACTCCTGACATCTTTTCAGAAATATATGCACCTAGGTAGTAGAAAATGGGGGATTTAGGAAATAAATAGATGTTAAAGTGAGAAAATCTATTAAGAGTTTGACAAATTGGTATATTGAGCCCCCCACAGTGCATAGAACTTTCTTCACAATTAATTATTGTACTAAGGTTGCTTTAGAGACTAAAATTCTTGATTATCTATTAATCAGTTTTAATTAACCAATCAAATCGTATTAAGATTAGGTAATCATAAGGGTGAGATACAGATGCTTTTGCTTGGCAGCTGCCATTTTCTTATATGTTAGTTAAGACCTGTTCAAGCTATGTATATTAAGCCATATCCAATGAATGGATTTTAATGTGTAGCTTGTAGCATAGGAAAAAACCCACATTTATAGCATTCTTGAAATTGAGTTTAGTTTATACTTTGACTTGGAAAAATCATTGTGCAACTTGGGAAACAAATCTAAAAAGCTATCGAACAATACCCATCAAGAAACTTCTTGGCATTTTTTAAGTTTCAGTTTTGGAGTAATCTATAACGAGTAATAACTATGACAAATGATGCTTCGTTCACAAGTTGTTGCACTTGACCGGACTTTGTCTTATCTTAATGCTTGCACGTTTTTAGAACTATCTTACTAAATAAAAACGTTTAGGCCTTAATATCAGGAAAAAAAACTGTCTACTTCACACGCTTCCTTAAGAGAATGATTTGGTGACTAAAGCCTGTATTTTATGCATCAACTTGAGTTTGGTTTTTGTCTCCTGTGGAAAACTAATTCCAATTTGTTTCTCTCAAGTATTGCTAAAACGGTCTTTCTTATGTTATGAGTTTGCATTATTCAACCAAAAAAAAAAAGATAATTACGAAAATAAACTTTTAAGAATAGGGTTTTTTTTGGAGAAACATAAACATTATGAATAACCCAAGTTATTTGTAGTTGATCCTAAAAACCCTGAGATTTACTTAAAAATCTAAAGTATCTATAGGCAAAAGATGTATAGTTTATGCCCTACATGAACACTCGGAAGAAGTGCTGTTTACCGTTTACGAGGAACAACCAGCAATCAAGAAAGAGACGCTATAAGATTAGCAAAAAGAGAATAAAAACTTTTATTACACAAATAAATTTGGTCTAGGAGAAATCAAAAGACAACCTAACTGAAATCGGGATTAACCTAAGTGTTATTCTGCTATGCCAAAACTGCAGAGCCTCAACATTAGTCACCTATTCTATAACAAAAAGGGGCGAATTGGTTGGTCGCCTCACTCTAAACTAAGCATATCTTCTCAAGAATGTACAGATTGAACCAACGATACAAGTTAGATTAAAGTTTCACAAATCATCTCGACATAACCAAGTTTGTCAGCGAAGACACTGCGGACGAACTGAAATGAGAATCACTAGCATATTTGCATTTCTCTTGGTCGACAAAGTTCAAAGATGAATTCGCCAGTAATTTCTCAAATGTCTGTAATCCCGTCTCCACATTATTAGTACAAAAATGAACCTTGTGAAGAGGGCTCCGCACACGTCTCCTCTTCCCTGATGATTTCCATTGCAAACGAGCAACCAAATAATCTTTTGACAGATCCCTGACAACTTGAGACACATTTGAATTATCAATTTGAAGATCTCTGCTTTCGATTGGCATTTCAGAAACTCCAGTTGTACCAGAAAATGCCGAGACCAGATCTGGTCTTTCCTTGATATTTTGCCAGCTGTTATCAAACCATTCCTTTGAATGCCGTAAATCACTAGGAATGAATATGGCTTCTTTCTTTTCCCCTGAAAATTACTCAAGAAAATATTATTAGAATCCAATCCAAAACATACAGTTAGTTCAAACAAAGCACGAGTCTAACGACACGCACCTGGGAAATGAACATTTATTCGGTCTTGAGATTCTTTCTTCACAACAATTCCTTCCCACCATCCATCATGCCACCAAGCATCTACAGTTGTGCCAACATTTAAGACATCACCAGAAACTCTGCCCTTGTCAAACAGCATTGTTGGTCTGACAATGGTTCTTCCTGACAAACGAATTCCCCATGCATCTGGTGCAGCTAATCGTGATGGCAAGATCCACTCCTATGGAATAAAGAAGTAAACAATATGGTTAGAAATTACATGAAAATGAGAAAGGCTGGATAAAATAAAATATAATAGAGTTTATTACATTTCGACTCCAAGGGAGTTCGCTAAACTACACGCCGTGCCCCTCTTAGTAAATTCGACAATTACACCCTATAGGTGTCTCATAATTACAAGAAAACTCAAATTTTAGGGTTCCGTCAAAATTTTAGCAGAATGCCCAAAAATGTGGTGTTTTTTGTAATTATGAAATTCCTGTAGAGTGTAAGTGTAATATTTTGAGGGTCATGACTAGTAGTTTAGCAAGCTTCCTTGGGGCCCAAATGTTAATTAACCCAATAAAATAATAACATAATACTCACCTCGAGATTTTTGGAATCATCAATTGCATCCTTGACATCTTTGTACTGAACTTTCACCTTATCTTTGTGCTTCTTGATGATCGAAGCCCTGAACCAGCAGCCTTTGATGCCACTATCTTGAGAGAGCACCTCAATTTGCGAACCAACATTTAAATATAGACCAGACTTTGTTGATGGTTTATTATCTTCCTTAGAATCAACCATCTTTTTCATGTCTCCTTTAGAATCAAGAATACTGTCACTGCAAACTTGTAAACTAGTTTCATCATTCTCTTTCCTATCAGGTGACAAATCGCACTCTTTGGACCAACGAATTCTTTTATTGGGTCTAAATGAAGCATCACCAAGAGATCCTCTGGATTTCAGATCATCATCACACAGTTCAGGTAATGAAGTTGTGTTATTCTTCAATATTTCCTGCTTCCAATAGCCTTTGATGCGTGTTATATCAAATGGCTTGAGATCATCACTATCAAACTGTCTACAGCACACAAAAGGCATCAACGTCGTACATCTTCTTGCTCCGGCGATGAATTTCTCATAGTGCTGTGGACTGAGGACAGTTGCTAGTCCATCTATGCACTCGATACTGAGATCTTGAAGTGAAAGAGAAAAGAAAATCTCTCTGTCATTATAGTTACGAGGCAAAACTAAACCAACCTCATCAATTTTGTGAAACCACCGTACCAAAACCATCTTGTTGCCTTTGGTGTCTTCATACATATCCTCCAAGTAAGCAACGAGTCGTTTGTCGTCTTCTGCTAATACATATACAAAATCCTGAACCTACAAAGCCAAGGAATAAGTACCAGCATTAGCATTTGACAAGTTAAAATCAGAGCATTCCCAGCCAAACCGATGAATGATAAAATTCCATGGAATTGTTCAAGAGGGAATACTTACAGATATTACAGCACCATTGCGACAAAACGATTGGAAGTGCCTCCTTTTTTTTCGGCCGGTCCAAGATGAACCTAACCATGTGAATTCAGCCCCATTTTCACCCAACTTCTGCATCTGAACATCCTACAAGATTTTAAACCAAGATAACAAACCAAGTCAGAATTTGAGATTAAAACTTCAGCAAGTAGAGAAACAAAACATCAAGATATTTGCAAACCTTAAGTATATTGGTGTCCAGCTTGTTCTCCATCCCACCTCTACTCTGCCTATGAGAATTGTTAGGCTGTTCACCTGAAACAAAATCAAAAGAAACATGAACACCATCTCCAAAATAGATGTACTACCAAATCTGCACAAAACCATTCAACAAAGTAATAGGCAAGATGCATAAGACAAAGAAAAGGTGACAAATGTTCATTTTTTTCCGTAAAGCTCTCCTGAGAGAGTAGATGTTAACCTAGAAATGGGATGGGAATTCCGAGGCTCTCAACCAGCTCTTTAAAATTGACTTAGAATTCCTGCATCCCAGATAACAGTCAGTCTTGCATAATCATAGCACCAAAGCCATTGACTGAGAAACTCGTGATTGCAAGAAAAGGTAAAGGTCAAAAAACAGGAAAGAGAAGAGGTAACAAAATAGTGAGCCAAAATTCAGGCTCAGATCCCCCAGAAAGCAGAGCATATCCCATCAAATTCTATCAAAGATAATCTAGAAAAATCGTCTACTCAAGCTGAGACTCCCACTCAGCAGCCCATAATCCCTACGCAATTGCAAACAAAAAATTTCGAGTTTTCCTCAACCGAAACTTCAGCACTTTTCAAGATTGAAAAAGGAAAAAGCATTTTTATCTTATTCTCTATAGATCGAAGAAAACGGCCATCCCCTTCCAACAAACTCCCAACACCCAAAAGGTGAAAACTTAACCAGACATGGGAGTTTGAATTTTTACACAAGGTTCTAATTCTTTTAGACGCCACGAATATGAAACTTCTACGGCGTAGATCTAAGTCACACAAATCTATTAACATGAAACAGGAAAACTGAAAATTAAGAACCAGATCTTTAAAACCAATTGTTCAAAAACACAGACTCTAGAAGATAGACACAACCCTCGCCAAAATCCTAAAATTTAAGGAAAAAAATAAAAATAAAAAATCATTATAAAAAATTGATAAGCACCTGAAAGGATTGAATCGAGCCAATCGATGACTTCTCTTCTTGACCTAAGCTTCAACCTGGACGAGCTGTTCAAAACAGAAAGCAGGAATTTGTCGTCTTTAATAGCGTAATGGTACGATATATGCCTAGCGCTCTTATCCTTCCCCACAACCACCAGATCCCGGCCGCCGCCGCTGCGTTTGAGATAATAGTGAACCTCCCGCCGGCCCTTCTCGCCCGACACAACCACCTCCTCCCAGCCGACATACGATGTCGTGGTATTGTTCGCCATCGCCCCCATTTAATGAATTTAACAGAACTCCAGCCAAACCAAGACGAGTAAACGGAGGATGAGGATACAGGAGGACGAGTTTTTTTCCTTTTTTTTTTCTTTTTGGGTATTCAAAATTTTCTATGTACTAATTTAATTAACAGCAATTTTGAAAGTTGAATTTATAGTTGGGGGGGTAGGGTTTCGAGATTGGGATGGACGGTCACGATTGGGTTTGAACATGGCGATGATACGGAGGAAGTTCGGACGAAGTTTCGAGCGTTTATTTTATGTTTGCAACAAGGTCCTTGGACTTGTACTTATCTATAATCTGACTCGTTTGGTTGTGTTCTCACTCATGCCTAGTGGATATGGATAAAAAAGAATTGAAGATGTGAATTTTTTTCGTTTTAAAAAGTAGAGAGCAAAACCAAAAATAAAATAAAATGGGAACAAATTAACTGCGTTAAAATTATAACACTAATTAAAAAAGAGAGAAATAATTAGAAAATTTTGTTTGATTTTGATTTTAGTACCTTTTCAATATCACCTGAAAATTACAAATTTATAAGTATAGATTAAAGCGAATGGATTCGAGTCGAATTTGGGTAAAAGTTTTATTCTCAAGCTCGATGAAAACTTGAAACTAAAATAAACTTAATTTATTAACTTTACTTTATAATTTTAAATATATAATTATAATATAAATATTAGTAAATATACACAATATATAATTTAAATAACATGTTGCGTAGGCATTAATTTTTCCATAGACAAACTTAAAGAAATTTGTGAGACATTTTTTAAAATTGATGTGATGCTATTTATGGTTTATTATATTTGACATTTTAAAATAACATATATATCATCATAAATAGGCATGTAATAAGATCAACACAATGTACTATCAATGTAATAAAAAGAGAAAAAAAAAGGCAGTAGTGTTGACTTTGTACATCTTTGCTATTGTAAATTTGTAAATATATATATATTTAGTTTTTTAACAATCAATTAAGAATTTAAGATACTAATTTCATTATCGGATTACTGTAAAGTGTAAAATATTGGATATAATCCACGTAAGACAAGAAATTGGTTTACCAAATTGAATATTGTCTGAAAAGATCATAGAGATGGAATTCGAACATGTGATGTAGATTTATCAAACAACTCGAGGGCAAGGTTAGAAGCTCTTAAGCAAATTTAGATATTTTGTTTGTGTGCATACATCACATATTTCACAAATCACAAGCGATGCAGAATGCAATAAAGATGTATATAAAATATATTATCGATCATATTGATGCTTCAGTTTGTGTAGTGTTTTCATATCTTCCTAACCTTTAAGTCGTAAATGTTGGCGATAAAAGTACGTATTACACAATTATTTGATGTTATGTTTTGTATTGTATATATATATGTATGTAATGATGTCAAAAACGGAGGATGAATCTGATAGAGGAGATTCTTTCAACTGGCAATGATTGGTTAAGTGTGTTGGGTTCTTTAACCTGCTAAGAATAATCAGAAACTCTAAGTTAAGGACAAGCTAGAGTTGATTACAGCGTTGACCCTCTACTGAGTTAAATCATATGAGATTATGAGGATGGAATGTAAATGTTCGAGGGAAGCTGATTATGAGGTATTTATAGGCGGGCAAGAGACAATTTCCATGAATTATGTCATTCAGTTAGTGATATAAGCCCATCAAGGAAGAATCTTATAGTTATATTATGGTTTTCCCTAATGTAGGACGACTACCTTAGTTAGATTGGGAAGCTGATATGAAAATCCCGCATAATCAGATCGTCTGTTACAAAGTTGCGGCTCACTTTGAGAAGCCATTCAAGCCAGCTCGAGCTCAAGTGTTATCCAGAGAGGAGTTCACTTTGAGCGGACAGATACGAGGAGGCCTCATGTATGGTCGTCTTCGAGGAGGGTACTGACTCATTTTTGATGTAATTTTGCACTTGATATTATCGAGAAAATTAGTAAATGTAATTAAGACACGTGTCAGATACAAAATACGATGCATCAGTATGTAATGTGTACTCCTTGCAAGAACCGATAAATGATAATGCAAGTTTAAGCTTATCTTAATTGATTAAACGACAATGTGCTTACTGTATGGTGTTTGAAATATTTGTCAGTGAACAAATTCTTGATTTATTATATAAAATATTTCTACATAAATATTATTTGTAAAACAAAAGTGGTAAACTATTGATTAGAGAGGTGCGTTTTATACCTACAATATAGTAAGTTGTTAGATGAGTAACTTTACTCGCACGATATTATTGGATCGGATTTTTATCTTATTCAAGATTTCACACTGCTGCTCCCATGCGAGTTCGAACCATATCTTTATCCCGAATATTGTTGATCATCTTTCCACTACAAACCGACATACATCATCTGGCTAGATCTTGCCGATATCATCAACAAGATAAGAACAATCTAATAGAAACAACTAACTACGACTCTTAGTCTAGACAATGTCCTAAATATAGGGAAAATTGGAACACAAGAGAACGCCTAAACGACATTCTTATTCATGGTTTGTGGTCGGGTAATATGTGTCCAAAGTAATAAAATAATTTGATTAAAGAGCGATCTATATATATATATTCAATATAAGTATCAATATTTCATCAATGAAATCGCCAAAGTATTGTACCAGATTTGTAATATCTAAAATAACATGTGTGTGAACTCATATGATTTCTATAAGGTATTAAAATGTTTTTCAAAAAAACCTTCTTGTTGCATGACAGTTTTGAAACGTCCTAAACTAATTGATAGAAATATGCTATGTAAATGTCTATAATGAATTCTATCTACATAAGTACATAACATATGGTTCAGGTTATAATTAATATGTATGTTCTATAAACGTAAGTCTATGAAATAGCTTAGCTATAGCTTACAAAATTCGAGGACGAAACAAAAATCTTGATAAAAATTTGGGACTATTATATAATTCCATAAAGTATAGTGTAAGATATAACAAAAGATAAAGTAGTAAAAAAGAAAAAGGATGCATCGAATCCATCGCTGGATTTGGATGAAAAGGAAAATAATAATAAAATAGATGGGGTAGAGCGAATAAAGGCAAAATAGGTGGCGTAAGCAAAAAGAGATGGCTCCAAATGACAGCTAAGAGCCGGCCCACCTAATTTTTTGCTTAGGCGGGAGGAGGAAGACTATTCAAATTACGAATCTTCCTTCTTTTTTGGCTTGACTTTCACTGGTTCACCGGCTGATCCGGTCGAAATTAACCGGTTCTGTCCTGGTGAAATATCCGGAAACGTAAATATAAGTTTATAAGTTTTCAATCGTGAAATTGAAAGCTCAAAACTCAAAAATTTTGTGTAATTGACTCTAAATCTTAATTAATCATTTTACCTTTGATCCTAACAAATTGCAATCTGCACACATGAAATCGAAATTTATTAATTTTGAAAAAGAAAGAAGAGTATCAACGACGAGAGCTGTGGACCATGTTGAATTGGAAGTTGCTTCTGCAACTTGTCCCTGGATATTTTTTTGCCTTATAATAGTAACAAAGGCATAGACTTTGGACTATTGACAAGTAAAGAACAATAAAATCAATAAGTTGGTGGGGTACTTTGCAATTAAATGTGATAAGGACAAAAGACAGGCATGTGCAGATGGTCCACAAAAATCAGTTTTGTCTATAGATATTCATATAATTAGTCCAGTAATTTGAACAGTTTATACTTAGGGTGAAGCCCATTGAATTTTTGGGTTTGGGCTACTCATGAAAATTCGGCCCAACATTATGCTTAGGATGAAGCCCATTATATTTTTGGATTTGGTCTACCTAAGAAAATTCGGCCCATCATACCATTCGCTATTGGGCTCCATAGTTGAAAAGTATCAATCTGGAATTCATTTTTGAAGGAGACAACAAAAAGGATTAGAAATTGATAAGTGCCTAATAGTGTATTATTTGATTGTTAAAGACTTTAAGTTTATATTTAATTGTATATTTAAACTTATTCTAACCCTGCTTGTAAGCCGAAATATATAAGTACCAAAAAGGCCAGACGCTTTTTTTATTCATCTTTTTTTTTTTTCTCCTGAATTTTCTAAAAAGGGCTATCTCTATCCAAACAAGTAACGCAAAAGTCAAAATGACAACTAAAATCCACCGCCCAGTAGTGAAAATGGATATGGCGGTGGGGGGCTAGCATCGTCCCAACCCACTATCCCTTCATAATAATTCGTATCATCTCCACCACTGCCATCACCATTCGCCGGCGCAAAACCGCCACTTCCGCCACCTGCAACTTGACCAACCATAGATGAACTCGAAAGAGTGGCATAATTGTAATGCTCCTGCCTAATCAAAGGCAAATGTCTAATCCTCTCATCAGGGGACGACATCTCGGATTGACAGCAATAATTATCAACATCAAGATTCCCATCGGGCGAAGAAATTGGAGTCCCATTAGTATTTCCGTCTTGATCATCTTCACTCTTGGCAGATGAGCTGGAAACAGCCATTCCAGATGAAGAAGTAGAATTAGAAGCTGCAGAAATCAGAAGCTTTCTCTTCTTGTCATTATTATTTTCTCTCTGGAGCATCATTCTGGGTAAAATGTCGGGATCCTGGGCAACCTTGTACAAGAAAGTCATCATCTGTTGTGGTCTTCTCTCTGTTGCTTCTAGTCTTCTGTTCATGCTTTCGACTTCTTGTTCTAAACTTTTCTGTTCTTGCTTTAGCTTTGTGATTTCCATGAATAGCTCGTCGTCTTCATAGGAGCTGTCGTCGTGTTTGATTAGTGATGTGCTGTAGGGTTTGTTAGTGTGCTTTTTTCTCACAATCTTGCTTAGTAAATGTGTTTGCCCCCGCAGAAACCATTCATTTGCAAATTCCCATTTATCTGGATCAACTTTTCTAAAGCCCTGATACAAATTATGGAGATAATGAGATTTAAGGCACTTAATAATGGAAGTTACTCTGAGCAAGTGGATAAGATTTGGTTACAAGGATTCATGATTGAGCTCAAACGAATAATCCTGCAGTATATTATGTGTTAAAGTTGGTTCATTTTCTCCATTGAATTAGCAGAATTATTAGCTATAGTGATCCAAACTGAAGTTAAAAATTCAGAACCATCTAAAGAGTTGGTATCCGCCAAGGTTTCGTATAATTACACAACCTTACCATGAGGTTTGAAAAATTACAAAAACATACCCTATCAAAGAATTTTCATTACATTCATTTAGTGATTGGACAAATTTCGAGGACATCCATCCGATACTGACTTTATTGTTATTTTTGACAGGAAAATCAAGAACATAAAATGAACGTGCTCTTTTTCGTTAAGGTCCTCTAAAACCAGTTAGAGCTCAGGGTATGTTACTGTAATTTTCCAAATCTTAGGGTATATTTGTGTAATTAACCCAAACTTATAGGCATGTGAGTGTAATTATCCCAAAAATGTACGAGTACTTTTCCCAACAAATGGAAATCAGTTCTTTCAATATTCTATACCACAAACAGGTAAACCAAACCAAAACTCAAATCACTGAAAACAATTAACATGCTCACGCTCCAAACAGTTTGACCACCGAGAACATAGGCTTTATACAGCTCGCTAAGTTTTCGTTTCTAAATCTAGCAAAGTAAATTTGACATAGTCATTTAATCAATTTCTGTTTTTTCATACTCATTCGACATAAACTCAGAAAGTAAAATTGATGACTATTTCATCCAAAAACTTCAAATACCATAAAAAAAAGAATAGAATCAATAAGCTGAATTCACATAATTAGTAAAAGTACTCACATAAGTATTGAGCTGACGCACAAAGCTGGAGAAATTGTTGTGCTTAAAATAAACCGGCAAAAGCCTCCTTGAGAAATCCAGAGGCTCCAGAACAATAAAACTATTGTTTTCCCTTCCCCATGAGATTAGCCCATTCGTGGTCGGGTCACTCACCATTTGGTAAGTTTTCATCACAAATGGAGCTACTACGCTACTGTTACTCTCCGTTTCATCCATAGATTTTGAACTTGATTTTCAGAAACAGAGACGGAAAAGATTAAGGAACATCAATCAGAATTCAGACATACAACAACGTGGGAAAAAACAAACCTTAGCATTCAATTGTGATGGAGAAAGGATGTGAAAATATAAGGTTGTGGACGCTTGGGTGGGGGTGGGGTGGGGTGAGGTTATGAACAGAGTTGAATGTGGAGACGTGGAGGTTATAGAGATGGGTTTTGATATTTGTTCATGACTTTCTTTGGGCCCACTGCGTCTTTGTATTTGCTCTTTTTCATATATATCGTGGATTGGTAAAGATTAGATATTTTTGGGAGGGGAGGGGAGGGATACAGTGCTGATTTGTGAGTCTTTCGATTTTAGTAAGGTGGTCCCTTTTTAGAAAGTTATACGTGTCAGATGTCCCGAAGAAGATGCCAAAACGGGTAAGCTGGAGGTACAGCTAAGCGAATCGCGTTCCGCCTTTGCACTTTTGGTCCTACTCTATTGTTTTATTTCATTTTGGTACTTGTTATGTGCTCGTATACTTTTAAACCTCCATGACTCCATCTTATGATTCATAGATATTTTTAAAAATTTTATTTTATCTTGTCATTTTTTGTACGATACTCAGATACTTTTCTAGTATAAATATTAAAAAAATCCTCTTTGCGGTCGTGTCCGTGATAAAAATGAGAATTTGACTATTTGTGGACCAAGAATTAGATATTAATAGTTGAGCATTGCGAAGAGGCATTTCTAATAAGTTGTTGGTCATCCAATGAAAATTTCCACACATGGTCTACTCTAGGTTTCCTCCTCAAATTGCTAGATTAGGCATGTTAATTAATCTCATAAATCGAGGAAAGACTCTTGTGTTTTAAGCATTAATTAATTTAGTGTATGGTGGCAATTATTGGTGAACACTCTTGTTAGATAAAATTCCACGTTTCAATGATATTGAATTATAATACAATCTTAGCTACATTCAGTTAGGATATGATCTTTAATATATTTATTTGATATCTTTAATATATTTATTTGATTTTCCCAAGTTTTGCTCCAACCAAATTCCATACATGCCTTTTGACCATATTAGTCAATTCATATGTTGGTTACATATTTATAAATTGATCCCTCTAATTTAAAAAAATTACTATATAGTCTCAAATATTTTAATAAATTTATAATTTTTTGGAAAATATTGCAACTCAAACCCTAAGTGAGTATATTTTAGTAATATTTACATATTTATTTAAAATTTTAGAGGTTATACCGTGATTTATGGGAGCTAGGAATCATTTTGTAATTTACCTAACTTTAAGCTACCCTATGTAATTTGCCCTCAAGGAAATTAGAAAATCATACGTTTGGGTATAAAAGAAAATTTCAATGTAGGGAGAAATCATAAATTTGAAAAATAATCACTATTAGGAAAATAGGTCATGAGGTGGTTGGACTATTGGGAAACATATTTTTGGATTCCCATTCATGTTGTGCATGTCCTATTGCTACAAATGCTCCATAATCCTATTTTGGGCTAATTGCATCATGGCAAGATAATTGAAATGGCCAATATTGAACAAGCAAACATTTTTTCATTATATATTATTATATGATCATTTTGGAAAATAACTAATATTTACGAATAAAATATTATCTATCAATTCCTACTCCTTTTACTTTTCTCCCCCTTTTTATAGTTCTTTTTACTAATTTTTTTTTTACATTTGGACGATTTGGTGACAAAATAAAAATAATTAGGACACTTACACCCTCACGATCGTCATTTTTCGCAACTTTCCGTTAGTATCAGGGGGTTTGCCTGTAATTTTCAATAGCTAGTTAATGGGATATTGCTATAACTTTTTCTAAATTAAGAGGTGTAGTGTAATTATGCTGAATTTTAATTTACAGCATATAGTAATATATTGTATTATTAGACTATCATCATCTTTATGACCCAAAAAAATCCCGACTTTTTCATCTTCAACTTCTCACTGTCATCAGCTAACAAATTAACTTAGTCGACATGACATGTTCCATGAAACCATCATAATTCATAGCAAATTAACTGCAAATGTGGTGATTTGGCAGGATAAACCAAGATCATATATTGGTGTCTTGAACACGTGGAGTTTGTTAGTTGTGTCCAAAACTGAAGTGTGGATTTGATGATTGTACAATGGGAAACAAGAGGACAAGAGCAAAACTAGGATAAGAAAAACTGGGTGGATGCATGATAGTTGAAAAATCGATGTCAAAATCGATCCACGTATAGTACCACACTTTAATTCAGGGCCAAGCGTGTGTGCGGATACTGAGAGTCTCAGACTTCTGAGTCATCTTATGTTTTCTTTGAGGTGTCGCATTTTCCAGGCTAATTTGTTCATGTTGTGCTCTATGCCTTTCAATCTTAATTTCCCTTTTTTTTTCTTTTCAAGTCATGTGTAGTGTAGGGTCTATTAGTCATATGCTTTGTAAAATCATGATTAACTTATGTTCTTCATAAAAGTTGTTGATTAAGCACAACTAGAGCCCACTATGTCCTGGAAAGCTATTGTCTCATCTCCTTATGTAATAGTATATATTAAAAATAATAACCCTAAGTTTGTCATAATTACAAAATACACTTTCTGTTTTAAAAAATTATACAATTAAAATCCCGTGAAGTTTCAATTAATAATAAAAATCTAACAAAATACCACATATATAAATTCTTACAAAAAAACCCGTAGTTTGTAATTTTTTGAAATCCTATAAATTTTTGAAAATAGAGGGTATATTTTGTAATTCTGCACGTTTTTTTTTCCATGCAGAATCACCAAATGTGTGGAGGGTTTCTCATGTTAATTTTTGAAAAATTCAGGATTAGTTTTTGGAAAGTTAAGAATTTTATATAGCAGAGTTTATTACGTTGATTTCATATTTTACAGGGACTTGAATCTTGATGAAATTCTACCGTGTGTAGTTAGTCAATTCTGGACTCGCAATGATTGTTAGGCCGAATAAAGTCTTGAATGGGCTTGAGGATACTAACGAAGTCCATTAGCTCCAGGCTTAAATCAGGGAGTTGAAAGTCCCAACATATAACTAGTAGACATTGAAATACCGGCCCAAACTTGTTCACATTGGCCCGTTGAAGTTCGGTGTTATATTAGCTTAAACAAAAATCTCGGGTTTGTCTTTTTTGTTTTTGTTTTGAAAAGGATGATTTTCAATTTCATTTTTCTTTTCATTTTTTGTTTGTCCTTTGGCTTCAGATTTTAATAAATATCACAGGCACGTAAATTGGTGTTGAAATTCATTGTATAATATTCTTTGCCCCTGAAATTTGTGTTTTCCTGGTGCAAATATATACATATGTAGCAGTGGATCTACAGGTAAACATACATATGAACCATTGAACCAACTATCAGCTATATACACGTAATACAGTACTGCTAATATTGCTGCTGGGAATACATTTCTTGATGCTTGGATTCTGGGAATACTAGCAGCCAAGCATTTGTATTCTCCACTTACTAAATAGAGTTATAGCTATACTATACCCTAAGACATAAAGAAAACACACTAATGATCACTCAAATCTCGAAGACAAGAACTAGAAACCGTCATGGGAATGAATAAGCAGGATTATTCGACTTTTTCAAAAGCTGCAACGTCTACATGCAGCAAAATTCTTGTATGGATCTGGTCATCGGAAGTTCGGATTCCATCTATGAACCCAATGGTTTAGATTTTTCCATAATTTTTTATGTATTTGATTAAACTTACTCGCGTAAAAAGTATGTCATAATCTTGATTATTGGGTGCACGCAAGAATCAAGCTCACCAATCCAACTTGATGTTTCTTGAAGTGTAGAGCTGATCAATGTATTGTATGATTGCAAGTGAGGCCTTTATGTACCTTTTCATTTCCCTTTCAGCTGTCTCCTCTGCAAATAATATGTTGGTAATTAAAACTAACCAGATTAGTAGCAGGATTTCTTGTCTACAAAATGAGAAAGAAAGTGAGAAATTACAACTTACCAGTTTCATTAAGCTTGAGAAGCAATTGTTCCCTTGTGGGAAGTGCATACATACCAGCAGCAACAGCAGTTCTCACTGCCCATGTATGATATGGTGCGCACGTTTTCGCATAAGCAGTAGAAGCAGCTTCTTTCAAACAGGGATCACTGTAAAGATCCATGTACATATATTAAAATTAGATCAAAAACCATGTGAGTATCTAATTATATTTACAGATAATTACGAAAAAACACCCCCCTGAGTTTTGTTCGTTACAAAAAACAACCCCAAGCCTTGAAACTTACAAAAACCACCCTCAGTCAACGGTTTTCCGTTAAGTTTATGGGGCTATTCAATATTGTTTGCAAACCTTAGGGTAATTTTCGTGATGTTTCAAGGTTTCAGGGGAGTAAACCTCAGGGGGTATTCGTAATTTGACCCTTATTTTTATAGCAAAGGTACTAGATTGTATATATGAATGTCTTACTGAGTTGACAAAAAGTTTTGAAATAAAGCTCTGATGAGATCAAGGCCCAATCTGACTCTGCGCAAATAGCGCGAAAGACTTCCAGGTGTCTTCACAGTGTCGTTTTGTGCATCGAAATCAAGTATGTTGTTCAATGTTCCATAGCTTTCTGAGGCTTCTGCAAGTTCACTCACCTGAACAAAACATTAAAAGTCCAAGTAAGCTAATAAGGTAGAAAAAAGATGAAAAAAATTATGTTCAACTTAAAGCTTCGTCTCCTTGATGAATTATCAATGACAAACTGACTCACAATCTCAGCAAAACAATATGATGAAACTCAGCATGATCTGTTTATAATACCCCAAAACCAAATCGCTCTTTGTATCTACAATCTCATTTCAAGAATCACCAATTCAAATTATCCTTCTGATTTTTTTTTTCCCTCAAGCACCGTTCTCTATAACCTCGGACAATTTAAAGAATACCAATTTACAAAATTCATAGAAGAGTAAAATCCTATATATATATATATATTCATTAAAGCCTAGAAGTTTGTATATTTACAGTCTTATGAAAATTCAATCTCATCTCTCATCTCATGCCTTGTTTCCTGATTATGGAAAAAGTAAAGAAAAAGCAAAACCGTACGTACTAACCTTAGAGCAGTATTCCAATTCAGCAAATTTAAAAGCTTTGCCTAAACAACCAAAGAGAACCGAAACAAGCGAACACGCATCGCAAAATGTCTTCAAATCAAGATCATAGTCGAAGCCCTTAGCCTTCAACAGCTCGGAAAGCTCTTCGACCGCATCAGCCACCACAGAAAGAGGCGCTAATTTGGAGGTATTGTGCTGGAAATCAGCCTCCTCATCCCTTGAAATTCTCGAACTTGGAAACAAATTCCCGCTCCTACAACAATCAATACAACAGTTCCATACTCTCTCAAGAATTATTAAAATTTAACAAAAAAAAAAGGGTCAGTGAAAATTGCAGGGAATCTTACGTGGGTTTGAACGATCTCTCTGCTTTTGAGAAAAGGGAACAGAACTTGAGCGCCATTGTTTTCTGGGCTGGCCAATTTCTGTGGTTCACCCTTGAAGAAAAGCAGACGAATTTTGATGCATGATACAAAAATATATTCTATAATGGAAGTGAAATCGTTGCATGTAAGAGACTCTATATATATATGTACATAGTAATGATTGTGGCCGCGGGAAAACGCGGAAGAAGATAGTGGTGTCTGCTACTTTGGCGCCATCTTTAATAAGTAAAGTAGTTAAAACTACCAATTTGACCGTCCTCTCTTTGCTTTTCTAATTATGACCCCCTTTTTTTTACTTTCAAACAGAGTATGTGCTCTTGTGGTTCTAATTCGTTTAATCTTTCTGGCACGTAGACTAGTCTAATTAAGAAACGGGCTTTCTCATTCAGCAACATACCATAAAATGATAAATGAATATTAATTATTCCTCATTTTTTGTTAAAAACTGTAAATAAAATTCTTTTTTCATTTTCTTTACTGTACTAAATACTAATTGGAGTTATTATGATACATATACAAAGTAGAATAGAATACATAAAAGTGGAACAATGTCCTAAACAAGAACCCACAAAATCTAAACATGTCTAAGCTCAACCCCATCATCTTCTTGACGTCTTTCCTCTTCCAATTTCCTGACCTGAATCGGCTTCAACGTATAAAACTTCGCACAAATTAAGTAATAAATCAAGTTAACAAACTGCATCAACGTGATCACCCAATACAAGTATTCCAATTTCCCTCTATTCAGATTGTTATCCGGCAACCAGTTAGATCCGTCAGGCCGAGCACTGTACTTATGCACAAGAGTAATCAAAAGAGTACTCGTATAACTCCCGGCCGATATAGCAAGCCAGAACAGCGCCGGCGCCGTGCTCCTCATGCTCTCAGGCGCCTGGTCATAGAAAAATTCGAGATGCCCAATCGACATGAAAGCTTCCGCCAGTCCATGGAGGCAATACTGCGGCATCAACCAGAAAACCGAAATGGGAATCATCTTCTGCGGCTGGTCCATAAGACCGTATTCCGATGCAGCGTTCTTCCGCCTGACTTCGACGAATCCGGCGGCTAATGTGGCGAGTAATGAAATCACGAAACCTATGCCCATTCTCGTAAGGAAAGTTACGCCGCGCTCGAGGCCTGTGATTTTTCTCATAATGGGGACGAAAATTCTGTCGTAGAATACTATCCCGGAGAGCATTGATAACTGGGTGAAGACGCTCATTGACGCTGGTGGGATTTGAAATGATTTCGTGAGGTGTCTGTTCATGGACCGGGCCTGCTGGAGCGAAAAGGTGTTTTGTTGGGCCGCTGCGGTAATGAGGATTATACCAGAGGCCCATATTGGACCCATTCGAATCAAGCATTTTAGTTCTTCCACTCGGTGGACTGTGGCCAGCCTCCAGAGATTGGGGGATTTTGGGTCGTCTTCCTCTGTTACAACAGCGGCTTTGTCCAGGAACCTGCCAAGTGAAAGAGAGATTAATCGAGTGAACAATATTAGTTTGGAATTATCGGAAGCAATGTTTGACAACTTGATACATGACCTTATCTAATAATGTAATGCAGCGAACGAATCAGAAAGCGAAGAATTAGTTTGAGCAGATAAAATGTTTCTCTTTCAGACTACTTGTTGTCTAGTACGATTGGAAACAAAGTCGTACTAAAATTGGCATCATACAGAAAAATATGACACACAGAACCCAATTCCAAATAATTATCCTGTCATTTATTCACATTTCTACTTTCATATTAATTTTTCGTACCCTTTTTTAATTAGAGATATAACTTACTTGATATGTTTGGTGTGAGCAAGTTTCCCACCGACAGAAATAGCAGCATCAATATCTTCATTCTCGTACAACAATTTACTATCAGAAGCCATATCCACTTTCCTCTTCCTGTACGCCGCCACACAAACCTGCACCAGTCGCGTAAACGGGCTTCCGGCAGGTTCCATTTTCCGATACAGAGGGTATCCAAATATGAATGCTATAATTGACAGCGCCATAGCAATTGTCGGAATTCCGAGACCCCAACCCCATCCAATGTTATCCTGAATATACACAATCACCGTATTTGCTACCAGAATTGACGCGCCCATGCAGAAATAATACCAATTGAAGAACTTCCAAGTTGCAGTCTTCTGCTTAGGATCATTTTCGTCAAATTGGTCAGCCCCAAACGACACCACGCAGGGTCTGATTCCTCCCGAGCCTAACGCCGTTAGCAATAGCGAAATGTAGAGGATTGCGAGTTGCCCTGAATCAGCTTCTTCACAAATATTATTAGGGTTGTTTTTGCAGGATGGAGGCCGTAAATTTGGCAGAACTGCTGATGTCGTCAAGCTTATCATTCCCTGTTCACGAATTAATATTAGTTTAACTAATTGAGTACTACTTTTTCAATGAGATTAATGAAGGAACATTAATGTTAAAACTAAAGGGACGACAAATTTTACTATTTGGTATATGATAGAAGCAATTGTTATGGTCCAGAATCTTCCGGCGAAGGAGTCGGCTAGAAACGCCCCAAGTAATGGCGTCAAGGCTGCGGTTCCGCCGAAGTTAGTGAGAGTATTTGCTGCTTTGGTGAGTGGCAAGTGAAGTTGGCTGGTTAAGTAGCTCACCATGTTTGTGCTAAACCCAACCACAGCCAATTTCTCACATGCTTCATTTGCTGCAAAAAATACATATACAATGCTCTTAAAAAATTAATTAATGATTTATTAATGGTTTATGTGGAGATTTAGAAAAAAGCTTACCAAAGATGAAGGGCATGGTGACCATGCCGCCCTGTTTTCGGGGCTTCAGCTTCATTATCACCATATTTTCTTGAAGCAAATGGTCTCTCGAGTCTCGCATTTATAGGCGCAGGATATCTAGTAGAAATAAAGTTTTGAGTTTAATTTTATATGGTGAGATTGGAGCTTGTGGATAAATTAAAATTAATAAATTCTAATATGTACAAAAATGAAAATGTTCACTTCACCGCTCCAATCCTCCGCCGTCGCTAGTTGTCATTTTCAACTTTTTAACCGATTATTTTGGTCGACGAAGGAAACTAACAACTAATCATACTTCGACTCAACCCATATACAATCAATTGTTAAGAGGGTTATTCCAAATTCTAGTCACATCGTAAGAGATTACGATAACAAAAGGATTAAGCTGGAATTATATATATATATATATATATTGGTAAGGTTGAGTTTGAATTATTCCAAATAATCCCATAATTTAACTAAACAAAGATGGAAGCTCTTAATCACAATTTATTTTTTATCGAATTAGCAGGTCACATGCATAGTACTGTCAGTCATCAAAATATCAGTCATGTACTGCTATGATATTTAGGCATACCATAACAATTACTATTTTTAGATTACACATTTGTAGTCAATGGACGATCCTCTCGCACCGAAAATTGAGTTTCTTGCACGAATTCAGCTTGAACCGAATCATACAGTCCAAAATTTCAAGTTTGTATATATTAAAATAGGAATAATTATAAAATACTTGGTAGTTTTACAAAATAACAACTTGAAACTTTGAGTATTACAAAAAAAACACCCCGAGTTTGTAAGTTTACATTACTTTAAGCCTTATGGGTATTTTTCGCTACTATTGGACCCTTTAGTGTAATAAACCGTTTCAATTTTAGATTGTGTGGTATACTCATCCGAAATGCCATAGTTGTTATATGATAATATATAAAAGAGGCCCAAAGGGATAGATCTGATTCTTTCTAGTAAACTGGGCTTTATCCGCTTAACATTGGGCTTTGTTTCTTTTAGCAGTCCCCTTTTTCTGCAGAATTATATTTTAGTTGTGCATACTGCATACATAGTTGTTTATTAACAAAAAAAATGTACGTAATTAAATAAATCTATGTATTTTGATTTTCCATTTAATTTTGATTGTATTTGGAATTGATAAATCTATGTGTACGCTGACTTTTCCAATAGAATGAGGACTATTTATAGTTTTTGTTTACAATTAAGTTATAAATGGCTAAATCTAGTGTCTTCACCTAAATCAAATCCTGTGGAAGTGTGGATGTGATAACTTGGGCCTTCTAAGGCCTTTCCTTCGGGCCCAACTGAATGAGCTTACAACTTAAGCGGGGTGGAGTATGGGTTAAGCCCATATCAGTCCCATTTGGACAACATTTAAAGTTCTAAATTCTGAAAGATCAATATAGTTCAATTTTAAAAACTTATTATGATACTAGTTTTTATAGTTTGTTTTTCAAAAGACTTTTATAATTAATAAGCATGTCTAATCATATATATATATATATGAAAATGATTAAGTGGGATGTTTTAGGAAATATACTTATGTGTTAATGAGTTAGATTAGTTAGAATTAGTCTATTTTGCCATGTAAATTATTTCTATGAATAAGTTCATTAATTATTATTTTTGTAACTTACATATATATTTAATTGACATTCCATATTTATATTAAAAATTTTGTAACTCCTATTTAATTATAGAATTAAATAACTATTTTATATAATATTGATATTGAAAATTTCAATCAAGAAATAATTTTAAGTAAATTTTAGTAAGCTTTACTAATCATTATGAACTTTATATTTATGTGCTAAAAAATATACATATGATTAAAGAGGAGCTTAAAAGTATTTATAATTTTAAATATAATATTCAATTTGTATATGAAAGCATAGTATAGAAGAATTACCGTTCAACAAATATTAATAATATTTGGGTAAATATTATTTAGTTATATAATTAATACTTTTTTTATTTTGTATTCTTTTTATATATCATGTAATTAATTTTCCAATTTTTTTAATTATTTGTGGGGGTCACATAATTACATACATTTTTAAAAATATATGTTTAATTATATTTTATGATTATCTTAATATTATAAAATAATAAAATAGTTGATTTTTTAGAAAAAACTCTAAATACATGTGCTTCATTTTCATTTTGCAGTGGAAAAATTATATATAATTTCAATGTGAATAAATTGGTTAAGTTATTATATTTAAATTTTGGCATTTTCATAATATAAAGAAAATTTCAATAATAAAATGAATATTATTATTACTTAATAATGAAATAATAACAAATTATTAAAAAATAATAATAATATCAAGTATACAAGAAATTCCAATCATTATTTATATGGTCTCTTGTTAAATATTTTTTTTATATTTTAATTATTATTTTAATATTTTTGTATTGACTGTGTGCGTATATAGTTTAAAATTATTTTATAAAAAGAATTATTTTTTTGTATGTTTCAAATTATGAATGAATTAATTATTTATATATTTTATTAATTATAAATAAATTACACGGGAATAAATACTAGTTGGGTTTGACTTTGATTCAGTACGAGTCTAGTTAATACTTAATAATACCAACTCCCCACTTGATTTCTATCGTCTACACGCTCGTTTTTAATAATAAGCTTGTGATTTAGACATTCAACCAAACATTTAAAAGTTAAATATTACGTACATCTACTTAACGAAATAGTGGGTTGCCGGTTAACTGTTATTTTACACATAAATGTTTTGACTTTTGATTTATGAAATATATGTATAAAAATACATCTAAAAATCTTATTTTATTCTATCATGTCATATCAAATATCCATATTAAATATTTTTCTAGAATAAAATACTAAAAAAAATTTATATCATCACACCATATTCGTTTACGCGTATCATAATTTATGGAGAATTGGAAACATATAAGTGAAATAAGAAAAAATTATATTTTTAATTAGAACATTTTATATCAATTAACATGATTCACATCCAAAACTTTTTGAGATTATAGTTTGATTCAAATAAACTTTGCCCAGATCTGTTCTGTATTGAAGCAATATTTTTAGAATCTCTAAAGTTAAAAATTAAAATAAATAAATAAAGAGATATTAACAAGATTCATGAGCCTAATCCTAGCCTTTAGTATGTAGGTATTAGGTGGAAACAAAAAAAGTCCACTCTACTGAGCCGGCAGAGTTTCAGGTCTATATGGATAATCGCCCGACCCAACACCAAGATCCGAATAGTCAAACAACCCGTCAATGGCCACATATTCACCGTTATAATTATCCGACTCCACAAACCCGAACCCGAAAGAATCACAGTTCGTGTCCTCCCAAAACTCACCCCCGAACTCGGCCAGGTCCGACTCAACCCGGACCAACTCGGTCCTTAACTCATCCTTCACACCATCTGGAGATGACGTCGGAGGAGGTATTCCAAGCTCATCATCAGAAGCCTCGAACAAATAACCCAACTCCGGCTGAGACTCGCCGGAATCCGAAGTCAGATCAATCACTCCAAACTCCGCCACTCCGCCGGTGGCGGAGGGAGAAGCCGTAATCTCCTCCTCGAAACTCTTCATAAACGAATCCAGATCCTGGTTCGAGGAACAGAAATCAGGCTCCTCATCCAAACTCTCCAACAAATTCTCCTTCAGCCTCTTGACCTCCGGTGATTCGATACCAGACTCGGCCTCCTCCGAATCATCATCATCACGAGTTCTCTTCTTAACATTCTCCACTTCCGCCATTACAAATATATAATCAAAGCCCAAAAAAAAACCCAAAAAATTCTTCCCACAATGTATTATTCTTCCAGGTAAACGGACAACGGATTTTACATACAAGTTTAGAGAGAGAAAAATGCAAATACTTCTATGAGAGAAAGGAATACAAAATGGTGTGCAATTTATAGGAGGGGTTGGAAAAGATATCGGGAATGATGATAATGACGTGGGAATACATACATACTATCACGGACGTCCCGTCAATTGAAAACAAAATTTCTTCCTTTTTGACGTGTCTCTGCACAAATTTGTGTCCTGGAATTTAGTATTGCGTGATTAACTGAATTTGAATTTGTGTTTGAAGTCCGGGTCAGTAAAGTGGGGACCACAGCTGGGGCATTGTCAATTACTTTTTAAGTGAAGATAAAATTGTAAGATTTTGACGGTGTCTGTATGATTAAATCATGAAAGAATTTAAGATCATTGATAATCATAAAATATATATTAAAATTTTAAATATTTTGAGCGTAGTATCAAATAAATCATTACTGTCCCCGAATTTTCAATTCTCTGTTATTGTTGTTTATGGAATTTGGGCGTAGATTTTAGGGTTTAAATTCACAACGGCCGTCGGCACCGCTGCTGTGGGGATTAGGGGATTGTTTCGTCATTTTAATATCTCTTGACCGCCGATTTTATGAAAAAAAAAAATCAAATATTTTTATTAATATTTGTTTTTACAAGATTGTTGTTACCCTATAGTTCTCCTAGCTAGTTCTAAAAATAAATATAAAGTCAAATTCATTGGCACCAAAACTTTGATTGGCCCACCGCACAAGGGAAGTCATGATCCCTGATTTTTCCAGTTTAAATACTTTATTAGATCTAGTGGCCTAGATAAATTGCTACTCTAATTCAGATTACGTACTTATGTTCATGAGGACTATATCGTTTGGCAGACCTATTGGTTTGGACTTTTCCTATAAAAATTAATTCTCCTGAAATGGGCAAGAGGATTAGAAGGATTGACCATATCGAAGCTGCCAAAGTGCCAATAGTATAACAAGTTTAATATCGAAATCTTAAACCGTTAAACTTATTTTTTGAACGAGTTATTTGTAACATTTTTTCCCTAACATCAATAATATATAAGATTTCGATGATGTTTTATATTTTTCAGGAAATATTACGTGGAATTTGTATAATTATCCCTAACATCAATGATAAATGTCAAAACTGTGAACTTGGTCCTGGTCCTTGTGTTGAAAAGAACTAAAATTTACTAGAGATAAAAGAAGAATTAAAATTTGTGTGCCCATGATGCATGCAAAACTTCAGAATATGATTTTAATCAATTGTAATATCTATTTATAATTCAATAACATTGAAGATGATTTTATTTCCAAAAACTGATAATATCTTACCACATCAACACTCAATTAAGAGTAATTATTCTGTTACATAAATAAATCAAAAGGTGGTCCAAAATGTTTTAATGTTTAATCACAAATAAGAAGCGGAAAAAGTTAAAAATAATATTTACACAGTTTATGGCGACTTCTTTAAAAAAAAACTTTTTTCAATATCCTTATTTCTGCTCAAGTAAATTTATTAAAAAGCTGTAATCTTTTTAATAATTTACTAAAAAGATTACAACTTTTGCTTTGCTCTATTTTTACTTTTATTAGTAAACGTTTTCATATGCACATGTTGTATTTTTCTCACGTGTCACTTTTATCCTTCTTCAAAATGATTTTGTTTTTACCAAAAGGGATAATTACATTTACACCCCTTAATGTAAGGAAAAATACATCAAATCCCTCAACTATAGGAAATTATAGAGAATACGCGATTGATTATGAGATTATGACTCTGTCTAACACTTAAATTATCCGTTAGATATTTTCTTTTTTTCATGTAAACACTAAAAAAATAGTTCAATCACTATACTCATTTCATGCATATATAACAAATATTATAACAAAAATATTATGTGTAATTTAGTTATCTTGTAATTTTCCATTAAGTTTTTTAGGTTTCTATTAACATTAGGGGATCCGTGATTTGTAATTTTCAATAGTCAATGATGTGTTATAGACACGGCAAATTTAATTACCATTTTTTGGCGCAATAATAAACTCTAATAAACATAGATAGGTTAGATTACTTTAATTGACCAATGTAGCTAGCATTAGTTATAGTTTCGGGTGACCGTGCACGAACAAAGTTACAAAACAAAACAAGCCTAAACTTAAGAATCTACTCTAATCTAGGACAGCTCAATGCTTAGTTCCTAAGCACAAGGAAACAATTGGTCCAATTACGCACAAACCAGCCCGCAATAAATTGTAGTTCAGAAAGTACAAGTCTTATTAAAAAAAAAAAAAAATCTAGATCAGATCTCCTCGCGCATAGAATTGTATAATGATTTTTCTTTTTTTTCTTTAGGCAAGACTTATCCTATGATCTTATTAAAAAGGATTGTCGCATCTTATAATTTACTAATCTTCCAAATGAGACACCGAGAGAGAGGTTCATCGATCGGTTCAAATGGCCTTGTCATTATTTATGAAATATTTAAAGTAGAATTACTAATTTTTCTTTATTAAATCAATATACCTAATACAGGTACATTATGCTACCCAATTCCACGGTTGAGATAATGACTAGTTGGTTGCCCAATCCAAACCAATGAACACAAATATTTACTTGTGAAGTTCATTATTGATGATATGAGCAGTTTGAGTGATATTATAAGTGTCGTAAAACACATGCAATTTAGTATAATTGGTGGAGCATCCAAAATCTGCTTAAACTTACGGAATGATCAGGGTTTATCCTCAAGACTTTGGCCCAGGTAAAATAGATATAAGATTTCAAAGAGATAATTATTATTAATTTTAAGTAATCTTTTTCGGTCACGGGAATTGGCATTAGTCATTAGCCATTAAGCATGCATAGGCGTAGGTGGGTGGCGTTAGAGGTAGGACTCACTTAGGAGCCGTTGGGTGTAATTGTAAATAATTAAATAATGGTAAGAGTACTTCACGTGAAAAAGCGTGAATGCGTTGTGCGGTTACCGCTTAGTAAGTAGACTGAAGATTTGATCCCACGTGGGTACGTACACACTGCCAAAAACGTACCCCCATTGCACTGTAATATTATTAATTCTGCAAGTTGGATCTACCCAAGCAAGCCGTACGGGTCCATGTGATTGCTTGCTCCTAGCTACTTGCAGATCAATTTGGTTACACAGCTGGCCTGGGTTTTCTTTGATCTAATCATTGATATTTTGCTGTAATATCCGATCGAGTGAGGACCAATGGCAATAACACTTTTGATTTAATTTCCATATCAATATCTGTGGTATGATTATGATCACACGTTGTTAATTTCTTGTGTCGTCATACAATGAGACTACTTTTTGTGATCACACATATGTATGGACTTTGATCCATCGGTGAGATATTATTATATATGTCTTTTAGGGCAACAGGCAACATGCTTCATTATTCACAACCACATATATATTTAATTTCCATGTCTGGAAAGTTAAGTTTGACAAACACACACTCGATCGAGTTTTAGAAAGGACATATATATACATATATCCATTATATATAAGCTAAGCTATATTCATGGCCCATGCTTGTTCAAAATATACGACAATTTGGAGTAAAGTATTGATTTCTTTTCAATTTAATTAAGATATATATATACGCAGACTACATGATTAATCAAATGCAATAATAATTAGTTTCGGAGACGCAACAATATTTCCACTTTGGACCAACCACAATTTCGTATGATCATAATATTATTACTAAATTGTTTTCTTCAATTTCGTAAAATCCATATTGTGCCCATCTGCCCGTGTCTGTTTTGATTTTCGACTCCCAGTTCTTACTTGTGAAAGCTAAGCAACCTAATTTTAATTAAAGTGATGACTCCAAGTTTTCACTTCATTTTCGTTTTCTTGTTCTTTCTTTCCATTGCCATATATATAGCGGAACCCTAATGTTTGGGTATATTTTATAATTATTCAATTTCGTATGTGGTATATTAATTCTAATTGTTCGACTAATTAAGAGGTTCATGAATTGTAATTTAGCAAATTCATTTAGGGTTTAAGTGTAATTTCTCCATTTTCATGATATAATCAACATGATTTTTCATTGCTTAAATTTCAAGAAAGTGGAGCCACATGTGACATAATATCTAATTAACATCACTTCTTTGTTTTGATCATCAGCTTCTTTGCGCAGATATTACAAAAATTATGGGAACTCATACCCATGTGGACCCATCTTGGCTTTCTTTTTTTATTTTAATTATCATCATCACAATTTTTAAATTATAAAGATAAATTTCCGTTTTTTATTATCAAAAGTTGGCAGCTAATTCGCCTTCTGTTTATATATATGATCAATAGTCAAATATTCCAATTGTTCAACTTATTGGATTTCCACCGCAATATGCATGCAGTTCTTGACCTAGTTCGTTCATAAGTTGAATTCGTGTTGACAAAAGAGAAAGTAAAGTTGAATTTGTAAGCTGATCGATTCATAATCATAGGCCTAGCTCCACTTTGATCAGGTGCTTAATGATATTCTTTGCAAGGAACCCCTTCTTGCACGAAAACAGAACATTCTATACATATTAATTAATTATTACATGGGATTGGGATATAAGTTATAACATTTTAAGGAAATCTAGAAGCGTATGTTGGACGAGACAATCTTGGGGCAACTTTTGAATTCTAATGTAGGTTTTGACAATTTCATTTCTGGTGGAATTCAAGGCGAAAACAACATCTATAAGTTTACGAATTGTTCGGAAATTTTGCACATAATTAATTAAGCACTCATACTAATGGAGTTCACTCGTTTTCACATTTTAAATTTCGTACGTGGAAGCTTCTACTATACTCAAATAAAAATAATAGAAAAGTTGATTATGAAAAAAATTCTTATTAGATCGGTTTTAGTTTTTTAAAAAAATGTACATAGTACCGGATCAATTATCTGAAAAATGAAATTATTCCTATTTGCCCAATTACTATTTGAATAAAAGTACTATTTGTTTTTCTTAATTTCCTATTCTTCTCACATTTGTTTTATTGGAGTATGGAGTAGCTTTATATCTCCTAGTCAAATGTCCCACATTTTTAAGTGTTTATAATTCAATGAGAGAATTAGTCATTGTAATTGACGATAAATATTTTGGTATAGAAGAAAAAAAAAAAAGAAAGTAAGACACTGGACATGTAGGTGGTAACTTCCTAGGCTGGGTCACACTCCAGAGTAGGTAAGATTAAGGCATGAAGTGGCTTGGAAATTAAACTTAATACAGATTTAAATTGTTAGGTAATTCCAAGGAAAAACCACAAAGACAACAAAACAAGCATTGACGATGAAATTTTCATTTTGCTACATAGTTTCCTCCAACCTTTCTTGTGGTTTGTGATGATGAATTGGGTTTTAGTTGGGTTAAGGATTTCACTTTACCTACAACTAAAATAATCACATTCAACATTTCCACATCAAAATAACACGCACCTCGTGTTTCTTTTTCACGTAATTATCACTTCAAACAAAAAAAAAAAAATTTACTTTTGTTTTCAATTCTTCTCATATTTATTCAACTATCCCATATGGTCAAAAGTCATTAATTAATATAAGCAGTTAAATCAGATATGGTGATATTAAATCAAAACGTTTATAGAAGTTTTTACATATTGCCCACTGACAAGACTCTCACATCAATAGAGGGTGTCGAATTTGCGCCTTCTGTCAGGTATGACGCCACTTCTTACCAACGGCATCAATTCTTTTTAGCATGTAAGCTTATTTTCATCGTTTACAGAATTGAGACCCAGAATTTCCTTTGAGACTTCTTTTTCCGTCAAAACCTTTTAATTTCTTTTTATTCCTTATTCTGGTCTACGCTTGGGCCTTTATACTTGCAGTATTAATATGTTAGGAGAATAATAGTTTGGGCCCAAAACCCTGCCTAAGGTCCAACATACATAAAAAGCGAAAGCCTTTGCTTCTTGGGCTGTAAGTTTGGGCTATCGAGAAAAAGTTTCAAAATATTTTTGTCAGCGCAACTCGAAAACAAAAATACAAAATCACCTGTAAAGTTCAAAATAAACCTATTTTAGTCAAAAGCGAACATAATTATGATCATAAATGAAACGACCAAACTCATCAAGGAAAGAAAAAACACTGAAAGAGAAATAAAGAATTGCTTGATGACTCAAAACTCAGAAATCAGAAGTCGGATCATCAGACATATTCTCCGACCATTTTCACAATTAATTCCATAATTCTGCTTACATTGTTGGCCCAGATTAACTTAATGACTTGTTAATAATATGCTAAATAAATAACTAAAATTCGCAAGCTCAAACAGAATCCGAATCATCAGAAACCGGGTCAGAATTAAGATCCAGATAAGCTTTTTGATTCTCCTCCGGGCTTTTGGGTTCTTTCTTAACTCCGACGAAATCTTCCCTCTCAAACGACGGCCGCCAAGGAGGTTCCGCCGTCGACTCACCGTCAGTGCACCTGCCGCCGTCACGCCGCTGGAAATACTTAACAGCCACCTGAATTCTCTTCAGTATAGCGAAGAACTCATCCACCTCTTCATCCCTCGCCAGTGCCGGTGCCGGCGCCAGTACTCCATCGTCATGCGGTGGTTTCACTCTCTTACAGTTGGCTTCTCCGTTACCTTGCCGTTTTCTCTTCTCCACATTAATATCCATAGCACAGCAGACAGAAAAAGAAACAAAGAAGAAATTAAAAGTGATGTTGTTTCCTTTAATTTCAAAATTTGTAAACAAATAAGAAAAATAAAATCAGACGACAGAATGCTCGATATATCGGGTCTGGTAGGTTTGTTCAACGAAACAGCTTATTAAATTTAAAGAGCAGGATATATAATATAATCGTGGAAGAAAAAATGAGTCGTCTGTTTTGAAGATGACGTGATCGAGTGACGCAATATTGATGACGTAAGTAAGTGATTGATTCTCAGAAAATATCTTCTGGTTAGGTGAAATGGACAGGCGAACAAATTCACAATTCACTATGAAAGTGGATTGCTCATTTTTTCACCGGCAAGCGATCGATTTGATATACTTACATTTTTTTAATAAATAGGATACAAATTATCTTTCTCAAAGTGAAAAACTATTTATATTATATCCGTGAGCCTTTCAACCGACTTTGAGACGATTTGGATTTCCATAAGCCTCCAGCTCCATTATTTCATTTAATTATTATAATGGATTTGATCGAGCTGGTACTCTGTGATAAGAGGTAAATCCGGTCGGACGTGTGGCGCAATCTCAAAAAGACACGTGGCACCAGGACAATGATTGAGCCTATCAATTGAGGCCTAGAAGAATTAGATTGAGGGTCAACCTTACCCTCCGATCGGAAACTATGTGGAATGATCGGATTTGCTATCGATCGCGGGGATCGTATCGATCCCCGATCCTCGACACCTGAGGATAGAACCCCGGTCCTGGACGCCGCTGTCCAATCATCAGCCGTCAGGCATTAAATGCCTCTGATCCTACGACTGAACATTCCTCTGACACCACCTTACCTGATTAAGGTAAATGCGCACCTCCAAGGGTGTCTTTAGTGCGTGTTTCACCCCACTATAAATACCCCCTCATTAATTACTGGTTGGTAAGTTCATTTATCATGCTCCGAGCCTCCGACCATAATATTTCTCTCTCTATACCCCACACTATAAGTTTACTGACTTGAGTGTCGGAGGTGCTACGCCGAAAACAACCTTCTCCGGCCAAGTAACCCCCTATTCGTGTTTTCAGATCAAAGCCGATCCACTCTTACAAATTCAACTGCTAGATCGACGGTCGAGAATCGATCCTCGTTCCTTATCACTCAATTTCCGACCTTATCACTCTGTGAAGAATTATGTAATAGATAGGGGGTTTTCTGTTTAAATGGTTAGGGATTTTGTAATAGTTGCTAATAGATTAACACGCTTCTTATTACACCGTTGGTTCAATAGCTGCTTTAGTAAACTTGTACAAATAGATGAGAAGTGCTTCTTCTCCAATTAAGATCTGAAAACCTAATCTTTGCAGAGATATTGTAATTTTTACTTGGAAATTTAGTGAAAGTATTTTGCATACATCTTGCTTATATTTTCTACCCAGAACTTCTACATGGCATCTAGAGCCTAAAGATCCAACCATCTTCCTCTTCCACTAAACCCTAAATCCATGAACAACCTTCATTCATCTCCACAGTCATGACGAAAATGATGATAAAGAAAACAAAGGTGCTTCATCTTCTTCAAGCACGAATCCTCTGCAACTCCACTCTTCAGACGCACCTGGCATGTCCCTCACCACAAATCTACTAAACGGAGACAACTACATCTTTTGGTCGCGAGCGGTGAAAATCGCGCTAGGGGCAAAATCAAAATTAGGGTTCGTCAATGGAAAATTCCCAAAACCAGAAGACGAATCCTCAAAAAAATACGAAGAATGGGAGAAAGTGGATTACATGGTTCGCGCTTGGCTTCTCAACTCCATGACGAAAGAACTCAACGAATCCTTCATTCATACGACTTCCGCAAAAGATCTGTGGGATGAGCTCCAAACAACATTTGGGGAAAGCAATGGTCCCCTTCTTTACCATCTGCAACGAGAAATTACATCCCTAAAACAAGTTAATATGACAGTCTCTCAGTATTACACTAAAATAAAAAAGATGTGGGAAGAATTCGTCTGTCTTTTACCTCCCCCTATATGCACTTGTTCTGCGAGAAAACAAACCGCAAAGAATGATAATTCAGCGAAATTAGTCCAATTCCTTTCTGGACTTAATGATGTATACGATATAATCACCAACCAAATCTTGGTAATGGTACCAAGACCAAATATCAGTCAAGCTTACTCCATGATTACTAGAGTAGAAAAATAAATGAAGAACAACAGTGAGTTCTCAGATTTAAGTGACAATTCAGCCATGTTCACCAATCAAAGCTCTTTCAAAACTGGAGGAAGTGGATCAAGGGTCATTCTGAGGATACCTGCTTCACTACTCATGGAGTCCCCAGCTGGTACACAGAAAAGTATAGCGAATACAAACCCAAGAAAGGAAATCAAACGAATATGGCCAACATGGGAGAAGTCAAAACTTAAGAGAAACATAGGGGCCCTGATGTTCAAGGACATAGTGATCACAACACACAAATGCAAGAGATGTTCTTAGAATTCCAAAAATTCCTCAAAAGGAAACAAGCTGCAGACAGAATGCTAGGAGGAATGAGCTACTGCGATGATGATTTCGCATGTAACATCTCCCTTAATTATAGCCTTAGTTCCATTACTTTTCTTGAACCTGGAAGTTGGATAGTGGACACAGTAGTATCAAATCATATGTGTGGTGAAATTAAATTCTTTCTAAATAAGAAACTTGTGTCCACTACCACAAACATACACTTACCCGATGGAACTATGAGGCATGTTCATCATAAAGGGGACATTAAACTTATCAATGAAATAACATTAAAAGATGTTTTACATGTACCTTCATTTCAATACAATTTGTTGTTTGTCAACAAATTGTGTGATAATGGAGGACTGAAATTCATCTTTTCATCAAAATCTTTTTCCCTGCAGGACCTTAACAGTGATAGAGTTCTTGTCATAGGAAAAGTCATAGGAAGATTATACATTTTAACACCAGATTCTGTTAAAACATTTCTATTTCTAGCAACAATAACATTTATGTGAATAATATAGTTAGTAGTGATGATATTGTAATATTTGGCATAAAAGATTAGGTCACCCTTCTTCTATTGTTCTTAAGCATGTAAAAATTCCTAATGTTAAGAAAGTAAATTCAAATGTTTTCTGTGAAATCTGTCCCCTTGCCAAACAACAAATGAAATCTTTCCCTCTTAGTAAAACTATTACTGATAATTGTTTTGAGCTTTTGCATCTAGATATTTAGGGGCCATATGCTCAGGCTTCCCTTGCTGGACCACATTTATTTTTAACAATTGTTGATGATCACTGTAGCGCCCCCTGAAGAAGGACCGCCACATCCGCACCGAAATGGATTCCCGAGCTTCAGTGAGGGGCCTCAACCCAAAAACCCACTCCGGCGAACGGCACTCAAGCAATAACCTTCGGCAACAGCGACAACCATCCCAACAACGACCAGAAAAGAGCAGAGAAATGCGGAAGCGATTTAAAAGATAATCAAATAAATCCATAAAAGCCTACGAAGCTAACATAATATCAATTAAACATTTATAATTCAAGATACAAAAGATTAATCAGCATATAGTGCCAACCATGGCTCAACTAGTCTACCCTATGCAATCCTAGATATCGTCAACTATCCCACATCAGGGGCACATAAGTACGTAAAGTAAATATATACAAGAAACAAGACTCGACGGTTGTTGGGACCACAGACAAGACAAACCAGAAAGACTGAGCCTATCTAGACCTGCTGATGCCGACTGACAAGATAGGTGACGTCGCCACCTGTCTACCTGAAGCAAGAACCAAAAATAGCAGGGGTAAGTATAAAGGATAATTAGTAAGGGGGTTTTGATCACTGTTCGTCATTTATCTTTTTAAAACCAAAAGTAGTGAATGTTGCCCGTTTTGAGAAAGAATATAAATAATGAAATATAAGTTGTAAAACAATAACATAAGGCAACACTCGGTTCGGCTTGCTTGAAAAACACGAAGAGGTTGACGAACCGGATCCTTTAAAAACATTTGCACGTAATGTCAAGCCGATGAATTAAAATGGCGTTAGTTGAGTTACGAGGCCGTTACGGTTTCGAAAGACATGCTATGAGTAAGTTAGAAACAATAATTAAACACGGCTCATAATTCAACTAATTAATTGAATAATAAAGGAGACTTCAGTTGGCAAGTTCGAACCACGCTTCCGGGTTTTGTATATATATTTATAGGGAAATACGTATACTAAAGGAAGAAAACCGGAATGTGCTTCGACTCGTAACTAAAGCCGTAAAACAATTAGACAAGCAAGTAATGCAATAAGTTATGCGATAGTGTGTCCCGGCGAGAACGGGCCCTCTGCTTATAACTCCCAACCTTGAAAATCATGCAAGCAAGTACTCCACCACCAAGATTCATGATCCACTCAGAATTTTATGGAAACGCGTGTTAACAACGTCACCCTTAACATAATTTTCTAGGAAGCGCGTAGCCTACAACGCCACCCTCGCACTAACTCAGGTTAGTCAACCTCCTGGCTGACCTAAGCAGATACGGATTGGAGTATCCATCGGGATTTGCCCTGGACACACGTCCCCAGACTCACCTCCTGAATACTCCGGGCCCAAAACATTGATCGATCTATGGCTCGCTTTTGAAAACGATGACAGTTAGGAGGCCAAAAGGGCCATTCGCAATTGGGGAATCGGGATGTGGAAGGTCAAATGGGCCATTTGAGACAAGGTTATATTTGCGGGGTCGAGAGACCAAAATTCGCATTTAAAACAAAAGGGGTTTTCCTTGTCTCTAGTTGAAAGCATTTCAAATCATTTTGGTTTTGCTACTAAAAGGTTTGACTAAGCACATAAGGAATAGTAAAGGCAGTACAACAAGTAATAATAAAAGCTGGGTAGTCATTTATTTCGTAAACCTATATAAAACTATGTTCTTACTCCAGTTGAAAGAAGTCTAAACCCTTACCTGGCTCGACAAGGTAGTATGAAAGCAAGCGGTAGTCAGGTTTCTCCCTCGTTGGACCCACCTGTAATACACAGGGCCTAGAGGATGAAAACGAGACCGACAATAACAAAAGCAAGACACGAACAACAGACGACGCACGGCAATTCAAATATAACTTCACCCATGCTACAGATACAATATGGAAAGCCAGGCAATTAAATATGTGAAGATATATAAAATACAGAATAACAACTAAGGAAAGGTAAATGAAATTCTAGATAATGAAAGAATATAAATTAAATATTAAACGCATGCTTAAACGCAATTAGGGCACGTAGACATGCTTAAAATAATATAAAGACGTTCTTTCGCGAATACGGGATCAAACGGACAAGAAACGGAAAAGATGGGAAAAATCCCTAAACGAGAAAGGTGTCAATTGACGGTCAAATAAGGTCGGATAAATTGTAAATTATGAAGAATATCAAATCCCGAGGCTCGAGGAAGCTATAGGTGAAATCAGATTGATATTCGGAGGTCGTATGTGAAAAGTCAACATTTAATTGAGTGGGGTTGACCAATTTTCGAAGTGCGAGAAAGGAAAAGGCTGGAAAATACACTAAGTATGTTGCACCGGCCAATGCACGGGCTTGCGCACGGGCTTGGCAAGCCAGTGCAAGCACAAAAAGGGGTGCACGGCCTCCCGCACGGTCTTGAGCACGGTGCCAAGACCGTGCAGGTGCGCACGGGCCTGTGCACGGGCTCAAGCCCGTGCAGGTTGAAAAGGGATGCGCACGGGCTCCTGCATGGTCTTGCTCAAGACCGTGCGTTTGCCCGTGTGGATCTACTGAGCAGCAGACTCAGCAGATCGCGAAAACTCTCACGCGAAAATCAATATATAAATTCATACATCTCCTAATTTACTCCATAAATCATCCTAATTTCCACATATGATCATATATATCATATAAGCTACACATAGGCACAAGAAACACGTAAAATGGTCAAGTAATTCTTCCTAAACACGAAAATCCTAATATATAAAATCCTATACAAAAGCCACTAAAATCGTAACGAAGAGGGAACCAAATGAAATGGGGTAAAAGGATTACCGGTAGAGAATGTAGTGAGGATCGTTCGGGTTTTCACGACTCGTCGATCGGGCGAGAAACGGACTCGGTAGGGCGTCGGGAATATCCTCTCATTTCTTCTCCTTCTTTCTCCTTTCTTTCTTCTTTCTTTCTTCTTCTTCAATGAGAGAGATAGGTAGATATTTAGAAAAATATCTCAGGAGGGTAAAATGGTCATTTGGGCTTTTAAGGGCATTTATGTAATTTAAGTAATTGAGGGCATTTAGAAGATAGGTTAAATCAATCTTTTCCAGAAGATTGATTAATCCAATTGGATAGATCGAGAAATTAGGTAAGAAAGAATTCGCGTAATTATTAATAATATAATTAAAATATTCGGGTCGTTACAATCACAGTAGAGCAACCTGGACTATTCTCATGAGTCATAAAAGCCAGGTTGTTTCCGTGTTGCAAAAGTTTTTAAAAATGATTAAAACACAATTTCAGTGTATTGTTAAAGCCATAAGGACTGACAATGGTGCTGAATTTCTAAATCTTGACTGCCAAAAGTTGTTTCATGATTTAGGGATTTTCCACCAACGTTCTACTCCCTATACTCCACAACAAAATGGAGTAGTAGAGAGAAAACACAAACATCTTCTTCAAGTAGCCAAGGCTCTCTTTTTTGAGTCAGGACTTCCAAGAAAATTCTGGGGCGAAGCTGTGTTAATGAGCACTTATATCATTAACAAACTGCCTTCACCTCAGCTTAAATGGAAAAGTCCTCATCAAATTCTTTACAAAATAGTCCCTGACTATCACAATATCAAAACCTTTGGATGTCTGTGTTTTGCATCAAACACAGCTCCACAAATATCAAAATTTGATGCCAGGGCATCAAAGTGCATTTCTTTGGGTTTCTACCCTAACCAAAAGAACTATAAAGTATACAATTTAGTTTCTGAAAAAGTCTTTGCTAGTAGGGATGTTGTATTTCATGAAAATCAATTTCCTTACAAAATTCCATCCCCTAATAGTTTTGAGACAATTATTCCCATTCCTATTTCTGATATTGATAATACTAATGAGTATTCTATTGAGCATGAAGAAGAGTCTGATACCCCTGACTCAATTCCATTAAGACATAGCACAAGGGTGAAATATCCCTCTAGATGGCTTGGAGATTACCATACCAGTTTCACTGCTTTTTCTTAGAATACAGATTTACAAATTCCAGCAACAGTCCAATCAGGTTCTCCTTACCCTTTGCACTGCTTTCCTTATGTTTCCACTTCTGTGTTATCTGAGAATTATGTTAGTTTTTTAGCTAATTTGAATGATGAAACTGAGCCTAGCTCCTATAAACAAGCATGTACTAATCCTAATTGGATCCAAGCTATGAATCTTGAAATCCAAGCCTTAGAGGATAACCAAACTTGGAACATAACCGATTTACCAATGGGGAAAAGAGCCATAGGATGTAGATGGGTATATAAGAGTAAGAGGTTCCCTGATGGTAGCATTAATAGATACAAAGCTAGGTTAGTAGCTAAAGGTTACAACCAAATATAAGGCATAGACTATGTGGATAGCTTCTCTCCTGTAGCCAAACTAGTAACTGTTAGACTGATCATAACTTTAGCTACTATGAAAGGGTAGAGCATACACCAATTAGATATAAACAATGCCTTCCTCCATGGCTACCTAAATGAAGAAGTATACATGCTTCCTCCCCCTGGATATAATAAATGTGGTAAAAACAAAGTCTGTCAACTTATCAGATCTTTATATGGCCTCAAACAGGCCTCTAGGGAATGGAATGCAGAATTTTGTGCCAAACTTCATGATTTTGGTTTTATTCAGTCCCCTCATGACCATTGTCTATTTACCAAAACTGAAAATTTTGTTTTTCTTGCTTTACTAGTTTATGTTGATGATATATTGTTGATTGGGAATGATGAAACATCCATATCTTCTGTGAAACATTATTTACATTCAAAATTTACCATTAAAGACCTTGGCTTTGCCAAGTACTTTCTTGGTATTGAAATTGCTAGATCCCCTCTTGGTACAACTCTTAGCCAAAGAAAGTATATTGTTGATATTCTAAAAGATGTAGGGATGACTGGTGCAAAACCAGCATCACTCCTCTTCCTCAAGGACTGAAAGTAACTAGTGAAGACACTGATCTCATTCCCAATCCTGAGGTTTATAGAAGGCTGGTAGGTAGGTTACTCTATCTTCAAATAACCAGGCCTGACATTACTTTCTCAGTCCAACAACTTAGCTAATTTATTAATAAACCATGTCACTCTCATTGGAAAGCTGCCTTACATGTTTTAAGGTATCTTAAACACACTCCTACTTTGGGTCTCTTTTATCCTTCTTGCTCTGATTTTACCTTGAAGGCCTATTGTGATGCAGACTGGGCTACATGCCCAGATACCAGGAAATCTATAATTGGTTTTTGTGTGTTTCTTGGTGATTGTTAAACAGGTAACTGTTTCTAGATCCACTGCAGAATCAGAGTATAGAAGCATGGCTTCCACAGTCTGCGAACTGCAATGGATCTCATATTTGTTGCATAATCTTCACATTTCTATATCTTTGCCTATTCAGTTGGCCTGTGACAATAAGGTTGCCCTTTATATATCTTCTAACCCTGTTTACCATGAACGAACAAAACACATTGAAATAGTTTGCCACGTGGTAAGGGCTCAACTTAAAAAAAGGGTTTATTCGCATTCATCTTCCTTCAAGGGACCAACTGGCTGATATCTTCACAAAATCCCTATCTCCTTCATTGTTCCAACATATGTTGTCCAAGCTGTCTATCTTTGATGTTCATCAAACCCCTTCCAGCTTGAAGGGGGCTGAAGAATTATGTAATAGATAGGGGGTTTTTTGTAATAGTGGTTAGGGATTTTGTAATAGTTGCTAATAGATTAACACGCTTCTTATTACACCGTTGGTTCAATAGCTGCTTTAGTCAACTTGTATAAATAGATGAGAAGTGCTTCTTCTACAATTAAGATCTGAAAACCTAATCTCTACAAAGATATTGTAATTTTAGTGAAAGTATTTTGCATATATACTTTCCACCCAGAACTTCTACACTCTGCAGACCAATAATAAATTATGAGCTAGCTAGCTAGCTAGCTAGAGGACCCGGCCACAAAAGAAAATACAGTACTATGAGCAGCAGCAATCTTGTCCATTCCATTGTTCGATCGCATGTTCCAACATTGACAATCATCCACGCGGTGTTCTTTCCCTACCCAACTGTGTAGCGTAGCTAATATAGTTTTTGACATTTAATTTTTCTCTTTTACTTCCTTACAATTTTATTTACTTAATTATTCGTTATATATACTCTATAATAATTAGAGATGAGGCCAGTCTTAAATTGTATTGAAATATTCGAAAATAAATTATTAAACCTTAATTATTATCTGCTTGTTTGATTATTGTTATATTTAACTCTTCCCGTTTGACGGATCGGAGGACTGGACAAATTAATTCTTGCATGTGTCATCACGTTGACTGGTACCGTTGTACGTTTTGCCGTTTGGTCTATTAATAAAATCCCATTTGAATACTGAATTAAGGGTTTTCACTTAATTTAATTTTATTAATCTTTACCAAACAAAGACCATAGACCATAACTGATCAGTGATTCATCTTCCATTTCCGGGAGGCTGTTTGGACCTGGTAAAAGCTGGTTAATTGTGTGGTTTTGGAATAATTTAGAAAATTGGAATCGGTCAAATAACTAAAAGTAGATCAATCTGGTGGGGAAGAAACAATTTCATATTAAATATATAGGATTTGCATGGTTTTGTTTTTGATTTTTTTTTGTCTAGACGTGGGCATCCACCGTCGACTATAGTGACTAGTCCCCTCGGTAACATGTAGGCACCTCATTGGGTGGGACAGCTGGCCAGGAGATTTAAGGTTGCTCCATACCCAAAGTCAGGATTCGAACTCTTGACATTTGGTTAAGAATGGATGAATTCCTTCCACTCAACCACACCCTCCCGGCTGCATGGTTTTGTTTAATTATTCATATGTGGTGTCATGGTGTGGAATTTTAGAAATTCCACCAAATAATGAAGCCAATTCTTTTGTGCAAAATTTCTTGACGTGGTGACGAGGAGAAAGTCAGATCATGAGTTTGACTCTCATGGATATTAATTTTTTATATATAAAAAAATATATAAATTATTGATTAGTTTGTTTATATGCGAATTTTATTATGAGTTTTAGCAATTCTTTTTTTTTTTTTGGGACTAAATCCCTCCCTGTATAGGCCGATACTCGATTGCCAAAACCCAAAAAATTTCTTAATAATTTATATGAACCGAATTCTGAATATATGCAAACAAACACTAAAATAATCTTTCTGGTCCATTGACCGACACTGTACAATATGATGTAGGCCTTCCAGAATTGAAGTGCGGCCCAGTTGTTCATATTCCAAACTCCAAAAGTTGCTCAAACTTTTTTTGATAGAAAAAAAAAAAAAAGGTAGTTTAAATTAGGGTTTTCTATTTTCGTATTAATTCAATAAACATTTCCAATTTCCAATATATACGAGCATATATGCGACCAATTGTCCAAGCAGAAGCAGTGGTGCTACTAGGTACACGTCTGACGTCTTCCCCCTAGACGCATTTTACTAGTACGATTCAAACTATTTCATTTTTACATTACTATTTTATGTATCTGAATGAATAAAAAAATGCAGCAGCATAATATAACTCAATTTGCATGTCCTAACTACTCAATTCAAAGTATTTAAACTGGACATCAAAGTGTACCGACTTCCTGGAACAAGAATCAATTTCATTGCAGAGTGATCCACAGCTTTGAGACAATTCCTGGAGAACTTTAAGGAGCATTGCTGCTCATAAATGCAGTTAGATTAGGGTGGATATGATGTCAATTTCTGGGCATTAAATACATGTCCTGGTCCTAAGGAGCTAGATTAAAATATGCTTCACAAGACTCGTAAAATGATGATGAAATCATATGATTTTATTTCTTGATTAGTAAGTAGGTCGAAATTTTATTAAACAAAACTACTGCTAATAAGGAATGAATGATTGAGTTGGTTGTTTTTAAACTTATCCAAAATCGTGCACGTACTTAGATGTTTAAAAACGGCACAGATACTAAGAGGGATAGCTTTGATATATGTGATGGCGACGTTCTTTTCCAGATATTCTGCTTTGGGAACCTTAAAATTCATGTCAGACGGATTGCCTCCATTTTATTTTATTTTTATCTGCTTGTGGAATTGAGTACTGCCCATTGATAGCCCAACCAAACTAGTTACTCTTGCATAAGCTAGGATTTAAATCCTCAATGTATTACTTATGTTTATAGGGAAATTACTTTTTATAAGAATTAAAATGTTTTACAGTCATTATAAAATGACATTTTACTTTCAATCAATAAAATGTGCTTTTTTACTGGGGTGGACATCCAACATGTTCAACAGTTTTACTTGTTTTAATAATTTAATATTTCCAACAGTGATTGCACTATTGTAACTTGACTTGAACCAAAAAACAAAACAAAAAAGAAAAACTATTGTAACTTGTGACTTGTGAGCCGTAAGTCTAAGGCAGTAAGATGAGTCAAGTCTACTCGAATGAAGCTTGACTCGAGGTCGGATCTTTTAACATATAGCTCACCTAATGAAAATTTATGTAATTAAAATTTTGATACAATAATCAAAGGGGTAAAATGGACAAATTAAGGTAAAAATTCGCTAATGACATCCAGATTTGGACTTAACCCTTTAGTACTAGGGGGTTTTCTGTAATATCGAAACTCATGATGTGTATATGTGTAATATTCTCAAAAAATGACGAGAATTTGTAATTTTCATAACTCCCAAAGAGTCTATTAACATCCCTAGTCTCATAGAGCATAGATGCAAAAAATGAATGACCAATAAATTCTGGGTTTACAAAAGACAGCTGAGACAGAAGCCATCCTACAAAAAGATAACAAAGAAAAGAAAAGAGAACTAAAAAGAAAGAAACTTACTGCATAGAATGAGCAAATCAATTAATAGTCATGCTCATGCTCATGGGACTAAAATATCAGTCTGAATTTTGGGGCCCAAACAAACATCATATTCACATGCAGATGCAAAAAATGTCCTGAGATTATTATGTCAATCTCATCCTTAGCCTCTGCGCCATTCTTATGCCATTATATACCCACAATTCACTAACCAAGTCACAGAAAAATCCCAAAATAATAATACATTATGTTGCTCTGTTTTTCCTTTCCCCTGTCTTCATCTTCTTTATTTAGAACTTTTTTCCCAGTTTTATTTATTCTTCTATGTATACTTCAACTTAATGGAGCTTCTTCTGCTCCCAAGAAAATTGGTAAAGGCTACCGTTTGATCTCCATTCAAGAGTCTCCAAATGGCAGCATCATCGGCCACCTTCAAGTCAAGCAGAAAAATAATATTTATGGCCCTGATATTCCCCTCTTGCAGCTCTATGTCAAGTAAGTTAACAATTTTCTACACTCACATTTTTTTTTTAAAAAATAGAGAAGAAGATGAAGAAGAAGAATCTATCTTTTTTTATTTTTATTACAGGCATGAAACAGGGAATCGTTTGAGGGTTCACATTACTGATGCTGAAAAGCAAAGATGGGAGGTTCCGTACAATCTCTTACCAAGGGAAAACCCTCCATCGTCGAAACAAACAATCGGGCGGCTGAGAAACACCGCCGACACACTCACAGCGGCAGAATATTCTGGAAATGAGCTGATTTTTTCTTACCAAGCAGACCCATTTACTTTTTCCGTAAAAAGAAAATCAAATGGCGAGACCCTTTTCGACACCGCCTCTGAGGATTCAGACCCTTACAATAACTTGGTGTTCAAAGACCAATATCTTGAGATTTCCACTAAACTGCCTAAAGATGCTTCTTTGTATGGTTTGGGAGAGAACACTCAGCCTCATGGGATTAAACTCTATCCTAATGATCCTTATACTCTTTACACTACTGATATATCCGCCATTAATCTTAATGCTGATTTATATGGATCCCACCCTGTTTACATGGATTTGAGAAATGTTAAAGGGCAAGCTTCTGCCCATGGGGTTTTGCTGTTGAACAGCAATGGAATGGATGTGTTTTACAGCGGAAAATCTTTAACGTATAAAGTGATTGGGGGTGTTTTCGACCTTTACTTCTTCTCTGGTCCGTCGCCATTGGCTGTTGTTGATCAGTACACTGCTTTCATAGGTCGGCCAGCTGCAATGCCCTACTGGGCTTTTGGTAAGCTGTTCAACTTCTTTTGGTTATAATTTATTAGAGCGAATTACGTACAGTACCCCTGAGGTCTGCAGTAATTACAAATACCCCCTGCACTTTATAAAAATCTTACCACAAGCCCCCTGTAATTTGTAATCTTTGAAACCTCAGGGGGGGTTTCTGTATTTTCAAAAATAGAGGGGGCATTTTGTAATTATGAAAAACCTTAGGGGTACTGCTTATAATTTGCCGTATTAGTAAGTTGTTTGGGGTCTTTTGCTGTTCTATAAATAGGTTAGGAAAACGTAAATGGAATTGGAAGTAGGATTTGTAGGAATAGCATGTGTAAAGGATTTGCATGTTTAATTGTTTATATGGGGACACACAATAGTACAAGTTAAAATATATATCTCGTCCATCAGGTTGGAGCATATATCTTTTTGAGGAAGATTTTTTCTTTCTTAAATCTAGCAATCCATGGTATACACGCCGCCGTTATAGATTCTCTTATCACAATTATCCTTAAGATTTCTTTTATTTGAATTTTTATATATGATTGAGATGCATGATTTTGACATATGTATATGGCGCTTAGTAATACACTCTTCAGGTCGTCGCGTGGCCATAGATAGAGTTGAAAAGCAAGTTGGTGGTTGGGCTGGGGCTACAAAGTTTGTTTTCTTTCTAACATTACTTATCCCACAAATTTTAACCAACCTAGCCAAGTATTGTAAAAATTTCTGCATTGCTCATTGGATCTCTTTGGTTTCAACCCACAACTAGTGTTGGGAGGTTCCAAGGTTTTTATGTGTTTATTTGATTGGAATCAAAGATCTAATTGAAGACATGAGCCTGTGACCATGTGTTTAAATTAAGTTTACTATAACGGTCTGTTTCTTTCTCTTTTCCTTGTACATTTTTGGCCCATCACTGTCGGAAGGTCATCAACTCTATTAATCTCTGGTAGAAATCAGCATCCTAATTTTCTATTACACAGTGTTTCTCACTTTCTCTGCATAAGTTGTCACAGATTCACAGGAACAACTTGAGAAAATTCTTAGTACTTTGTTTTCATTTAGATCCGAACTATACAATAGGAACAAAATTTGTGTTGCCTTTTACATTAGAACGGTCACGGGGTAAAGTTCATCGAATTGGAAAGTTTTCACATACCTAAGTGAGTATATAAGTAGCTAAATTGCAAGTCCGTCGTTGAATGAAAACATTACTATATAGTAATTGAACACTAACATATAGAAATTTAACTTTCATATAAGCTCTTGAATGATTGGTTGAAGATTCTGAAGAAAATGAAGTAATTAACATATTTCATTATCAGTTATATACTTATATTCTGTAAGACGGAAGAGTAACTCAAAATGGTTAAATCACTTCAATGGTGATTCACTGATTCACCTATGCATTTTGATAAACATGTTCTAAAATTCAAGCTAATCAAAATTTCACGATACAATCCCCATTGTGTTTTGCAGGATTCCATCAATGCAGATGGGGATACCACAATCTCTCAGTAGTAGAAGATGTTGTCAAGAATTACAAAAAAGCCCAAATCCCACTCGACGTCATCTGGAACGACGACGATCACATGGACGGCCACAAAGACTTCACCCTCAACCCCACCAACTACGCCCGCCCCAAGCTTCTCGCATTCCTCAACAAAATCCACGCTCAGGGCATGAAATACATCGTCATCATCGACCCCGGAATCGGCGTCAACAAATCCTACGGCACCTACCAAAGAGCCCTTGCAAACGACGTCTTCATCAAATACCAAGGCAAGCCTTTCCTCGCTCAAGTCTGGCCAGGTGCCGTCAACTTCCCCGATTTCCTCAACCCTAAAACCGTCCAATGGTGGGGCGACGAAATTCGCCGTTTCCACGAACTCGTCCCCGTCGACGGACTCTGGATCGACATGAACGAAGCTTCAAATTTTTGCAACGGGCTGTGCACGATTCCAGTCGGCAGAATTTGCCCTAACGGAACTGGGCCTGGATGGATCTGCTGCCTCGACTGCAAAAACATAACGCAAACCAGATGGGACGATCCGCCCTACAAAATAAATGCTTCTGGAACGCAGGTTCCGATTGGTTACAAAACTATAGCAACTAGCGCGTATCATTACAATGGAGTATTGGAATATGACGCGCACAGTATTTATGGTTTCTCACAAACCGTTGCAACTCACAAGGCGCTTTTGGGGCTTGAAGGAAAACGCCCGTTTATACTAACCCGCTCCACATATGTCGGATCGGGCAGCTACGCTGCACACTGGACTGGGGATAATAAGGGAACTTGGGACGATTTGAAATATTCAATTTCGACTATGTTGAATTTCGGAATATTTGGAGTTCCGATGGTGGGTTCTGATATATGTGGGTTTTATCCAGCTCCAACGGAAGAGCTCTGCAACAGATGGATCGAGCTTGGAGCTTTCTACCCTTTTTCCAGAGATCATGCAAATTTCTACTCTCCCAGGCAGGAGCTTTATCAATGGAAATCAGTGGCCATATCTGCTAGAAATGCTTTAGGAATGAGGTACAAGCTTTTACCGTATTTATACACGTTGAATTATGAGGCTCATACTACTGGAGCTCCAATTGCTCGTCCCTTGTTCTTCACTTTCCCGAATGAAACTAAACTGTACGGATTGAGCACCCAATTTCTGCTTGGGAGCAGTCTGATGGTTTCCCCTGTTTTGAATAAAGCTAAGACAAAAGTCACAGCTCTGTTTCCTCCTGGAAGTTGGTATAATCTCTTTGACATGACGAAAGTGATTTTATCGAAAGAATCACACTATCGAACACTTGATGCACCTCTGCATGTGATCAACGTGCATTTGTTTCAGAACGCCATCATACCCATGCAGCAAGGTGGGTTGATTTCAAAACAAGCAAGAAAAACTCCTTTTACCTTAATTGTCTCGTTCCCACTAGGTGCAGCTTCTGGAGAAGCTAAAGGGAATCTTTTCTTGGATGAGGATGAGCTTCCCGAGATGAAACTTGGAAACGGGTTTTCGACTTATGTCGATTTCCATGCAACAGTTAGTGATGGAACGGTGAAAGTTTGGTCGGATGTTGAAGAAAGTAAGTATGCGTTGGAGAAGGGTTGGATTGTTGAGAAAGTGACTGTTCTTGGACTGAAGGGAATTGGAAGTGCTTTTGAGATTGAAGTTGATGGAAAAGCGGTTGCAGATATGTCAAAAGTTGAAATCAGCTCAACCGAACATGAATATGTTGAGAAAATGGAAGAGAGTGATGATAAGATGAAGAGTGTGATGATGGAGGTTAAAGGCCTGGAGTTGCCTGTTGGGAAAAGGTTTGTGATGTCCTGGAAAATGGGAATTAAAGCTTGAAGATTTTCCCACATATTTTAGTGTAATTTGTTTGAATGCATTTTTAGACCCTAAATTTTAATCAAGGTTGTGAATGGTGAGGAGATGGCATAAAAAGCTTTGTTCATCCCTTTCCATTCAAACATGCCAAGTGAGTTTATGTTCTTATTGTTTTGTAGTCATGCTTCTGTCAAGAATATTTTATCCAAATTCATCTATTTCTGGAAATGCCAATAAAGTTGCTGCTGCATTTGATTTTGCTTTCTCAATACCTCATAATTTCTGCAAATCTGCTGAATATCATGACAGAGTTTTGGCTATCAGAGTATGTAAAGGCTTCGGTCAACGTAAATTGTGAGTGACTTGATGAACAAATCCATTTTCACTAGGTAGTTGGGACAGACATTTCCTCCTAATTTTGAGGTTGCCATTGCACTCTATAATACCTGTGTATGTTTAACAACTCTTCTTAATTATCAAAAAGCACAGGCCAACTGGGTAATCGACAAACGTTTTTGTACTTGTTTTATGAGGCTAATTTTGATAATACACCAATATCCCATATTTCACTCTGTTAAACTCGATTTCAAGCTATTCTAAAAAATATATTAAAGTAATTTTAAAATGTTTTTATCACTAGATTTATTTACATAAATAAATATCAAATTGGATATTTATATTATATGCTTGTTTGTTAACTGGGGGACATATAGGTTTGGAAGGCTGGTATGGGCCTACTTGAAAAAATCGCCTTAAAGACAAGGGCAGCCCATCAAGACTTTAATATCCAAGTCAGAAGCAGTGTATGGATCCCGTGACTAATGCATAAAGAAGTGGGCCCATTCACGCATGAAGAATGAATCTTAATTCTAAAGCCCATGTTTCAGTGTCTCATAATCACTTAACCTGTATGTATCTGGGGCGCATGCTTTTGAGTTTTGATAATCTATTAAATTATCAAACATATATTTCACTTATTTTTAATTATATTATTGGGTATCCATGTTTTTATCTATTTAATTTTTTTACAGCATTATTGGTAGTTGTCTTGTTTTATTTTATTGATTGCAATGATAAATACTATTGATGTGTTTGACATTATCATTGCTATGTTGTCTAAATGAGACACCTAAATCAAATTTCATATTCAAATGACCCATAAAATTAACATCAAAATTTCATCCTTAAAAAACCAACAATTATTCTTTGTAACTGCCCTTTAGATTTAAAAACCAGTAAGTTTTTTTTATGGGAAATACAGTGAAGATAAATCCTCTAATTTAATTTTTCATCTGAATGGAATGCCAAGAAGATGGCCATTCTCTCAATTTCAATATTTTTTTGTCTACTATATATGTCGACTATAGTGACTAGTCTCTTAATTGAATTATAGACACCTTAAATGGTGGGACAACTTAATAGAGATATCTTTTTTTTTTTCTAACACATGATGATATTTGGTTTTTTCCAATTATTTATCTAGACAAAAAGAAAAAAGGGAAAAGTAATAATTTGGTCTAGAAGGGAAGGGTAGCTTTCACAATATCTAACTTTATGCTCACTAACTTTATTTATTCCGAAAATCCCATAATTAATTGTTAACAATTAGCATTATATCTTGAGCCATAGAAAATAAATATGAACCTTCAAAATATTTTAAACTTTAAAGAAAATAGTATCAAATATTTCCACTAAAATTGCCAGCGAAAAACGAGGTTTACACCAATTATTGATTAGAGCACATTTTCAAAAAAGAAAAAATCTCCTGAGTCCAAACAGAAGGAAGGATAAATGATTTTGACTGATTGATATGTATACCGAATAACCGATTCATAGACTCTGTAAGCGAAGGCGAAGCGGACGGATCAAAAATATCCGGATGGATCTTTTGCCCCGAAACAGCACCTATGAAATCGGATCTGAATTTCAGGAAGTCAGAAGCTTTTGATTGATTTTATTAAGCGCAGAGCTACAAATCAGAAAATCTCGGAAAAAAGCACTACAAAGTCGTGTTTTTACACTGTTCCCACTGACCAAATTTCTTACTCTCTCACCTTCCCAGCAATATTGCAAGTTCAATTTCTGTTTTCCAATGTAAGTTCATTTTCACAAATTAAAATATATATATATTTTTTTTGAAATAAAATATTTATGACTTTAATTTATTTTGATGTTTATGTTTATTTCTATTGTGCCGTGGCAATGCATAATCGACGATGACCTGTTAACAAAAGGGACACGTGTCGCTCTGTAATTAAGGATCAGCCAAGGATTTTGGCGCGAAAGGCGTGGCGGTGGGTCCGCCGCCTGCCCTTTTGGCGGGAAGACGAAGCAACCCCCCGCCGGCCCACTTTCCTCCACTTGCGTATCCTACTTGAACTCTCTCTCTCACTTTAAACCGCCGATAGTTGATCATCATCAGCATGATGCATGCATGATAATATGTTATGGTACATGATACATGATACATGAATCATGCCATGTGATTATAATTCAAAATATAAGACTTTTAGCCTTTTCTTTTTAATTATTATTATTTGTAAAAATAATCAAGACTTTCGGTTATTTAGAAAAAAAGTTGGACCGTAAACGGGGAACACAATCAGTCAATCCCCAAATTAGCAATCAATAAATTCTAGGGTTAATTACATCTAGACCCCTCAGGAGTTTACATAATTACAACTGGTAACCCTCTTAGTCAAAAAATTACCACCCCACCCCATGAGAAGTTTCAAAATTACAAGTTTCCCCCACAAATTAGGTTTCCGTCAATTTTTTTAACGGCATATTCCAATTTGACATAAATGAACAATTAAATCCTAGATTTTCTGAAAGAAAAAAATAAAATAAAAATATTATTTATGAAAAGCCCAAAATACCCCTACCCATTTAAGAAAAGAAGTGTTAAAATTTTTTCCTTTGCTTCATTCTTTCTCCCGCTCATCCCACCCATTCTCCCGCCCACACAAAATCCCTCTAAAACTCTTCGATTCTTTCACCCATTTTGACAAATTTCTGGGCGATCCAACTCGATTTTATGCTAGAATCTTGTTATTTGGAGTGAAGAAGCATGAAGACTTGGGTTTTCTGAGGCCTCCGTGTTCTGTAACAACCTCTACAGTGACAAAGCACAAGGTTAAGGTAAGTAGGGTTTTAATCTTGGTTTTATTTGTTGGTGGCTTAAGCTATTTTACTGAGTTTGTTTTGAAAAATATGGCGATGGGTACCAAAATTCTAGGGGTTTTTTTACTTTTCTTGATTTTGTTGAAATTTTTTGAAATACATAAATTTCTAGGATGATGATGAAATGTGGACATTTTCATGGGTGGAAATATTTTTTAGAGTTTGCTGTAATTCTTGTGGACATTTAATGTGAACATTTTAAAAGAAAAATATTTCACAATTTACAGAAAAGTTGATTAAAAGATTTGGATATGTGTTTCATTTAATGCAAATCTAATATTATTATGGTTTTAATGCAAATCTCGCCAAAAAAAGAAAGAAAATGACATATTATTATGGTTTTAATACAAATCTAATAGTTTGTTTGTCATAATGTGCAGGTTTCACAATGTGGAAAAAAGATTTGTACAATCTTCTCATATGCTATAACGGTGAAGAGAGGATGTTGAAGGGGGTGAGGGCCAAACATTATACCTATAATGACTTGATGACAGACATCAAGGGAGTTACATATGCAAACAAGTTGGAGTTGAAAGATATTTTGCTGACCTTGTCTTATGATTTGTATGGGAACAAGATTGAGAATTATGGGCTATTCAATGACAAGGATTTGAAGCTAATGTTTGAGAGGAGCCCTAAAGAGATTAGAGTTCATGTCAAGAGTTTAGGTACTAGAAATGAAGAAATGTTTGTAACTAAAGAAGGAACAAATACAACTGAAACTGAAGAAGTTGTTGAAAATAATGTTGCAGCCAACACTACAAATGACTGTGATGGTGATGTTGAAGACAACACCATAAATGATGAAGAAAGATGGCATGATTTTGAAGATTTGGACTACACATTCAACGAGATTGATCAGATTATACAAGATGCAATGGAGCCAAACACTCAAGATGTAGAAACTGATGATGAAGCATCACCTGAAAAACAGACAAGTGAAGTCCCTCCACAGATTCCAAACTCAACTCAAAATGAACAAGTTCCAAACCCAACTCCAAATGAACAAGTTCCAGACCCAAGTCAAAATGAACAAGTTCGAGACTCCACAGATTCTGAATCTTCACTCGGAGTTGTTGGAAATCCTGAGAGTGAAGATGAACTTCCTTCAGAATCTACTGACCCTTATATCTCTAATTATCATTCTGATGACCACACTGGTTGGTCATCAGATTCTGATTTTGCTGAGGGTCCTCTAGGTGGAAGTAGTGAGCTTCCAGAAAATCAAGTACCAGTTAATCCTAATGAGCAATTTACTCTTGAAAAAGGAAGCAAATATGCTGATGTTGATATATTCAGAGAACAACTTGCTGAGTATGTAATAAGAGCTGGAATCAGGTATGTCATTTATCAAGTATTTGATATTTTTCTAATTTTTCCAGTTGTATGCTAAACTTTATGTTTTTATATTGATTCAGGATCAAGAGACTACACAATGAGAGATCAAGAGTGACTGTAAAATGTCGAGCAAAGAATTGTCCATGGAGATTGCATGCTTCTACTATGCCCGATGGCATTACTTTTCAAGTTAAGAGTGCTAATAATGTGCATACTTGTATTAGAGTGGATAAAGTCAAAGAAGCAAATTCAAATTGGATGGCAGATAAGCTTGTACCAATTTTGACAAAACACCCCGACATGAAATGCAAGGGCCTTAAAAAAGAGTTGAAGGACAAGTTTGGAGTTAAACCTGAATATATGCAACTTTACAGAGCTAAAGTCAAAGCTATCAACATTATTCAAGGGAATCCTGCTCTTTCATATGCAATCATGCCTCAATATGCTGAAATGGTTAGAAGAACCAATCCAGGAAGTGTAGTAGCTTTTCAATATTTCACTGATAAACAAGGTAACATTCCCCGTGAGCCTTGTTTTAAGAGATTTTTCATGGGATTAAATGGTTTAGCTAAGGGATTCATAGAAGGATGCCAACCATTCCTAGGATTAGATGGATGCCATTTGAAGGGTATGTATGGAGGAATTCTATTATCTGCTTGTGGAATTGATGGGAATTTGGGGTTGTATCCCTTAGCTTTTGCTGTTGTAGAATCTGAAAATCACGAGTCTTGGGGATTCTTTCTTCACTGTTTGAGTCAGATGGTGGGTGGCTTTAATGAGGACAAACCTTGGGTCTTCATGAGTGATAGACAAAAGGTATGCAATTGATCAATTATTTGAATATATTTATAATTTGTAAACTATATAATAAACTGATTTTTAATTATGTAGGGTTTGGAGGGTGTAGTTCCTGAGATAGCACCAAATGTGATTCATCGAAGATGTTGCAGGCATATATATGCTAACCTCAGGGGCAAACATGCAGGCATCTTAGTTAAAAAGTTGTTTTGGGCTGCATGTAGATCCTACACATTTGCAGGCTTCAAACAAGCGATGAACAGGTTGAAGGAGGTGAAGCCACAAGCTTATGATTATGTCATGAACATTGGTGACCCAAGCACGTGGGCCAGATATGCTTTTACCAATCAGATAAGGAATGACCACAATACAAACAATATATCAGAGTCATTAAATCACTGGATAGGGGAGTTGAGGGATCAACCGATACAGAAGCTTATGGATGGTCTACGAGCAAAAATCATGCATACAGTTGAGTTAAGGTTTCAGAGGGGTAAACGATGGCAATCAAAAGTGACTGTTAGGGTTATCAAGATCCTAAATGTGGTGAAAGAAAACTCTATCAGATGTGACATTCTTGTTGGAGGCAGTCATGAGTTTCAAGTCAATGATGAAAATCACCATTTCATTGTTGACTTGCAAGCAAGGACATGCGATTGCAATTTTTGGGATCTCACAGGAATCCCATGCAGGCATGCAGCAACTGCAATAACCTACAAGCGCCATGAAATTGAAGATTATGTGCATCCCTGCTACTCAAAAGATTTATTCATGAGGTGCTACACACATAAAGTGAAAGGTGTACAAGACCCCAACTTCTGGCCTGAAATAGAGGGACTTCAGCCTAATAAGCTGCTTCCACCAACAAATAACAGACGACCAGGCAGGCCAAAAAAGCATAGGATAAGAGAAGTTGGAGAAGCACCTAGAGTGATTCCATCAAAGAAAAGAGGCAAGGTTAACTGTGGAAATTGTGGTGCTCCTGGACACAACAAGAGAGGATGTCCAGCTAGAATGGCAAGTTTTGAGTCATTTTGTTTCTTTGCTAATTTTTTGAATTTTAATTGTTTAATTAATATATATATTTTTTTATTTGTTATTGTAGGGTGGGGCTGCACCAAGAGCTTCACAACAATCTGCACACGATTCAGGAACAACTTCTACTCACATTAATGCAGAAAATATTGCTTCTACATCAGTTCATCCAAGAAGGCCAAAAAAGAGGAATAGTGTTCAGTCAAGAGGATCAAGGGCAAGGAGCAAATTGGGACCAGAAGCTAATGTTGAACGAATTGGGACACAATCATCAGTTAATTATGATTGATAAGTGTATAATCACTTGAACAAACTATGGGCACAACTTTTAGATTTTTTTATAGTTTCGAGTTAGGTGTTTTAATTAACTTGTTTATGGAAATTGTGCATGTGTGTGACATGCTTTTTGCGTAGATATTATGCATGCATGTGACATGTTTTTTGGCAGATTTGGTATCAAACTGTTGCTGTGAAACTGTTGGATACTTTTGAATGAATTTATATTGGAAAAGTGATGCTAATGTTCATACTAAATAAATGCATTTTGGGTGTTTTTTCCAGGAGAAATTGACCACTTTTTATATATGCAAAAGCCTAAATATCTTTTTTACAATGCCTCTTTTTGTTGAAACTTGTTCCAAAAAATTACAGGTAGCCCCCTCTTAAGTTTAATATATTACAAATAACACCCAAAGTTAAGAATTTTATTACAAAGGGCATACCTGGAAATAAAAATATGCTACAATAACCTCAGGGGTATTTTGGTAATTTAAGATCCACCGTTTGCTGATGTCAGCAAAAAATTGACGGAAACCTAATTTGAGGGGGCAACTTATAATTTTGAAACTTCTCATGGGGTGGGGCGGTAATTTTTTGACTAAAAGGGTTACCAATTGTAATTATGTAAACTCCCGAGGGGTTTAGATGTAATTACCCCTAAATTCTATTGGATACATTGAAATCTACTAACTTTGTATACATACTATTCTGTTATGAATAAATGATTTTATGATAGATCGGTTAGGGTCTTATAGCAACTCTAATCGTTATTTTTTTTATCTAATTTACTCGTAAGTTTCTCCCAACGAAAAGGTCTGTTAACCCCTGGCCAGTAAAAGCCCAATTAGCAAGTAAAAATTGCAAGTACTTGAGAGTTTAGACACTATCATTTTATAAATATTAAAGAATCAAGATAGTTTTATTTTTAGTATTATACTAACCATAAGAATGAGAATATACTGAATTACAGATATACACATAGTTTAATGAATGAGGACGTACGTATGCGTATATTAATCGGTGGGTATATGTACGTGGGGATGGTCACGTGACATGGTAGTATTAAAGTGATACAAACACATGCAGTTGTGGAATGGCCGGTCACGTGAGATGCTGATAGTGAAATATCTATAGGGCTGGGCATGATGGGTAATGAGTGAAAGGAAGGAGTGCACTTTTTTATTTAGGTGTGCGTGGGACTATTTCACTAGTAGGTGTAGGAGGTACGGATTGGTTGTGGTGCGGGAACAGGACAGTGCTGCACCTCTGTTGACGTGGTCAAATCTGAGACGTTCGATTTCAAAACTGCTGCTAATGATGCAAACAGAATCACGTGATGTGTGGATGAATGAATGGTCGCTATTCATTGTTTTGGGTGCTTTTTTTCATATATAATTGTGTTCGCCAAAAATCTGCCGCGTAATCTATGGGTTGGTCAAGTTTTTAAAAATTGCTTTTAATTCTCCACATGGTCTCGTCCTATTGTTTGGTGTGGCTTCAATTTCAAACATATGTGCCAATGAGACACCAAGTAGTTTGTTAATTTTGTGGCAAGTCTACATTATTATGATAAAGAACTAGAAAAATAATTTAAGAAATAAAGATTTAAACGACTGGGGGTGGATGTTTGTTAATATGTATTTGCTATTATATTACCTAATTGATGATAATCATCTCAAATAGTAAGTTCCTAAACTATTAGGATATAGCGAACAACATATGAAAAATTAAAAATGTGATTTTTAATATATAATGGTTTCATAATTCTCTCTTCTTGGAATTGCGTTAGGCTAGAACTTACTTTTTTAAATATAAATAATATCAAAATATGTTCTACTATCAGATATAGTCATTGGTCTTAAGAGGGATCCTTATCTCTCTTGGCTAGCTTTCACTTCTTGGATTTGACCAAGTATCTTTCTGCACATTTGGTTGAACATCTGAAGCATGAGGATCAAGGTAATAAGCCAAGTCTGATGTGTACGTATCCCGGAGATTGTTTTCCTTAGATGGACGGCCCAGACCTAGAGGATAACTCTGATGAGAAAGTGTTATAGAGACGAATAGCCCATATGAAATCTTTCGAGGTGAAATTTGATGAGCATGTGTCTTGTAATGAATGATCTAGACTAAATTGTCCTCCGACTTATTTACCTAACGTTTGGAAGAACAACAAGACGAAGCTGTTAGTTGGCATTTTTTGTGTCTATAGGAATTTAGGCAGGGTTGACAATAGGAATGGGCATTCTTGGGCCAGTTTTGGTTTAATGTTTTTAGGGATAATCACACTTTGGCTCCTCAGTTCTTTCAAAATTCGCACTTTAATACCCAGTCTTTTTTTTTTCACAGTAAATTCTCCAACGTTTTCGAAACGTCCCACTTTCACACCTAAAGCTAATGCCCGTTTATTTTTCTGTCAAAATTTCACAGTAAGCTCCCCAATGTTTCCGAAATGTCGCACTTTCACACCTAAAGCTAATGTTCGTTTATTTTTCTGTCAAAATTAAATAGACAGACGTTAGCTTTAGGTGTGAAAGTGCGATGTTTCGGAAACGTTGGGGAGTTTACTGTGAAAAAAGAAATGTTGAGTATTAAAGTGCAAAATCTGAAAAAGCTGAGGGGCCAAAGTGTGATTATCCTATGTTTTTATTTGATCACTTTTTGTTGTTTTGGATGTTCTTTTGTAATTTTTCGGTGTAATTCTTTCTTTTTATATAAGGGGAGGGTCCCTGCGAAAACCCTACAAATTTTACCTAGTTTATCGAAAAAAAAAAAGTATTGATACATGTCAAATTAATGGAATGCTAAATCATCAATTTCTATATCATAAACATAGTCAATGCTGGAGAGAGTGGGGAAAGAAACAATAGAAAAACTCTATTTTAATTTATAATTTTTAAACACTATATAATAACTATCATACTATATGCAATATATAATTAGTGCACGACATGGTCACTTAATGTTTTGCAGGAAACATGGTTCATTTATTTATGATAGCTAGATCCCGTTCTTGTTCCATATAATAAAACGAAGTGTCATTATATAATGATAATTTTTCATCAACATGTTATAAAGAATCGCCGACTATTTCAGAAATAATTATTAATTATTTGATGAAGTGAAATTAGTAAGTAATATCGGGGGATTTTGTTGTCTATTCTTTACTCCTAGACAAGAATTTGATTTTGACCAAATAAATTAGATATGGGACAAGACATTGAATAAGACACACCAACTTACTATAGTCTACACTTATAGTATTAATTTATTATGAAATGTCGAAATGTTATGTGGACTTTTTTACTGTTAAATACTTGGTCGTCAATAGTGGTTATTAGAAATTGGGAAGAAAGAAAGAAAGAAAGTTGGAATGGAAAATTAAAGAATAAATTACTATGTGAAAGTATAGACTAATACATACATATTTCTATATATTTATATTAAATATTCAAGCTTAGAATAACAAAGTATCAAGCAAAAGAAAAACATTACCCAAAACAAACGAAACTGCATTTTTAATAAAATATTTCAAAATAAAAGATCTTTGAACTAAGTGTGAGTTTTAGTTCGAGATCACTTTCGTATCCAATTATTTCACTGGTGTACAAATCAAGAGCTGCTCTAAAAGTTGAAAACAAATCAAAATTAAAAGGTAAAAAATCTATACCTAATCACGTAAAAAATGTAAAACTAAAAAGAACTCGCATCATATTCCATGCTCATATATAAAAACAAGATATTTTTTTCTTAATTTAAATCTTATTCCTTGATGTCCAAGTTTTACAGTGGCAGAATCGTAGTTTTTCCCAAGCACAGCCCCCAAAAATTAACAAACTGGAAATTAGCTGTACTCGACTACCAGAAGTCAGAAACGCCTACGTTGCCGAATCGCAGCATTACGAGAAAAACAGAACGGCACCCAGCACACTCTCCAACTTCACGCTCCAGATAACGCGTGGCTTTTAATATCTAGGACAGCCCAGTTTCATTGGATCGTGGACTTCACGCGAAGTGAAATGAAAACACGATAGAGATCCCAACAGCTTAGGAATCTTTTACCAACCATGGCATGGCATGGCATGATATATGCATGGAGTTATGGCTCATGCTAAACGGATGGACATGCCAGCTCATCATGCATTTATACTTACCGAGAAATACGTATTTCACCAGAATCTCTACGTATAGTATAAATACACTATACAGCCCATTTTGACCGCATAGGAAAAAGCTAAAACCGCAGGAAAAAAGAAAAACCTTATTTCACCATTTTTAACAGCAGACCAAAAGCCATTCAGAGACGCACAGTGACTGAGAAAAAGACCCAGAGAGCCAAGAAAGTCAGAGAGACAGAGAGAGAGAAACAAGAGATAAAACAAAGCTGGTAGGCGAAAGCGTATAGCCATACGTATGTCTGTATTCAATGTTTTTTTTAAATTTGATTTGTTTCAGATTTTCGATGTAACACCACGATATTTTTCTGATTGATGTTTTTTATTTTATTTAATACTTCTGTTCTCCTTGAGATTTGCGTTCTTGTTCAGTCAATTGATCGTGGTGGTGTTGGCATTTTACAGTCAACCGTTCTCATAAAGAGTAGATGAGTTTTTTACTGTTTCACAGTCTGAAGCTTTTTTTGTTGTTGGTGTGAAATAAAAGAAAGTAATTAATAAAACCCACTGCCCATTCTCGATAGTCTACTTTTTGCACTCTATATTTACACACACAAAAGATAGCTGATTATTTCTCTTAATTTTCCAGTAGTAGTAGAAGAGGTCTTTGTCAACAGTTTTGTTTCTGAAAGTATTTCGATAATACCGTAGTCCTGATCTTTGTCATATTGGTATTCTGGCAGGAAATCATAACCATTGATTTCTAATCCCCTTTCCACACTCCTCAGAGTGTTTCTACTTCTTTGGTTGTTGATAGATAGATAGAGATACATACAGTGTCATATTTACACTCTATAAATAGGTTTTTCTGATACGATTTTTCTTCTCTTTTCCTCTGGGTGCTCTTTTTAACTGAAGTTTTGAGAAGACAGGAAGAGGGCTGTTTGAGGTCCGTTGGTTGGGGGGGGGTTTGGCGCAAGATATTTTATGTCGGCAAGTTCTGGTTTGGCGGCTGTGTTTGGGGCTCCGTCGAAGCTCTTTTTATCTGCTCAGTGCATGCGAAAACCCCTCTGCTGTGGACCTCAGCAGAGCAAGCTCTCGTTCTTTCCAACTGTTTCGATGCGTTTGAGGCCCAAAAGGTAGAAAACCTCTTTCCTCCTTAAACCCTATGTGGTTTATTGTTTTTCCTCTTAGCTTTTGCTTTTAATTTGTTTTTTGCTGCTTTGGTGGGATTTTTATGGATGGTTTTGTAGATTTTTATGAGTTGATCTGTATTTGATTTGTACCTATCATTATTTTTTTTGTTTGTCTTGTGTTTGCAGGACTTGTTCTGGAGTCGTTTGCTTTGGTGGTTATCACATAAACATACTATTTAATCTTTTCTTGTTCCTGAGAAGTCCACTAACATAAAAACTCCTCCGTTTTAAGACTTGAGGTCCTTCTATTCTTCGTTTACTGGTACCTTGGCTTTGCTGCTTCTATTTATTAATTGTTTTGGTGGACACAATTTTGTGGGTATACTTTTTGAGAGAGTATTGGAGTTAATTTAATCTGAGAAAATCATGCCGGAGCCTCGGAAATCAGTTCCTTCAAACAAAGAAATTCTTATCCGAAAGCCCAGAGTTAGGCCAGAACACACCCGACCCATGAGGAAAATCCGGATAATTTGCAACGACCCGGATGCAACAGACTCATCTGATGATGAGCGAGTTTCTGAGAGAAAAGAGAAAAAAGTCAAGCGTTTTGTTCAAGAAGTTTGTTTCCCAATTGGTCATCCAACCCTACCCATTGCTGTTGCTCCAGAATCCGAGAGTTCAGCTCAAGAGAGCAACAATGGCTCAAAAAAGAAGAGGGATCCTCCCTTGTTTGGAAGCAAACCAAAACCAAGCTCTGTTACTGGGAAATACAGAGGCGTTCGTCAGCGAAAATGGGGCAAATGGGCTGCTGAAATACGGGACCCGATTCAGCATAAACGGGTCTGGTTGGGTACTTATAATACCGCTGAGGATGCATCAAGGGCATATGAGATTAAAAGACTGGAATTTGAGAAGTTGGTGAATAATAGTATAGACTTTTCTTCTGAGAAGAGTTCTAATGATGAGAATGAATTGCCCGTTTGCTCTCCCGTGGCTTCTAAACAAGCTGAGAATCCAAGAAAGCATCAGAATGAAGCCAATGTTTCTGTGTCTGAGGATTCTAGTGGAAGTGTTGTTTCTCTCACTTCCCATACTTCTCCCTCCTCTGTTCTTGAGTTGGATTCACTGACATCTGGTAATTTTGAAAATTGTGATGCTAATGTTGTTGATGAGAAGATAGCTGAATCCTGCCTTCTGATGGATGAGGAACTGATGGCTCTAGCACAAATTGGAGAAGAGTTAGATTTGGACATGGAGCTTAATTCCCTCATGGGATGTGACGATTTCGCCCCTTCGTTGGACGACTTCATCGACGGTTTTGATGATCTTCCAATTCTTGGATTGGAAGGTGGAGATCAGCAGGCCAGTGCTTTGCCGGATTTCGACTTTGATTTTGACTTGGAGATTTGCAATGAAGCTTTTGCTTGGATGGATGATGCTCCCACATTTATTAATGGAGCACAACCCCTTATGAATGGAGCTTCTCTCAATATAGCATGCCCTTAAGTTTTGCAGTTAGGAGTATTTTAATGTTTTTAAGTGTTAATTAAGTTATTTGAAGTGTGTTTTAGCGGACTGAATAATTCAGTTCTGAGATAGTGTTCTTGTGAAGCGTCAGATTTCTTGTTTGTCTGAGAAGAGAGTTTAGTTGTTTTGTGAGATTTTGGAGAATCCTTTGGGTTTTTTCTGGTGCTATTTGAGCCGTCCAAGGGATCTTCAATATCTCAGTGGTTTTGCTGTTGCAGAGTTTACATTAGTAGTAATATGTATCGTCCCGTTTTTGGGTCTAGATGTCAGGATTTAAATTAAGTAAAAATTAGTTTTGATGGAACTATTATAAATTTATGTTCTTTAATTTTTATGAGATTTACTATTTTTTTTATTTTTTTTTGTATTTTATAGTTTATTAATGATTAAATGCATGGTTTTTCGATTCGTGTTTAGAGTTTTGTTGTCAAATTGTTTTATTTTATTTCATCTAATATTGATTCGTTGAAACATCATTTTCTATGCGTTAAGATCAATTACAACAAGTGCACAGGATTCAAGCCATATGTTCTTTTCATTGATTTTATAGTTAGGATTGAAAGTAACAGATTTCTGCGTGCAGCTCTATTTACCTCCAATCATCATATGTAATGAGACAATTCGAATCCGAGTCAAATTTTGCAAATGGAGGACTTGAATCATAGATTATGTCCAAATGACCCATAAAAGTTTTTCTTTTTCTTAATTCCTTTAACTCTCTTTACTTTCAAACTCGTAATTTATATTTAAACTAGTATAACATCAAACTACTATAAATTTGACAGTGCATTGAAGGAAATTTATGGTATACCTAAGGGTAAGAATGTATATCAAAATGTTAAACGGACTAAATGTACTTTAATACATAAAGAAAAAGGACATGGTTACTTTAAAAATTGTTTGTGGTATTTCCCATACACGCTCTACACTTTTTATTGGTGTAAAAATAGCTTATCTTAACTTTAAGTACTATAGAGAAACGTGTTAGTATTTTTTGGGTTTCTGGCAAAAAAGGTTAGTGTATGTATTTTTGTGTGTACGTGGGCCATATTTTATTGCTACGAATCCCATCTTTTCTCAGTGTAAGCTTTGCCATGCAATGGACATATGCTATTTGAGGCCGTTAAAACATGTAATTCTGCTAGCTGTATCCAAATTCTTTAACAAAACTATAAGAAAAACAAATGAAATCTTTTAACGAATCCATATCCAATTATTAAATATGAGGTGTTTAATTTATAATAACTTTGGCAAATTCTTCTCTTGAGCTAACTTTTAGTCTTGAGTTTTCCAGTCTTGAATGTTTATTACTAAACATAGCAAATTGTTTTCCATAAAATACACTAAAATTATTCTTATAGAATTATATATTATTATAATTTTTTAAGAGATAGATATTACGAATTTTCAATAAAGACAAAAGTGTACTTGTCTTATGCAATCTTACATAGATCTTGAGAGCAATCTTACATAGATCTTGAGAAGAAAATGACTGCCTTAAACCCTAAAACCCAGCTCATTATATATTTTTTGTAAAAGAAGTCAAAAAATCCAAAAAATGTACGTACCTGTTTTTTTTAATGGTGGCCCGTGACATGAATGGCTTTGGTTGGTAGCAAATTGTTGGCACTGCTTTAATGTGTTTTTGTAGGTTGCTTCCTGTGTGCATTAAATCAAGTACTTTGCAGAATTAATGGGCCAAAGGGAAAATTACTAATAATTTGTCAGAATTATTATTGTGTTAATTACTGAGAATAAATTGTGGTTCAACATTGTGTGGCGTGGGATGAATCTATTTTCTTGAAAAAGAAAAATAATAGGTAATTATGGAAATGGTGGGCTATGACACCTTGTCACCAACCACCCACTTATACAATAATGGATCATTACTTCTTTTCTTCCTATGTATTTATTATGATTTCACTTATTAGTTGCTCATATTTCCTAAGTAACCACATGAAAGTTGACCATATTGTCAGATATATATTTCCAGACATAAGGTACACACTTGCTAGTTGCTACTAACTTTAGTGTTAGTTGTATTGAGATTTTGATTGAAAAATATATCTCTTTAGAAATACTTCATAAGAAAAGATTATAAGTAATTTCAATTTGGGATAACTTATTCTAATATTACTCTTATTCAAATATGTAAATATGTTTAATTTTGGAGTTATGATGGAATTCGATTTATACATGTAAGTACACTTAATTTTGGATTTCTAATTTAATTAAATACTTCATTTTTCATATACCCTCTGATCCCATTGGCTATTTCGATCAAAAAATAAAATAAAATAAAATATTGATATAGGCTATCATTACTCGTAGAAAAGATACTAACCAATTATGGGTGCCAAATTTTGAGTACTAATGAGTAATGAGCATGTGAATATAATTCCAGTTAATTGTTTGGACTTAGGAAAAAACATCTTAGCTAGTCCTTCAGTTGTCGAATCAAGAAACTTAGAACTATCACGCATCAACAAAGAACATCAATCTTATTATTTGATGATTTTATTTTCCGTACGTAAATATTTTCGATCCTAAGAATTATTTATCAATTTCTAAGAGTTGGCAATCTCGAAAAGTAGAAATAAAAACTTAATTCCGCAATCGTAGGCCGACTTTTTCTTGAATCTTGATTGGCTTAAACTTCAATATTGTCGGTCCGTTAGCTTTGAATATTCCATATATATATATCTTTTTTTTTTCTTTCCCATTTCTAAAGAAGAAGAAGAAACATTATTATTATTATTTTTTTGGGGTCAGAAATTATTTTTATAATTTTCTGTAGACCAAGTTAATTAATAGAAGAGTATTGTGAGTAGGGCCTCCCTTAAAACATAAATTCTTGGATACTACCCATATTGGGAAATTCTGCCATTAGTTAGCATTTGTAGGTGATTAATATTAGTTCCCTTTAATTTTAGCCATTAGATATATAGATCTAATGTGAACCATTTATTTTTGTATGACTTATCATCTATTATTTAGATAAAGTGAAATTATTAAATGTTTATCTAATTAAACAAGTTTTACATAATTATATAATAAATCATATTTATTACGTGTTTTAGTTAAAATAGTCCACTAAAAATATAGATCTAATATTCGGTATTCTATGTGGTGTATTAATATTTTATGTCTTTCTTTTTTTCTATACTTACAAACCAATATCTAGATTAATATTATATTTTATATAATATATGTACACTAACATAAAAGAATATAATATTGTAAGATGCACTATTAGTATATTTAATAAACTACTTAATTTGTTTACTGGTGAACATAAAAAATTATTATTAATAACAATTCTAATAATCGTATAATATAAAAATAATTAATAATAATCGTATAATATCATGAATGTTATGCAAAATTCAAAATATGATTTCACTTGGGTAAATATTTTGAATTTAGAGGAATAATACTTGTACTGCTTATGTGCAACGTCTAGTATATATTACACATCTTTTAGTAATGCTTATTAATTTTTATCAACAAATTTTGCATTTTTTAAATAAATGTAACTGGTTTATTTAAAAATGTTATAATATGTCCATTAGGCTTAGCAGCTATACACCTATTTAATTAGACGAGATCAGATAATACAACATCAGATGATAATAATAATAATAATAATAATAATAATAATAATAATAATAATAATAATAATAATTAGAATTTAAAAACAAATGAATTTGAATGGTATATGAGTTAATTATAACTTTTGTTCATGAGAATAATAAATTTAGCGTAAATGAGATAGTTAAATATTGGAAAATAATTATGTATACTACAAGTCCTATATTTAAGGGAAAAAAATAACTACTAAATCTCATATAAAATTAGGAGATTTGATATTTTTAAAAATTTTTCAAATTGTAACACTTATCATGATCTTAATGTGTGACTAATATTAGTCATGTATAATCGTGACTAACCATAAAGACTCTATCTTCATGCTTGACATGATCTCAAAATCATTTAATGGGCTCTAGATTGTACGGAAAAGTTATTATCTTTTTTTTTTTTGTTATTGCAATTTCTCTTGAATAAAATATGCTTTTGCAAGTTGCATATGAATATTAACTTTCATTGTGGATAAAGAATAATGCTCTATTAAAATTAAAATTGGAATTGAATTTTTTTAAACTTAGTTTTTAACTGAATATCAATTCATGTAAAATAAAAATATAATATCCAGTTATTGAATTAATATGGAAAACAAACAATACATATTAATTAACCTAGGAGATATTTTCCTTCTGTTTTCTAGAAGATTAATATAAATGGGCTTGATGGGCGGTTGTGCTATTACTATACGGTCTCAAATTATGAATTGGGCTGCCATGTCCAATTTCCATTGCTTGAGCAGATCGTAATTCGCAACTACTCTTCATTAAAAAAAGCCCAATAAACTTATTTCTTTCCAGCTGTAGTGAGATTGAAAATATTTTACATATATACTTTGTGTAAAAAGAAAATCCGCCAAACTTTCGTGATTTGTTGAGCTCCTTGGCATTTAAATCCAAATTTAATATTGATAATCTGATTCTAATAGCAGGATTTCCAACCGAATTTTATTATTTATTAAGGGGAGCAATACTAGGGCTGCAAACAAACTGAACCGATTCGATCAAAGGTTCGAGTTCGAACTCGAGAAATTCGAACTCAGTTCGCATATGTATCGAACCGAACCCGAACCTCCTGTTTCTAGGTTCGGGGTTCGCGAACCGATTCACGAACCCTATATATATTAATAAAATAATTAATATATATATTTATATATTATTATATGTAATATAATTTAATAATATATAATATATATAATATTATTCGCGAATTGAACCGAACTTCTATTCGAACCGAACTCAAACCTCTAATCGAACCGCACCCGAACCTGTATTTACCGAACCGAACCCGAACATGTATTTACCGAACCGAACCCGAACCTCAACTCAAACCGAATCCGAATCCTTTTTTCATGGATTCGTTAGGGTCGGGTTCGAGTTCGAGTTCGTTTAAATTAGTTCGAACCCGAACCCGAACCTTAAAAAAATGCTAAGATTCGGTTCGATTGCAGCCCTAGCCGATTGTACAAAAACTTTGACATTTTGGGCCGGTGCCCTGTCCAAGATTTGAACATGGAAACTTGTCAGATGACAAGATCTCGAGTATCCTTTGGGGGGCCGGAGTGCCACTGCACAAACAAGAAATTATGGTACACAAAATATCGAGTTTGGCCGATGAAATGGGCAAACGCAGCCGGCAATGAAGATCGCAAAGTTTTAGCTACCCATGCACGTCTTTATAAGCATAATTTCTTGTATGTGTTGTTGACAGATTGATGTTGTTGTGGATCTTTTTTCGCTGATCTGTGATGTTAATGTTGTTGATGAGTTTGGAAGAAACAACTGATACTGTGATACATATAGAAATTTCCACATGTTTTGTTGCTCTTTATTTTGTGTTTTATGTGACCCACGTTGTGTTCTTTTATGAAGAAATAATGACACCTGCCCTAAGCTAGCATAGCGCGCTATGGATTTCGACTATGATAATTAAAAGGCCAGCAATTAAAAATAGATACAATAATTTCTCATAAACTTTAAATAGGTTAAGATAATTAATCGGCATTTATTCTATGCAAGATCACCCTCATTATCAAATGTTTAAAAAAATCAAATATTGGTAAAGATTTAATTGTAACTAAATCTAGATTAAGTTAGGATCCTAGAGAGTTCAGGGATACTTGTACATTGAATATGTAAGTTTGGAAGATTCTATTATATTTTGATTTGGATTTGTTTTGGGTTGGGCAAAATAAAATCTCCAACAGAGGATTTTGAAAGTTCAAATATCATATCATATATTGATTCTCATAAATTAGAAATTCTTTTTAGATAAGTTAGTTACCAAAAATCAGAAAACATTCCAAATGATGTCCAAAATCACCTAAGCTAAGATACGATTAAGTTTGGTGCAGCATGATCACGAAATATTCAGGAATATTATCTTCAGGGATATTCACATTACCGTTTCACCTTGGTTTGTTTAGGTTCAAATAAAAGAACATCCATTATTTGTGACAGAAGCTGAAACTAAACTGGTTAATCTATTTTATGCAACATTTTTCTGCGGATCTTCAAGAAATCCTCTTTGCTGGAAACTCAAAATGCAGTCATCAAACATTTGTTCCAATGTTTTGAGAGGCGGCAGCCCAAGTTCAATAATCTTGCTACTATCCATGCTATGTGGATTGTTATCTCCTTTCTGACTGCTACACCTGCACAAACAATGAAACGAAATCTCACACATTTTTTACTACAATCTACTAATTAACAATATCATTAACTGCATTATTAATTAATGTTAAACCATTTGATTTGTTGGACTCACTTGTCAACATAAGGATAAGATGGATATTTCGCCCTCAACATTTGTATAATTTCTGACCAGTGAGCAACTGAGCTTGAACATATAAGTCTCCCCGACGCTTTACTTTCTTCCATTGCCAAAATATGCGCATTCACGACATCATCTATGTGCACGAAGCCAATAGTCGTGTTTGGATATTCCCCACTTAGGCCTAAACAGAGAAACACGAAAAGGGTACAATTGCAATTTAGAGCAAGTAACCAGAAATCCAATTCAACTGGTATAAGCTAAGGGAAAATTACATCTACAACCCCTCAAGTTTTCGCCAAAATTACATTAGAAAAAACCCAGATTTCATTATTACATAAACGCCCCTTAAGTCCAACTGTGTAACAGTTAATGCAGTTTAAAACCTAATCAAGGCCTTTGTTTGTTACAATTTTTGACAAAATTTATATGAACAGTGAAACCTCAGAGGGGTTTTTGTAATTTCACCAAAATTGAGAGGTACTAAACGTAATTTCCCCTATAATATAGTAGCTAACCTTTAATAACAGCAAGTATAACTAGCAATGTGCTAGTTGGCTGTGGTGCAAGTATGGGACCAACTACAAATGAAGGGTTCACAACCACAAGATCAATCCCACTTTCCTTAGCCAATTTGCATGCCTCTTGTTCTGCTATTGTTTTTGCATAAGCATACCACAGCTGCAAATTACTACATATGTCAAACATTTAGCAAACTAATCACAATAATTATCACAACGTTAACTTAGAATTGATTATTACATTGTGGTTTTTACAGTATTCTGGATCACTCCAATGAGATTCATTGAGAGGTGACACTTTTCCGACATCGTATCTGTATCTAATCGATGAGCAAGATGAAGTTAAGACAACCCTTTTCACAGTGGTGGCTTTCTTGCACGAGTTCAGCACATTTAAGGTTCCTTTTATGCATGGATCAATCAAATTCTCCTGTAATATTCAACTATTCATCAAATGAGACATACAATGATTTAAGTATATATGAAATTAGTGATTTGATGATATAACCTTGATATTATGATCATTGGCGACGAGCACTGGAGAAGCAGTGTGGAATACGCCATCCACACCTTCAACAGCCCTGTCGAAACTTCCTTCTAGAAGCAATTCAGCTTTCATGATCTTTAGCCTTTCCTTGGCTCCATTAAGCTCCCATAGATAGCTTACTTTTTCTTGATTTTCTTATGTGCCAGAAAATTAAGGGAACATTTAGTAAATACCAGTATGATCATTCACTACAAAACATAAATCGGTTGAATTTAATAATTAATGCATATATACCTGGATCCCGGACGGTGGTTCTTACAGAATGACCCTTTTCCAGCAGCGATTTGATGAGATAAGCTGCTATAAATCCAGTGCCTCCAGTCACGCAATACTCCGGCATATTAACCTTATTCAGCTTGTGTTTAATTCTCTGTTCTTGCCTGCAGGTTATTCAGGCACTGAGCATTTATAAGTTGTTTTCTTCTGTTTTCGAGGAATTAAAGATTGTGGGTTACTACTTACTAGTCTGAAGTTTGGTATGAGTTTGGTGGGGGTGAAAGAAAGTCGTGTTTATGACAACACAGCGGTCCCCTACAATTCATGCAATTCCAACTTTTCTTGTCTCTTTCAATCCAAAGGGATAGATAGAAAGTGCGACTGGAAAATGGATATTGGTTCAGAATTCAGATCTTCCACAGTAAACAAATATAATTGTAAAAACTAAAAACAAAAAGGGCGCACTTCATAGTGGGCTGTATATATTATTATCTTCAAATTTATATTAAATTATAATTTTTTTTTAAAATACTTTTAAAAACGTTTTTCTGTATTTTATTTATTTTGAGGAAGGTGAAATAGTGGACTGAAGGGCCCAACTGCCTAGGAATAGTGGACTGGGTCATATTCAGATGCCTAAGCCCATGAAGTGTAGAGTTCTACCTCAATCGAACTAACAAAATGGGCCTACTGGAAATCAATTTAGACCCATCGGCCCAGCTCATCTGCGTCTTTAGCGAAGTACTTGTCAAAATTTCTTATGGTAATTGAAAGAGAAAAGTAATATATTCAGAGAGTGACGGAAATTATATTCTCTACAAAATTAATTACAATCTGAACAAACTATGCGAAATAAAATTTGAGTACAAATAGTTTATATGTCAAATTTTATATATATATATATATATATATATATGAATATTTAATAAAGTTTGATATGAATTTAATCTTTTTAATATATATAGCTAGTAAATTAATGATATGTAAAAAACACTTTAAATAAATAATATGAGAAAAAAATAAAGTAATATATAAGAGTAATAGGTTAATGAATAATGGGAGAGATGATAGAGAATTGAGAGATCAGGAGAGGTCAGAGGAGAGAAGAGAGAGATAAATATTTAGATAGGAAAGTACGTGGGAGTAGGGGTGTGAAAAATAATCAGAAACCGAAAATCGAATCGGTTTATCTTTTGGTTTGATTATATATATTTTTTCGATATTCATTTTTAATCGAAACGAACCGAGAAAAAGATTGAGAATACAGAATAAAGAAAAAAGAAACAAATTAACATTTAATACTCAAACACTTAAATTAAAGTTAGATGTTATTTAACTACTACTTTATATTGAGGCTAATATTTTATTTACCTAATAGCCCAGATTTTTATTTTTACAATAATTAACCACATAAATTAGAAATACACATGTCAATCAATCCATATATACAAATTAAGTAGAAATGTGAGTTGAATGCAGCCAAGAAAACAGCTCTCTTAGATGGTTGAGTTGTTGCCTGTCACCAATTTATAGTATGGTCCTAGCAAGCACATATTTAATTTCAGAAAACCCTAGATAGCTCGAGTGAAGGAATATTTTCTCATGTTTTTTATTACATATTGATCATATTTGTACTTAATATGACAAGTCTGGCATCTATATTATCTTATTGCATGTAATTGGTTTTTTGTTGATGAGATTTCGTTCAAAGACTAAAACTGAATCTCATATTTTCATAATTGAGAATTTATTATTGGGAAAATGTATATCAATTCTATTGAAACTTTATTAATCACTAATTTTTATTTTTTTTGGTAGAATTTATTAATCACTAAATGCATATAGTAAGTTGTAGACAAAAGGAAATTAGCAAAAACAAAAACAGAATATATAAACTTAATCATTCCTTCTATCCAGATTTAAGCACATAAAGATATAGTACATAAAAAGAAATATTACAAGTCCCATATGTGACAATACGAGATCTCTAGCAGGTTATATGATGGTTAAAATGAACAAATTAACTAACAATAGGAATATATGATGCTAGCTAATAAACTTTAGTCAGGTCAAATTAATTAGTCGTGCATGCTAGGTTATCCCCACTATTCTTTTCATTTATTAAAGATAAAGACGACTATCAATGAAAAAGAAATTAAACCACCACATGCATAGCGTAGCAACGGTCTCGGGTTTGAGTCTCTGAGAACACAACTGTTATTAGTATGGAGATCGAACTTTGTATCTGCACACTCTCACCGGTATAATTAATTACTTATTATTTATGATCAGTCAAAAGAGCATGAAATTGGCGTTGGGATTGTTGCCTGAATCATCGAGCATGATGGTGAAATCAAGTGTCTAGCTAGGAGCTAGCTCATATCTCGATCAGACCAACCAATGCACATAAATAATACTTAACCTAGCTAAAGCAAACTGATGAGAGTGACACTCGATATATAGATGGGTATAATCAGTACTGGTGTGTAATATATAGCCGTATACTTCTTCTTCAACGCTCTTTTCTTATCATTCAATTTAATTTCTGAGTACTTAGGTTGGTGAGAAGGTAATGACATGTTTGGTAAGTGTACATGTAAGATACTAAAGATGACAAGAACTGCAGATTTATTTAATTTGTGAGCTCAATAGGCTGGTTGAATCATATATGAGATTCTGACTAATTAAACTTAGAATTTTTTAAGCCCAGAAATAATTATATACTCTTGAGCTAGTTGACTAGATCATATATTAGTTTCTTTTTTTTTATGTATTTTATTATTTATATTATAAATGATAATAAATATATTTTTACAAGCTAGCAGCTTTTAATCGATCTTAACTTTGAAATTTTCGGTTTGAGCTTGAATTTGAGCCTAAATTCATAACCTCTAAGACGAGCTTGACCTGCACGCTTCAGCATAAAAAATTGTAAAATCTCGACTCAAACTCAGATTTATATACACTCATATGATCAAGGGTACTCTTTAAATTGCTGCCAATTATTCCGCCGGCCATCTTACTAGTAGAACTGTAGAAGCCAATCAGCTGATCCTCTCGTCAGGTGCAACACAACTTTGAATCAATTTCAATTTTCGGGCTTTAGAAGGGAGGGGCCATTAAAAATCTCAATCAGGCTAGCTATTTTCTCACTAAATAAATGACATTATAAATAAGAGCTCGACAGCCAACTACAGAAGTAAACAACCCTTTAAGTATTATCTAATTTTATTATTAATAGTATAGATAAAGTATTAATTTTGACCCAAAAAAAAAACAGTATAGATAAAGTGTACACACAACATAACTTCCAGAACAGTACAATCTTCCTTTCAGAATCAGATTTCAGAAGAATATCGCTTCAAAATGAAAAGTACGTACTCGCCAATTTCAGGGAATCAAACTTAGTACAGATGCCGACATAATATATAACTTATATGCTTGAAAAAGCAAAGTCCCGACATAAAAATTAATATTCCGGTACAAACAGTACTTCCTGACACAAATTAAGTAATTATAATTTCACTGGATAATATCTTATTTCTCGACAAATTAAGAAATCCTAACAGAACAACAATACCGCTAAATCTTGACAACCTCAGGGATATAAACCGGATACTTATCAATGCAATCAGCCCACGGCCCCTCCACCGGAGTTTTGATCGTCCGATTACATTTCCAGACTGCGCTGTTACACTTAAATCCACTCCCAAATGCTATCTGCCACACTCGATCACCTTTCTTCATTCTCCCCTTTGATTCAATGTAACTCAGTTCATACCACAGTGAAGATGAAGAAGTATTCCCAAATCTATGCAACGTCATCCTGGACGCCTCCACATGCTCCTCCGTCAGCTGAAGGCTTTTCTGCAGTTCGTCGATCACTGCCCGGCCGCCGGCATGGATGCAGAAATGCTCAAACGCCTGTTTGAAGTCGGGGATATATGGTTTCCACTTTGAGTTGATCATTTTTCTTCCGATGAGGGATAAAGCAAATAAGAGCTGCTCAGATGCGGGGAGAACGAGAGGGCCTAAGGTGGTGATATTTGACTTCAAGGCTTCTCCGGCGATTCTCATGAGATCGATGTTCAATTTTATCCCGACATGTCCTTCTGGGTCTTCTTCTTGCGATACACATTTGTATGATTTGTCATCAGCACCTTTATGGGTTCTCACCACGTGGGACAGACGGTATTTTGCACGGCGGCGCTCCGACCGCCTGTTGGATAAGAGAACAGCGGCGCCGCCCATTCTGAACAAGCAGTTGGGCAGAAGCATGGCTCTTTCTTTCCCCAAATAGCTATTCGGGGTTAGAATCTCTGTGCTTATAACCACAGCATTGGAATTAGGATATTGTTGCAGAAGATCTTTAGCTAAATCAATGGATATCAAACCAGCACTGCACCCCATCCCCGACAGATTGAAGCTCCTGATATTACTCCTCAATTTGTACTTATTAATCACCATAGCCGTCAGAGACGGCGTCGGGGAAAAAAGACTGCAGTTCACAATCAAAATATCCACATCTTTGGGCTTGAGCCCTGTTTTCTGGAAAAGAGAGTCCATGCACGAGAAAATGACGAGCTCGGCTTCTTCTCTGGCGAGCACCATGTTGGGGCAGGGCGGGATGTAATGTATTGCAGGTGGCAAACAGGTTTCTTCCCCAAGGCCTGAGCGCTCGAGAATTTTCATCTGGAAATGCACGCTTTTAGGTTCTGTGAACAGACCCAGCCTGGAGTGCTCCATGAAACCGGCAAACGAGATACGGAAGCTACGCGGAGGCTTGAATAAAGCGAAGTCGACGAGGTAAACAGTTCTTGGCCTGGACATGAAGAAGACAGTACAGGAAACGATTATAACAAATAAGGAAGTTATGATATGGATTACGGAGAAATGCATGGAGTTCCATAATTGGAGTATATCTTCAGGATTTGTACGCAGGGCTTCGATGGAAAATACAGCCACTATTGGAACAAGCAAGAAGTAGAAGAAGTGGTTTACGAGATATTGGTATCCTAGTTTTGCATATTTGAGCTTTACTGATTGGGTGAACTCCGGAATTTTTGGAGCTGCCATGATTGGGTTGGGTTGAAATTTGGAAAAAAGAACTGAGGAATTTAAAGAGTATTGAGTATTGAGATAGGGGATGGTTGCCAGCTGGGGATTAATGATGGCAGGCAACAAAAGGATAGGTGGGGAGACTCGTTTTCAATCGACCATTTACAGTATCTAAGTGTGGAAAAAATTGGATTAAAATAAAATAAAATTGTAGAGGCTGAAATAATTATAATTCATAAATTAGTTGGTCTATAGCTAATAGCTGGCTAAAATGGATTAGAATTAATTAATATATCTAGCTAGGATGTTAGAGAAGGCTATAAATTCTCTAATCTTATGTATTTTCCACCATTATATTTATGAATTCTAACAAAAAATTAATGATATTTGATCTAGCAGATTGATCAGTTCACTAAAAAGGAATTGTACGTTATCTCCCATGTAGGAGTTTAATCATGATAACAATTTTAACGTGAATTGATAAATTGTTAATTTCGTTGCAAGCAAATCAATAAAACCTAGATCTGGATTTGTACTGTGCTTCTTCTAACCCTTTTCCTGAAATCTAGCTAAATTCAAAAGTAAAAATATTAACTAATAAACGAAGTAGTACTTCTGTGCCAAACATTGTCTAGTTATTATATACAAGGATAATAATTACAAAAATATCTGAGATTTTGATTAAACATTCGAAAACCATCAAAATCTTGAAATCTTACGAGTAAGTACTCTCTGATGGTCTGGTTAACTCAAACTTTATAAATACCCCTCAAGAAATAAGTGTAACATTGCAAGACCGGAGGGTAACTCGGAGTTTTAAGTGTACTTGTTGCAGGTTTCCAAATATGAAAATGGAATAATGCTTCAAAATCCTCACGTACATTGTAGTTATTTGGAGTACTGTTTGGATGAGGAACTAAAAATATATCTGAACTTTGATCAACTAACTATAATTTGATTCTGAATTTACAAATTAATGTTACATCTCATGTTACAATAATACATATATACGACATGAGTATTAGCTAGTATGGAAGAGTGAAAGGAAAATGATATTTTATGTGGTAATTTACATCCGCCACTCCTGACATTTTAGATTACAAATTAAGCCCTCTTATTAATTTCTAGAATTACAAAAATATTCTTAATGCTACGTTATTTATGTAAAATTTGTGAAATTGTGGCATGGTTTAAACCGCATTCATTCTTAGATCGATAGATTGTAAGAAATAAGACGCTAGGGCTAGTTTATGTGAAAATACCCAAAATCCAAATTTGAAACAAAAATGACTAATTTGTAGTTACATCTAACCTCAAAAATGACTAATGTGTTGGAAAAGTTGTATCTTCGTTTTTTAGTAAAAGAACTTAATGAAGAGTACATCAAAGTGTGAAATGTTAGGTAAGTCCGTAAGTGAGTAATTGCATCTGTATAATAATTATTTGACTCTACAGCTTGTGAATTAAAAAACGATTGAGGAGAAAAGTACGGCTCCAACTAATATCTAGAGTAAATTATTTATGAACTGTAATAACTGATTAATTGGGTCAATTATATAGAACATGCCGAGGTATGGTAAACCATTCGAAACCTGTAGACGTGTTCGTGTCGTGTCAGTGTTTCAAGGATTTATTCAACTGTTCGTATCTTTATTGAATATTGGTTAGGCAAATATATGTACTAATTTTATTCAACTGTTGGTATATTTATTTAACCTAACGTACCACATAATCCCTAAGTAGCTAGGCTCTAATTAATTGTATAGGTTACCTATCTGGAATTTTAGATTACCTTGATCTCCCGCAACTAGATTATTACTTCCTTCTCCATGTTCCACAGCCATAACTACATTCATTTAAGGTGGCTAGCTTGTCATTGTCTGCCATCTCTTTTAATTGTCATTAATTTGAGTAGCTTGGATATTGGTACGTAGACAAATTGTGAAAATTAAAATAATTAATATGAAACTCGATCGGGTAATTTATTGTTAATTATTTACTATTTTTAATTTATTATTTACAGATCTAGTTCTCAATTCTCTCTCTGACTTTCCCTTTAGCTCTGGCTTTCTACAAAGCTTAGTTACGTTTCTAGCTTCAACCTTAAATAAAGTTGCATCATCATATGTGAAATTTCATCTTAAATTTTGTTGCTCAAAAGTCCTTCAAACTACTTAAAATTGTGGGTATAAGTCAAAATTAAAGTGAGATGGCCCAAAAACGATTTTATGTTATGACTTCCTATATGCGTAGTGTGGACAAACGGCCCAAGAAATAATGTAATGGGCCTGAACCAATTTTTGGACGACCCATCTTATCTTAAATTAGATGGTCCTCCGGTGTCTGGCCCAGCAGAAGAACTACGGAGAAACAAAAACTTTGATTTCTGCCACAGTGCCACTTCAACTATCCATTAAAAAAACAAAAAAGGTCGTTTAATCTGATTGTAAGTTTTTGTGGTAGGTTAAAAAAAATCACCATCAGATTAAAAAATATGATATTTTATGGTTCAGCATATATTTTAAATATCTCTGTCTTTGTAACTAATTAAAATGATATATTCCATTTTAAGTTTGGAATAAACATATATATGTATTCGTTATTACTTATTATACACAAAAGAATCAAAATGCATTACAAGTCTGTTGATAATAAATAAAATTATTATATATATAAAAAAATGCATCTCCAACATGATTTTTGTTAAATTCTTATCATAATAATCTTTGTTTATATATAAAAAAATGCATCTCCACTGTGTGAGAACTGCTTCGTTCATTCAAGTAAAAATTCTTATTTTCAAGTCCAATTACTCCAAATCTCCAATGAGAAAAAGACTGAAGAAAATGGGTTCCAAGTTCCAAGTTCCAACTACTCTTTGACGGAACGGAAAGAGTCCTTGTGTTGTGGTGGCGGACCAAAATTACCAAAACTGCGTTTACTTTTTAGTTGTAGCTGGAAATATTCAATTCAATTTTCATAAATATTCAACCTACTTTTATGACTATAATTTTATTTTTCTTTAAGAAGGTATTTGACTTGAACAAATTAAGGAGTTAGTCAAGCAGATTTATGATGCACTTACAAACATTTAAGAAGATTTTATCAATGTCCTCCTTTTAATTTTTTTCTATGGTTTTACTTCCAATATATACGAATTGAACCATTACAGTGTAAAACTCTTTCTATTAATGAGGGTTATATTCTCATGAACGATTTAAACACGAAACTTAAGTCGACATCTGAATAAACATGAAAATGGGCCAAAAAGGTTTTAATATCTGGCAAGAATAGATTCAATGTTAAGTCATTTACTACGGTTTCATATGATATGACAGAGTTTACTTTACGTGAGAACATGGCATTGGCATATGATATGTCGTCTTCCTCTCTTTGTTTACTTTACATTTCCTTTTAATTCTTGATATATATAAGTCGGTGGAAAGAATATTTAATCTTAATTTTAATTTAGATTTTTTGTTTTTTAAAAATTAAGGGGTTCTTCAATTTAAATGCGGTGATCATTTTTTTTTATATATCTAATAATTATCTGTAGACATAGCTGGAAGCTAGACTTCAAAGTTTTTTTTTTTTTTTCTGTGTTTAGTTGTTTGAAATAAAAATGGATCCGAAACCGTTTCTGATACAAGGTGCGGGTTGAACCGGATCCGCTTAGATTCCGTATTTCTATTCTTGACTGGGAGTTGGTGAAATTGAAATTTTAGGCACAAAAAATATAGAAAGTGGAACAAAATACAGAAAAAAGGTCCAGGTGGTGGCCAACTAAGAACCTCAAAGAAGAAACCCGTCCGCGTTCACCACTCTTGCACGCCATAAAGCCATAAACACACTGTTCAGTACTGTTACTTTAATGTTAACCAATAAAGCTTATAAATACATACACCAGAAACGCGCATTAGACATGCTGCTTAACGTGCCCGTTTGTTCTCCCGAATTAATTAGCACACTCTAACTTTGATTAATTTATTTTGAGAGAGAGAGAGAGAGAGATGGAGAAGGGAAATATTGCTAAAGGAAATGTGTTGGACGATCTGATAATGAAGGCGGGTGGTTGCGCCGTCGTGGATGGTGGTTTCGCCACCCAACTGGAGCGTCACGGCGCTGCCATTAATGACCCACTTTGGAGCGCCCTGTCCCTTATTAAAGAACCGGATCTTATTAAACGGGTATGATCCACATACATTTCTTTTTATTAAAATGTCAGTTTGTGCGGCATATTAATCATAAATCAGTGTGTGATCATGCTTATCTTCAAAAATTAATTAAAAACCCTAACCAATATTGATCAAAACAGCGATAAAACGATTTTTCTTGTTGCAATGGAGTGCAGGTACATTTGGAGTACCTGGAAGCGGGTGCAGATATACTAGTAACTTCATCTTATCAGGTTTGCACCATTATATTGCTTCTTGTGCTTATGTGAATTATTTGCCTTAATCAAAATTCAGGAATTTGGCATTGTTATGCAAAAAACACAGAGGTACATACTTACTAATAGATATGATATGTAAGGATATTATTTTCTAATAGCTAGTTTCTGAATAAACAGGCAACTCTGCCAGGATTCGTATCCAGGGGATTGTCCATGGTAGAAGCAGAGTCGTTGCTTAGGAAAAGTGTTAAAATCGCTGCCGAAGCTCGTGATAAATTTTGGGCTTCTGCAAAGAGGAAATCTGGACATAATTACAACAGGGCCCTTGTTGCAGCCTCCATCGGAAGCTATGGTGCATATCTTGCTGATGGTTCAGAATACAGGTTAATCATAAAATGAATATTTATAAGAAGAAATTGGCTTAATGTCTTAAAGCATCATTTTAAGTATAATAAATGAAGCATTACTTATATTTTCTGTTTCTTTCAGTGGTAATTATGGTAACGATGTAACACTGGAGAAATTGAAGGATTTCCACAGGCGCAGGCTTCAGGTTCTCGTTGAAGCAGGCCCTGATTTGCTTGCTTTTGAGACTATTCCTAACAAACTGGAGGCTCAGGTATGCTATTGAAAATCTTTTTGCAATCAATAAATTATAACAAATTAAATGATGAAGTTAATATTTAGCATGGAAAACATGATTATTACCAGGCTTGTGTTGAGCTGTTGGATGAAGAAAACATTCCGATCCCATCTTGGATTTGTTTCAGCTCTGTTGATGGTGAAAATGCCCCATCTGGAGAAAGCTTTAAAGAATGCCTTGAGATAATTAACAAGAGTAGCAGAGTTAGAGCTGTTGGGATAAATTGTGCACCACCTCATTTTGTTCTAAGCCTTATCCAGAAATTCAAAGAGGTAACACTAATTCCAGGCAAAAGTTGGTCAATAACAAATGTTTTGGGAAATCCTCTGTTTTTTTAATGAAATTTTGAAACTATGTGTTTATGCAGTCTACTTCTAAGGCAATAGTTGTGTACCCCAACAGTGGTGACATATGGGATGGCCTTGCTAAAAGATGGCTGGTGAGATATTCAGTCTCTTTCATAATATCACAAATTCTTAGGACATTTCAATTAAAAATATTGTATTTTGTTTTCAGCCATCCAAGTGTTTTGATGATGAGAAGTTTGAGCTATTTGCTACAAAGTGGAGAGATGCTGGAGCCAAACTCATTGGTGGCTGCTGTCGAACTACGCCGTGTACAATTCGAGCTGTTTCTAAAGTTTTGAATGAGAGAAGAAAGTGATTCTCAGAATTAGCCTAGTCTACTGAATTTGCTGTTCACAGTTCTTTATCAGTTTCTATTATATATTAATTCATTTATATAAAAGTTTCTGCTTTGTAGTCTATGTATCATGCTTTCATACAAGAGAGAAAATATTATAAAGTAGATTAATCTTGCCAAACCTAGAATTCTGTAATTTCAACTTGGCGCGAGGATGCCCTAATCCATCGTCTTTATCATTTCCTTCTTCTCATATTCATATACTCTCCTAAGTCCTAAGCAGGATAGGATGTAAAAGCAGAAAAAAATGAAAACAAAATAGGGCGAATTATATCTACTACCCCAGAGATTTTCCTTGATTAAAATTTTGTCCCTCAAATTTCAAGAATTACAAAAACATCCCTGATATTTCACTTTATTACAAAAAATCCCTTGAAATTATATGACATGGAGCCAAAAACTGCAAATAATCAGCCTATTCAGTGAGGTTTTGTAATAAAGTTAAATGTCAGGGAGTTTTTTGTAATTATTGAAAATAAAAGAACTGAATTGTAATTAGCTGAAACTCAGGGTTTTTAAATGTAATTCAACCAGTACCAGTACAGAAATTGGTTTGGAAAAACTCATCTGGGATTTTCTGATCAAATAGAATTACAGAGAGCAATTTCCCCTAGATTTTTTATTGGATCATATTTAGTTATTCTAGCTGTTGGGAAGATATTTCCTGCATGCCATAGCTGAGATTCAGCTCTTAACTGCACCTAAATTATATAAATATGCAAATCTCTTTTTCCATTCCACACAAGTTTAATTCAGTTCGATCCATCCAATCTAGTAAATCACATGTCTCGATCTTCTGGTTTGGTGGTATTCAAGTTCTTCAACGAACACAAGCTTATGTAATCATCTCTTGTTCAATTAAAATGAAACGTAATGTCATTATAATATGAGCATGTCCACCATATATATTTTCCATACAAACTGAACAGTACTTGCTTATCAACAATGAGGAGGTATAAATAAATAAAATATTATTTTGCAAAGAATATCTGTGACGCCAAGATCGTAAATTATTATTTTATTAATCCTTGTCAGTAGTCAGTACCCATACAATATCATTTGGCCTTTGGCCCTCATTAAATGCTTTATTTTGTCCGCGGTCCTGCATGCAAGAAAGTGAAATTAAAGGGGTCGGGTGCATGGAAACAAATGAGTCATCTTCAAGTACATCACTCTTACATACCCTTCACAGATTTTCTGCAGCTAGCCAACACCTTTTCCGAGAGCTTTCTTTTCTACTGAACTCAAAAAACTAAGATTAATTTAAATGGATGAGCTAGGCCTCCACATCAGATTAAATTATCAATGTAAAACTATGGTTGAGTAGAGACAGAACATAAGTGGGCCATGATCACAGAGAAATTGCTAGATCTTTATGGGTATATATATGCAGAATAACAGAATTTGCTTCTTTGGACAGGACACTATAACTATTACCATGAATCATCATCCATATCAACAACTTTTCCATTTCTACCTATATAAATAGCATATATCCCAATGGCAATGAATGGTAACCTACAGAGTTCAAAATGCTAATCCTAATTACTTCAGCAATAAAGGAAATCACAGGAAGTTTGTGTGCCTGAACAGTACTACTAAAATGACAAAGAATGAGTTGTGTTTGGATTAACAAGTTCAATAAATTTATTATGTGGTTTTTAAAAGTACTTTTCTAACTACAAAACCTTAATTCTCAGTATAACCTCGAAACTTTCCAAATTTGCTAATACATTACTATCACCCTGCAGAGAAATTATATTTTTAATTTTACTTGTATTGTCAGTCTGTCACTACTCTTTTCTGGAAGAAAAAAAGCGGAAGAGGGGACCAAAATATACTGTACTTTAACTTCAAACAGGCATTATCAAAAACAGACAATTCTCACACGAAAAAGGTCTCCTTCAAATTTAAAGAGCAAGAAATCGACACGAGCAGAGAGAAATAGTATAAGATGAGATCAATGACTAATAATTCTCATCCTCCCCGGCCCCACTCAGGTGGGCTCCACTAGAAATCCAATAATCAGACATCCAGCCAATAAAAAACCAGAAAATTGGATCATATTTTCCCCCTCAACCAATAAGATAAGAGATAAGGCCCTGCTGTGGGTCCCAAAAGTGCAAACTCCCATTCTCTGTGGAAAGCTCCCAAAAAGTCATCAAAAAGTGCTTGTTGTGGGTCACTGCACTAGTACAAATAATTGCTCTAAATTTTATAATTCTGGACATAAACAGGGAAATCCAACTCACTTTTTCTCTTGCCTTTTGCAGCAGCAAACCTATGATTTGATTGCCCATTATTTATTTTTTTCTCAGTCTTTAATTCATTTCCTTCCCTGATACAATCGAAAAATATAAATATAAACAAAATAAGTCAACGGCCATGATTTCTTCAGAGAGAAAACTGGCTAATGTTGTGGGTGGAAAATCAGCAAGAGCTTGTGATAGCTGTGTAAAGAAAAGAGCTCGATGGTATTGCACCGCCGACGATGCATTCTTATGCCAATCCTGCGATTCGTCTGTTCACTCAGCCAACCCGTTGGCTCGCCGGCACGACAGGGTTCGCCTGAAAACGGCGTCGCTTAAGTCTTCCGACGATGAATCCCGGTCATCGGGGCTTCAGATATTTGTGCCAGCGTCGTCATGGCATCAGGGTTTCACCCGGAAAGCTCGAACGCCGCGGCAGAAAAAGCATGCCAAGGTCAGCTCCGATGAGCCCGCCGCCCAAGCCGGTAATCCACTTTACCTGGTGCCAGAAATGAATTGCAGTGAAGAAAATTCCAATGAGGAAAGTGAGGAGCAGCTTCTATATCGGGTTCCGGTGTTCGACCCGTTTGTTGCGGAATTATGCACTTCTGCAAATTCAAACGAGGCCGCCAGCAATCTTCAGACAGAGTCAAAACAAGTCGTGTCGAATGATTTTAGCCAGGAAATGAATCATTTACAAGGGTTTCTTCCGTCTGAAATGGATCTTGCTGAATTTGCAGCAGATGTGGAGAGCTTACTGGGTAAAGGACTCGAAGACGAATCATTCGATATGGAAGTACTTGGAATTTTGGGTGAAAGTGATGAGAAATATCACAAAGAATGTTTTTTCGGAAACAAACGGGTAAAAGTTGAAGAAGAAGAGATAGCCAATAACCGCGTTGACGGGGAATTTGTTGTGATGGGTAGAGAAACATTCGAGTTGAATTTCGATTACGATTCTCCAATTACAGGTGAAGATGAGGAAGATAATAAAGCAGACATAGCGGAACCAATCATGATGAACAGTTTTGAGGATTCCAACAAAGCGTATGATTCCAAGAAGATTTTTCTAAGGCTTAACTATAACGACGTCATATCAGCTTGGGACGACCACAAGTCGCCGTGGACAAACGGTGAACGGCCTGATTTAGATTCGGGCGGATGCTGGCCTGACATCCTGGTATTTATTTATTATTTATATTGATCTCTCAATTTCCTTTTCCGACGAATTACAAATTAATTTACAACATCTGATTAATTAGTTATACAGTAGGAATTAATTATATATTAATTTTACTTTAATTTCAGGGTATCTGTGAAACAATGCATGTTTACGGTGACATGGGAATGATGAGCGAACATGCGGCGGCGATGGGTGACGGAGGAAGAGAAGCGAGAGTGTCGAGGTACAGGGAAAAACGGCGGAGGAGGTTGTTTTCAAAGAAAATACGGTACGAAGTTCGAAAATTGAATGCTGAGAAGAGACCGAGAATGAAAGGGAGATTTGTTAAGAGAGCTAATTTTGTAGCACCTCCTGGGTTTAGTACTTTGCCCAGTAAGTAGCTAGGGATCTACATGTAACTGTCTGCCAGTATTAACTACTTGTTCACTGGCTTAGCTAGCTAGGATGCATGTCTGAATTGAGGTTAATTAATAATTGGTTAATTGAGTATGTATAATAATAAACTAATAAATTAAATGTTGCTATATAACCACCATTTTGCACGATTCTTAGGTTAATATTGTTATTCATCTCCAGATTTTATCACACTTTATATATCCAGTCAGAGTTCATACCTTTTAAACCCAAAAAAAATATCTTCCTATGCGTATTAGCCTTAGCTACGAAAATATCTTTTCTACTTTAGAAACCTTATAATATAACTTTTTTAATGGTAGATATTCATAATGCAATAGTATTATAATTAAATTTTGTCTTCGCTGAATCGCTGACCAAAAAAAATAAAAAAGATTTTGTCTTCAGTGGCAGGCCCCAGCTTTAATTTGGAAAGCAAATTAAATTAAAAGCGAAAAATTCAACCAGAAATATTACTGCAAATCCGTCAGACCAGAAATAATTATAAATTTCCTAGAATGAAATTTATATATTTTAAGTGGCTGACCAACTTTTTGCTTTTCTTTATTAATTTTATTAAAAAAATAGTTATTATTGTAGATAGTTCAGTCGGAGTCCAAGTCCAATTCTTACCCAGCCCATGTTCAAATTCCAGACTGTGTCCAATAATTTCAAGCTGTCTACTGCTTCTGGGCTTCTCTAGGGTTATGTTTTCTTATGAAATATCCAAAAAACTTTTCATTGAACAGAGAAAATTAAAAGTGATAATTTTAAATTTTCAAACTAGTAACCATTTTGTGACAAAAATATTATACATTTGATCTTGTAAAAAAATTTTGCTTTTGTAATTAAGTTATATATGTGACAAAACAATATTATTTGTCGCTAAAGAAATACGTACATTCTTCAATTTTTAATATACTGTTACTTCAAGACGATATTAATATCCTATTGAAATTGGTGAATAAAATACAATCAAGAACAAATTAATAATTACGAAGATATAATACTTAAGAAATTAAAGTGAACAACAATAGTAATTATTAATTGGCTGCCTTCCTACTTTGACATGTCCACCGGAGTTGCAATGCTAGTGTTGATATTCTTGCTAAGTTGGGGCATAATTTAGACAATAATTTTGACTTTTAATTAGAACCGTCTATTGAGGTGTTGGATTGTATCTCAGTTGAAGTTTCGTAATATTATTTCCTTTTTCCCAGCAAAAAAATCCTTATGGCTCCATTACAATTACTTCATATATATTTCCGAGAAGTTTTTGGTATAAATTCCAATCATTTAAACACTAAATAAAATCATTTGATTACAAACTTTCCACTTTTTATTAATATAAACAAAAAAAGTGATACTTTACATCATGGTCTGATTAATAACTTATTAAAATAATTAATATATTGCTAATTAAGAAGTTTGAGTTTCATGACTCCGGCCACTAGCTAGCTGAAAATTAATTACGTACAAAACGACCCAATAAAAAAAGTAATATAACAGTACTACAGTTGTAGATAGTGATATAACTTGTATTTTCTAGTTATATGTGGCAACCTGCTCAAGTATCATTTGTCTTCCTCTTCGTTAATTAACAATTAATCAATTTGCTGTGTTGGCTCCACGTATATATAGACGGTGACTTCTGTTTAAGCCTTGGTTCGATGAACCTCGTGAGCTAGCTAAAAAAATTATATTAGATCTTGTACTGTAATTTATGGATACGAACACGATTGATATGACAAATGATGACACATATATTTTTCTTTAATATTTATAACTAGCTAGATAGATATTTGAAATGTTACACGACACCATACGACACTAAATATGTATCTCATGCTGCATTTTTTGCATACCTTTTAATGTTTATTAAAAGAAGTTCAATATCCATATTTCCTTAATATTTTTTTTGGAAATCTTTGTTGTGTTAACCCTCTCTGGACAGAAAGGAATATTCAAGAATCAAGCCAGTATGCGGCGAATTAAGGCATGCCCCGTTCAATTTTTTATCTGAAAAATAACATATACTATAATAAAATGCTTTAATTTAAATTGGGCCTTTCCGAAACTATTAGTAATAAGTCCGACGTTGTAAAAACTACTTTTAAATTAGGAGATTCTTGTCAAGTTCCAATATGTTTGACGAATTGTCCTCTCGTGATTAATCTTTGATTGATTAAGGCAATCGTACCTTTTTTTATTTTTATTTTGTAAAAAAAAAAAACAATATATGAATGAAATCTAATAAATTCTTAACTCTTTTGTTCAAATAATTTAAGAAAATCCTAGTTGGTACTATTTCTGAAAACTACACATAAACTAGCTGGACAAGATGAAAACGTAGATATTGATTATAATAGTAGCAATTTGTATCTTAATTAAATTATAAATCTACGTTGTGGGGTTGCCTGAAATATATATATAATTGTGTCAATGGTACAAATGCAGTGAATCGCTATATAGGTCCGAGTGAGTGTGACATAATTAATGACTAAGAAAGTATTAGGGACTAATTTTAATTAACTGCCTAGCTAATTATAGTGATTACGTCCGCCAATCACAGATGAATAACCCTTCTTCGCGGCAACTAGCCAACGTTCCCCAAGAATCATCTCAAAAGCCATAGGGGAGTACCACTTGTCCAAAAACCAGAATATTCAACAACGTACGTACGTAACCAATATATTCATCTTGATTAATTTAAAAACATTACGTCGCTGTTTCAATAATTGTCACAAAATATTCATGTTAAATTAATGTTAATAGACTATATATTTATATAGTTAGCTACAAATACAGCTTAAGCTTGCTAATTTTACATTTATATAAGAGATCATGTGTTGATAATTTTGAAATGAAGAGAGGGTCAAGTTGTAATTTCGATATTTTAAAGGGGGTATAAATACAATTAAGTCTAAATTACAATACTAAATTGTTGCTCCAGATCATAATTTATATGCGTACGGAATTAATATTTTATAACACTGTCGTGGTTGTTTCTTAGCTTAAAACAAGGTTTATAGGATTAATCAGTTCATGTTTCTGTTTTTTTTCTTTCTTAATTTTACATTAAGATTATGGCTCAGCGTTGCGGTGAAGAGTGATTAATTAGTGAATAAGGTGGGCTGCAGGTTAATTAAAATCATTATATTATATTAATGGCGAAACTTGACTTGGAATACACCAACTCAAGGAAACCAATCACAGATGATTAATAATTTAATATGCATATCAAACTTGGCAACATTAAGATTTAAGACACTATAATTAATATATATATATATTAATTAGTATTTTATCAATTAACAATGTATGCGGCAACCTGCTCAAGCTAGCGAAAGTGTTAAAGCACTAATTTAATCTGTTCTCTTCAGTAAGTTAATGTTAATATAATGTGACATAATAAAATTAAATTAAATTAAAGTAGAACGTAGATTCCGTAATTAAACAAATGGACTATAAATCATTTTCTAGCTAGTGCAAATCCGTCATGCATGACGTCATCCACTTCCTTTTTAAAAAAAAAGAAAAGAAAAGAAAAGATGTATATAATATTTATAATAATTTAAATCAGTAATTACATAATTCTATACAAAAATAAGTAAATCATCCGATTCAATGCAGCCGTAAGCCATATTTTTAGTTGATTCGTAAACATTAACAATATTGACTTCACAATAAACAAAACTAAATTTAAAGAAATAAAACTAAGTCATCCGCTTCCAAGAATTTTTAGTTATGTGAAGGGAAATTAAATATTATGCCAAGTCGTTAAGGTAGTTAAAAAACAAAAAAGGGTAATTGCCAATCTTAATATTAAATCTTTTGATAAATTATTTAATTGTTAATTCAGTTATATAATATTTAATTATTGTGACATGGTATTTAGTACTTAAAAAAACGCTAGTGGATTTTGACATAGGCCTCCTCTTTACTTTTAAACTCTGAAAATATTAGTACAGGTGGATTGAACAAATCCAAATCAATGCTGTGACAAGTCCATGTTTCTAAGTTCTAATCATTAATCTTTTAAAATCGAAACCCTTTTTTTAAATTAAAAAATTATGAGACCAGATGGAATTCTTATTATTTGCAATTAAAAAGAAATAAGTTTGCAATTATTATTTGTATTTAAGTACTCTCTAATAGAAATTATACACGAAATGCCCCTAGGCTATTACCTAACAAGGTGACAAACCATCTCATTGCCAAAAAGAAATGGAAAAACAAAACTTAATCCTAGCTACTGAAATGGATCAATTACTGTTATATAAAGTAATAAACCATTTCTTTTAAAATCTGAAACCAAAATGAAATCTACTGATTTTGCTGCATTTTCAGGTTTCGCCGTCAAAAACTTCAATCACTGATGCGGCGGACATGTAAATCGGATTCAGGCGCAACGTCAAATCAAGTTCGATCTCACAAGATTCGGGTTCAGGTTTGACTCCGCAAACCGCTGGGTCATCCCGGTTCGCCAATGCCAGCTCAACCGTTTCGACCGAGAGAGAATCGTGACTCGGAGCCCTTTCCTGTACCTCCTCCTCAAAATTCTTGTAATCTCCGCCGCAGTTCCACCCAGTGATAGTAAATTTCGATTCTAACTCACTCATGAACTCGGTAGCGTCGAAAGAGACAAGTTGGCTCTTGCCATGATCGGCGGAGCGCTTGAAGCGGTTTCGGCTCCTGATGCGGTGGACGGAGGCGTCTGAGTTCTTACGAAGGTGGCGAATGTCGCAGCCGTGGAGAGGTATGATCGGGTACTGTCCCGGAGCAGCGGTTGCAGTAAAATCGCGATCACCGGAAAGTTGCGTCATGAGTACCGGAGTTCCTCGTAGCAGTACCGCCTCCACCGCCGCCTGGCACCGATCCCAATTGTCTGACGACATCAGGCCGACTGACCCGTTGACCGGGTCGATGATCCTTCCACAGGCCTCATACAGTAGTGATTTGAAAGTTTCTGTATAACAACAAACAACAAACACCACAATCAGTAAATGAAGGAGCTAGTGAGCCAATTTTTGCGTGTTTCTCTGAACTTGAACACATACACACATACTACTACACACACCAGGGTGTAGATGAGCGGGGCCGGCGTTAATGAGATTGATGAGACCAGCGCGGCCATAGAATTTGGCGAGGAAGAGGGTAGCGTTGGCTTGGGATTCAGAGGAATCGATCCATTGAAGACAAGGTCTGAGGGCGCAGTCTTCGGCGCAGCCTTTTCGGAGAACTCTGCAGCCATTGCAGCTCATTTTCGTCTCGATTTTAAGAGAGAGGAGAGCAAAATGAAATCGAGAGATGCGGAGGAGACGAAGAGAAGGGTATTTATTAGCAATTGGATGGCACCACGAAGCAAGGACGGTCTCTTTCTGGAATTGTATATTTTAATAACTGTAAAACCCAACTAGCTGCTTAATTATTGCACAAAAGACTTGCTGCTTTATGTGCTTTTAGATTATTTAACATTTTGGTAATATTTGCAAACTACAAACATAAGTACTTTAGGATATTTGGTTGGAAAATTAACAGCTAATTTATCTTTATCTTAAACATAAAAATATACGTACATGCACTACGAAGCACTCAAGTGCTGCAAAAATTTTAACCTTTCAGTTTCAATTCTAGCTAGTTTATAAGTTATTATTTTTCTTAAATCTCATGTTTTTTAATTGTTTTTGGAAATGTCATGTTACATTACCTTATCACGATTGATTTGTTACGTATAGGACTGATTGAATTTAAGTTTAGAAAATTAAGGTAGAAGGATGAGGTGTGAGAATCATGGAAGAGAAAATTTAGTGTCACGAAAAGCAGCAGCTAGCACCAAGCATGCACTTCTCACGCCATTTGCTTCACCTTTCCAGGAATCTTAATTTCCTTCCAGAAAACTATGCACTTAACTTACTTGGGAGTATTTGACTATGATAATACTCGTGCTTAATTTCTAGGGATATCATAACGTTGGTCAATGATATAGCCAACTTATTATTTGGGTAAATTATCAAAAACAGAAATAAAAATTTTGTGTAAGCCCATAAATTCTAAAGCCCATGGCGATTTTCTCTTCTTTAATAAGTAAGCCCAATCATTGGGCCTCCGAAAACCCATCTGGATAGTGTAATACTCAACATCCACTCTATTGTACGTACCTGTACCGGTTCATATACCAATAATGAAAATGAAAATAAAAATAAAAATATCAGTGAAGCAGCGATAGAAAGATTTTGTAATACCCCAACAAACACCTTTTCAGCCCATCAGTTGCGAGATTCTTTGCATTCAGCTTGAATAATAATTGGCAAATCATTTCAAGTTGGTAGTTTAAATTTTGAATTTTACGTACTCATCGATGATCTGAATGATATATCAATTATTCAAGTAGGTAGCTAGTTTCAACTCTCAACCTGCACAACTCCATATATAGAATCTGCTAAGTCCAAAATGTGTGTATATCTATAATAATAATAATAATAAAACAATAAAATTGAGCAGAAGGTCAGCACTTGCATGCACATAATTAATTTGTGGAAACAATAAATAATTAATTAAAGAAGAGAAGTCCAATGGTAATGAGTGTAGTTTGTAGGAATTTGCATGAAATAGCAGAGGTTGAGTCAATTTGATTCCATTCCAAAACACTAGCAAACAAAGTCTTCCCTGAACACTAATTAAACTCAATCAGCTTTTTCAACTTTGATCCGCCGCACAATACGTGACTTTTTCTGACCTCGAATTCAATGAACCTTTTCCCCTCTTAGAAATTAACTCTCATTAACCGACGACATTTAGGACAAACTAAAGATCATATTACCACTAATTTTATTACTAATTGGGCAAATTTAGACTTCTTGGATTTGTTGCATGCATATATATATGGACGTACCAATGAAATACCACCAAGTTCCATGTATAATTAACATTTCGATACTATACTAGATTAATCAGAATTTACCAGTTCGAATCCCTGAAATTATAGGTAAATGTTAGTTGGTCAAATTGAACGAATCATGAGATCCCTTAAGCAAGATTTAATATTCAAATCGTAACTTGCATGTGTATGAATGAAACGAATATAGATTGGAAGAGTCATCATCAATTAAGTCTCTGCGTTATTCGAACTCGAATAAAATCAAATATTAAACCTAAAAAATTGACCGTTTACAAATAATCTCGAATACCGAAACTGCCCCTGACATACTTGTGTAAAATTGATTTGACTGCTAGTTAATATGTTGGACACTTGTCAGCATATTTGTATTTCATGCGTAGAGGAGAAGGAGTTTGAGTGGAATAGAAAAATTATAACTGAGAGTGAGAGAGAGCTAGCTAAGTTGCTAATCAAAGTGGACCAACTTTAACAGTTTAGTCATATCGGGTTATGTCTTGTCATCACAGGATCAATCTTCTCCAAGTAACTGTTCTAAACCCCTAGCTTAGCTGTGTGTCCCAGAAAGTGTAATTCAATTCAATCATGAAATAATACAATATTATAGAAGAGTAATTATCTAAATCAGACCAACTAGATAAAATCATTGGTATTTTGCGCGGATGTTGAAAAAAGAAAAAGCTTGGATTAATCTTCCAACAACTGTGGAAAATGACTTCATAACTAATTTCCAGGTTCAAAATTGTATGTATTTCTAAACATATAATGGGTCAGGGATAATTTTGTCATTCTCCATTTCAGAAAATAAAATATGAAATTTACTTCTAAAAGTGAAAAAAATGAAAATTAACCCATTTTTATTTCACACACAATGACACGAACTTATCGAATGTGCCATATTTACTAGTATATTTTACCATTCAGTAAAACAAAAAATAATGCCAGGAAATACCCGCCTGCAGTGCAATTTAATGTGTCACTAGATACTCTAAATCTCCCATGGTCAACATTAATATTTTACATTCACCAAGAATAACAAAAAAAAAAAAAAAAAATTTAAAAAACCGTACTTGAAGCAGCTCTCTCCCGACACAACCAGTACCATGTAATAAATTCGTAACCTACCACGGATCAATCTTGTACGATGTACATTGTTTAAGTCCCAGCCTTACATTAACTAGCTATAACAATATAATTAGAAGTTATATATATATATATATATATATATATATATATATATATATATATATATATATATATATATATATCAATAAAACAAAGTAAATAAATTTTAAAATATGATTACCAAAATGCCCTGGACAACCCTAGTATAGAGACAATGTGATGGGAATCTGAAGGAAACATTGCCAGAATTAAACAAAATTTCTTGCAACAGTCAAATGCGAAAAAGCCCATCAATCCAATCCTTTGATATATACTAGCTAAAAAAGTTGCACAGTTAATTAAACAGTGTGATTTTTCAACCTCTGCCGAACAAAATGACAAGTGCACAGAATCTTAACTTGCCTGTTCTGGGAAAATCATGTAGCTAGTAACATAAACAACAATCCAAAAAGTGAACACTTCGATCACTGTGTGCAAATAGAGAAACTTCTTCAAGCAATACCAAAAATGCCTACTGTGTCTGAATTCATCGTCATAAAGACGTATATTATCCATAAGATCTGCAATCTTCCAACACTCTGATCGAAACCAGATTTTTTTTGCCCTAATGGTGAAATTGGACATTAATTGGGTTTTATGTATATTGCAATCAAATCTCATCAAACCTACCAAAAAGTATAGTATATCACTATCTTTACGCTTCTTCCTCTTCTTTGTCAGTAGTATTAATGTGCCACAGATTAATTAATTAATTAAATCATAAATATTATAATTTCTTAAGAGAAAACAAACAGGCTGAAGTAATTAATGACAATAAAATTGAAGAAATCATGCTCTTATTTACACTGATATTTCCATGAATTCTTGATGTCGGAAACAAAAGCCAGAATGTTGAAATACCAAAATACCCACGGTTTACCCCTTGATTGTAGTTGCTAATTTGCTATCTAGAACCATATATGGAAGAAATACGAGAAAAAACGGGGGTATTTTGGACAAAATCCAACAACAAGAACAACAAAAGAAAAATTTTATAGCCTCAGCTCAGAAATAATTTAACTGATCGATGATTAACTAACAGTACTAATTGTGGAGAGGATCTGGGCAGCTGGGTATTCTCCTTTTGGAATCATCAAACGTACCGTTAGTGGTCCTGTTGAGATCAGATTCATCAGAAACCCTGCTGTTAAAATATTCTCTGAATATTTCTGTATGATTAGTCTTTGCCGGAGGAGGAGTTTGTTCCATGGCTTGGCCTCCGGCTTCTTCCTCCGCAGCCACTAAACGCCGTGGAAATATCCTGATTGCAACTACGGCGGTGGTTTGGGTGGAAACCCAAATATGTAGAAGTGTGATGATCAGAAGCACCGTCACAGATGACGAGTGAAACGGTCTTTTATCGCCGGGAAATGCCATCCCCGGTGAACCCACATAAGACAATGTTAAAGGCTGTTTTTTTCCACGGGGTAGTTAGATATATATGGTTTTGCCGGCGCTGGAGAATATGGTTGGTACTACTGTTTCTGAATTTTGAGCTTTTGGGTTAAAAAGTTTTATCCTGGTAGCTAGAGATTATGTTCTCTCTCTCTTCTCTTTCTCACTGTTTGTCTGTCACACGCAGAGAGAGAGGGATGGCGCACAAACCAGGTCAAGTATTTGAGTATGAATTGACGGCTTTGTGTCTTACATACATGTTTACAGCGAGAGAGAGAGAGAGAGAGAGTATGCATGCAAGAGAGGGACCCCCTGCTTGGAACATATATCAAACTAGCAGTGTTTGTCGTTGGAGAAAGGATTTGGTGATTGATGGACCAGTTTAAAATGAAAAAGAATTAATTACATTCACACCCCCAGCCTCATTTAAAATTACAAATCAATCCCCTATTTTTCTAAAATTACAAATCAATCCCGTATTGCAAATGTACAATGACGTGGTTGCGTCGGTGCTCTTCTAAAATGTCACTACAAGAATCCACGTTACATGGTACTTGTGATACCAATTAATTCCAAATTTCCAATACGTTGATAGCACTAATATTCTCTCTGTGTTTTCTTAAATTTTGTGTGATCGATGAAAGACTAGTATGTCAATGACCTTGAGGTTTTTACCTAGAAATTAAATAACATTTAATCAAGTTATTTATATATATATATATATATTCAAATTAAGAATGAGACATAGATTTGGAAAAACATGAGACGGGGTCGAATTTTATTGGTTGTCTAGCGGGAATCTCGCTTCGGTGTTAAGAAAGGATTTTGTTGTTTAACGGCTGCTTATTGCAACATAGTACTAATTTAAATACCAATATATATATATATATATATATATATATATATATATATATATATATATATTTTGTGGACTTTCATATTGTACCAACTTTGATGCTTTGCTAGTGAAACTTGTGAACTTCTTTGAAATGCCAACTCTCTTTAGTTCTAATTTTGTTTTTCCTTCAAATGTAGTACAATATAGCAAGCCTGTACAAGTTAATCAATATTCTAGTAAAAAAAAGGAAAAGAGATGATGAACCAGGATTGCCAGAACAAATAAACCCTCTTTTGACTTGTAAAAGAATTAAGGGATAATTACACTTGTACCCCTCGACTTATGGGTAATTACAACAACGCTCTTTCTGCTAATGTCAGCAAAAAAGTTCATAAATCGATGGCATGTTGTTGTATTTACCTCTAAGTCGAGGTGGTGTATACTAGGTGTAATTATCTATTTTTTTAAGTTAACGGTCATTAGGAGGAAAATTGTAATTTCATAATTTTCTATTAAGTTTTTAGATTTCCATTAGGGTTAGGGAGTCTGTCTGTAATTTCGAATATTCGAAGAGGTCTTGATGTATTTTTTCCTAAATCGAGAGGTAAGTGTAACTATGCCAAAAAGTAATTCCTTTATTTGAAGTTGCAATGATCCTAACATGAGTACTGAGACCACTTGTAATTATTCAAATACTGGGATCGAATTTGTGAATACCTAATTGTATGATTATGCTTTTTAATTTTTGAAAATATCCTCAAAAACTTTTGTTATGTTCATATAACTAAATACGAAAGTTCCATTCCAGAATTGGTTATTAGTCAAACCAATCTAGTCACATAACATATATAGGATTAACACTGATTTTGATCAATTGTTCAGAATTTCCAACAAATGTAGTAAAACTATATCTCATCTGAAATTATTAAATCAGAATTAAAAAAAACATGCATTTATAAAGGGAAAATGATCCAAATACTATTGGTTGTTAATTAAAAAATGTCAAAATCTCTTACCTCTCCGGCCATGCCATTCCATGATATAAAGATTAAAGGGTGCATAACAAAATTTTTTATAGTTTGGTGGGGTCATAAAATAATAGGGTCCAAATTCCAAAAATAGTATTTAATCAGTATATATAAATAAAATAGTTGATAAAGTATAGAATTTATTTTTATAAATTCGTAGTTTAGTCGTTCGTCGTTATGTTAGTTTAACTAGAAGTTTCTAATTCAAATCTCTAAAAACGCAACTATCATTGACAGAGAGGGTTTTGTACCTATACGAGCTAACTCGACTCATATAAATTATTTTAATTTATAAAATTTTGAAACCCTGTCATTGGCAGATGTTACAGTCACAGACACACCCATTAGCAAATTTATGACGACCGTGATGCCTCTGAAAATCAATGTCATCACGAACAATAATAAAATTAAACCCCAACAATAGCATACAAACACGAGTAGTTGGATATTTATTATTTTTCACTATTTACTTCAAATTATTAAAATACACATAGCGTACGTGACTTAGCAGTTCGGTGTTATGTTAGTTTAATCAGAAATCTCGAGTTTGAGTCTCTGCAGACGCATGCTCAGGTACACCTAATTATAATAGGTGTGAAGAGACGGTCAACAATCCTAGAAAAAAACCCAGAAAAAAACAGTTTTGATAGCATGTGAATAAATATATTTTGACCTAACTCAACACCAAAAGCTAGCTAGCTCAAGATGTGAGATTTTCTCATGCTATATATTATATATTAAATACCACAATATTTGATTATTATGATTTAACATGAAAAAATCAACTTTTTGCATCAGAGTTTGAAATATGAAAGGAACATAGTAAAAGGTTGCAAAAATGAAAACACTCAAACCAAGATGGTGATTGTCGGTTTTGTTGAAAAAGGGACTACGACCTAAATAATTTTAGAGATTGCTTGTTTTTCTGACTCCGAAAAGGGGCAAAATCTTGGAATTTTTTTTTAGTGTCGAAAGGAAAGATTTATCTGATGTTGTGGACAGATTAATAAAGTGGAGAAGCTTTTTAAGTTTGTACCTTAGATTTGGTCTTGTGTTGTTTGTCTTTTACTGTGTTTTTCGCCATTTTGTTACAGCACATTGAATTTAAAGAATGTCCCTTAATTTACTTGGGTTCTATTTTGCACTCTTGCTCTTAGCCCCATTCTTTATTTTGCCATTTTCTTGTTGCCCACATTCGAATTCTCTCTCCTCCCATCTCTATCAAATTTATAATTCTGCAACAAACTACTTGATTTAGTGAAGAGACAACTGTCTGCATAAATTTCTGACCTAAAATATCCTATTTCGACTGAACATATATTTGCAGAAATTTGGGTTGGAAAACAGAGAAAACTAATTGATTTTATTTTATTTTTACTTTTTTATAGATAAGAGTCATACACATAAGTAGATGTGGTATTTTTTCTTATCTTAATAATTATTATTAATTAATATATATGTATGAATATGTCTGGTACAAAAATCAATGTTGAGAGACTATTTTAACTCATCCTTTGCTAAATAGCTAAGTAAATTGAAGATGTGTATATAGCCTTATGTTTATAGGGTAAAAGAAATCAGAAATATACTAATGCTACTTAATTTTTTATTTTATTTTACACAAGTATACAATTTGACCCTTATCATTGCAAAGAATCGAACACAAACCTTCACACTAGTGGCAATTGGTACAAACCACAATATTTTTAATGCTACTTAATTGATTCACTAGATATTTAGTACTGAAATTTCAATTATTAGTAATTAAACAATTTAGGGAGAGAGTCGGCTTAATTCTTTGACAATTGTATCTTTAACTTTTGTCTTAAACCCTTATGTTGAAAAGCCCATTATAAAAGTATGTTTCAACTTTCAAGTATTATCCATTGAGCTGGCCCCACAATCCCAAATATTTGTTCTTTAGGGCCCAAGCCCATATTAAAGTTTGTTGGAGGAGTGCCAATTCAGACACAGTTACTGAAATTGCAAACTTTATCAAAAAATAAAATTAGGATAATTGCACACTGAGATTTGGCTTATACAAATATATACATTTTGAGGTTCGAAAAACAATAAAAAGTAAGTGGTTGGGCAGATTTCACGGATATTTATTTGATAAAAAATGATTTTATTTATAATTTTTAATGAAAATTTTATTTAAAAAAATATGGAAGTGTTTTTTTTTTTTTTGTTATTGTTCTCCTAAGAACAGTTAGAATTCATATATGTTTGTATAAATTTTCAAATCAAAATAAGTTTGTGTCATTAGACTTTTATGCATCAAGGTGCGTAATTGTGATTATTCATATTTTTAAGAACTAATTATGAAAATTCTCCTCAGATTTATGCCGTTAACGAAAAATATCCTAAAACCTTGTAACTTTACATTGAGGGAGTAATTGTAAGATTTTTTTAGAGGATATTATGTATATATTTTTATATTTCAATGGGTATTTGTAAGGTTTCAACTAACCAAAAGGTATTTGTAATATCTAAAGGTTTCAGGGTGTTTCAGAAAAAAGACATTACCTGAGAGGGTTTCTTGTAATTATCCTTATTTTTGGTTTATGGTTTAACGTTATGTCATGAAACTTGGGAAGGGTCAGTACTGGCTCACTGCCACCTCTTGTTTCACAGTTTCAGTCCTTTATTTGATTTTACTGAAACGAATGATATTATATGGTCAATTTCTCATTAAAGAAACACTCCAAACTTCCAAAGCAACGACAAGAAATTCTATGAAAATAGATATATTAATTCATCTCTTTTGATGAAGCTAATCTATGAAAGTAGACACGTACGATTGCCATTGATCAGACGTAATGAAAAGAAACAAACAAAATAAAAAAGACACGAGAAAGGAAAAACATAGTTAGATTAGGAGTTGGGAGTAATATTGGGAGTAGTTGCAGCTTTCAAGTTCCAAATATCATAATCCCAGAGAACATCCCCATATAAGGCATCATAATTAGCAGCAGCTTCCATCTCCCAAAACGGCCACCAACTTGTTGCCCATGACATTTCCTCATCCACCACATGATCCCACAAATATGCCCACTGATCATCCCACTCCACCACCGCCGGAACTCCTCCTTCCGCTGCCCCTGTCTGATCTTCCACCGCCACCTCTTTCTCTTCCTCCCCCACCGCCACTTTCGCCTTCTTGTTACTCTCGTTTCTCCATTTGCCTCTTTCCCTCTTCATATTTTGACTAATTTGTTCCATTTAATTTTCTGCTTTTATTTGTGCCATAAAATTTTATTCAAGTTTGTTATATTTATATAGGAAAATGGGGTGAAAATGGGAGATGGGGCGGCGATTAATTAAATTCTGAATTTTGCTTGAATGATGACGATGGCAGTTTACAGGTTTGTGCGGTCGATCACCTAGGATACGTATAGAATCCTTTGGTCCCAAAACACGATTTTCTTGACTATATTCATTGAACAGCAAGTATCTAATATGCATTTCCTTTTAAGTTGCTTAATAATGTTCAGGGATAATTATACTTACACCTCTCGACTTAGGGTAAATACAGCAAGACTCATTTACTATTAGAAATTACAGATAGATCCTATAATCCTCACGGAAATCTAAAAAACTTAACAAAAAGTTATAAAATGACTAAATTATCCATAACGTTTTTGTTATAGTGTTTATTTGTTATACATGAAATGAACGAAGTGATTAAGTTGTTATCGATTTAATAAAACATTAGCATCTATTTTGAAATAAGTAAATAACTAACGGCGGGACCTAAGTGTTAAATAGAGCCATAGTCGAAGGGTGTATCTGTAATTTTCAATAATAGAGGGGATATTGCTGTATTTTTTTTGAAGTCGAGGGGATGTAAATATAATTATAGAAAGAGCTTCTTTCCCGCCTCCTGGCGCCCTTCAGGTGAATCTCTGTATTCGTCGTTCTCAGTTCCATTCTCCACTTGGCTACATCCGCCCCTACCCCGACACAGGTTGTTGTCTCCATCTACGATCAGATCCTTTCTCCCCTATTGACTGCTATCAAAGAGAATTTAAATAGTATCTTAATTCTGTAAGGTATTATATTTTTTTAATACATATTAACTAAGATATTTGTCCACATTATCTATATATGTATAGATATGGTTGAAAGTAAGCTCTCCATGTATGTGTAAATATGAATTTGGACTAGGTATAGATTTGTATGATTATTAAAGGAATTGGGTATGTGTCTGCTCTGGGTTATCCAATATATTTGGATTGTAGACTACTAACCAAATGGATAAGCGTGGGCTTGGCTCACACATCCCGAGTAGAGATCATTATTATTAAATTGTTTACTATTTAGGGAAATATTGGCCATGGTGATTGTGGTGTTACGTTTGTTAACTTCCAAGATTATCGTTGTCTCAGTATTGGTTTCATTAGGCGGCCATCCAAGAGTCGAGTCAGTAGCCCTTCAAAGTTCAGAAAGATACCCATATATATGATATGAGTTTTGAGTATTTTCTTGAATTAAATGTTACTTTGAATAGAACACATATACTTGAATATAGTTTTCTAATTGTGATTAGCCTGACCTTTGGGCTCAGCTCTTGGGCCACATTGGAAATTTATTTCACCGTTGCTTTTCTCAACTTAGAAGGAGCTGTTGTGTGGTCCGGTACAAAAAAAAAGCCCACTAATTTATTGATATCATCTTATAAGGCAAAAAACATAACATAGTTGCCATTTGATCTACGTTGCAGTTGGGCAGCTGTATTTACCGCCATTATTTCTTCATTAAATGAAACCAAACCTAAGAGTAAAATAAACAAACTCTATGAAAATAGGATTGGGAAAAGAACACATAAAGCTTGTCCGACCAATATGTCGCAATCCCCAAACCAAACGCCAAATTACATCATACGGAACGCCCTTCAAACTCCCAAACTTCTAACCCATAATTAAATTGCTGATCAACTCTATGAATATTTTACTTTCCTTGTATGGTATGATCAAAATCCTCAATCTATTCAAAACAAGATTGGGTTTACAAGTGGTTTAATTACCGCAATGAATGATGTTTCTTCCTGCTCCTGCAAATCAAAAGGAAAATGTCGACGGGGAGACATGAAATCATGAAAGCTAAGATCCAGCTGGGCATACTGCACCTTTAATTGTTGCTTACCATGACTCAATATCTAGCAATTAAATATTTTTATTTTTGCAGCATTAGTTCAATTGAATTTGTATTTTTATGAATATCTCCTCAATGTAAGTTTCAGACAAAGAACAACTGATTCATAATCACGCTTTCGCCCGCGTGACAAAAGAGCAACGCATCATTACCAAATGTCAAAACCAAGAGAGAGACAGAGTGAAAAAAAAAGCAGAAGATTTCATAGCAATATTTAGTAGTATTTACAAGATAAATATGACTACAAAAGATGATCCCATCACTCAATACCAATTTCAACTAAGCAGATATAAAACAACTTCATTCTTTTTTTACAGATTCTCCTCCTGATAAAGCCAAGCCAAGCCAAGCCGCCTCATCAAATTTCAAAAAACTTACAGACAAATCAAACTACCAGAAAAGAAAGAAAGAAGAAAAAAAAAAAGCAGCACCCCTCCTCTCATCTCTTACTTACACAATTACAAAGAGGGATTAACTAGCTTTTGCTTACTCTCAACAGCTTCTTCCTAATTATTTCTCCGTCAATAATACCCTTCAAACTCATTACTTACACATTCCAGCTTTAATTACAGACTCTTTTCTCCAAACATCATCATATATGTACATACTAAACGACAAAATGATCAATGATCCCACCTAATTAACTCAGCTCACTTGATCAAAACGTTGAATTTAATTCCCTCTTTTTTCTCGCTACCGCAAAAGTAATAATCTTTTCTGATTTTGTTGATATTTATGTACTGATTTTAAGCCAAGGCAGGGATGCTGCAGTTGCGCCTATCCCTGTCAAGACAGCTTTCAAAACCCTCGATCCTCACGGCCGGTTTGTTACCAAAATTAGCCCGGACGCAACCGCCCTTGCGGGTGGAGCTCGGAGAAGGTGCCGCCAGCCCAGATGGGATCGGAATTGCAGGGGTGATTTTGTCATCCCCGAAACGTGCATCTTGAATTAGTGGGTTAGATACTCTACTCGGCGGTGACCCGCAAAAATATGGGGGCGACGAGGCTACTTGTGTAACTGATTGGTCGTTACCGCTACTATTATCACCTCCCTATTCAGATTAAAATACAAAACTTTAATCAGATCTTGAAATAATAAATTAAATAGTTGAGCGTGAAAAAAGAAATTATAAAACATAAAAACACACCTTGGCGAGGATTATGTCCAGTAGTTCATTTCCAGCTTTTGTATCATAATCCTCTTGCTGATGACTGTGAACAGACAACCAGAAACAAAAAGATGAGAAGCTCAGAACATATAAAAAATATTTGAGGCAAAATTACAATTAGAGCTGTAAAAGATGAAGAATTTACCTCACTTGCCATCTGAAGGGCCTGATGTAAGAAGGGTCAAGGGTGGTGTGGATAAGGCCGAGCCGCCGTGGCTTTGGGCAAACCACCGTCTCTCGTATCATGTCTACAGATCTGCCGGCGGCGCTGGCCCAAATCTCTTCACAGGCAGCGAAGCTGTTCTGCTGAATGGCGCAGTGATTCATTTCTATCTCTTCGAGATCTTGGAAAACGAAATACACCTGCTATTTTCTGGAAAAGTGAAACTTTGGTTAGAAGGAAATAGTAGATCTGTGAACAGCAGGGATGAATACAAATTGAAAACTGGGAGTAGATTGAAATGATTTTGTTGGTTTACTTTTGTTTTAAGTTAAGATCCGGTCAACAAGGCAAGAGATGAGAAGAGCCGGCTGAGATTTTTGACTTTTTCTTGCGGACAAAAATAGTAAACTATTAGAGGGAATATTAAATTTGTAATAATTTGAGAAGAAAACTATGTACAGATCTGGTTGGAAAAATCGTTTTTTTTTTTTTTTTGGTTTCTTCAGCTGGGAATTATTCCGCGTGTGGTTGAGCTGTAAACAGATCAATCAAAACCCTCGTGACTACAAGATTTCAGATGCAGAGTAGGTAGATCTTTTCTTGAAAAAATCAGGGGAAAAAATTAAGTCGGCAAATTTTTCGGCTACCGGAAATCAAGAATATATATAGAATTCGCTGTCGGATAGGCAGATCTACACAGAACTTTTGAATCCCCAAGAACTAACTTTTACAGATAATCAAAATCAAAGAAAAACAGAGTACCACCAAGACTGAGAAACCCTAGCTCACGGCAGTAAACAAGACTCGGGAAGAATAATATCCGAGCTATCACAAATTAAACCTTTTAAATTTCAGCAGAAAATTGTAAAACACAAACTTTTACACCCAAAAAACTAAATCTTTTTCCAGAACCAGCCCACCTACTTTCCAACCACAACCCCTCAAATTAAAACCGATAAAAAAGAAGAAGATTAGAGAGAAATTAAATCTCTACCTGAAAGAGCTGTACAGAATTGTAAGCCTCCTCCGAAGGGGAGGGTTTCCAAAACGAAAGAAAAAAAGAAAAATAAAGAAGAAAGAGAGAAAGAGAGGAAAAAGAGAAGGAATAGAGGCAGATCAAACGGTCAGTCTCAGGCAAAGTGGAAAGAAGGTTGATAAGGTCTGCCCTATATGCCATTTATACACACATGAGACCTTATTATGATGATAAGAGATTTAATTTAAAATTAAAAAAAAAATCACAGACCAAAAGTTAATGCGACTGCGTGGGGGACAACAACGGATGCAAGGCTGCAATTTGTATATATTTTGTAATAAAAAAGTCTATACTTTTTAATAATTATGGCAATCAATATTATTAAAATAGGTGGGAAGGAGCGTATCGCGTTGTGACAAAATTGTATAAATATTCTTAAAGTAAATCTTATATACTTTTTAATATAAAGCAAGTGGCTTAATACATGGAAGAAGAATGATGGTATGTGAATTTGTGCTTTTTTTTTTCTTTTTTTCTTTTTCTTATATATGGATTGTCAAAAGGTACTTATAGACATTTTGACCCATTCATCTATATCTGATATATAGATACGGATATTATAATATAGAATTTTATTAATATTTTTATATTTAGAAAGTGTTGATAAATATATTTCATATATTTTTTATAAATTGTTTATTTTAAAGTTTTAAAATAAAATAGACATGAAAATATTGATTTAATTTCTTGCCATTGTAATTAAATTATATATATAGTTAAAGTTTTAATCGAAATGTTTGAATTCAACTTAAACAAGCATTAACCAGCATTAAAACCTTGAGCTAGCTATCTTATTAATATGTTCTCAACATTATGTCGTAGGTAGCTAGCATATAATAATTATTTCAAATAACAAAATAATACAATAGAAAACTATTAAACTAAAATCTTATTAGAGTTCCGTTATCGTTCCGCTAGACATGCATAATACACTTCCGATTATGGTTAACCTTTCACAAGTTGCAACAGCCAAACAAGTAGGTCGAGTTTGTGTAATGCAATGTGCATGAAGCATGTTTAAGAAATAATAAAATAAATTATGAAACCTCGTTTTACTAATTTATATTGAAATATTTTCATTGTTTTTTTGCACAAATTATAGTGTATAGGTTTGGGTATTTTCAGTGACCACATTGACCGAAGTTAACTATATCACGGAGTTCGCTCAATCCTCACAAACTTGATGACACATATTATGTGATTGAAGCATGCATGACAAAATTTTCTATTTCAAGATTGAAAATTTGAACTGAATTCAACTCAAAGAATAGTTTTATAATACATGTGCAAAAGTATCAAATAATTAATCAATCAATTTGACCAGGGTTTTGCCTCAATTAATTACTATTCAATAATTCGACTTGATTAATAACAAATCAAGATAAAAGTAGAATTTCAAGTTTGATTTCAAATTTCAACCAATTTTTTCTTTTTCTTTTTTTTTTGGAGCTTGTTTATCCACATATTCCTCCAAGAAAAAGACAAATGTAATCCAAAATTACATCTTTTCATTAAAATATAAATAACCACATATATTTCTATTGTCACACAAGATAATATTATTTCTAATAAACCGTTAAATTTTCACCAAAAAAAAAAAAAATAATAATCCGTTAAATATAGCAAGAGGTTGTAATAATTTTGAGCACCTGTAGTTTTACGACACGTAACCTCCTGCTGATTTATGAGACCGACCTTTAGTAGTTGAAATAGACCCCTAGAAACTAGAGCCACGACGTTTTGTGCTGTGATTTATTGTACAGTTGTTGCTGTAGTAAGTTGTACTGTATTTATATTGCTAAAAGATGATAATAGTTTTTTATATTACCATTTAATATTAATTTTAATAACTAAAAACATAATTTATATGTAAACACCTGATTAAATTCAAATTCGAATATTCTCGATTGTAAATGACATAGCCTAAATTTTCAAATTTACCTAATTTGCAGTGATTTTGAAATGGTACTTCGCCTTTGTAACTAATATTACTTTTGGTTGAAACTCAATTTTTTAAATTTACCTAATTTGTGGTGATTTTTAAATGGTCACTTTGCTTTTGTAAATAATATTACTTTTGGTTGAAACTCTTCAAATGGGCCTAAACGTATTTTATTTACTTTAACAAAAGGTTATACATCTAATAAGTGGGTGAATCAAAGTTTGGTTGGTTTAGTGAGATAAGACATTTGATCTTTTAAGTAAGGTGAATCAACTAAATTGAGTGAATCACTTCCAATTTAATCTTTACAGTATTCGAGTTCGAAAAAACCCAAATGCTAAGGAAAAAAAACGTTGGTGTGGAAAATATTTACTCTTTGAGCTAGAATGATTTTAAAGGTGGTAATTTTAAGTACATTTTCATGGACGGTTCTGCATTACAGGTATGGCACATTTTAATCAGTTTACGTTTGAGACTTTCTCGCTCGTGGACTTGTTTGGACTTTAGAGGAATTTAAGTCCACCACGATTTCATCTCGTCCTGTCTTTATCATTTTAATTTTTCAATTATTACTAATTTAGTTAGTTTTCACAAATTTATCCTCTCTAGTTTATTTCTGATTGTTTCTTCTAAAAGGAAAACACCAATATTAAGTAAGTTTATTGTTTGAAAAACATTATTTAAGTTTCTTGAATACAGTTATAATTGTAACATTATTTCTGTGATTGTGTCTTCAAAATAGTGGACTTCGTACTAAATTATCTCCATTTACAGGGCGAAGTAGGCCAATACTCGTGTATTTTAATTATAGAGATGTCCGTTAATACATGGACAAGATCATGTTCATTTGATTTGTGATGCTACCTCAATAATTAATTAGCATGAATGGTATGTTTACAGTATTTTTTAAATTTAGTACAGAATACAGATCATACGTACGAAATACGTACGTATACGTATTCCCATGTGTTATTATTATTATTATTTTTGTTTTTGGGAAATAATAATTTGGTAATATTATAAACGCAATTCGGATCCATGCAGACAGCTTAGAATTTAGCTGGATCGCACATTTGTGTAAGAAAAGTCGTGGAAATGATTCTTCCTTTTTGAAATTCTAATCCGGAATGAAAGCAATTTGCAATCAGTCTTTTTCGTGTTAATCTGTCGAATCTAGCTATATACCACAGATGTCAATCCCTTTCCAAGTCTTAAATCCCAAGAGATCTTTGCCTAGGAAAATAAGGTCCCAATTGTAATTTTAGGTAGTTGGTCACTTTGAAATTATCTACCTAACGAAAAATCTTATGATATTACCTGTTGATTATCTGAAAATGAAGAAAGGAGCTTTAGGTTCTTGTCATTATTCTATGAGCGAGACCAATCGGCACGTCATGACAACTTTTCAAGGTATATATTAAGGAAGTGTTTACAAATTCTAAGAAAAAACATGTTTTAAAAATGTATTTTTTCTAGGATTTTTTATTTCGAGATACTACCGACTTCTGCTAATTTAAGTATAAAACACTAGAAGTAATATTAAATATCTAAGGATATAATCCTGATCACCTTACATTTTTAGTTTTTAGGTTTCCGTTTAGGTTAGGAGGTATATCTATAATTTTTAATAGTTGAGAGGTGTTGTTGTAATTACCCGTAAGTCGAGGATATGTAAATCTACTATACTTTTTTTATGTTAATGACCGTTAATCATTAACATGGTAATTTCGCAATTTTTTTTTTTAAGTTTTCGTTAGAATTATGAGATTTGTATGTAATTTTCAATAGTCGAGAAATCTTGCTGTATTTTTCCGAGGTCAAAGAGTTACGATCATCTCATCACTTAATTCCATTCGGATGTTGTCTTTCTTTAAATGGAATACAAGCTGAAAACAACAACGAAAGTCTGGTAATTTTGTTGCTCATCATCTTGAATTACTTTTCATCAAGTTAGGGGCTTTTACTTTTTCCCCATCTGTTGGCGTTGCATTATGTCAACAAAGCTAGTAAATTTGCACATGCTCCCACCTAAAATGGCAAATCAACAGCTGGCTTACAAATTATGTGGAGCAAAGTGGGTATAATTTAGGGTGAATTTATTTGAGTACTCTGAAATTTGGTAGGTTACAAATTGACCCTACTATGTTTGAGAAATTCTCATGTAATTTATGTGGTTTTCAATAAATACGTAAATATTTCAAAAATACCTCAAAAATGTCCTAGAAATGTTAAGGACTGAAATAGAATTTGTCCTAGAATTTATGAAAGTCCATTTCTTCTTTTCAAACTCATGCTCGGTCAAAATTATATGCCTATTACCTGTGAAATCTATTAGTTGGCCAGTTTAAGGATTGAAATTCTAGCTTGTGTATGAAAAAATAGGGTTGAAAAATCATCCTAATCGGGCATCTGCAGTATCTAAATCAAAAAAAAAAAGTTGGGGGAGAAAAAATAAAAATTAAAAAATGCGAATGCAGTAGACTTTCAATTATTGCATTAAAGGTTCCAATTTTCCAATACCCACGATATCGACCTCTCCCAGATGAAGAATTCAAGATATATACTTTGATTAAATTAAAAAAAAGGTCCTATTCTGTTGGAACAAAAAAACAGTTGCCATATATAGTTTTAAGGGATAATGATTTTTTTCCATCCAAACTATGCCTACTTTTGCACTTTACCATCTAAATTTTTTTTCTTTACAGTTTGCCTCCTGAACTATAATTTTTTTTACAATTTGCCATCTCCGACGAAAATATTCCATCGGAAAATTGCATCGTTTCATATGAGAAACATACGTCCACGTTGTATTACTCTTCTTAACGTATCGAAAATAAGCCCTCAATCAATTTCAGAAAACTTGGAGTTATTATTATCCAATTGAATATTTAAACATAATTTATCAAAAGTTGCCGTTAATCTAATTGGGTGATAAAAACTCCATATTTTCTGAAATTGATGGAGGGTTTATTTTTGAGATACTAAGGGGAAAAATACAACGTAAAACTATCTCATATGACACGATGCAACTTTTCGGTGGAATATTTTCGACCGAGATGACAAATTACAAAAATTCTTATAGTTTAGGAGGCAAACTGAAAAGAAAAAAAATTTAGATGGTAAAGTGTAAAACTCGTCATAGTTCGAATGGGAAAATATCTTTATCCCTAGCTTTAAAATAGCTCTGCATCAACTTACAGGAACAACTACATTTTTATTGTGTGGCTAAAAAATTGATTCTCAAGTAGAAGAGAATAAGCTGAGTCAGATCAGATGTAGCTAATTTTTTCTCAGCAAAATATTATTCTTGGCCACTTCTTTCTAGTTAATCGAACAACCTGCTGAGAAATCATGGGCCTTGTATTTGAGTTTTACATTCAATTTGACAAAAGAATATATAATTGGGCCTGGAAATGTTACCTCTATGAGCCCATGAAAAAGTGAAGGCTTAGTGGTCTGTTGGGCTTCATACAACTTGAGGTTGAGGCCCTGAGGATATATCCAGCCCAACAAATTAAAGCATTCTGTAATTAAAGCCCGAATTTAGAATTGAGTAAAATGTTCAACAGATCAGGTAGGGTGGGACTGAAGAAATTACAAATTAGTAGACGATTCAAGATCATTAATTTTATTCATTTATTATATTTAAAAAAAAATTGTATAACATGAATTTATGTATATTTGAGAAACATATATTTCCAATAGGGACTTTGGTCTTTTTGGAGATAAGTATTTCGTTTATAAATTTTTTAATAAGGTTACATGGCAAGAATTGTTCGTTTATAAAATTTTCAATTTTATCCCAAAACTAGCTCGATGACGTTGGTAATTGTACGAATGGAATCTTGATACGGAAGTTTTGAAGTAGAAAATGTAAATTTCCCTTAAATTATACATTTCGCCAATTAAATGTAGCTAGCCGGCCGCCTCTATGTTTGGGATCAATTGATAAGAGTAACTACAAAAAAACATTCATCTTTAATTTCCAATCTAGGCCTTCAAATTATTATTGACCACAAGTAGATTAACTGCCAAAATAAACATGAAAATTCTCAGACATTGTTTAAAGGGAATCTGGCTGAACTAGCAGGACTGTAGGTGTTGGAGGATTCCTTCGCGTGAGGACCACTTTTTTTTTTTTTTCTCTTCCCTGATCAGGTGTAACCTAAGATTTTATAGCCAAGTTATTTACAAAATCTTATAAAGAGGGTTAATTTCAGAAGAAAATAAACCTTTGGGGCAGGCCCTAGTACGTGTATTGGGAAAAATGAATTGCAACGAGAGATCATATGATTATTTAGAATCGTTGTTCGATCTTTAGCGGTTCGGCGTAATGTTTGCTTAACCAGAGGTTTTGGGTTTGAGTGTCTTACACCTTAGTTAATCGCCCCGATTCGATCCATATAGATAAGTTTTAGAAAACCTACATAAAGAAAAATGTATATTTGATTGAGTGTGAAAGATGATCACAATATCATTAACTTTAGTCTGAGAAATTTCCATTGATTACTGATGTAAGAGTTAATATATATATCATGGAATTGCAAGTACTAAAGTGATAGCTAGAAACACCTCAAACAACTCAACTGTGCATACATATAGATTAGATAATCCGGAGCTGCATGCGCTCTTCTTTACATGAAAACCGATCATAACTGGGCAGTCATGTGCAAAAGGAAAGCCCTTTGTCTTGATTACAACTTAAGCTATATATATATTCTATCACAAACCCGCTTTCTGTGTGTGTTTGGGATTTTTCATGCAGCCTAGCTACTTATATATAGGGCAATAAACCTAGCTAACATTTCCAGATCTCACCCAAGAAAATTTATAATAATTAGCTAGCTAGGCAATGTCCCTCTCAAATCCCAGCTCCCTCAAATCTTCTCCTTTTTAAAGTCACGAGACCCTCTGTCCCTTTGATGTTCTTTCAATTCGATATATCTAGAGAGAGAGAGACAGAGAGAGAAATTATATATGTCTCCAGCGAGGTTGGCAGAAGAGATAACTGATAGAGAACTTTCAAGCATCTTTTCTTCAGCATCACTCAACTAGCTGGCCTCTACAATATTTCAGTCCCAAACTGAAGTCTTATAATTTTCCAAGCTTTAGTTCATCTCTTCCATCTCAAAGATTGATCACCCTCAAACAAATATTTCTTTTTTCATCTGTCTTTCTCTGTCGTTGCTTCCATGTATGTAGACCTTATAACCCCACAAAAATTAATAAATTAAAACTCCCTCTTATTCCACCAATATCTTATTTCAGCTTTCTTAAATTAATTACTTTTAAAAAGATAATTATCCTTTCACCATATTCCTGCTTTTTAATTTGTTTTTTCTCTGTCTTCCTTATTGTATATTTTTTTAAACTTTTCTATATATGTTTGCAGGAGATCGGAGGAAAGTCCACTAGACCTGAACAACTTACCGGAAGATTATACAAGAGATGGTAAACAAATCTCTGAAGACAGCTCTTCATCTGCTGGTACATCACTTTGTCTTTAGGGCTAATAATTAATAAGGGTTTCTTCTAAATTTCTCTTCCCCGATGAGGAAAGTTTAATTAAAACATTAATTCCTTCTCTCCGTTTAATTTTATCAAGATATTGCACTTCAATAATATCTCAAACCATTTCTTTTCCTGTGAAAGATAACTCAAGATTAATTAATCCTTATTCAGATTAAATATCCTAATGTTAATCTTTGACCAGACCCTCATGATTTTTCTTACTTCTTGATTTCCTTTCTCCAAAAAAAAAGGTATATATTTTTTTTCTTGGCTTTTGGATCAGTATGATGAGAACGAAACCCTAGAAAGTAAGAATGACAAGACAAGAGGAGAAAAAAAATGGGTTGGTGGTGGAATATTCATTCATTTGGTTTGATTTTAGGGTTGTGGTTTAGGTATAAGATTAGTCTCATCAAAGTTGCTTTAATTGGTATAGTAGCAGAAGTCTACAGGAAAAAGAAAAGCGGCGCTAAGGAGGGAAAAGATGAACCCGGTAAGGTCTATGAGTGCAGATTCTGTTCCCTTAAGTTCTGCAAATCTCAAGCACTTGGCGGACACATGAACCGACACCGCCAAGGTAACTTAAATCTTTTAATTTCTTCCAAAATTATTTATTTTTAATTAATATTTCTCACAAACTCAAGAATATTAAATTAATTAAATTCATATATATGGTTTTTTCATTCTCATCAGAGAGGGAGACGGAAACACTGAACAAGGCCCGTCATCTGGTCTTCACTAACGATTTAGCTCCTGGTCATCTAGGTTATGTTACAGGGTATATGAACTGTTTTTTCTTTTTTTCTTTTTATTTTTATTTTAAATAATTTAATTTATTCTTTCTACATGTACATGAGTGTGTGTTTGTGCGTGTTTTTACTGTTTTTACAGTTGTCAGCCTCTTCCACACGGAGGGTATAATCAACCTAGCAGCAACAACATCAATGGTGACCCATCTTTACCCAGTACTTTCAGACCTATGTACTCTACAAGGTTGTTTTCTACCTCTTCGCCGCTCATTCCCTCACCTCCGCCGCCTCCTCCTCCACCACCTCCACCGTCTCAGGCGGCATCGCACCTTTACAGTTCTCCTCAACGTATGCTCCCTTTCTCCTCTCAATTTCCAGCTCCACCACATGTGAACGACTACTTTGTCGGCCATGTCCTCTCTAACTCCAGCTATGGAGCAACCCCAACTGAAGGTAATTACACCTGTATTGGCGCGCCGGTGGGGCCAGGGTTCAGTTGCGGCGGCAGCGGTGGTGGTGGTGTTAGAGAGATGTCGCTGCTCAATCAAGAAGAAGGACTGAACTGGGGCAGGAGGTAGATAGGGACAATATTGTGAAGAATTTGGATTCTATATCGATCAATCAATTTCAAGATGGATTCTGTTAATTTGTTTGTGTTAGATTTTCTTGTTTTTTTTTTTTTTATTGGTTTTATAATTATTGGTGAGTTAGAGTGCAAGTGTTTTAATGGTGGCGTGACAGGCCGCTCTCACTGAAAGAGAAAGATAGAAGAATCCACAACAAACTTACAAAATCTGGATTTCAACAAGTGATTTTTAATTTTGGTTTTTGTTACAGGCTTTTCAGTTCTCACATTCACATCTGGGCTTTTGCTCTCAGTTTGGCTTCAAGCTAGTAAGGATATTTTATCTTTCCTTGTAACCAAAAAAAAAAGTAAGGATATTTTAATTTTGATATATATTTTTCAATCACTTAAGTTAGGATATTTAATTTTGATATTTGTCCTAAGAATATAATGTTTGATTTGATGGTCCAATAAGCATGAACAATTAATCCTAGTTATCTCCTTAATTAAAATGCTAGATAAAAAGATCAACTAGATGATGTACTATTGATATAGGATGTACATTCGAAAAGAATATTATATAAAATTTAAATAATTAAATACAATTCCCCTATTACCTAATTAAAAAAAGGAAAAGTTACACATGGGTCCCCGTTTTTTGGGTATTTATATTTAGGTCCAGAAGAATCAATTTAGTCATTTCATAATTTTTTTTCATTTTAAATTTTTTTTTAACAGAAACGTCAAAGCTGACTAACAGTCAACGAAATTTTGGACTAATTTGTAATAAAATGATTCTTCTAGACCTAGATGTAAATACCCGAAAAAACGGGGACCCAGGTGTAATTTTCCCTTAAAAAAATACAATTCCCCTACTAACTAATTAAAAAAAGTTACTTATGCACAGAGTGGCAACTCACGATTTATTTATCACGGAGTTCAAACTTATATAACTAGTATGATTTTTACACCACAGTAGTCCGACTCGGCTTGATATATAAATGGAATTTAGAGAAGAAAAAAAACTAATGTGATCTTTTCTAACTAATACAACTACTTGAAATTTAGAAAGATAGGGGGTCAATTCATTTATAATTTTTAAGATTCTAATATGGGGTCAAAACCTTGTAATTATAAGTTATTAACTACTATCATGTATACAATATTATACAATTACTAGTTTTCTATGTATATTATAAAAGTATGAGTAGTTTGTCACTTTTTTGTGAGGATTAAAATACCTCTTTAATAACACATATTTTTATTAAAAAACGTACAAATAGATAAATCTATAATTATATAAATAATAATAATAAATTAATTAGTAATACTAGAATTCTAATAGGAATAGGATTCTAGAAATTTTAGTAAATAATAATAATAAACTAAATGATAATAATAAATTAATTAATAATACTAGAATTCTAATAGGCATAGGATTCTAGAAATTTTAAATAAAGAATTCTTATCATATATATATATATATATATATATATATATATCAATTATTAAAGTTTCCTAAAAATAATGCTATTACGTAGACTAATAAAATAATAGCATTGAATTTGTTATTTAAAATGATTTGGAAAAATCTTGCCGACCTTTAAAGTAATAAATGGTAAATAGCATTAGAAATTGTTTCTTTTCACCAAAAAAAAATAATAATAAGAAATTGTTTCCATTATTTTCTTTTCCAATCATTTACTGTTATATATCATATAATACCTAGGGCAAAAAGATAAAAACATGATATTCTATGAAAAAACGAACAAATAAATAAGTTGATATATATAAAGGAGATAAAAGTAAATAAAATTTTTATTTAAATCCTAATCTGATTTGAGTAATATAAAACCATAATAACACATATTATATATCTATATTTATTATTTATTTATTTTTATTTTTTTATTATAAAAGTATGCATAGTTTTCAAATTTCAGCTTGAAACTTATTAATCGTCTAAAATAAACCTTGGAATAATATTTTCAATAATCATCATCTAAAGAATAATTATGTAATTCTGTATTAATTTTGAAAAAATATTTAGTTAAGTAAAAATAAAATTCTTTTTTAAATTAGAAATAATGTCATAATATATCCAATACTATATCTAAAAGACATAAAAGACATACCGAAGTCTTTTATAATAAGGATTCTTTTAATTTAATATTGTTATAGTACTTATTATATTTATTTATATTTTATTTTATGTATATTCAGTCTTTAAAAAATGTATGCAACTAAAATATTTTATTACATCTAAAAAAATAAAATAATAGTAATTATTATTCTATAAACTAAAAAAACTCTATTTAATAATTAATAAAAGACCTAATACACAATACAAACAAATGTATATAAAATAATAATAATTTAATTATATAATAAAATTCTACAAATAAAAAATTGTAGTAAAGTTATGTGAAAAGGCGATAAAATAATTCAATAAAATTATTAGAATTAATACATTTTTAATAATTAATAGTTTTTTTTGGCTAGAATATTGTAACAATAAGGTCTGTAATAACACAATTAGAGATTCAATATAAAAAATAAAAGTGATATCTGTATATCTAGCTATTTATATATTATTATTAATAATTATATAGTATATTATTAATTTATATTTTATTATTATTATAACCAAGAGTTTGTGATTTATTTTTATATGAGTATATTTTTATTATTTTATTTGATGATAATTATATTTTAAAAGTAAAGATGAGAGAAGAGTTAGAAGAACGAAGAAACAAAAGGTAAAATATAATAACATATTGAAATTAGTTCGGAAGAATAAAAAGCTGAGAAAAGATAATAAATTAAAATTTAGAGAATAAATAAATAAGAAAAAAATGGTTAGCATATTAAAGTTGGATACAATAAGGTCTTCAATTTTTTTTATAAAATGAACTGGTCGAAAAGGACCGTAGAATTAAAGAGGACCACAACTCGTATATTAATAAACACATGCATAAAGGGAAGTAAATAAAATACATCAGCAAAACAAACGCAAAAGCAACAAGAGTCCTCATCTGAACATGAAAGAAGTTGCAAAAGTGGAAAGAATTGACAATGAATTCTTCATGGTTTTCAATTTTATTAACTAATATGATACTTTTATTATTGAATTTAAATACATATATTTTTATGAAGTTTTACTAAATAGAGTTAATATGCATGTTAAGTTGGTTTGCTAAAACTATATCGAGAATTACTTAAATTTTACTAGATTAGGTGAAAGATAATTGTATATAAAAGAGAGAAAATCATATAAGAATAAGTTAAGAAAGTAAGTAGGAGAATAAAAAAGAAAATAAAATAAGTAAAAGGAAAAAATAAAGATAAGAATTAGGTAGAGTAAATGTAGCGCCCCGAAATCAAGGCAGAAATTGATTCAGGAGCCTCACACGGGCTGTTGCACTTTGTGTGCAGGGTCGTGTGGGGTAGGAGCGCACGGGCTACCGCACCATGTGCGTGAGGCCGTGTGGTCCTCCTGACCTTGTCCCACATCGGAATAACACACAGAAAAGTAAGGGTTTATAATATAACCTCCAAGTACAACCAACATGGGTTAACCCTCTTTTGGCAAGGGCTTCCTAGGCCAAACTTTAGGGTTGTGCTCGGTGGGGGCGAAGGTTATACCCGCGCGTTCAACGACCGTCCAAGCAGGGAGGGTTCTCCTCTCCGCGCATGGGGGCCGTGACAGTAAAAGTATATAAAAAATTGATAATCCAAAATCACAAGTAGAATTGAGAGAGAGAGAGAGAGAGAGAGAGAGAGAGAGAGTACATAAAGTGATGAAAAACAGGAAGGAGAGAGAGAAGAGTGATACAAAAATTCAAGAGAGAAAACGTGTTGAAGGAGAAAAATAAAATTAAATTTGTGTGTGAAAGAGGTGGATGAGTAGAGAATGAAAGAGGAGAGTGGATGTGAAATGACTAGGTTTTGGAGTGAATTTCACTCCGAATTAAATTTCAAATACAGCGAACTTAATTATAGATTTTTGTAATTTACAAATACATTTGCAAGAGTAACAATAAATTAAAAAATAAATAAATAATTATTCTATATGCGCAACGCGCGTGCTTTTTATTAGTATTAAAGAAAAGTTCAGGTCCCCATTTATATATCCACATGAGGATGAGGGCTAGTTTTGTGTAAGGTTTTGTAAAATTTCAATAGCTATATTTATAAGGTTTCAGTTAGCTATTATTTATAAAATTTTAAGATTTTTGATAGTTTTTTAAAATTTTTAAATAAATTTGAGATTTTGTGCGATCACCCTGAAGAATCAGTACAAGAGAATAGCAAGTTAATAAGCGAAAGAATTTCGCTTATCCTGTTTATGGTATAATATGAAATATTACAACGTACAGTGACTCATGCATATACGACTAATATATATACTTTATTATATATCAGATCAGATTTGATTAATTCTTTTATGGATTATTAATTAATTATTATATATCATATTGAAAATTCGACAAGAAAACATAGAGTGAGAATATTTGCAGAGTTACAGCAATTTCGGCCAAAAGCTGCAGAAAAAATTTAGTGGTAGCTAGAATTAAGTGCAGAAAAAGGATGCGAAAAAATAAACAAATATGTGCACTCTAATTGGCAGGTCAACTCACTCTACTCTACCAGCTTGGTTATGCAACAACAAAATAAAGACTCCAGACCAGACAGGATCGAGGAGGAAGTCGAGTCTAGTTTACCCGGCCTATAGTCGTCTACACACATGCACAATCTACCATGCACAGACTAGGTCGTCAAGCCGGAATATCATTTCGTAGTTATATACAAAATCTTGTTTTTTTATCCATATTTCAGTGCCCTAATCATAACATATATATTGACCCTATTATATATAATTCATCAAAATAATTACTATTATTCAAGAAAAATAGTTTTTGGGACCAATAAGAACAATGAACTCATGTTAATAAAACATATATAAATTTCAGGGGTAAATTATAAGTTTATCAAAATTTATTTACAATATGTCAAAATTAATTGTAAAAGTAAAAAAAGTAACTAAATAGGAAATAATTTAGATAACAGATAAGTAGATTAATAGGAGAGAATTAAAATGAGATAGGAGGAAGGGCAAATGGAATAGATAAGAGAAAATTAATATACATGGATAGAATTAAGAAGAGAAAAAAGAATTAACTGAGATTTAATTTTAATCTTATTTTAATTATTGAATTAAAATTAAATAATCATGATTATTTTAATATATTCATTTTTAGAGATCACATAAGGCCTCTCACTTAATAAATGAAAATAGTTTTTGATATTTTTCACTTTATATATCACTTAATTATACTATATATCATATAAAATAACTACTGAGACAAATTAATTAAGATAATTAGAAAATGATGTTATGCTAGCTAGCTATTCATGGTTCATTTATCATTATATTTTCTAATTAATATGATACCTCTTATTTGTTTTTGATGAAGTAGTAAATTCACACGTATGTAGACTAGCGAATTAAATAATAATATTTGAACCAGTCCACTGTTACATAAAAATATAGAACTCGCCCCAGACCCGTACGTGTTAGTATCTCTATTCATATATAAATTTATTTTTTACATGCATATATATGTAATGTAAAAATTAGAAATGTATAGTATAGACTTTCACATACCTATAATATACGTTCATAAGAGGACAGAAACTCTCTCCAGAGCGAGCTAGCTAGCTAGCTCATCAGCTCAGAGCTGAAATCCCGAGACACCATTGATGAAAGGAACAACACTTCAATTTGTTATTTTTATTTTTTCTTTTTTGGGTCGGTGGTTGTCTGTTTTGGCAAGCATTATTACTATTTTTTCCCACCCGGTTTTTTTTTCTGTACTTCGGATATTATAGAGACTCAACTAGCTAGGAACGACTCTCTCAACTCAGTTGCATGTTCCATGTATCGACTAGCTGCAGCATGAGTTTGAAGCTTAATATTTACTTAAGGGTCTAGTATTTCATCCCGCTGAATCAAATAAACCTTGGTATAGCAAGCATTATATGAAGGGCAGAAAACCACGCTATAAAAGTTGCGTTTTCATGTAACAATCTTCAAAGAAACAAAGTGCCAAAAAAAAAAAAAAAAAAGAAAGTAAAGAAATTATATTTGTAGCGCACAGGCACAGCTGCCTGTAGCGCAGCAGCAGCAAAAGTCGAGTGGCCTATATTTTTTTAGAGTCAGCTTAATTACTATTTACTCCAGTACTTAAAGCTGCTACAGCACGTAATTAAAAATCTTTAAATAATCCAATTATCTCAAAACGTCATAAAGTACGTACGTACGTATTCCATTTGTAAATTAAATTACACTGAAAAAGCAGTAATAATTCAAGTAAGTTATAGACTTTGCTTCCATTCATATTCTGACCTATCTTGCATGCCTCTGTGCAAACATGACTTGTGAGCAGGGCTTTATATATGTACCAAACAAAGGATTGCTACCATATCTAATTTTGGTAGCCTACGGTACTATATATTATGTATTATTCTTTCCCCCACCCAAAAGCATTAGTACTGTATCACACTAGTACTTTCTACAAAACAATTTTCATTTAATTTGTTTTTCAGAATATTACATTATTTTCCCGAGATATGAAAAACTACAAAACATACCGTAAATTCTAATTAATGTAATCAATATTCGTTGACAATATGTGTTAAACTGTAACTTCCAAAACCTCAAGGTATATAATATATATGTTTTTGTAATTAACTCAAACCTCAAGATATGTGAGTAGAATTATCCCTATATATATTATTTTATCTCCTCTTCCTTTTTCCTCTCACAATTATATCATTATGCATTACTGTGAAGCCTAATTGTACACTTAATGATACATGAAATTAGTAGTACATAAAAAGCACTTTCTGAAAATTGAAATTATAGAAATGTTCTTGAGAAATAATATGTCGTAACGAAGTCAAGGTTGGATGTGACTGGATACGATTCTCTCTACTTTTATAATTTACCTAGCTCATATATATTTTATGTTATAGATTGTACAATTGGTCCCCGTTTCCAGTTTCAATTTGACATTGTTGATTAAAGAAAAATAAACTAATACTTTGTAGACAGGGCTAGTGGCAAAAGCAGGATTCGAAAAGTTCAGAAATATAAAACACAAGCTGCAGGGGAAGACAAGACATTTGATTGCCCATGAATGAACTCTCGTGCTTATAAATAGTTCCCCAAATAGATCTCATTTTCTCCTGCCAACCCCACATTTATATTTTCTTGATCTAGAGTAGCAGCAGAATAATTTTCAGGTTCTGTCGATAATTTTTAATTGTTTATATCAACTTTAACAAACAAAGTACAAAACTAAATTCATTTTTTACGGGTTTTCATTTTAACCTTAATTATATTTATATATGAAGATTATAAATTTAATTAAAGACCTTAGTGCTTTTTTTTTTCTTTTTTCTTTCTTTATTTCCCTTTTGGTTATAAAGATGAACCTAAGGAGTAAGAACTCTAGCTATATATATGACACAAATAAAGGTGCATTCCTTTTTGGAAATGCTTTGAACAACTTGGATCTTACCAATCAATTACAGACTCTGGAGTAATTAACTAAAGTTATTAGAATAGAAATTATATTAATTAACGTGTCGAGAAAATTTATTGCTATTCGAGTGCGATATGTTGTACTAGAAGTAAAAAAAAATTAAAAAAATAGTAACAATATTTCATTTGACAACATAAAAACTGTCATTAGAGTATTCATGTAGTGATAAACAACTTGATTTTTTAATTATTGAGTTTGCCCCAATGACCACCAGATATTATTCTCAATATGGAGGTTTGAATTCAACTCCTTACAATGATAAATGTCAAATTGTGTGCGTATGTTTAACAAAAAAAAAAAAGTTTTGATTTTGTGGCAAATTGAATTTTATGATGCATTATAGACAAAAATCATTCGGTCAACAAAATTTAAATTATAGGGATAATTATGAAAAAAAAACTCTAAGGTAGTTAGATTTTTTTTTTCTTTTGAAAACACCCAAATCTTGAAACATTTCAAATACCCACTACACAGCTGAAATCTTACAATATCTAGCTTGAAACATAAAAATGTATACATAATACCCGAAAAATCTTACAAATATCCCCTCAGAGAATAAATGTACGTAAAATTACATGATTTTAAGATATTTTCGTAAACAACCTAAATATGGGGGAATTTTTTGTAACTGAGTGTAAATTTTATATACCTCTATGATTTCTGTCTAGCTAGTAAGGATTTGATATTAACAAAGTACAATCTGCATACTTAAATATACAATGTCTAATGAAGATGAGACAGAAGATAAAAAATGACCAATGGAAACGTGGCCGTGTTAAAACGAAATTCAAGACGAAAACGACTCTTCTTCTCAACTAATCAATGGCTTCTGTAAATGTGAAACACTGATCCTATGAATACTTTAGAGATTATAAGAGGATTTCTCAAAAAAGTAATTTATTTTTAAATATACCAAACTTTTAGGCAATAAATATATATAATTTACCCTATTAATTATGAAACTTATGAATTACCATGCACAAAAACGAACTAAAAAGAGCTCGTTATTTCACAAAAAGATAATATTTCTGATGATAACCGAGCTATGAAACTTTTTTTCTTTTTCAAATGTTTAATTTGATATTTTTTTATGCCCTTTTTCAATTTATGGGTGTTTATATGTGTGTATCGTTTTGAAGAAAGAAAAAAGAAAGTTCATAGTCTCTCTTTATTGAGTTGTTTTGTTTAGTTGCAGAATTTAGTCCTCCTGCTCTCAAAGAAGCTTTACATCCTTGTCACACCCTCATACAGAAAAGGTATAAATATAAATATATATTTATATGGGTCGAGTCGGGTCGAACCAATAAGGTATAAAGCTCTTCCAACTAATAACATACAACTGCATTACCCAATACTCGAACCCGATACCTGTAGTTAAGTTATCATAGCCCTGAACTGCTAAATTACGACACTTGATATAGTCTACACACAGAGTAAATTACTTGCAGATATGATGTTTTAATTTGATCTATTCGACGGTCCTTGTTGAATCAGACTTGGGCCGGGTTTCAGTTGCATGAAAAGGCGTCGAAGCTGTGTTACATTTTATATGGTTTTGTGTATGGAAACTTAGCTGTATACTAATTCTTTTTTGGTGCAAACTGGGTATATCATACATATAACCTAGAGGAACACATAGATGCCTACTTTGTGCTACACTATTTTAACCAAAGATTCCTATTTCTCACAAGATTATAGCTAGCTAGATGCCACTCATTATATATATATATATATATATATATATATATATATATATATTTAATATTTTAAGAAATTTTTAGATGAAGGTGCTTCAATTTGTGGTATGAAGAATATTTTGGTTGCTACTGATGATGAGATTAAAAACTGGTAAAGTGCAGAAGTCTGCTTGTCCCATCAACAATCATGGTGCAGAATTTCCACATTACTGAGCATATGTCTTTTCAACAACATAGAAAAGTTGGGAAACCATTCACAACTAAGTTTGTCTTTGCTCTATATTTTAGGAAACTCATTGTACACTACCATCTCATTTTATCAGTAACTTACCACTACCATACAAAAATTATCATGGCAACACTGCTTCTGCTCTTCCTTAATTCTTGTAGATATTGGATCAGTATTCTAGTTATATATGATCAACATAACATATGATTGATGATCAGCTAATAACATTTAAGGAAAGAAGAAACTAGGGATTTTAAATTTATAATGACAAATTCATTGATTTAGGAATAATTACACTCACATATCCTGAGGTTCGGAGATTTAGGAAATTAAAAAAACTAACTCTGTCAAAGAGTTTTCATTAGATCCATTAAGTGATTGAACAAATTATAGAAATGAATATCACATGAAAGTGGTTCTCTCGGTTAGGGTTTTCTAACAATAATTAGAAGTTCAAGGTATACCTTTGTAATTTTCCAAAACTCAGGTATCGGAGTGTAATTATCCCTTGAGTTTATTTACATAAATCCGCGTTACAATGGATTTCAAATCATTGAAAACTCATTTTAAGTTGGTTTTTTGAATCATATGGCAGATTTCCTATCAATCAAATATCAAGTCATTTGAAATCTCTTCCCTAATACTTCAAATCCAAATCAATCCAAAGGCAGACTAACAGAACATGAGTAATGTTGTTTCAAAAGCAAAATTACATCTCAAACAACAATACAAGGCCAAATTGAACGAAGTCCATCCTGCATATGGCTGAATGAACTCAATTTACAGGTTTTGTAAATCTAGAATTAAGCTAATGAGATAAGTTGTTAGAGCAACAGAGTTACAGAAACTAGAACAGAACAAGAAACAAGAACTAAGGTATCATGTCCATCAGAAGCTATTCAAACTTAAAGATGGTTAATTTCACACCTTTCATATGTAAAAAGACTACACATTTCAACCAATGGAGACTGGAGAGTAAGCAATGGGAAGTTTCTATTACTTACATATTTCATTCCAATCCATATGAAACTATAAACACGATTTTCTGAACCCAAAACACAACCCCTTTTAACAAACCACACACAACATGCAATACCCAAAAATAATAATAATAAAGAAAATAAATAAAGTTTGTGCTACTCCAATTTGAATGAGGTAAACCTAACATTTACCAACTCAGCAGCAGCACGTGCAGCAGCTGATGCACGATCTGCTGCAGCAATAGCATTATGAGCAATTCGCAATACATCAGGTGATTCTGAATTTATGTTTTTGATCTCAGTAATTGCTTCCACATTCTTCTCTCTATTTGATGATTCAACTTTTCTGGGGCCCACAGAAGAACTGCTGCTGATAGAAGTGTGGGATTGCATAGAAGCTCTTGGAGACAAATCTTCCCGAATTTTAGGATTAGAATGTGCTTGTGAACGTTGCACTTGCACAGCAATTTGCTTTGGTCCGTTCTAAAATGTATATGAAATAGCAAACATAGAGTAAATAGGTCAAGCAATACCAAAATAAAGAGATTATCTAGAAATGACAGTAATTACCAGTAGATCTTCAGGTTTCTTGCTGAATTCTGTTTCAGTTTTGGTTGAATCCCAAATGACGTTATGTTCTGATGCAATTTCCTTCAGTACTCTGAGCTTTAAATCTGCAGGTGGAGCACTTACCGACAGCTTTTCAATTATCTGAAAAAATTACAAAATATATCCTATTTAGAGTTATTGGTATGGATAGTCGATATAAAAAGTCAAAGATAAAGTCAACTAACTGTACGGTTGACACTGGTATCAGGGCGAAGCTCGGACGCAGCAGCAATGAATTCTTTCCCATATTTTGCAGCAAATAAATTCCTTACATGCAATAAATCTGGCAAATCTGCACATCTTGGAGCTGAAAAGATTATGCTTGCAACTGCTTCTCGTAACTCTGTTGGGCATTCTCTGTTTAAGCATAACATTAAGAACCACATTTCAAGAATAATAACATTAAAAACCACACTGAATCGGAGTTTATATAGGGTTTTACTTCTGGCTTTCAAGAATAGGTACACGGGCAAGAACAAATTCACAGAACAACTCCAATATTTCATATGCCTCCCATGTATTTGTTTCTCGTATAACATGCTCCACCTAACCAAAAGGGATGGATAACTAATAAACAGAAACCAGGATTACGTAATAGAATGAGAAAACTTGTAATAATATTGATTTTGTACCCTAATTCGAGCAATGGGTTCTTGGCCAGCCTGCAGAAAATCTGCTATCTCTTTCCTCATAAGCCTCAGCTGCACATCTCGCTTGTTTTGCAACAACTTGATTCGTGATATTGCCAAAGTCAAGCATGTTTTACTGCAAACAACCCAGTAAAAATCAATGAATACAAAGAATCAAGAACCAATGCTAAGTATGATTGCCAATTGAAACGAAAACACCAAAGATTTAAAATATTGCAAGAAATTTTAAGCTGAATTTCTCCCAGTAGAGAATACTGGATCTCCATTTTAAGCAACAAACATCCAAATATTAGATGTTTAAGCTACACCTTAACTGCAATTGCGAATTAATCAAATCAACAAATGATTTTAGCCATATAAACTGAACTTGATAATATTGAAATAACCATAATACTTCAGCAAGTTTTGTGGCATAGGAACAGAGTAGAACTATATAATCACCATAGTTTTTTATCCAAATAGTTTAAACAGATACAATACATTATGCTTTATTTCTCCAAAAACAACCATCCAACCAGAGTCTAAGAGATCCCAACTTCACAACACCAATTTTACACAAATATCAGACAAGGAACATAGTCATAAACTTCTGGGATCGATCATATACATGTAACCATATTTTATAAGAAAAAAATCGATTTTTAATGATAATATGGTGGAGAAATTGATGGGCAGCTACGAAAAAGTGAAAACCAGAAAAAGGGGAATCGAGGAAGAAACAAAATTAAAGAAACAACCCAATGAAAATCACGAATTCTTAGATGTAGCGAATGATCTGGGCAATTGTTTTCGTTTATCGGTTAACAGAATATCATGATTTTCAATTTCTTTCTCCCAATGCAGTTGCAGATGATAAAAAAACTTAAGAAAGGAAAAGGAAGATGGAAGTGAATTGATTGAACTAACCATTTAGCTCCCAGAAGTCCCCTGTTGAAGAGTTGATTCAGCACAGACATTTGGGATTTCGTACAATTCCACCTCTGATAATTTACACGATTTTTCTTTGAGTATATAAACGTATGGAATGGGTGTATTGATGAGAGAAACTGACGAAACTTTAGATTGATGTTTTGATTCTGGGTTTGTGTCATAAGGCTAGGCTGGAAAGCTTTTGTTTAGTTTTTTAATTTTTACCCAATATTCTTCAATAATTCTTTCTTTTCTCATTTTCTAGTGACTTAATATGATTCTTTTTTTTTTTTTACTTAGGAAGTAACAGCTCTCAAAATTTTACTTTATTAAAAAAAAATTAGATGACGAAGTTTGAAAAATGTCATGGTAAAAAATCTTTTTCCATCGCGAGAATTTTCTTCTTTATTGGTTTAGGTGAATGTTTGTTTAAATGTAAAAAAAATAAAATAAAAATAGAATAATATTATTTGTATGGATTTTAATTTGATTAGGGATTTAAAATTCACTTCAAATTAGGGGGTTTTGTCATTGACTTAAATGATTAAATCATGGAATCTTGTGCTTCTACTCAATTATAAAAAGCTTTTATTGAAAATAAATTATCTTGTCATTTTTCTTTCTTTTTAAAAAAAAAATGATTTTCTTCAATTTTAATTGGAAGTTGGGAACATTTCAAAAATTAGATTAATGATTTTCTTCAATTATATATTAAATTAAATATATTAACATTAGGACTAAATATATTAAATCGAACCAAATGTATTAAATTTAAAAACATAAATCATGAAATTCGTTAATTAAAAAATATATAAGACTAAAATTGGATTATATCCCAAGGGACGAAAAATGTAATTTTGCCAACTAATATGATACAGAAACTAGCACATATTGACATGAAGCTGTTAAGCTTTGTTGCCAGCGGCCATTAGTTTTTAGAGCCTGTAATGACCAGAAACCCAGGTAAATTTCTTGTCTTCTCAAAATAGCTAAAGTGGGTTTAAACTTGGCATTCGACCTTACTCATGCCTTCGAACAAAAACTGATCTTACTCATAAAATCATGTAAGGGCCCGAAACAACTCCGACAAATTCATGCCCAGATTATAACCAATGCCGCTGATTACCAGAACCACCTCATAAACTCTCATTTCCTCTCAAAATGCTCTGAGTTGAAGCAAATTGGTTACACCCGACAAGTGTTCGACCAATTGCCAGACCGAAGGTACACTTCGCTTTGGAATGTTATGTCAAAAGGGTATCTCCAAAATGATATCCACAATGAAGTGATGGTGTTGTTCGGTGATATGATGAGGGAGAGTGTGAAGCCGAATTGTTACACATTACCAGTGGTGTTGAAGTCGTGCTGCAAATTATCCTCTCTGAAAGAAGGGCAGCAAGTGCATTGCCTCGCAGTCAAAAATGGTTTCAAATCAAATACTTATGTAGGTACGAACTTGATTGAGCTGTACTCAGGCAGGAGACATGTGGAGTGCGCTTATAGGGTTTTCACGGAGATGGTACTAAGAAATGTGGTTTCTTGGACCGCAATGATAAATGGCTATGTTGCCAGCGGTGATTTGCTTTCAGCAAGAAAGCTTTTTGATTTGGCACCAGAAAGAGACGTTGTGCTATGGAATAGGATGATTACAGCGTATATAGAGTGTGGAGACATGGTGGAGGCTAAGGGGCTTTTTGATGCAATGCCAGGTAAAGATTTAATGTCTTGTAATACTTTATTAAATGGATATGCAAATAATGGAGATATAGAAGGCTGTGAGAGATTCTTTGAGGCTATGAAGGAGAAGAATATATTCTCCTGGAACGGTTTGATTGGAGGATATGCTCATAATGGGCGTTTTGATCAAGTTCTTGGTGCCTTTAATAGGATGCTGAGAGAGAATAATGTGCAGCCTAATGATGCAACACTGGTTAATGTTTTAACTGCTTGTGCAAGATTAGGAGCCCTTGAATTTGGCAAATGGGTTCATATATATGCCGAGAACAATGGCTACAAAGCGAATGTTTATGTCTGTAATGGTCTAATCGACATGTATGCAAAGTGTGGTTTAGTAGAATGTTCAATTGATATATTCAAGAAAATGGATAAGAAAGATCTGATTTCCTGGAACACAATAATTAATGCATTAGCAGTTCATGGTCATGGAGCTGAAGCATTAAACCTTTTCACTGAGATGAAAAATAGTGGAGAAAAACCAGATGGTATAACTTTCATAGGCATATTGTGTGCTTGTTCTCATATGGGGTTAGTCAAGGATGGATTGGACCAATTTCACTCAATGATTAATGAATACAAAGTTGAGCCCAAAATCGAGCATTACGGTTGTGTGGTCGACCTTCTGGCTCGAGGCGGGCTTCTACAGCAGGCTGTGGAGTTTGTACATAAGATGCCAGTAAAAGCAGATAGTGTTATATGGACGGCTTTGCTTGCAGCTTCGAGGGTTCATAAGAAAATCGAATTTGCTGAGGTGTCCCTTCAGAAACTTATTGAGCTTGATCCTAAAAACCCTGCGAATTACGTTATGCTTTCTAATATATATGGAGAAGCCAAGAAATGGAAAGATTTGGCACGACTCAAAGTTGCAATGAGAGATACTGGATCTAAAAAGGTCCCTGGATGCAGCTCAATTGAGACTGATGATGGGATTGTTGAATTTTATTCTTTCGATCAGACACATTCAGATACAGAAGAAGTATATTATGTACTCAGAGGATTGACAAAGCTGTTAAGATTATCTGTTTATGAAATAGATGATTTGGAGCTTCAGCAGGAAACTTAGACAAGCTTTCTACATGTTATGGATTTTAATTTTATGTACCCAATTTTATTTTATTTTTCTTTTTTTTGGGATTAAGTTTTGTACCCCCATTTCAAATATGTGTAGTTTTGAAATAGAAGATCTAGATTCTATGTCATAGTTTCCTGAATTTTCTTTGATGTGTTCAGGGTAAGGCCCATTAAACTTGAAAGGACTCTAAAGGCCCATTAGTGAAGCCCTTTAATTTGGTCATGTAACCGAACTGTCCATTTCGTTCAACTTTGAAAAGAAAAGTTACTCATTCATGAATATTGGAAAGTGATAAAAAGGTTTAAGACATATGCCAAACTCTAGTAAAATCAAAATACACCAATTCTCATGGTCATTGTCACATCAAATTGTAGTAAGGAGATTATTAGTTCTTTTTATTTATCATCCCGTTTTTATTTTATTGACTGACTAATTCGAAATCATCGAGTACTGCACAGATTCAATTTGAATGAAAAAGATGGATCGTCTCAACTTATAATGCTGCCAAGACTAGCATGCGTGCACAAAATATGGTTTGACCATATGTACAGTACAATAGAATTTCAATAGTAGAAAGAAAAATCCACATCGTCTCTCATTATGGGATCCACATAAATGATTAGATGGTGACATATATATCCACTACAAGTCCTCATTGGAGGTTTTCTTTTTATCCTATCATTGAAATTTTTGTACTAAGGTTATACTTTTGCTTCCATCAATTCTTTATTTACTTTTATTTTTTAAATAGTTTGTTATTTTAGGGTGATATCATATATCCTTTATTTTTTTTTTAAAAAAAGTAAAGCTAGTCAGTTCTAAATGATTATAGTAAGTAGTCTTTAAATCTTTATCTTAGGACGATTTGATATCTTTGAATGTTGAATTTGTGTGGTTAGAGAGGAGAAATTAAGAAAGGAACTGATCGATGAGATGATGATCGTGAATTTCTTTTGAAGCCCCCTACCCTTTTACTTTACATGCAAATCGCCATAATTGCTTTCTTTTTCTCATTTATCTTCAATTAATGATTGACTAATTTACCAAAACTATCATCAGTAAGACTACGTCAATTTGACATATTAAAAAGATGTCACATTATTAATTAAAAGTGGTCTAGACACATAAGTATGAAAACATTATAATAATATTGAATATTCATTGATGTTACTAAGAAAGGCAAAATTGATTTTATTGATTAGATATATGGAGTTTGAACTAGGGCCGACTAGATTATGACACTTCCAAGATCATAACGTTGATTCTCACTTCTTTTTCGATCTCAAATACGAATTAAAATTACAAGTAATAATTAATTAGATTATATGATACCATCATTAACATTCCTAAACTCTGCTAAGCCCAAAATCCAATTGATACAACATAGTTAGATCAATTCAAGTGTAACTTTTAACATTGATTTAGGTTGAATTTCAGGTTGCACTCACTGATTTCGAAACATATACTCGCGTTTAAGGCCCCGGACGTGACACTAATTACATTCTGCAGAATTAATGGTTCTTGTTCGTTGGAACAAACAAGTGCACGTGAATTTGAACCTGAGAGGATCAAAACAATATATATTGTCAAAGCATCATTAGAATTTAGAAAACGAGCGGAAATTATAATATTCAAATTGTCAATGTTTATCAATGGGTCACAGATTCAAAACACTTCTCTATTTTCGCCTTTTTTTTTTCTTCGACTACTCAATGGGTCAATATTTCACATTTGTTTATATGAATTTAATTGGATTTTGTCTAAAAAAATTTCTATCATTAAATTCGATTTGAAAAGGAAATTAAATATTAGGAATAATACGATTTTCGAACCTTCTCCTAACGTTCAATTGCTAGATATTGTGACCACCCCGTGAAGTTACTACTTTTTTCTCATCCCGGTTAGTTGAAGACTTGAAGCAGAAATTAATTTTTTAATCAAAATATTATTTGGTAAAACGTAATGCCAGTATATATAAAAGACCATATGGATTGGTGTGTAATTGTCACGGGGTGTCGTTAATTATATATATATATTCTTCACTCAGATTGAATTATTACTATTTGTGACAATAAAATATATTATTATAAAAAAGTAGAAGTACCTTACTAGTTGCGATTTTTATATGTGAAAAAGGGTTAATTACATTTGGACTCAAAAAAATTTGACAAATTACAAGTCGTGACTCTCTTAGTCAAAAATATTATTACACTTACATGCATCCTATGAAAGTTTTAAAATTATAAAGAATTAATACCCAGTTTTTAGGGTACCATACAAATTTGATCAACATAATATTCCTAACAAATTCCAATAATTGGGTGTTTTTTGTAATTATAAAACTCCTATAGATTACTGTAAGTGTAATATTTTCACTAAAAAAGTCGCGATTTACTTTTTATAACGTATGATGTAACTTTAAGTATACTTGATCTGGGATTCCATTAGCTATTAATAACCAGATGACACCTAATTGGTCTAGTACAACACTATCCCTCACGGAGTAAGCACAAAGTTACAAGATTAAACTGTATTTATTTTATCTCATCTTTGGTAGACTGTATCAGAGTGTAGAATAGAGCATGAGATTCACAATATTCCAACCAAACACCAAAAACTAGAAACAGAAGCGTGATGGTATAGTTCCCAGCTGGTCCACCACACTAGCTACACACTACAGAGAAGAGCCACTGCCTAATTAATTTATTACTAAATAGTTGAATATTTAATTTAGCTAATTGGTATTTTGGATGACTCAAATTCATGGGGTCATGTGAGAGAACTCCACGCCCCCTGTCAAGTTGAGCCAACCAATCGAGCCGGGACTCGCTGCAATGCTTGGTCCCTAATTCCGGAGGCAAACTGTCATGGCCAAATCTAAAAAAATAAATAAATAAAATTACCACTAGCTAGCCAAACAATATAATTAAATTGGATTTATTAATTCTCATATATTAGAATTAAGTTGCAAATTCCTCGGGTGCATGAAATTGTGCCGCTAAATTCATGTTTCCCTTAATTAAAGTAATTGTTTCTAGAATTTCACATGCCTCAAATCTCAATCTATATATATATATATATTCAAACTATACTATTTTTCAATCCACATAAGTTGAATCTCTCCTTGCTAGCCCTAGCTACTCAATGATTCATGTATATTAACAAGTTTTTAGGATCGATCATGAACTCAATGATCATCTAGCTAGTATAATTTCAAGGATGCAATTCAATTCAAGCCTAACTAAGGATAATGACATGCAAAATCACTTTGAATTATCAAGGGCCGGCGTGGATACGTAACTATATGAAACCACATGTTCTTTAATTTCTCATCACAATTAGCTAGATAAATAATAAACCCCATCATATTTTATAAAAAGTGGTTTTAACCCGAGTTTAAATTTGGGCTTTGGCCGTTTTGGATTTTGAAGTCTATTTATATGGGTCGGACTACTAAGATGTAAAACTCTCTAATTAATGACAGTTGTATTCTTAGAAATTTAAACTTGAGAAATCTGGTTAAGTTTGGCCCTGATTAAGAATGTTTAGTTTCGTTAGTCTCCAAGAAAAAGCCTAACGCGAATAGACTCACACTAATTATGACTGAATTTGTGAAAACTAGGAAGTAATTGATGTAACCAGAAGACATATACATGTAACATGCATGTTCGATGGAGGAACCGTGGGTAGTGGGGCTATGTCTGATAATGCTGCCTATGGCTAGCTCTCTACCGATATGCAATTCAACAAATTCTAATAGGAGACAGCTGAATTCATGTAATTAGTAGATCGAGACTATTCTAACCAAAAAAAAAAAAGTAGATCGAGACTATTGAAAATAAATATATACCATGACTTTCAAATAAAAGAAGTTCAACACTTTTAAGTTTTAACTAGTCTAAAAACAAACATTCATTTACTAACAAAAATAACGTGAAAATTAACTAACTAAAAACAGAAGCCCGAAACATGTGTTTAGGTGTTTTGTTATTCTTACTGAAATTTAGCGGAAGTTAGTAGTAGTATTTGGATCGAACAATATAATACTAAAAATAACACTTTTAATTATTCTGTTTTGGGGGGTGGGGACCACTTTGAAATGCATAGCTTATTGGTGTTTCTGTTATTATAAGAAATGGTCTTATTGCTCAAAGAGGGGCCAAGTCCCAAGTGCCACGTGTAAACTGTAAACAGAGTTTTGTAACCAGACAGTACGGGGCAGACGTGGATTCTGCTCCACTAATGCAGGAAGAAGAAGGTGCATGGTATTTTGTTTCAAATTTCGAAAGGGTATTATTATTCTACACATTTATTCGTTTTTTCAATCAATTTCCTTTTTCTTATACAATTAATACTAAAATAAAAATATTAACAACTTACCATATAAGTTGATTAGGAATATATTTAAGAAATCTTTTTATTGAAAAGACGATATTGGGCTCCTGTAGTCCAGCGAAGCCAAGCATTTAGGCTCCTGACTCCTGTAGCCCACGTTGAATAATTTATTTTTAATGTACATTTCATTGTATATATGAGTTTAAATTAAGCAATGTGACGTCATAAATATAATAATAATATTTTAGTTATATAATACTACTATAATAGTTGAAAATAATAATAATAATAAAAGAATCAAAGAATTTTTAGTCAGTACTGCTTTAATTTCAAAATTAATCTAAAAAATACAATTAATTTAATCATAATTTAAGTGAAAAGGAGGTTATATAAAGGGGGATTAGTAAAGAGTGGAGATCATAATTCATAATTAATCTCAGAAAGATTTCTCAAGGTTAAGAATGAATGGTATGATCCTTTTGATCATCAGCTGTACGTACTATACACATACACTCTCTTAATTTCTAGATCTCTCGCTAGCTCGACATTGTTTGTTTAATTTAATTTCCTTATGAGAGGATTATCAATCTTTACAATTACTAGTCATCACTTTCGTCCTTACAGAAATATAATTAATCACACCTCCCTCTCCTTTTCAAATTATTCCTCCTCCAGGTCGTGGGCCTACATGATGTCCACCCACCACACCACCATCACCTGCAGCTCCTCCGGCGCGCGCCGCCAAAATAAAGTTGTTGTCATAATGGGTCCAACGGGCTGCGGGAAATCAAAACTATCCGTCGACTTAGCATCAAGATTTTTTCCTGATCAGTCGGAAATCATTAACTCCGACAAAATCCAAGTCTATCGCGGCCTCGATATCACCACCAACAAAATCCCACTGCCCCAACGGAAGAACGTCCGCCACCATCTACTAGGCCACTTCGACTCATCCGATTCACACCCCGAGTTCACCCCTTCCGACTTCCGCTCCTCTGCTTCCTCCATCATTTCTCAAATTTTTTCCCGCCACAGGATACCCTTTATCGTCGGAGGCTCAAACTCGTTCGTCTACGGATTATTGGCGAAGAAATTTAACCCAGATTCGGACGTGTTCAGCGAGTCTTACTCGAGGGAAGACCCGGTACTGTTCTGCAAAGAGCTCGAATACAAGTGCTGCTTTATATGGGTGGACGTCTCATTACCAGTATTAAATGAGTATTTAGTCAAACGAGTCGACGACATGCTCGACTCGGGAATGTTCGAGGAGTTGGCCGATTACTTCGACGATCCGGAGTCGCACACAGTGAGTAAATGCGGGTTGAAGAAGGCGATCGGTGTTCCAGAATTTGAAAGATATTTTAAGAGGTTTAATAACAAGAGGAATGATGGTGACGAGGAAGAAGAGGACGACAGGAGAGTGGCGTACGAGGATGCAGTGAGGTCCATTAAGGACAACACGTGTCAGCTAGCAAAAAGACAATTGTGGAAGATCCTACGGCTGAGGGATGCCGCAGGGTGGGACCTGAAGAGGGTCGACGCCACCGCGTCTATTAGGGCGGCGATGGACGGTGGCAGCGCGCGGAGGGTGGCGGATATTTGGGAAAAACAGGTTTTGGGACCAAGCGTGAAGATTGTGAATCAGTTCTTGACGGAGTAGGTTTTACAGCTATTTCCACCTTTTGTTCCTCAACAATGAAAATTCTCCCAACCTCTCTCTCTCTTGTCTGTTAAGCCTTGAGAGTAATAATTTTCTCTCTCTTTTCTTTTCTTTTTTTTTTTTTAATTTAAATTTTTTGTAGTGGTGGGGCGACCAATTTTGGGCGACTAAGGTCGCCTTTGAGATCAAAATGTGGGCATTTTCCTTTTTACTTTGTTGATTCAGAGCTAGGGTACATTCTGATTACTGATAAACACAAAAGGCAAGAAAATTTTCTATGTTCTTTTGTCTATTTAAACCTTTGATTTCGAGCTTTCAAATGTAACGTGGAATTGAATTCAGTTGGGTGTTCGGAAACTGGAAACTCGAAATGAAGAATATGACAATTTTGTCCTTAGCCACTTATTTGTTTATGGTGCTGTCATTATTATTTTAGGGACACTAATGCTAATACAGTACAAGGTTTGCCTTTTGATGGGATTAAAATAACCTGTCAAACTTATAAAATTGAAAAAGAAAATGTCTCGGATCCCATGTGGCATTCGGGATTTCATGGTTTAATTCGTACTCTTGCCTGCGAACAAAAATGAATGTTTTGGACAGAGAGAATTAACCTAAAAGTTAACTTTTGGGGAATTCTCTTTAGATGATTATATTATCTCTAGGAACCATCCTTTTTTTATATTTGTATTGTATAGGTTTAAAGAATGATTCAATGCACATCAATAATTATATTGTATTTTAGTGAAGATATTAAATATGAATTAGCGACTGCAGACACTCAGGTACCGCAGATACTCAAATAGGAGCGATTCTCTCAACCCTATTGTTTGGGTACTATTTGAATCCTAGAATTTATTTTAAGGGATCCAGTATATTATCCTATTAGACCAGCCGACCTTTATACCGATCATGGGTGAAATGTTCTTGAACATTTTACTAGCTCCTAACATGAGTTAGTAAATTTGGAAAAATTACAATTTGATTTATATCCGTGAAATAAAGAAGGAAGTTATTTTATGACAACAGCAGTAAAAGTGGTCCAGATCCTATAATACTATCCCTCCTCCCCTCCTTTTCCATGCATGTTTCTTCTGCTGTGGTAAAATGCAGTTTCAAAGCTGCCTTTATTTCATGCTTTTAGCAGCAAAGTCTCTTCTCCTCGTTGTCACTCACATCAAACATAAGTAGATTGACACAAACACATTCTGCCAATTTTCACTTTTGTTTGAGTGATTATAAATCTTTATTGTCTTTATGGTCACGACACCTCTTTCTTACCATTTGGCAAGACCTATCGCCCTGCCAATTTTCACTTTCGACTTCAATGTCGAAGTTTTATTAGATTACTTTTTGTACTGTATGATATCAATTATCATATGTTGTGTTTATAAAAGCATATATCTCTACCAATGAGGTGAAAGTAAAGATATATCGTGGCTAGCTAGATAAGTTTAATTAGAGTATTTGTCCAAAAATTGAAGACTTAATTAAGTATTTCTTTATATTTATAATATTAAAGGGATAGATGTCCTCTTACCTCTTTTGATACACCAATTGTACCAAAGTAGTTAGATCGTTTTGAGGATATTAAGTTAAGATTTTAATTGTGGAGGAATCTCCAATTTTATTATAAATATTTAACAAAATGATACGATCTTGGTGTTACACTTGGATGCACGTATACAACTTTAGATTATCATTAAATTATAAACCTATTCACTTTTGTGTGGATTAGATTTTTAGGAATCCAAATGGAAGATATATAGAATTCGGAGATCTTTCCATTAGCCAAATCTTTAATACATGTTTCAACATGTGTACTATATTCCAGCCACATGAATCTTACACATTTTTTCTCTTTATTGTTGTAGGATATCTTAATTAGGATTAGAAAATATGAACAGCGGATATATCGAGACAATACAAATACGGTGATAAGAATTTTTTTTTTAATATTTTATATTAGAGAAGTATTCGAATGGATATCGGAGAATTTTCAGAAATATTCTTACATCATAGAATAGAACTATTCTTAATTTCATTCAAACAAATACAACATCCAACCACATAATAAGTATAAATTATTAATTATATTATCAAAAATTAATATGCATGTACGAGGCACTCTGCATTGGATTCTTTTTATTCTCAACATAATCTGAAATGCAGTTTAAAAGAAATCAGATCAAATTAAGAAAATTAAGTAACGATAAGAGAGTAAAATTCAGAGTGGACCTAATTCTGTTTTGATCAGCCAGCCAGCCAGCCACAAGTTTAGAAAAAATTAACAGATCATTCAATTGGACCACTGCCTACTTTGATTATAGACAATGTGCATTATTTGTTTGATCAGCTTATTTGGACTGATTTTCAGTAGATTAAATTATTAAATGTCCTATTTCTATCCCCTTTAGCATTTTTGTTGATCTGAGAATAATTAAATAATTCCCCGGGACCAATAAATTGCTCACAAGGTCGGAAAAAATGTTTGTTGGGTCAAATCTCAGGATTCGTGGATCAAACTTAACAGTGTAATAGTGCAGTATTAAGCTAGCTTGATGATAATAGTGTAGCTGTCGGCGGCCCACTAGAGATCATAACGGGAATTGGATCACAGGATTCTCTTTGAAGCTTGAGAAATGCACTATTATTTTGCCCGGGCTTATGGGTCTTAGAGAGGGTTTTCATATGTCTTGGAAAAGGAGAATTGAAAAACTCAATAGCGAAAATTGACTCAAAAGTGGTCCTTCAGTTGATCAATTCTACTAATGCAGAATGCGACCCTCTTAGGTTCATTATTCAAAGACTACAAGTTCATTTTACACATACCTATCACCAAAAAAAAAAAAAAAAGAAAAAAAAAGTTACGCATATCTTGAATCACGGAATTTCGCCATACCAGAAGGGTGGAAAATGATTGCGCTGATATTCTTGCTAAAAAAGAACATATGTTCAGGATTCCTTTTTAATTATATGGTTTGAACCTCCGGGAGAAGTTATTGATCGTATAGCAACAGATGCTAGCATGTTAATTTAGTTTTTTATTCGTTTTTTCTTTTCTAAAAAAAATTGCTCAGTCCAAAGTAGAAATTAACAGGGATAATGCTCGTCTTTAGCTGGCACTCAAAAGGGTTTAGTTTTGCCATGTGTAACAGCATAAAAAGAAAAACCTAACTAACAATATATTTTAAAAAATAATATACATGTACTAATTCATAATTATTAAATATCTGATATGTGTTGTACAAAAAATTAATAAATAATGGATCACCAACCTAACAAAAGGCGCATGCCTAAACCACATATTTGATCTAGTTTGGCTCAACTTGGAACATGCTTGTTTAACATTAAGCTGTACTGCAGGGAGAATGTTTTTAGCAATAATTTAAAGACGCACGAAGTAATAACTTATAGTTTCAGTATTCAAAAAAAAAAAAAAAAAGAAATACAAGAATGAGGAGATACAACTAGTTTTGGATCCCAAGAAGTGAAAGACAAAAATGTCGAAAACAGAGCAAATGAGAGCCTTGGAAGCATTTTGTCATCATATACCGACAAAATTGTACTCTATAAAATGAATAATCCGTATTTCATATATGTACATAGTTTTTTAAAAATAGCATCGGTCGGTGTAGATTACCCATTTGACTTTATTTTAACTTAATTAAAGATTTTGAGTATGAATTTTTAAAAATTTAAAAAAAAAAATTACATTCTAGTATTTTGATCCAGCTATAACGATTGCATTATTATTTCACAAAAACAACACTTTCTGTCTCAGTTAATAACAAAAGGAATCCTATAGTTTTACTAAATTACAAAACAGTCCCTAAAGATGTTTTGATCTAAAAAGAATTTGAAATTAGGGTTTTTCTCTCTTTCAGAATTAAGGTCAGTCATTTTTGTAACTAATCAGCTAGCTATTCTAACGGAATAAATCTTTTACAAACTAAATGAAATATCAATTTTTTTCTTTTTCACTAAATAATAATGAAATTAACTAGTATTTTGTAATTTCTTCAAACCTTAGATACATATATAGCTAGTAAGTGCAATCCACCAAATTGACATTAATCCTTCCAAAAGTTAAAGGATAGATTATTGAAGAAATTTATGGAAATTAGAACAATGAAAAACATTAACAAATTAATAAAATTGAAGCAAGTAAAATCGAAATTGAGGATTGAGATTATTATGAAGATTAATCTAAGAAAGCAAAGCAAAGAGTGGAGTCTGTCTGAGTCAGTGCGCGTGCGGTTCCTTGTGCGCATGATCCTATAAATATAAGCCCATGCCATCCCCAAACCAATGCATTTTATATATTAATAATTTTGGCACTATTTGTTAGGGTAATTGATGATATCACATCCCTAGCTAGCTAGTTCCAACAACAAAATTATATATGGTACTGGCCGCTAAACATTTGCAAGCACAATGTAGTAGGAATGCACTTGGGATATTTCAATTGCTCCGCATTTTCATTACAGTCTTCGGATTCCATCACCTGTCTATTATATTGTTGGACCAATTACGAAAATACCACTGAGGTTTATATTACGAAAATTTCACTGAGATTTGCAAAATATAGGGAATATTCCTTTAAAATTAAAAGAAAATAACTTAGGAGTGTATTGTTAATGTTTTAAAATTTCAGGGTGTTCTCGGCTCTCCAAAAGAAGACCTAAACTCACGGAAATTTTGGTAATCATCCCTATAATGTGTGCCTATTATTCATAGGATTGCTTCAATTTGACTGATGTTTATTTGAGTTGGAAAAGCTATAGTTAATAATGTTCATCTCCCCACTTGATCCTCATGAATTGAACTCTGTTAGATAGACGAATTGCTTGAGCCTTGAAGCAGTAATGGATAAACATGCATGTAAAGAAACAATCTTAATTAAGTTAGAGCCAATCGATTTTTTTCTTAGGAAAGACACACCCCAAAAATATAAAAAATAAAATAGTTACCATAATGAATGTGATCATGAGACAAATGGCACAATTCTTAATACAGAAAATAATCAATATAATTAAATTTTGTATAAAATATTATATTAACATAATAACAAAAGTTCATATAATTAAAAATGAATGAAAATCTCGATATTGTCACTTGAGATATACGTTTTTCCGTTTATAAAATGAAATTTTATATGTTATTAATTAAACATTGTTCTGAGTTGAGATTGATCCCATGTAACAATATTTCGAGTTGAGACACTCTTTACTTGATCTTAACATTTTCTTGGTAATGATGGGCCTTCACGCAACCACGAAGGCCCATGGGCCGGCCCAAACTAAGTAATAGCAGAAAGCTAGCTCATTATTGATCCGTACTTAAAAGTTAGAAACTTCATACGAAGATTTGATAAGAAAGCTAATATATTAACGTATAATATATATATATATATATATATATATATATATATATATATATTTTTTTTTTTTTTTTCTTCATGGAATAATGTAATTGATGATTGTAACTGGCAAATGACAATTTGCTATGCAGTCCTTACCTTTTCATTTAAAATTATTTCAGAATGAGAATATTTAATTAACCAAGAGTTCAAGATTTTAAATAACAAAGTATATTAATTAGATAAATATCAAAAAAGATTTGTGTATAAATTTTTTTGAAGGAAAGACCCCCAAGGGGATTAAATCAACTCAAATCACCCAGAATAAGATGACAAGCATATTGGGGAACATCACCCAAACCAACGCGAGTCGAAGCTGCATTTCTAGATAAAGCGTGAGCTACTCTATTAACTTCACGTCGAACGAAAGAAAACTGAACATCAACAAAACAATGAAGCTAACAACGAATATCCAAAATTAAGTTGTCCAAGGACGAAAGATCATCCGACTCACTTTGAAGCTTATGGATCAAATTGAGAGAGTCGCCTTCAAATACCACCTTAGACCACCCAAAGTCTCTCGCCAAACGAACCGCCGACGGGCAAGCCAAAGTTTCTGCAAGCTCAGAGTCACTTGGTCCAGGTAATCGCACTGATTCCCAACCCACACATGCACTTGTCGCATCTTTGCTCACAACCCTAATCCCCACTTCCCGAGTATCCGCGAACACCACGGCATCGAAATTAACTTTGAACCAACTAGGCGAAGGATGCATCCACCAGTTGGGGAACAGCCGCGCCACCCGGGAGTCCGAGAAAATCTTGGACTCTTTTTCACAAAGGTGATAATTTTTCCAATTTAAAGTAAAAAAGTAATACTTAATTCATACATGATTTCTAAATGAAACGTCAATAGATTGGGGCAGAAAGTTAGTGTCATGCATGAGACTATACATATTTTTGTAAAGTAAAGATAGTAAATTAAAATGAAGGTAGCTAGCTAGCACGTCCACAATGTCAATCCTGTACAATTGCCCAATCCAACACCAACTTCTCTATTATAATTTCAACTATGAAAAAGTAGTATAGCTAGTACTGCTGAAAATTGTATCCATTTGACTTGTGCAAATTAAGTTCAAAAGATGAGAAATATGTCAATTTTTTCGCACAAGGACAACGTTAGAACTCAGAATTAACTGATGAGTATATACGCATTAATAATTATTAATAAGTATTTATAAATGATAATTAAGTTAGAGTTTAGACTAATGGATTACCAGATTTAGAAAATGTTGCATGGGGTCAATTACGTGTTAAGTGTGGAAGAATAATCTCATAGTTGTTAAATGGCTACCACCCCAAAAAAGGCGCTTAAACCAACAAATTAATACTGCTTTCCGCTAAACCCTAATCTTTCAACACCGCAACACAGTTTTTCAACGGTCAGAAATCATCATCTAATCCTAAAAAATCACCCCTTTTTTTTATTTCTGATTTTCTCCCTTCTTCTTCTTAACAACTCTTTTTCTGTTCTGATCATTAATTTCTAATTCTTCTTCTTCTTCTTCTTCACTCTATCTTTCTCTATATATAAGCAAACACTCTCACTTTAAATCCTACTTTTTCCTTCTTTTAACCACGTAAAACAGAGGAAAAAGATTTCCTTTTTCTAGCTCATATTGATATTACTTTTGTGGAATTTTTATTTAGAAAAAAAAAAAGCCATGAGCCCATCAAAATTTGAGGATAGAGAGGTGACGCAGGGAGTGATGAATGGCGCACGTCCATCACCGTTGAAAATCAGCAAAGAATCACACTCGATTCACAAGCCATCAAATTCTTGTTCATCTTCTGCACCACAACAAGCTGTAATCGACAATTCCTCGTCAGCCCACCATTCGGCGAAGCAGCAGCAGCAGAGCCACCCGAAGCGGCAACCGGTGATCATCTACACGCATTCTCCGAAGGTGATCCACGCGCAGGCGCGTGATTTCATGGCCCTGGTTCAGAAACTCACGGGGCTGTCACGTGCCGAGCAGGACGAGAAAACAACAACGGGTCATGTTAAATCGGAATCGGAGTCGACTCGGGACGACGGCTCTTTCTCTGAAGAAAAGGACTGCGCCGCTGTTAGTTACAAAAATGGGGGAGGATCGTACGATCAGGACAATGAATCTTCATCTGTTTTGACGGATGAGAAATTTGTCGGGGAATTGAAACAGGATTCGTCTGCAGTTTCTCCGATGTACAAAGTGTCGTCGTCGTCGTCGAATCCTTACTTGGTCGACGCTCCACTTTTCACGCCGAATTCGAATGATCAGTTGTTCTGTTCGCCGAGGCCGAATCCTCTGTTTCAATCTGCAGCTACAATGGCGAATTCGATTTCACCTCCTTCCTTCATGGATTTCATGAGGGGTTTTCCAGAATATTGAGTTTGATCTCATCTCAATTCTCATGTGTGGATTAATGGTGGTGAAATCGTAACAATTTTTTCAGTTTTTCTTGATTATAGGATTTTGGTTTCATTTAGTTTTGATTGTTTCAGGAATGGTTAGGAAAACAAAAAAACAAATTGTTTGATTTGATTAATTTTTTGGCCATCTATGGGAGGGTTGATGACCGACTTGATAATGTACGTACGTCGTCCTTCCGTGTTTGCGCTAGCTGTTAATAAATTTTCTTCAATTTTTTTATTTTTGTCTAAAGTCTAAACTATGATACTCTACTTAATTCATCGATTCTACGGCCTATTGATCATAAGAGATTAAGACTAAGTTATTCAAGTGATTTAAGACGATACAAATGTACATATGATTATATATATATATATATATATAGGTGACTGCATGCCGTTCTAGAAAAATGCAATGCATCAATCCAGATCTATCTAAAAAAAATCTTAACATATTAGTGTTATTTAGCACTTAACAATATGATATTTTTAAACTACTTTACCGATAAAACGATTAATTTTTTATTTTTTTGAAAATCAAGCTCCCAGAAGGGGGATTCATTGATCAATAATATCGGCAAGTATGAAATCAAACCAGCAAAATGATGTTATAAGAGAAATTTAAATAAGTAATGTGTTCCTAGAAACTTCATTATATATCTGCTAAAATAAGTCATTACAAAAAAAAATAATATATATATATATATATATATATATATATATATATATATATATATATATATGTATAGTGACAGAAATTTAATGATAATACAAATATTGTCATTTTCTTTTTGGTTTTTGACGAAAATTGTCATTAATTAATCAATGTTATTCCCTTGTCATTAATGATCAAACTAATTATATAATTTTAATTTAAACAGTGATGGGAAAATAAAATTTGTATTTAATGATAATATATAAGTTGCCAGACATAAAGTGACAAGAAAATTTATTATCACTTAGAACCTGTTTACATTTAAAGATGGTAATCCAACATCCAATTTATAATGCCATATTAATAAGAAGAAAATTGAGGGATAATGATGTTTACTTTTGCCCATTAATAATTAGTTAACATAAGCAATGTAAAGCGGACGCGTTTAGTTTACTTCAGCCTTTTATTTGAACCTTTAATTTTAATTGGACCAAAATATCCTCAGCAAACCCGAATCAGAAAAATCCAGATCTCGCCCACCGGTGACTTAGAGCCACCATCTACAGCGAGCAAGAAACCTAAACGTGGCCGACTCCACCGTCCAAGCTCCGCCTCCGACCATCGCCATCCTCTTCTCCACCGCAGCGGCGACGCTCTGGTCCGTCTCCGCGTCAAACGTACAACAATCCAAGCATGACCCACGAAGATAGCAAATTCAACTGACTTGTGCAAAGGAAAAATAGTTTAGAGTTCTTCAACGAATGAAGCTTTCAATTTGCTGCTATATAAATTTATGTTATTTCACAACGAAATTTCTGGAGGGGAAACCAAAATTTGTGCGGAACAATGGGGGGAAATTATCAGAAGGATTGATTTGTGAGCAGTGGCAATTTTCGTAAATTGGATCACAGTTTTCTCAGGTTAAATTCAATTTCGAGCTGTTATTCATCTTAATGGCTGACATAAAAGAATATATACATGCCTATCTCTGTTTTCTCCTTTTGTTTTTCTATATTCTCGTCAGTGTCGTCAGTATAGCATGATTGAAGCTTTTCTTGATTTCATGATATCTGATTCGTTGATCCCCCATTCGGGGATATGAGTACAACACACTGGCAAATTGACGCATTATTCAACGGACCCGCAATTTCTCTGGCGTCAATCGCATGTGATTTTGCTGACTGATTCTTCGTGAGATTGGGATTCTTAATTTTCTGTAAGAATGCAGTGTTTATATTTTGTGAAAATAGAACAATTTTCACACATGTTATGTTTATTTTCTTCACCAATATGTAAGTGGTCTTTACCATCATAAGGATCTGTTGATTAACCTTAGGTAAATAGACTGTCATGGAGGAGACCTAGAATTTCCTTGATCAAATATTTGGGATAATATTTTCTACAATAACTCTTAAGGATTGGTTATTAAATGCAGTCTTAAAAAGAATTCTATTATGATTAGATAATCATGCTCTAATTACGTATGATTTATGATTAGAACTAAAAGGTTCTCTTTCTTGCAGCATGAATCCACCTGAGAAACTCGAGGAAGAAAAGGAATCAGGTGCTTCGTTTCATTGTGACCTTTATGATGCTGATGTAGTTCACAAAATAGCTCAAGAATTCCTTCCCGGTTTAGCCTCAGCATGTGTCGACAACACAATAGGCGGCCTCTTCAGGAGTCCGGCTTCCGTGGCTGTTGTAATAAGAAGAGAAATGGTAGACTATCTAATACAACGAAGCGAAAATTTTGTAGCCGAGTCAGTCGTTTTAGATGTCACCCCAAATGAAGAAATTTCTGATAACCCTCATGATATTATCTCTGATTTAGTTGATGATTTTTCTAGTTCGAAAAGGAACTTTTTTAGCAGAGTCTCCGGATGGCTTTTGAGCGAAAGACGGGAAGATAGAATAGACGATTTTGTGCAAGAAATTGAGATTAATGGGTTTTGGTTGTTAAACAGAAGGGAATTAGTTGCGCAAACTCTCTTGAAAAATGTCGATTTCAAGAACATGTATCACTGTGATATGAGCTTTATGTCTCAACAAGAATTGGAAGAGCATAAAGTGAATTGTGGTTTTAGGACCATGAATTGTTCGAACGAGGGCTGTGATTCTAGATTCAGTGCTGCACAGATGGAGAACCATGATTCTACTTGTCCTTTCAAGATACTCAAATGTGAGCAAAACTGTGAAAAGAGTATGATGAGGCGAGAGATGGACAGACATTGTATAACTGTTTGTCCTATGAAGCTTGTTAAGTGCCCTTTTCATTCAGTAGGTTGTCAGTCCTCTGTTCCTCAGTTTACGATAGAACAACATCGGTCTGAGAATCTCAGCTCCATTTGGTGCATGTTTTACAAGTAGTTTACAAGGAAGCATCTGTTGAAGATTTGAAGGGAAGGGCAGAAGAGCTGATTAAGGTAAGTTTGGTCTTAAGGTTTGACCTAACTACAAAATACCCCTCTCTTTTAAAACATTGGAGAAAACCCCCTGAGGTTTCAAACAATTACAAAGACGTGATATAAAGAAAATTTCCATTTAAACACAAAGGATACATTTTATTTTGTTCATCCATTCTTCTTTTACTTTGTCATATTGACTACAACTGAAAAATAATCTTATTTTCCCATCAGTTGATCAATACTACTGAGTTTCAATTTTGTCATGAACCCAATTTCGAGTATAATTATTATTATGGCAGATATCTTATCCACCTGGGAGACTAGAAGCAGCTCGCGATGCACGGCCCTTAACCCATATGGTTAAGGATCTAGAAGCAAAACTCGGCCCTCTAAAAGTAACAACTATGAAGAAAACCAGTGATGATGTCAATGATTCAACAGAGAAAAATGAAGAGAATTTAGCGTCACCAATCAAAGAAGAAGGGGAAACGAAGAAGGAAAAACATGATGATCCAGAGAAGAAAGCTAAACAAGAAAATTTCAAATCACCAATCAAAGCAGAAGAGGACAACACAAAGAGTGAAAAGCATGACGATTCAGCTTCTGCATAGAAGAAAGCTGAAGAGCCCGTTAAACAAGAAAATTTAACATCACCAATCAAAGCAGAATTGGACAAAAAGAGGGAAAAGCACGATTCAGCTTCTGCTGAGAAGAAAGCTGAAGAGCCCCTTAACCTTAAACGAGAAAATTTAACATCGCCAATTAAAGTTGATGAGCCAGTCAAACATGAAACTTTAACATCAACGATCAAAGTAGAAGAGCCAATACAGAAGGAAAAGCATGCTGATTTAGGTGCTCATGAGAAAGTAAGAGTCGACTAACGAATCAACTAATTGAAAAATACACATTGAGTTTTTAGTTTTTACTTCATCAATTGAAGAAAAATACAAAATTAAGATCCAGATATAATACGAGAAGTTTGAATTGGGTCATCACTGGGTTTGCAAATTAATTAATCGGAAAATTAGCCATAATGACCAATTTCAACATTCTCCTTAGAAATAAGAATCAATTTTGTAAAGTGTGGCTCAAAAGGACCTGGAATGGGAAACTCTTAAAAATAAAGACCTGTCTTGAATAAAATAATATTATTTTAAAATAATTTATTTTATATTTATTTTTTACAAATATTTATTTTATTTTTATTTTCTTTTTACCAATATTTATTTTCTTTTTTATTTTTCTTTTAACTATTTTCAGAAAATCTATAATTTTTTTTTCGTATTAAACTTCATCGTCCTTGCTTTTCTCTTCCGGCGACGTCTGAAAATCTAAGGAGTAAGGACGAAGTAGAGAAGAGGAAGTCTTCAGCTTTTACGTTCTTCTTTCAATTTGTTCTTCGTCTTTGTGCTTCTGCTTCTCTTGTTCCGCTTCTGCTCGGTCCTCCAGCTCCCGTTTTTTCCCGGTACGTAACAGTTAGGGTTCATTCATTGTAAGGTTTATTGTTTCCTTTTTGTGGGTTGAACAATTTGTTTCACTATTGTCAATGAAATATGTATATTATGTTTTCTTTTTAGATAATTGTAATCCTTTTTCCACAATTAATTCCCACATTTTTCCACAATTAGGTTTCGAACAGCTTGTGTGTCCATTGCTTGAATAATGACTGAAGCGATGCTTTTGGCTAGTGTCCTATTCGATTCTGATATGCACGTATTCTCGATTAATGTTAATCTCACTCTGCGTGATTTTTACCGAATTATCCGTAAAAGATGGCTGGAAATTTCCCCAATTGGTTATGATTTGAGATACGTTGCTCCTCACATAAGTGGACACTGTATCAATTTGTCCAAGGGTGACGATGTCTCTAACGTGATCCGCCTGCATGAGATTCTTAAACTGAGCCTTATCAACATAAGAGGGAAAGCCAAAAAGATTGATGAAAAAGAGCATTCTGATGAAAAATCGAGTGTCACCCAAAAGGACCAACGAAACTTATAAGTATTCTCTGATGAAGATTGATCATGTTTGTGATTTCTCGATTGATGTAGGTAGGGTACTTTTGTGTTTTCTGTTCGAATTTTATATTTTGGATTTGACATGTAATATTGGTTTAGACTGCATTGAAGTTGAAGTTAATGTTTGGGACATTTGTTTGAAGTTAAATTTGGTCACTTTTCTGATTGAATGCCCTATTTAGCGATAACTATTACAATTTGGAAAAATAAATAAAATGCTAGCAAAACTAGGTTCAAAGCTAATATTTTATTGGAATTTATACTTTGTTCCAATCTATAGTGTACCTTGATTAATCATATTAGCACTTTCAACGTGTGAACTCTGTACTCGATTCTCTACATTTCCACGCATAGTCTGTAATAAAAATATATAAATGCGATATTGGAAATTTCCGAGTTCCAAGGATCTTTTGTAATAATAAACAATATATCGCAATACATGTGATATTGAAATTCATATTTTAATTTCGGAAAAATAATACTCTGATTTTTCACCCTTGTACTTCATACCTATTTTTCAGTACTCGATTCTCTATTTCTGCCACATATTATGAAAAAAAAAATTATTGGAATTTATACTTTGTTCTCGTCTATAGTGTACCGTGGTTACTCAGCTTAATACTTTAGACGTCTGAAATATGTACTCGATTCACTACTTTTCCACGCACGGTTTGTAATAAAAATATATGAAAAATAAATGTGATATTGAGAATTCCAGAGTTCCAGGGAACTTTTTCTTGACATCCTCGTGGGATATTTTTGTAATAATAAACAATATATCGCAATACATGTGATATTGAAATTCATATTTTGATTTCGGAAATTAGTACTCTGATTATTCACCCTTGTACTTCATACCCATTTTCCAGTACTCGATTCTCTATTTCTGCCACATATTACGAAAACTTGTTTTATTGGAATTTATACTTTGTTCAAGTGTATAGTATACCTTGATTACTCAGATTAATACTTTAAAAGTTTAAAATCTATACTCGATTCTCTACTTTTCCACGCATGGTCTGTAATAAAAATATATGAAAAATACATGTGATATTGAGAATTCCAGAGTTCTAGGGAACTCTTCTTGACATCCTCGTGGGATATTTTGTAATAATAAACAATATATCGCAATACCTATGATATTGAAATTCATACTTTGATTTCGGAAAATAGTACTCTGATTTTTCACCCTTGTACTTCATACCCATTTTCCAGTACTCGATTCTCTATTTCTGCCACATATTACGAAAACTTGTTTTATTGGAATTTATAATTTGTTACAGTCTATAGTGTACCTTGATTAATCATATTAGCACTTTCAACGTGTGAACTCTGTACTCGATTCTCTACATTTCCACACATGGTCTGTAATAAAAATATATGAAAAATAAATGTGATATTGGGAATTCCAGAGTTCTAGGGAACTCTTCTTGACATCCTCGTACGATATTTTGTAATAATAAACAATATATCGCAATACCTGTAATATTGAACTTTATACTTTGATTTCGGAAAATAGTACTCTGATTATTCGCCCATGTACTTCATAAACATTTTCCAGTACTCGATTCTCTATTTCTGCCACATATTATGAAAATTTATTTTATTGGAATTTATACTTTGCTCCAGTCTATAGTGTACCTTGATTAATCATATTAGCACTTTCAACGTGTGAACTCTGTACTCGATTCTCTACATTTCCACGCATGGTCTATAATAAAAATATATGAAAAATAAATGTGATATTGGAAATTCCAGAGTTCCAGGGAACTTTTCTTGACATCCTCGTCGGATATTTTGTAATAATAAACAATATATCGGAATACATGTGATATTGAAATTCACACTTTGATTTCGGAAAATAGTACTCTGATTTTTCACCCTTGTACTTCATACCCATTTTCCAGTACTCGATTTTCTATTTCTGCCACATATTATGAAAACTTATTTTATTAGAATTTATACTTTGTTCCAGTCTATAGTGTAACTTGATTAATCATATTAGCACTTTCAACGTGTGAACTCTGTACTCGATTCTCTACATTTTCACGCATGGTCTGTAATAAAAATATATGAAAAATAAATGTGATATTGGGAATTCCAGAGTTCCATGGAATTCTTCTTGACATCCTCATTGGATTTTTTGTAATAATAAATAATATATCGCAATACCTGTGATATTGAAACTCATACTTTGATTTTGGAAAATAGTACTCTGCTTTTTCACCATTGTACTTCATACCCATTTTCCAATACTCGATTCTCTATTTCTGCCACATATTATGAAAGCTTGTTTTATTAGAATTTATACTTTGTGGCAGTCTACGGAGTACCTTCATTTTTCAGAATAATACTTTAGGCGCATGAATCTGTACTTGATTATCTATTTTTCAGGCATGGTCTATAATAAAAAATATATTAAAAATAAATGTGATATTGGAGTTTATATTTGGAATTCACGAGTGGCATGGGACTTTTCTTGACATGCACGTGGTATATTTGTAATAACAAATAATATATAGAAAAACTCGATATGTTTGATTTTATACTTTGATTACGTTTGATAGTACCTTGATTTCGCACATTAGAACTTCATACCAGTATTCTTGTACTCGATTCTCTATTTAACCCACATATTAGAAAATCTTATTTTATTGGAATTTATACTTTGTGCCAGTCTACGGAGTACCTTCATTTTACATTATAATACTCTATATCTTCTTAAACGTACTCCACATGTGTGATTGAATAATTGATCAAATATTTGATACGAATAACTTGGTATGTTGATCATTATCTAATATAAAGTTGATTGAACTTTTAAATTAAGTGAAATATACATCTTAATAGGGAATTACGTTTAAAGTGCTATTGATCATACTTATGTCAATACAATAATATTCCATATGACAAAGCTATTGAACTAGGATTTTAAGTGAAATATTGGTATTTCTTTTAGGAATTCCATACATATTTGAAAACACATGTACATGAATGAAACATTATTCAAAAGCATGACAATACTATAACATTTCGGAAGATTAAAATAGAATATTTAAAGGATTTTCTATGCCCATCTTGATTAAACTATGGATTTAAGTAGAATAATATTGTATTGAGATAATTTTGATCAATAGCACATTAAATTTACTTCCTAAGTAAGATGTATAGTTCACTTAAATTCATAGTTTAATCAACTTTGTGGTAGATGTTTCGTTCAACACTACCGAGTTATTCGTATAGAATATTACGGACCATGCGTGGAAATATAGAGGTTTGAGTACAGGTTCATGCGTACCTTGAGAAATCAAGGTACTATCAAACGTAATCAAAGTAAATAATAGAACATATCGAGTTTTTCTATATATTTTTTATTATTACAAAATATACCACGTGCATGTCAAGAAAAGTTCCCTGCCACTCGTGAATTCCAAATATAAACTCCAATACCACATTTATTTTTAATATATTTTTTATTAGAGACCATGCCTGAAAAATAGGGAATCGAGTACAGATTCATGCGTCTAAAGTATCACACTGACAAATCAAGGTACTGCGTAGACTTGCACAAAGTATAAATTTCAGTAAAACAAGCTTTTCTAATATGTGGGTTAAATAGAGAATCGAGTACAAGAATACAAGAATCAAGTACTTTTGTGCAAATTGAAGGTACTCTTAAACGGAATCAAAGTATAAAATCGAACATATCGAGTTTTTCTATATATTGTTTATTATTACAAAATATACCACGTGCATGTCAAGAAAAGTTCCATGCCACTCGTGAATTCCAAATATAAACTCCAATATCACATTTATTTTTAATATATTTTTTATTAGAGACCATGCCTGAAAAATAGATAATCGTGTACAGATTCATGCGTCTAAAGTATGACACTGACAAATCAAGGTACTGCGTAGACTTGCACAAAGTATAAATTCCAGTAAAACAAGCTTTTCTAATATGTGGGTTAAATAGAGAATCGAGTACAGGAATACATGCATCAAGTACTTTTGTGCAAATTGAAGGTCCTCTTAAACAGAATCAATGTATAAAATCGAACATATCGAGTTTTTCTATATATTGTTTATTATTACAAAATATACCACGTGCATGTTAAGAAAAGTTCCATGCCAATCGTAAATTCCAAATATAAACTCCAATATCACATTTATTTTTAATATATTTTTTATTAGAGACCATGCCTGAAAAATAGAGAATCGATTACAGATTCATGGGTCTAAAGTATTATTCTGAAAAATGAAGGTACTCCGTAGACTGCCACAAAGTATAAATTCCAATAAAACAAGATTTTCTAATGTGGGTTAAAATAGAGAATCAAGTACAAGAATACATGTATGAAGTTCTAATGTGCGAAATCAATGTACTTTTAAAACGGAATCAAAGTATAAACCTGTACTTCGATTTTGCACTGCAGTACTTCCTACCTTTTTTCCTGTACTTGAATCTCTATATTTGTCATGTATAGAAAAACTTATTATATTGAAATTTATACTTTGCGGCTCACATAACATAAACAATATGCTGAATTATGCATTTCATTATTCCAAAAGTTTCGACAGATTTTCATTACATATATATCGAACTACTTGGAATTTGATTCACTTTACATAATCTTCTTTTTCTCTTTACTTCTTTACACGTAATCGTCTTCTAATTCTTCTTATTCTTCTTCATCAAGACATCACTTTCTTCTTCTTCTTCATGAAGACATCACTTTCTTCTTCTTCTTCATGAAGACATCACTTTGTTCTTCTTCTTCTTCAAGTAATCTCCAGTGTCTTGAAGTAACATCCAGAAGGTATAGAAATTATAAAGAAGCTGACCGCAACAGATCATGCTTCACTGTAAGATCTTGTATCATTTCTTCCCTATGGAAAAACCCTCCTCCAATTGTTCAGGCTGAGGTCTCTGAGTTCGAGAGATGAGAGATACAAGATGCCTTCACCACCCAAAAAAGAATTCTCTGGTGAGGAATGCGTGCATTCCTGCTGATGAAGGTCAACTAATTTAAAGCCCGGCGTGTTGTTATTTCATCAAAGATCATCAGGGTGTGGAGCAACTATAGCTTCAATATCAGCTTACAACAAGTTGCCACTGCCCGATTCTCCGTTATCCAAATGCAATAGACTGAAGCAGATGGGTCACGTGTAAAAGGAAACGTGCTCCAACTGCTCCACAGCTTGCATCTAACGGGCTCGTGTATAAGGAAACGTGCTCCAAGATAAATTAATGATACAGATCTGCAATATCATAATGAAAAGATAATGAGCCAACAATAACACAATCTGTCTATAAAAAAACACATATCAGGGTATAGATATCGGCAGAAGGGTGTATAAAATAAGATTCCGAGGGTTACATATAACACAATCAGGGTATAAATAACGATTTTCAGGTATGAGCCAACAATAACACAAAAATCTGTATATAAAAAAGCATAGATCAGGGTATAGATATGTGCAGAAGGGAGTATAAACCACTATTTCGAGGGTTACATTTCGTAAAATCAGGGTATAAATAAGGATTTCCAGTGTGTGTATAAAAAATCACATATCAAGGGTATAGTATATCTGCAGAAGGGAGTATAAAATCACAATTTCGAGGGTTATATATAAGGCAAATTAGGGTATAAATAACGATTTTTAGGGTATGAGCCAACAAGAACATTGTGTATAAAAAAGCACAGATCAGAGTATAGATATCCGCAGAAGAGAGTATAAACAACGAATTCGAGGGTTACATTTCGATAAAATCAGGGTATATATAACGATTTCCAGTGTATGAGCCAATAATACAAATCTCTGTACAAAATTTTGTAAAACACAGAAAACAACCTAAAATCGAAAAAATAGGGTATACAAAATCAAGATTCACGGTATAAATCACAACAATCAAGAATATCACTGAATAAGTCTGTTGGAATACAAATATACCTTTTCCATTCCATTCCACAATGGTGTTTGGTGTTTTTTCGTAGTGGTGGTGTTGGGTGGTCTGACGCGACGGTGGGTGGCTGCGCTTGGTGGTGGTGGCGTCTCGACGCGACAGTCGAAGGTTGGGCGTATTGGTGATGAGGTCTGGACTCTGGAGGCGACGGTGGGAGTTTGGGCCTGCTGGTGGCATCGTCTTGACACCATGGTGGACGGTGAAAGGTTGGGCGTGGTGGTGGTCCTGCTGGCTTCGGCTGGACGCCATGAGGTTCGGCAAGGTGGTGCCGGCAGCAACTTCAACCAAGTCTCCAAATCTTTTTCCCTCTTCCTCCTTTTCTCCCTTTCTCTCTTCCTCTCTTGCTCTCTCATTTATCTCGCCTCTCCATCAACCATAGTCTCATCAATTTATGACATTGAAGAGACCTTGGAGTCTTCGACGGTCTTTCTCTCTTCAACCGTCCCTGCAACTCCCGAGGCAAGTGGAGAGAAACCTTTGGTATTCTCAGTAATCTTTAAGTTCTTTGAGGGTATTTTAGTCTTTTCGCACAAAACAGGTCCTTAATTCTAAAGAATCTGGATTTCAGGGACTTTTACCTATACTTTTTTAAAACAAATCATTCTTTCTTAAAAAAAAAAAACAACTTGGTCATTTTATCTAGATTTCCCTTAATTCAGCAGGTTGGACCGGACAAATCCTTATCTATTAGGCTTGATTGGTGCTGGAGCCCAGATATATTTGACTGACTTATGTAATTAGATCTTTCACAATTTTGATATGGATATAAACATATTTTCTTATTAGCCCATAATTATTTAATATCTCTAAGAACATCGGTCCAATTTAAGAACAAACATGATTATTCTCAACCAAGAAGTAAAGTGAGACACAATAATTTCCGAAAAAAAGAACAAAAAATGAATCTAGTTGTTGTGGATAGTAGGATATATCTCAAAATAAAATATTCCCTTAACCTAACGCACCCCAATTTCTAATTGTACAGATAACACCGAATGAAAATATTTAAGAGCAAGAACAGCTACTCAACAACATCTCAATGATTAGTTCCCAGCTGGCTTTTGAAGGTTTAGTATAGAACAATTAAAGGTAACTAATGTAATTATTTGTTAATAGTTTATTTGAAAAATTACTTAATAAGTAGATAACCAAAATAAAAGAAAAGCCACGAAAAGCAATTTTTTTTAAAAAAAAATTATGTGCGAAATGATATATTTCGAAAAATAGCTTCATGCAGTATCGGATACGGGCACGTGTCTGTCAAATATTCCCTACATCATGACTAATTAATAATATATTTAATCAAAGTGTAATTAGATAGTCAAATCAAAACCAATCATTAATCTCCATACATAAATCCCTCTAAACCTGCAATAGTGTCGCCCATTATGATTTGTTATTGCAGTAGATAAGTTGTGGTGAGCATTGCCACAATATTAATAGCAATTGAAAAAGACTAATGATTGATCAACAATCTATAATAATGTGAAAAAAAAAAAAGGACAAACGCCAAAAATGTGATATGGAAATATGACGCTGCACGTGCAAAATTATATATATCTTTGTGAGCTGTCGCTATTAGTTTGGAAAAACAAAAGATTAGTCTTTTGTTCTTTCACACAACATAAATCGATAGAATTGACTAGCTACCACCAAATTCTCGTTTAATATACAACAGTAAATACCAAAGTTAGTTGATTAAGTGGGATAGAAATACTAGATTCTTAAACAAAATTTAGGGTTCACTTCCATTTGTACTTTAGCAATACTCGAGTTTGGAAAAAAATCCGAAGTGTGAAACCCAAAAAAGAAGGAAAGAAGAATTTGCATTGCGAGCACGTTTTATAGTTTGTCAAAGAAAGATGGAAAGGTGAGAGTAACGTTTATAGGATCATAATTAATATATGGTCGGAGCACCAGTAATTCTACGCAAAGGAAACAACGGAAATATCGAAGTCAGCTATTACGATTGCGTTCAAATTTTAAGTATTTTACAGATTCTTTCTTATAAAATAAAATATCAACTATATATATATATTTGTTTACATACAAAAAATATGGGAAATTTTACTAAAAACCTCTGAGATTACCTAAAAACTCCAAAAAATTACTGTGATCTTGAAACTTTACAAATACTCCATAAAAATGTAAAAAAATACTCCCCTAAAAAGCTTTATATTTACCCCCCACATGGGTGTAAATGTGAGATTTCAAGATATTTTTTGTAAATGTCATAAACCTGAGAGGGTTTGGGTAATTCACCCAAAAATATGAATAGAATAATTGGCTCATCTCAGTACTTCTCAACCGTAATTTCTTTCGGACGCAGAATTATGGAATGGGTTGGATCACTTTTTTTACTTCCATCAATAAACGTATGTTGTGTGCAGTACTGCATACCCTAATTTCCTAAAACTCAAGATCAGGGTTTAACAGTAAATTAAACAAATAACTTGATCTGAAGTACTACTAAAGTCTAATTTTTCTGACCAAAAAAAATAAACAAATAAAATCTAATTCTTTTTCCGACCTTGATTAAGCCCTTTTTAAGGACAAAATCTGATTCTTGGTCACCCACTTACTAGGCCATTGTGATTAATATTGTCAGGTTTGTTTGGGAAAAATAAGTAAAGATCTTATCATCAAATTAATTAGTTGATTAACAAATTTGGGGCAATTTCTTTTGTCCCTTTTGCATTAAACTTGTAAGTAATCGGCAGACTGCACAATGACATTACTCAACTAATCCTCCTCGACATCGATCGAGATCTGGTTTTCTTAACCGTACGTAAAGATAAACACAAACTCTATGCTTACTATTAAATAAATCGCCGGCCAAGCAAGAATACTAAAATATATACCTTAAGCTTAAGATTAAAATATCACATGCCCAAGAAACTTGCATTTTTCTTTGACCTGTGTGTCTCAATCTTCTATTTTCTTTTTCTATAATAATGTTTTTTCATTTATCTCCGTATTCGTTTTTTCATTTTTCTTTTTCCCACTCTACTCGACTTTCTTCCGATCTAAAATTTTGTAACAATTCAATTAAGTACAATTTTACTAACTCAATTACTACATACACAAGCTATATTAAGTTGCCGCACCACATGTACGTCTATTTAGTAGTTGAGTTTGTATTATTTATTAATTTTTCATAGATAGTAATAATTTGAAATACACTTTGACTTTACTTTAGAATTAATAACGTTTTTTCTAAATTAGAATAACGGGCTAACCCCTTAAATGTATTTATTTTGAATTGAAAAGGATTCCTTTTGAAAATTGTTTCATTGAGTTTGATGGTACTTAAAAAAATGTATAAAGGTTTGCATTCACTTGATAATTAATTGTAAGACAATTTTCAAATGCCCTTTGAGAACTCAGATGAGCTAAATTGCTAAATGTTTTTTACAATAATTTTTAGTTGCATACTCTTAATTGTGTAATGTAATTTACTAATATTAAAATTTAGTTAGTCTAATAGGAAACATTAGATTCATTAAACAAAATGTAGGATTCGAAACTTAACTTGTGTATGGAACAATTGAATTGGGAGAGTCACTTCCAATTAGACCTCTACAGTATCAAACTCAGAAAAAAACCAAATAAAAAACAAAAAAAGTTACTTCACCAATAACCATATTTTTGCTAAAAAAGTTTATATGCTTCACGAAATCTTAAAATTGTCAAAATCACAGAAATGCGTATGGGTTAAGAAATAAAAGCCAAATTATATCAAGAAATATTAAATAAATTATGATAGAAGTTTCATTAAATAATAATTATTTACAAAAGAAGAGTGTCCTTCCACTGAATTTCTTACAATCTTATTTTGGACCAAATTGCCCTTTCCACTTTGAGGACCAAATCAAACGTGGCCGCGTTAACTCAGGAGTCAACAAACGTTATAACAGCCTCCGTTTGACAGAGCAACACAGGTAAAACCCGAACCCGTTTTACCTGGATTCAACAAATTCATCCTCCACGATAACGGCGTCAGCGTCCCACCACGTATCGCCGTCAGCCTCTCTCACGGTCTCAAACGGCCTCCTAATATTTCTCACATCACCAACCGTTACTACGCCGCCGACGTCATCTCTGAGGTAAAACTTGCCAGCGCCGTCTGTAGACACGCCGGCCACTTTCTCCGCCGCCGAGCTCCATTCAGCGTACAGAGCCGGAACACGGCGGCGCATTCTCGTATCATAACCTTCCAAAATTACGCCGTCCCCGTTTCCATTACTCTCCGCCGTCAATACCACCGGAATATTCCAGAGCCCACCGGAACTCTCTCTCGTTTCTCTTTGGTGATCGAATTCCCAGGTTGAAACTACGCTGTTTGATTCGTAGTTGAATAAATCCTCATCAAAATCTAGACTCAAACCTATACTATCCCAAAGCTTAACAACGTTTTTACCAGAAGTAAACTCCGACCAAGCGCCCCCGCAGCTCCGCCGCCTCCTCTGCCTCAAATGGCCATTTAGCCACTGGTTTCTAAATGGAAAACACGAACCCTTAAGTGAAAAATCTTCATCGCCGCGGTGTTGATCCCTAAACGACGTCGTGGGCCTGTTTTCCCTTTCATCTTGTTCATCATCCGAAGATGCCAAGGAGATGTCGTCGTCTTCGCTGAACTCAACAATCTCCTCCTTCTGATGTGAAGAAGGTTTTACAGTGTGAAAACGAATGAAAATAAGCTTAATTCTCCTGATTATGCTGCTAAAAGTTGCGAAAATTGCGAAAAACAGAGCACCCCATTTCCAAAAGCTGAAAACTTGAAATGAAAAGAAACGAGAAATTAACGATGGATTTTGCAGGCATTTCATCCCTGCCTCGAAATCGCTAATCATGTTTATTTCCGGAATTTCCATAGGAAAAAACAAATCGTCTGTTCTTATTAGTTCTACCAGATTGTTGTAGTTTACAGCTAGCTACAGATGTAATTTGAGGTTGAGAGTTGTTCTTCTCTCTGTGCTAATAATGAGCTTGAAAGAAGAAAAGTATGAAATTGCTTTTGATGAACTGTTTGATTTGGTACAATAATGATAGGAGAGAACAAAAGAGAAATGGGAGAGGCTTCTAGGGGTGAGATTTCGTGGTATATATAACAATCAATGGTGGACTAGGCGAAAATTACAAGGATTTGATAATTAAAAAATAAAAATTAAAGAAACGACTTTTGGGGAAAATTTATGTTAGTGTGGTGGGAGATGATTGGATTAGGGATTAGAGGATAAAGATGATTCACCACGTGGGAAAGCACTTCTAGGGTTTTCTTTTTTTGTTTAAGGTGGTGTTTTGCAGATTTTACTTTTATGAAGTTGTTAAAAATTATAGTAAATGATGAAGAAACCCTTATAACCATAAAAAAATAAAGTTTCATTTAAATTTGAAAATTCAGACTAATGAAAGAGAAACGTTTTTTTACCAACTAAAAAGGAAAAGAAACGTTTTTATGTACGGTCATTCTAGTGACAAGATAGTCCGATCAGCTTTTTCCCGGTTATAAAAATATTCTATTAGAAGTGATCTTTCCAACCTAATTAATCCATACATAAGTTATAATTTAAAATCTAAATCTTGGTTAAAGAATCTAACACTCATTCTACTATACCAATTTATGTTAGGTTAATTTGAGGCATTTGACATAGACATTAATGGCTCTTATTCACTTAAATTTCCCCTTTTAACATGATAAGATGTCTGATTCTTCGAGTACATAAAAGTGATTCCGAAATATTGTTTTACATATTAAATTGTTATGAAACTACTATTTTTCTGCTCTACTCAAACTATTATATTTAAAAATTAAAATAGTAGAAAAGATACAAAAGATTAAATTATTCTTTATATGGCTCCATCAACCAATAAGCATCTCTGATCTAAAAAGAGGCAGAAAAGTGCAGTATGGGGCACACAAATGGATTGAGATTTGGAAGAGAGAGAGTCTAGTCTAATCTAGTCATTATAGATTCCAGCTGCAACCTCACTCCTGACTCAGCAAGATCTTCCTTAGCCCTTACACAGCTATTCCAAATTGTGGTTGAATTTTACCCTGGACAACCATTGACCATTGATATTTCACCACGTGTCAACTGTTCATTACTTGAAGTTGTAGTAATAATAATTACTATTATTTTGAGTTCTAATTTTTCTGGGGTTTTCCAGAGAAATAATAGTGGCTTGTTTGTTTGGTATGAATTTTTTTTTTCTAGACCAAAATATCCAGCGTTAACAATAGCAAATAATCCATTACTGAATTGTAAATACTTCAAAGGGTGGGACGAATTTTAAACCTGTTTCGCTTGATACTTAAATTCAAAATTCGAACTTCTAATATTCAGTTAAATATATATGAGTCTTAACCACTCAATCACACCCTGATCTCTGATTTTTTGTATGAATTATGAATATGTGATAATTCATAATTTGTGGTTTTGGTGGTGACCCACTGCAGGCAAATATTGTATTCGACTGTCTGCGGGTGCGAGGGGGAATTGAATTATACTTGGTTATAAGATACACCACGTTTGGTATACTTATTCCACACTCTTTATCTTTTCTTTGTTTTATTTGCGTGGAGTGATTATCCCTAGCTATTTCATTCAAATAAGATAAGAGCAGAAGAAATTTCATAGACTGATTAATTAGTTGGGAAAGAAATATGGATTACTTGTTGGATATATTTTTAAATATGAGTACGAATTGTAATTAATAAATCTTATAATTAGTCTTGAAATTGAAGGTCCCATCCCATGTAAAAATACCATAACTTTTGTTATTCCAATAGCCGGAATTCTTAAAATGTCTTTTTTTCTTTTTGTGTTATTGAACTTTTGGCATGACTATGACTAAGGTCCTAGAAGTATTAGTTTGGATAATTAGTATTTCGATTTTGCAATTTTTTTCCATAATTCTCTTCTTGGAATTTCAAAATATGACCGTGTTGAGTAAATGTCAAAGTCTTGATTAGCATGCTATTATAGTTGTTTGATTAATTAATGTCATCGTTTGATTTGAAAGGGATATATATGTATCTATGAGCTTGATGACTTTTCAAAATACTTAATTCAAAGTTGAATTCTACAAAAGTCTACTAATATAACAAACTCACAAGCCAGGCCTCCAGTTAGTTGCATGCCTAAGTTGTAATCTATTTGTATTCAATGTTGTTATTCTTTTAATTTGTGACGACTAATGGAAATCAGATAATTGATTAATGAATAGAACTATTATCCTTTCTTTTTTTATAGTGAATATTTTGTCTTACTTTAGTCTTTCAATACCCCCTTTTGAATTATAATCAACTGTTGTGAGATGGCCATGCCAACTTACGTATTATGGATTTACCCACTCCCACTTTTTCTGCAGTTTGACCGTATATACATGTTAGGCCATCCATGTTACGATACAGTCCTCTAAATTTCAATCAATAAAAATGTAAATCTTTCATAAATATCTCAAAGATATCCCTGCAGCGAAACCCTAAATGGGGTACACATTTATGGAAAATATTAATTAAGAAGTATATATGGAGAAAATTCGAAAGTCCCATGCTTTGTGGGGAATTTCTTCCAATTGCCTTGTCCAAGCTGATGGAAGATGCTTACAATTCTCGAAGCCTTACCCACCCTTTCGTGGTAGAACCTGATCTACGACCAGCCTCGACACAAACTGTTGAAAACGGTTCTAGATCGGGCCCAAGAAGAACGACTGTAGGTCAATACTTGATCACCAGTTAAATAGAAAGATGAAAGGGAAAGGAGGATCTATCTCTTTAAATCGCTGAGAAAGGGCCGGAAGGAAGGGTATCGGCTAAGCCTTTTGTTTGTCGATGGCAAGAGGAATATCTAGTCACACTCGCTCAGGTATCTCTTGCTTCAATTTGCAGCGGTTGCAAGTCAACCTCACAGTCTATCTTAGTCATTGAGGCTAAAGTGGGCAGAGCATCTGCAAACTTCTTCTTCTCACGACTGAGATGAAAGGGGCTTAAGGGAGTTCAGCCGAGAGGAGGCAGAGAAAAAGCAGCCATTTCATCGGTTGTGGAGGTCAGTTTAAGTCCTGCTTTCTTGCTTTCAATTTCCTTCGATTTATCTCGCTAGATCTCTCTCATACGAAGACTCGAATCAAAGGCTGAAGTTCAGGGGAGATAGGGCCATCCATTCCCCACATAGAAATGTCTAACTGTTTGCTGGCGGATTAGCTGGTTGCTTCAGTAATAGCCTATCTTTTCTCTAGCCTGGTTTAGAATCCTAAAGCAGATTTTTTTCAAATCAGAGGAATCAAAATCACCTAACTTCAGAGAGCAGCTTTTTTTTTTTGAAGAAAGGTATAATTGTATTAACTTGAATCAGAAATTACATAGTTCATTACAAAAGCGGGAATATCTCCGGCCCGAACCGACGCAGGCATAAGCCATATTACGAGCAAACTCGTGAACTATAACATTCGCTTCACGATGAATAAAATTAAAATTACATGAAGTAAAAAGACTAACAAGGTCCCTAGCTTCCTCAACTAAATTTCCTAAATAGGTCCCTAACTTCAGAGCAGCTGGTAGATGTATTTCGCCCAATTTATTATGATATAAACATGGAATTTGACGCTGAAAATATATACCCTAATCTCTGATGTGATGATCATGAAGTTTTCTCCTTGTCTCTAGTCCAATGGATACTTGCCAATTTTTTGTTAATTTGAGTATGGGCAATATTCTTTGAGATTAATTGTTAGCAACAGTACTTTTGACTTATGATCATTCTATTTTATATATTTTTTTAATTTCCTGACCTTGACCTTGTATTAATTTAATTGTGGACGTGGAAAACTCGTTTTGCCAACCCGAAACAATGCATAAATTGAAATATTTTATTATTTATAATTGTTATGTATAGGTGGAAAAAAGCTCCCATGAATTGTAGAATAAGTGGACATAGCTATCGATGATGCGATGCGAGGACGGAGCTAGGAAGGGTTCCGCCCAAATGTCTATAATCACATAAATGCTAGCTTAGCTTGTCGCTGTCTTTTTGACGTGAACTTCTTACTTTATATATTTTGATGATTATTTAATTAAAGACTACTCATAAAAAAAATTAAATGTACCTAACAGGCTAACACCAATCTAATAATTGCTCAAGGTCAGGTGGGGAATCCATCTATTTTTTCAATTATAAGCTTGGGACAAATTAATTAAAAGTGGTCGGACCAACAACTTATAAATATATATATATATATATATATATATATATATATATATATATATATATATATTTTATGTAATATGGCTGTATATCTGTCAACATTTATATGATAGAAACATATCGAATAAATAAATTGGCATAGTGACACTAGAAAGTTAATCAAGTTTTACGTCATTGTCCATCAACAAATTAATTCTAATATTTTACCTTGACCGATTATCATTTCTGCAGTATTAATCTATTTGTGTTGGTTCTTTCACCAACCCATTGGATGGGCGGTTGTGATGAGCTAGCAAAAATGCCACATTGCTTAATTTCCTTGATATATCACATTAAAATGTCTTAAAACCTAGAAAAGTCCATATGATTCCTGTGATCTCTTCTCTTCTGACCGGCCACAAATATTGAAATCTCTTTTTAATTTCCCAGAGTTTTATTTACTGACTACTGTCCAGTTTAGTTAACATGACTAGAACAGTGATCATAAGTGATAACCCTATTTTCATGTATAATCTTGATGATTGTAGATGAGTTGAATGTGATTTTATTTGACTCTTGAGCATAATCTTGATTGATCTACACGCATAATATATATGGGCTTGGCTGGGTTGATTAATGGGTATATGGACTGAGCTTGACTTTAAAGATTAGCCCTACTACCTAACGAGATTTATATAACACTGGGCTCGAGATGGACAATTCCAACTGAATCCATGCACTAATAAAGAGAGAGATCTTTTAATAAAAACAAGTAGTAGTGATTCTCGCAATTTTGTATGTATCAAGATTGTGTTGGGTTAGGAGAATATCGTTTAGAAATTAAACTCAATATTTTTCTTAAACTTAGCGGGATTCTAACTTGTTCATTTGTTGTATGCAGTATACATATGAAACACGACTATTACAATATTTTTTATTCTTATGAAATATGCACCAAATAACTTTGAATAGTTAATAAGTTGTACTAAATCTTAATACCTTGTGTTAAGAAAAATTTGTAACCAAAGTCTTGTTATTGAAAAAGTGACAACATAAACTCTATTTAATCAGTTTTCTCCGAAAACATATGCTAAAGTTTTCTGAAAATGATAAATTAAATCGTAGCTACTTTGATATTACACATGATTTTATGTACAATAACTTGGAGAAAATATTAGGGTGAATTATCCAAACTCTCCCTGAGGTTAAGGATATTTACGAAAAATACCTTGAAATCTTATATTTATACCCCTATGACTATGAATGGATAAATCTAAGGTTTTTCAGGGAGTATTTGTAAGATTTCAAAGTTTTTTTGCATTTTCAGGGGATATTTATAAAGTTTTCAAGTTTATAGTGGTATTTTGGATTTTTTAGGTAGAATTTTTAGTAATTTTCCCAAAATATTATTGCGTTTCTTTTATCCTACAGCAAACAAACCCCAAATACAACGTTAATATTTTCATCCAATCCGTTACGTTACTTCCAGACACGCAAATTTCATGAGGCAAAGCATAGCATTTCTAGCAAAAACCATATCTCAGCCATAAAACAAAAAAAGCAACTTAAACAAATTATGTGGGAAAGAGTAACCGAAACGTTCAGCTTCAGTTGCCGTCCGTTGGTCACTTCCAATCATATTAAAATTGTAAAACATTAATTTTTCCAAGATTTGATATAAACGTAAAATAAACAAATTAAAAAAAAAAAGATTATCCTATCAACCTCCATAATTACAAAACCCGAGTAATTTTCCAATCATCCATCCTCCTTTATGGAAATAAATCAGTTTGGATTTTCACACACGATTCCGTTTCTGATTTTAGGTCTCTACGAATAATTTCCATTATATAACTCTGTCGTTGTCAGTTGTCACCTTACACTCGCACAGAAGAACCCAAAATGGAGTTCACCAAACTTCAAATTCTAGCATTCATATCTCTGCTACTCTGCGTTCCTTGTTCCTATGGTTGGGGCGTTGATGGACATCTCATTACCTGCAGACTTGCTCAGGTTCATCTCCTTCAATTTTCCTAGCTTTTCGTTTTTTTTTTTTTTTTTAATGAAATATGCTAAATTATTCCTTTTTCCTGCAGTCGAGATTGAGTAATGCAGCAGCAGAAGCTGTTTCCGAACTTCTACCTTCGTTCGCTGATGGTAATCTCTGGAACGTGTGTTCATGGGCAGATCACGTCAAGTTTCATTATCAATGGTCATCTGCTCTTCATTACATCGACACTCCTGATAATCTCTGCACCTATCAATACACCAGTGAGCCCCCAAACCTAACCCACAAATTTTACTAAGTCGAATACATATTTTTTAATTGTAGTATGTTTGGTGTTAATTTCTGATTTTATGAAGGGGATTGCAAGGACGAAGATGGCATACAAGGTAGATGTGTAGCTGGAGCAATCACCAATTATACCAACCAGCTTCTAACTTATGGCACTGCCAATTCTGCTTCTCAATGTATGTAAACTGTTAAAATTTCAATTTTGCCTTATCATTTTAGTGATGGGATACATTTGAAATTAGTTGAATTGGATGAAAATCAGATAATCTCACTGAAGCACTTATGTTCCTATCCCATTTCATTGGAGACATCCATCAGGTACTAAGTATCAATAAATTGTTTATTAAGTTGGCAGCATGAAGTAAGCCAAGAATTCTAATAGATACTGTTATGCAGCCTCTTCATGTTGGATTTACCTCAGATAAGGGAGGAAACACTATTGATGTTCGCTGGTACGGGAGAAAAGCAGTTCTTCATCATGTAATAATAAGTTTTTCTTGCAAGATAAATAAATAAATAAATATCCTATGCTCAATAAGAAAACTGTATTAATTCTAGTACATGTCATGCAGGTCTGGGATGATAGCATTATTGAGACAGCAGAAGAAAGGTTTTACGAATCTAACGTTGATGTACTGTTTAACGCACTCCAGAAAAACATATCGGTAGATCTCATTTTCTTAATTTCCGACCTTCTGATAATAATGCTCTTATACTTTTGGGCCAATTACGAATACCCCTATTAGGTTTACGCCCTTTATGAAAACAAAGAGAAAATCATTGACTCGGGTTAATATTTGTAATTTTCAAGATGTGAGGGTGTTTTTTTTGTAACGGACAAACCTCAGGGTTTTTTTTTTTTTTGTAATTATTTCTACTTTTTACTCACAATTGTTTTCTCACAGACGGTATGGGCAAACCAAGCAAAAACATGGGAGGCCTGCAGCAAAAAGGCTTGCCCAGATGTGTAAGTTTCAACCCCAATAAATAAATAATGACAAATCTTTCACTTTTTTTCTCACAAAATTTTAAATTCTGACACAGTGTTCTTGAACATCCGTATTATGTACAGATATGCAACTGAAGGAATTAAAGCAGCATGTGATTGGGCATACAAAGGAGTGAGTGAAGGCTCACTTCTTGAAGGTATGTTTTCATTTTTGGTCTGAAGTTGTTTTCTTTTTTGCAAAGAAGTTCACTTTTTTTCTGTAGTTTTGCATGATTATAATTGATATTGAGGTACAACTTCTTTACATGCAGATGAGTATTTCCTGTCCCGTTTTCCGGTTGTCAATATGCGGTTAGCGCAGGGCGGAGTCCGTTTGGCTGCTACTCTTAACCGTATATTTGGATGACTAGTTATCTTATTAGTCCTTGAACTACACAATTATCTGTAATTCACAATATGAAGGATAAATCATTATAACTACACAGTCTGTCTCTTATTAAATCTCAAGCAAATTTTACAGTTTATTATCATGCCACACATCAGCAATTTATTCAAAACAAATGCAATTATTTCCACAAAAACTAAAAGAACATCTCCTAAACTAGAATCTTCATTCTTCAAAGAGCAACACTGACTTCATTCCTGTTTCCTCACAACTAGAACAGGGCATTTAGCATTGTGAACACAGTAATTGCTGACACTTCCAAGAAAAGTCCTGTTTGATGAAATTACCCAATTTAATTATAAAAAAAAAGAAGGAAAAAACTTAATATTCCTTAGAAAAGCAAAATAAATGGAGATATTTCAATTAAAAAAAAAAAGGGGGAAAATCTAACCTCTGTAAAGCTCTGCGGCCATGACTCCCAAGAACAAGTAGTTCTATTTTATCCTTATCCACGGCTTCACATATGGTCTCCTTAGGTTCGCCGGCCTGTGTATAAGTGTCAGCAATTACCTGCAGAAAACAAACCAAATCTTGTAATAATCATAATTTAAGGCAGGCAACTGAAGAAGTTTGGGATAATTGAAACAGAGGAAATAACACAGTACCCCATATTTACTGCAGATATCCTTTGCTTTCTCCAGCAAAGTTTGGGCAACCTTTTTATGATTTTCTTGGACAGACCGAACTAACTCAGGAGCTGCAAAATTACATCCAAATTTGCATATTTTCAGAAATACAACTAAGAATAATTAATAAAAATAAAATCAATAAGAGGGGTTAGACAGAGTTACATACGCGCAGCTCCATAGGATGAAGCATAGAGATAACCATAATCAGCAACAGATTGAACTGTGAAGATGAAAAGCTTCGAATTTTGTAAAGTCTCACGAAGATTTTGAAGAGTCCACTCGAGAGCATAGTGGCTTGTTTCACTTTCATCAATTGCCACCATCACTTTCTTCTTTTCCCCACCAGCTTTCTCCATTTCTTGATCTTCTTTTTTTCTTTTCTTTTTGTATCTTCTCACTTCGTCCCAGTTAATAATACTATCTCTATCTATATAAAGAGCTAGAAGGCTCTGGAAAAAGACAGGGTACAAGTGCAACTGCACTTGGAGTTATTTCATAGTTATCACAAAGCATGCATCAAAATCCAATTTGTCAACTTCTTCTCGGAACAATCTGGTCATTCGGTAATCAACCGACAACTTGTAGCCAGTAACGGGGGACAAGTGGAGGCGGCCGCCCCCTGAATTTTTCTATCATTTATATATTTTTTTATATAATTATAAATTTTAAGGTGGGCCTAATAACACCCGCTTCAAAAAAGCCACACGCGAGAAATAGGAAGCGGCCCGAATTCATTTTACAGTTCTTTCGGAAATACAATATGGGTTCTAATAATAATGGGCTGGGAAATCAAAATTATATTTGGGCCCCGTTATAAGAAAGTTCTCCTCATTTCAAAATTATATTTCAAAAGATCAAACTAGAACAATCTTCTGATTTAACTATAATAATTATTTCAAAATATTAAGTCTTCAAATTAAAATTCCAACCAAAATATTCATAGAAAGAAAACTTCAGCTGCCAAAATAAGTAGCTAGCTTTAATTTTTCACCGGAAACATCGAGATATTCCTCAAAAGTACACCAATTGATCATACATATGCATAATTATGCCATTGAACAATTATTTTTCTGTCTCTGTACTTTAGTATAGATTCAATTTTCCGATTGATAGGTTTTCTTCTATGAAACATGAACGCGGACACAGATACAACACAACACAGATACAGTGGCGCGGTTTTTTCGACATTCCAAACTAAAGAAATGCCCAATACGGTTTCGGACACAACATGATACAATATGGTTGGATTTTTAGAAATGTACGTGCATTATAGGTTTTAATTCACAATGGCATCATATGTTATAAGCATGTCAATCATAAATTTGTGAATTGATTGTTTTTTTTAATTAAATTTCATATTATTTCAGTACTCAATATATTCATTATTAGAAGGAAAAGGAAGCAAGGAAATGAAGTACAGCTTATCCAGAAACCAATCTGCAGGACAGCTCGTAATCTGTCATTATTAAGTTTGTTTCAATGCAAGTCATTTTCTATGGTGCAATTATAACATGGCTGAGTCGAAGGGATTATGTCCCTTAATTATTCATTTTCACTGCATATATGAAAATGATCGATCTCACTAGCTACCTCTTGATCATAGTATTTGGACATTTCACGAATCATTAAGATTCTTTTGGACATAGTTATTTGATGCCATTTCATCAATCATTATTTTACATAATTCAATGAGTACAATAATGAGATTAATTGTTAGATTTATTCTAAATATTGAATTAATATCAGTTTTTATACACTTGACATACATTGTCCTAGTTCTATTTTGGTATTATACTTATTACTTTTCTCAAATATGAAACCCTAATTTATAGGGGAAATTGCATGGGAACAATTCGAAGGAATCGTATATATAAAACCATGTGGAATAAACAACAAGTACTGATCATTAGTAAAACCCTGTGAAAATTAAAACTAATTAAGTGGGATGAGAATCATATTATTGTGTAATTTGTATAAGTCTATAGAAAAGCATCTAACATAAATAATTAGATTTAAAAAGTAGAAAAAAAAAATAGATCAAAGAGGCCAATTATTAGGTGTTTGGAAGCTGGAAATTCCTCCATAATTTTCTCCCACAAGTTTTTCAATCCCTTGTGCAGCTTCATACCCACTGGTTCCCTGTTGTAGTTAAAACCCATTCCTTAGTACAAAACTCAACTGTATGTGGCATTCAATAAATGAATACAGTACTACATGCACAAATCAATAAGTATAAATTAATAAATTAAGAATAAATTAAAGAGATATGAAAGATGTCTTGAATCTTGATTCACCTGTATTGTTTCTATGGCTTCAGCCTCGGATGAGTTGAAATCATAGAATAAACTTGCTGCAGACAGTTTCATGGACAGAAACTAAAATCAAAGAATTAAGATAGATATGATCAGATTATCAGTAAATTAGAAGAATTTGAAATAAAGAAATTATATGATTGAAATTGGATATTTTCTTAATTGATTATTAATTACAATAATCAGCTGCAGCTAGCTTACATCGATTTGGTTTTGCAAAGACCGAACGTAGTTGATTATCACATCAAGCATCACCGCCATTCCCATCGTCTGCAAATTGAATCGAAGCTCAATTATTTCATGTGTAGAGAAATTAATGAAGAAAATCATAGTTAATTATTCAATTAATTACCTTATAACACCCAGGGACCAGATCCTGCAAGCACCTCAGTTTTTCATTTATCTTCTCTCTTCGTAACTAGTTCCAAAAGAAAACGACATTTTCAATTTTGAACAAATTAAAACATTTTTTAATTTCCTGAATAATAATAATTGAATAAAATTAAAGATTGATGTAATTGCATGCATGGGTTTTTCTTGTAATAAAAAAAGATTGTAAAAATCAAGAAAGTAAGTACCCTTTCAGCCAAACTATGACTATCAGTAGCTTGCCCTCTCTTCGCTCTAACATGAACAACCTCTCTAGGCTTCTCAATTTCTCTCTCATTCATTCTCTTTCTCTTCTTATTCCCACCATAATTCTGTCATAAAATTAATACATAAAAAAATCACAACTAATGTAAAACAACATATAAATGCATGTATGATCGATATATTCTTATTATGTATATTTAACCTTTCCAGGTCCGAGAAAACCAGTTCCAGAAACAAAAGGAGAAGAATTCGCCATGATTTCGTGATGCTCAGGCATCATGTTTAAGCCTACAGGGGGGAAAAACTGAGACATATGATCGAAAATCGGGCCAATTGATCTCGAAATTTCATCACTACTGAAAGGCGCATGATGATGATGATGATGATGGTGATCAGAAAATCCCTGATTGGATAAAGGAATATTAATCCCATGATGAAGAGATGAGTTGAAATTTGCTGCTGCAGATTGATCCATTGATGAATTAGCTGCTGCAGACAAATTGCTGAAGAGATCCATTTGTGGGAGAGAAGAAGGTTTAGGGTTGTGATGTCCTATATTGAATTCTTCCATGATATATAACAAAACTAGTTAATCCTAATTGTGTTAATAGCTAGCTTCAATATATAAGTTTTTGCTGTTCATGAAATGTAACTATCATATTTCCTATTTAAAGGTTCCAGCTTTTGGCCCATATGATTTCGACTCCTCCAATTTTCTTGCTAGCTAGCTTGCTACAACAAGTTACTTAATTTTTTTTATTTTTTTTGTGTAGGTGTGATGAGAAAATGTACAATGTAGGAATCAATGAGTACAACTCGTATAGCATTATTCGATTTTGATCAGTATAAATGATGGAATTGATTTTCTTTTTTCCTTTTGAATTATGGGAAAGTCTTTTTTTTTTTTTTTTTATGTGGATATGGTTTGTTGATGGGTCCACATTAAAATTTCATAAATCTAGTAAGTGGGACCATTAATTGCTTGTTGTTTGATAAGTATAGTGATTCCTTATAAGGATGTGCATTGATTCTTGATTATTGTGTAATGGGTTTTTTGGGAAATAAAAGGAGTTTAATTATGGGTAATTCTGGCATATTGAGCTCCTAAATATGTACTTTTAGGTAATTATGTTTATGGATTGACGTTTTAATGGACGTACAAGGTTATGATTGTTTGATACATGTGACTTGATATTTACAATATTGACCCGATCGAAATGGAGAAATCTCCTCAGCTGTACTTCGTAGTCGTAGACTCGTAGTCCTTGTCATGGTTGATCCTTTGTGCTACTGCTACATTTAGTGGAAAACTTAAAATACTATGCGCGCACAGAGCGTAGTGGACCTCAAGTCCAACCGATTAATCACCTAACAATATAGTCCCTCTAATTTCATAAATTACAAGATAATCCCTGTGATTAGCTTTCGTCAGTCAGAATTAGAGTTCCGTCTCCTTTTTTGGAGGGAATCATTTACGAAATATTTTTCAAGACGACAAAAAGTAGAGAAAAGTTTGAAGAGAAGCAGAGAGCTCAGCAGCTATGGCGGAAGAGAGAAAAAAACACCACCGCACCGCCCACCAACCTCCAAGGCCCCAACCAACGCCACCGGCTACCCTATTCCTCCACCACTCTGCATGCACACACATACATAAACACATGTCCACTCACACAACTATTAATTCGTGGGTAGATGATGACCGCACTGAACAGATCTATCTGGTAATCAAACTCAAATGATTCTCAGTCTGAACAGGCCACATATCAGTGTTTGTCTCGTTTTCGACGAGTTTTCCGTGCCCAAAAATGTGCTCCACAATCAGACACGCACATGGGGTTTTAATTTTGAAGTTTCTGGCAATTTTCCGTTACTCAACCCCATCTGCAATTATGCCGGATCGCCGTTCCAGCTTCTACCTAATGGGGAGAGTTTTTGGGTTGATCAGAGAAATTAATACGAAAAATAAAAATAAAATTCGTAAGGGGTAGTAACTAGTAAGCCAACATGGGTAACTGTGTCATTTCGTAATTATCTCTTTTTTTTAACATAAATCTCCGTAGGGGGTAAACTTTGAATTTTATACACCCCCTAAATCGATGTGGTCAACTTTCAAGTTCAGGGACTATTTTGTAATTTATAAAACAAGAGAGATTATGACGTAAATATAGCAAATTTGAAGGTCTAGATGTAATTTATTCTAATTTAAATTCTATTATTTTATATATTAATTTGGGATCTAAACAACAGCCTCTGGACCAACTAATTAAGTATCCAAAAGTCGTAATTGGTCCAAATTGGTATGATTAAAAGAGGAACAACACATAATTAATTTGCCTCTAACAACTTGAAAAACTAACTAATCAATTAATCGTATTTCTTCATCTTCAAACTTCGAAATTAAATAACCCATCACATCTGACTAATCTGATACACATAATCCACAGAAAGAGCCCTATTGTAACTGCTAATCCACTTTTCATTTATAGTAATTTATAATGTTTTATTTCTCAACTTTTGTTTTTGGTAGAACTTGACCTTTTTGATCACCAATCGCGATACCTAATTATTCATTGGATGATTTTCGTTGAATATGATTTCTAATTCAATGCCTCCATGCGGGCCCTTTAATGGGACATAGACGATTTGCTAAGGGGTATTTGTTATTTCCAATAGTATAGTGAATCTTGTTGTATTTTTTATTAAGTTGAAGGGTGTAAATGTAATTATTCCTAAAATTTAGTGTAATTACCAACATTATACCAAAAAAAAGAGATGGGTAAATTGTTAGTCTATTTTATTTTTAAATTATAAAAAGTACCACTAAAATTTCACTATTCATGTAAAACATTTGTTGAATATGAATATATTTACATAAGCATCTTGTCTCATGCATGCAATTTATCGGTTTAAGAGTTAATACAGTTAAAATTTAAGTTGATGCTAGTCAAATCCACTTTTTTGTCATGGATTTCATAAAATTTACATGATATCGCCTCAAGAATTATAATTAAGATGGACTAATTTGTAATTATATCAAATCTCAAAAATATCAATCTATACATAAAATCGCAAATGAATGAATGCTAGAAAAGTAAACAGAATCGAAGAAAGTTTCGCACCCTATACATAGATCTCCATGCATTAATGCTCGATGGAACCTTTTTTTTTTTAAAAAAATTTCCTCCTAGCAATTTTAATTAGCCTTTACTCGTTTCTTCATTCATTCCCATGCACACACAACTTTCATAATTTCCATTCTGGTTTAAGCAGACGAGCATGCAAGACTCTTGTTTTTAAATTTCGATACCTAAACTTTGATGATCGAGAAGTTCAACAAATAAGCCTTTTTCCCATTTCTGGGAAAGTTTTCTTCAACTGGGAGAATCAACATGTCGCATTCATATACCCAATTTCAGAGAGTTGGCCTAAGCTTGGCTGGCTGTATGGGCCGCAACTTAATTCCATAAACATAGGAAAGTATGTATAATAGACTCTAAATCTAATCATTTTAAATCAGATCTCCTCCATCGACAGGCTGCCTTATTTTCCATTCATATTCTACTGATTTTATTTTTCTCTGTCTGTCTATAATGAATAATTCTTTTTCCTATTTTAATTTTTTTTCTAAGTTGAACCACCCTAGCTAGGGATATGGGTAGTTGTGCTTCATTGAATTGAAAGTTGGTAGAGTTTTCAAGCTGGTAAGGAAAAATGTTTACAATTTGGCTTGGCTTATGTAACAAGACAAGGCGATGCAAATGAAGCAAGCATATTTTGAATAGGCCAGCCACAAGAATTTTGGTCCCTAATGTTTAAGCTTTGTATGATCTTCTTAATATTTTAAAAGTGATACATAAATCTCTGAAGTTTAGGGAGCAGTAACCGAAAACCTCCTAAGGTTTACACCGCTTACTGAAAACACTCTTAAACCTTGTAATTAACCTTACACTTATCTCCCGATGGGTATTTGTAAAAATTTTTAAGAGGTATTATGTATACATTTTTATGTTTTAAGGAGGGTATTTATAAGGTTTTAAACTGATCGGAGTTATTTGTAATATTTTAAAGCTTTAGAATATTTTCAGAAAAAAACATCATGGGATTTTCTGTAATTATCCCAAAGTGTTATATCTTATCTCAATTTAATCCCTCAATTCATTTTACGGTGAAAAAGACCGTAAAAAGATGATTATCCAAGCGTTAGTACGTGCTTTATATGCATTAATAATAATAAAATATGAATTTACATAAATAGGAAATGGGAGAAAAATAAACTTTACATGAAAATCAATTAATTTGCACCCAAAAAAAAAATGAAAATCAATTAATAATATGAGGATCGTCTAGACAACCAAATCGACAACGAATTACCATAGATAGAATCATTTAAGTATAAATAGAATCATTTAACTTAAAAACATCATTAATTATCTCCTACATTATCAATCAGCCGCTATTCTATCTTCTTCTTCTTCAAATATTATCTCTCTCTCCACACAAATTAGACAATTTCTAGCTTGTCAATCGGAGTTTTCCGAAAAAAAACCTGAACTAATCTTATATTTCCCAAAACTGGAAACTCAATCCCCTTTTCATTATCCATATTAGATTAACATACAGATATAGTCAATCTTTATTGATCTCTCATTTGTACATCCTTATACCCCAATATGGAAAAACACATGGAAACGCGTGAAAGACAATAATTAGATCAAATTGAAGTAGATTTTATAATTGAGAAAGCAGCCAATCTTGTTACCAAGTATAGTTTTTCACTGAGAAATGTAAATAAAATAATTTACAAAAATTAAATGTTTCATTACATGGACTGCGGTAACCCGATGCCATTTTGCTGGGCTTGGTTTATGGAACCAATGAAATTATAGGACGGCCCAAGCTCCTCTAACTTCAAAATTACAAATCTCTGGCTATGGAAATTGAAATGGTTCCCATAAAAACTTTAGGGCGTATTTGGATCGAAGGAATTGGATTCAAGGGATTTTAAATCCATAACTCAAATCCATCCTAATTGTTTAGATAAAAATTGAAATCAATGGATTTTAAATCCACTTTTTTAATAGGATGGATTTGAAGTTCATTTTCAATGGACTTGAAATCCAACCCAAGACCCTGTTATTTGAAATCCATCATGTTTAGATTTTTTTTTTCTGTGTGCATACTATTAATTGTGTGACTACTTTCTCTCTCTAACTGCATTTTTCTCTCTCTCCTAGCATCTGTTTCTCTCTCCTCTTCTCTTTCTCCCTTCTCTCTTCTCTTCTCTTCTCTTCTCTTCTCTCTCTCTCCTCGCTTCTCTCTTCCAGGTCTCTCCCTCTTCATTCTCTTTTCCAACTCCTACAATTTCCTTCCCACATCAACACAAATTCTCTCTCTTCTCATATCTTTTTTCTTCATATTCTCTCTCTTCATATATTTATGATTAGCATATAAGTAAATATATTGTTATGAATTTTTTTCTAAATTTTGGTCTTTATGAATTATAAAATAATAAATATAAATTTTAGTTAACAATAAAATTGGAAGAAAATATTTGAAATTCATTACAAAATTTTATGTATCCAAAGAAAGGATTTCAAAACCTATAGATTTGAAATCAAAGGTATTCTAAATCCATTCATTTCAAATCCCTCTTCCAATTCAATTTCATCAATCCAAATGGCCCCTTAGTGCTTTTAATTTCCCATTAATGTCATACACTTGACAAGGACCTACCTATGATCACACGTTGAATTATATCCTAATTGAATTTATTGGCCGAGTGGTAAAAAGGAGGTCATGAGTTCGAGAAGGATGAGTTATTTACCATACCCTGTTCGATATACCACCGACCCTTCGAGATTTACGGGATCCTATTTGAACTATTAACCCGTGCAAATTTTTCAGAATTTACAGATAATCTATCATCAAAGAACTGTGGCGAGAGAAACTTGAACTTAGAGTCATTATCTTGAAGAAATAACATTTAACCACTTAAGTTCATTTGAAAAGCTCATATTAAATTCTCACCTTATAGTACACGTTACTTTATCCATCTCTATCTCTTCCAATCTAAAAATCAATCAATTATTGCAAGAATCGTGAAGAAAAACTACACCTCTAATGTCACATGACAAAGTATCAACTTCATCGATCATGCACCCAAAAATGGATAGATGAAAAGCAATATCAATCTCCAAGACTAAAGACCTCTTACTCAAACAAGAAAACACATACTCCCACTTCAATAATTGTTCTCATTCTTCAATCTTATCTTTTATTTCTATTGATTTCACATCTTTCTCCTCTCCCTTTATTTTTCAGTTAAAATACAACCATACAATTGGCCCCCCCACAACTATGCCTCACATTTTGAGTTATATGCTCACTTTTACTACACTTTTTAGTGAGCACAATGTGGGAATGTACTTGAAACTCTCTTTGATAAAACTTTGGGAACATAGAAAGCATATAATTATAAAAGAATCAAGAAATAATATTATAGCATGTGTATGTTAGATACCTCACTTGTGAATCAATTATTGCAAAAAAAAAAAAAAAAAAAAAAGAATTCAAGCATTGAAAAAGATAAACTTTACACTACCTAGAAAATTGTAAAACTTTGTCCATTCTCTTACACGGACAATGCTACAGTCAAAAGTGCTTATTTCTGTTTGAATTCAATAATCTAACCCAGAACAAACTTCTGCAAAATCTAAATTTTACCCTAAAAATTTTAAAACATACCACAATGAAATTTAATTATTATAGTAAAATAGTAATCCTCGAAGGTAAGAGACCATATTTTTTAAAAAAATTGGAGGTGATAAATTGATGATTACATCTAGAAATAATTAAATTTTTTTATTTTCTACCCGATATTTTTGGGCTCGGGTACTATAAAAACTTAATTGGGGACGATTTTTCCAACTCAATTTATTTCATCCATACATAAGTTAGGATTTGAAACTAGACATTACTTAAAACAGATCTAATTACCTTATCCCACTCAATCATCTGAAATTTGTTCTCTGGATTTTGTTACCTCTACATTCACTTCAATTTACCTTCAAGCTTCTAGTCCAAAATCACTGCACCATATTCGTCATGATTGTGACATTTCAGGATGAAATTGATTTAGTTTGAAATTTATATATTCAACAATTATTTATTCTTGACTAACCAAATTAAGGTGCCAATTTGATTCTTCGTGTAATCAAGTATTCTATATACATAAAAAAGTGAAATCTTTTTTTTTACCCTTTCAATTTTGTACTTTTTGAGTGGCATGGAAGGTACAAAATAAATCTTTTTGAATCTCCAAAATGGCATTGGTTTTAGGGAAAATGGGCTTTGGGGAAAACTAAGTTATGCTCTGGGAAGACATCATTGTCTCCAAGCATAATGTTGGAATCCATTAAAATACTCATTAGTAAGGCCCATATATTTGCTGCCCTTCTTAACAAACGGAATAATCCCACGTTTCTATTCAAATATAGAAGAATAATCGCACTAGTTAATCACGTTTCTATTCCCATAGAAAGATTTCATTTTCAAGAACATGCTTTTTTTTACTCCCTTTTATCTAGGCACTACTTAGTTCTTTCCTAAATTTCCACCCTCTTTGTGGTTACATTAAATACCAAAAAAAAACTAAAAAACACATCCTTAACCACTTGTTTTAGTGCATGATCTGCAATATATATCATGAAAAGAAATTAAAAGGGTTCTTCTTTCTTGTAATTTATTGTTATTATTTAATTTTGTTTCAATATTAACATCTAGTAATAATTCCTATGATTTGATGAAAACACATTAATTACTTTATTTTCAATATCCTAATTAGATACTTACTTGATTGACTTGAAGTCTTAGATAAAATGTAAATTCCAATACGTTATCATGACCCAAATAAAAAAGAAATCATTCTTATAATTTTATTATTTTTGGAATTCATTGGAATAGTGGGTCAGTCAATTCACACCATCTTATGTATTGATTGCAATTTCCGCCTATTTAGATTCTCACAAAAAGAGCATTCCTCTAACTGCGTTCATTGCACACACTGACCAAATTCTCTGTGGGCTATCGTCATTATATTTTTTATTTATCTTTTGAATTAGTCTTGTAATCTTGTTGGTGCAACTACTATATAACCTCCTGTGGGATCTCAAAATCCTCTCAAACTTCCCTTGGACACTGAAAAAACCACCAAAATTTCTCTTATTTTTCTTCTTTCTGCACGATTATATATGAGTAGTAGTAATAGAAGTTTCGAAATTATGAGCAGGAGCAATCTATATGAAGATGGAAGTGAGCTGAGAAGAGGGCCATGGACTCTTGAGGAAGACAATCTTCTTATACAGTACATAACTTGCCATGGTGAAGGAAGATGGAATTCTTTAGCAAAATGTGCAGGTATAAATTAAACGGACACCTCCAATCCATCTGTGCGAATTAATCCATTTTTTATTTATTTATTATCTTCTTGGTTAAAGCTGGTTGTTAATTTATTGTGAACAGGGCTTAAAAGAACAGGGAAAAGCTGCAGATTAAGATGGTTAAATTATCTGAAACCCGACATTAAGCGTGGAAATCTAAGCCCTCATGAGCAACTCTTGATTCTTGAACTCCACTCCAAATGGGGAAACAGGTCAGTTTTTAATTAACTGGCCAACTTAAACTAATCGAACCCTTATATCAGAATTTTTCAGAAATTTAATTATTTTTTTCTTGGTTCCAGGTGGTCAAAAATTGCTCAGCATTTACCAGGGAGAACAGATAATGAAATAAAAAATTACTGGAGAACGAGGGTTCAGAAACAGGCCCGTCAGCTTAAGGTCGATTCCAACAGCAAGAAGTTTCTAGAAGCAATTCGCATGTATTGGGTTCCAAGATTGCAGGAAAAGATGGAACAAAATTCGTCACAAAGAACATCGTCTCCATCTTCCTCCATCTCAACTAAAAAATTTACAGCGGCCCCGGGGTCAGTAATTATTAACCAAGCCCCCCTGGTAAATACTTCAGAAATGACTAATTCTAATTCCTCCTTGGAAATTACTCCTGATAAAATTCCAGCTGGTTTTATTACTCCACCTGGTGGTAAGGATTTATACGCAAATAAATCACATGAACTTGATAGTTACCACGTGGATATTAATCCTGGCGACGCCGGCATGGAAGAATTGGAATATCCACAGCTGGAAATTTCGTCCTCCTCCGGATGCGACGTGGCGGAGGTTGATTGGTTTGGGGAGGACTTAGGAAGCTGCAGCTTTTGGAACAGTGATGACTACTTGTGGCAATTTAGGAAGCCAGAAGAGGTTTTTGGTGTGTAAGATATATATATATAGTGATTAATTAATAGTGTACTGTGTATGGAAAAGTGGCTCTTGTTTTTGTAGTAGGGCCAAAGTAAAGTAAAATGTATTCATTAATTAGATATATATCTAGCTACTTGGATTTATCATATAATATATATTAAATGTGATAATGCTAAAGTTCATGTATATGTGAAATCAGTCACATCCAACTATGAGAAAAGGATTAGATTGATAAGTTAGTTGGTTTTTTAATTGGCTCCATATTTTGCATGTGTAGCTACTCCAAAGGTGCCATATATAATTTATAACCATCACTCCACCAAGTTGATCAAGTTGACCCATAAAAACTAGAGTAACTTATTTTGGGATTCGTTAGACTTGAGCATAGATTTTGAATCCACATATTATAATTTATATTTGAATTTTAACTGATAAACTAATTTATTTTCTCTCATAAGATAAGTGTGCGACAACTAACAGCGCGGCACTATACTGCCTGCCCTCAAGTTTTGGGCCGATATTTACTTTACATTTCAGAAAACTTGCAAAACTTGAAAAGACAATTATATTAAAATATTTCTTGAAAATATTATTATCCAAAGTCACTATCTGATCAATTAAAACAATTTTATAAGACATAATTATTTTCAAAGTTTTAATTAATTTTTTAAAATATTTGGGATTATATCGTTATTTTTCGGAGGTGTAATGGTAAATATCTCAAATTAACTAGAGAACAGTTTGATGTAAATCCCTAAGAATTATATATTTTCATTATGTTAGTATTATGTGAAATATAAAAGATGAGAAAAAGAAAAGTAGATGTTGGATTATGTGCATGGGAACAATATTATCTCTGCTTAGTTATTGTCCTCGCATCGCATCGCATGGGTAGCAAGAATAAGAATATATATAATGAGGTTCATAATAAATCGCATATTGACTATATATAATAGTGCATGCTAAGGAAAAGATCAAAGGTGCAGTCAATTCACGGTCGACACATTGTTCAAATCATGACAACTTCAAACGATCGAATGTGTAGTCCAATTATCATCTGGCTAAGGACAAAAAAAAAATTACAAGAAAATTTAGTAAGTTTGATTGTCCGATCCTGAGCTAGGAATTGGACAAGTAATAATGCACCAGGATTCAAAGTGTCAAACTCATTATTAATCTTAATTTAAATACTAATTTTATTAAGTTTGAAAACAAGAGATATGGTAAATTTTAGACAAGTTGAGATTGATTAATGTATATGAATATTCCTGGGTGCGGACAGATCAGCCTGCAGATCATGGAATGGATTGTACAGATTGACATGAAATTGGTAGTGATCAAGTGGAAGATCATGAACATATGATTTATCATTTTACTAATCGAACCACCGATATAAATTAAGTACTCATTGAGATTATACGAGGAATCATGTATATATATATATATATATATATATATATATATATATATATATATATATATATATATATATATATATATATATATATTAAGTACTCATTGATATTATACGAGGAATCATGTATATATATATATATATATATAAATTAAGTACTCATTGATATTATACGAGGAATCATGTATATATATATATATATATATATGAAAATGAATGAGTGGAGTGTTTTAGGAAAGATGTTTATGTGGCAATGAAGTAGATTAGTTAGAATTGATCCATTTTACCATGTGAATTGTTTCTATAATTAATTTTATTAATTATTGTTTTGTAACTTACATATGTATTTAGTGACACTTCATACTTTTATGTATACTAAAAAATTTATAACTCCTACTTATATAATTATAGAATTATATAACTATTTTATATAATATTAAAATAATTTTAACTAAATTTTAATAACCTTTAGAGTTATACATACTGCATTGAATGTTCGTTAATTAAATAAAGACAAAATAATGTATTCAATAAATCCATTAAAAATATTATATTTAATATTTTATATTTCTATTAGATATATTTGATACAATAGATTCAAATGAAAATTTATCTGATTAAAGTAAGAAAAAAAATTAGAATATAAGTTTAATTAAATTTTATTATTATTTTAATGATATAAAATAAATAAATAATTGATTTTTTTGGAAAAAAACTTTTTCAAATACACATGTCTCATGCTCATTTTGTAATAGAAAAGTTGTATTTCATTTCAATGTAAATAAATTTATTAAATTATTATATTTTAATATTAATATTTTCAAAATATAAAGAAAATTTTAAAAATGAAATGAATATTATTATTAATTAATAACGAAATAATAAAAAATTATTTAATAAAAAAATACCAAGTATAAAATAACAAATTATTTATAAAAAAATACCAAGTATAATATATAGCTCCTTTTCCGATAAAAAAGATAAAGATATTTCAATAATTATTTATATGGTCTATTATTAAATATTTATCATTTTAATATTTCTGTAAAAATCATGATATTCTTTCTATTTATATATATGTATAAATATATATTCACTCTATTACAAATATAAAATTAATATTTTGTTACAAAAATACTATATTACTATTTTTATATATTTAAAATGAGTTTTTTTATATATATAATTTTTGATTATTTTATAAAATGAATTACTGTTGTGTGTGTGCTTCAAATTCTAAATTAATAATTTTTGATATATTGTTAATAATTATATAAAAAAATATTATTCAATTTATTTAATAATATATATTTTATAAATAAATATCCTGTACAACGCAGGGATAAAAAACTGATTTAGAATTAATGTCATTGACTAGGTTTGACAAATTAATCCAATACATAGAAAGCGCAAAGCCTTTTTCTTTTCAAATATTTCCGGTTCTTACAAGTTGATGACTTGACTACTGATGACTAGTTCTCGTTGGAATTTGAGATACATGGTGGGCCTTAAGGAGAGTATTATGAATAAATAGTACTTATTTTAATTATAGTTAAATATTATAAATTGTGATGATTATTAGGTTCCTATTCCAATTTCACCACTTGACATTTTCATGCAGAAAAGCCAAAAGGTAATAAGGAAACCTTAAAAAACAAGTGGCTTAAGTGACACACACATCTATCTTTCGATCAAAATAAAATTATAGGATTTATAGTTGATATTCCACCCACTAATCTAGAAACCATTTCTTTCTTCCCAAAAAAAGCCCTTCTTTTTGCTTATTTCTATATTGCATTTTTGAGTTATTAAGTGTTAACAGCGGAAAAGCTGTCCATATCTGGACCTGACTTTCGGTGGGTTTTTCAATTCCCACAGTCGATTCAACAAGAGGGAGAAGGTTTTAGTGTAGTCGATGTCCTCTTTCAGAGTGAACCCCTTGGAGACAAACCTGGCCTTCTATCTCTCAATCTTGCCTTTTGATTCCCTATTGGTCTTATCAATTTACACCCTACGGGCTTGGCTCATTATATTGGATACTAAAGTGTAAAGTTCTATCTATTAATGGTAATTGATTTTCAAAGACTCGAGTTCAAAATCTCTAATAAAACTAGCATAACATCTAACCATTAAATTACTCTTAATCACGGACCTTAACCTAATTTATGCATTCACATGATGATTAGGAGAAGCATTCAGGTGTCTATAGAATCTGCATTTGTACTAAAAGATGATGATTTTGTTGGTATATTTGAGCATTTGGCGTAGTCTTTATCACCCAATTGTTTGTTTATCCTATGAGGCGTGTGGCCGGCTAAGTTTTCATGTGAAAAAATAAATTTGTACTTTTAAAAGCAAATATTCTTAATCTTCCCCTATCTCCAACTCCCATCATTTCTCCTTCCTCCTTTCCCTATCTTTTAAGTGCCGCTCATAAATGTGAGTTTGACCAACTCAATTTTGTTTCGTTTTATTTTAGGGTAAATTACGTACACAAAGCCCTTTAGTTTTGTTTCTTTTATAATTTTGCTACAAGGGTTTTCTTTGTAAGGTTTCAATAATTTTTTGAATTATTCAGAGGATTTGTGTAATTTCCCTTTATTTTAATTCAATACGTCACATTAAATTGCTTTCTTTCAGTTACCAATAATTCCAATTTGTTCTAAGGAAATGTTGCATCAACCGTGGAATTGCTCTTGGGTTACTACTATAAACTGGCTCCTAAATTTCTATAAAATTATGTGTAGTATTTGTATCCATAAATTGTTTGCTTATCATTGTTTTTTTAAATTGAGTACATTGAGTTCAAATGATTGGGCACCTAAAGAGGACAGAAGAGATTTGAATTCAAGATATTTTTCATTATTCTTTTTGTTTTACAAAATTTCTTCATCAGATAAATGGGCGAGAATCTGGATATGGGCCCAAAAGTAGGTTTTCAACTACAAGCAAGAAATTAGTTGCAAACATAATGTCGGCTAGTTGGGCCGTTAGAGTGTATATATGGGCCCAAATTTTTTGATAATATACTCTTAACAAAAATGCAGTTGGCTAAAAGTTACGCGTTATAACGTTTATTTCTTTGAATTAAATGAAACGATAAGCTATAAAGTGTTGAATTCAGAAGCACGATTTATTTATTTATTTATTTGCTTGCTTGAAATTCTCCAGTACGGAGCACGACGAATGTGTAGAAAGCGTGTGAATAGGGCAAAGTTTGAACGGGTTGAGATAAAATGAATGGCCTACATTATCCAATGACTAATTTAAGGCAAGGGACTCGCCAAAAGAAAATCTCAGCCACCAGCTACGAAAAATTCCATGATCAGAACAATAAAAACATGATCATGATCTATTTCTACACATCAAATTTGGATCTGAAGATATTTCATTCCTTATTTTTTCCTATTCCTGATGAAAACTCAGATCAATCAAGGAAATATTTGAAGGCAAAGATTTCCCTTGATCATCCTGCCACTGTGCCACAGCCCTTTGATCTTGATTTTCAGAACAAGATTTTGCAGCATCTGAAATCCAGAAATCATGTTGTATGGATATTTTAAGATAAGAGTAATTTCAGAAGCTGACGAGTACGGCATCGTATCGTGGTTTTGATCATATATGGAGAATTTTTCAAATTCACAATGAAATTCTTCAAGAAGTTCCACAAATCTTTAAAAATTCAATGAAAATATATCAACATTTGAATTACATCGCATAATTCTATACAGTTATGAACGTTTCTTGGATCCAGAAACCTGGCAATTGTTATCACCCAACAGGAAGAAATAGGTTTTGGAAAATGGAGAAACATGACATATATTAGCAAAAAATTGTAGGTAAAAAGATATTTAATAAATTTTTAAATATGATAAAGAGGAGAAATAATGTCAGAGTGTGGCATTTAAGCAGAGACAACAGAGAACTCTGGACTTTCTGATGCACTGAATTCCATAATGTTTCTATACAGACAGTATGGTGTAACAAAACTTTAAAATCCCAACATATATACCATAATATCTATTAGAATGACAGAAACATCAGAAAAAGATCATAAAACAAATTAAGTCATAAATCAAGAAACAGCCCAGAAACATAATGAGTAGTAACTTGTAACCAACAATGGAGTCTATTAATCTATATGATCAACCACTAAATATTGCTGTTAAGAATAAATTTGGATTTCATAAAACCAAGCAATGTGCTCAATTGGAAAACAAAAAAGGAAAAAGAAAAAAAGATAAACTGCCCACCAACCCATTCCATTATGTCTTTGACTTTATTTTCCAGGAACAAAAACTAAAGTATGAACATTATCATCAAACTACACAAAAATTAGCATTCCCAGAGGAATTCAACAATTGGATCGGATCCCAAATTCGCAATGCGGGCCCTGTTTGCCACTAGATTAGTTCATCTTCCACAATTAACCCCTTTCAAAATTCATGGAGCAGCATCAGGAACTTTGTACATATCAGGTGTAACTTCTGTCAACCAAACTCCTGGAAATAAGGCCTGCCGGAAATCCCAAGAAACCAGAAATGAATCAATGAGACAGTGATTTGGAAATTAAGAAAAGGATGCGTCAATAAACAAATTGGGTTTTCGATTGGGACTGGAATTTTGATATACTTACATCCAATTGTCTCTGAATAATCTTAGCTCTCTTTTTGGGTCTGCGCGGCGGTCTGTGATTTACCAGCTCCAAGAAATCTTCTTCGATATCTTTTCTTGAAAGTGCCACCGAGAATTTCGGCCGCTCCCTTTTCTCGCCGGAGACGTTAGCCGCGGCGGAGCCGCCGCCACTCTTTACCCTCGGCGACTTATCGGCTGATGCCGCTAAACCCGCTCTCGTTGGGGAAAATCCTGAGTTGGGTTTCAGCACATCCACCGCCAAGCCTTTTTCGGTGGAGTTGTCGTTTGCGCCGACGGCGGCTGTGGCACCACCATTTTTAGAGGAGACGAACCTACTCACCGGCGTCTTACAAGTAGCTCGCCTCGTCCTTAGATTCCACGGCCTGGAAATCTCACGTTCCGCCGAGCAAGCCGTCGACGGTGGAGGCGGCGGCGGAGAGCCAGATACCTCGTCTTCGTCGATACCATCCTTAAAAATCGCGACTTTCATCTTATCCGCCGCCGTCTGGAGATCGGACAACACCTTCTTTCTCATAGCAGCAATCCCGTCATCGTTGTGGCTAAATCTCTGGCCGCCATCCGACGCCGGAGGCTGAGTTGGCCCCATTTTGCGAGATCCATGCAGGAACTTAGACGACGACTCTTTCTCTCTCCCCTTTTCTATGTCTCTTGTGGTGCGGCGTTGTTGGACAGAATTGCTGTGGCGGCGCTGATCGGAAGAATAGGAGCTATCGGCGGAGACGCGGCGGGAGGCTGAGATTTGGCTGCCGGAGTTGACCTTCATGCAGCGGATGGATCGCTGATTCCCCCACCGGAGCTCGCACGGCATCGTAAAATTGTGAAGCGCCTTGGATCTTTCTGTCCCCATAGCCATTTAAGCCTTCATTAACAATTTTCCGCACACAGTCACAAAATGAAAAAAAGCTTTGTTCTTGAAAATTCCGATCAGTAATGGAGAAGAAATGGGAATGAAGAGGAGAAGGGTTTGTTTTTCTTGTGTGTTGTGTTTTTGGTTTTATCATGAGAAGAAAATCGCATTCGCCGGGAAGGGGAAGCTGCGTGTTTTATCTATGGAGCCAGGTCGAGACAGAGAAGTGATTTCAACCTTTTTCCTTCCGGTCCGGTCCGGGTCTCTTCTTAAAACATTCGGGTTTCATTTTGAGTTGGGTTTGGGCTAAGGTGCGCGGGTGCGTCCTGTCCCATTTCTTTTCTGGTGCCAGTAATGCGACTTTTATCGTTTAACAGTGGGGCCATTCATGCAATTAAAAGCGTGGTATGTTTAAAAAAATTGAACTTACTTTACTCGCCCAAAACCCCTAAATCATATCTATCCACTATTCACTTGATAAAGAAAATTCTGAGATCATAAAATCATTTTCTCTTTTAAGTTGCAACCCTTGAATTAGCCCAATTCGGGTTTTTTCATTGATTGGGCTTGGGGATTAAATTGCAAGAACTTATGGACAAATCCAAATCTATGCTCCAGCCTCTATGTTTTTTTTGGTTTCCCGAAGCCCTGCCTAATTTTTTCTAGGTTCGGAAACTACAGATCCAATTCAGTTGCGCTATGTACAAGTTGAGATTTGAATCCTAGATTCGGTTTTTTATATGTGATTGAATTAAAAATTTCACTTTTTTAACTTGGTAGAAAATTAAAAAGTCTACAATGAAGTGTAGCTGAACCAATTTGCTTATAGAATTGGGCTTGAACTGCTGAACATGTAAATTAACAAGATCGTCATGAGCCCAATTCAGAAGTAGCCATTAACTAGAAGCCTAGAATAATCAATACAATTTTATTATTAGGTGATACGATTTTTATTATAAAAATCAATACCCAAAATAGTATCTTAAATTAATGAAATTTTATGAAATCTACTAAACTTTATACTAAAATTAAATTAAATTAAATTAAATTAAATTACGCGAATGTGATGCGTTACGGCAATTCGCAATTTAAAAACCGAAAAAGAATATCAGCATTAATTTAACGAATATTTATTCCTTTGAATAAAAAGCAAGGTTGGCTGTAAAAAGATTTCAACTGTGTCACGTCACTGTGTAGCTTACTTGCTTGCAGCTACTGGGTATAGTTATAAATAACGCAAACTAAATAAAACAATAAATAGATAAATCTGCGTGCTTCCGGAATTAGGGTTTTGTTTGTGGATTTGCAAAATCAAAAGAAGCAAAGCCCTTTGAATTGAAACGCTCCGATCCACCAGTAACACTTCCTGTCTCCAATTTTCTGTTAATTGAGACAGCAATGGCGAAAAAGAGGCCGGAATTTCAACTGTACAATAGTATGACGAAGCAGAAAGAGATTTTTAAGCCTTTGGTTGAGGGCAAAGTTGGAATGTATGTCTGCGGCGTCACCTCTTACGACCTTAGCCATATCGGCCACGCGCGTGCATACGTTGCATTCGATGTTCTCTACAGGTTTCCGTTTTAGACGTATTTAACTCATATTTGTGTGTTAAATCTTTTTCGGAGATTGCACTGATATATGTATTGTTTTGATATTTGGGGGATTTGTGGTTCTTGAAATTGGATTAGGTTTTATAACTGGTCCACACATGTGGTTCCTAATTCTGCTAAAACTCAGTTGTTTCCGAGCTGGTGAAGATTTTAACTTGTTCTTTGCATTTAGCAAAGCAATTTTGATTTATTTATGAAGACCAAGCATATGAAAGTTTCAATTTTTGCTGGACATGTGAACATGACAATTTTTATTAATAGGCAACTTAGTGCTGTAGTTTGTCCAAAAGAAAAGGGATCCTGGGTAGATGTTTTCTTTCTTCAACTTGTCTACAATGATTATATATGTTCTGCAAATTGATGCTATCTGGACTACGTATTTCATTTGAATTACAAATTGTTATTTGATTTTTGTAGATATCTGAGATATGTGGGCTATGAGGTAGTTTATGTACGCAATTTCACTGATGTTGATGACAAGGTAAGATGTCCTTGCTATAAATTTGCCTATCTATTAGAAGGCTCAGATTTTAATAGAACTAAAACAACTCAGCAGGATAAATTAAATTCAAGTCAAGATTTTATTTCAAAAATACCATGCTTTCGTGATTCTGTCAATGCTAAAGTAATGATAGCTGAGGAGAGAAAATTATGAATTGATGGACTGGCAAAGAGATGCATTTATAGATATAAGGATGACAACATGCTAAGAGATCCTTAAAACCTGTGATCACAAATGCAGCAACCCGTTCCTTGCATTATCTATCTCTGACTAGATTCATCTACAAATTTTTATTAGATTTCTTATTGTAGTGGTGCTTTAGTAAAGCAGATCCGAGAGATATTTGTATCTGATCCAAAGGAACTTCGTGTAAATGACAATCCTAGTTATATAGGAGTACTTATCTGTACATGGACCAGGAAGAGGTGCCTAGGAATAAATCCAATTTGATATTATGTTTTTAAAGCCTTTATTGCCCATGTGTTAATTACCGAATTGATGAAGAGCAAAGATTTGACAATGCTTGTGATGTGGTTAATGATGGTATGTCTTGAATATTGCTTAAATTAACTTATGCAGTGGTACCTAAAGGATTAATATGTTCAGATTATCCGTCGAGCAAACGAGGTTGGGGAAGACCCAAAAGAATTGAGTGGACGGTTTTGCGAAGAGTTTCTTAATGACATGGCTGATCTCCAGTGCCTTGTTCCTACCCATCAGCCAAAGGTTACTGATCATATGGAGCAAATAAAGGAGATGATAGCTCAGGTTCTTTCCTTGCCTTTGTTTTTTGTTTTATGTACTGGACGTCACCATCTTTCCTGATCCTGACTATCAAAATTTTCTCTTTTAAGGTGCTTGTTTTCATGGTCTTGTTCGTAATACCAACAAAAGTTTATTAGTTACTGTGTCATAAGTATATAGAAACTATATTTTTCCTATTGGTGCTTGCTTTCATGTTATATTCACATGTTTTTCTTTTATATTGAGGAAATAATTCTTTTCTTCTTGCGCTCCTTTGAGCAGGGTTATTGTTTGTATGCCTTATTGCGAACTCCGTGGGAAATTCAATTTTGTTTTTCCTTTCTTCTGAGTTCGTCACGGTTATGTGGTTAATTTCTCGCTGCAGATTATCAGCAATGGTTGTGCTTATGCTGTAGATGGAGATGTTTACTTCTCAGTTGATAATTTCCCAAATTATGGTCTTCTGTCGGGACGGAAGTTAGTCGATAATAGAGCTGGAGAACGAGTTGCTGTTGATCAGAGAAAACGCAATCCTGCTGATTTTGCTTTGTGGAAGGTGATAAATGAACACCTGTTTAATTTCTTATGTAATTAATTTTCTGTTTTATAATTATTCCACAAGTTGAAACATTTGTATTCCTTTTTGCAGGCTGCCAAGCCTGGCGAGCCACAATGGGACAGCCCGTGGGGCCCTGGAAGACCAGGATGGCACATAGAATGCAGTGCAATGAGTGCTCAATACTTGACGCATAAATTTGATATCCATGGTGGTGGGATGGATTTAATCTTTCCTCATCACGAAAATGAGATCGCTCAGAGCTGTGCTGCTTGCTCGGAGAGCAAAGTTAATTATTGGATACATAATGGTTTTGTTACAGCAAATGATGAGAAAATGTCTAAATCTCTTGGCAACTTTTTTACCATTCGGGAGGTAATAAGATGAGAGTGATTAGTTCCCTCTTACTTGACACTTTTGGAATTGCTTTTATTGCACTGATGGTTGCTAATTGATGAATTATATGTTTTACAGGTGTTCAAGCTATACCATCCACTTGCATTGAGGCATTTCCTGTTGGGGACTCACTACCGTTCTCCCGTCAATTATTCAGTATCACAGCTAGAAATTTCTTCAGAAGCTGTTTTCTACATATATCAGGTGAAAACACACCAATTTTTGTTTGGGTCATAATTTTTGTTCTCTTGTTTGATAGTCGGTAGAAATATGACCAACATGTAACTGTTTTATATTCTTTATTTTTTTTATACTAACTGTTTTATATTCTTCTGCAGCAGAAATTAATTATGGTATCTTTGATTTTGATCAGTTTCAATAAATGTTTTATCTTAATAATTACTGCAAGGCTATGCATGCCCTTGTCGCTCTTGCATTCTTGTTTGATGGATTATGCTTTTTATGCACAACAAATTTGGTGTGTCGTCTCATTCACTGTATACATGTAAATTGTTGCCAACAATAACTGATGTCACACACTGTGCTAGGACGAATTATTTTTAGTGAATGCTTGGTCATTTTTGTTGTTGACAGACTTTAAAAGATTGTGAAGATAAATTAACGGCATTGAAAGAAGAAAGTGGAGGAAATAGCAAACCAGTCCGTCTCACTCCTGCTGCCCAAGAATGCATCGGCAAGCTGCATGATGAGTTCGAGACAAAATTAGCTGATGATTTGCACACACCATCCATTCTAAATTCTGCTCTTCAAGAAGCTTTAAGATTTATCAACAGTTCTATAAACATGCTCAAGGCAGGAATTCTTAGTCACTCTCTTTCTCTCTCTTAAATTTTTTTGTTTCTAAAATTCTCTTGTTATACTTACAGAAGAAGCAGCAGAAGCAACAGCTTTTATCCATTGTCAAGTCCCTTACTGATATAGAGAAACAAGTCAAAGAAGTCTTGGATGTTCTTGGATTGCTTTCCAGTTTAAGTTACACTGAGGTAGCTCTCATACATACTTTTCCACATTTGTATCAGCAACACTTCTATTGGCCCTAATGTTGTACATTGTAGTAAGGCTTACTTATGAAAATCCCTGTGAGGTTTACGCCGTTCATGAAAAACACCCTGAAGCCTTGAAATATTACGAAAATTACCGTAATGTTTGAAAATCATAACGAATACCCCCTAAAACTAATGGAAAGCCATCGACCATGTTTGACTCAGGGTGTATTTGTAATTTTCAAGGGTTGAGTGTGTTTTTCGTAAAACGAACAAACCTCGGGGGTTTTTTCTGTCATTATCTGTTGTATTAAAGGGGCTTTTTCTTCAGGTTTTGCAACAGCTGAAAGATAAAGCTCTGAAAAGGGCCGAGCTGACTGAAGATGATATTTTGCACTCAATTGAGGAAAGAATGCTGGCTCGAAAAAACAAGGATTTTGAAAGAAGTGATCAAATCAGGACCGATCTTGCTGCTAAGGGAATTGCTTTAATGGATGTGGTAAACGAAACTATTTGGAGGCCTTGTGTGCCTGTGCAGCAAGAACAACTGGACTTGCCAGCCCAACAGGATAAACCTGCTGTTCCAGTTGAACAAGTAAACCCTCCTTTGGCTTCTGATAAGTAAGCAGTAAGTCATCAATTGTGAACTAGGAAAATTTTAGCAAAATATCAGAAAATGTAGTAACATGATTGGATTATCACATATTGCAAGACCCTTTTGTTGATGGGTCTTATATGAATTTTCCTCTTTTGCCTTGGATTGTTTGATGGACCAAGTGCAGTTATCAAAGTTATTGGTCGTATAACTTGATACAGGTGACGTGATATGCGTGCTCTTCGAAGTGAATAAATTCTTGGCACATTTTGCTTAATAAGATGAGTGTTAGTGGGTTTATCATGTTGAGCTGATAAATGGGGAAATAATGAAACATAAAAATTGAAATCGAAATTTCCTCCTGCGGCCTTGAGTAATTCTGTTCCTATTTTCAATATGAAATTTTGATGTCAATGAAGTTCGTGTAAGATTTACATGAAAATTGATATGTTGCTTTATTTGATTGTGGTTGCTGCAATCCACTTGATGATAATTGTTGAATAAGACATTGAAGACCGAACCCCATGCACTTTGCTGTTTCATGTTTGGTATTTTTAAAAACTAAATAAAGTAGGATAGAATATTCATGAAAGTTTATGTCAAATGAGAACATATAAAAACGTATAATAGTTCGTAAAACATAAATATTTATTAGAGAAGTTTGAAGAGTGATCAACTAAATGCATGTGCAAAATGTGTGGGAGGATCAATTTAATTTCTGATATTTTTGTTGGCTACACAACCCTTTAGTTTCCTGGGCCAGTCCACAAGGCAGATACCGCTAAATGGGCCGCTATTCTCGAAGTCGGTTACTAGAATTTTATTTGAATTTTTGGCTGTAGCTTCAAATTCACTTAACCCAACCCCAACTTGAAATTGGGATTAAATCAATGTATATTCAAAATGGATATTCATTAGTTAAACTTGAATACTAACTTATAAACTAATTATTTTTTGGATCCAAATCCGATTGGGACACAATTGCCAACATCTTATTTAGGGCGATACACTTATAAGCAGTTTCTTTGTTTTTCCATTTTTGGTAGTTTTCGTTTCAATTTCTTTACTTTCTGGAATGAAATTTAGTTCAAACCTCCCTTTCCCCCACCCCCCCACCGAAGAAAAAAAACAAAAAAAAGCAGCAGTGGAAGACCAACTTGATATATATAATGGGGCGGCGTATTCTTAATCATTTAAAACAAGTGCTAGAGTTTATATACTTGTATTGTCATTATTAGATTTAGGAACATGCACACATACGATAACTTTGAAAAAAGATATGAAACACGGACATGGACACGGCAACAAGAATTTATTTCGATATTTTACATTAGAGAAGTGTCCGATACAGTGCCAGACACGACACAGCGGGATATGATTTTTAAAAGTGTCGGTACATCATAGAAAAAGAGTGATCGGACCCACCTTAAACTATAAATCTGATATATCCTTCATCAATGCCAATATTTACTCCAATTAAAGACAATCTCTTGGCTGCGAAGCCCTAATTAGGGCACACGTACATGCAGGTGAAATTACATCTATATATACACAATGTGTACGCATATATAATATAGGGAACAAAGCATGTGATTGGCAAAATATAATTATGCAGTTACAATTAATTTCTATTGGATAATACGGAAAAATGGGAGTACTTTCTCGTAACCTTCAACTTTCTAGAATGGATTAATTAGTTGGATTCCACACCCAATATTTACACATAATAATTTATTTTTTAAAAAAAGAAGAGGAGAAAAAGACATATCATATTGGGCATGATTATTGCCTCACTTTGAGGAAGCTAGCTAGCTCTCACTAACCAAATATTAGAAATCAGACTACAAAAGTAAACCACTTAAAAGGATTTACATCAGAAGATGCATGGTTGGTTACATTGTCGGCAAATGTCAACTTCTATATTTTCACATAGATCGATCGAATTTATAAACTACACCTTAATTCTCTCTCTATTGATCATTGATTGGTTTGCATGAATTAAGTGCTTGTCCAGAACATCCATCGGTTTCAACGTTTCAGTACTTATGAAGAAAAAACCCTATTACATTGGGCCCATCAATCCAACATTTTGATTCATCAGTTGATCAAGTTTTGGGAAGTATGTATAATGGGATTGATCTATATATCTAGTTTTCTTTAGTTTAATTAATTCCCCAACCACTTCTCACGACTAGCTAGAATATTGTGTCAAAGAAGATCTACTTTAATTTTTCCTAGCTCAAGTCCACCAGTTATTCAACATCAATCTGAGCCTCAGATTAATCCATCTTCTTTTCTAACCGGCCAATATCAAGAGTACTCTATACTCGTAATTGTCTTAAAAAATTATCTTCACAAGACAAGAAAAGCATCCTATAATCCAAACTAACCCTCACTAATCATATATTCTCTGATGTGCATGCATGCCCACCTTAATAACTTTTTCAGTACTATATATCCCATCTACTTGATCAACTACTCATTACTAGCTAGTTTTATTTCAAGATTACAATTTAGGACGATGGGTTCAGAAAATTTAATGTTTAAAGTTCTTGACTTATATCGAAAGCCAGCATGACAAATTACAGCATGCAATAACGCACCGACTTTAAACATATATTAGCAAATTTTCAACCTCACTTTGCACCGAAAAGAAGCCACCACTTTGACTTTAATTCATTTTCCGTCTTGATCTACCTTATGAATTAATATCTTCTTTTTTCAGAAACTTTTAATTAAGGATTAGTTACGAAAATCCTGAAATTTATGTCGTTTAAAAAAAAAAATCTGAAACCTTGAAATATTACAAAAATTATACGGAGATTTGCAAAATATAACAAATGCTCCCTAAACTTAACAGAAAATAATTGATTTAGGGGATATTCATAATGTTTCAAGGTTTCAGTGTGTACTTTTCGAAAAAACACCAAAGTTCAGGGTTTTTTTTGTAATTATCCATCTAGTTAATTAGAGATTAAGCTTGACTTCGGGGTGCTTCATTCTTGGAAATGCATTACCATATGTTCTCGTGCTTACATTTAAGCATCAGAATTAAGATCTATTCAAGTATATATTTAATACCTGAATTCTACTAATTCCGCTCTTCCATAAAAGAAAATATTAAATCTCTATATCTATCAAACACGGACATGACACGATACAAATACAATAATAGATTTTTCCATATTTTACACTAAAAAAGTGTATGAAACGACACAACACGGCATGATAGAATTTTTAGAGTGTCCGTGCATCATACCCCGTCCTCTATATATATTATATCTACTTTTCATGCATGTATTTTCAGGCTTTCACATTTTTACCATTAATCTCTGGGCCAATTTAGCATCTCAATTTTTCAAATGTATGTACTTTCAAATGCTAAATAAATGTTTTACAATGTTGAAATTCAGATGCATGAGAGAAAAGTTTTTACCTTTAGAAAAATAAAAAAATAATTAAATCTGAAGAAAATGTACAAATTAACCCATGTAGGGATAAATTAGCGACGGCTTCGGGAGCCAAGCCGAGCCTAAAACCTACGGCGCGGCTGGAGCTAAGCTAAGGTGTAGATCCAGCCCAAATGCATCGTCAAATCCGGGCCCATCATCACCACTTGAAAATCTACTCAAAGAAGGCCCACCTAATCTCCCATTATGGGCTTTAACCTGCTGTTGAGCCCCAATACTCGTCAGGCTTGACTCTCCTACGCTGCTGGTGTACGACAAGTTCCCTACACCCCTCCCACTGGACGAAGCAGGAAAGACACAGCCATGTGACACGTGGATGGGCGCTGCGGCGCGTGGAACGTAAACCCACGACGCAGCCCCAGCAGGGACGACGACGGAACCGGCGGGAGAGAGGAGGTGGGCCGGCGGAGCAAAGGCGGAGACCATAGGGTTACGCATGTAGGAAACGGCGGCGTTCCGGCTGGCCTGCATTTGCGCTCGCTTGATCTGTTGCCTTTCCTTTTTGTGAGCGTTTTGATGGCCGCCGAGAGCTTGTGAGTTGGCGAACTCACGGCAGCAGTACTGGCACTCGTATTTCCGGCCGTCCGTCGCCAAGAACCCGCCTCCGGGCTCCGGCGAATGTTTCGTGGACTCCGCCACCTCTTCTTGATCCTCATGAGTCACGTTGAAGCCGAAGAGCTTTAAGCGCCCATTGTTGCATGGTTTGTTTTCGTAGTCGAGCTCCTCCATGATATATATATAATTGATCAATTGTATTAGAATATATCAGGCCCGGAACAGAATTTAGAGATGAAGTACTGAGTCAGAAAGAGGAAGCAATTCGGTCTGTGTTTTCAAGATGGAAGCTGCATGTGCCATGGTATTTATACAAGTTTACAAGGGTTTAAAAATTTATACATGTTGGCAGCCTCAAAGAGAGAGAGGGTTGCGGACATCCCAAGGAGAAGAAAGTAAATAAATAACAACTTATTGGTGTGATTTAATTGACAATGTAGATTCATGAATTTGTGTGAAGAGTTTCAAGTTCGACTCCAATTAAATATATCAGCTGGGAGAGATGAAGAACTTTAACTGTGATTAAGTTTGAACCAAATTAAGTACTCTCAATGTAGGATTAGGTGAACTGGGTGATAGGTTCACACAAAAAAGGTAAATAAGTGTGAAACTGGAACATTTGGGGACCCAATGGGTAGCACTTGTCTTTAGGTCATCATCATCCTTCATTTTTCTCCAAGTTTTTTTTTCTTTACCGAGCCTGTGAAATTACAAGATTGCCCTAGTTGAAAAGGTTTTTTTTTCCTTTTAAATATATTCAAATAATTCGATCCACATAATAAGTTGTATTTTGATATCAGCTAGGCGCTAGCCAATGCATGAATTTGGGAGGGCAAGTGTCAATTTTGAATTTCTAGTGATGATTGGAGTGAAAGAGAGTGAGTACTGTTGTAGGGTGGTTGAACTATCAAATGATTTGAGTTTGCCCCTACTTTTTCTGAATTGCAAATTTCTTGCTAGTTAGCTAGCTAGCTATATATTTCTTGTTATTTTCTTTCTAAAGAATTCACTTTTCATCAAATGCTATGCAATCATCATTATTTGAGTTCACAGCCCTAGCTAGGAAATTTTCCTAATCATTAGGATAATGGGTTAATTAGGATACAAGATTTCAAAAGTAGAAATTGAGTGCATACAATACATACACCAATTTAGTCGTCAAGAAATCATTGATTTTGATCATATTTTTAAACTACTAGAGAGGAAAATTGAGTAACTTTGTTATTAGTACACATCTATTGTAAAGTATCCTAAATTAAGTGAAATGTTGATATAATTATTATGTGGGTGGAACGTTTGCCAGCCAAACTTTGTTTAAATTTGTAGGTATTTACCTAATTTTAATTACTTGATGACATATCCTTTTCATGCAGAAAAATGGTGGAAAAACTTACATGACCTTTCCCATTCAATTTCTTGTCCTACACTAGTTACTATGAGATCAGGTACCAAAATTTGTTGAGACTAGAGTGGCAAAGATGTATTTAAGAAATCTGTTACACATATTATTCAATTTGCTATTATAATTAATTACAAAATCAACTTAAATATATAATCCCTTTTTTTCTTGTGCGGATGGATGCAGGCTGATGTTATAAAAATAAAATCATGCCTAAATTAAGTTTGAATTTCTGATATTGATTTAATTAATTTCCTTTTCGAGCTAACTTCTCCAACATCTTCCAGCCTTTTTATTATTTCCTTTTTTTATCGGGATTCAATAATGTTAAACTATTTGTCCCCTAGCAAACTAACGTGTTCCCAAAATCATAAGATTAACAGTCATATCTCTTCGAACTTAAACAAAGCACAGCTGAGAGAGAGAGAGAGAACTAGTAATTAATTATTAAATGAAGTAGGTGTTGATTGCAGTACATAAGTAAGCAGTCCAATAAGGGAATGACACGTAAAGAGCACTTTCAATACAACCACAATTAAATATCCCCCAAACATGAGTACTGCATCTTTTTTATTTTTGTACAATTATAGTATATAAAATAGGGAAAAAAATTGAGATAAATATGTGTAAACTGTAGTGAAACTCGAGCCCCAATGAAGTATCGTGAAGCCATTTCGATAGCTGATCAATTATATAAATCAAGTTGGGTCAGATCATTTAGATATAAGACTCCTTCTACCATTTCATCGGACTCTTCTTTAACTTGTCTTTCCCCATAAATAAATATTCTTCATTACTTTAATGTATATGCCTAGTTATGCAGCTTGCAAACCCAAATTATGTTGTAATAAACAACACTAGTATTGTTGTTCTCTTGATCCCATATTCAATTATAAAATTGTATATAATTCTCCATCTAATTTCTACCTTGTATTTCGAAATTAGTTAATATTTTGTCTAACCTAAAGATCAGCCGACAGCAAGCAGCTTAATTTCTCTGTCAGAAACTCCACAAAAGTGAAAGCGGCAGCGCGCGCATCGGCGCATGCATGATGACTTGCAAGAGATCAAAAGTCTCCATCGCTCATCAAATACTACAATTATATATATGTCGATTTAGGTATGCGTATTATACATATTCTTTAAATAACCTTACAATACCCCCATTAAAAAATAAGTATAAAGTTATAAAATTTTAGAATATTTTTCATAAAAGGCGTAAAGTTTCGAATTTTCGTAACTGTTGATATATTAAATAGTTTGAAGGAACATGAATGCTGATCAGGTGTTACAAGTAAGATGGCGGAGCCCACCATAATAACATTGCGTGGTGATGACTGATGATGAATTAATTAATATTATTTAGGATGTTTGCGTGATTGACGTCGAAATCTATATTTGTTTAAAGGGTATGCTTTGCTTTCAATGGGAAAGATTTACCCGAATCTTACTAACTACATCATCACACAGAGATCACGAAAACTATAGTATTATTAATAATTTCAAAATCTTTACTAGTTTAATTTACTTTTTACCCAAGCAAAATTGGAACGTACATCAAAATTAAACATTCTTTTTTTTTTTCCCCTAATTATGTCCAAATATATAATTCTGAATTTAGAAATCCATAAATATTAAAAAAGATCACTTTTTTATTAATGTAATATATGATTTAATTGACCAAGCCAGCTAATAAGTAAGTTCCATCTCAAATTTGCCAGAAAGAGACGAGATTGAACCTATTTTTGCAATATTCATGTACCATACATATTTGTGGGACCAAGCTATTCGTTGGATTTTTGAACCCTAATTACAATAGATTTCGGATTTAGTAGATTGGCTAAATCTCATTATAACATATCTACATTCATTTGGCTTTTAGAAAACATAGATCCAATGATTATTGATTAGGGACCCATCACTTTTTCCTTGGGGGAACTTCAAGAAGTTGGTTTGACACTATCAGAGCATGTAATTATTCAATTTGATTTCTCATTGAACTCAAATATCCTAGAAATTCAATTAAAGGCTACGCTCTCATATATAAACTAGTAATTGTGCAATTAATATATGCATTTTATAATGGAAAGCAATCCCCTGATCGGCCCAACCAAAATTCTCTTCAAAATATTATATTGATTAATTTCATAGTTAAGACAAGATTGTCAGAAATTCTTAAGGTTAAGCACATGGTCACTCCATTGTAGAAGGGAAATAACATGTGATGCCTCACATAATTGGTCCCTCACGAATTCAAATAAGGTATCCAGTTTCTCTTTTCTATTTCAAATTTATATGAGTCGAATTGGATTAGACCACTTCATATCGAGCCGATAAACTACTGCATTTAGTGGCAACAACAAGCTTTCCCTGTTAATGGTTTCCACCACCGAATATAAAATGCTATTAAGGACCTTAATCATGCTTCTTTAATTTCGGTGTTGATTGAATATAATTGATGTTCAAATATTAATTATCATTTCAGATTGCCCAAATCGCAATTGTGCCCCACCCAAATGTGTTTATCAAGATTCAAGACAATTTTAAGCCAATGAGAGAGGTTAATTAGTAAATCAATTATGTAAACAAGATTATTTCAGACATGCAAGATCCTATCATAAAACAACACCCCATTAACTTTCTAATCTGTCTTTGCTCCCTTTTTCAAGCCATGACTTTGGAAGTACCCAAAAGGGTTTTTCTATAAAGGGAAAAAAAGAAAATGATAAATTCTTGTAATGTGTAAAAACTCCTGCTCAGATTAGGTTTTTTTTTCTTGAAAATACCTTGTGAAATATTACAAATATCCTCTTGTCAACTAAAACTTTACAAATATTCCCCTTCAAACATAAAAATATACACATAATATTCTCTAAAAAACCTTATTATAACCCCTCTTAGTGGAGTAAATATAAACGTATAAGGTTTCATGATATTTTTCGTAAACGGGATAAATCTCATAGAGATTTTCGTAACAGATCCTGTTTTCAAAGCTTAATTAATTAAGTATTTTAAACTATGTGGTGGTGACTTAGATTAGAATAAGTCTCTCCATGTATTCCAAGTGATGCTACCTACTTCATTTTTAATACAAATTGAAAAGTTATAGGTTTGGTGGAGTTAGCTTTAAGTCATGTGAAGTGGCTATATATCTCTCTTTCTGTATAGTTGTAGTTAAATACGTACACATGTCAATATATAATTAAACAATTAAGTACCTAAATAGTACTCTAATTACCTTGAACCCTAAGTCTAGATTACAGTCTAGAATGTCTCTATAATATATATTTTAGTATATCTTAATAGTGAATTAAGTAAGTACTCCATTTGAGAATTAATTAAAATAAGCTAACTCGAAAGTCCCGTGAATTAATGTGAGATTGAAGAGCTAGCAAGAGAATTAGTCAAAGAATAAGACAAATTAAATGTGCTTTGGGTTGCTAAGAAAGTGGACATTTAGACGGCACATAAACACCACATAACATGTCAATTAATTACTATACAAATTAATTAAAGACATTAGCTGGGGGACACATGCACATGTCATCAGATTAATTAAACTAATTACTCCCTAAGTTAAGCTAATTGGGCAGTTTAAATAGGATAATCTATGAAAGTAAAGATTATAAACTGAGGAGATACCCTCTATGGATTCATAAAATAATACATAATTATTCATGAATTAAGTAATCAGCAGATTCACAAATCGTACTTGGACAAATAAAAGAATCTAACTAATTATCAAATCAAATAATTGTTAACCTCCCAGTTCATGGACTTGTGTATGTGTGTGTGTCTGAGAAACATATACATGTGAAGCTGCAGGACTAGGTTACTGAGAAAGAGTTAAAATCTTTTCTTAAAATACATAATAGCTCCCCCACGACATGATGATGACCTTTTTTCTCCTTTAAGAAAAGACTCTTCTTTTCAAGCTTTGGAGAAGAATGCAAGTGGGATGCAATTTGTCTCAACGTATATATATATAAACAACAAAAGATCACTTATTAAGTTCGACTAATGTCAGGACAAGAACTGTCCCAACAAAAGAATATATATAAACTTTTGTAGGCTATAGAGTATAAACTATGCATGTACATGTCCAAGAACAAATAACCTAAGACGGCGGTTTCTGGTCTTTTTTTAACCCATTTTTTGCAATCAAATTAGGTTGTTGATTAAGATATGAACAGTAGACAGTAGGTCTCCTGTCAATATGCCACTATTTTTGGGCAGTTTTATGATATATTTGTCAATGGATGGAAAAGAAAGGACTACATTGACAACTAACTTACCATATTTTATTGGATCAAATTAAAAATCCGTGGGATGGACGTATTAGGCATTAGCATAGGCTCTCCAAGTCGTATTAGGTAATGCCAAGATTCATATGATTGGCTTAACAAGAGTGCATTACTTCATCATCAATTTTTTGAAACATCAACTTAGAATTGGTGAATCCACCGTCCCGATTTGAAAAATTACCATATTGTCCCTCAGATTGCCATAAATCGGCATAATTTTCGAAGTCACATGAGGTAAAATCCTCACTTAGGATTGCTTCATTCAAGCATTTAATGCACCAAGAATTATAATTTAACACCCTTTAGCCAATCCAACTGATAAAAAAAAATGTATACAAACAACATTACTGTTACAACAAATCAGAAAATTGTAATCGAATCGATTACTCTACTGTACTACAAACTATCACGGCCTGGACTTCAGATGTTGAACACTTCCAAGAATAGAAATCTAATTACACAAACCTCCCTCATACATTTTTTTCAAGATTTTACAGCAATAGTATCACAAAATATAAGGAGCAGCCTGAACGAATTCCAATAATATCAACCCCATAAATAAGAGGCGAGCTTTGTATAGAGAGCAAACTATCAAGCAGAAAAATCTCACACAGCAAGAATGAACTTCGAGTATAGTTTTAAAATATTCATTTTTTATCAGAGCCTTTGAGGTTAAGATTGAACCATTTCTTCTTTGAAGATTTTGAATCTGAACTACCTTCTTCAGCACCTGGACTCTCGGATTTGTAATCTTCGGCAGGAGGTTTGCTGCTACTTCCATTGCTAAAATGTCCACTTCCACTTGATAAAGCAATTGACCTTGAAACTGTGAAAGAAGAGTGGATGCAATCTCGTTGTTTTAGCAGTTCATCTACCTGTTTAAGTTATAAACACAAATGAATTCAATTAAACATCAAAATTGTCAGCTCATTGTTCAATATCAAAGCCATATTAGTTATATAAGGATTAAATCAGTATTTTATAAACTTGACTCCAAATCTTCTAATAAATGCTAGTTTTTTGTGCTAAAGGTTGATTAATGTGGGGTTTGGTAACCAAGTGCAGCAAAAATGGCTATAAACTGCTTCAACATAAAGGGAATATTATAAGTACGGCTACGATAATGGCTCACAAAGGTCTGAGTCCAGAATTGCATCTTCAAGAATTAAAAAATGCATGCATGTAAGGATATTCCAATAACAATAACAAAATATGAAGGATTCTTGATGCAAACTTACGGACTGCTTTTCCTGAGTGTATCTATTGGTCACCTCTTGGAATCTTGCCAATGCCTGAGAATAAACCGGAAAAATGGATTTTGCATAACGATGAAAATCTCTGCAACTCCGACTTTGAATTAAATTACATAAATAATAATAAACACGGCTGTGGAAAGCATACCTTCCTATATTCTGTCTCAAATTGGCGTAGCTCATTTCTCTTCCTCAAAATCTGAGCTTCAATATCTTTGAGCTTGTGAGTTGTATCTTCATATGACTTAGCACAAAGAGCCTCAATCGTATAGGTAGCAGGCTTGAAGAAGTTATCTCCTGAAGGAATCAAACCAACCATCAAACTATAATGATTTCAAAACTACTTTTTGTGCGACCATCATTCAGATATATATGGCATGATATCAAAATAATAAGAATTTCATAAGTGGTTCCAACCATAAACAGCGAATATATGTGTGCCAGCTTTTAGTTCTGAAACCTCACAAGGTTGAAGGCCTTCCAGTCTTTTAAAGAAAGCAGCTTCTGGGTCTTTCGCCATTGCCAACTAGACCATCAAAGAAGTGCATTTATCAACAAAAATAACCAAACGAGTTATGGGGAGTGCTTGGAAACTCTTAAAAAAATCACTATTGTGCTTTTTCCTTTTATTCAGCACTTTGGGAGTGTTTGGGAAACCAACTTCCGCTTAATTTAAGCAGAGAAGCTAGAAGCTGGAAGCAACCAAAGATCAACTTTTAGCTTCAGCTTCTAGGTTCTAGGTTATTTTCGTAAATAAATGAAAGTTTGTTTAGTCTAATAAAAGTGCTTCTCGACTTTTTTTCCTAAACACTCAATTACTTTCTTTCCAACACTCCTCGCTTTTATTAGTCCAACTTTATACAACTTTAGCTTCTCCAGAAGCACTAGAGTTTGCAAAAACTCACATAAACCTCCACATTTTAAAGGAAAGGAGAAGCTACATACCGCATTTACAGTTGAATCCATTCTGTACACTTGAAAATGCAAGAAGTACATTCCAGCTGCTGTGGCCTTCCCTGCCTTCTCACTGTCTTCCTGTATATGTTTTGCAGGAGTAACAAGTTCACAAAATGAGGCACGTTGCTCAATTATAGGATATCGGATTCATTTAACCAACTTCATATGAAGATTTTATTGTGTAACTAGAAAAGCAGAAACATTGGACCAATTATGTGAAAGTCAACATGTACACTTCTACCCACCCCCAACCATCCATGAAATGGTATTAATTCGATTAAAAGGCTATTAGATGCATAGCTAGTGCTAATAGATGAGGTTTCAAAAAGTTCCAAAATAACATATTTCAAGCTGCATAAAAGACGTAAAGAAATCATTTGGTATTTAACGACAAAAAGTGGATATATAAACTAAAATTACCTGCAATGCCAAACCATATCCCCCATTTGCATCTTGTTCAAAGTATAATAGCTGAAAATAACATATAATAAACGATTAGTGGAACTCATTCCTGCACGTCAGTACATCAAATAGAAAAAACTAGGAAACTATTCTTCTTTCATTTTTCTTACCATTTCTTTTAAATTGGAGGCAAAGACAGTCTAATAAATTTGCTAAGAAGTCGGCATGATAGATAGCATAGATGATACAAATGTCTGGCAACATTAATAAATACCTTAAATTTGCTTTGTGCAGCCGAGGTAACTCTAACTACTAGTCCTGACTCTGCTTGTTCCTCACTGATAGTTACACCAAAGAAGTGAGCAGATTGCTTTTCTACCTGTTTTTGGATTATAAATAAATAGAGTCAAGATCAAAGCAAAATTAACTAAGAGAAACAAGTGATAAAAGTGGTTAAGCTTTCTTATCCTGCAAAGCTATGTGTACCTTTCCGCTAACTGAAGTTCCAAGTGGAAGAGGTCTGACAGTTACAGTCCCATTCAAAGCCTCTTCAAGAACATTAGCAGAAATTGTAGTCTTGATAGGCACACCCAATTTGCTATCCACATAAATATAAATGATGAATTCACATGTTTACCACAATACGACAAGATTCAACTTTCATAAAGAATAAAACCTGAATAAAGCTGCAAACATCGTGTTGACAGTTCCAAGATTTGACAAATCAAGTTCCATATCCATGCCTTCAGCATCAAGAGCCTTGGTATCATTAGTCATAGAGATGGGAACAATTAAAACACTCTTAAATAAGTTACAAAAAAGAGAGACGATTTGGAAACAATAACAAGACACAAGAGTTCAGCAAGAAATCCATATACATATCTTGTTCTCTTAATGTAACAACTTTTCACGTGTAAGAGTGAGTGAGCCACTTATGCAACATGCCAACAAATATGTATCAATGTTGGAAAAATCAACAGTTATAATAATACCACTGGTGCCAGATTATTCTACCCGAGAATTGGGGCGAGGAATGTTTATTCAGCAACATAATTATTCAGAGGTGCTTGTTGAATCCTCAGTAATATTAAGAGGTTTTCGGCTGGAAATTTCAGAATGAATAACGGTATTCTGGTTTTTAATAATGGATCATATTTATTTTTGATATTATCTCTTTTGATGTTGTTGTTCATAGCTATCATATCTAGTTATTACTGATATAATTGAGATTTTATTGGAGATTAGTTAGGGTCTCTTCTATTTATACGTCTCTGTACAGATTCTTAAACATCAATACAGCTAGTTAAAATCCCGTGCCTTAATTTATTTATAAAAAAAATATTTTATATCTTACTAAATTATCAATATATGGACTTCTGATAGTTGTAATTAGTTTTTAATTTTGAGGGAAAAAAATAGTTCGATTTGCAGTAAATTTTTAAAATTACTTATTTTAATTTAAACGATATTATCATATTTTTTTTTATTATTCATCGATGGTTTTGTTTTTATAATTTTTTTTACTTTATTTTAATATAGTTAAAATTAAATTATTTATAAAGATAAAGTAGGACTCCTATATATGTGGACAATGATAATACAAAAAATATTTTTATTTTAATTAAATTTGTAACTAACATATCTGTACAAAATCTTTTATTTCTTTTGGATATATATGAAAATAATTAATTGTTTTACTTACATGGCAGAATAGAATTTATTGAGGCTATCCATATGTATGCTTAGATGGATAGCCTCAAGGGTTCTGAATTATATAATATAGATATACAACTTTTCTTCACTTCTTTAGTTTTGTGCTTCTCCAATTTGATAAACTGAGTCTAGAGAGAAACTATTACTGCTCCAAAATTTGAAACGGAAAGATTCATTAGAAACTAGAGGCACAAATAGAAACTCCAGGATAAAATTTTTAGAAGATAAGGAAAACTGAAATTCCTAGACCATGGTTGAATTTTAAATTAAAAATGAATAAACCAAACCCAGACAACCTAAGAATATCTGTGTAACAATGTTTTTTTAATGGTAATGGATCATACTTTAGGTTGGCATCTTTCCCGCAATTGCCAGCTAATCACAGCAACCGACCAATAATTTCATACCACATCCGGAATTAGTTAAGAATCATTACTAGTACACTTCCCAGATGATTAACCATGTTGAGAAAGATATACAATGCATACAATCTTAAACAAATCACTATGTACAAATACCAAATCCATTATTATCACTGTTATTACCCTCAACGACCGTGTAATGGTGTTCCATCTTAGACTGAATCAATGAGAGAGGTATGTCTTCTTTGAGATAAATAGAAGGTACTCTATCAAATTATGGTGAATGGTTACCAAGAAACATCTATGAACTTTGGAATACAATTTCCACGCCCCCATTGTAAGTTAACAGTGTACAAGTAAAAGGAACTTTTGTGTCTGTCCTTTATCATCCAAAACCATGGGGTTGAAACATTTAAAAAACAACGGTTTAAACAGAAAGGACATAGAGTACCTCAAATCCTGAACTATCATATTGCCTCCTCTTCTCTGGATCCGATAAAATGCTATACGAATATGCAACCTCCTTGAAAAGCTCCGAAGCTTCAGGATTGTTCGCATTCTTGTCTGGATGGTACCTGTCAATTGACATGTTATCCTCATCAGCTGTAATATAGAAAATCTAATAACAAATTAAAGTCCTGGTAATCAAATGACTTCGGAAAACATAGATATTAATCAATCCATTAAATATTTGACAATCCCACACCAATAAATCTCAAGAACAGTGGCCGAACTACTAATAAAATCAGAAATTCTGCTTGAACTATGAAATGCGTGACTTTCTAATACCCATAGTTCCACTGGAAAATCAATTCAAGTCCAAATTATCCCAGATATAACCATAAAGTAAGCACAGATAGCAAAAACAGCTAGGTAGATCTCTAAAACTGACCAACAAAATGGAATATAGCAAACACTGGTTTATGTGGCAAAATTACTCATGAAAGAAAGAAAGAAAGAGATAAGTGGAAGTTACTTACTTGAGAGCAAGCTTTCTATAAGCAGTCTTAATTTCTTGATCAGAAGAATCCCTGGTCACAGAAAGCACCTCATATGGGTCTCGTCGCAATGGTGGCGCCGAGGTCCCCTCCATTTTTGAACCCGCCATTGTTCCTCTCCAAATTCACCTGCTTTTTGTATTTTCCTGTTCAATTTTTTTTTGCTTTTTTCTACCTCACTATTCACCGGTTATCCCCTTTTCCTTTTTTTCCTTTTTGCAGATTCAAAATTAAACTTCTTGTCTTTCAGCTATCTGAATAACTTTCCTCCCCAATACACCAAGATTACGTATCACGCAGATATAGTCCCCTTGTCTGCAAATCTGCGAACAAAATGAAACCAGACCAAACAAATCTCAGAGCTGTGGGGAGTTACGAGCTAGAATAGGCGAAATTCAATGCCTTGGATCGCTTGAAATAACTCCTCGAAATCATTGCAGAAACAGCCAAACCAACATGGCCATACAATAATAAAAATGAGTACAATATTCTACCTTTATGTAAGATCTATTTCTCCAAGAATTCAACTTAGCGGCACAACCCCAAACACTCCAAATACAGAAAACAATAGGATGAAACAAATTATTAACAATAAAGAAGCTAGGGTTTTGTGAAATTTACCTTGGAAATGCGAATTAGGGGAAAGAGAGGAGTGTACAAAGGGGACGGGCGGTGACCAATGAGAGGCTTCTATTTTCAGGTTTTTTATTTTCTCTGTTTCCCTCTTCGTAAATGAGACTTTGCTGGCTTTTGCTGGAAAAAAACTATTTCAGTAATATTTGGAAATAATTATTAATCCGCGTCCAGAAATAAGCGTTACTTTTTCGAGTAATTTGCATTTGGGTAGTTGGGTACTTATGCTATTTTATTTTCTTGGATGAACAAAATGTAGTTGTATTTTGTTTTAGATTATGATGGGTCCTCAAAAGGGTGAAAATATTAGTGTCATGTTGCATATAATAACTAAGTTGGGAACATCATTTTCAATTGGATTTCTACGTATTCAAGTTTTAAAAAATTGGGTGGAAAAAAAAAATATTTTCATTTACAACACTTGTATTTATTTTGATATGGTGTAAATTTGAATGTTTAGATCACTATTCAAACAGCTTTACCATTCAACACCTTAAAAAATGATTTGGAAAAATAACTATTACCAGTCTACGACCAAAAAAGTCTGACAACCTCGTGTGTAGCATACTTGGTCAATAAGAAATTGAAGCAATCAACTTGGATAAAAGAATACTGGATTTGGACGTTGAGCCAACCCACGACGGACTGATCTCGATCAACTTTGATTACTCTTGTATTATGTACGAACCATATAAGATGAATTTGATTTTATCTCACATAGTTGAGAGTTCCATAGATTACAAGTATCACATGCTATACTGCTATAGGAGTACTTGGTCCTATACTCCTATATTAGGTTTAGCTGTTAACTTTGCTATTATGTTCAATTATTACAATAAGATTTTTAAAGACATTTAATGAAGTTTAATACTACATTTCAATAAGTTTTATAGATATCATCGAACCAATATAGTATAATTATAATTTCAGTCCCTGATATTTTGTAATTTCATATACTATCACATATTCACAATACATTTCATCAACCTAAAAAGAGCACCAATTATTAGAGCACAACTACCCCCATTAAAAGGCGATGGAAGTCTGGAACTTTTAAAATGGCAGCAAAAATTTGACTTGTGTTGTTGAAGCAAACCCAATGGGCACTCTGAAAGTGAATTTAGCAGTGATCATCAAGAACCCAGAAAACGAATCCGAATTTGTCCTCACGAAGCAGACGCCGCCCCCTAAATTCAACGACCCTGAATATGATTCTTATCAGGATTCTGATCTGTGGGACCTGCCCTCTGCGCAATTATCACTTCTCGACAGCCCATTGCGTAGTTCACAAGTTCAATTTGAAGCTGGGGAGAATTCTTCGTTGGAGTTCTTGAATAATTTTGATCTTGATTCAGCTATTAATCAGGTACTCAACTGCATGTTAATTCAGCTATATGGGTTTTTGCTTTGTTGGAGTTGGAATTCTAATTGTCCAATATAAAAACAATGTGGGAATTGCTTATGTTTTTCTAACATTTTAAGACCAGAGTTGATTGGGATTTGGAGTTGCTGGAAATAATCTCCGAAAAATCAAAACTATGGGCTATAAGGTTTTATCAAGTTAAAATTAGCATGACCCTTAAGCTTACTCAGAAAAGTTATAAGCTTTTTTTAAAAAAATCAATTTGATATCCTCTAAGCTGTCAGCCTTCAATAATTTAGCCGTGAAAATTTGCTTGCTTTAATATTTTGCTGTAAAAATTTGTCTGAAAACTTTGATGTAGGTTCTTGGTGTAGTTGGATTTGGTGATGCAACCAATGTAAAGTTGAATTTCTCAAAGGTTGTGGAAGAACCTGAATTTGGACCTGGAGTCCCTGTTAAGACTGTGTATATTACCGGAGAATTAAACCCTAATGATGGCAAGTTAGAAGGTTTGTTAGTCTAATTAATTTCCATATATATGTTTCTTGCGGGGTGAAATCCTCCGATACATGTTATTAATACCTTCTAATATAAAATGCAGATTTCATTTTCTCTTGTGAGAGTTCCATATATTTACCTGCAGTTCTACAGTAGTTTAATTTGAAAAAGATTTAAATTGTGGACTGGTTATCTATAATGAGGTTGTATGATTTGTGTTGTTACTACAAACAGAACACTGTAAATGGATGAGTACCAAAAGCTGCACAGATATGCTCTTGGAAGTAAAGCCTCAAAATGATCGTATAGGGCCGTCAGTTGTTCTTGGTCTTCTCAATGATTCAATTCAACAAACAAACTTAACTATTCCTCCCACCTTGAGATCTCAGGTTCTTTTTCTTGAGAAAAAGCTAATTCTCAGTTTGATACTCTTTTTGATGATTTAGTTTTTGGTTATTCAATCTTTCGTTCTCATTCTGCAGGATTATCCTCCTGGTGTTAAACTTGTTCCCATGAGAAGCAAAACACAGAAGCCTTTCAACACCACAAATTTGGTTATATTTTTGCCTGGGACTATAGCTAATGCAAATTCTGGTGATAGTTTTTTTGCTAGTGGAGATGCACTCATTATAGATCCTGGATGCAACTCTGCTATGCACAAAGAGGTATTAATGGCTCTTATAGATTAAAATTGATTTTTCCCTTTTCTTTTCTTGCTTTTGATGCCATTATTACATGCTTCTGCTTGAGCTATTAGCTGGAACAAATTATTACTGCTCTCCCAAAAAAGTTGGTTGTTTTTGTCACCCATCATCATCACGATCACGTTGATGGTAAGCATATTAGACAACTGTTTCTAAGCAGATTTTAGCCTTGATTGGAATTTTGAGTTCAAATATTATATATTTGTCTAGTGATTATATGTTAATTACCCTTTTCCATTTAATGTTCTCATAGGTCTCTCGATTGTTCAGAAGTGCAATCCCGATGCTACTCTCCTGGCTCATGAAAATACATTTGCCCGAATTGGGAAAGGTTTGGTGACTCATAGTTAATATATCTGTACAGATTTAATTTGAAGTTACTTTGACAAATTTATGGTTAAAATAATAGATTAATGATAAAGATGTAAGATTTCTTCATCAAACATATGCGACTGCTACTAACATTATCAAATAATAATTTGAACACAGATGATTGGTCTTTAGGGTATACTCCGGTTGTTGGAGATGAAGAAATCTGTATTGGTGGTCAACGGTTGAAACTGATTTCAGCTCCAGTAAATTCCATAAAAAATGCTTTCTCTATGTTTTATTTCAGTTGTTAGTTGCAATATATTATGTTAATCTTTGTTCCCTTTTTAACCTTCTGAGAGATTTCTTTTTTATGGTAAAATCTTATCAGGGGCATACAGATGGCCACATGGCATTGCTACATGTCACGTCTAACTCATTGATAGTTGGAGATCACTGCGTAGGGTAAGTTGATTACCAAATAAAAGAATCGGGATGAGAATATTATGGATTCTTGATGATAAGTTGATAACTGATTCAAAATCATAAATATTATGAATTTTTGTGACATTTCAGCCAAGGAAGTGCACTCTTAGACATTACTAATGGTGGGAATATGAGTGTAAGTTCACAAAGAGTAATGCACAATTAATTCATAACCTGTAAAAGAATATTAAATTAATTTTCTATTTTTTTTCTTCGTTTTTGTAGGATTATTTTGACACAACATACAAACTCATGGAGCTCTCACCACATGTACTGATTCCCATGCATGGTAGAGCTAATATATGGCCGAAGCACATGCTCTGTGGGTATCTTAAGTAAGAGAAAGAACTCCGTTGTTTGATAATTCTTTTGTTGTAAATTCATCATTTCTTATTAAATCTCCTTTCATGATATTTTCAGAAACCGGAGAAATAGAGAATCTACTATTTTGAAAGCAATAGAAGAAGGATCGCAAACATTGTTTGACGTTGTTGCATATACATATGCTAATGTTGATCGCAGTCTATGGATTCCTGCTGCATCAAATGTGAGACTCCATGTGGAGCACCTTGCCATGCAGAATAAATTACCCAAGGTAATCTCGTTAGTCTTTCTTCTAGAAGGAATCTGACCTTCTGGATCCTTCTAGAGTTATTGAAACTCACTATATTGAAAATTCTTGACTATGTCAATGACTTCTTTGTGATTCCAGCCTAAAATAGTTCAGAATAATGATAGTAGATGTAACTTGCAAAACGATTCTAAAATTCATAATTAATAAATGAGCACTGAGAAAAATATTATGCATATTGTCTGACAGAAATCTGAATATTTTTGTGTATTTGAACTGGCTTTTTGAAGTGAACTTCGAATTTCTCTGTGAAACATGCAGGATTTCTGTCTAGAAAATTTCAACAGGAGTATAGATGAACTTGCAGCAAGTCTGGGTAAAAAATGAGCATGAGAAAGCTACTCTTTTTAAGACCTTGCCAACACTATGTTATCTTAGGTTGTACAACTTCCTTGAATTAGACTAGTTTCTGCTTATTATGTTTCTTGAACTATATTTTAAATAGAAATTGGCTATTATAAAAAGCGTCATTTACAAATAACCCCCCTGAGGTTTGCACCATTAACGAAACACACCCTCAAACTAACTGGAAATCATGGACTCTGGGTGTTTTTTGTAATTTTCAATGTCACGCCCCCAGACCCGCGGGCCCGTTGGATGCGAATATAAGCTTCGAACCCACTAAGTGCAACCTGAAATTGGGCCTGAACCACTGCCCAAAAGGGATATCCATTAATCGCCCCTCCTTTAGAACGCGACGTCCTCGTCGCGGCATGACATAGCCCATGACCGCCCGCCAGTGGGGACTCTAGAGGTGGCTCCCGCATGTGTAGCACTTTGCCCCGCAGGCTCAAGAGATGGCTCCCACGCACGTGACACTTAGCTCCCGCGACTGACGATCGGCTCTGATACCATTTGTCACGCCCCCAGACCCACGGGCCCGTTGGACGCGAATATAAGCTTCGAACCCACTGAATGCAACCTGAAATTGGGCCTGAACCACTGCCCAAAAGGGATATCCATTGGTTACACTTGAATTCTAACTTATATTCTTAACAATTCTCTTAACTTTTTAAGTTGGGGTGCTACATTCAAGATTTCAGGATGTTTTTTGGGAAAAAGACCAAACCTCAGGGTGTTTTTTGTAATTATCCCTTATAAAAAAGAAAATTTCTCTGTCTCTCTCTGAGCTCTTCTACATTACAATGTACAGGAGTTCTCGATGCAGAGATTTCAATCAAGTTGTAAGCTGAATTTCTTTTCAAGATGGATATGGGAATATGTTTGTAGTACTCTCTCCATAAAGCAACATCATCTACACAGAGTTAAAGTTGTCGGTGCAAGTGCAGTTGCTGCTACTGCTGTTTTATACTCTGTACTAGGGTTACTTAGTTCAAACAAAAACATTTAAGTGTAATCAATTGGAAACATGAAGAATATCAGTACGCTATGCTTGTTGTATCATCAAAATATTTGCAAATAAATCAGAAAAGAGTTCCTGGATCCTGTTTCGCCGGATATAATTCATTTTCTTTGTTGTTTTTTTAATTGTGCAAATTATTCCAGGACAGTAACCACAATAGGAGCCATTCAAGTTCCTGAGTAAGGTATGTTAATAGTTAATACCGAATTCCCGTTCTTTATTAAGTGAAAAAATAATTAAATTGATTTCAGCTACCATATGGCTAGCGTGTATGAAGCATGAATTCTTCACTGCAGCAACACATGAAATGCAAAGCCCTCCTTATTTCCCTCGTTTTGTTTCAGCTGGAAATCTACTGCAGTTAATCATGGCTTTTGCAGTTTAAATCTTGTTTCCTGAATGGTATTATTCAATACTCTCTCTCTCTCTCTCTCTCTCTCTCACACACACACACACACTATTCTTGTTTGTGTTAATACTCCCCATGTGGAGTTCTGGAAGTCCTCACTTTCCATTCTTGTAGATAATATGAAATGCATCCCAAATATTGTTTTTTCCTCTTTACGAGCAAAAATTAAGCCATAATTCATAAATCACCATGCTTACACCCCAACTCTCTGTACGAATTCGAAGAGAAGTCAGAGATGGGAAATTCCAAGTTGCTACAACTATAATCTTCTGTATATCAATAGCATTTCTCGTCCTAGTCTTAGGAATGATCATCAACGACCATTTCAAAAAGTTCATAGTATATGAAGATCTATACGTATCATCTCTCAATGCATTTCCTCCAATATTTTCTCCCCATGAATCTCCAAACCCTCTATGTAAGCAATTACAATGCAACATTTCAGACACAAGATACGGTTTCAAGGACTGGATTTCTCCTAAAGATCTTTGGCATTCTATGAGCGACGAAGAATTAATGTGGAGGGCATCAATGGTTCCTCGTATTGGTGAGTATCCTTTCAATAGGACACCAAAAGTAGCATTCATGTTCTTAACTAGAGGAAAATTGCCATTAGCACCATTATGGGAGATGTTCTTTAAAGGGCATGAAGGGCTCTTCTCAATATATCTTCACACCTTGCCCGAGTTCACCTATGAGCCTCCCAACTCGTCCGTATTCTACAAACGCAGAATACCTAGCAAGGTATGTATACATCATTTACATTTACATTTACACCTCTCAAAGATTATTATATTACAATTGGGCCCCACAAATTTGAAAGTACTACAAATCACGCCCTAAAAGATTTAAAGACTACACAAATCATACAGGTTCGTGTAATGTTTTCATTCTCAAAAGGGTGGTTTTTGTAAGTTTTAAATCTGTGAGTGGTTTTTATTGTTTCAAATTTGCGAGACCAACAGTAATATAACAATCCTCGAGGGGGTGTGAAAGCAAATAAGTCTATATGCCTGTTTGTACTTATAAGATTTTTATTGTAGTTGGCTCAATGGGGAAGACCAAGCATGATCGATGCAGAAAGACGTCTTCTAGCAAATGCGCTTCTAGATTTTTCAAACAAGAGATTTGTACTTGTATCAGAAACATGCATACCTTTATTCAATTTCTCCACAATCTACAACTACCTCATAAACGCTGCTCAGAGCTTTCTGAGTACCTTTGACGACCCTCGCCCCATGGGGCGCGGCCGATACAACAAGCGAATGGGGCCCACAATCATGTTATCCGATTGGCGCAAAGGGTCCCAATGGTTTGAGGCCAATAGGGAACTTGCTATAACCATAGTGTCTGATGTGACATACTACCCTATATTTAGAAACCATTGCATGCCACCATGTTACATGGACGAACACTACTTGCCAACAATAGTCACTAAGATCTGCCCTAATTTAACATCAAATAGGACTATTACTTGGACTGATTGGTCTGGAGGTGGGTCCCACCCTACTATGTTTGTGAGAAACGACGTCACACGAGAGTTCTTGGAGCGCATTCGGAATGGATTCAACTGCACATATAATAGTGGGATGAGCTCAATATGCCACCTCTTTGCAAGAAAGTTTCATCCTAATACTTTACAACCTTTGCTTGGGATTGCTCCAAAACTACTACGATTTAGTCCTTAAAAACCCTGCAGGAAAATTTATCCCAAGATTAGGTTTTGCAAGAAATAAGGAGAAACAACATTTGTGCTATGGGTGTAATTTTCAAGGCCTAGAAAAATTGTATCTAAATTCGGATTATTTTTGGATATAAATATCATATATATATATATATATATATATATATATATATATATATATATCATTGCTTCTCTTAGAAATTACAGATGATTACACTCACGCACTCTGAGATTTGATCTAATTACGCAAATATATTCTAAGGTTTGAAAAATTATAGAAATATATCCTGAACTTTAACTGCCATTATAGAATTCTAAAGGAAAAGAACACATTCACATCATGTCTTTGGTTTATCGAATGGATATTCCCGAAACCCATCCAACCACTCGACAAATGCAAGGAAAATTTTTTGATAGAATATATTTCTATAATTTTCTAAACTTACAAGTATATTTGTGTAATAGACCAAATGTCAGGGATTGTGAGTGTTATTATCCCTAGAAATTATGAAAAAATTGGAACAAGTTTCTATGTATTGGGAGTTTTTCTTCTTTCTTTTTTTTTAAATCTGCGCCGGGCCCTCTCATTTGTGTGTTTGTGTTGTGTTTTTAATTTTATTATTTTTTCCCACATGACAAAAGATATCATACATGATCACGTGAGCTGGGACATTGCAGTTACTAGATTATTGCCTAAATGAGTTATAGCACATTTTGGGCCCAAATCTGGCAAATTTGGAAACTTACATAAATGTATTCGGAACTCTAACGGCTGTCAGATAACCTTAATAAAAAAGAACTTTCACGCTATGTTCCTTCCAAATCTAATGCTTAAAGTAAATGTTACTAAAAAAAAATGAGTTGTTACTTTAATATAGCTCGCATCATCAAAATCCAAGACCAAATCAAGGTTACAAACAACTCAAGCAATCAGTTCAAATCATTCACTCACTCTACAAGTATCTTCCGAAACAGCTGATGACTCCGAAACCGAATCAAGATTCTCATGCGACGGCGACACTTCAACTCCCCTCAACTCCTCAATCATCTTCACGACATAGTTCATCTTCGGCCTTTGATCGGGAGAAGCCTGACAACAAGCCATCGCTATCTGCAACAATCCCACCATTTCCTCTTCAATATCCTTATACCTCATAAGCTCCAAATCAAAAACCTCAGATGTCCACTCTTCTCTCACGACACTCTGCACCCATCTTGGCAAATCAACAACCCCACTATAACCATTCCCATCAGCTATCGAGGGCCATTTCCCAGTTAGAAGTTCTAATAATAGGACCCCAAACGAGTACACATCGGATTTTTTAGTTAGTCTTAGACCATCAGATGCTGCTTCGGGAGCATGGTAGCCGTTGGATTTTGGGGTGGAGGAAGATGAGGCGAAAACCGAGAGGCCGTAATCAGAGAGCTTGGCATTGCCTGTGTTGTCGATGAGGATGTTGGTGGATTTGATGTTGCCGTGAATGAGATTAAGGGATTTGCATGAGATGTGAATGTAGGCTAATCCTTTTGCTGCACCAGATGCAATCTTTAATCTTGTGGTCCAGTCTAATGGAGTTCTTCCTGGGCCTCTGTTGCCTGTAATGATTCATTGGAAATGTTCAAATAGATTGTTTCGCTTAATCTTATAACATGGTCCTAAGGAATGTTGAAATCAATCAAAAGTTTCTCTGATTCAAATTATGCAAAAAGATTTGTGTCAATTACAAATACCGCTAAGGTTTATGCTGTTTACGAAAAACACCCGGAAACCTTGAGACATTACGAAAAATACCATGAGGTTTGAAAACCATAACGAATACCCCCCTAAACCTAACAGGCAATCATTGACTCAGGGGGGTATTTGTAATTTTCAAGGATCGAGTGTGTTTTTCGTAAAACGGACAAACCTCAGTGTTTTTTTTTTTTGTAATTTTCTGAAAAGCTTTTCTTCCTACCAAAATAAAGAATACAGTTGAATGTCAGGGACATAAGCATCTGAGATAAAGAATACATTAAAGACTAAAAACAACATACTACGTCCAAGATCCAAGCCCCATGTGTCAACTAGCAATTATTTAACCTAACCGATCCTTGCACTATATTTCTATACTCCAATTTATAAGTTTTGAACAATATCCCCATCAAAACTCCTAAATCAACATAAACCTAAAAGTAAAACTCAATACTTAATAATGCATCAACAGAAACAGAGGTAAAAATTGCTTACCATGAAGTAGCCAAAACAAACTGCCATTAGGCATGAACTCATGAACCAACAATTTCTCATCCCTAGCAAAATAGTAAGCCTTCAAGCCAACCAAATTGGGATGCCTAAGACTCCCCAGAACCTCCATTTGCAGCTCAAACTCTTTCTTCCCATTCACATTCAAATCCTTCAATCTCTTCACAGCCACTACATTGCCATCATCAAGAATTGCCTTATAAGCCGTCCCGAATCCACCTTTCCCCAGCATTTCTGCAGATGCCCTTAGCAAATCCTCAAGCTCAAACCTTTTCTCACCACCGAAAAATACCATCTTGCCCCTCTCGTATCCAGTTTGAGCGGGGTTCGGATACGGGCTAGAAGAATACACTATTTTCTCCACTTGGGAACCGCTACTTTTACCTGAATTTAACTTGCTGGAGGAGTTAGTCCAGAAATAACAATATAGAAGCATAGAGACTAAACCCAAAACCAGAACATCTCCGACTATAATGGCAATAATGGCTAATGAGCTAATTTTGCTCCGGTGAGATTTGGCCGGCGCCGCCTTTGTATCCGCCGGCGTTGTGGTTGGAGTTGACACAATAGTTGTTCTTGGACTTAGCGGCGACGCCATTGCCCCAGAAGGTCCGGTTGGGTTACTCGAAAGCACCTTACATTTCTCCAATGGCGACCCGCACAAATTCGGGTTATCCCAAAATGCCGATGAAGGGAAACCCGAAAGTGAACCCGGTATCTGCCCCGTCAACCCATTTCCAGACACATTAAAATCCTGCAGGTCTGGTAATTTTAAACTGGAAATGGGACCACTGAACCCGTTTTCTTCCAGTCTCAACGTCAGCAAATGCGTCAACTGGTTCACGGTCAAAGGTATACTTCCTGAAAATTTATTGTAAGACAGATCAAGGCGGTAGAGTTTCGAAAGCGAAAATAAAGAGACCGGGAAGTCGCCGGAGAAATGGTTGTGAGAAACGAAGAGGAGTTTCAGACTGGTGAGGTTGGAAAGATCCGGAATTTGACCGGAAAATCCATTTTGCTTGAGGCTGAGGGCTCGGAGTTGTGTTAAGGAAGCAATGGAAGGGGAGAAAGAGCCTTGGAGATTCATGTTTTCGAGGACTAAACGGGTGACCCGGTTGTGAAGACAAGAGACTCCAACCCATGAGTTTGTGCATGGGTCAGAGGAGGAGTTCCAGGAAGTGAGAATGGCGCCGTCCGGGTCGGCGGCGTTTTTGAAGAGGATGAGGGGGTGACTGTCGGGGTGGTCCGACGCAGCCGCGGAGTAGAGGAGGAAGAAAAAGACGGCGGCGGTGGTTAGAGGATTTGGGTTTAGTTTTGCTGTTGCGGTCGCCATTGTCGTTGTGTGAGAGCGTGAGAGCGTGAGAGTGAGTGAGCTATGGGTGATGAAGAAGAGTGGGGTTTAATATGAAAGCTTGAAAATGGTCTAATAAAATAGGAAATTATTTAACGAATTTTAGTGTTAATTAATGATGTTTTTTCTTTTATCTCTCTGTTTGGCACAACTGCAGAGGAGGGGACAAATTGAACCAAAAAAAATTTTTTTTTTTTGCCATTTACTAAGGAAGTTTTCTGGAAATTTAAAAAAAAAACATATTTTTGCTTTTTAAACACTCCAAATATATGCTAAATTTAAATAAAAATAAGCTACAAGTTTAAGACACTAAATAACATGCTTTTAATTTTAACTTCTAACTTTTAGATTATTTTTGAAGAATTAAAAGTTTTTTGAGATTAGTAAAAAAAAATTTATTTATTTTTTTTCAAACATTTAACTGTTTTATTTTTATTTTTACTTTTTTTTAGAAACACTCTCTGTTTCTACTTTTGGGGCTTTAAAAAACTTAACTTGTATTTTTACTTCTTTAAGAATAGTAGAGTTTGCAAATCCCTCTAAGTTTAGATTTTGTATTTAGCTATATATTAATAAATATTGGGGCTTAAAAAAGCAATAGTTTTTAACTAATTCTACAATAGATGTATATTAAATTAACAGTTATTACTTATTTACAAATAGTAATACAGATTATTAATGTTTTTAATTGCTGTAAATGATTGAAGGGGCAACTTACTGAAAATTATATTGTCCCAAGAGTACAGGACAGTGTACAACAATTGAGGAAATGGATTGGGACCTCACAGAGAAGAGAGTTGTGGAGAAAACTGAAAAGTTTATAATGTAATGTTTAATCATATTCGGCTCTCAGACCACTACCGATGCAGTAAGAGATCAGACAAAAAGAAAAATGAAAAATTTCTAAGAAAGAAGAAAAAACTCTATATAAATTAATAGGAATTAATGGGTAATTGTTTTATTAGTGGCTTAACAGTTTCAGGAATCAGGGATTGTCTAAAGGCGCATTTGTCTTTTTCTCCAGGACTTCTGACAAAAGGTTCCACTTTTCACGTCTTTTCGTGGTACTAAACCTAATATATGGATTATTATTATTACCAGTCAAACATTTTTAATTGGACATTGGACATTGTTAACATTACAACAGCTGCTTCAGTTGCTTTTCTGGGCTACTCCTTTTGGAAAAATAAATGTTCGCTGCTAGAAATTCCAATTTTCCTGAAACATTACTAAATAATTAAAGGGACTGTTAGATTTTTTTATTCATTTAAAAAAAGGGAAACTTTATTTAATATATAAAATAAAACATATACACGTTCATTAGAATTTTTCCTATTTCTGCCTGGGAAATTGTAAATATTCACTAGCGACGGAAGAAAGCAAAAAGTAGGCAGGCTATTGAAGTGGTTCTACCAACGTACTTTATCATTAAAATTTGGAATCTGGAGTTAGGAGTAATCATATTGTTGTCTAAAGACAAAAAGACGAAAAACTTCAAAATTAGAAAATGATGGTTTTACAATTTTTCACTTCTTGTTTGTTTGTATATGACATGAAAACTATGAGATTTCATCCCAATTTCTAGCTCACTATTCCATACGTTTAAGTGAAAAATAATTATTATATTTCAGCAAAGATTAGTCCCTAATACTCCTAATTTTTCCTAAGCCACACCTATTTCCGTAGCCCAAATAAGCTCAGGCCCAGTTCAAAACCCATTATCTAAAATTAGCCCAAAACCTATACTGATGACTCAATATTCAATTCTTCAACAACTTATAATTGTTAGATTCTACAGGAAGTTACGTTTTGTTTCTTCCAGCATCGAAATCCCGCGATGGACCTTCGAGCAAGGAAATGTACGAATTTTGCCAACCTGGCTAATTTCTGGTTTGAATCTCTCTTTCTCTCTGAGTCGGATTTGGTTTACCTGATTGCAGTGAGAAGTTTTATACAATCTGATAATTAAATCAACATGAAAACTCCTTGTTAAAGCTTTCCGTGGAAATATGCACTGTAAATTCCTTGCGCCTCTGAAATTTAAAGGAGTACTAAATTTTCCACAATTTTCATAGTACAACATACAAAATACGCACATATGGAATTGGTTTTCTTTCCTGACATGACATTTTCAACTATCAGCCAAATACTGAGTCTCGCATCTCCAAGAAAGCAGAATATTACATTGTTTCAGAAATGGAAGAAGAACTTGGTGGTGATCTTGGAGGTGAAGAAAAAGGTGAGGTTTAGGTGGGACTTGCAAGGGTTCAATTTTTCCTTCCAACATGTCTACAACCTTACTCATTGATGGTCTGTCCTTTGGATCAGTCTGAATGCACCATAATCCAACAATCATAAGTTTTCTCTTGGAAATTTGTCTTTCATCTTCATCCAAATTAATCCCATAAAGATTATCAGCTTCCATATTTTCAAGTTGCTTGTAGATATACTGTGGGAAATATACTTCACTACTAGGATCAAAATCTCTGGGATCGATATTTTTTGTCCCTCCAGCTATTTCAAGAATCATCATTCCAAAACTATACACATCGGATTTGTGAGATACTTCACCAAAGTTTCTGCAAAATACTTCTGGAGCAATGTACCCTATCGTCCCCCTTGCCACCAACATTGATACTATGCTTGATCTGTTAGGGCACAATTTAGCAAGCCCGAAATCTGAAATTTTGGGGTTGAAATCTATATCCAGAAGAATGTTATGAGGCTTTATGTCAAAATGAACAATTCGCATGCTGCATCCTCGATGCAAATATTCCAAACCTCGAGCTATTCCAACTGCAATCTTAAACGGCTTTTGCCATCCTAATCCACCTTCTGCGGGTGATGATGAAGAAGTATTTTGTATGAATTTGTCAAGAGATCCATTAGGCATGAAATCATAAACGAGAGCTCTTCTAGAAGCACCCTCAAAGCAGAACCCCAGGAGAGTGACAACATTAATGTGGGAAGTCCTACTAATGCTGGCTACTTCATTGATGAATTCTTCTCCATTTCCTTTTGAATCATTCAGAATTTTGACTGCCACGAGACGCCCACCTGGTAATTTTCCTTTGTAAACACTCCCATAGCCTCCTTTACCCAAGTTTTCACTAAATGATTTGGTCATTTTCTTGAGATCTGAGTATTTGTATCTTCTCGGGGAAAGATTTCCATGGTTATTCAAGAAGATTTCGATATCCGTTTTGTTATCTGGCGTTGCCTTTTGATATCGAGAGAATCTGAGCAATGTGTACCTCCTACGGATGAAAATGAATAGCTGAATAGCAGTATGGATGTGGATATGAAAGCAGTAACAGTCAGACCACCTGAAATGAGAAATTTCACTATTTATGTGAACTCTAGGGAAAATAATTCACTGAGAAATAAGCTTATGATTAAAGGGCGTGAAAAATATGGTCTATTTCTCCGAAGTTAGCAAAACAATAATGGGTCAGTCACGCATATCTATGAAATCTTGAAACAATATGAAAACTACCATGCGGTTTGCAAACCATAACGAATACCCAAAAAACTAGCGGAAAACCGTTGACAATTGTTAACTCGGGGGTAGTTTTTGTAATTTTCAAGGTTTGATTGTGTTTTCGGAAAACGTACAAACCTGGGGGGTTTTCGTAATTATCTGAACAATAATAATTGCAGAGGCTGATGTGGAAATGCATTTAAAGAAAACATGAGATTAATCTTTAAAAAAAAAAACATGAGATTAGAAACAGCCAAAGATCTGAGTAGAAAACAAATGGTGGATGCATACATATAAGTAGAAAGTTTTTCGATGTGCGCTTTATTCTCGATCCTGCAAACATAGAGGTGAATTCTCACAAATTTTTGCTAATAATGAAATTTCAAGAAATTTTGTATCAAATGAAGTTGAGGCAGTATTTTATAATTTTCCCAAAATTGAAGAAAGTAGTTGTAAAAAGTAAAAACTATACCTGGTCGGCTGCAGCCCAAGCCATCCACGAAACCATCGCCAGTGAATCCCTCAAAGCATTCACATCGGAATTGAACAGGCGGCGAGACCATAATCCTCTTTGCATTCTTCGAGCACCGTGACTCCCCCAGAAGCCACCACCCCATTCTAACTGCCTGATATTCAAGATCAATCTTAGCAGGACTCTCCATAGAATCAAACGATATGGCTGAAATCATTGTCCGGCACCCGCTGGTCGTCAAAATCTTATAATTAAGAAAATCTGTTTTTTTATCCTTCTCAGAGTAGCAACTGATAGAATCATTTGCCTTCATGCAGTCAGGCAGCTCCAAGTGTGTCATTAGCCCCATCACCGGGATGATGCACGCGGTGACCGGTTCTCTGCATTTACTTAGAAGGATTGCGTTGAGTGATGTCAGCGCGTAATTCTGGGTGAAGAGGCGGCCCAGCGCCTCCAAGGGGCGGCTGCAGGTCGCAGGAAGGTTGACTAAGATTGAGTCATTTGTGATGGATAGTACGGGGAATTCACCGATGAGGATATTGCCAGTGGAGCTGCAATTCAGCTGGATTTGGCAGTCCGCGGAGAAGCCAAAAGGAAATGGAAGTTCTCGGTCGCCGCAATTTCTATTGCACGAGGCGGCTGCTGGTGTGTATCGAACAGGAATATTTATCGAGTGTTAAGTTTAAAGTTAAACATGTCTCCTAAGTTTAGCTTATTAAGTGAATAGACTAAGTTTACTTGTATTTTAATGATAAAGTTTTAGTAATGAAAATAATGTGATTGTGATATCAAAAGAATAAGATGAAAGTTTAAGATATCTATACATACCCAAAATACTCCTTCGTTCCCTCTCTTCCTTTGGTGCTGGTTCCCTGTAAGAAAATTAAATATAGTAACAAACAAATTGATAATGTAAAATTTTGTTCGATTACATTAACCTTCACTCTCACCAATTTCATACGTAATAATTTCATGCCCAAAAAAAAAAAAGAAAAGATTGAGGGAAAAATGAAAAAGATTAATATGGCACTCAACTGGTTAAAGGATGATAGTGAACCAAATCTCAGGGAAGGTGTATGTGACTGAACAAACTACAGAAAAGGGTAATTATACAGGACAAACATTAGGGGAGGTTTTTGTAATTTACAGAAGGATTATGTAAAACAAGATGTGATAATAATTTTACCAGGTTTGCAGCTTATGTCTGGGCTGCCTCTGCCACAATTCTTCAGCGCACAGGAATAATATTGATAATTAGCAGCAGAACATCTTTTAGATAGGACGATGACCCAGAATATACAAAGTTCTAAAGATATCAGCAAACTGTAAATTCTATCTTTTGTCCTGAGTAAATCTGGAACAATTGCTCAATTCTGAAGAAATTGTTGTCCAGTTAGTTGTTTAGATAGGTCGATAGCTTGACTTGGTAAAGAAAAACAGGACAAAAAAGCAGTCAACTAAAAGACTTGACACAGAGACCTCCTTAGCTACTACTCATTTAAGTAATATTATTATGTTTTTTAACTTTTAATTATGGAAGTATTATCTGTTGACTTTTGGTTGAGGAAAATACATCCCAATCTCCTAAATTAAGAGAATTATAGTTGTGCTTTGCAGTGTGCACATTTTGCCTTCCAAAATGACCACTGATAAATGCATCGCAGATTCAATTTCCTGCCTGGAGTCACGTGACAACATTTTAAGGCCTGATTTAATGAGTTGTAAGCCACAGTAACAGAAATGTTGAAGGTTAGACAAGATTGTGTAGTTGAATGGAGAGTTAATGTGTCAAAGTGATCAGACAACTCACTGAGTCTTACTTGAAAATGTTGTCACGTGCAGGCCATGTGACATTTTGAAGCGAGAAATTAAGTATATGGTGCATTTTGTCGGTTATTTCACAAAATTTAAACAGAAGTGGAACATGGCCATACATACGCAAATTTCATTTCCAACAAATAATATGGAAAACAGAGCAGATATACATTACATTGATTCAGAAGTAGAAAATTTAGGCAGTACTGGTCTTGGAGGTGAAGAAAGGTATGGCTTAGGTGGGACTTGCACGTCTTCAATTCTTCCTTCCAACATCTCTACAACCTTACTCATCGAGGGCCTGTCCTTTGGATCAGTCTGTATGCACCACAAACCAACAATCATCAGTTTTCTCTTTACAAATTTGCTTTCTTCTTCAATATCCACAATCCCATCAAGATTTTCAGCTTCAAGTTTCTTGTAAATACACTGTGGGAAGTATATTTCACTACTACGATCAACATCTCTAGGATCGATGTTTTTCTTCCCACCAGCTATTTCAAGAACCATCATCCCGTAGCTATAGACATCTGATTTGTGAGATACTTCACCAAAGTTCCTGCAAAATACTTCTGGAGCAATGTACCCTATCGTTCCTCTTGCCACCAACATTGATACTATACTTGATCTGTTGGGGCACAATTTAGCAAGACCAAAATCCGAGATTTTTGGCTGAAAATCCTTATCCAGAAGAATGTTGTGAGGCTTTATGTCAAAATGAACAATTCTCATGTTGCACAGTCGATGCAAGTACTCCAGCCCACGAGCAACCCCAACTGAAATATCAAATAATTTTTGCCATCCCAATCGGCCAACTTGCGCGCCTGATGAAGAATCAGTATTTTGTAGGAATTTGTCGAGAGATCCATTAGGCATGAACTCATAAACGAGAGCTCTTTTAGAACCTTCAAAGCAGAATCCAATAAGAGTGACAATGTTAATGTGGGAAGTTCTACTGATGCTGGCCACCTCATTTATGAATTCTTCTCCATTCCCTTTTGACTCATTCAGTATTTTCACTGCTACGAGACGTCCATCAGGTAATTTTCCTTGGTAGACACTTCCATAGCCTCCTTTTCCCAAGCTTTCGTTGAATGATTTGGTTATTGTTTTGAGATTTGAGTATTTGTATCTTCTCAGTGCAAGATTTCCGTGGCTCTTCAAGAAGAGTTCAATGTCCTTGTCATTATAGTCTGGTGCTGCCTTTCCAAGTCTATGAAGTTTAGACAACGTGTACTTCCTCCGGATGAAAACAAACAAGAGGAGGGATGTGGACGTTAAGGCAGTCACAGCCGGCAAAACAACTGTACTAACAAATCTCATCAATTATATGAATTCTCGAAAGAATGTAACTTAAATGTAAGCTTATGACTAAAGGGCATGAAAGAACATGAAATTAATTAGAGCAAAAAGCTAATAGTGAACACAAACCTTTGAGTAGAAAGTGTATTCCATTTTTTCCTGCAAACAAAATCAATAGAAACGTTGTCAGTATCAATTATAACAAAAAAAGCAAAGACAATCTTTTTTAAGGAAACGTTGGACCCTTGTTCACTTGCTAGGAATGCGTTTGAGCGTTTTGATTTTGTTTTTTAATGTTTACGTTCTCATTAGTTTATGAAAGAGTTCGTCGTTTCTTCTCAAAATATAATGCAACAAAACCGCCACTTATTCCCTTACAAATAAAAGCTTGTAAACCTGTGAAGAAACGTGGAAGAAAAGATGCTGCCAAAGCCACAAATTGGAAAGCAAGCTTTAATTTCTTGATGCCAAAATTACAAAATTTACTATGTTTAAAACCAAGGTCCGACGGAGCCAGGAATTTGAAATAGGGGGCGAAATTACTAAATATTTACTAAATATTAGGGGGGGGCGAAATTTGTAAATATTGTAAACTTTATGGAGCATAATAAGATCTAAAAATTGAGGGGGGCGGGGGCCCTACCAGCCCCCCTTCGCTCCGTCACTGACCAAGGTATACATTGTAAATGACCCAATTATTAATATGATTTATCAAAGTTTATATATATATATATATATATATAAAATAATTTTAAGGTAAGAGTGCGTTTGTATGTAGCACCGCGCGCCATTGCTCACATCCAAAAGATAACTGCAGCAATCAACATGGCTAATTATGGCTTGGAAGTCAGAAAATGACATATAGAAAATGATTAAATGAGATGTTTTAGAAAATATACTTATGTGTTAATGAGATTAATTAGTTAAAATTAATCAATTTTGCTACTTAGAATGTTTTTATAATTAAGTTCATTGATTATTATTTTTGTAACTTACATATATATTTAATTGATATTCCATATATCTATTTATATTAAATAATTTGTAACTACTATTTAATTATAGAATTATATGACTACTTTATATAATATTGATATTGAAAATTTAATTTTAAGTAAATTTTAATAAGTTTTACTAATCATTATGAACTTTATATTTATGTGTTAAAAATATATATATGATTGAAGAGGAGTTTAAAACTATTTATAATTTAAATATAATATTCAATTTGTACATGAGAGTGTAGTATAAAAGAATTACCATTTAACAAATATTAACAATATTTGGGTAAAAGATTATTTAGTTTTATAATTAATATTTTGTTTATTTTGTATTCTTTTTATCTATCATGTAATTATTTTTCCAAAATTTCTTTTAATTATTTGTGGGGGTCACATAATTACATATATTTTTTTAAAATGTATGTTTAATTAAATTTTATTATTATCTTAATATTATAAAATTATAAAATAATTGATTTTTTTTTAAAAAACCTCTAAACACACGTGTTTCATTTTCATTTTGCAGTGGAAAAATTATATTTCATTTCAGTGTGAATAAATTTATTAAATTATTATATTTGAATATTAATATTTTCAAAATATAAATAAAATTTCAATAATAAAATAAATATTATTATTAATTAATAATGAAATAATAATAAATTATTTAACAAAAAAATACCAAGTATAATAAATAACTCTTTTTTCGGCCAAAAAGATAAAGAGATTTCAATAATTATTTATATGGTCTATTATTAAATATTTTTTTATATTTAAATTATCATTTTAATATTTTTGTAACAGTTATGATATTCTTTCCCTCTCTATGTATGTATAAATATATACTATCTCTATTAAAAATATAAAATTAGTAATTTGTCATAAAAATATCATATTATTATTTTTATACATTTAAAATGAGTTTTTTGTATACATGATTGATTATTTTATAAAATGAATTACTTTTGTGTGTGATTCATATTCTAAATTAATAATTTTTGATGTATTATTAATAATCATATAAAAATATTTTTTAATTTATTTAATAATATATATTTTATAAATAAGTTTTTCCGTGCAACCCACGGATAAAAAACTAGTATAATAATAAGATTATTAAAGAGTGTAATTGAAATTCACCCGATAATCAAGCATTGCAATTAGTAATGAAGAGAAACCAAAACAAACTCACCAGGTTTGCAGCTCACCATCTGAGGTCTGTCAGGGCAAAAACACCGAAAATGAGAACTAGTTAAATCAAATCCACACCGTCCGCCACTATTTTCACATACACTGCAATCACCGGCCGTCCATTTCAGCACCAATCCCCTTCTCAACACCTCTCTACTTTTTACAATTCCAGTAATGCCCTCATGACCGTCATCTAATTCCACCGGCGCAACCACAGGATCGCCACAAATTCCCATTGCTGTCCTCAAGTTTTCATCTTCACGATACAAAGCCAAATCCCAGTTGTTGAAGGAAGAATTAATACCACAACTAACATTGTACCTAAAAAGTGCCTCCGGCAATGGTTTTTTGCATTTCTGGAACAAATAGAGCTCTGTGGAGTTAACATAACTGAATTCAGCGGGAACTGCAGTATTTTTGATACTCGCCGGAAGACAATGATTTCTACTTGATTCCAAAACAGCAGCAATATATACATGGAGAGATTTGTTCTGGTAGAAAATATCGTCGACTATGTAGTCATTTCTTGGCAAACGAAGAACTGGAAATCCATCTCGACCGCAATTGAGAGTAAACCCAGGGGACCCACAGTAAGGTTCTTGCACGCCAGAAATATAGAAGGGAAAGCTTATGTTTGGACCATAACTGCAATTTTTAGGCTCGCATGCTGTGTACTGATAATGGGTACCAGAAGATCTTTTAGATAAGAGGATGACACAGAATATACAAAGGTTTAGACATATCATGCACATAACCATGTGATCAGTACGTACTGGAGGATATTTGATTGTGGATTGGAGTTAGCTGTTTAGAAAGAATTTAATTTCAAATGAAATGATCAGAGCTCGACTTGGTAAAGAAAAGAACAAGAAACCAAATCAGTCAATGGAAGGACTTGGAATTTATGTAATTGATCACTTTTTGGAATTATGTTTTTTAAGTGTGGAAAAAATATCTCAGATTTTCTTTGTGGAAAATAGACCACTATAACTCATTAATCTGCCCAGATTCTTTGGTTTAGTGGCAATGAGCAGGCCCGATAGAGATAGACAGAAAGTCATTGGTGAGGAGTTTAATCTTCTAGATCATGGATTCTAGTCCGAATATTGTGACTTGAAATATAATCGAGTTATTTAATATTTTTATAATTGATTGAATAGCACATATAGTTAATTTTATTAAATTGTAATATAATTGAACTCAATTCCTTACAAAAAGGAATAACTCATTAATTTTTCCTATCAAATAATTAAATTATCAAGTTTTTAATATTTCTGTCCTTCACAATTACATAGATCTTCCTCTGCTAAAAGAAAGAATTCAAATAAAAAATCAAGAATTCTTGAATCTTACGAATCTAACAATAGAACAATTTAAGGCAAATTGTAATACTGAGACTATAATTGGTACAAGTTTACAATATCCTTTTGATATTTCTTAGGAAATTTCAACAAATTGCCCAAATTTCAGATCTTATTCAATTTTCATCTTCTCCTCAAGAGTCAAGAGTCAAGACTATCGCACCCACTACTATATTGGATCAGTTATCTCCTCTAATCTTTTCTGAAATTGGACCTTATCTTTAAAAGAGTTCATTTATCAACAGCCCATAAATAAGCAAAAGAGAGTGGCCATTTAAATATACTAAAACGTATGGGCCGTTTTGTTATTATCCAGCCCAATTGGTACTCGAAATCAAAGATTGTTCTACATTTATAAACTCACAAACCCTATCGGCTGCTCCGCTCCCATCCTCGAACCCTAGTCAACAACACTACCTTCTCTCCCGCGTCTCCGCCGCCCCCGCGCCCGAAGCCACCACCGGAGAAATGGGTCGTGTCCGCACGAAGACCGTGAAGAAATCCTCCCGCCAGGTCATCGAGCGTTACTACTCGAAAATGACCTTGGACTTCCACACCAACAAGAAGATTCTCGAAGAGGTCGCCATTATCCCCTCGAAGCGCCTCCGCAACAAGATCGCCGGATTTTCCACACATTTGATGAAGAGAATTCAAAAAGGACCAGTTCGCGGCATCTCATTGAAGCTGCAGGAGGAGGAGAGAGAGCGCCGCATGGATTTCGTTCCCGATGAGTCCGCCATTAAGACTGACCGCATCGAGGTTGACCAGGAGACCGTGGATTTGTTGGAGGCGCTCGGCATGAAGGAGCTGCCAGGTGTGGTGCTCAGAGAGGACCAAGGTCCTATCAATATTGCGCCCGTCAACTTCGGCCGTGGAGGCGGTGGCGGCGGCAGGCGGTACTAATAGATTAGCCTTTTTTTAAGCAGTTAATATGTTCTGATGAATGATTTTTGGCAATGGATTACTGCTAGTTTGGTAAAAATTGTTGTCTTATGGTACTTTTTACATTATGCATTGAGAATTTTGATTGATATGCTGAAGTTTTGTTGTATTGCATTTATCATCTGCTTAAATATTGCGAATGTGTTCAAATTTTATTGCGTAATATGTTCTTTTATCATTCCGTTATGAAATGGTTCTCTCTTTCTGCTAATATGTTGCTGTCGTATTGTTTTGACTATCCTTTGATCGATCTCTGTTGCTTGTTTCAATGTAGTTATGTGACTGAAATTACGACATTCAACATGACCCTATTAACACCAGAAATTCTTTTATGAATTTGGGTGTTGATTATTGAATGCTTGGCCAGTATCCATAATTTAAGCCTTTTAGCAGATGGAGATTCTCTTACATGGAATTAGGGTCGTGAATGAGTCGAAATCGGATTGGATCTTAAAAACCCAAATCCGATTATATAGTTCAACAAAGTATCTGATTCGAGATCCTTTAGGTTCTAGATTGAGTCCTATCTGGATTCGATCTTTAAAATCCTAATCCGATTATATAGTTCAACAATCGCTATTTTTAATGGATCGGACTACGTAATTACATATTCAATCTACGTATATCGGACAAATATTTATGATCGGATGGACTACTTAATTACATATCCAATCAACTTATTTGAGGACATATAAATTTATATAATCGGATTTGAACTACTGGGTAATTTGATCATCCAATATAATTATTTTGGATTATGGATATTTATAATTGGATTGATACTTAGATCTATACGATAAAAGATGAATTACCGGTCACAATCGTTAATATTCGAGTCCAATCCAGACCGGATCCGGATAAAAAAAAATCCAAAGTTCGGATCGAACTCAGATCAAATATGGATTAAAATCCGCCCCATCGACAGCAGTACATTGATTTCAATATAGAAGGCCCAATATGTGGAACAATATGGGCCAATCTAAATGGGCTAGGCTGATGTAAAGCCCACAGATACTAGTACATTTGTGTTCTTAGGTGTAGAAAATTGGATCATCCTTTTTGTCTTGGGTGGTAGTGGTAATAGCTAATACGTCCTTTTCTTTTTATTTTTCTCATTTTTATCAACTAAAGTGATTAATTGTATTAAAATATCTATAACTTAAATTCAATGCAAGTATACAACTGTTTGCGAAAAAAATAATACTTTAGTTTAGCTCAATGAAATTTTATATATAGATATATATATATATATATATATATATATATATATATATATATATATATATATATATATATATTTTTTTTTTTTTTTATTTTTTTTGGTGTGGTTTATTATTAGACTTTTTTTTGGTGTGGATTTATTTATATGTATGTATGTACTATGGATCCGGGCAATTTGACAAATTTTTTAAAAATAATTTAGCTGTTTATGATGTTAATGGGGCATTTAAAGCCCTCATAGGAAAATGCAACAAGAAATTAATTACAAATGGGGTTGCTTTAAAAACCAACATTTAATTGATCCCTCCCTCATTTTGCAGAAAATTTTAATGATCGTCACATAAAATAATAGATGACAACTGTGGTAACTGGAAAATTGAATGTTCTTTAATTCAATTTTTTTTCTCATAAGTGCATGCCAATATTGACGTTGATCTAGTTAATTAAATGGGTCAATTACACCAAAACCATGAGGTTTGGGCCTTTTACAACTTTACCATAAAAAATTTACAATCTTAAACTTACTTCTTGAGGGGCTATTTGTAATGTCTTACTTTATTATTTGTAGAGTTTTAAGATTTTGATGATTTTTTCGGATTTTTAAGCAAGTTTGGAGGCTTGTGTAATTATCCCTAATTAAATAGCAAAACTAGTGTACCCAATTTCAGGAATTTCAAGTATTGGAAATCGAATATTTAATATGATTCTTCTGTTGTTGTGTTCTCTCCATTAACATGCATAATACGTATCTTTAGTTAACTAATTCGTTAATCTGATGATCATATAATTAGGATAGTTTTAATTTGAACATTTTCATGGAAAACTAAATTTCGGTTGGACGAGGAATAGAAATCTTAAATGACAATTAATTTGATTGCATCCGTCCTTGCATTTTATTTTATTATTTTCAGTTAATGCTGCTGTACTCAATGGCTTCAATAAGGGGAGGTTGAGATTTTAATTCAACTTTCATAAATTGGATCCATCACTTGATAGTTGATACATATGCTATTTTCTTTTACAGCTATTGATTTTTTTAAGTTTTCCGAGGGTTTTTGTCGGTTCGCGTATTGCAGAGATCCCAATGAAGTCAATCCTTCAGACCTAGTTCGTTGTTTATGGGACAAGCTAGGGTTTGAACCCTAAATCTTGCTCAAATGATCTAATACAGTATTTCATCCCACGAGACGTACAACTATTGATACAGCAAGAGAACAACTCCTAATCCACCACTTGCATATTTGAAATTAATTTGACCAAAGGTAATATCTCAATTTTGCAATTTCTCGAAGATGAACTAAGCTGAGTAACTATAAGGGCGTCTTGTGTAGTACTGTAGTGTAGATGAGATTTTATGTAAGTTGGATCTGGCATCAGAGCTTTTTGCTCTGGCATTATCAATAACCTTCTTTACATGTGGATCATATTACATCATAAAAAATATAGTTCATAATGCACCGGTCCAACTACCCTATAACTAAGTATAACTTGGATTCAACAGCTTTCTAATTTTTACCTAAACTGTATACGAAAATTTTCACCGTTAATCTCATTCATTATAGTTTTTTCCTATTATGTGTCCTAAAATATGAAAAATCTCATACATATATACCACACATATTTTTCAGTTCATTGACTCGACGTGAGAGTCATGTGGTTGTTAGTTTGATGAATTTAGAGGGAAAAAGTTTATTTCTGCTTGATTTTTTATAATTGTGGATGATCAGAAACGTATTTGCAATTGTGAAAAGAAAAGAAATCCTATGTTTTATACTTTATATATACATACACATTTTCCCAAAATACGTTGACTAATCTAAATGTGAGAAATTCCATAATGAATGAGACTAATTGTGAAAATAATTTATTTTATTGCACCAAAAGTGAGATTTTGTTGCATATAAATCAATATTTTTTAAATTAATTTTCTGTTAATATTGCTATTTCTATTATCAGTTTTTATTTTCTGGAGTAATTTGAGTACTCAGAGAAAAACTTCAATAAAACGAGTTATCATTTACGATATTTCCATCACCTGGGTTTTTTTTTCACCAGAACTTTTGTACAAACATTTATGATAAAGCTTTTATTACAATTCCAAAATTGTGTATATAACCAGTTAATGGCCAATAAATTCTCAAAAGAAAAATGAGAAAGGATCCAATCATGTCAATTATGTGGGCCTGCATAAACCTGCTAGCTAAAACAATTAATTTGAAAAAAATAAATTAATAATTAATAAAATGTTATGTTTTCCCTTTTCATGCATATATAACACCAAAAAATAACAATTTTTTTTTATCACTAGTTTAATTTCTCACTATAGGGGTGTTATTTAAACACTAAATCTTAGATTTTGAATCATCTGTGACAACATGAAACAGAACATTATTGTAAGTTTGTAAATAAATAAATGTAACTTAACTCGTACATAATCAAAACATATATATGATCAAAGAATTCCTACATATCGATGAAATAATTCGGTTGGGAGAATCGTTTTCAATAGGGCATCTACAGTATTTACCCGAATCTAGAAGAAATCGAATGAAAAACTAAAGAAAAAAAATCCAATGTAATGATGAGAAGTTAAGTGAATGTATGTAGCACCCACATAAAAAGCAATAAGTCGACTCTCCTCATCAACATTTATGCATAAAAATTGAATTTCATATATTGTACGTCCAAGCACAGTTAGAATTAATTCCTAAGTTGTGGACCATACTAAACCTACTTTTTCATGATGATCATATATGCATAATTGATCATTGAATCGTGACTACATTGTTAAGTTTGAGTATGATCAGTACTTATGGAGATCTGATCTACTTTAATTTTCATGTTCAACGAAACTATGTTTCTGCATATATATATATATATGATATATCGAAAATTTTATAATGAGGGACCATTGTATTTGATTATTACTGAGTTGTAAGGATTTTAGGGCCTACAAGATTAAGGAAGAATTAGAGGCCTGAGTTTAAGGAAATGGGGAGACTCACGTACGGATTCTAAACGGATATGATTTTGCACGTTCTAAAAGTACACATTTCGTGTGTGTGTGTATATATAATATTATTTTATTATTTGTGTTTGAGTGTCTATATAATGAAGCAAAATATGTTTTCTTTTTATGTCTTCGTTCTACGTTATTGCCTTGTCAAAATTAGTAGGTTGCGATATGATTGGATTTAGTGATGGCAATGGGCCGGGTCCCACGGGTCTTCGAACCGAACTGTTGGACCTGTTACGGTTCTGGACCCGGGTCCAAGTTATTATAATAACTTGGATCTATTGTTTTCATGAAATAGTCGAAGAACATAAAAGCTCGTGTTTTACGTCTGTATGATTTAAGAGAATTTCTCAAGTTTAGTCCAGCTTTCTCATCACGAAATCATGTAAATAAAAATTAAATTATTAGTCATCATTATTTCAAATCTACTTACTGCATGTGGCAACAACGAATAAATTTTGGAGTTATATAACACCGTTTGCGAAACCTTGACATTGAGATTCGCAAAACATTACGAGCACTCTCCTAATTAAAACTAACAGAAAGTCATTAAACTTAGAGAGGTATTTATAATATTCCAAGATTTCATATAGTATTTTCGAGGAATGGACTAACTTCGGAGGGTTTTTCGTAATTATTCCATCAATATATTCTAAAATCATCACAAGATTAGATATGTCGCTGAACTAAAATGTGTACCAAATTTTGTGGTGTTCGTTAACACAACATAGGACAAACTCGCAATCCAGGAGATTATCTAGATGAGAATTAATGTACATATATAATTATTACATGCATTTACGGGTGGGCTGGTAATTTGCTCAGACGATGAAATTTATTGTCATAAAAACTAAGCTTAATTAATAGTTCTGACCTGATGATGATACTGAATATTGACATTACACATTGATTGAATTCCATATATACAATTATAAATATGTAAATTCGTACTCCATTTCTCATCAATTCGTTGAAAACACACAGTCGACAGAACCCAAATCAAGCATATCGAAAAAGAAAGGACTACTAGCCCATTCTTCTAGATAAAATTACAATTGAATTCGTCTGCAGTGATTTTAATCAATTTCATCACAGTCTATCACTGTTTCGCAAAATTAATATCATGTTCTCAGGTTTGATTGACAATCCGAAAAATTTCCGAAACCTTACAAATACACTCTTGAAACATAAAAATATATACATAACACTCCTAAAAAATCTTACGACAAACACCCCCCTCAAGAGTAAGTGTAAGGTCACAAGGTTATATAGGATGATGAAATTATAAAAGGCACAAACTTTAAGGGTTTTTGTGTAATTGACTCTTTTGTTTTTTATTAGAAGATATCAGAACAATACGTGAACATTCTCTTTTCCATTCTGATTCTCTAACGGCAGTTAGAGTTCAAGGTATCTTTGTATAATTTTCCAAAACTAAAGGTATGTTTGTGTGATTATAAATACGACCAAAGATAAGAGGTGTCTGGCCGGATGCTTTCTAATTCGTGTGATCATGTACGTTAGTTTCACATAGTTGTGAATATTGTGCGAGTTGCAAAATAAAATTTAACATGTATACGTGAGTAATTAGGCCTAACTTTGATTAATTAAATAAAATTGAATTTTCATATTAAAGCTAGATGGATTAACCCTAGACTTACCTACTAGTTAGGAGGAGAAAACATCTAATTTTTAGCAATGAAAATAAAGGCCAGATCTCGAGTAGGCCTCTACTTTTCTGGATCACCATTAATACAAAGTTTTTTCTTCCCAAATTTCTATTAATTTGACCTAATTTTACGGGCAACTGTCTGATTATTAAGAAGTAAGACCTAGATCAAATAAAACGGCCCATTTGATGCTAGGGTCTCCATAGTGGGGAAGATATTTAAGATTCTCAATTCTCATATGTGACTTATGATTATTAATCATGATCTTAAATTATTTTCTAATTTTAATCATAAGACACATGTCAGAATCTTAAAATATATTCCCCATTAAGAAATTAGACCCTAGCATCAAATGGACCAAATTAAATTAAATAGTGTTACTTTGGATCAAAGATTAATTAATTTAATGAAGGATATATATAATAATATAAAGCTTTTCCATATTAGGTTTACTTTTTCTTTTTTCTCGTGCTAATTGCCTCAGTAACGGAAACGTTTTTCCACAAAATTCGAGCAAGGTTTAGGGTTCAAATTTTAACTTGTATAGAGAGTAATTGGGTTAGATGGGTCACTCTCAATTAAATCTCTGCAGTATCCGAATCCGAAAAAACCTGATGAGAAAAAAAAAATCGATTAATTTGGCAATTATATCATGAAAAAAGTCAACCGTCAAAGCCAAAATTCGAGGGGTAATTACTTTAATTTCTTGAAAGATCTCTCTCTCTCTCTGGTACTTAGATTCATAGTTTTCGCTGTCATGATATGATGCTGGAAATTAAACTGGTTTAATGCTGTAAGAAATTAAAACCAGCCATGATAATTCACGAGCTGTTCAAAGTCGATGGGAATATTTTTTTAATAGCTAGGTTTGCTAGCTTTAATTCCTGATCACAATTATTTCAAAAAAGTTAAACAATCTCAACTCTTTTACGTTGACTTTTTAATTTCTTGGGAGCAAATCTTATTGTTTTGCCAATTAATAAAGCCAGATCCAACTATAAACTAAAATTACCGCCATCACTGTTAGGGTACTCCCAACTTAAAGATGCCTTTACTTACCGAAATATCTTTTCAACTCTCACATGCATACCATGTGTATTTTCTCGTAGGCATTTTCAATTTCCAGTGAAGCTCATGTTTATGGTTTTAGTTACGTCACACCATTAAAATATTTTTTATTAATGGCAGCTATATATATTCTCAGAGATTCGAATACGAGACTTATGGTTTGACTAGTATAGGTCCAAACCGTTAAATTATGCCACATAATGGTAAGAGCACGAGAGTTAAAAGTTTTAAAATTATTGGAGCATTTGACAAGGAGTGGGCTCGTACTTATCAAAGGGTGCAAGTTCGACTCCTTCTGCTGATATGAGGACCTTGTTGGTGTGCTGTGTAAGAATATTTGTAATCACTCTTGAGCCTTGGAGCATGTACTGATGATGACCGGGATCAATTAAACCCCCTAAACTTTTTGTCTAAAAAGAAAGAAATTACGTTAATCATTAAAGAAGACTATATTATGTGCAAATAAAATAGCTATAGAACTGAATGGAATTCAATTAAGTTCCATATTATTCATATTTTATACCTTTCCCTTTTCATAATTTGTTATTAACAGCAATTATTAATAGCCTATTATTTTCCATGATCATCGTAATTAGGTTTATGCATTCAATTGTTAGTTAAGAACACATTAACTAGAGGTGAATAATTGCGATGATATTGTTAATTTTGTGCTATAATTATTATTCTACATGTCATGTAGATATTTACTTTAAATAATCCATATTATATAGCATATTTCTTTAATTAGAAATAAGTCGTTAGCAACTGATATATCACGCAGCGTTTGCGTTTCTCATTAGTTATTAGTATTTAAAAAAAGAAACAAACAAAAATGAAAAAAATACATAATTAATCAGTATATAAATTAATTATATTTGTTGGTTGTTTTACGCAAGGGTACGTATAGCTAATAAGTAATATAGTGAAAGATAGTATCGATCCCACGAAACTCGATATTATCCAAACTAAAAACACAGACAAATTAATAAAAGGACTTAAATTTTATGAGACTAAACTCTAGAACTACGGAATCCCCACTTTGACGCAAAATATATTCTTAAACTCACTTCTATTAACTTTTTATGAACATGGTTGCTAGTCCTGAATCTAATATCGTCACAAGCACCTTCCGAATGTCAAGTTTCGCTATTCTTATCATTACACTCACTATATTCCTATGTAATCAGTATATAATTAAATTAATTATATTCATCAAATTTATGATAATTAAAGGGAGAAAATGAAATATGCACACTGACACACGTTGGCTGGTGAAATTAAATAATATTGAAAAATGGGTCGAGATAATAACGCTATAAATGGCAAACTGTACTGCTATGTCTAAAGCCTTAGGAAAATAATCAAGTAGAACTGTACGTATTGATAGTTCTTTGACAATTGCTTACATTTTTAATCAACAATTTATGCATGTGAAATGACATCTCTGATTGATCTGTCTTATACAAGTTGATGTGCGTTTAATTTTTACATAGTTCTGATCACTAGATATTAAATTTGGAGAGAAATTTCTGCTTTTAACAATAAACAGAACTAGAACATGATATATATGTGTTTCTATTTGTGTGTATTTTGTTTTAATTATACTGTTTGAGAAATTACATAAACATACCGGCTCGGTTAAAGAAATTTATTACATTCGTGAAGTATGTAGTTGGACTGATTTCGGAATATTCCATTCAATAAAACTTGATATACTAATTGTATTTTCTTTAACTAAAACTCAGGAACATAACGAATGTGTTCTTCTTCGTTAAAGTTCTTTAGAAATAATTAGAGTTCAGAGTATATATATTTTTATAATTTTCCAAACTTTATAGTACGTTTGTGTAAATATCAGATCAAACCTCCATTACGTGAGTATAATTATCTCTTTTATTTTTTGGTTTCTGAATGACACGAGATCATATATTCCCTCTTTTGTATAACAACATGTTACAGGAAACTAACTATTCTATCTTGCAATCTTAGTTTTATTTATTTCTGATGTATTTTTCAAACACAGATGCATGCATCCCTAGTCTTTTCCTATGTTTCTTAGATATGATTTTTTAATTTCCTTGTCACAATTATATGCTTTCTAGGTGACAATTCTTCCCATCTTCAAATCCAAGGCTGGGTGGGACAAACGATTGATTCGAGACCAGGATTGGTCCTCGGTTACCATCTCGCGACTAATTAAGAGAAAAAATTAGTGTTAATTATCACAAGAATTATTATGTATAGTTGAACATGCATTGCTCGATGATGTTGTTCAGTTGTTGAGAGGAAAACATTCTGACATCAGAAGTTTTCGTCCATTTAATTTAATGAATTGAAGCCATCGCCAAAAGTCGAAATTGCTAGCTCTCACATGCATTTGGATTTTTATTTTTATTTGTTTCAATTATCATTATTATTCAAAATTGTGATTTGTGAGCTAGCGCTAGCTATGAGGTGCAGGAATTTATTTTTATTAATTTATTTAATTTAGAATTTATATATAGGAGAATAGTGACAAAGGGGGTTTAATTTAATTTGTTCGGCCTAATTGATAAGAACACATTAATTTCTAGATATTCAAAGTTGACAAGCTAACGGGGTAGTACGGTGATGGTTTACCTGTCCTAAGTATTTCAATTCATTTTAAACTCCACTTTGGTCATAAATTTCTTAAAGTGGGAGTGCCTATCTTCAATTGTTGAATAAAATTACACGCAAAAGATAAAATAAAATTTAAAAAAAATATTGCCTTTTCTATTTTTGTTTTATGGGAAGGATTATGAAAGTAAATCTTCAACCGTCTTCGTGGGATCACAGTTTGTTGGCTATATAATAATTAATTAATTAATTCAAAGGATTTTAATTTTGATTATTATTGTTGTCGCTCTTGCTAGTTGTCAAAGCCTTTAAATCATGCACGATTATTTTTCAGACATTTTATTGAAATAGTTAACGTTCACATTATGTTGCTTTGGACATTTGCCGTGCATAATTTGAAGCTAGAAAGAGTTTTGTCCTTGCATTTCAATTGGTGGTTGGACAAGTTTCATATTTTTAATCAGAGAATTCGGGTTTAAATCCATATAAACATAGCAGTTATTGATAGAGAATATTTTGCATTTTAATAATACGATCCGACTCGACTCAATATAAATGAGCTTTAAAACTATATAAACATATAATTATTTATGATTTATATATGGTAAAATTCTGAATGCGAATATTATTTGTGCATTTGTCACCAAAAAATTGTTAAGAGTGTTAGAAAACTCTCAACATCAAGTTTCTGGTGGTCGATACCCAATTCTTGTATAATGCAATCATTGGGAGATGAGGTTTGAACTTATTAAAGATTGTCATTTCGACATATCATCTGAAAGCTAAGTTTCCAACAAAAAATAGTGAAAGGAAATCAGAGTGTTGCGAGAGAATGTTACACCCTTTCTGTGGGCATGGGAAAGCTTAAGCCAGGTAAAACTTATACTTTGCAAAGGCAGAGTGATGGATAAACGAAGGCAAGATACATTAGAAACCAGAGATTAGGGTCAATCCAGTTGAACACAAAAGCATTAACATGGAAGAAGGAGATCAATCAAAAAGTAAGAGGAACGGAAGCATTATTAATAGTTGGAGTTCAGGGTATGTTGCCGTAATTTTTGTAATTTCAAGATAATTTTGAGTAATTAAATCAAACTTTAGAGGAGGTAACTGTAATTATTCCTAAAAATAATAACTTAAAAGCTGTGGCATGCATGTTGTCTCATTTAATTGGAAGCTTCTTGATTTTGTAAATGATTTTAAGTTCCAGTAACTAACCAAGTTTAATAATATTTAATTGCATTCGTTAAGAGTCATATTTATACAAGCAAACTAATAATTCGTTGTAGATAATTAATCAACATTTATACAACTCACACATGCAAACTTCAAAACCATGAGACCGTTGACAAACATAGCAGGGCATTGATCTAGTGTATGCAGGTACACCGAAAGTAGGGTGAGAATCACTATCGCCGGAGTACTTAAATCACCGGACTTGAACTGTAACTTCCTACAGATGCGAGACTTATTAATCATCATTTCTAAAAGTAAACATTTCAAAGAAAGAAAAAAAAAAGCTCAACTAATATAATAAATCACAATAAATGAGATATTAAAAACCATTGAATTTTGCATCGGGCCGATTGATAAGTAATTTCTAAGCTGCCGGCTGCCTGCCATCATCAACACTCCGGTGGCGAGTCAATGATATTACGCTATCTCGACTACTTAATAAAACCTTTTTAATTACAAAAAATCAAACCCTATTGATTATTCTTTATTATTATTATCTATATTGCAAGAATTTGACGTCCCTCTTGGGAAATTAGTACAGGTTTGGTTGGATTTTTTGGGAATTTAGTTCTCTCCTCTGTTTTCCTCTGTTTTTTTCTCTGTTTTATGTATGTAAGAAAACACACACCGACTGTGCAAGGCAATGAATGACAGCCTTGTTGCAGTTTAGTTTAATTGCAATATTTACTACAAATTTCCCTTTCCTGCAACCATTTCTTCTCCAAATTCAATTCAATTCACAAACCCATCTCTTTCTCTCTCTCTCTCTCTCTCTCTCTCTCTCTCTCTCTCTCTCTCTCAATTCTCTCTCTACATGAATACAGATATACATACAACAGGGTCTCTCTCTGTCTACGCCCTCCACCTCTCACCATAATTAAATTAAGCTTTAAATCAATCCCAGTCTCTCTCCTCTTCACTCCTCTTATATATATTATGGCTCTACACCTCCAAAGACAACCACCTCAGCCACTTCAACAAACCCATGCTGCTACTATTCTTTCTATTTCCATAAAAGGCGCCGCCGCCCCTCCGCCACCATCTACAGGTACCCATCGTAAACCCCATAATCACAAACTTACATACACAATTCTCCATCAACCAATTCTAATTTTACTTTTTTTCACGCAGGCGATCAATTGAAAAGAGGAATCGATCAAAATTCACCAAATATGAGCCGAAGAAACGGGCCGAAGCTAGACCTGAAATTGAATTTATCCCCTCCCAGGGCAAACCATACCCAGGTCGAATCACCCAGCAGATCACTGACGGTGTCGCCCACATCGCCGCCGAGCTCGTGCGTGTCGTCGGAGCTGAACCAGGACGAGTATTTGAGATACTCGACTTCCCCCGAGGCGACATCGATGATGTTGGTCGGCTGCCCCAGGTGTTTGATGTATGTCATGCTTGCAGAAGAGGACCCACGATGCCCCAAATGCAAAAGCACTGTTTTGCTTGATGTTATCCATGATAATGCTGTCACAGCGAGGAAGACGAAGAAGAGTTAGGGTTAGCTGCCAACAAAAACAGAAAAAAGAATATGTTAACTAACTATTTGCGAGTAACACTATTGATGCTCCATTTCTGACGAAGTATGTTTAGGGAAGAAGGATGAAGAAAAGAGTGGAGCCTTAATAGTGTTCTTTCCTTCTTCTTCTCTTTTTTTTTTTTTTCTTCTTAACTTTGTTTCTCCTGTTTTCAAGCAAGCATGGGAGGAAGAAATCTTGTGGGAGAAACTATGTGCAATCTTTAGCAGAAAATTATGTTCATGTGCACAAATTATCTTATCGATCAGAATGTTGGGTAATCTTCGTGCCTGCATTTTCTCAGTGACATTTTTGCATTAGATTTGAACTGCTTCCCTCCAATCACAGCATGCCACAGCAGAAAATCACTACTCAATCAGCCTTTCTTTTTCTTCTGTGCCTATATAGAAAGGAAAGGTAGGACCAAAAATATGAAAAAGTGGGGGCGAAAAGAAATAAAAGGGAAATAGTGAGGTACTATTTAGAAATAGTAACAAAATTTTGGGAAAGTTGGCTTGAATATATTAACTGAAAATATGGGTAGGCTGGGGCCTGGGGGTGGAGACAGATGTAACATTTGTACTTGGAAGCATAGGTTTTGTTTTCTGGACCCCACAATTTGCAGAAAATCTTTTATTCACTTTTTATTTTCTATATATTCTTTTTAAGAAACTATATTTTGAATAAATCATATGATTATTGGGTACCTATATACGTGAAGATTCCAAAAAAAATTCCCTTCCACTAAACTCAAACTTCTAAACGAGAACGCAAAACTAACCTATAGATACAATGATACGTATTTTTTTTATATTGGCTATTAAATAGGTGTCCAACACGATATATAATATAATTACACAATAATTTTTAGTTTTTAAAAGTATCTGTATATCATAAATCCGTAACGGATGACATAATCTCATCTTTGTAGTCATATGTTCATTTCTTGATATTACCTACCATGCAACAAAAGAAAGAAACTTAGATAATTTCTTAGGGGTAATATTGAGAAATAAATGCAAATGGAAGTAGTTCAACGTCAATATTAAACAATTAAGAAACAAGAATTAAGGAAATGATGCCACACAAGGAAGTATGCATGTGAGTGTATTATGAGGGTCAAAGATGCTAAATATGAATAGTGGAAGGGTATATAGGTCAATTCGTGAGGGGATGGGGTTGGGGTAGTTCGAGCATTGAAAAAAAAGGGAACTATTATTAGATTGAAAGACCATTAAAACCACATAAATGCAAGAGTAATTGAGACGGTTGAGAATAATGAGCCTATTACGTCATATGATAAATACAAATTCAATTCACAACTTATTTCTTATTGTCATTATTCAATTCTCATCTTCATCTTCTAAGTTCTAAGTTTTACCCTTTTTATATGGATCAGTTAGGAAAAGTAATTCAGGTATACGCCAATTACGAGAAATACTCTAAAATCTTTAAATATTATGAATGTCCCTTGAATCAATGGTTCTTAACGATCTTTTGTTAGTTTTAGGAGTATTCATAATGTTTTAAGATTTCAAGGTATTTTTCGAAAAAAAAAACTAAATGCCTTAACTTCCTTAGTCACTAAATGCGATCTTAAGTGATTTCACTAAACATAAGTCATTTGCACCAAAAAAAATAAATAAATAAATAAACATAAGTCGTGATCATGTCTAAAAAGCAACATATAAAAAGTGCACAAAAAGTAAATAGAAAAAATACAGAACACAACCATTATCGTCCCAAGAAACAGCCAACCCGCGATTATACATAGAAAATAGAAACAATATGAATGTTTGGTTACCAACTTACCTGGTAAGAAGCACACAGCAACTGGAATATTGCCATGTTCTTATGATCACAAACAAAAGTAATTTTCAGCATTGCAGCTGATTTCAGATATATGTCTTTCTTACCTAATTTTTAAAACAAGATTTTCGGCCACACTTCAAAATTTAATCTCACAATTAGCAAATTAAGCAGAAGCAGAAAATGTATCTAACTTCATCAGTCACAATCACTTTTCCTTTATTTTGTAATGTTGGGATTCAGATACATTTGAAACTATTAACAGCCATCCAGTTGATTAGACATATCAATAAAACAGAAACTCATACATTTACTACACTATGCCGACTTTAGTAGAGATCAATCAATGTGAAAGAGAAACTATTCATGTGATATATAACTGTGAAACTGTAGTTATGAACCTCACATCAACTAAAAAAAATAAAAAATTTGTGATTTGTGATTCCCACCTTTGAACCACTATTAAGACTTACAGTTGAAAACTATACCTAGGTTTTTAATTCTCATTCAAGCTGGGATAAAATAAAATTTAATTTCTCCAACCAAACAGGGCCTTACCTCAACCATTTCTCTTTAAATTGCACAGAAAACAGAAGTAAAAACTAAAGCTTGCAACAGCTATACCATTATACGAATATAAATTGAAACATTTTTTTTTAAAAAAAAAAGAATGATTTGAACTGTATTTGATATAGTTTGGGCTTTACAATACGGTTAATTGGGCCTCCTTTTTTTCGATTATATTGCAAGGCCCAATCCACTGAACCTATGTAAGGACTAGATTTACACATAAATTGAGAAAAGGGCCCAGAAGATAAAACCAATAATCCAAATTTTGTATTCTCAGTTCTTCTTGCTTTCTTAAGTTTTAGGCAAAATTCTTTCCAAGTCCTCTGAGTTTGTCCTAATTACGACACAACCCCAGAGTCTTGTGGATAAGTACTTTTCATATGTGGTCTAAGGGGAGAGGTTGCAATGGTAAATTGGTAATGTACAATATCTTTAATTGAACTTTTATAATCAACAAAAATGCGGAAATTTATAATTGTGAATTTAGATTTTCTTTTCAATTTTATTGCCACTCATAAGAACTTAAAATTTCTTCTCTTTAGACAACGATTGTTTTGTTTCTCAATTGATCTAATGAGATAAAGATTTGAACAATATTTAGGGTTCAAACTCTAACTTGTGTAAAAGTAACTAGATTGAGAGAGCTGCTTCCAATTGAACTTTTGCAGTACCCGCGTACCCCTGACAAAAGTATCAGCTTTGGGAAATATTTTTGGCGTGCTTGGAAGGTGAAAGTAACTATACAAAGAAAAAGCAGGGTACTAATTTGTCAAACTCATGAGCCAGAGGATAGTTGATGAACTGGGCTCAGCCCAAGAACAGAAATTTATTTGTTTTTTCATATCCACCAGTTAGTGGAAGCATCTTTTTGTTGGGCCCAACTTAATGGCCCAGTATAAAATTTAAGCAGGATTTCAAATAGTTTTCCCTTCGTTAAAAGTGCTTTCCAAATTTAGCACTTCCTCGCAACTATTTTTGGAAACGTTTAGCCCACATCCAATTTCTTCAAAATAATATCAGACTAAATTAATGAAATTATCTTATAAAAAATTAAGATTACTCTACCGAGTGGGCAGACCAAATATGAAATAGCAATAAATGCGGGAAAAATGACTTTGGCTAGAAAAGGACCCTTTAGTTTTTAAGGTATAACGAATACAAAAATAAAATATCTGTCACAATTGTTATGTATGGTGTATTCGACCCTACCACAACATATCCATAGCTAATGTCCCAAGAACAAGTTGGTCGCTCTTGAGAGTTTTAGTACAGATTTATATATTTTTTGGTCTAAAATGGAGTATCTACCGTGGACTACAGTGACTAGTTCTCTAGCTACAGGCACCTCAAAAAGTGAGACAGCCGGCCAGGAGATTTAAGATTACTTCTTACTCAAACCCTGAATTTAAATTCCAAATGTTTGGTTACAGATAGATGAAGTCACTTCCACTCAACCACACTCTTCTGATTCTGCAGAATATACGTATAAGTATATAAGTATTTGTTTGATTCTTTGATTGATACTTGCAAAATTTTATTCCTATCCAAATTTATAAGCTGCACATGAAATCTGGCAAGTCCAGAAATTAATGGATGTTGAGGTTTGCTAGTTTATTATGTTAAGGTCTCAATCCCAGCATAACGCGTACCACGTGATGGAGGGTTCCATTCATTAAAACTTTCACATGATTTTTTCCACCAATCTTGCTTTCCTTTTTTGTCTAAAATTTTAGCTCCACATTAATTCATTTTTTTGTTTCTAGTTTTCATCCCACATTTTTATGGAAACTCTTGATGAAACTTTTATACTAGCGCACTCGCTCTGATACTATGCGAAGAAATAAATTATGATTTAATTCAACTCCAAAAGCTATCTTAAGAGCTAAAGTTTGCTAAAATATTATATATGAATACCACACCTTCTATTTTTCGATATGAAATGATTTAAAATGATTGCTTTATGAAATATCATTATAATATATTAAAAAAAAGAATGTAATATAATTTTTTTTTTTAAAGGTTAGATTACGGGATTGCATCTTATTACATGATTGCAGACACTCCCATAATAGAGTGGAAAATTCGACCATAATAATAATAATAATAGAATTGGAAAACAGTTCTGGCCCCTCCAACAAATGATTAAAACGAATTTGGACAATTTGTCATATCAAAATTTCGTCTGGTTCATAAAAGGCTAGATCGTTTCTATAGGGGATTGTTCGGAATTAGACGCATTTTCCAGAATGAATGACTTGTTTCATCATATCAACCAAAATTTGGTAATGATTCTCTTAAGATCTTAGAATGTTAAGACAAAATCGTATAATTAGCTCTAAAAGTACATATTAGAATTTAGAAAGTTTGCCGAGTCCTTTTTCTTACAACAATACTGAGAATACAATTTTTTTGTTATCCCACCACGTGTTTTTACACTGCGTTATAATCACCATTCTGACTATATATTTTTTGACATTTTGCCATCATAGACCATTTATATATAGTTTCACCTACGAACAATGCCAGAGCCAAGACCCTAAGATCAGGAATACATCTAACTTAAAAATGTGTACTACAAAGTATTCAGTGGAGTCACCGAATAAAAAATATACCATAAATAAAATAATGCTAAAATCTGAGAGGACACATAAACACATTCACTTATATGTATCTCCGACAGTACTGACTCCAAAAAAACTGGTTATGTATAAGTGAAAGTGTAAATATCCTTGGTTGGGGGAGGAGTGCAATAATCAATAAATTATGGAGTGAAGTTGATGTAATTATTACGTCCATCAAAATCAATCAAATATTAAAAGCACCCCCAAAAATCCACGAAAATCTTATATATTGGTGCTCTCATTTAATTCAAAAGCCTGTGAAATGTACATATGAATTAAAAGATCTCAACGACCTCCTATTTAATATTTCTGCATTTACTCATATTATGGTCCTATTTCCTTAGACCTCGGCACCTACATTCAAACCAAATGTAGTACTTGCATTTATTTTTCAATGACTTTCCACTGCATAATTTTTTTTGCTATTTTCCATTGAATTAATTAATGAGTTTTCTATAAGATATATGATATATTGTTAGGTAGTTTGGGCAATTTTATAAGAAACATGGGATACAAAAGTGAAAAACCAATGACAAGAAGGGCTTGGATGACAATCCCAACATAATCTTATATTGTCCATAAAACTATATAAAATTCGAATCCAAACAAAATCATCCAACCCAAAAATCATTTTTTTGTCAAACCTCAACTGATGCAATTGAAAAATGATCATACAGTATCATATCATGTCAGACATATATAAAGTGGTAAATATTAAAAAAAAATTATATGGATGTGCTCGTACATTAAATCTTGTTAGTATTTATTTTCACTCAAAGTTTATTATAAATAAATAATATTAGAAAATTAAATTTTGAATAGTAGACCCCACCCAAGTTCTGTCACCAGTCACCACACCTTTAAGATCTCCCATTGATTGAAATTGAACCAACCTTTCTCTCTAAGCTTTTAATGTTCCATATTTACACTATACACTCAAATATTACTCCTAAATTTTCAAATCCCATTTTTTCTGAACCTAACCAAATGCGCAAGAAAATGAAGTTCCCGTTTCTCTTCAAACCCTCAGAAACCTCCGCCTCCGCCTCCACCTCCGCCGCCGCACCCTGGCCGTGGCCCGCCTGCGTAAACAATCCCAAAACCCTCTCCTTCCGGGCCGACGCCAACGGCAATATCTACAAAACTATGAACTCAGCTTATCTCGACGACGACAAAAACAACAATACGGAATTCACAGAGAGTACTCCTGATTCATTTTTCAGCATCCGCGACACTTTCGAACATCACGATGATGAAATCTGTGGTAATAATCCGGAACAGCCGGTCAACGATGAATCGGCGGCGGCGGTGATTAGAGGACTGAGGTCCGACAGGCTGTTCTTCCAGCCTGGGGAAACGAGTTCCATTCTGGAAGAAGCAAAAGCGTACGATTTCCCGTATAAAGAAAGCGCGGAAATCACGGCGATGGATTCTAGAGATCCGTTTCACGATTTCAGAGTGTCGATGGAGGAAATGGTGGAGGCTCATGGCTTGAAAGATTGGGAATCGTTGGAGGAGCTTTTAACGTGTTATCTCAGAGTTAATGGGAAAAGCAACCATGGATATATCGTTGGAGCTTTCGTGGATTTGCTGCTTCGTCTAGCTTTAGCTTCTGCTTCTGCTTCCACTTCTAATGCAAGTTCATCGTCTATTTCCGCCATTAATGACGAGCATTGCTCGTCTTCTTCAACAACTACGCAGTATTCTTTCACTTCTCCTCTCTCGTTTTCTTCTTCCACTTATTCATCCAACAGCCCTTGTTTATCTTTACTGGAAAATGAAGATGAAATCGTCGTCGTCGAGAAAAATGTTTGATTTCATCTCCAAAAAGATCAAGAAAAACTAGAAAAACGAAAGAAATTTGTATACTCTGTAGTATTTTAGATTAGTTTTAGAGATAGAAATTTCTCTTGGTTAGGCGTTAACACGTGTAGAGAGATTACACGATTGAAGTTAATGTAAGTTATCTGTAGTTGAAGATGACAGTTTGAGTTTTCATTTCCAGAAAGTGAAGAAAATTAACTAATTTTCCAGAAATAGTGATGCATATTTATGTTGTTGCTTAATATAAGGCCATGTTTGGTTTGCTCCTATTTGCTGAATTCATGAAATTTTGAAAATTGTTGTGATCATTAAATATTGAATCAAGAAACGTATAATTTGAGTAAAGAAGTTCCCAAAAGCTTGCTTCAACGGCACATTCTGATATTAATGCAAAATGATGAATCCCATGTGAATACTGCTTACCTTTATATTTAATTAGTGTCTGGTCTCAAGTCCATTTAAATGGATCCAACCATTAAGTTATGAAGTTTTTCGTATAAATAACAAGTTCGTTCTTAAACACTCGAACTCGAGACCTCTAGTTAAACTAGTATAACACTAAACCCGTAAACTACCTCTGTTGGTGGTGGAAAAGTAATTAATTGATGATAACCATGTTTCACTAGTTAAACATCAATTAATTAATTTCTTTTTTTTTTTTTTTCATTTGCAACGTACCATTTAAGATATGTTACCTAAATTAAGCAAGCTTTACGGCAACTTTTGTTTTATAGATTAAAGAAAAATTCTAATTCGAATCTTATTTGCATAAAATATTAATACTGATTTAATCAATTCAGCCCAGGTTAGCCTATACCTCTCCCAGATAAACTATTTTGTAGGACGATTATACATGTAATATTTCTAAATTAGGTGAAAATGAAATTACAAATTTATCCTTCTAAATAAAAAAATTACTATATAATACCTGATTATTTAATAAATGGGTTAATCTTCCAAAAATGCCCTAGCTGAAACTCTCTATGGAGGTATTTTCGGAAATTTTACATATTTAATGAAAACCTCAAGGACTATATAATAATTCTCAAGTTAAAGAGACCGTTTTGTAAATTCACTTAATTTTAAGGTATTGAGATGCAATTCTCCTATATTGTAATTATATAATTATAAGCAGTAGTCTTTAAGACTTTAACTATGAATATTTTTCCAATTAATAATATTTGAATTGACCATTGGATAATTATGGGCACCGTGACAATACATATTTGGGGTAAAATCCAAGAATGATGAGCGTTAACATTGATTTTTTTAACCTGGGGATTCAAAATAATGAGAGTAACAATCAGTTGACAGCAACAATACTAGTGGATTTGGATGTGGTCCTCTCTGAAAATCGATCGAGAGAGAGATTGTATATATCTCTGCACTTCTGCAGCATTATCATGAACCAGAAATTGAGAAAAGCTAGTAGTACTGTAAAACAAGTGAATCTCTTTATATGTTAACTGGAACATAAAAATAAAATAAACTGCTGCAAACTCTTTGGTTTCCAGAAATTTAACAATGCCAAAATTTGAAACAAATGAAAACTGCCATATGGCATCACTTTTCTTCTGATCGATGCTGTGTAAAAGTTTTTTTGTTTTTGTTTTTTGAAAAGGGTTAATTACATTTTGCCACCCGAAATATCGGGTATTTTACATTTTAGAACTCGAAGTTTATAAATTTACCGGTTACAATCTAAACTTTCGCCTTGTTCCAGTTTTTGTATTTTTTTTTAAGGGTGATCTTATCTTTTATTCTAGGCTAGCTGGATTTTATATTAATTTTGGGGTCTTTTTCTGTCCAAGAGTTTGAGTAAAAACCAAAAAATTAAAAATATTCTCTTGGGCTTTGGGAGGGAATGTTGCTGGAATGGCATCAAATAGTGGTGGTCCTTAATTCATTCTCATATTCATTTGTAAAATAAATTTAATAAACATTTCGATTTAAAATATGAAATATTTGAATAATACCAAGAAAAATACTGTAAATTAATTTACAAGTGGATAGGATTTCAATCAGAAGATTTTTAATAGCTATATATCGTTCTGATGAGGACCTCGCTAGCTCATGGGTATGGGTACTTACTATACGTGACAACAAATGTGTTTAAAAGCTAAATTCAAGTGCTTTTTTAATCCAGAAATGTTACATATATATCATCCATCTTCGAATCACACATATATAATGGTAATATATATTGAGATGGCAATGGGGCTGATTTGAGAGGTTGATGTAATAGTACTGGACCCAAATGCCCTAAATCCACCTACATTTTAGCCCCACCATATCCCTAAATCAAACCTGAACGAATAGTCAAATAATTATAATTACATTCGTTATGAGTTTCATAAAAAAAAAATACCCAAGTGTATTAGGTTTTTACCAAATTTTTAATTGAATATTCCTTTAAAATCCTAAAAATTGGGTATTTTTTGTAATTATAGAACTCATGTGGGGTGTAAGTATAATTATTTGACTTAAAGGGTCGGTCATGACTTATTGTTTAGCAAACTCACATGGATCTAAATGTAATTAATTATCCCTAATCTTTAATCCATCAAATTGACGAGTCCTTATTTGCATTTGCAGTTTTATACACTAGTGTTAATTTGGCTAGAAACTCAAAAGAGTTAGACTGATAAAATCAATAATTGCAAAAGTACTAAAAAGAAACTCTAGTATTATAATTTTATGGGCTTTATCGCAAATTTCATCCCGTAATTATTGTCTAATGACAAAATAGGATCATCCATATTTTTTGTGGCAATTTAAGAACCGCTGCCTTTTAAATTTAGCAATTTAATGGCAAATTTAACACGAAATTTTAAAATATGTCAAGAATTTGTCATGTGAGGTGCACATGTATTGTAGAATATTGAAATTTTCAGGTGAGACGGTACATGTTGGCCAAAATTTGGCTCGACAGTCAACATATTAAGATTTATGAAATTTAATTAATACTTACTAGTAAATATGGCTCACCAGATGCGTGTGCCCAATAAATATAAATTATAAATTTATAAAATAATAAAATTTAAATACGATAAAATTATAAAATATGTCTAAATTATTTTTAATATATACTTTTAAAGTATGATAAGTTAAAATTTATTTTTATAATTCGAATTTAGAAAGAACCTAAAAAAAGAAAGAAATAAAGAGAGAGAAAATAGAAAAAAAATAATAGTACAGATAAATTGTGAGCCAAACGAATTGATAACAATTGCCAAGGCTGTAACTCTTAAGCCCAATAATTGTATAATATTACAATTTGGCCCAAAAATATTAGAGCAGCAATTTCATGGAGACATCCAGCACAAAATGCTCCACTCTTTATGCCATTTCTCCCTGAAATCGAGCACGTAAAATACTTTAAACTAATCCATTGAAACTTATTTTATTTGTAATCAAACAAATTTTCAATCTTTTGATGTTTTAATATGTTTCAAACAGCTAGGTAGTAATTGACATCAATCTCAGAGCTGCTTCAAGATTCTTGTCTGAACTGCGAACCTTCTAAACCTTGTGCTGCTGCAATTTTTTTAAAACATAGCATATGTTGAAGTTGAAAACCATGTAAAAAGAGAGTACAATAAAATAAAAATAGTTGGATTAGGTTGAAATGTGTGAAATAATATATGTATTGCAAAGATTTATGAATCCCCAGATTAATATTTGAATAATGTCATAAATTATCAGGCAGTCAAAAGTACTAATTAGTCTCAGCAGGAAATTCATAATCAATCCATTGCTCTATATGTTTAAAGAATTCATTAGTTACGCTTTTCATTCAACGAATCTTCAAATGATAGTGCTTGTAAAGTGTTGATCTCCATAAAGTATTTTTTTTTTTTCAAATAATATTTATATGGGTCGAGACTCATCTTAATATTAAGGGGCAAAATTCTCCCTACTAATGGCAGCTGCATTCTCAGGTACTCGAACTTGAAACCTCTAATTAAGCTAGAATAACGCCGAACGACTAAACCACTTGGCGGTTATAATCTTCATGATATTATTATATTTCAGTCGTCATTAATTATATATCAGACGACTACTTAGATTAACCAGCGTATTTTCTTCAAATTCTCGTTGAAATTAAAATTAAAACAAATAATAAATTCAAACTCTTCAAAATTTGTACTGCCTACAAGAAATGTAAATTAATAAGCAACTTCAACCCAAAGAAAATGTGAAAAAAAATATTATCGAGACTAGGAAGACAAATTAGTTGCCACATATACATATAGTTGAAACTAGAAAATTAAGACAAATTACATTGAGATTTTCAAGTTGATCCGAGACAGGCAAATCCCTATGGGTCATCATCAATGCCCGCAGGCCTTAACTTGTCAAATACATTGAGCAAAGCGTACTTAAAACATTTCGTTGAATTGGGTCATCTCATCTCCAGAAAATGTGTAATTAATGAGGTTTTCATTTCCGAGAAAATTAATTATTTATTCTCCTGATAATATTAATGACCGTTTTCCAATGTCTGTGCTGTTTGGAGCAATTAATACAACTCTGAGATGGGCCGAGGCCCACTAAGGGTTATTGATGCCTATAAATAAATAAATCCCATCACTTGAATTAACTTAATGTAGATTCACAATATTGAATTTTTCTTTTTCTTTAAAAAAAACAAGAATTATCATAGAGACATGAAAGTTGCTTTATTGAATTATTTATTATTCATCAAAAATAATATTGAGTTATTTACTCTTGGAAATGAAGTAGACCTGAAAGCAAATTAAATGGGCCTTGATGAGACATTTAAGATTGGTGGCCCAACCCGCTAGTATAATTAACATAATCGATTAAAATCTGAGGGGTATTTGTAAGATTTTCAGGGGTATTACATAAATATTTTTATTATTTAATTGAGGTACTTGTAAGGTTTTAGTTTACCGGAGGAATATCTGTAAGGTTTCAATATTTCCATGATTTTTCGGATTTAATTTTAAACAAACCTTAAGGAAACGTTTACTTTGGGATTTATAGGCCATTAACCCTCAAAATTAACAGGTAGTGAATGTTTACTTCATTTGTCAGGGTGCCCGAATTAAACCAACTGACCCGGAAATTTCTTCACTATTCAATCCGAAAATAGCAACTCAATTTCAGAGGTGTTACATAACCAACCCTAAAGTATTAAGTACTGACCAAACTTACAAAAGCTTACAGTAAACATCTTTATATGCCATATAGCATGTAAAGTATCCATAGTTATATAATCTGACTTGGGGTACTAATGGCCAAAGTAAACGATGGATCCCTAAGGGTTTTTGTGTAATTATCCGAAAAAATCACCTTTCACATGTTCAAATATTAGGATATCATTCATCATTGTTTGTTATACAGCTTGTTGCGTGAACTAACAGATCCATATACAAGAAAGATTTCATGGCTTTTTCGCTTCAGTACTATTCATGCTTGAATTTCTGGTTCTGGGTAGGCAGATATGAGACAGCTTATTAAAGGAAAGCGTACCCGAATTCAGGTTTTCATAAATCGTTGTCACGATTCTTTCATGACTGTCAAAATTAATGATCAAGATCATGTGAAGTGAAAATTCGATCCTGTACACATTACAATGACTCAGTATGCAGTGATAATTGATATGAGATTTAAATATTTAATTAGTAATTTTTCTTCTGGGGATTGGCGACGAAAATGACTCAACCATGGCTCAATTTCCAGTGTGTTAGAGATTGAATCAGATATTATTTTACAAACTTTAGCATGCATCATCAGAAGTGCTTTTGGTTATTGTCCACAACTTTATCAACATGAAAATCACAAATTTTCTTATTTTGGTTCCAACAAGGTGGCTCTTCACCAAGCTAAAAATATGCTCTTTATTTGGAATATCAAAAGCAAAATATAGATATATATGGTTAAATTCGTAGATATTGTTCGAGCATAGCTTAATGTGGTTTGTACATTTAGTGCATTTATAGAGTATGATGTCCTAACTTGTGAACCTTTTAAGATCTTGATGTGCAAAGAAAGGTTTAGTCAAATAATTACATTTACAGTGTCACGCTCCGAACCCGCGAGCTCGTTGGACGTGAGAATAGGCTTCGAACCCAATGAGTGTAACTTTAAATGGAGCCTAAACTATTGCACCAAAAGGATATCATTTAATTACATTTGAATTCTAACTTATAAACTAAATATTTTCTCTTTCCTTTTTCGACGTGGGACAAAGTCCAGGGGATCTACATATATACACTGTGCAGGAATTTCATTAATTACGAAAGACACCCAAGTATTCTAAATCAAAGTTTTAATAGAATATTATGTCAAAACCCTAATTACAGCTGGGTGTCTTTTGTAATTTACAAAACCCATCTCATGTTGAATAAAAACAGGATTGAAGCAACTGGGGTTTACATGTCCCCATGATAGGATCATATTGTAATTTTGTTAATTGGATTTCTCTTTTACAAGAATTGACACAACAAAAAGATTTGTACAACTAATAATTTGAAGCCTCAGATTTACACCATGTATCTAAAATTATGTCCAATACTTAGGAAACAAGATGGGGTTTCATCTTCATCTGATTTGCTAAAAAGTTATGTGATAAGAATTGAACTATCATTTCAATAAAGTGGTGGTATTTGTCAACTTTTTTTGTTTTTCTATTTCTCTCTTTTTATTGACACTGATTAAGCAACTACTGATTTAAGTATATAGTTTTAGGGCCGAAATGTTGGCACAGAAGCATGTAAAATGGACATCTATTTGATTGGGTGCAGTGACTGGTCAGTCGGAAAGTAGCTTTAATTTTCATATATATTATGTATATGATGTTTGTGTACTTGAAAATATAGGGTATTACTGTAAGAAAATTGTAGATTTTGTCCCATAAATTAATTTATTCGCTAATTTCATCCTAATAATTTTACAATTTACAATATTTGTTTTATAATTTTTCGTAAATATGGTCAATGATGCACATTTATCTTAGTTTTTGGACGGAATAAACACGTGCAGCGTGCATGCACATTAGTTCTGCAAATTGGGAGGAAAAATTACACAATCAAAGTCTGTTTTTGAGGGAAAAAATTGATTTATGTTAACATTTTATGGGAAAATTAACCCTTGAAGTCACATATATTTCCTTCTAAATCAGATATTGATGGTGAATTTTTCCTCCAATTTGAAGAACTAACGTGCACTTACGATGTACGTGCTTATTCCGTCCAAAAACTAACCGAAATTGCCATGCATATGAGACCATATTTACAAAAAACTATACTCTACGGGACAAATATTATTGCAAATTGTGAAACTATTGAAACGAAATTAACAAATGAACCATTTTATAGGAAATCTAGATTTTTGTCGGCCATACTCCTCAGAATATCTTTTTATCTTAAACAAAAATGTGAAACTATATGAACTGATTCATAAAAACCCACAAAAGGATCATCTATTATTTCCTTTTTCCAGCAAATTTCCGACCCAAAATTGTATCCGATGCCTTCGACTTTTCCTGTTAATTCTGTTAAGGAAGGAACAACTAAGATGTTTTTCTGTGGTCACAACAAAAGATGTCTCCCACTAACACACTATTTCACATGCACTTATGGTTTTTTTCCGTCTTCTTTACAAAATTCCATGCCATTTGTTTGATAGGATTATAGGAACAACAAAATACTCCCAACCCAAGATACAACAAAATTACTGCAATTATTTCGGCTCATATACACACAAAATACAATCATTTCATCCGGGATTCCAACAAAATAAGTATTCATTGCGAAGATGCATTTTTTTTTTTTTTTTTACTTTTCTTAAATTTGAGAGTTAATTACATTTCGACTTCCTCTGAAGTAGAAAAATTATGATTTTGTACTCTTGAGTCTTGAGTTAGTCAAAATTACCGGATACCCACTTCGAGAATATGTAATTACCAGAATTCCACAAATTACCCAGAGATCCTTCTAAATAGTTGTGAAATTTCATTATTGCCCTTCAAATCCTAGTTTTACTGAAATACACCTGTTTTCTTGGTTAACAAAATTACACATAACTCCTAACAGAAGTACGAATATATTACATATATACACCTCCCTTCTCTAAAATCGTCTTCACATGGATATTGGGTCGTGTAGAGTTGATTACGAAGTTTTTGTAGTTACATATATTCGGATGTGGATGCATGTCGGGTAATTTTAACTAACTTAGAAGTATTAAACTGTAAAATATTGACTTATATTAGAAGGTGTCCAAATGTAATAAACCCAAAATTTTATACATGAATAGGTAGTTATTCAAATTAAATTGTATTAATACTAGTAATTGATTGAGGCTGAGGGGGGTAAATGCATAGCTGGAGAGTGGAGTTATTATTCATGATCATTTCATCTCTGTTAACAATAGTACTGAAGTGCAGTACTGTATATTTTCCATTTCCAAGAACGAGTTGACTTGAGAGGCTATGTATATATAGCTACAGAGTGGCCAAAAATAACTGAGGATGGACAGTAAATATTATTGCATCATGAACTATGATTACATATACTGAAGCAGCTATACATCACATCATCACTAATTATAACAAGACCTTTCAGTCAGAATAAGCATGAAAATATTAATTTCTTACATCAAATTCTTAAATTGATTGGACATTAGAATACCAAAAACTGTAATAATTTTTAGTCGAAATATTTGATGTTTAATAAGTCAGCTGCGATGCACACATATAAACCCGGAAATATAAATATAAGATCCGATGAATACGGGAATACAGATTTTTCTAACATACTTTTTAGATGAGTATCCGACGATATAATACTGTGATTTTTTTAGCAGATATTGTTTGTATATCCCGATTATCGGTATTATTATGATATATATTATATATATATATCTTTGAAATATCTACAAATAAATGTAAGAAAAGGCAAAAGAATATATTTCTTGTCATTACGCTCATGTATTAATATTTGCCTGTGACAACTGATCTGCAGATACAATAACTACATATGTTCATTAAATTTGAAGGTGCTATCAATTGACTGGTACAAAATACTAAAGAGAGATAATTAGAGGGACCAAATTGCAAAGGAATCAAGAACAATCAAAGCAACCAAAACCCAATCATATTTTGACAAGTGTACAAAAGAAAAAGAAAGGCAATATTTTTACGTGCTGTTGGGTGAGGAGCACAAGTGGTGTTTAATTGTACTCGCACCAAATATTAATTGCCACATTGAATTGCATTAAAACACAGCTATCTGATCCCGTTTTAATTTATTAATATTTTATTTTAATTCAATATAAATATTTTCAAGTCCCAACGTCTATCTTTTCCCACCCAAGATCGAGAACTACATGAGCTGCAGAATCGGCAGGATTTTGACCAAAAAAAAAAAAATCATCTATGCTGATTAAGTGTTTATCAGCCCTAAAATTTGTCCTCATTTGAATTAAAAAAGAACACTGACCTTAGGACCACATATGAGAAAACAAAGATGGTAATTACTTCATTTGTGTCTTTTCTAGGCCCAAAATTAGGTGATAGTTAGTTTTACTAGGAAAGTAAATATATAGGAACATTGTTCTAAAATACCACCACACAAATTGACCTAATTTAACGGTTTTATAATTGATGAGGTCGTTTTTTGGTACGGGATCTGGATCGTCCACGTGGCCCAGACAAACAGTTGAATTTGTAGATGGGAGTTCGGCTATGACCTGAAAAGCACTAGCATGGGATTACTTTAGCCGGAGGGGGTTGTCTCCGGCGTAGCCTCTCCACTGAATTAAGTCAGTTTCGAATAGGATATTCGTCAAGAGAGAATGGAAGTCAAAGTCATTAACTCAAAGAGCTTACCTACCATAATAAATGATGGGGGTATTTATAGGGAGGCTTCCTACCTATCGGGTATGGCCTCGACCATGGGGCATTTAATGCCTGTGCCTCGGATCTGACTCATTCCCTGACAGGACTGATTGCCTGTCACTTCTGGAGATACAGAATACGGAAGGCAATCAGAGTAGATACGGCGCAATTAATGCGGCTGCTGCGGGGTCGACCGTGTAGGGATGGGACAGGTTCGAGCCTCCGTAGGTCGACCCTCGATCTACGTTCTAGGAGAATTAGCGAGTCGAATATCGATCCTCGAGCCTGAAGGGTTGACATATGGCACCCGGGAGGTTCTACATTGTAATGAAGGTCGGGGTATCAGGGCGAGCTATGGTCGACCCTCGAGCATGTTCTCGAGTCAAGCGTGGGTTGACCCGGGTTTAAATACACGTGGTGTTTTGACTCTTTTACGAGTGTGCCACGTGTATTCTCCAAGATATTCCCCATCACGAGTCCCCCAGGTTTCGGTTGAATTTATTCGACCGGGATCTGAAATCGACCATCACTTTGAAGCTCGGTCCACGTGGCCTCCTTTAATCGGGCCACGCACCCCCGCTTTACCGTTACACGCTACCGACAATAAAGTAGGTCGACCGTCAGTTCGTTCTCGGGAAGGCGCGCTTGATTCGTCAGCCTAATAAAGAGTAATTATGGCGACGTTCCGTATTCCGAGGCCTGACTACTATAAATAAGGGCCTAGCCCTTTCTCATTTCTTACGTTTTCTGAATATTCACTCCGAGCAGAAGCAATTTTAGCGAGAAAATCACAGGCGCAGGAATTTGTCTCGAGCGAAAACACCGTCCACACTTAGGTAATCCCCGACCCTCAACTCTTGCATTTTGTTTAAAACTATAAAAATGTCGGGAGCGTCTGAGGGATCGAGTGAGAGGTTGAGAGAGTATGAAGCCCGCTTCGACGTAGTCGACTTAGGGTTCGACACCGACTCAGAATCAGAGGTAGAGGTTACATCCCGTAGGGCCACGGGGCTTAACAAGAACAAGGGCGCATCCACCAGCGGTCGCGAGGAGACGACCATCGTCCGGCCGCGCGGTCGGGTCGCCGCTGCCTTGCCCCAGCGCTCGTACCGTGGGAGGACATCCGCCGCTCCGGAAAAGTCGGCGGGAGGGTCGAGAGATGCTGGGGTCGAGCCCCAACAGTCGGAGAAGGGAGCCCCTGCCCCCTATGACAGCATAGTGGGAGGGGTTTCTGAGGAGCAGTTCCTGAGGATCGTAGATCGGTTGAACCTGCCAGCGCCGTATTTGATTCGAGTGGCGACGAAGAACGACGTCCTGGGCAGGCAAGCTCACGGGGAGATAGCCGTTAATTATAATGCGGTCATGAACGGCTTCCGCCTGGTCGGGAATACTCAGTACACTAGCCTGTTCCGAGGTTTGCGGGTCTGCCCGAGCCAGATGACTGCCAACTGCTTCTCCCTCATCTCCTGCTTCTTTGTTTTGATGAGGATCCTGAGGCTCGAGCCGACGCGGGCTCGATTCTTTCAGATGTTCACCCTCTCCGCTTCTTCCCCTTCAGGCGAGGGTTTCTACAGCTTATCCCAGAAGAGGGGTAAGAAGATATTCTCCATTCCCACATCCTCTCACGGCGACCAGTGGAAAGCCGAGTTTGTGGTCGTCCAACACCCGGATGGCTTTCTCATCCCGACCCAATGGGAAGACAATAGGCCTCCGACCCTCCGACCCTCAAAGGATGAGGACCTCGAGGAGTCGATTGAATTGATCATGGAGTTCCTGGGTCGGGAGGTTTGTACCGACCAAGTCCTGCTCGACTGTAGGACTTTCTGTTGCGAAGAGAATCTAGCGGCCGTGGGTATAGGGTGCGGGAGAGTGCGAGAGGGATTTGTCCTGGGTATATGTCTTTTTCTTTTGTTTCTTTTCCTTAAGCTAATCATATGTTTCTCCTTTCTAACTGTTTCTGATCGAGTTGATGTTTTTTGCAGATACCAACATCCTCATGGCCTCCGGGACTTCTTTCCTTCAAAGCTTGGGCAAGGCTATGTTGCCCGAACACGAGAAGCTGGCCGAGGAGAAGCTGGCCGAGCTCAACGAGGCCGTCCAGAGTCGGCCCGAGCTTCCCGCAGTCGAGCCTGCTATCCTCGGCGCGGATACGGGAGCGGGTTTGTCGCTACCCCGCCATGGCCCCGGACTCGGCAAGGGGCTATTCAAGAGGCCCTCGGAAGGGTCCAGCCGAGCGGTCGACCCCGCCCTGGTCGACCTAGAGGAAGAAGAAGCGGAGGCCGAGCCTCTGACCCGAAAGAGACCGGCTCCCAGGCCAACCCGCAAACCCGCTCCACAATCCAAAAAGATGAAGGGCAAAGGGTCGACTAGTGAGCCGACGGACGACTCGGGCTCCGAGACGAGCGTCGAGTTTATGACGCGCCGCATAAGGGATTACCTCCCCGTGGCCGAGCCTCACTTCCCGGGAGGGGTCCCGGAGCTAGTCGAGGGGCAACCCCGATCCCTTCTCAACGCGGGCTCGGATTTTGAGGCCGTCAGGGCCATCTGGCGATCGGTGGCGACCGAGCCCGACCACAGGCGCATGGCCGAATGGTCGCTAGAGACCTTCGAGCGTAACCTCGCCACCGCCTTCATTTCAGTAAGTCACTATCGTATTTCGCTTCAAGTTTCTTTACTCGATTTTGAACTAATCCACCTTTTTTGTGTCGACCTTGCAGCGCACTGCTCCGATCGCGCATGGCCTAGTGCAATACGCCAAGGCCCTCCGGTCGAGGAAGCAATTTTACAAGCGGCGGTGGGTCGACCTCAAGAAAGAGGTCGAGGAGCAAAAGGTGGGCGACTGGAAGAGGCAAGCCCAAGGATTTCAGCAGTCCGCCCAACTGCTGGAATCGGAGAACAAGAAGCTCAAGGAGAGGGAGATCGAGCTTCTGGCGGCGGTCGAGGAGCGAACCCTCGAGGTCTCCAGGCTCGAGGGGGAGGCTCGATCCCTCAGGCTCGAGGCCCAAGAGGGTTTCGTTAAGGGGCAGGCTGCTGGTCGGGCGGCCGTCGAGCAGGAGATGGAGGCCAAGTATCGCGGCAAGGCTCGGGGCTTCCTCAAAAAGGCTCAGATGGCAATGGGGCGATGGGCTGTGAAAAAATTCGCGGAGGGGCCCATGTTCGAGAAGTCCAGCGCCATTAAGGCGTTTGACGATTTCAAGGAAGGCCATGCGCTCTGCCTGGCCCAGTTACAGGCCCAGAATCTGATTGTCCCAGGCGCTGATCTCTCCAGGGTCGGGATAACCGCAGACGACCCTCGTCCTCAGAAGGAGGTGGCCCCCGACGCTGAGGCTCAAGCGGTAGTGACGAAGACTACCGTCGAAACGTCCGATCCCGACCAGCATCCATATGGCTTTGTGGTCCAAAGGCTCCTTGCCGAAATCATGAAGAAGCCATACGACGGGAAGGACGAACCGCTGGAGCCTTCCATGGATCTCCTATTCCCCTCGGTAGATCCAAATGAGGCCGAGCCTGCATGGTCTGCGGCGGAGCTCGAGTGGTTGAGCTCTCTGGTGCTCGAGCCTGGCCCGAGCAAGTCGACTGCCCCTGCCGATCCTTGAGCCCCCTTTTCTCATTTTTTCAATTGTAATAGGATTCCCTCCTCGAGCAGTAGGCTCGAGCCTTGTAATAGCATTTTGATTTTTTAATGAAATTTAATACTTTACATTTCACTCGAGTCTTTGCTTTACATACTGCCACTTAATCTCTGCTTTATATGTTAAAAACTTAATTCCAACCAAGGGTTCGGGCTCGAGTTTCATGCTCGAGCTTTGTTTATCAAATTTCACTCGAATCCTTGCTCTACTTGTTGAAACTTAATTCCAACCGAGGGTTCGGGCTCGAGTTCCCGGCTTCCTGGGGTGGAGCGTAACTTCCATACGGAGCCGTTGCAACATTGGGGGGCTCAAGTTTTACGCTCGAGTCCCCAGCTCCTTTTCTGAAGCGTAGCCTTAACAAAGGGTTGCCGACTTTGTGGGCTCGAGTTTTACGCTCGAGTCCCCAACTCCCCTGTTGAAGCAGAGCTTCAAACGAAGGGTTGTTTGTGAACTTCGTGGGCTCGAGTTTTACGCTCGAGTCCCCAACTTCCTTGCTGAAGCGTAGCTTCAAACTAAGGGTTGTTTGAACTGCGTGGGCTCGAGTTTTACGCTCGAGTCCCCAGCTTCGTTGTTGAAATGCTGATTAACTATAGATGCTGCTAAAACAAGAATCCTTATGATGTATTCAACACAAGCATAGCTATTACATGTAGGGCCCTTCGAGGGGAGTTACATAATCAAATCCCGTAAGGATCGGTTCTAAGGATAATACAATTTTAAATTGTAGGCATTCCATGGTCGAGGCAACTCCTCGGATTCCGAGCCTAAGGTTTCCAGCCTATATGCGTTGTTTTTGGCGATCCGTGCAACACGGTACGGTCCATCCCATTTTTCCTCGAGCTTCTTAACTTTCCTCGACCCTTCAACCTTTTTTAGGACTAGATCGCCCACTTGAAAGCTTAAGGGTCGAACGTTTTTGTTGTAGCTTCGAGCGGCCGCCGCCTTTTGTTGCTGCATTCGCCCCAACGCCCGATGGCGCTTCTCCTCAATAAGATCTAGCTCGAGCGCTCGCCCTTCGTTGTTTTGAGCTAACTGGAAGTGTGAGACTCGAGCAGTCTCGTGGAGCAACTCCGTGGGAATCAAGGCTTCCGATCCATAGACGAGAGCAAATGGGGTCTCGCCTGTGGCGGTCCGCGGGGTGGTCCTGTAGGCCCATAAAACCTCATCAAGCTCGTCTGCCCACGCCTTCCTTTTGGCGTCGAGTCGAGCGCTGAGACTTCGGAGGATGGTGCGATTGGTCACCTCCGCCTGCCCATTTGCTTGTGGGTATCCGACCGACGAAAATCGCTGATCGATCCCATGGTCCTTACACCATTCTTTCATGTCGTCGGCCCTGAATTGAGGCCCATTGTCGCAAATTAGGATTCGAGGCACTCCGAACCGACATACTATGTTCTTCCATATGAAGTTCTGGATGACCTTAGAGGTCGTCTTCCTGACGGCTATTGCCTCGACCCACTTGGAGAAGTACTCGCAGGCCACGATGCAATATTCAGCCTGCCGCACGGTGGACGTCGGGAGTGGCCCCACTATGTCGATCCCCCATTGATCAAATGGCCATGAAACATCGATGGCTATCATTTCCGCGGCGTGCTTGTGGGAATAATTTCCTGTTTTTTGGCATTTGACGCAACGCCTGGAACATCTTTCGGCGTCTCTCTCGAGGGTCGGCCAAAAGTAACCAGCTCGTGTTACTTTTCTAGCCAGAGATCGGCCTCCCGCATGGTTACCGCAACTTCCTGCGTGGATCTCGTAGAGAACCTCTTCAACTTGCGAGGGTCGGAGACACCTCATCGGGGGTCGGCGGTTACCTCGTTTGTAGAGTCGACCCTCGGGATCGAGGGTATATCTTGTAGCCCGGTGACGTAATCGCCGAGCGGCGCTTCGATCCTGTGGCAGCACTCCGTCTCTTAGATATAGCACGATTTCATCGAGCCAGCAGGGCTCTTCGGGGTCGATCGTGATTATAGCTGACTCGGGCCCGTCGATGGCTCGATGATTGGCGATTTTGAAGGTGATTTCGCGTTCCTCGGTGCCCTTAAGGCCATTGGCAAGCTTGGACAACACGTCGGCCCTCGTGTTCTCCTCCCTGGGCACTTGGTTGATCGCGAAGCTGGTGAGCTGGGCTGTTAGCTTGCGCACCGTCTCCAGGTATCGGATCATGTTTTCCTCTCGGGCCTCGTAGAGTCCTTGGACTTGGTGTGCGACGAGTTGCGAATCGGTGATAACCGCGATCGACTTGGCCCCGCTTTCGAGTGCGGTTTTCAGTCCTGCGATGAGTGCTTCATACTCCGCTTCGTTATTGGTGACTCGAAAGTTCAGACCGATGGCAAAGTCTAGATCCAACCCATCCGGGTTTGTCAGAGAGATCCCCGCGCCCCCACCCTGGGCGGTCGACGAACCGTCGACCTTCAGGAGCCAATGAGTATTCTTGCTTTTAGGTGTCTTTGCCCTGGTTGTTTTCTCGACCAGAAAGTCTGCGAGGACTTGAGCTTGTATGGCGACCCTGGGTTGGAAAGTGATATCAAATTGCCCGAGCTCAATAGCCCACTTGATCAGTCGACCCGAGCTATCTGGTTTTGCCATCACCTGCTTCAGCGGTTGGTCGGTCAGGACGACGATCTCGTGCGCTTGAAAATATGGGCGTAGCTTCCTTGAAGAGACCACCAAGGCAAGCGCAAACTTCTCGATCTCCAGGTATCGAGTCTCTGCCCCGTGAAGGATCTTGCTTACATAATATACCGGGAGGTGTTTCCGATCCCTGATGGTTACTAGAACCGAGCTTATGGTTTCGTCTGAGACGGCGAGGTAGAGATAGAGTATCTCCCCTTGCTCGGGTTTGGCGATCAGCGGAGCGGATGCCAGGTATCTCTTCATTTCTTCAAAGGCTCGGTCGCACTCCTCCGTCCACTCGAACCTTTTCACATCTCTCAATATTTTGAAGAAGGGCAAATTACGCTCGGCCGATCGAGATATGAACCTGTTAAGTGCTACGATTCGCCCGACCAATTGCTGGACCCCCCTGATGGTTTCTGGTCGGGGTATGTTAATAACGGCCGCGATTTTTTCCGGGTTGGCCTCGATCCCTCGTTGGCTTACCATATATCCCAAAAACTTTCCTCCTTTAACCCCGAACACACATTTCAGGGGATTGAGCTTGAGGCGATGTTTTCTTATCAAGGCAAACATCTCGCTAAGGTCGTTTTGATGATTTTCCGCCTTTAAACTCTTGACGATCATGTCGTCCACATATACTTCCACCGTTTTTCCAATCAAGGGATCAAAGATCAGGTTAACCAGCCTTTGATAGGTAGCTCCTGCGTTCTTGAGCCCGAATGGCATAACTTTGAAGCAATATATCCCCTTGACAACGATGAACGCCGTGTGTTTTTGGTCTTGGGGAGCCATCCTAATCTGATAATACCCTTGGAAGGCATCCATCATGCTCATCAGCTCGCATCCGGCGGTCGAGTCGACCAGTTGGTCGATCCGGGGAAGAGGGTAAGGGTCCTTAGGACACGCCCGATTTAGGTCAGTGAAGTCGTTGCACATCCTCCATTTGCCTCCTGTCTTGGCCACGAGGACCACATTGCATAGCCAATCGACGTATTTTTCTGGAGTGATATACCCGGCATCGAGCAATTTGTTGACTTCATCTTCGATGATCGAATTACGGACGACACTTTGGGTCCTTAATCTTTGTTTTATGGGTTTGAAGGCGGGGTCGATGTTTAGGTAGTGCGAAATTATCCTTGGGTCGACCCCCTCCAGATCTTTGGCCTTCCAGGCGATGACGTCCGCATTCTCCTGTAGGAAGATGGTGAGGCACTCCAACTGTTTTCCCTCGAGACTCGCTCCGACCCTGGTGGTTTTTTCTCGATCCTGAGGGTCGAGTTGGACCAACCGAGTGTCCTCGGCTGCTGACAGCCGGGACTCGTCCACCTTCCTTTTCTTTCGAGCTTCCTGAGTACTCATTTTAGAGCGCGAGGCCCCATCCCCTTCGGGGTCGGGGATCATTTCGTCATCATCTGCATCATCCATGATGAGATCGCCAGGCTTAAGCACGTCTTCTGTGGGGAGTCGAGCCTCGTTGGCAATTGCGTAGCAAGCCCAAGACTCGGCTAAGTCACAGCATACTTCCCCGATCCCGTAGGGAGTCGGGAGTTTGATCTTTTGGTGGTAGGTCGAGATAACGGCCTTGAAGTCAATGAGGCCGGGTCGACCCAAAATCATGTTATACGGGAAGTCAGGGATGTCAACGACGACCCAGTTAATCTCCATCGTCGTTCGAGCGGGATGGACGCCCATGGAAGTGAGCATTTTAATCTGGCCTTTTGGGGCGATGATCGAGCCTCCAAAGCCTTTGAGGGTTGTTTTTACTGGTTCATATCTTAATTTACTCAAATGCATTCGCTGAAGAGTCGAGTAAAGAACAATGTTTGAACTAGCTCCAGTATCAACCAAACATTTACTTACAGCGTAGTTTGCAATATCTAAAGTTACCACCATCGGACAACTCGGCGTTACGCCGTCCCGATGGGGATCTAGATGAAAGTCCCTATCGCTGAAAGCCACCTCTTTTTGCTTCCATTCTTCTCCGGGCCCTACTTGCAGCACTTCGTGGGGGCCATGGAGGCTGGTTTGAGCGCGGCGAATCCCTCTCTTTCGGGATGTCCTGGTATCTCCCCCATCGGGGCCCCCCACGATCATATCGATTCGACCGTGGGTTGGCGCGTTCGGAATCGTGTTAGGGGAGATAGCTTGTTTTCCATCCCGTTGATTCCGTTTGGGCGGGGGCGATCGAGACCTAGACCTCGACCGTCTGTCTTCATTCTCATTGCAGCGCCGCTCACGCCCCCGATCCCTATTCCTCTTCAATCTCTTGACGAACTCGGCAAGATGCCCCCCTTGGATGAGCCTATCGACCTCATCCTTCAGTTGGTTACAGTCGTTTGTATCATGCCCCGGCTGATCGTGGAACTCACAGTATTTAGAGTCATCGATCTTCCGCAGGTTGAGCTTCAACTTCTTGGGGTAATTGAGGAGTTTCCCAGGGATTTTAGGGAGGATATCCCCTACAGCGCATATCAGGGGCTCGTATTTCTCCCGGTCGGGCCGCCGAACGCTCGAGCTTCCCTCGGGTCGAGCGCCGCTCTCTTGACGACCCTTATTCTTCCCTCGACTGGATGCAGGGGGACTTCGGTCTTCAGGGCCGCGAGACCGATTGTAGTAGTTGCTGTGAGCGGGGGCTCGACCAATGCTTCGCAGCATGGCTTGACCGTGATTCGCCCAGTAGCTCCCTTCAATCTCTTCATAGTCCATCCACTTCGTGGCACAGTCCTGGATGTCCCTCAGGCTGTTTATGGGAACTCGGCCAAGGATATCCTTGGTGAAGTCACGGCAGTGGCAGTTTTTCCCCAAGGCGCTGAGGACGACCGCCAGGTCCGGCGGTGCGACACGGACCAATTCTGCGTTGAACCGAGTGAAGTAATCCCGTAGGGACTCGCTCACTCCCTGGACTATGGAATCCAGTCGCGACACCCCAAGCCTATCTTGGATTAGGGGGGAGAAGTGGCCCTCGAGCGCTGTGGAGAGCTCGTCATAAGACCTTATTGAGGCGGGTGGCTGCCTGAGGAACCAGTCGAGCGCCGCCCCTTTGAAGGTGGTGGCAAGAACCTTGGCCCATGTGTGCGGAGTATGGGGGAACAGGTTCATTGACAGCTCGAAGCTGGTTATGTGGTCGCCGGGGTCGGTTTTCCCATCGTAGATGGGAAGGTCCCGGGGGATAGCGGTCGATCCTGGATCCTCGCTGCGGATCTCCTCTGTAAATGGCGACAGCCTTTGTCGCCTGCTCCGCGCGTTACGCTCGGGTTCCCAGTGCTCGTTACGAGCAACCTCACGTCGGGGGGGAAGTCTGTCCCTCAAATCCCCGAATGGTGGGACGCCGGCGTATTTGTTTGTTAACCTCTCCCTGGCCGGAAGTCGGGGAGGAGGGGGACGTCTAGCGTCCTGCTTGAGCCCGCCCGTAGGGCGGACCTGATGTGGATGTATAGGTCGGATAGGCTGTGAATATGCCCTCCGACGGATGGGAGGTGGGGGGACGTAGTCCCTTACATTGATTTGATCGTCGAATTCTTCTCGATCGTATTCATCATCATAGTAGCCCTCCTCAGGCTCGTTTTCTTGTTCGGCGACATGCGCCTTTTCTGGCCTCTGGACCGTGTGGCCGTTATTCTCATCTTCCCCCTCCGGGGAATGGTCAGCGGGATAACGCGGAGGTCGGGCAGCTTCGGGCCTGCGGCCCTCGTTCCCCCTTCCTGCGTGAGTCTGAGCTCGAGGGACAAGGGGAGGTCGAGATAGCCTATATTGTATGGGAGAGGGCTCAGTGACATTGACTGTGAGGGGGATCACCCTTATGGGCCTTCCCGCTTTGAGAGCCTGCCTAGCCTCTTCGTAGACCTGACTGGTGTACGCGGCTAGATCTTGGGCTGATGGTTGAGCAGGGAGTATGACTGCGGGTAGGTCCGCCCGTGAGATAGCGTCCTCTTCCACCTCGTTGAGAGGGTTTGCCCCCTGAGGTCGGTCGATTTCTTCCAGTCGGGCGGCGAAGGCCGCTTGTTCTTCAGCGGCGGCAGTGGCCCGATCAGCCTCGATTTGAGATCGAGTCCTGACGATGCTGTGGGTGCTTTTTGTTTTCTTGTTCACCATCGCTAACGCTCGATCGCTCTAAGGTCGAAAGTCTTTGTTCCCACAGACGGCGCCAAACTGATGAGGTCGTTTTTTGGTACGGGATCTGGATCGTCCACGTGGCCCAGACAAACAGTTGAATTTGTAGATGGGAGTTCGGCTATGACCTGAAAAGCACTAGCATGGGATTACTTTAGCCGGAGGGGGTTGTCTCCGGCGTAGCCTCTCCACTGAATTAAGTCAGTTTCGAATAGGATATTCGTCAAGAGAGAATGGAAGTCAAAGTCATTAACTCAAAGAGCTTTTTCTACCATAATAAATGATGGGGGTATTTATAGGGAGGCTTCCTACCTATCGGGTATGGCCTCAACGATGGGGCATTTAATGCCTGTGCCTCGGATCTGACTCATTCCCTGACAGGACTGATTGCCTGTCACTTCTGGAGATACAGAATACGGAAGGCAATCAGAGTAGATACGGCGCAATTAATGCGGCTGCTGCGGGGTCGACCGTGTAGGGATGGGACAGGTTCGAGCCTCCGTAGGTCGACCCTCGATCTACGTTCTAGGAGAATTAGCGAGTCGAATATCGATCCTCGAGCCTGAAGGGTTGACATATGACACCCGGGAGGTTCTACATTGTAATGAAGGTCGGGGTATCAGGGCGAGCTATGGTCGACCCTCGAGCATGTTCTCGAGTCAAGCGTGGGTTGACCCGGGTTTAGATACACGTGGTGTTTTGACTCTTTTACGAGTGTGCCACGTGTATTCTCCAAGATATTCCCCATCAATAATGGATAGAGAAAACCTTACAACTCATTAGTCCAATCCAGTTCAACTTTACATAAAGAGCGCCAAATTTTAATTATATTTGTGAATAATGAAAATTTTAACCATATTAAGATTTAAGAATAAACCTAGCTACACTGCTATAAAATTTCTTTAATTCTACACAATCTTTAGTTGACACTTACCAAAATGAAAATTACAGGTTGCAAGATGCAAGATGTTAGCTACATTGGAATTTGGTATTATGTTCTATAACTTCTAACCTTTACTCTTACCTTAATATTTCTCGAGATAAGTAGTGTTCAGAAAACTTAGTGGTTCATCAAATAATAATTTTACCAAAGTCTCGGATTCGAGTTAATGTGAAGAATTTTATATGTTAGAACTCTGACCCAACCAACTCGACTCTTATAAAGGTCATTTAGAAACAAAGTAAAAAGCAAAAAAACTTAGCTCTCTCCTAAGACTGCAGTAGAAAAAGGACCACTGCAGAAGGAAGAAGAAATGCAGAAAATCAGAAGTCAGAACCACCTCAAAAACGCTGTAATATTTTCCAGAAAAAGAGAAAAGACAAGGCATGCATAAAATTCCACATGTTCAACTTCTAAAACAGCCAAATCCAAACTACATTCACTAATAATATTATATAGTTAACAAATTAACTAGTACAAGATTACAATTTTCACAGAAGTTTTGACAATAACCCAACAACAATATACATTTGTTTTTTTGTTAAAATTAGGTAATATGTCAAAAAGGCTGTGAAAACCGAATCACTTCCTTAATTCTACTTCTACCCACTAATTAATTAATATAACATAATTAAAACATTAAAACCCAATTACTATATATTCGGGTCTATTTATCCTAATTAATATCCATACCCAAATACGTACTAAACTAGCCAGTTAAAGCAGCTAGGCACGAACCAAAGCTTTTATTAGAGCACGTGCACCAACTAGAAGTCACGTGACATCCACATCCCATGCAAGTTCGGCGACGAACCGGACCGGACTGAGTAGACCCCGTTCCAGATCTCCGTAAAAGCTCGGACAATAATCCCATGATAATACGGCGAATTAAGCTGTAAGAAGCAGTTTAGCAGCTCTTTCAGATCATCTTTGGAGTAAATCTCCCTCTCGAGTATCATCTGCAGCATCGACTGTCGGAAATCGAGATACGGGTCGTCGGAGTCTTTCTCCACCGCCACGCTGGCGCCTCCGATTTTGCCGAAGCCCTGGACGGCCCTCAGGCTCCTGATGTCGGAGTCCGTGTCGGAGGAGTAGCACGCCGGCGGGGTATCGACGGCGGAGGAGAACGTGGTGGTGGTGGTGTCCCAGGAGCTGGAGGAGGAGTACTGGCGGGGGTGGTTATTGTTTCCACCACCGCCGCCATGTTTGCGGTGGTGGGCGTGAGGGCGGCTGTGCCGCGGCCTCGGCTGGAAGACGGAGGAGAGCTTCGGACGGCGGCAGCTGCTGCTGCAACCCAAGTTCACGCTGACGCTGTTCAGAATGTACTTTTTCTTACTCGACATTGTTGAAGTTGGAAACGATGGATTTTTCTGTGTTTTTTAGTGTGAGTGAAATGCATTGGAGATGTCTCTCATATAAATTTCTTCATGTGAGCACCCATTTGTGGGGCCCATGATCATCTGCTAAATTCACAGCTTCTAGTTGATTTGACGGTTTTTCTATCTGGATTACATTGGAATAAAGCAAGATTGTGATTGGTTTGTCACGGCTGTGAATGACAAGCTGTCACTCTAAGCGTTGAAAGTCTTTTGTTTTTTATTTTAGCAAATTCTTATTATGGAGCAATGTGTATTGTGTAGGCGAGATACAAATATACATATAAAATTCTGCAGTATTTATACCAATTACCTTAAAACATATAATAGTAAAGGAGAAAATGGTTTTTAAAGAGGAAACTGACATTGACAGTAGGTATGATGACCTGGGGATCAATTAATTAAAGGAAAAATGTGAGCCATTGGATTCATAATCAATGGTCTAGATCTAATATTCATAATTACGAATCTTCCTTTTTGTCAGTTATCAGCATTTTATTAGATGGTTTGGAAGCTTAATCATGATTAATTATTAATTTTCGAGCTTTAGTTTGTCTTTTTTCATTCTTGCTTTTGCTGTTTTAGCCATTGCGCCATGGACGAGAAAAGCCACAGCTTTGCGCTTTCTCAGAAAAAGGGTTAGTCAATTATGAAAAGTATGTAATTCTAGACTTATTTCTTTGGAATGCAACAAAGTATATAGATTAACAAAATTGTACCTCTTTTTAATTGCGTTGATCGGTACTGAATATTAGATAGATTGGGATATTGGGATCTCAATAAATAAATAAGTTTATGCAAAAAAATAAATTATTAAATATATACATTGGTGTGTGTTAGATCCTTTAATTTTCAAAAGAGGTGTGTGTTAGATTGGGCACTTTGTAGACGAATTAAGTGGGCCAATACCCAATTCCAGTTCTCAGATTTGGGCCTAACGTTGTAATACTGTCAAACTTGGAGTTAAATGCCTACTGGGAATATGCCTACATGATATTGATTGCATAATATACCCAAACGCGAGCAATTTAATATTGGGCTGGGCGAATCAAAGTTGGCCCAACATCAATTTCAATTGAATTAATTTATAAATGGTCCGTGGAAATGGAATCATCCAATACGCTTTAAGTCTTTCTTAATTCTCAAGTCTAATATCCTAATTTATTAAAGATTGTTTTTTTTTTGGTCAGCTTAAAGATTGTTTATTGGATGAGTAGAACATATTATAATTTTGGGTAGCTTTCTAGTTTTCGACACAAATCTTGCCATATCATCTCATTTAGTCATTGTTGACTGTGTAATTATAAAACCAAATCTTCTTAGAATGATGCCACTAATGACGGCTTAGTTAGAAATAAAGCTTCCTAACTTCAATATGAAAAGGAAAAAAACTGCAATTTTTTAATTCTTTGAACTTTGAAGATAGACATTTAGTTGCGAGTGAGTTGAATTTGGAATTTGTTTAGTGGTCACTAATTCATACTTCTGGGTTCATTCTGGCTTCAATTTCTATTTTTTAAATTACTTTTGTAAATTAATTAATAGTAAAAGTGTTTTTTAGCTTATTTTTTTCAAACAGTTCCTATTTTACTATCATGTTTTTTTTCCCCCTAATTTTAACTTTTACTTTTAAGTTGTCCAAAAACAGTAGTGATTAAATTACCTAATTCACAATGTAATGCTTTATTTTGTAACAACTTTGAATACAGTGGCATGGTAGCTATTGACCGAAATGAAACTATAGCTACCGATAATCCAACATTCTAAAGTATATAAACAGTTGATGCCAGAATTTGGTTAAAGGTTGACCTAACTTAACAACTCATTTGTACTCGTAGCATTATTGTTGATACGTCCACACAATCATTCTTGCACAAATATTGGGAGATACCTCACATGGTTAAGTTTTTTGAAGAATAACGCTTGCATTAATCAAGAATAAAAACGACCAAATCCCGGCAAAACTCGGGAGTATCAGTGGAACTAATACCGGCTGAAATTGTATTTCTAATAAGGAATGAGCTACATAATTAACTTCTCTCTAAAAAAAATAAAATTAAAAGTCTGAAAGTGGCTAAAAAGATTGAATCTCCCCTAAATTGTTACCCAAAGCATGGTTAGGTTCATTGTACCAATTCATAGATTTTATGATTGGGTAAAAGATATTTTCTTGAAGATTAATTTACAGTGTTTTACAGCAGTGTCCCATCTTTATATTAATGTTTAGGGATTATTACATAAACCCCTTGAGTTTGGTTAAAAAATTTAAAAATCACTGAAACCTTACAAACATTCCTCTTTACAAATTGAAATCTTACAAATAAACCCCTTGAAACATAAAAATATATACATAATTCCTTGAAAAACTTTACAAATACCACTTTCAAAAGGTAAACATAAAGTTGCAAGGTTTCGAGGATGAAATTGTAAATTAACTGGGGCAAGTGAGTTTTTTGTAATTCACCCTAATATTTAATGTAATTTACTCTATTTTCATGTGAAGCATCTTGTATCACGATCCTTTTTGAGTTTTGAATAGTCTAAAAGTAAATACAGACTTCCTAATTTTAAAAATGGTACAGTTTTGTCAAATCCTAAATCACAACTAGATCAAAATATGTTTCCTCGTAACTTAACACCCAAACAAACAACAGTAGATAAGAACATGGCCTAGGTCAACTCAGTCCCAACTATTCTATCTTTCTGGATAATAATTAATTTTGCAGCCTCAATTTTGACCCTTTCCCTGTATAAGAACTTTCTTACATGCCCATTTAATGACAAAATTGCCCTTGTGAGCATTTTGGAAAAGACAAAATTACCCTTACCAGAAGAAATAACTGACGAAATCAATTTACGTGTAATATAATAAGGACGCGTCCATGCCAAGTAAACCCCCTCGTTTCCTCTCTCTTCAAAGCTTCATCAATCTTCACATTTTTTGTTCAATTCAAAACTCTCTCTCTTCTTTCTCTCTCTCTCTCTCTCTCTCTCTTATATATATATATAAACAGCAGATTGCAGACGCATTATAGATACACTCTCTCACGTTTATTATACAACTCAATATAACCAACTTTCATCATCATCATCATTCTGTGCTGTCTCTCTAGTTTCCGGATTTTAATTCGTCTTTCAGGAACCCAGAATTCAAAGATCCTTCTTTACTCAAAGGTAACCATGATTTCCGTATATTCTTATATACTTAAATATTGTTATTTTGCATCATCTTTGAGTAAAATTGTCGCCGTCATGATTTCATCTTCAACCTTTCGACACCTATATGTGGAGGATTATGATTCTTTTCTTCTCTGGAGTTTCTTCATAGATTCTACTTACAAATCTAGTGAAATTCTATGTTGAGAGTTTGCTTGCGGAATTAAATAACTGCACAATCATGAATGTTCCCTAATTTTCTCCTTTTCTGATCTCCAGAACATTGAGAGGCAATTATAGAGATGATCGCGGAATTGGTCACCAATAGTTTAGTGTAAGTCATCAAAGCAATTAATCCTCTCCCCTTTGTTAAATAGATTCTCTCTGTTTTTCTGCTTTTCTTTTCGTATATGTTTTTATCTTTTACTTTATTTTGAACTCCTTTTTTTAAAAAAATTTAAATGGGGTTTTTTTCATTGAAATTCTTATTAATCTTATAAATAATAATTGATTAATGTGTACTAATCGATGAATTCTGGATTGAGCAGATTGGTTCTTGGATATGCATATCCTGCATTTCAGTGTTTCAAAACTGTAGAGAAAAACAGAGTGGAAATCCCAGAACTCAGGTTTTGGTGTCAATATTGGTAAGCATTTTGATCTCTGACTTGAAACTTCTAATTATTGGTTATCTTTTTTTATTACAACTAATTACTATTAGGAAGCTTTGATCCAATCAATTGCTTGTGGAAATTAAGAATGTTTCTTTGATTAGGTATATCGGTCAACAAATGATTAAATTATTTAAATAATAATTTATCCTTTGATATGAACATGAAAGGTTAAAGATGAAACATGGCAAGCTTTTTAGTTGGTCTAAAATTAAATGAAGTAAACCCTTTAACTATTTACATGAAAATGACTCAATATAAATTTATTGCACTAAAAAACCCTATGTTAGCCGAAAATAGAAGGCAAAATCTTGTGAAAAATCCCGTATTAATTAATTTTCATATGTTCTTTTCAGGATAATAGTCGCTGTGATAACATGTCTCGAGAAAATTGGCGATGTATTTATTTCATGGTATGATTTCTATTCCCACATTATATTCTTTTCTATATGTATGTGTGTTTCATTCATGTAATTATGTATAACCTGATTTTTCCATAGGTTGCCAATGTATGGGGAGATGAAATTGGCTCTCTTTATCTACTTATGGTATCCTAAAACAAAGGTAAAATAACACCTCTAGAAATACTAGATTCACCACATTCTTGGTTTCATTTTGTCTTTTTATTGGCAGAAAAATAAAAATTTGAAATTTAAAAAAATTTGACTTTGTTGTGATAAAAATACAGGGGACAGGATATGTATATGAGACCTTGTTGAGACCGGTTGTGTCGAGGCATGAGACAGATATTGATAGAAGTTTGATAGAGTTTAGAGGAAGAGCTTGGAATTTAGCAATTTATTATTGGCATAACTGCACTGAACTTGGCTCAACAAAAATTCTTCAATTTCTTCAGTTTGTGGCTACTCAATCTGCAAGGGGCACACCACTCAGCTCTGAGGTATCTAAAAAGTTCAATTCAAATTTAGCCCCCAATTTTCTTTCCAAAAATTACTTTGATCATTTCCAAAATCTGATCATGTCTTTACTTAACCAACTGATTGCAGAATGACGCAATTCCACCTCCCAGTGGACCGCCTCCTTCAGCACCGCCAGCTCCGCCAAGTGGCAGCTCAGGAATATTCCGGAGGAACAAGGCCGACAAGCGGCGCCCATCTGCTCCGCCGTCCGGATCCTCTACTTTTTACTACAACCAAACACCTAAATCAGAGTCCATTAAAGTCGAGCTCCACAACCAAACTCAATACATTCGCCCTGAGGATGTCATTATTCAGGATTCGGATATTGGCGGTCGACCAGAAGATAAATCAGGGACCGACCATGATTTACAGGCTGCCAGGCTCAGACTCAGGCGATTCATAGATGGAAATTAGCTAATAATAGGAGGTGTGAAGAAAAAGCATACCAATGGAAAGGAGAAACACTTGTAAAAGACAGGATTGTATTCAACTTTCATATTTATTCATTTTTTTTTTCTTAGCCTTCATTTTCTCAAACCTTGCGGTCTAATCCAATTCTGCAATTACATCACACAAAACAAAAAAGTAAAAAAAATTCAGATTTCCTTGTGTATTAATAAAACCCAATCACTAGATAAAGGAATTTTCTAATGGTCACAAAGAGAACATTTTAGACCTTTGCAATCCGGAGCTCTGGATCGGGATAATCCGGAGTGTCCAATCGAGAGCCCGAATGATTTTCCTGCAAAAGAAATCGATGACGGCGGCGACGCGCGTCCACAGACTGTAGAAGAAGTTGCCGCCGGTGGAACCGGCAGAAGTTGACATAGGCTGGAGGTAGGCGGAGGCGGCCTGCTTAACAAGGCGGTTTCTGATGCGGATATCGGGTCGGGTCAGGGGTGTTTTGGGCCTGGGGGAGTTGACCGCGACTGATGGCAAAAGGTCCCTGAGCGAGCTGTAGCTGTGGGAGGGCGGTTTAATCGATAGCAACTCCAGATCATCGGATGAGTTATGGTTGGTCGAGATTGAGATGCAGTTCCGGCGGCGTAGAAGAGGACGGTCTTGGGATTTTAGCGGCGGAGGCAACACCATGTCCGTGGCGGCTAGAGAGATATGAGAGAGTGAGATTTGTGCTGTGAATGTTGTTTGTTTGTGTGTGGTGACCGTTGGCAGTGAGGAGTTTGGAGTGCTTATATTTTTGGTTGGGCTTCGGAGAAGCACAGATTCAATTATTGGCCTATGTTAGTCCAAGAAATGTTATACGGTTTGATTTTGTGGTCTAGTAGAATTTGTACCCTACCCTACTAATTAAAATTTAATAAATTCGATATTTGATATCTCAGTCATAGTATCCTATAAATTATAATTGGTGTGAAGAAGTTGTGAAAGTACTGTGCATAGAAGATTCGGCATAATATGCTAATATTTCCTGCCCAATTAAGAAAATCAGATATAATTGTATTGTGAAGACCCTATCGTTAATACTGGCCCACTATTTTGGGCTCCAGAAAACAACTATATATAGGAGGAAGATTTTGGTTCACTGCACCTCCTAATTTATCTACTTGTCTTTTATTATAAACCCAGACTGATTATTAAACTAGAATCTTATTATTAATTTAGATAGATTTTGATATGACACCATTTTGGATTGCACTTATAGGGCCCATGTTCTAGTGGGCCCATTTAGTCTGACCCGCCTTCGAGAAGTTCGGGATCACTGCTCGACCAAGACTACTCAAGTTCGGAAGTCACATCAACATATTGAGTTCGAGTAGAGCTCCCGGAGAAGGATCGACCTGGGGACCTTCTCGACCTACAAAGAAGGATCTAATACAATTTCTGACCTTCTCGATTAAACCTCTTCACATGCATCTAATACGCTGAAGGTTATTACCTACAAATATCCGTCAATGCAGTCACTGGCTAAGTATTCTAGAGTTTTCCTGGACAAACCTGGGTTAGTTCATCCTTAGCCTTTTTCATGTGCAGGTACAAGTGATTAGTCGACATTCGTTCTACCCAAAATCCAATAAGATCAGAATTGGTACTTATTTATTTTGTTATATTAACCGTTTATAGCTAAAAGTAGACTCTCATTTGTTTTATTAATACATGGGTACAGTAGTATTATTAACTATTAAGTGATATTAAAAAGTTTCTACTTGATTTTAGTAAACGCAGCATAATAGCCGGAAACAAACATGAAATTATATTTAAATATAACTATTACTATTTATCAAAGCGTAAACCAAACACGGCCTTAGTAAAAACTAAAAACCTTCGATATCAATCAGAAAGGGAATAAATTCAGAACGAGAAATCAAAATGGCGGGAACCCAATAGTCCCTCGTCCAAATCCCAAAGAAATTCCCAATCTTCATTTTCACTCTCGATTTCTATATACAATCCGCATACTTTAACAGTTACAGTTTTTACAGACAACGATTCTGAAGAGAAAAATGTATGGGAACAGCCCATTCGACGGTAACGCCGCCTTCTCCGGCGGCGGCTTCATGCCTTCTCAGGCTACCCAAACCGCCGATCCTGCCTTATCTCCGGCCAAGGTGCGCACATGGGACACAATTTTTGGAGCTTCATCAATACTACACTGCTTGTTTCCTAGCGTTTTCTATAAACCCTAAATGCGAATTTCGTACTGCGTTTTATAATTTATTTGCATCCCGAAAATTTAAGTTGCCAGAACTGTGACAAAAAAACGCTACTTTGCATTCCTTTTCTGTTTCTAACATTCTGTTTTGGGTTTTATTTGGCGAGCCATAATAATTTCTTTGCGGTTTCTTTGGGGCTTCACCCAGAATCGCGACGCTCAGGCTTTACTTCCACTGACGGTGAAGCAAATCAGTGAAGCTTTTCAAGCGAGTGATGACAAAGCGAATTTTCTAATTGACGGTGTTGATGTGAACAATGTTAGTAGTAATTCTTTTTGGAAAGTGAAAATACGATTGATGGTTATTCTTGGTTTCGATTATGACTAGTTGCTGCGGTTTTGATATTGGTTCTATGTTTAGGTGAAATTGGTGGGAATGTTGTATGATAAAACTGAGAGAGTGACTGATGTTTCATTTGTGCTCGATGATGGAACTGGTCGCATTGATTGCCACAGATGGTATGTTTTGCGTCCATTTTCTTAAATTTTATATGTGAATTAGTTGCTTCATGAAAGTTCAACTGCTTTTACCTCTGTGAATTTTAGGGTAAATGAAGCTATTGATACAAAGGAAATGGAGCTGCTCATGTAATACTCTTTCCAAATATATTTGACCCCTGTTTGGTTTATATTCCACCTTACTTGTTCTAACTTGTTTTCTTATACTGCTTACTTAGAAATGGCATGTATGTGAAGGTTCATGGGCACTTGAAGGGATTTCAAGGCAAAAAACAATTGATGGTGTACTCTGTCAGGTCCATCACTCAATTTGTTCACAAGAACTTTCTTCTTCTTTGATCACATTTTGCTGTTTTATCATGTTAACCGAGTTAGTATTTACATTTCATGTTTCCTCTTTCCTGTTCCTATATCTTTGTGACTCCATCCCTGCATAAGAAGTTTAATTAAATGTTGCTATTACTATCAGGCCTGTCATAGACTATAACGAGATTGCAAACCACTTTGCTGATTGTATATATGTCCACTGCCACAATACTAGAATACGGGTATGAAATAAACTGATTAAAATTGTCATAATATGTAGGGTGAATTACGTCTACTATCCATGAGGTTTTCCATAATTACAGTTTAGTCCCTCTATTTTCAGAAATTACAAAAGCCTCCTTGACATTTCATTTTATTACAATAATAAACTCCCTGAAACAATACAACATGAAGCCACATAATGCAAATAATCAGCCTACTTCAAGGAGTTTTTTGTAGTAATGTAAAATGTCCGTTTGTTTTGGTAATTTCTAAAAATAGAGGGACTAAATTGTAATTAACTAAAGCCTCATGGGTGAGAAATGTAATTCGCCCTATTATGTATAGACAGTGATTAAACAGCATTTTCTTGGTTTCTATTAAAGTTTTTTTCATCCTTTTTCCTTTATGTAGAAGGTACAGGATTCAAACCAAGTTCAAGGCCATATTCCAAATTCAGCTGTTAACACCCCTTCAAAAGGATTCCAAGCTACCCCTTCAAATCACGTAAGTTTAAACTAGTATATTCTGCTTTAAACTCAAAGTTATGATCCTTCCTAATCTCAATTGTTTAGATGATTTTTATCTATTTCTTATTTGTCCAGTTTTCTGTGCAATATAACGTGGATGGAGTCAGAGGCCTTGATAAAGTTGTCTTAAACTATTTGCAGCAGCCAGGATGCATGTAAGTTGTACTAAGGCGGGTGCTTACAAACTCTACTACTTTTGGAGAAGCTAAAGTTGTAAAAAAATGTAGTAGTGAAAACAGGAAGTATTTGGAGAAAAAAAAAAAAAACTGAAAAGCACAAAAAACTAGTTGAGTGTTTGGAAAAAAACATTAAGAAGCACTTTTACGACTCTCAAGAAACTTTTATTTATTTACAAAAATAATTGTGTTAGTGATTGATTGAACATTAGACCTTGATGAAGCTCTTTTAATGTTGCAGTAATCGAGAAAAAGGAGTCCATCGTAATGAACTTGCTCAACAACTAAATCTTCCCGACTACAAGATCTCGTAAGTCTGTTTCTTGACACACCACAAACCTGCATTCAATGTACTTCGCTCTTGAGCTATATATCCATTCTTGTTTTTTTTTTGGGTGCCTTGACAGAGAAGCAATTGAGTCTCTGGAATCAGAAGGTTTGATTTATTCAACTATCGATGAATTCCACTACAAGTCCACTGCAAATGGTTGAAATTCGATACACTGATGGTAAAATTCATATAAATCTCGTCTCGTGTTATTTAGTACTGCATATCTACAACTTTTGAGTCCTTTGATTATAAATTTAAATTTTCTTGTAACATTGTAATTTGCATTTCGATGAATTGGTTCTCTTGGGTTTTTGTAGCTTTTCAATATTATTTTATTTTATTTTGTTGCTACTGCTAAAAGGGTACCGAAAATGCAGTATTTGAACACAACTTTATTGTCATTCTCAGACTCGTTAAATGTAAAATATGGAAAAATAATTAATTAGAAGGAATTTTAATGTGGAAGGTAAAAAGGAACTATTAGCCTTATAAAGCTTTAATAGTTATATATTTCAGAATTAACTTAAAATTGATGAAATATTGACCTAATTTTTTCTTTGAAAGCTCCCTTTATAAAGTTTTCTCCCACTTGTTTACAAATCTTGGAGCCCAGGTGTAGTTTAGTTCTTTTTTTTTTTGGGTAAGGAGGTGTAGTTTAGTTCACAATAAAAAGTTAGATCTAAACAGCTTTACTAATAAAAGTTGAAAAGTTGGGTCGTCTTAAGGAAGATATATCATCTACTATTGTTGAAGTTTAACCTAATTATAATTTAGTTCCTCAATTTTATGAAATTTCAAAATATTTCATTACATTTTATTTTATTATAAAAACTCTCGAAAGTTATACAATGCGGAGTAACAAAATGTAAAATTGTAAATAATCAGTCTATTTCAGATTTTCTTTTATAGTTTCTAAAAATAGAATTATTGAATTAAAATTAGCAATATTTTAGGATAGTAGATTTAATTTGCCATTCTATTATTTAATAGTTTTATTAAATATAATATCTACCCAATTTTTTAATTTTTTCGAATCAAGATGTGATATGAGGTCCAAACCGGGTTATGCTTATCTTTAAATGTACGGACACATGGTAGATGAGAGAATCAATGTCAAGATCCAATATACTATATATGTCAAATATAGATACGACTCCGATATACGTGGTTATGACACTATAATACGGATTTATTTTGATATTTTATATTATAGAAGTGTTCGATATGAGTGTTCAATATATTGTCGGATACGATACAACATAACATAATAGAATTTTTAGAAGTGTCTGTACATCATAAATTATATGCTATTGTTTCTATTCTTCGAAATAAAATAAATAAAGTATTGTTTCTTTAGATATTAATTTTCTAATTCTGTGTTGGAACTAAAAGTCTTATCCCTCGACTTTTATCAGACCTCATAAAAAAAGGTAATTTATTTGCCGCCTTCCTTAATAGGAACATGCTTATCTTAAGAGCTTAATTAATTAACTAATTAGGCTAGTAAATTACCATTATCCTTAATTGGATAACAATTATTAGAGTTGCATTTAGAAGCTGTTTTGTTGCTTCGTCTAAATATAAAGACAATTAAAAGAAAAAAAAGGAAAAACTTGCGAATATCTCTTTGTAATAGAGATTTTTTCATTTTTATTCTTGACAGCTGACCATATTCATTTTCTAAAGCTGGTTATTACATATACTTTTGCAGTTGATTAACTTTTACTAGCTATAAAATACGGATACTGGGACACAGATTTGTTTCGACATTTTATATTAGAGAAATGTCAGACACGTGTGTCGGACACGACATGACATGGCAAAGTAGAATTTTTAAAAGTATTCGTGCATAATAGGTTCAAAGTGATCCCTTCTGAATTATTAATAATTGAATTGATTTGCACTAAAAAATAATAATAATAATTGGATTGATGCCCTAACCTACTTAATATTTAATGAATTATTAGTACGGTCATAACATAAACAAGAAGAAGAATGAAAACTTATGATTTACAAGAAAAAAAAAAAAAGTGTAGCCACTTAGTTGCTGGTCCCTCCATCACTGAAAAGGGAATCCGATATTATGCTAGTGTTTTGACAACATCTCAATCCTAATTATTGCAATAGTATAACCTCCATTTGCTAATCACACCAAGATTTTTCTCACCACTATCTTACAAAAAGTTTTAAGAAAAAACAAGAAGAAGATATGTATATCCACTACATTAATACATACTTCCTTTAATAACAAAATTTACCATTAAATATCTCATTATTGAGTAGCTTATGACGTAATTTTCTATTAATTTATTAAGAAATTCGTCAACTTTAATCTATCGGATTCAGTTAATAAACTATACTTGCCTGACCAAATATGTTCCGAGTTGTACCATTTCAACTCGGACTATATCGGTGCTGCCACAATCACTCTTCCTTAAAAGAAATTTGTCCTCAAATGTACTCATCGTTAGATAGTATTAAAGTATTTTCGAATATATATATATATATATATATATATATATATATATATATATATATATATAGTTTCTTTTATAGTGTGTTTTAGAATTGAGAGATCATGGGTGATGTTGGCATAATTAGAGATCTAATTCAATCTTTAAATCTTTTAATTAGCTTGAAAAGGTTACAAAATACAAATATATGTGTTAGTGGCCTTTGCTATAGGCAGAGGTAAGCAAAGTTAAAAGAAAAGTTGGCCAACTCTTTATATGATCTGGACTGCAAGTAAATTAAGAAAATCTTTTCTATATTAGTTTCTTTTTTTTTCCCTGGATCCCACTTATTCGACACGTGTGATGCACCTCTAACCCATATAGTGGTTCATGACTTTTGCATATTCAACATAAACAGCAGGTAAAAGAGGAGCACAAAGTCTTTCCAAAAGCTAAAATCTGAAAATTAAAAATGTGAAAAAAAAAATAAAAAATGAAATGAAGTTTTGAAAGTGACAGTAGGAGTTGGACCACCCGAGTTTGCTTATAGTAAGAGGGCATTTCGGGTCCCCCAATTCACTACCATTTTTGGGACCCAAAATATATTGTGCCGCTTTACTAAAAGTTGTGAAGAAAAATATATACCATCAAAGTGGTATAATTTAACTGTACGAAGTTAGGCTAGTTTAATTATAAGTCTTGAGTTCTGAGTTTTTGAAAAACAATTGTCATTAATAGATAAAATTTTATACTTAAATAGTTCGATCCAACTCGACCCATATAAATGTACTTTATTAAAAAAAGAATAATATATAAAAATAAAACACATACATACACAAAAACAAATGCATGGTGATGTAGGTGCATAAATTGAGTTGTGAACTTTGTTGCTAATATTACTTTTAATTATTTAAAATCTCAATGTGGATGCCTTTCTCTCTAAAGTGACTTCAAAGAGGATCCTACCATGCAAAACTTGGACAAAAAGATGAAAACTAAGTTAAACTTAATGTTTTTGCACTAAGGAAAAGGGCTTTGAGATTTTTCTTATACTTTTTCTTTTAGGGTGGTGGGAAATGTAGGGTTGGTCCTATATAACGGCAATTAAACTATAATATATGAACACGGATACGACAATATAATTTTTTTTTGATATTTTATACTAGAGAGATATCAGACACGATCTGATAGAATAAAAATTTCAGAAATATCAATACATCGATCATAGCCCTATTAAACAATCACATTATTCATTTTCTTTAAAATATAGATAAATTAATCATATAGTAAATGTAAACACTAGTCATGCCAAGTAATACTAGTTTGACTATATATTTTCATATATCTAATTAGTTAACAATTAAAATCGAGTACGTGCTTTAAGAAAAAAGAACTTTTACCTCAAAGTGCACATCATGATGTTGTATAAAACTAGCTAATTATAGTGCATTATTAGCTGGCAAAATGTTAACTATGTAGTTCACTTTTAAGATCCCGATTTGATGTTCAAGAATCCTACCTGTATTTTTAGTATGGTAAGATGTTAAGTTAACTTAAACAGAAGTTTTGAGTTTGAATTCCTGTGAATGTAGTTGTCATTAACAGAGAAAGTTTTATATTTTAATGGTGGTTTGATCCGACTCGAATCATATAAACGTGAATGATTTTTATATTAATTGTCATATATCTTGCTAGTCGTTGCTGCTAATGGTTTCTTGTTGTTACTGACAATTCAGAGGATAACGAGGATGTTTTGACCTGAAATTAACTAATCTACCATGCTTGGCATCATGCTATAAATTTCACTTTCGGTAATAGACATAGATAGAGTGATTAACGTCATACGTGGCTAGCTTATACATTATTTTCAATGTTCATTTCATTGACAGATAATTTAAGGTAATGTTTGTAGGGTAACCCATCCCACAAACATGGGGACCAATCTCTTTAATTCAGAATCAGACCAGACAGTAAACACATGTACACCACTTTAATTTTCTCTGTTTTTATTTTCTTTTTCCTTTTAACTTTTGCTTATAAGATAAAATTACCTCTCTAATTACTCCAAAAAACAAATAATGATGAACCCGTAAAAAATTTCATAACCTCGTGGCGAGAAAGAAGTCCTCCGGATTCAAATTCAAGAATATTTAACTTGACAATTGACATATGTTTTGTTGCGTTCTATTTGTATATAAAGGTTCTTCCTTTCACATAAGAATCATTATAGGCAAGAATAAATTTAATTAACTAATACTTTTATATCTTATTCTTAAAAGTTAAAACAAATCGGATAGATCAAAACTATAATATTTTAAACCCATTTGCAGGACGTGGACTAAGCTACTACTTCGTAAATTACTAAAATAATTGTCGACTTTGCCACACTTGTCCTTAAGTTAATTTTCTCTTGAGAATCTGTACTCTCCACTTCCATTTTAGATAAAAGTAAACTGGGAATGAGTAGAGAAAGCAACAAATCACTCCAAAACTAGCACTAAAATTCGTTAAAAAAATAGAATGAAAAATTAATTAAAGATATATTTCATTGGTCCTTGTTCATTTCTCATTATACATATGTACGCCTTCTTGGGCAGTCTCTCTCCCCTTCTCTCTCTCTCTCTCTCTCTCTCTCTCTCTCTGTGTGTGTGGCTGCTGTTCGATTTTGTTCCCACAGTTTTGGTGGTTATTTTCCTTCTTAAGGCGGCTTGATAAGCTAATTGGTACGTTTTCTTTTTACTTTCTTTCTTAATTTTCCACACTTTTGTCTATTTTCCTTCTCTTTTTTTCTTCTTCTAAGCACCTTTGATCTTTGGTACACACACACATGCTACAGTAGAGATTATATCTCCAGTTGATCTCCACTTACTGTTTCTGCAACTTTGAAATTGTGATCAACTTCATATCGACATGTATACGTATTTAAATACGTGTTAAGTATGAATATTGTTTGTATACATTTAATATAATTTATTTCTTTTTCTGAAATATTAATATAAATGGCGTACTGTTCTACTTTATTCAATCTTCAATTATTGTCCTTGTTCGGGTTTTTATATTCCAGTTTATTTCTATTTTCTATCAAGACTTTCCTGTTCATTTTCTCCGTGAAAATTAAAGAATTTCATTCCGGTTAGGTAGTTTGGTGATTAAGCCGCCTATGCGTAAGTGCTAATCTACTATTTCATAATTATAAGTTTCTTTTTGATCTTTTAAAATTATCTTAGGTTTTCTAGATTCTAGAACTGAAGAAGAAATTAAAATTGGATTGGATTTGCAGCTGGAAATTAAATGACGATGCACGCTGTATTTTTCAAAGAAAATGAAGGGATTTCTCAAACCTCCATCAACGGAGCACTCTCGGCGGTGCCGCGGTGGAGTACTGGCGGCGGCCTGGGAGTATCTCAGCCGCCCACGGTGGCTTATGGCGAAGCTTTTGCCCAATCAAAGATTCCGTCTCTAGAACTTTCGGGTGGTGGGAACCAATTCAATGCTGCCAAAGAAACTCATCATGATCATCAGCAAGGATTAATGGCTAAGGGAAATACTACGCAATTCACGCTTTTCTCTGGTAATAATTTCATTTCCCATACAGTACCTAGCTAGCTATATCTTCAGTTTCTGCACTTCACTATTTTCATTATAACTAAGTAATTGCTAAGATTTGAGTTAATTCATAATTGAAACTAAACGACTGAAAGTCGTGATTCGGTACATATGTAGTAACTTGCTTCATTAGGTTTAAATGTAGCAACTTCTGATTGTAAAGAAAGAGCTTCCATTCCGGGGCTTGATTTTTTATCAAGAAAGTTGCTTGTGGCCTCCAACTAAAAGATAGTAGTAGCAAGTGTTTTTTATTCTCAAAAAAAATAAAAAAATGATAGATAGTAGAACACTTAGTATTTATTATTTTATTGCCGAAATCAATATTCGGAAAAGAAAAAATAGGAAAACTTCTAAAAGACAACACTAGTGACAGAATAGGATTGTCATTTATATATCATTAATAATGCATTTTAAATAATACTAACTTTTGTATTGTCATAATAATTATTTTACAAACTAATTTATAGTAAAACAAGTTGTATCTAAATCTTTCACCAAAAAAAAGTAGTATCTGAATTTATTCTTTCTGAATTTTTTTCTACTCAAATTATGCATATATATTAAGTGATAATAATTTTTAGGGATAATTACACTTAGACCCCAAATAAGTTTGCTAAATTACAACTCATGACCCTCTTAGTCAAATAATTACAGTTACACCCCATACCAAATTAGATAATTACAAAAAATACCCACTGATTATGTTTCTTTTAGGAAACATTATAGTTTCGTTAGGAAACATTAGAGTCTCGACCATAATTAATAGAATAGTCCCTTTTTGATATGAAATAAAAGATTCGATTTCAATTTTAATTTGAAAAAATTACATATAAGCACCAAAGATGTTATGATATTACAAATAACACCCAAATAAAATATAATATTACAAATAACACCCAAATGAAATTTAGGGACAATCCATTGTATAAGAAAAAATAAGGATATTTTCGGTATTCACTGTTCATTTTTTATGACGTCACCCAATGGATATCGAAACCCTAACGGAACCCTGATTCGTGGGTATTTTTTGTAATTATCCAATCTCGTGTGAGGTATAACTGTAATTATTTGACTAAGAGGGTCACGAGTTGTAATTTAGCAAATTCCTTTGGGGTCTAACTGTAATTATCCCTAATTTTTATTTTGTCTAACATAATAAATAATGATTTTACAAAGTTAATGGAGACAGTTATATCTAAATTCATCTCATAAATTAGATACAAGCAATTAACACAAATTTCTAGCAGAAGAAGTCTGCTACAAGTGGTCAGGAGGCCTCCTCCTTGCCACTAGGCGAAAGGGTTCTTGGCGTAATTAGTAATGATCTAGACATTGCCATTAGACATTAATCTGTTATTAATTTGATTTTATCAAGACTCTAATGAAGGAGATTATGACATATATAGGTGATTGCAGCAGTGCTGAAAATGGAGATAAGTCTCCAGCCCATATCGTCTCCTCCGTCGAAGGTGCTGACATGGACATTTATCGCGGCCATTTCGAGCTTGGATTTGGCCAACCACTGGTAATTATACTCAAATTGTTGAATAATAATGTATTCATTTAAATATTTCACCATGAAATGTGAATATGATTTGAAAACGGCGATTGGAACGACAGGTTTGTGCAAAATATCCTTACGCAGATCAGTGCTATGGGGTTTACACAGCTTATGGAGCTCAAATGGCGGTTTGTCCTCGTCTTAAACTCACACTATTATATCAAATTAATAAATAAACAATAAAAAAATTAAAGGGAGTATTACATACAGTACCCTAATATTTTCCATAATTACAAAATACCCCTTCTATTTTCAAAAATTACAGAAAACCCCCTGAGATTTTAAACAGGAAAATTGTGTGAAATCTCAGGGGTTTTTCTGTAATTTATGAAAATAGAGGGGTATTTCGTAATTATGAAAAACTTTAGGCGTACTGTATGTAATTCGTCAATTTAATTTACTAATGTCTTATAATCAGGGCCGCTTGATGCTGCCATTGAGCATGGCTACTGAAGGAGGCCCGATTTTCGTGAACGCAAAGCAGTACAACGGAATCATGAGGCGCAGAAAGAAGCGTGCCGAGGCAGAACTCGAGAATAAAGCAGTCAAACTCCGCAAGGTAACTAAACATATACTCATTCAGACGTATATATTATTAGTCACAAATTAACCACACTGCAATAGTAATACATCGCATCTGGATACAATAATTGTTTAGCGGCCATTTCTTCACCTCTCCCGCCACCTCCACGCAATGCGGCGGCCAAGAGGCAACGGCGGCCGCTTTCTCAACACGAAAAAATCGAGCTGCAGTCCCAAAAAGGACGGCTATGTTAATGAAAAGCATGATCGGAGGGGCGCCACTGGGTCTCAGGTATCGGAAGTGGTGCAATTGTCCGACGGGGGTATTAATAATTCCGTGGAAACGTCCAGTAGTCCACCATCGGAGGTTACGAGTCAGTATCATCGGTTTTCGAGTGGTAATAATCTTCATCCGTTTCATTTCAATCAGCTCCATCCGTCTGATTATCATCATCATCAGGATTTGTTTCCAGATCATCATAATCATCATCATCGTGTGGCTGCGATGGGATCTGGGAACTACTGATGATTGATGGCGACCAGTCGTCTTATTTGGTGATTTGTTCGCTTGGGCAACTCATTCTTGGCTATCTCCACTTCGGGGAAATTACACAGTTTACAACATCGATCTCTACCTTAATATAATATAATTAGGATAATAAAGCTTGATTAGGTCTCTGTGTGATATTAATTAAGTCATTCCTTTTGGGATGGCATGGCCTAATATTATTACTGTGGCTAGCTATGTAATTTAGTGTGTTTATGTTTTGCTAGTATGTATTGTAAGGAGTACGTACGGACCATGAAAACAAACTAGTTGTCAAGTGGTGTTCGGACTTTGGAGTTTGCTGATGATGTAATAATATATTGACATTTGGTGTGGTTTTGTTCATATTTTGTGAAGGAATTCTTATAGAACTAGTAATTCTTGTCTAATGTGCTACTTCCGATGAATAGACACTCCTAAAATAACTAGCTTTTTATCCCCTGCGTTGCACGGGGAAATTTATTTACAAATTATATACTATTAAATAAATTGAATAATATTTTTTTATATAATTATTAACAATACATCAAAAATGATTAATTTAGAATTTGAAGCACACACAATATTCATTTTATAAAAGTAATTATTTTATAAAAGCAATTCATTTTATAAAATCATAAGAAATTATGTATAAAAAAAAACTCTTTTTAAATATATAAGAATAGTAGTATAATATTTTTGTAACAAAATACTAATTTTATATTTGTAATAGAGAGAATATATTTATACATATATATAAATAGAAAGAATATCATGATTCTTACAGAAATATTAAAATGATAATTAAATATAAAAAATATTTAATAATAAATCATATAAGTAATGATGGGAATCTCTTTATCTTTTTGGCAGAAAAAAGAGCTATTTATTATACTTGGTAATTTTTTATTAAATAATTTGTTATTGTTTCGTTATTAATTAATAATAATATTCATTTCATTTTAAAATTTTCTTTATATTTAGAAAGTGTTAATATTAAAATATAATAATTTAATAAATGTATTTACATTGAAATGAAATATAAATTTTTTACTGCAAAATGAACATGAGACACGTGTATTTGTAAAAGTTTTTTTAAAAAAAATTAATTATTTATTTATTTTATATTATTAAAATAATAATAAAATTTAATTAAACTTATATTCTAAAATTTTCTTCCTTACTTTAGTTAGATAAATTTTCATTTGAACCAATTGTGTCAAATATATGTGATAGAAACTAAAATTAAATATAATATTTTTAATAGATATATTGAATACATTATTTTGTCTTTATTTAATTAACAAACATTTAATACAGTATGTATAACTCTAAAGCTTATTAAAATTTAGTTCAAATTATACAAAACAAAAAGATAATTTTAATATTATATAAAGTAGTTATATACTTCTATAATTATATAACTAGGAGTTATAAATTTTTTAGTATACACAAAAGTATGAAATATCAATAAATACATATGTAAGTTACAAAATAATAATTAATACAATTAATTATAGAAACAATTTACATGACAAAATGGATCAATTCTAAGTAATCCAGTTCATTGCCACGTAAACATATTTCCTAAAACACTCTACTCATTCATTTTCATATATATATATATATATATATGATTATCTTTTAGTATTGTTTTGTGTCCGCTAATATTTATCTAGTGTTAAATGTTTTAAAAACCATTGTTTTGTTGTGTTCATATTATAATTTGCATCTAATTACTATAATTTTATTTAATAATAAAAGATATTAAATATTTTTATGTGGAATTATCAATTATTACCTAAATTATGAATTTTCCAAACCGTATCAGCATTAAAAAATAATATTTCAAAAATTTAATGCCGTGAAAACATTGCCAATCCGACAACAACCTTATCCTCAATTATCTCCCCTCGTCTTCCTCAGTCCGAGCCTCCTCTTCCTGATTTTCTACTGCAGCTCTTTCTTTTGAGCTTAAGAAGAACAAAAATGTCGTCGTCTTCCCTTTCATTTGCCGCCGCTGCAATTGGCTCTTCTTCACATTCTTTTTCTTCAAATTCCATCGATTATCTCTCTATCTATCTCTTCCCCTGCAAGGCAAAACCCATAAAATCCTACCCAAAACTCAAAATTTCTCTCAATGTCTCTCATTTTTCTCCCCTTTCTCGCTCTTCTATAAGCTGCGCTACTACTGAATTCGGTAGCGCTGAGTTTAATCAAGAAGAAGAACCACAAAGTGATGTTCAGGAAACAGTGTCTGACGTCGAGGAGGACGACAATGGCATGCCTGGACCTAAGGCTGCTCGGAGATTATACGTGGGCAACTTGCCATTTTCAATGACATCAGCCGATTTGTCTGAAATTTTTGCTGAAGCTGGCCGCGTTGTTACTGTAGAGGTAATTTTTTCAATTTCATCCTTTTTTCGTTATTAAAATTGGACAATTTTGCCTAATTGATACTTTCCCCTAAAATTTATTGTCTTCAAACCGCGTATTGTGGTAAATAATTCTGGTTTTCGGTTTCAAAGATTGTGTACGACAGAGTTACAGATAGGAGTCGAGGGTTTTCATTCATCACAATGGGAAGTGTTAAAGAAGCCAAAGAGGCAATCCGATTATTCGATGGAGCTGTAAGTTTTTTCTTTTTCATACTGGTTTTAGTTCCTCTAATGAACATGTTTATTGTTTTCGATTAATATTTTTAGTCATAAATTTTATAGCAAATTGGAGGTCGAACTGCAAAGGTGAATTTTCCGGAGGTTCCAAGAGGCGGTGAACGCGAAGTAATGGGGCCAAAGATAAGAAGCAGCAAACAGGGCTTTGTTGATAGTCCCCATAAACTTTATGCAGGCAATCTCAGCTGGAACCTAACTTCTCAAGCCCTCACAGAAGTTTTTGCTGAAATGCCAGGATTTTTAAGTGCTAGAATTATCTTTGATAGGGACACCGGAAGATCTCGTGGATTTGGATTCATTACTTTTGAGTCTGCAGAAGGAGCTGATTCTGCTCTCCAGGCCATGAATGGAGTCGTAAGTATAATTTGATTTACATATAATAACAAAAAGACCCCTTATAAGTTCAAGAAATTACAAAAACAAATTTCACCTAGAGTTAAATTAGGAAGTTCATTGTAAAATGGGGTAGATTTGGGTCAGATAGTGGGTAATTGTAATTTATAAAATCACCAGGGTAGCATAGTGTAATATTTCACGTAAGAGGGGTATAATCTGTCATTTTCATGATTTCCAGTGGTTAAAATGTAAATAGCAATTCTTTTTATTCATCTTTCGAATTCTTTGCATAATACAAATAGGAGTTGGAAGGGCGGCCACTGAGGTTAGATATGGCAGCAGGGAAAGCCCCGGCTGCATCGCCACCACCTCAAGTTGAGGATGAATTGGAAAACAATTTGGAAAATAACGAGCTGGTTTCGAGTGTTACTGATTGAGCGGAAATGAAAAATGGAGTTCTTTAATTATACTTAAAAAGTGATGGTGAATTCGTGCACGATTTGGTGTTCAAGAACAAAAATAACATTGGATGCATGATGCGGGCTCTACTAATGTCTTAATATGTATATTTACTTTGCGTCATGTGTTCCCACTGAGATGGATTTTTTGATGTAATAGCTGAGGATATAACTTGAGATTAAATGGGAATTTACATATGTAAGTTTGGATGATGTAAATGAGACTTGTATTTGTAACATTTTCTATACTATTTGTGAAACTTAACTGAGGTACATAAAATTTTCATTTTAATTTGATCAAAGTTTCTCTATATTTGCGAGAAATAGACACAACTAGATCTTATATCTGCTTGGCTAACTCTTTGTAAATCTTTATAGAATACTATGCAAAAGATAACATCACAAAAAGGGAAAAGAAAAGGACGTTAGGATAATTACCAACTACCCTTGGGATCTGGCTCAAATATAGAAAAACTGTGAGGTTTCAGAAATTACCAAATCCCCCCTATCTCTCTCATGAAACTATCCCCTGGGGTTCACCATCTTCCATTAATTTTCCCATTAGCCTCAAAATCTCAGGGGAAGTTGGTAATTTCTGATGCCTCATGGACTTTCTGTATTTGAGCGAAACCTCGGGGTAGTTGGTAATTATCCCTAAAACTTTTAGAATGTTCTATATCAAATCTTATTGCCGTTTTTGTCCAAAAGTATCATAGCAAATTATGCTAATGTGATATGTCTAAGAGCTCGAGATTGTTAAACATCATTGGGGAATAGTAAAATCATATCAAAGAAATCAAAATCCAGAAAAACCAAAAGGGAAAAAGAAGAAGAAAAGATGGAAAATCTTCAAGGGGCATTCTGACCAGCAGAAAGAAGAGCATCTGCTGCAGAGTCCAAATCCTGAGGGAAAAATACCCTGCACAAAAAGTTCAATCAGAATATGCGAAAAAATTTAAATCACAAAAATATAAAGTTTTATGCCGCCAATGAAGGAGACAACAAAGAAACCACCTGCAGGTATTGTGGTACAAGGTTTTGCTGAGGTGATCAATATCTGCAATACATTTACACCCACCCACCACCTCAAGTACTTGCCTGTATGTATCATTAAATGTAGCATTTGCAGAGAAAAGTGAAAAGGGAGATCAGACATTTGACTGATAATATCAATTTTATTTGCAATTTGGAGATAGTTTCACTCACCGAACTAAGCATGGTTCATTGCGACCTTTGACAATGCACTGCGGATCATACTTCTCCTTCTTCTTTGAAGGCCATTTAGATTTCACAAAATTAATCCCAGCATGTGTGTTCTTGATTTCACAGTATGGAGAATCTGTTTCAATCATCAGTCGCTCAATAGGAATTCCCTTTACAACTTCAAGGTTCTCAGCAGTCTTTAGAGAGCATCCATTTATGCCTAAAATTAAAGAAAAAAATCAAATAATAAAAAAGAAATCATGAATATGAGGCAGATGAGAAGTAATATTGTTCACCTATGTATAGATTACTGAAGGAAAGAAGACGGTCACGCTCTTCAGCAGTACCAGTAAAAGAGTGAGCCACCCCAGAGCAGAACCTACCGGTAAAGTATAGCAAATACATAAAATATGGAAAAAAAACATTACTTTATTTTTATCAAAGAAACAAATTATTCCAAGCAAAGGCGAAAATGTGGAGAAACATTGCAGAAATCCAATTGGTACATAAACCCTACCGATTTTTGTTCTGCTCAAGAATATTGCAGAAATCCTCAGCAGCTGCCCGCATGTGGAGAAACATGGGCAACTTTGTAGCATATGCCAATTCAAATTGCTTCTCAAAGTACCTAATTTTATACCAGAAAAGAGAGATTACATAGTCAGATAAGGGTTCAGAAAAGAAATCCAGAAGAAAAAGGAAATTTATGAGCAGGCACATACTTCTTTTGAATTTCAGGTGGGCAGAAGTGAAGCCTATCATAATCCAATCCACATTCGCCAATTGCCACCACCTTTCTTGAAATGACATTAGCATAATTTCACTAAGTTGATTTCTCAAGTTGAAAAAAAAAATGTATTAAAAAAAGGTTAGGAATGCACAAACTTCCAGAACAGTAGCAAAGTTAAATTAAGTTTCAGTTAAGAAAATAAATCATACTTTGCCTTTCTCAATTCCTGCTTTAGCCAATGACATTAGAGCCTCAAAATGTTTATCAGGATCACCGCTTTCATCAAATTCCTGATTGAAAGCACAAGAATAGATTATGGAAATTCCTCCAGAAATAAAATATAGGTTCTTCAGTATAGGTAAAAAAACTCTCACGTTACATCTTGTTGGGTGCACACCGACAGTGCAGAAAAGTCGAGCTGCAATAATAAGTATACCACATTATAAGCAACTTCGGCAACCAACTATCGAGAAATTGCTGTAACAGTTGAAATTAGAAAGTAGAATGCATAAAATGACCATCTGTCTCAGCAATAGCAAGAGCTTCCTTTGACTCCTCAAGAGAACCTCCTGTAACCTGAAACATAATAGAATCACGTATTTTTGTAAGATTTAGATTAACATAATATAACTCTTGATAAGTAATATCACCGATTTCAGAAAGGCAGGTTTCAGCTATGCCAATGAAATTTTCTTTCAACATCTTCATTTCTCAGAAACAAGATAACGAACTTAAAGGAGAAAATAACAGCACAGAAGAATGCAATCCAATTAAAACAGCCACGAAATATAAAATAACAAAAATTAATCGGGAATTTGTTTCTGATAACAGTTTTAGGGCAAAGCATTTACAATTATCCGATCAACGCCGGCGCTCCAAGCCCTACTAAGCACAACGGCAATATCAGCAACATGATGTTGCTTCCCATTGTACATTCCTCTGAACATACCATCTGTACATCACTCAGAACTCATTAAATTTACCAAAGATTAAGCTGAAAGCAAGACGAAAAATTGAACTCTCCGATTACTGTTACCTGTGAAGTTGACGGCTATATCTGCAACAGAATCAGAAAAATAGTGTCACGTAATTTACAATTAAATAGTTACGATTCAACGAAGAAAGGAAAAGGAAAATTGACACGAAATTACTTGCCTATCATTCGTAAACTGCCGCTGCTCGCCATGGCTGATGCTCCTCCTGAAGGACGCAGTGCTAGACTGCGAAGTTGTGAGCGAGTGTGCAATGTGTAGACAGATATTCTCTGTTTGTCAAGAGAGGGGAAGAGAGAGCAAATGTCGGGTGTCTAATTGGCCCCTTGAGTAAAATCGCAGTTACCACAGACGATTTTATCTTGAAAGCGTTACTTAAAAAGTGAAAAATGAAAAACTTTGGACCAACCTTGCATATAAATTTCGTTAATCCATAATATATGATGATATTGCATTGTTTTTTCAGTTCATAAGACAATAAATCGTGTCAAATGTCTATCATGCATAATAATTTTTATTGAGAAAAATCCTATGTAATATTATTAATATTAACATCCAAATATGTCTAATTTGTTCGTAGAATTCTGTGATTTGAAAATTAACATCCAAAATCCTATGTTTTCAAATATTATTCACCGTCCACCCTCGTTCAGTTATGTTTAGGGATGTAAAATACCATAATTATCCTTTTATAAATATATACTCAAATACTCCACATTTTTCTTGTCTTTTTGTCTGAGGATTGTAAGGGCTAGTTTTTAATAATATAGGATTCTGAATGCAATATTGATTTATAATGAGAGTAAAAATGTTATTTTTCAGCCAATAAATTGAAAAAAAAACTAAGTCCCAAGCTCCAAAACAACCGAAAAGGAAGGGTTCTGTGTTCTAATTAATTAGAAACACAAAGCTTTTTGTGTGATAACTTATATCACAGGATCCGGTGTGCTATTAATTAGGTATAGCACAAGGGTCCAGGCTTTTTCTGTTTTCTTGTTGTCTTCCTAATGTGTCCTAATGAATGAAATTAGAGGTTCTTTTTTTAAAAAGATGAAATTAGAGGTTCTGGAATCTCAATATTCTGTCTTTCCGAATTCCCTCATTCATTTCTCAGCAATCGCGTTTTTTTCTCCTGATAAGTGATATAAATAAAAAGTAATTCAAGTCGCCAGATCCGAACCTTCTCTAATGTTCAAAGTTTTACTACTAAAAACGAACCTGTGAAAAAACGAGTTAATCCTCTTGGTTTCCTCTTTCCTGGATATTTCCCTTCGCTTCTTAATTCATGCAAAATTGCAAAACATCACCATCAGCTGACTTTTCCATATCCATTTTTCTTACTAGAATATTTTTGTTGTTGAACGAGTCTGTTTTTTTACTTCCTTTACTCATTCAAACCTTAATTCCACCAACTGTCATCATAACCAACTTTTTTCAACATTCTTTCTGTAACATGATATAATCCTTTAATCCATTCCCTTTTTCTCTCACCATTTTCATTTTTCTTTCTTTCTTTCTCTCTCTGAATTAAAAACACCTGGAAAAAATGAACGACCTATTCTCAGGATCCCTCTCCCGCTACCGGGAGGAAGACCAATCCCCGCCTCCAAATTCTCACACAATCGAGATGACCAACGGCGGCGTCAACCTTGACAAATTCTTCTCCGACGTAGAAGCAGTCAAAGAAGAGCTCGACGACCTCGAATCCCTCTACACCCAGCTCCAATCCTCCCACGAACAGAGCAAAACACTGCACAACTCCAAGGCCGTCAAAGACCTCCGATCGCGCATGGACTCCGACGTCTCCTCCTCCCTCAAAAAAGCCAAACTCATCAAAGTCCGCCTCGAATCCCTAGACCGGTCCAACGCCGCAAACCGCAGCCTCCCCGGGTGCGGTCCCGGCAGCTCTGCCGACCGCTCCCGCACCTCTGTTGTCAACGGCCTGAGAAAGAAGCTCCACGACGCCATGAATCGATTCAACGATCTCCGACAAAAAATGAGCTCCGAGTACCGAGAAACAGTGCAGCGGCGATACTACACGGTAACGGGCGAAAACCCTAACGAGAAAGTTCTGGATAATCTAATCGAGACAGGGGAAAGCGAGACGTTTCTTCAAAAGGCGATTCAGCAGCAGGGAAGAGGACAAGTGATGGACACGATTATCGAGATTCGGGAAAGGCACGATGCTGTTAAGGATATGGAGAAGAATTTGAGGGAATTGCATCAGGTTTTTCTGGATATGGCGGTGCTTGTGCAGAGCCAGGGGGAGCAGCTTGATGATATTGAGAATCAGGTTAATAGAGCTGCTTCGTTTGTGAATAGAGGCGCTGGTGAGCTTACGCAAGCTAGAAAGCATCAGAAGAACACGAGGAAATGGACTTGTTTTGCGATTCTGCTGTTGTTGATCATTATCTTGATCGTCGTTCTCTCTCTGCGGCCATGGAAATGATGAGCTTGGATACTTCATCACTTCTGTCAGTGTCGATAGTTTTTTCAATATTTTTCCTTTTTGTCCCTGTTATGTATCTACTTGATATATATATATTTATTATTATTTTGTGAATTATGTGATCATTTGATTGTTTTTTTTTTTTCAACATTATCTCACTTAATGTTACGTATTCCGTATCAATTACACAAAACCTTTGAAGTTTGTACATTTTATAATTTCATTATCGAAATCTTACAAGTTTATACTTATTTCTGATAGAATATTTGTAAAAATTTTTAGAAAGTATTATGTATACATGTATATATTTGAAGAGTGTATTAATAAGGTTTCAATTTACCACAATATGTTTGTAAAATTTTGATAATTTTTCAAATTCTTGAGCAGATCTCATAATAAAAGTTTGTGCAATATGCCACATATTAAACCTTTATCTAGTTGGTGATAATTTTGATCTAATTACACAAACACATCCTGTAATGTGAAAATTACAAAAACATAGCCTAAACTCTAACTGTCATTAGAAAACCTCAAAGAAAATGAACACTGTTGACGTTGTGTTCCTCAATTTTCTGCTAAAAAATAAAAATAAATTCAAACTTTATAGAATATAATGGAAATTCAACCATATATGATAGAAAACTATTTGTCAAGATATTTTTATAATTTCTCAAAAATCAATGTATGTTTGCATAATTAAGCCAAACATCAGGATATGTATATGTAATTATCCCCAGAATTTTAATAGCAAAGAAAAGACAAAATGCTTAATCCATGCTTACTAGAGGTTTTGTAAACAAATCAATCTCTTTACGTTATTTAAAAGCAGGGATAACTTCTCCAGCCTTTCGAGATTCGATCAAATCCAATCAAATTCATGTCCTCTGTAAGTTTTCCTACGGCTACAGGCTACAGTAATACATCGAATCATTTGATTTACAGGCCCATAGGCCGTAACCATATAAAATTACAAAATTTGACCAAAAGATAAAATTTTAAATTCATTCTTTCTGCATCACAGTAATATGATATGAATGCCCATCACACGTACCCGACGACACATTCGATCCACTCTCACCAGATTCAACAACATTCCAGTGCAACGAGTAGTTTGACAAATCAAACGTACCCGGAGAAAACACGCAAATCTGCAGAGGAATTTTGGCAGAAGAGAAAGAGTCGAGTTTGAAATGAGTCGAACTCGATCCTGACCAAATGAAAGGCGAAACACTTTCTTGTGATATGGCCGACTTCCCGGCAGAACGAGTTCCCATTACATCAGAAGTTACTTTAATCTCACTCAGATGAGGAGACGTGTCGCGCCAACCCGATTCGTTTGATGAAACCGAAGTTGCTGCTGAGTGGACTCCGGGTGTGGAATCGAAGGTTAAAATTCGAACTGATAGAACGTCTTCTGAGGAGTTGTGAACAGTTATGCTTAGATTAATCTCACATATGGAAGTCGAAAAGTCGTGCCGAAATGAAAGGGGGCCGTCCATTAACCACCAGATTGGGCTGTTGCCCGCAATTCTGTGTGATGAAACACAAAAGTGTAAGTATGGGAATTAAGAGAGGACAATATTATAAAGGATTTGGGAGTATGTTATTACTTTACTACAATGCCTGTGCAGAATAAAAATGAGACATGATTTAATTATGTATTTAAATTTAGATATTATGAAAATTGCAAGTCTTTGTAAGATGTTTATAGATGAATGTGGATTTTTAGTATTTATTAGATTAAGGATAAGTGAAGAAAATTATTTAAATAAGAAGAACATTAATGATAAAATAAATAAATAAGGTAGTTCAAAAAATTTAATAGTGGAGATGAGAGAGGAGAGAGATGAAAGAGATTGAGAAAAAAGAAAAGAAAAAAAACGTTGAATGGTGGGCGATGAGGAGAAGTAGATAAAAGATTAAAACTTGAAGGTCAATTTTGTCAATCTACTTAATTAGACCAAACAAGTTACTGAAACATCAGGGACTATACGGTAATTTCTCGAACTAGAGGGATCGATTTGTAATTTCACCTAGCTGCAAGGGTAATAGATGCAATTCACCCCGTGTATATACATCAATGAATTGAATAAAAGAACTTTTCATTTTTGGGGAAAATGTTCAACAGAAGGAACTTAAACCTGCAATGGCATGTGTGATGGGAGAAAACTTCTGAAGTCCTCGGTATCCCAGCATCATGGTCTCTCCGTGATTCAGATATCAAGATGAAGTCCACCGTGCTTTTATGGTCCTAATACACATTCGGGAGATAAAGAAAAAGTCCATAAAATTAAAATAAACTCAATGACATCCGGATAGATACACAATAACCACCAAATAGTTTGCGAAAATTAAAAAAATCAACAAAACAATCCTTATTTCGACCTCCTTGAAATCCCCTAAAAGTTGCCCTCCCCATTTTGTTTCTCCCAAACAGCCCTTTGCAGAAATATCCCAAATTCTCACTCATCATTCTATTTCCAGATGGATGCATATTGGACCAGGAAAGAACAATAAATAAATGAAATTTCAGATTCCACAACAGAAGATTATATGAAACATCCACGTGTTCAACCTCAGATGTTTTTACCATACAATGTCAACCAGACTTGTAGATTCAGATTATAGATAAAAGGCGAGAAGTAGCATATGGGTACCTGTCTATCTTGATGCAATCTTTCATGATGATGAAAAAGAACGAAAGGTGAAATGGACGTATCAAACAGCTCTTTGGAATCACTATCAACAAGTCTGATGTCTGCCCTCCCTGACATGGCAAGAGAGGATATGTTGTCTTCAGTAATTCCTCGTGTTCCACGATTCTGAAGAAAAAAGTAATTTAATTAAGAAAACCAAGGACATTACTTCCAAATAAGAGGTACAAAAACGTGACTAATTAAGACAAGAAGAGAAAAATTGGAGGAATAGCAAGGTATTCACATACATTAGTATGCAAGCATGCTGAGTTTTGTATAATGTCCTTTTCAATGCAAACTAATGTGTGCAATAATACTGAAAAACTGCATTTGGCTTTATACTCTTTTATTCATTGACAACTGAAATTCCAAAAACCTTATCAAGAAAAAGAACAACTAGTGTCCTATGAATGACAAAAGAATATATTCCATAAAGTAGCGAAGCACACAACAAGTATATCTGCATAAGGGAACTCCGAGAAAACAAAACATCCCCATTAGTTATTTGATCAAAACCATAAATTTAGGTACAAACCTTTAGCTTGAAAAAGCACGAAAGAGCCTGACCAGCCATTAAAAATCCCAAGGAAAAGACAGAATCTAACGGTTGGAGCAATGCAAGTTCCCATTGGTCACCAATACATGATAATTGATGAAGCTGAAAACTTTCTGAACTCGTCCTGTTGCTGACATCCATTCTGACAAGAAGCTCTTGCAATTTCGAAGGACAAGGGCTTGTTCGGAATGACACTTCTAGAGATGGAAGCACCTAATTTAACAGGATAACAGATGTGAACACTAATGCAAATGTTTCTGAGATATGTGTCGTTTATAGGCCAGCTTTGCTGCCAGATAAACTGAAACTTGGATTTTACCGTAATGAAAATTGAAGGGTACTTAAAAAGAAAAAGTGTGTGTTTGCAAACTCTACTTCTTCTGGAGAAACTAAAGTAGAAGTTAAGTTGTAAAAAGTTGGGGAGTATTAAAAGTGGGGAGTGATGGAGAATAAAAACAATTTTTTTTTTAGTTTGCAAACACTACCGAAATTTGACATATCAAAAAGCAAAATCCATACAGATTTTTATGAAAGATAAAGAAAGAAATATAAAGATAAATATAAACTATCAGACATAAAATTAAATTCACGGGTTGCGTGGATCCCCTTACACTAATTGAAGAGTAGCAAAACTATTCTGATTTTTTGTGAAGATGGATTTAGGAAATATGAAGATACATATACCAACTTGAACATAAAACGAGAAACCAAGTTAACTTTGGATGTTCAGAGACTTTTACAAATTGATTGCAAAACTAATAACCACAAATAAAATGAACATCATTATCTATTTACCTCCAGATCATAGTGCATGCGTAAAGTTCGATATGTAATAACTGATGATTCATCGTCCATCTCATAGTAAATTGTTACATACAGGGAAATACGTCCAGCAGCAGCAGCCCTAAACCAAAGGGGCCACTTAAGTGGTGTTTCCGAAGAAATGGCTGTGGTCTGTAATGAGAAGAAGAAAAAGGAAAAAGATAATTCCAATCATTTATGGTCATAATTGCTGATGAAATATCGTGAAAACAGCTGTGAAGACCAACTGACCTCAGGGAACAAAAATACGGCATTTTCTGCTTTGGCTGAGTCGGCTTGCACAACATTTTGTAATGCGTTTGCCTGTTTTCTAAGGCAAGTAGGAAACTCCATGTTCATAACCTCCTCAGCTGCAATGCTAAGAAATCTTGGATGACTGATCCCAATCTTCAAATTCTGCCAACAGGGGATGTGGCTGATAAAGTGAAAGCTAATAATATCCCCTCATTTAGTGTTCTTAGGCCATACCATAAGGACAATATAAAGCAAGAAATAAACAAAATAATGAACCTCCTGTTTTAAATGGAGAAATTAAAAATAATTAATTGAACCTCAACCAACATCATCAAGAAGAAGTACATGCCTGATTATGAAACATGCAGATCCTTCAATGCAATGATGGGAAACAAAGAGTAACTTTGTATTTTCACATCCTTTTCAAGAATGTTCAAGAATCTCACTTGACTTGAAGGCCTCAAACAGAATACCAAACTACGAAGTCTAGAAGAAGTTGACTTCTGATGGTCGGGTTATTTCACACTATTATAACTGAATTTGATCATTAACATACCACAATGAACATGGTAATAACTCGAAATAGAAGGACTATATCCTCCAAAATTAAATTTTATGTGATTCATTCAAGTTTTAAAGAATTCCCAAATCTCAAGAAATTCCTAGTCAGGTTAAGAGGATCATCAATCATAAGCCTTTTCACACTGCTTCACCACACATTCCTCTTAAATCTTACTTATGCTTGGTAAGATTTGTTGGAAAGAATGAAAAGAAAACATCAAACCAAAGGAGTGAGCACAACAACATTTTTTCAAGTTTATAGCCACTAACTAATCAGATAAATAGGTAAAGGATTGAACTTAGACGTTCCAGGTTAAAAGATTCACCACTGGTGCAACTTCAAACTACATAGATGCAGCCAATGCATCTCCTCAAACAAAATGGTATTCTAATATTTTAGAGAGAGGAAATACCTTCACAGGTATTTTTGACGGATTTCTCAACTCTAAGGTAAGACGGCGGAGATCTCCAGCATAAACTGTCTGGTGTAAGTCGTGTATTATACCCTCAAGCCTGGGTATACTCTGGATATTGAGCAGCCATCGCAAAAATTCATTAAATAGACAAAAAGCACAGATAGAGTATATAATTCCAAGAGAAGCAAGATGTACCTTAATCACCAAGAACTGAAGGTTATCTTTCACAGAGTGTTTCTTTTTCTTTTTCCCTTTAGCAACTTTCTTTCTGATAAGATCTGAGCTGAAGTTACAAATTCCTATCACTGAACCAGAAAGTTTCCACCTAACACCAACAATTTTTAAGCTGCCTTCAACTTTGGGAGTGACTGTTAGCTGGACCTGAATAGCAAGAAAGGGAGTATGCTTTTAGGAAATAGTTAGGGCCTCCAGGGAATAACAAAAATGCATGCTTAAATAAAAAGAATGTTTCGGTTCTGAATTCTCTCTGTTTTAGTATGCTATAACATTGATGTCAAACTGTGTTTCTTTGACATCAATTTCTAATAAAATAGGTACATGCATAAATGGACTTAGAGCAGAAACCCCAAATATTTATGTACCATTTGACAAAATCTACAAAGATCTCTTCGTAGATTTTCGAATATTGTAACATGTGGAAATTATAACTTCATGGAAAATCAAGAGTAAGGTAAAGAAACATAGAATAAAATTGAGTCACATCAAAACTTATGAAGCAATAAAAGTAAGGACATAAAAAGGAAAAAAGATGAAGACCGAACACTCAATCTAACAACGTTCTAAGCAGTGATAAAATAAAGATGCCCCTTAGTATGTTCCCTCCCATCTCTAGTTCTTAAGCACACCACTTTCTCGGGACAAAGTACGAGAAAATTAAAAAAGAAAAGGTTTAACTTTTCTAGTTGATGTGAGCTCTTGGAAGGACTTGGAAAAAATAAAAACAGACTCCAAGTTGTGCATGAGTTAGCAAAAAGTGGCTGCTAATCTAACACTCTCTGAAAACAATTGTGCGACATGTTGCCTCCTTCCCAACATACTAAGATTTTGTGGGAATTAAGGGATGACTATGTTTTAAATGAAAATCATAATAAAAAAGAAGGTGTCACTACGGTATAGTTTCACCAATACAGTAAGGTTTGCAAGCTCACCAATATAGTTTCACCCGCTCGCATTGAAATGTCAACTTCTGATAAAGTAAAGAAAGGCGTGTCTAAGCTGAAATCCCTGCATTTAAAGAGTAAATCCAATAAGCAAATCATTTCAGTACAAGGTGCAGGAATCATCAAAACCAGAAAGCAATACATGGTGAAGTAAATCTTTATAAATTTGCGGACATACCCACTAATTGATACAGTCCTCAATTTCGTGCCATTCAGACAGTCAATCAAGGACCCATTTGCATCTGCATTTTTCAAAAACGTACTAATCAGACTTCATGCTGGACATTGGTAGCAATCTTAACTTCAAGAAAAGAACTTAAAATTCAAGTGTTTTCAGAAAGGCAAGTAGGCAGTAAACATAAACTGGAAAACAGTAATGCACCTGATTCAGTTTCATCATATTCTGGCGAAAGGTTGCATATTAGGGAAACATTTGAGATAGATATAGGAATCTGAAGAGGGTTCTTAAAACTAACTTCCACCTTGATTGCCTCTGCAAAATCATAAAATAGAAACGTGTGTTATCCAAGCACAGAATGCAGATACTGATAACAATAGAAAGAACAAATATTTCAGTCTGGTTATCCTTGTCAACCGAGAGAATATGTTGCAATTAAGAATGTTATTATGTTTAGAGCAGTTAATGTTAAGCACATCTTATAAATTCATTCCACAACCAGTTAAAATCATTAACCCAAAGAAATACCTCTTCATATCAGTTAAAATCATTCCCCCTTATAGAAGTATATAGGCTATTTTCATTTCGTAATCTATTTGAAATTTCTCTAACAAATATATCTATATTACAAAGCAAGCGCACTCAATCAAAATATTTTGTCTATGGAAATTCAGTTAATCAAATTAAGACTCATGCACATTGAAGCTATACTAAGCTATTCTAATTTTCTGCAAGAAGATACTAAAATGTGATGGCTATGAAAGCTGGAATTCTCTTTTGTTCTACTACAAAGCGAGAGGATTTGTTAAAACAAGCACAGTTGTATTCATTAGAGACAATTTTATGCATTATTGTTCTCTCCAAATCGTGGGGAAGGGATACCTATACTATTTAATAAAGTGAGAGCCCCACCTAATAACTACCATTGGGTCTCTCACTTAATTTGGACCATCGTTAAAATAAATCTAAAATAAATATTTTTTTAATCTCTCCTCTCCTCTCTCTTTCTCACGTTCCTCACTGCTTTATCAATAGTTTTAAGTTTCTTTATTTTATATCATAAAAAGTAAATTCTAAATTTACCATAAGTTTAATAAATATACTAAAAAAACTAAATATATACCATTAACATTATAGTTATTTTGCACAAGCATTGATCGTGCCGAGTTACTAGTTAGGTAGTGAACCAACTTAGCCATGTGAACCAATCCTAATTACTATCTCAACCTTGGCTGCAGTTAAGGGGAAATGGTTTTTCAACTAAAATGTAATATCACCTTCATACCTCCAGCAACACAAACATTTGATTCTTTGTACTTCTTTGGTAACACCTTTGGTTGTGAATCCAGCCAGTTAGTCTTCATAACTGAATGTGATGGATTCATCTCCTCCTCCAAAGATTTCCAATAACTTTCTCTTACACTGGCCTGAAATATAGTAAATAGATATCCATGTTCAAAACAGGAAAACATATAAGAAGCAGTAAAGTGACAATTGTGTAAAATTCACTACACATAACGCATGCTATTATGGAAATCAAAAACTAACTCACAGCAGCAGGAGATGCATAAGTCCGATGATCTTCGAAAACAACTTTGATCAAAGGAAAGATGATCACAGGCAACTGAAGCCTCAAAACCTCAAATGCTTTCCCTGTTTCCTACATAACCAAGAAAAGATGGATATCGGCGATATCGTGACAAGATTAAATCTGATATGAACATGATACTTGAACATAAAGGTAAGTCCAAATCTCTGGACTGGACCACATCCAAATTTACAGCAGAAGCACCAAAATTCATCATTCAACTATCGTATCATTGTAAAAAGCAACTGTAAAGAAAAACCAGTGCAGGAGGAAGCAACAAAATAACAAATTAAACATGGATGTGATGTCATCTACAAATTAAGTGGAAATAGTGAAGACTCAAATGCTAAATTCAATTCAAAGATCAATATTAGCATCTTCCAGTTTCAAGACTTTGATAGCTGTTTATTATCCAGTTCGTGAAAAGGAAAATGCACAGACAACAAACATGAAGAAATCAAGTTTTCAGGCAAAACAAAAGCAACTTAGTCGCAGCAACCTCAATAATTCGAAAAAAGTCTCCCAGAAACAATTCTTGAGTAGCTTTGGATTGATGACCACAAGCCAGCACCTCTAACACGTGTTTGATAGCCTCATCAAACATTCCTAGAAATGCATACCACCTGAAAACATTCTTGAACTTAGCAACACACACTTCTACACTCAATGCTATAAAACAAACTCATAAAAGGATTAGAGGTTTTCTTGGAGCTCACTTTCCGATATGAAAATGAACATGATCCCTGATGTGGCTCCAAGTTGTGCCTTTGAAAACTGAAAGAGCACCTCTGTATGTTCTGATTGCATGTTTTATCTGATGAACGAGTTGGCAACTTCCTTAGATCACAGTATTACAAGAAAGTATAGACTATGGTACTATGGTAGTGTTTGCAAACTCTTAAAAAAACACATTTGTGCTAAGTGCTTTTTCAGCACTTTTGGAGTGTTTGGAAAACCAGCTTCTGCTAATTTCAGCAGAAATAAGCTAGAAGCACCTAAGGACATGCTTTTGGCTTCGACATCTAGCTTCTAGGTTATTTTCATAAATAAATGGAAGTTTCTTGAGAGTAGTAAAAGTGCTTCTCAGCTATTTTTCCAAACACTAAATTTATTTACTTTTAACTATTCACTTTTTTTCCTCAAACACTCCCCAATTTCACTACTATAACTTTTTATAATTTTTTCTCCAGCAATAGAGTTTGGAGACACCCACATAGACGATGTAGCTTGAAAAGAAACATTACCTGATCACATCTCTTGTAGAGGTCGCCTGAAAGAACGAGATGAAATCCATACTTTCGTAGCATGGTTGGTCGGGATAACAAGAAGCAGTATGATGCTTGCTCAAGCATCACAGCAGAATCGAGGGGTTCCTAACAATGATATGGTTGAGATTGTGATAGGAAAATTTCCATTAGTTTAATTTTCATAATTATGGGCATTACCTCACCAGAGATACGAAAATAGACACCTGCAGCATCTTTGAACTCATACCTAGCCTTTAACATTTCAGCCCACCAAATGCCACAACGCATTGCATTCCGCCTCCCAGAAGACCCAAGTTTCTATATTAAAAATGGTTATGTTCATCAACAAATTAATGTCAGGCAGACAAAATAAACATTCATGGGGCATAATTCTTCCAGATTAAGTTGGTGATGCCACAGAATATTATTCCTCTGGGGAAGAACATTATTTTTTATTTTTTATTTTTTTTGTTTGCGGTTGGGGTGGTGAAAATGGGAGGAAGAAATAACAAACGTAGCAAGATTGTGATTACCAAGTAAGTGGTAAATGCATTTTCCATGCAGTACTCAGCATCTTTTCTTGACTGATCCAACATAAAAAAGGCCAGCCCCATCATCTCCTGAAAAAGCAGCCAAAACCGCAAGTCAAATAACAGGTCAATAAACATGAAGATCGGGAAAAAAAAAAGAAGAGATCTTTCTTAATACTTCTGGCATTTTTTATAAGAAGGCCAATTATTATGAAATCCTCCTAACATTACAAGTAGACGAAACTTCATTTCTAGCCGTGTATCACTTTATTAAAATAGGTTTGTTATGCTCCAACTTATACAATCTAGAAGATGGTATTTAGTAGTGAAGCTCTTGGTACAATTATTAAAAGACTCTGAAATAAAAACTTTTCAATCCCATGGTATGCAACCTCAAGTATTTTCCCATCAGTCGTGAGAAAGATAATGTGAAAACTTCCATCAGACACCCATTCTTTCCAGTCCCCATCACCCACCAAAAACTTCAGGGTAGTTTAAACCCAACAGTTATTCCTCATAAATTCGATAAAGAAGAAAGTAGAAGCATAATTTAAGACTTTTGATCAATGGAAGTACTTTGCGTTTCCCTATAAAAGAGACTTAGAGCCACAATTGTAGCTGAATGCCCTGAACTGGAAAGGCCATTTGTGCTAAATTACTGTACTAGCAGCAAAAAGTATCCAACAAAGAGAATTCAGCTACGCCATAGACCTATAATCCTACATGCAGGGAGTGAGAAGAAGGTTCTAATTGCAAAAGCAAAGAAGATCAAAACTGAAATAGCAATATATTCACTGGACAGTCAAGGAAATGTCCATAGACATGCACAGAAGCGGAACCGTCAAAAAAAGAAGGAAATGAAAAGAGGGACAGGCATGAAAAGAAAGTACCTGAACACCAGCATAATGTTTCCATGCTTTATCAAGCTTGTAATCCGTCGAAATAAGTCGATAGTTTGATAATGCAAGTTCATAGTCTCGCAACATGAAAGCATAGTCACCCAAAACTCGTATCTGAGATTCTGTGGAGCTAAAAGTGTACCTTGAAGTTTGAACAGTGCTTAAGTGAGCCAAGTTAGACAGAGCAAGGGAAAATCAAGGAGACAACAACTACAACAAGCATGTGGCACTATTATACATTAATTTAAATCTCAAACATACGTAGGCCCATTGGGATCCTCAGGTGCATCTTCTTTCCCTTTTCTCCACCATAAGTTTTTAATCTGGTTTCTAAAACCTTTTCTTGTTGCTGAAACCTGGTTTAAGAGACATTAGATTCAAGCAGAACAAGATACTTCACCAAACCTTCTAGCGCAAAGTATCTCTTTGAAGATGAATATACCTGCTGATTAAGTACACGAATCTTCATCTCCATATGAGGAATGATATGCTTGGATGAGAGATCATGCATTGTATTTCTCAACTGTTCAAGAAAAGGGTTGATCCTAATCATGTCAAAGATAAACAAATCCAGTAAAGCAACTTGTTATGGCGTAGAAGAAAATACCTCTCCTATATCATCCACATTAAGGAAGCTACCAAACTGCTTGCTATTTGACACGCTATTTTTCTGAAAGAAATAGTAAATATGAGAGCTTACAGGAGGAAAGAAACAAACTGAATTTCGAGATTTTTCCCTTACATAAGATGCCCATGGGTTTTCTTTATCTTCTTCTGTGCCATCTGCAGAAGAGTTTATACACAACAAACTACAATTATTTGCACCAAATGTACTCCTCATTTCTGTCAGAAGTCCATTAGCTCTGCAAGAAAAGGATGAATAAATAAGTACTTATAGAAAAATGTCAACTGCTGTCAAAGCAAAGAAACATCAAAGAACAAAATATTGTTGCCTCTGTAGCATTAGCATGTTCTCTACTGCCCACATAACTATAAAGTAATTCTCCACCATGAATGAACTTCCACATTTTAATTGGCACAAAGTTTTAGATGAGTTTGATAATTTTATCCATGTTAACAGTCTTCTTGCTCAATGTAGTGGTTTAAATTCACCCATATCACATATGAGTATGTTATATAATGGTATTTAGGAAAGTAAATTTTAGGGCAAATTACATCTACCACCCATGAGGTTTGAGTAAATTACAATTTAATCCCTCTAGTTTTAGAAATTACAAAAAAACTCCCTGACATTTTACATTATTACATTATTACCAAAAACTCCTTGAAGTAGGCTGATTATTTGCATTATGTGGCTTCATCTTGTATTGTTTCAGGGAGTTTACTGTAATAAAATGAAATGTCAAGGAGACTTTTGTAATTTCTGAAAATAGAGGGACTAAACTGTAATTATGGCAAACCTCAGGAATAGTAGATGTAATTTGCCCTACACTTTAACATAGATGATATTTGTCCAAATCACTTAAACTAAGTATGGAAAAATATATCTAGTAAAACTATGTTCAAGGACAGTAAAGACTAAATGACAATGCAAATAGACAATAGATGTCCACCAATTACTCAAGTGACGGCTAAATAAACATCACATCATCGTAATATACAATTTCGACTGTGAAGGGCGGCAGGGAGGGGTTTTCCCTTCCCCTCATGAAAACGACTTCTATTCTATTTGCTCATTTATAAATTGATTTTACAGTTCTGTCTCTACCCATTGCCATCCATACGAATTCATAGGTAGTAGGTACATCCCATGCTAATTAGCAACTATGCAATCAACGTAAAAGAAGTCAGCAACAATATTTTATAGAATGGATCTACTAACTAGTTAAAGATCCCCAGAGGAGTGTTTCACCTTTGACCTTTGAAATATGCTTGTGTTTGAAATATCCTCAGTTTCTGACTCATTATCTATTGGCTCCTCTATCCATGACTAACTTTGTTTAACATTAACACATATATCATCAAAAGTTAAACCCAGCATGTTGAACTTGAACCACATGTGTAAAAATATAAAAAAGATAATTAAGAGTCTGAACAATCTATATTTAACCCCAAGCCTCCCCAAACTCAAAAATAATAAACTTAAGCCAAAGAGGAAGAAGCGTTATACTTCTCTAACATGCTGTCCTGATTATCATGTACCAACAAAAAATACTTCAGAATCTTTGGATCCATAGCACCATCATTAAGAAGAGAGGGCAACTGGTCTGTATTGAAGAGGTCAACAAATTTGTCAATGGGATCTTTATCCTCCGTGGAGACAGCAACAAGACCTATGCATACACCCAAGAGAAAAGTTGATAAAGAAAACCACTACAGTGCAAATGGTGCATCTACTAGAACAGACTTACAAGCCACGGGATGATCAAAAGCTTCATGTGCTGAAAAGGACACGACATCTATCAGCTCTTTGTTATAATTTTGAAACCACGACGGCACAAGATCCTGGTCAGAGGCTGCACAAAAAAATTAATAATCACCCAAAATTCATAGCTAGTATTCTCAACAAATGGATGTCAGGTCTTGATAAAATCAACTTTATATCACTTAAGGACCACAAAAGTAGATGGAGTTAAATGCATCATTTATAAAGTAGTAAAAAGGGTAACGAGGGAAGTGTTAGCAAGTTGGCACCAAAAGTATCCAACCCTGCAAAAATACATACTAATCGAGATATATTTCGCCTCTTTATTTACTTTTTCTTTTCTATAAACCGAAGGACTTCCAGCAGTAATTATAGAGTGATTAACAGCTTACTGTCTACTAAAGATTCAATGTCTGGTGGATCTGAACATAGCTCGGAGATATCTTTATCTCCGGCATGAGTGACAACTTGTTTTAACCTCTCCCTTGCGGCCTGGATGGACAGTAAAAAGAGTCAGAGATAGTCAAAAAGAATGCTATCTCATCATAATTTCACATGGATATAGAGAAGTCAAGAATGTTGCATTTGACGTATACAGCAATATCTAGGAGCCCACGGATTTTAACTGATAAGGCACTATTCTTCACTTGTTCACTAACTTCATGACTTTCTAATTAATTAAAACATTTTTCAAGAAATACTATTTCAAAGCAAGCTGGGTAGTCACTTTTTGCTCACACGACAATAAGAAAATATCATGTTACGAAATATTTTACAAATCGTCAAACCCCAATGATTGTCAGGCAATTTTGTTCTCAAAATAGGCTTGCTTGTGTAGGCAATGTTCTCTCACTAAGATTAAGTTCAGGAAATTTGCTACAAGTACTGATATTTCTATGTACTCCAAAATTGACACCAAAAAGACCTTGCTGACTATGAACCAACCAGCATATCACCTCCAGGAATCATTTGCCTGGATAGCACAAGGCCCTGGCCCCTGAATTTATAAGCCAACTAAACCTAAAATGAATATAGCAACAGTTTCCCTGTCGAATATAAGTGGTCGCCTCTAGAATATTTATTACTTCACAACTTAGAGAAAATATACCTATCACAAACCTATTCAGTCTTAGGCTAGGTTAGTATATGATTTCCCAACCACCAAGAAACACAATCAGCCAATCACAGACCTATTTCCGGATTATTAGATGATTACTCAGAGCAAAATTTTGCCAGTTACAAAATTACTCGTAGTACTTGATAGTTAATACGCATAATAATTTAATGCTAGACTGAGACAAATCCCTATGCATTTAGCCTCACAGAAAGACTGATGAGTAAGAAATCAAACAAACAGCAAGAGAAATAAAGACAACGCTAATAACCCAACCTAGTCAAGAGTTATCCTTGATATCTAATTAACTTCAAGACAAACCCTCACATCTCAAATGCACCCACATGAAAACCCTAGATCACACGTTTGAGCAGCAGAGGCCTCATGCTCTCTATGATCCAACCTATCAGGGAATCATCCTTGATATCTATATTACTTCAAGACAAACCTCCACATGTCAAATGCACCGACAGGGAGAAGAAGCATGATCACGCCCTTGAGAATCATAGAGGGCTCACTCAGAGAATTAGTATCCCTATTTGAGGAACAAACAGTCCTCACTTCAATGACGATGAGAACTAAACACTCACATCCATAAATGCTACAAACCCTGCCCCCAAATTATGGTTCCTGAACTGTAATATGTGTGCTGATATAGTCGTTAGTATTCTCATCATCAAGCATCCAAGCCAATGCGGAGCTAAAATACTTCAAAATAAACGTACCTCAACATTCGGCTGACGAATGTCCGACGCATAAAACAATCTTGATTTAAATCTCCTCAATCTATAGGGCTGATCACTAGCAGTCCTCACTGGCACTGGAAATCAACAAATGAATTGAATTAGAAGCTCAGAACACCAAAATATGGTGCGATGGGCTTTATAAACTTATACCGTCTATATTGTTGAAATTGCTGAATGGTGTCAGCATTTCTATCAGGGACAATCCATTTTTCTGGCATGACTGCTCGACAAGCGGCGTACGGAGGACCATGACCGCTGGGGTGATCTCGTCCAGTAGCATCCTGCCAAGCTTCGTGTTCGCCGGATCCGCCATCCTCCTCCGATTAGACCCGAGCTTGCAGACAAGGCGTCTATTTCAGGTTAAACCAACGGAAATACACTTCTGAATGCTCACTCGGCTGAGTTGACTCGTTTTGTATAGGGAGATGCCACAGACTCAAATCTTCGAAAGAGCGTCCAGGTAGATAGATCTCTGCAAATGGAGTCTTGTGGGCTGAGCAAGGTCCGAACCCCAAAGTGGACATAAGTTCTGTGGGCTGAGCAAGGCCCAGAAATTTAAAACCAAATGGATATCACAAGCGAAATTGGGCTTAAATATTTTCCATAATTAAGTGAGAAAATTAGATAGAGGTTCCAACTCGTATTTCTTTTATTTATTATTTTGAGAAAAAAAACACCCAATTTAATAGTTAGCCTCAAAACTCCCTAGAATATGAATCTCTTAGTAATCTCAAGTTTGGTGTGAAAATACCAAAATAATTTTAAAAATACTGAAGAAAGCAAAGAGATTTCCCTCCAACTTATATCGGAAGTTGTAAAAGTGCGATTTAAGAAAGAGAAAGTCGGTTCAAGATCTCTTTAATATCATAAATTGTTTAGAGTGTGAACAATCGAGGCCGGTGGACAAACGAAGACAATGAGAGGAAGAGAACAATAGAGATAGAGACCTGGTGGAAGTTGTCGCCGGTACCACAAGCTCAACCTTCCATCGTTCATGTCGCATCCAGAGCAAATCACCACCACGCTCAACCTCCCACCGTACTTATATTTAGATTTCACGAAGGAAGTAATAACTTTCAGCCCCTTGATTACAACCTACTTCGAGGGGTGTCCTAATAAAAACTTCGTATATGTTTGGACTTTATAATAGGAGCTACAACATACAACCCCTCGATTACAAACAACTCGAGACATGCAAAATGAACAAAAACAAAAAAAATAAAAAGGAAAGTCAACCTACTCTATTACAAAACGATGAGGATAGTTTAATTACCAAACAACTCGTCCTCACCAAATAAACCATCCCATGATACCTACCCATATCACCTCCAACTTGGCCTCATTGGCCAACACCTTTCTTTACAATAACTTGTTCGACAATAGTAGGCTCGACAACTCCACATTCCGTGTCGTACGATCATTTAAACTCGAGGAGCAACACCATGCTCACCTCCATCGCTGATGGCATTTGGTTGAATTATTAACAGCATAGAAGGCATCTCGAGGACAATGACTTCGTCCTCAACTATAAACTCTTCAGTTGGATGCTCGAGCACAATCTAGGACTCCTCATGGAGTTCCTCCAACATGTTCTCCTCGTATTGTTCGTCTTTGAGTTGTTCATCCTCAACATGTCCGCGCTCAATATTTTTTCCTCAACATGTTCACGCTCTACATGTCCACTCAACATGTTCTCGGCGAGTTGTTCATCCTCAAGTTATTCATTATCAATTTGTTCATCCTCAATATGTTCTCCAAAAATAAATTGTAAAAAGTGACGGAAAAGTTGAAAAGACAATTATGTTTTATTAAATTCCACATGTTTAGTATAATATGCTGAGTACGCATCTAGTCATTTTTCTAACGGCGTTGCTCCACCAAAGTCGCATAGTTTCACCCTGTTACGTTGTAGAAACATTCGTAATGTTAATCAAGATGTTACATTTAAAATGTTCGAATTTAAATCTTACCATGTCGATTAGGATATTGTCAGCACTTAGGTCGTCAATAGCGATGTTTTCCCCGTTCATGTTTTTTAATTTCTTCAGCTATCTGCCTAGCGATGTTGCCTATTCTCCGAGCATCAAGATATTGGTTGTTATCTGTCATTTGAAGATTGATAGAAATGGTAAAAAATGAACTTTAATTTTTTATAGAAAGCAAAAAAATATTTTTTATTGAATTTGTTTAATTATGAACAACTAAAGAAAATAAGTTCTATTAAAATTTTCCTCGACAATATCACTATCAAAGTCACTATTTGAATTAAAAGCTTCACAATGATCATAATTTTTATAATTCAATACCATTTTTTAGTTTGTCATCAATCTTACAAGTTTTTAAAAATGTTCTCAAGTTGTTCATTACTGGCTACCTGCGTAATGATTTTGTCTTACAGTCGGTCATAATATGATTCTGCTGTCACTTTCACAGATTATCACTCTCTACCACCGCTAAAAATATTTTTGAAAAATGTGAAAGGTAAAACAATCATTGTAACTAAGGTCCATGGAGGATGCTCAGATCCAGGCTCTGTGTTGGATTTATTTTTTAAAAGTTTTCATTCCAACAAGGACACGCATCAGTTACTTAAGAACTTGTTGATTGTGACTATGGATACTAAGTACTATGTGCGAGCTTATATTTCACTGGAATTGCCTTCATCTTGCAATTCCATCATCATCTGAAGAGGATGATGATGATGATAATAGCGTTTTACAATTATTTATTTATTGAAAAATACTTCGGTTTGAACTTGATATCTTCGAACGAGGATTCAACCTCATATACACGGATGATGATATTTTATGGTATCGAAATCCATTTCCGCATTTGCATAAGACTGACAACGACTTCTGGGTTTTGTGTAATTTTTATGAAAATATTGTAAACATACTAAATGATGCTCTATATGTCGAGCCAAATATTTTTACTATTGAATTCTACCGGTACTGGTTTGATTTTCAATAATACGACCCCAGTCTCTATACCGGAGAAGTCCTTAATAGAATTAAGGATAGTCATTTACTTCAAGGGATGGGCATAAAAATTACTATCTTATCCACTGAATATTTTAGTAGTTTTCGTGAACTTTCAAGATCTAAACAAGTTTATTAGTATACATGCTAATTGTTGTTTTGGATCATTAAGACTTAAGTTTCATGATAAGTTGGATGATATAAGACTTGCTCTCAAAGATTGGGAGTTATATAAATCCAACCGGTCTGAGGGTCATATGTGGAGTGTCCCAAAAAGGTGTAGATTATATATCGATATGGATTATTGAGCTTGAGTGTAACGACCCGAAATTTCGGATTTATTCTGGAATTATATCTTATTTGTGCCGAAGGTTTTTCGTGAGAATATTTATATTCACGAATAAGTTTTATCCATAAACCCGCATTTTATCCAAAATTTCCTATTTTACCCCGACCCCATTTAATATTCCTTTTTCACAAATACCCCTCTTATATTCCTTATTTCACATATACCCATATCATTTGAAAGAAAGAAAGAGGAAGAGAGAGAGAGGGAGAAAAGGGAGAAAGAAGGAGGAGAAAAGAAGAATTGCCCTACCGAGCCCGTTTCTCGCCCGATCGACGAACCGTGAAAACCCGAAACGATCCTTGTTTCATTCTCTACCGGTAATCCTTTTACCCCATTCCATTTCGTTTCCTCCTCGTTGCGATTTTCGTGATTTTATATAGAAATTTTATAGTTTTAGGATTTTCGTGTTTAGGTAGATTTACTTGACCATTTTGCGTGATTCTTGAACCTAGGTGTAACTAATGTGATATATATGATTATATGTGAAAATTAGCATGTTTTATGGTGTAAATTAGGAGATTTATGATATTGAATGTTGTTGTGTGCGAGAAGGTTTCGCGATCTGCTGGGTCTGCTGCCCAGTAGATCTGTACGAGCTTGCCAAGACCGTGCGTTTGCCCGTGCGCAGCCCTTTAACCTGCACGGGCTCGTGCACGGTCTTGCCAAGACCGTGCGTTGGCCCGTGCGCACCATTTTTGACCTGCACTGGCTTGCGCCCGTGCACATGGCCAGTGCGCAAGGCCGTGTGCACCTGCACGGTCTTGACAGTGTGTCCAAGACCATGCGTCGGCCGGTGCACATGCCTTAGAGGATTTTTCACCCTTTTTCTTTCTTGCACTTCAGGAATTGGGCCAACCCCACCTATTTAAATATTGACTTTTCGCATACGACCTCCAAAATTCAATCCGATTTCACCTATAGATTCCTTGAGCCTCGAGATTTATTATTTCACATAGTTTGCAATTTATCCGACTGTATTTAACCGTCAATTGACACCTTTCTCGTTTAGGGATTTTTATCCACCTTTCCCGTTTCTTATCTGTCTGATCCCGTATTCGCGAGAGAGTGTCCTTATATTATTTTAAGCATGTCTACGTGCCCTAATTGCATTTTAGCATGTCTTTACTATTTAATTTTATGTATCTTCGTTATTTAGTATTGCATTAATATTTTCTTAATTGTGTATCTCTATGTGTTTAATTATATGGCTTTTCATACTGCGCCTATAGCATGATTTAAATTCTATTTGAATTGCTGTGCGTCATCTATTGTCTTGTGTCTGCTTTTAGTATTGTCGGTCTCGTTTTCATCCTCTAGGCCCTGTGTATTACAGGTGGGACCACGAGGGAGAAACTTGACTACCGCTTGCTTTCATCCTGTCGTGTCGAGCCAAGTAAGGGTTTAAACTTCTTTCAACTGGGGCAAGGACATAGTTACTTAAGTTTACAAAATAAATTAATATCCCGCCTTTTCTTATCTTTTGCTGTATTGTCTTTGTTATTTCCTTATGTGATTAGTCAACGTTTTAATAGCAAAACCAAATTGATTTGAAATGCTTTCAACTAGAGGCAAGTAACTTATTTGTTTTAAAAGTAACTATTTGATCTCTGAGACACTTATAAGTAATGTCGTTAGGCACATCCATTAACATGCTCCCGAAGCGTACGGTGCTTATGAGTATTTCTTAGGTCGTTACACCAACTTGTCTCAAAGGCCCCTTTGGCAATTCATACTTAACTGTTTGCACCATCTTTTCGAACGGCCCCTTTGGCCACCCAAACTGTTATTGATTTCAAATGCTAGCCCTGGATTGAATAATGATTTGGGCCCGGAGTGTACAGGAGGTGAGCCTGGAGACGAGCGACTAGGGCAAATCCCGATGTATACTCAAATCCGTATTCGTTTAGGTCGGCCAGGAGGTTGGCTAGTCTGAGTTAGTGCGAGGGTGGCGTTGTAGGCTACGCGCTTCCTAGAAAATTCTGATAAGGGTGACGTTGTTAACACGTGTTTCCATAAAATTCTGATTGGACATTGACGTTGGTGGTGGAGTAATTGACTACGTGTTTGCATGATTTTCAAGGCCGGGAGTTATAAGGAGAGGGCCCGTTCTCGCCGGGACACACTATTTCATGATTTATTGCATTACTTGCTTGTCTAATTATTTTATGGCTTTCGTTACAAGTCGAAGCACATTCCGGTTTTCTTCATTTGACATATGTATTTCCCTATATATATATATACAAAACCCGGAAGCGTGACTCGAACTTGTCCAACCTAAGCCTCCTTTATTATTCAATTAATTAGTTGAATTACGAGCCGTGTTTTTTTATCGTTTCTAACTTATTCATATCGTGCTTTTCGAATTGTAACGACCTCGTGACTCAACTAATATCCTTTCAAAACTATCGGCTTGACCTTATGTGTAAATGTTTTTAAAGGATCCGGTTCGTCAACCCTTTATGTTTTCCAAGCAAGCCGAACCCGAGTGTTGCCTTGTGTTACTGTTTTGCAACTTATATTTCGTTATTTGTATTCTTTCTCAAACGGGCAACATTCACTACTTTTGGTTTTAAAAGATAAACGACGAACTGTGATCAAAACCCCCTTACTGAGTATCAATTATACTCACTCCTTCTATTTTGGTTCTTGCTTCAGGTAGACAGGTGGCGGCGCCACCTATCTTGTCAGTCGGCATCAGCAGGTCTAGATAGGCTCAGTCTTGTCGTCTGGTTTGTCTTGTCAGTGGTCCCAGCAACTGTCGAGTCCTGTTTATTGTATTTAAATACTTTCGTACTATTTACTGTTTTATTTACTTTATATATCTTATGTGCCCCTAATGTGGGATAGTTGAAGATATCTAGGATTGCACAGGATAGGCTAGTGGAGCCATGGATGACACTACGTGTTTATGCTTCTGTTGTATTTCGAACTGCAAATGTTTAATTGATATTATGTTAGCTTTGTAGGCTTTTATGGAATTTACTTGTTACCTTTTAAATCGCTTCCGCATTTCTCTGCATTGTTGTGGTTGTTGTTGTGATGTCGTTGCTGCTGCCGATGGTTATTGCTTGCATGCCGTTCGCCGGAGTGGGTTTTTGAGTTGAGGCCCTTCGCCAAAGCTCAGGAGTCCGCTTAATAGAATTAAGGATAGTTATTTTCTTCAAGGAAATGATATAAAAATTACTATCTTATCCACTGAATATTTCTGTGGTTTTGTGAACTTTCTAAATATCTAAACAAGTTTATTAGTATACATGTTAATTGTTGTTTTGGATCATTGAGACTTAAGTTGCGGGATAAGTTGGATGGTCTAAGTCTTGCTCTCAAAGATTGGGAGTTATATAAATCCAACCGATCTGAAGGTCATGTGTGGAGTGTCCCAGGAAGGTGCAGTTTATATGTCGATATGGATTATTGAGCTGGAGAGTTAGAGTTTAATGTTGTAAATATATTAAATGATGGATTTCTATATGTCGAGTCAAATATTTTTACTATTGAATTGTACCGGTACTGGTATGATTTTCACAAATATGACCCCAGTCTCTATACACGTTGAAGTCCTTAATAGAATTAAGGATAGTCATTTTCTTCAAGAGATAGGGCATAAAAATTACTATCTTATCCACTGAATATTTAGTGGTTTTTGTGAACTTTCTAAAGATCTAAACAAGTTTATAAGTATACATGCTAATTGTTGTTTTGGATCATTGAGACTTAAGTTGCGTGATAAGTTGGATGATCTAAGTCTTGCTTTCAAATATTGGGAGTTATATATATAAATCCAACCGGTCTGAATGTCATCTGTGGAGTGTCCCAAGAAAGTGCAGTTTATATATCAATATGGATTATTGAGCTGGAGAGTTAGCTAGAGTATTATGTTGTAAAAATATTAATTGATGGATTTCTATATGTCGAGTCAAATATTTTTACTATTTAATTCTACCGGCACTGGTATGATTTTCTCAAATAACATGAAAAAGTTGACTGAAAAGTTGAAAATATAATTATGTTCTATTAAATTTCACCCGCTCAGTATAATATGTCGCCGAGTACGCACCTAACCATTTTTCTAGCGGCGCTACTCCACCAAAGTCGCATAGCTTCACCCTGTCACGCTGTAACAACGTTGGTAATGTTAATTTAGGTGCTACATTTAAACTGTTATTCTACCAAAAAATAATTAAAATGTTCGAATTTAGATCTTACCATTTCAATTAGAATATTGTCAGCATTTAGGTCGCCAATTGCGGTATTTTTCCTATTTATATATTTGATTGCTTCAGCTATCTGCCTAATGGTGTTGGCTATTTTCGAGCATCAAGATGTTGGGTTGCTATTTGTTAGTTGAAGAAAAATAAAAATGGTTAAAAATGCACTTTAACTTTTTATAGAAAGCAAAAAAAAAAATTGTATTTGTTTAATTATAAACAACAAAAAAAAAAAAAACAATTATGTTATTTTAAATTTTCCCTTGAAATTCTCTTCCCATGGCTTCTTCTTAAGCTAACGTTTTTCGGCGAAGCAGTGAGATTTATCCATTCAATCCTCCATCAGTGAGATTTATTTCAAAATTTTGGCATCCAAATGTTTACTCTAATGATACGGTTTGCAACTTGACTCTTCAACCAATTGACTATGGACGTTGGTCAACCATCCACAAGATGGAGAGTATAGCTTATAGCATCATATAAATGCTTGCAAACCCTAAAGATGGGTATCCTGCTAATTTTGATGCTACTAAGGAATGGAACAATAAAGGGTCGGGCTGTTTCACGAACTGTTTGAGTTGCTATGCAGAGTCCTATGTGTCAGAACTCAGAATTACATAAAGAGCTAATGCATGGAGTATTAGGAGAAATAGAAGAGCTATCTACTTAACTATGTTGGCTATTCTCCGAGCATCAAGATGTTGGTTGTTATCTATCAATTGAAGATAATTGAAATGGTTAAAAATGAACTTTAGCTTTTTATAGAAAGTCATAAAATAATTTTTATTGTTTTTGTTTAATTATAAACAGCTAAAAAAATAATTATGTTCTATTAAAATTTCTCTTGACAATGTCGCTATCAAAGTCATTATTTAAATTAAAAACTTCACAATGATCATAATTTTTACAATTAGATAAAATTTTTAATTTTTTTTGACAATTTTACAAGTTTTTAAAAATGTTATCAAGTTATTCATACTCAATTTGTTCATCCTCAACATATTCTTCTCAAATAACTTGTAAAAGTTGACGGATAAGTTGAAAATATAATTTTCTATTAAATTCCACCCACTCAGTATAATATGTGGAGTACACACCTAACCATTTTTCTAGCGGCACTACTCCACCAAAGTTGCATAGCTTCACCCTGTCACGCTGTAGAAACATTAGTAATGTTAATTCAGGTATGACATTTAAAATGTTCTTCTACCAAAAAATAATTAAAATGTTCGAATTTAGATCTTACCATTTCAATTAGAATATTGTCAGCACATAGGTCACCAATTGTTGTATTTTTCCCGTTCATATATTTGATTACTTGAGCTATCTACCTAATAATATTGGCTATTTCCGAGCATCAAGATGTTGATTGCTATTTGTCAGCTGAAGATAAATAGAAATAGTTAAAAATGAACTTTAACTTTTTATAGAAAGCAAAAAAAATATTTTTTTGTATTTGTTTAATTATAAACAACTAAAAAATAATTATGTTTAAATTTTTTCTTAAAATTGTCACTATTTTAATTTAAAAGCTTCAGGATGATTATGATTTTTATAATTCAACCTAATTTTTATTTTTTTCGTTAACTTTACAAGTTTTTAAATATGTCCTCAAGTTGTTCATCCTCGATTTGTTCATCCTCAATATGTTCTCCTCAAATAATTTGCAAAAATTGATGGAAAAATTGAAAAGACAATTATGTTCTATTAAATTATACCAGCTCAGTAATATGCCGAGCACGTACCTAGCCATTTTCCTAACAGCGGTGCTCCACCAAATTCGCATAGCTTCACCCTATCACGTTGTAGAAACATTGGTAATTTTAATCTAGGTGTTACATTTAAAATGTTCGAATTTAGATCTTACCATATCGATTAGAATGTAGTCAGCACTTAGGTCGAGAATAGCGATGTTTTCCTCGTTAATGTATTTGATTGCATGCTTCAGCTATCTGACTAGCGATGTTAGCTATTCTTCGAGCATCAAGATGTTGGTTGCTATCTATCAGTTGAAGATAAATATAAATGGTTAAAAATGAACTTTAGCTTTTATAGAAAGCCAAAAGATAATTTTTAATATATTTGTTTAATTATAAACAACTAAAAAACATCAATTATGTTATATTAAAATTTTCCTTGAAAATGTCACTATCAAAAGCTTCACAATTATCACGATTTTTATTGTTCGATATAATTTTTATGTTTTTTGTCAATTTTACTAGTGTTTAAAAATATCCTCAAGTTGTTTATCCTCGGCTTGTTCATTCGCAGCATGTTCTCCTCAAATAACTTGTAAAAGTTGACGGAAAAGTTGAAAAGACAATTATATTCTATTAAATTTAATTAGCTCAGTATAATATGTTGAGTATGCACCCAGTCATTTTCCTAGCAGCGCTGCTCCACCAAAGTCGCATAGTTTCACTCTATTGCGCTGTTGAAACATTAGTAATTTTAATCCGGGTATTACATTTGAAATAATTCAAATTTAAATCTTACCCTATCGATTAGAAAGACATGGGCCAGAGATATACTGGGCCGAGCCATTTTACTGGGCCAGCTACAAGCATTCACATTTTGATGGAGGGCCTAAATAAGCATTGGGCAAGTCTAAAATCAGTAAAGCTATGAAATGAAAAGTTAATTTGTGGGGAAATCTGTGTACAATAGAAAGAAAAAAAAATTGTGGGGAAGAAAACTGAATATTTTCTAAAGTATTCATGATGTGTAGCTTCAATTACCGTTAAAAGGCAGAAAAACTATGGATACAAACATTTAAATATAATAATCACCTACGTATAACATTACAAACATGCCCCTTATAATGTTTAGATATTAGAAAACAAGAGTACTATAATTGTCATGAAAATAAAGTCAAATATTGATCAATAGCTGCAAAAGGCAAAATAGAAAATTCATAAAAAAAAATTTGTGATGGCGTCATAATTTTCCCGGTTCAGTGTATGTTAATTATTGTTCAGATTATATGTCAAATTAAGTCAGTATAGTTACCCACTTACCCAGAAATTAAAAACATCCCAAAATGTGATTCAACAATTTTTTATTGCCTAAATGCGATCCTAATTAATGAAAAGTAAATCCTTGGAGGTATTGGTTCATTGGGGACAGGATTTCCAGGATCCAAGAAGCCCATGATCCAAGACAACTCTTTTGAAGCAATCATTTTTAGTTGTTCGTTTCACCCAAGAGACCAATTAATTAATCAGAGACATCCACCAGCTCATTCATACCTCAATTTCAAGCAGCTCTCTCAGTTTACACCTCGTTTAGCTAGCTATTACTTTTTTTTCTTCTTCTCTATATTCCATTAATTAGGTAGGGTCAAGTCGGGTCGCTTAGGTGTAAAGCTGTTTCGATAAATGATAGTTGTGTTCGTAAAAATTCCAATTTTAATTTATACGGATAATTCACTAAGGTTTGTAAAATATTAACTGACACCATATATCCAAACATTAAAACTGATTATAAATTCAACGAAAGTCAAGGAATTTTCGTTAGTTTTCAAAGGGTATTTGTAATATTTTACAAACTTCAAGGTAAGTTTGTATAATGTTTCAAGATATGAATGTAAGTGATGTAAAAACTCAGAGGTACTCGTGAGGTTTCAAAGTTCGAATAGTGTGTTGGATTTTTAAGTAAAAATTGGGGGATTTTTTTGTAATTATCCCTTTATTAAAATTTAATTCTCTCTTTCGTACAGATTAGGTCTTTTAGTTACGTTATTCGTTAAACCAGGTCATATTATGAGAAACTAAAGTTGAATAGTATGTTGGATTGTTGGATTGAAATTACAAAAAGCAAGAAAATCAATTAGAGAATATATATATATATATATATGATGCTTGATAGTTTGAGGGCTATGATTTACTAATACTTCTCGATTTCTTATCCTGTCGTGTCGTATTCGATACCATGTCGGACACTTTTATAATGTAAAATGTCGAAAAATATTCGTATCGTGTCATTTCGGGTCGTGTTTCATTGGTTGAGGGCCATCATGTACATATCCTAGGAATGCACAATACGGTTACCTCCCAAAGTTACTAATAACCATATTTCGACGTGATAATCTGCTTACCAAATCCCAGTTGTAAGAATTTGAGTTCCTCCTCGTAATAACAATGTCAAGAAAACATTATTTAAACCAAGCCTGTCTCTCCCACAAAGCAAACTGATTGACCCAATCGATGCCTTTGCCCCCAGATCACTCACCTCCAGGCCAATCACATCACGCCACGTGTACCCAACACCGACACTTAGTATTAGCCTCCGCTATACAGTTATCTCCATCGTCCTTAACGGCACCGGAACCAAAACCCACACGTGCATGGAGATCGACTTAATTAGATATATCTCCATATTACATATTTCCAATGCCATTTAGTTTCATATCACTCTACTCTCTCTCTCTCTCTCTGAAAGTTTTTTGAGCTGGAGAGAGAAAGGCAGGAAAACCCAGAAAATACAAATTCTTGATGTTTACAGGTAATGACAGCAAGGATATAATTAGGGTTTTCCAGTTAATTTGTCTTACATTCCATGAATATTTTTCCGGATCATGGAAACAGGATGGAAGCCTAATGTCGAGTTATCACCAGCTTGTCCGCGTTGTGGTTCTGCAAACACCAAATTCTGCTACTACAACAATTACAGCTTAACTCAACCTAGGTATTTTTGCAAAGGTTGCAGAAGATACTGGACTAAAGGCGGTTCACTTCGCAACGTGCCTATAGGCGGCGGCTGTCGGAAGAGCAGGAGGGGGAAATCCAGTATACGCGTCTCCACAGATGGTGGCGTGGGCTCCCGTAACGGAATTGAGTCCAACGGTTCAATTTCGATTTCGACCAGCGGCGGCGGCCATGATCGTGCTTCGACAGGAAGTATTGATCTCGCAGCAGTTTATGCGAATTTTCTGAATCAGACGACGCCGCGGCATGATAATAGTAATGATAATCGGAATGTTAATGAAGGTGTTTCAGTTTCTCATGAGCCCGACGGGATTGTAAATAATAATAGTAATATTGTTCCGGTTATGGAGTTTTCGGGGTTTCAGGGTTTTCATATGAATAGCCATTTGAATTCTCATATACCTCAGGAAATTAGTCATGGGTTTTTCGATTATGGGCAGTTTAATTCTAGGTTATCTGAGACGTCGACGCCATTGTTGGGAAGTGGAAATTCTATGTTTTTTGGTGGGCCTGACGGGTTTTGTGAGAAAACTGGAAATGGTTTAATTTCCACAAGTAATATTATTATAAATCCCGTCGAGAAGGCTATAATATTGCCGCCATTGCCGGGCGAAGATGTGGCGCCGCCGTCTGATCAAGCTGGGATACTGTGGCCGGATTCTGACGTCATATTACAGAATCAAAATGATTTGTTGCGTTCGAATGATCATGAAACGCAAGCAGGACAAAATTCGGAAGTGTTGGATGGAAATTTAAACATGATGAGCCCGTTTACTGCGTTGAATAATCTTGAAGCTATTTTCAGGTCCTGCTGAGGCTGATCATGATCATGAAGTTTTTCATTTTTTTTATACATTTATCTTTACATAATGTTATAAATACAGATTTGTATAGGTGAAATCAATGTTAATGTGAGTTTTGTGATTATATATAGTTACTGGTTTTGAGAATTTTGCAGGAGCTGGTTGTGAGATTTAGAATAAAACAAGCTTAAGGAGCTGCCTGATTTTGCCGGATTAATTTCATATACTATAGATTTTAATCTTTTATAAATTAAAATAAAATTTCTGAATTACTCCTTCCAATATTCATCATTTTCTATTAAGCATCGGCCTTATTAATTTCTACTTAATTCATAAATTAATTTATTAAATCCTCGTCTCTTGCAACTTCATGTATCCTGAATCCTGATTCGATCCTGCATGAATACAGAAAGAGCATTATAAGAATGTTAATTGGGACTCGTGACAAATGGAAAATATTATTAAATAGGGAGATTTACATTTTTCATCCTTCAAGTTTGGTTTAATTACAAATTAATCCCTCTTTTGTTTTAAAAACTACAAAGACACCCCTAATTAGTTTTCCGTATCCTTGTAAGATTTTCATAGGATTTTGGCAATGTTAATTGGAAAAGTCTGGTCCCCTGAAGTCCGTTAGTGTAAAGAGTCAATTCAATTTAAAGTTTAGTCAAAATCGGCAGAGGCTGTACCATAAATTTTTGGTTGGGGAACGAGAATATATTTTTAGTAAAATATATACAAAATATAAAATTTTATTTTATAATAATATTATTTTTTATATCAAATTTTACTTAATTTTCGAAAGCTAAACTAAGTCTTATTTAATTTTAGGGGGCAGAATCTTAATTAATTAATGTTAAAAAGGAAAATTATTACATGTAAATTTTTTATTTTGTTTTTAATTATGGGGGCGGTAGCCCCTCAGGCCTAAGGATGGTACCGCCCCTGGAAGTCGGTCAAAATCCTCTATTTGGTACATTTTCACAAATTTAGAAGACTAGTGAAACTTCAAAGGAATTTTTGTAATTTATAAAATAAGAGAGACTAATTTGTAATTATATCAAACTTGATAGGCATTAAATGTACGTAAATTGCCCTATTAAATATTTAAGCGTTTAGTTACATTTTCATACTTGTACATAATGTAGATAGTTCCTAAAATATAGTACTTTTACAATCAGTGATATAAGTTATAACATAAATAATTAAATTAGAAATAACCATGAGCTGAATGGGTATAAATATGCTTGTTAGCAGACACACATATAGGATTGGAGTTGAAGAGAATTGATCCTAAAGTTGAATATAATGTTGCATAGGAACTCGGAAGACAAAACATAGATTTGAGTGCTTGATCGATCGCACATGATCCCAGAAGCCCATGATCCAAGATAAATATATACGTAGATTAATTAAATAATCTGCACGGCAATCATCCTCATATCTGATCAACTATATTCGCACTTCAACAAATTAATTAACACTAGCTCTTTTAACCCTGCTTTGCATCGAAAAATTAATTTATAATTAAAAATTTAATATATTAATATTAATTATAGTTTATATATTAACAACTTGAATATATATGATCACAAATTTAACAGAATTTTTTTTTATAAATTGATATATATATTCTCAACGTTACATGGAAAAATCTATTTATAAAATATATATTATTAAATAAACTGAATCATATTTTCTTATATAATTATTAACAATACATATAAATAATTAACTCATAATTTGAAACACACACCAAAATAATTTTTTTTATAAAATAATTATACTCTATATATATGAAAAAACTCATTTTAAATATATAAAAAATAATAATATGATATGATTTTGTATTTGTAATAGAGAGAATATATATATATATATATATATATATATATATATATATATATAAATATATATATAGTTTTTTTTTAAATCACACACACAATCAACATAAAAATATTGAAATAATAATTAAAATATAGAAAATATTTAATAATAGACCATATAAATAATTATTGGAATCTCTTGTATATTTGGTATTATTTTTTGTTGAATAATTTATTATTATTTCATTATTAATTAACAATAATATTCATTTCATTATTGAAATTTTCTTTATATTATGGCAATATTAATATTTATATGTAATAACTTAATAAATTTATTCACATTGAAATTAAATATAATTTTTCCACCGCAAAATGGAAATAAAACACGTGTATTTAGAGATATTTTCTAAAAAAAACCAACTATTTATTTATTTTATAATATTAAGATAATAATAAAATTTAACTAAACTTATATTCTAAAAAATATACGTAATTATGTGACCCCACAAATAATTAAAAAAAATTTTGAAAATACAATTACATGATAGATAAAAAGAATACAAAATAAAAAAATATTAATTGTAGAACTAAATAATCTTTTACCCAAATATTGTTAATATTTTGTAAATAGTAATTCTTCTATACTATGCTTTCATGTACAAATTAAATATTATATCTAAACTATAAATAATTTTAAGCTCCCCTTCAATTATATATATATATATATATATATATATATATATATATATATATATATATAGCATTTAAATATAAAGTTCATAATAATTAGCAAAGCTTATTAAAATTTACTTAAAATTATTTCTTGAATGAAATTTTCAATATCAATATTATATAAAGTAGTTATATAATTCTATAATTAAATAGGAGTTACAATTTTTTTAATATAAACCAATATATGGAATGACAATTAAATATATATGTAAATTACAAAAATCACAATTAATGAACTTAATTATAGAAATAATCTACATGGCAAAATGAACTAATTTTAACTAATCCAACTCATTAACACATAAGTATGTTTCCTAAAACATCTCACTCATTCATTTTCATATATATATATATATATATATATATATATGATTATTAACTAATTAATCCGAGTCTCTAGGAGTGCAACTGTTATCAGTAAAAAAGTTTTATATCCAAGTAGTCTGATCCGACTCAATTCATATAAATAGAATTTAGAAAGAAAAAGAAATGCATATTTTATAAAACTCTAAAGACTTTAATTTCAGTAACAATCATAAACTATATATATGTAATCTAATCTGAATGACAGCAGCTGGAATCTCAAATTATCAGTCAACACAAGCGATATTTATGTAGTTTAATTATATATTATGGTGTATTCCTCAGCATTAATTGGTTAACAATACAATACTCAAACCGTAGATACAGATAAAAATTAAATCTATATCATAAATTTGACTTCATTTGCGACATATTTAAAACTAAACTAAAATTAATTAATGGGTTAATTTCATTTAGACCCCTCCAGGATATTGAAATTACAAGTTGACCCACGACTCTTCTTTTTAGAGTTGCTAAAGTGTTGGCTTGTAGTGTTATGCAACGAGTCAGTCATGAGAACTTTGCTAAAGAATCAAAGTTCTCACTGAACCATATGTTATGTTGAATTTTTTTTTATTAATAAACACGATATTTTGTTATGGTGTATTTAAGAGATACGTAAATTAATCTAAGCCTCACTCTCAGCAGTCAGCAGCCACTGAGGCTACATAATGATCTGGAAAGGTCAATTATAAACAACCTTGAGGATATATCTCAAATAATCTACGTTGAATTAAGTTCGATCACAATCATACAGCTGAAGGGTAATTGACCGTACCGTATGTACCAAGAAAATAAAATAAAATAAAAATAATTAAAATTTCCTCAATATATGAATTATTATTGATTAGACACTGGTAAATTGTACAGGTATCAGACACTTTTCTAATATAAAATATTTAAAAAAAATTGTATTGCCATATCTGTATTCGTGAATCACACTTATGCACCCAATTAATCTCCAGTAGCCAAAACCAATTGAAGGACTATTTCAAAGTTGTGTATAATAAGACCCGGATGGATGACTACGTGAGTCAACATAATTTGCTATCCAACTAGGTTAAATTTTCTAAGTTTAGATTCTGGAAATGGTATAACTTCCAAAATTGCTGAAGATTCTTTTAATTATTCTACAAAAGTTGCCATATTATATACTCAAAAAATTGTATGTTTTGGTAGTTTCTCTCTTTCTCTTATGCATGGCATGCAGTCTGAATTGGTAGGTGCTGGGCTACTTTGATTCCTATCCAGGCCCAAAGTCCACTTTAATTATTGAAATTTGAAGGAGGTCATAAATAATTACAACAAATAATTATAATATAAACAATATTAAAAATTAATGGTTTAATTCTTACCTTCAGCTTTTCTTTTTCTCGGTCTATCAATCTGATGAGTCAATCACTACAAAAGAGCAAATATTTCTTTTACAGCAATATTTGTTACGAATATAACGAGGTTCACCACAAAACATATTAATTTTGAGATTCATTCAATCGCATATATGTTGGGAAAATTATAAAAACGAGACATCCACTCCATCTTAGTAGCATTTTCTGGACACTAACTTTTTTGAATATATAGTTTTTTAATTTAAACTAATACAAGATAACTGAATAGGCGTGTGTTGGCACATGCGGGTATGGTTTTTCTGTTGATCGGATTCTTGAAAATGCTGATTTTTCGAACTTAATGAAAAATACATTTGTCATTCTAAAAATTGATGTTCCAGAAACGCTACTATGGTGAGGTTGGTATTTCGTTTAATAAATTTCTCCATATATGTTATTATACATATATTAATGATACTTTATTTTAGTTTTAATTAGCATTCCATAGCAAATCCAGAGAACAAGTATCTTTAATTAATTAGCTCAATTAGGTTTCTTGTATTTAATAAAATTAAAATTAATTGAAAGGGAAAACGAAATTCATGAAAAGTCATAAAGGTACCTTAACAAGATGTGAGGATCAATCTAATTTCTACTCAAAATTCAATTTTTCCATTAACTAAAAACTTCAATTCGAAGAGAACTTTTCTATATGGGCACTTTTTTATGCCCCGGTTTGCTAAATTTCTTGTAATCTTCTAACAAAAAATTTCAAATTATAGACAAAACTAAATGTATTTTTTACAACTTGATAATCAATATCATGTAATTCTTCAAGATGGATATGAAGAAATCAAGTTTCTAGCCAAGCACGAAGAATTCCTCCATGCCCTCGCATGCATTTTAAGCATTTCACGAGCTCTCTCCTTGGTTTTCGACCCACATTCAACTTGAAGAACCAAGCACAATTTCGCCACAACACCAATCTGCATCATCTCCAGCAGAATTGCAGGAGTTGCAGAGAATTTAGAGATGGAATGCAGAATCCTGACAGCCCTTTCGCTAGCAGATTGAGAAACCCTCAGTATCTTCTTCGAAACAATGGCCAATCCAGCGCCGTGTTTCAGCAACTCGGATCTCCCATGAGCGCACTGGCAAAGCAAGTCCAGAACCATTAATGTCATTTCGCATGAACGTTTGTCAGATGATTCCAGTAGAAGATCGATTAATATGGGTACGGCTCCTGATTCGGTCGCTTTGATTCTATTTCTTCCCCAAGGGCAGGTGATTGTTAGTATTTTGAGCGCGGCCTTTGAGGCCTTTTGACTGAGTTGGTCGTTCAAGATCTGAGTCAACTCGACAAAGAACTCGGTCTTGAGATTGATGAGTGGAGATGGATCGGCTACTTCAAGCATTGATTTTAGTAGCATGACGGCGTAAGCGCGTGACTCGTAGCTGCCGCATTGCATGAACCGAGTTAACGACTCGACGAACTCGGAATTGAGAGTGAGTGACTTTAGGCTCGTTTCTGATAACTGGAGAGTGTAGAGAATGCTTAAAGCATCCTCACAGGCTTTTCTCAATTCAGATAAATTATTTTCCTCCTCTTCAGATTCTAACAGGAAGGTAATTTTGACAATTAACGAGGCCAGGAACTCAGCTGTTCCAGCTGTCTCCATGCATCTTTTATTCGTTTGATTCTGGGAAGCGATCGATCTAAGTCTCTGCAAACATTTCGTCTGCATTTCTGGATTTTTCGCATCGTTGAGGAGCTTCAGCAGCTGGGATTTGCTGACGGGAGCTTTGGGTGTGGGCAGGCGTTGGATGCCATCGGCAGCGTGGAGCGTGCACCAGGATTGTATCAGACGGCGGAGAATGATGTTCGGAGTAAGATGATCCGTGTCGGAGAGGAGCTGCTTTGTAACTGGGCAAGAGTTGTTTTTCTGGGAAAATATCCATTTCTCGATGCTTCCTCTGTCGTATGTTATTCCGGTTGAGATTGTTACCGGGTCTTCCATGATTTCGAGTGTAATCGGACAGAGAAAATAAGGGGGAACCTCGATTTCCGCCATTGAAGAAAGATATGAAGGAAAGTGTTTGCTTATATGCCCGATCGAAAAGAGAGAGAACAAGATTAGTTGATAAGTTATTGAAGATTGGTTTGAATAAGTTGAGTTGGGAGGATCTTCTTATATATGCGGTGAGAAAGAGATTCAAAATTGGAAAGTCAAAACACGGAAAATTTGTGTAGGCGCCCGACATAAGAGAGAGAGAGAGAGAGTTAGATCCATCTTTATTGTTATTTAATTTATTATTTATTGCTATTTATTTTATTATTATTTAATATTTGGGGTTTTTGGACTAAGACTTTTCTAAGATACCTAGTCTAATGTGTGTGCCTGTGCCAACGTCTTTTTGACTCTATCTCTAAAAGCTTTAATACGCGCATATTAACATAGTCTTTTTTTTTTTTGGTGAAAGCATATTAACATAGTCAAATGGACTGTTTATCTATAATTAAGCTTGGTATATTCGTTTTGTGATCCTTTACAATTTAAATTAAGAGATTATTTACTTAATTCACAACATTGAGATATAAATTAAAAATTAATGATGGATTATAGGCATTATTTATGAAATGTTTTTACTTGTAATATAGTTGAGTTGATCTTTCCAATGATAAAGTTATTAAGAGATTATTTTGGTATTGATCACTCTGTGGGTCATATTATTGAAGATAGCAGAAAGTTGCTTCATTCGTTTTACTTAAGAAACTAAGATTAATTGAAATGTTTGTGTTCATTGCTTGCCTAGACTCGATAAATAAAGAGTATTGATGTTTGACATGCTGTTCCGATGTCAGTCTCTTTTGTAATGATAATAAAAGATAAAGTAAGTTGCCAACAAAATACATCTCTTACGTAGGCTTTGATTTGATCACTTCAATTTCCCAGGATTATACCAAGCATGGTCCTAGCTAGATATGATTCAAATATGATCAGTTCATGCATGTGATAAAATAATATATGAATTATTAGATTCATGAATAAATTAGTTGATACGCTATCCAACCTAACAACAACCTAACGAAAACCAATTGTATCGGGAAAAACAAAAAAAAGAAATTTAAAATACATTATTACATTATGTTATGAAATAAATATATACGAATACGTACAATATTATTTTCTCAAAATTAATAATATATATTTATTTATATTACTTTCGTAGTTGGCTGCTGAGCTAGAAAGCCTTCACTGTCTGTGTCTGGTCCCTGGCGGTGTTGGGTGTTGACCAGTCATACTCCTCTTCCAACTCCCAAGCAGTACTGCAGGTTCGATTCTTCAATGTTTGTATATATCATTATGAACTTAATTCTACAGTGATTTATAATTATTTTCTTCTTTAAAGTCTATCAATAATCCAGGTTTTCTCGAAATCGCCTTGCACTTGCCAATACCTGGAAACCTCCATGTTTCGGATGTATTAAATTGAATTGTGATGCGGATTTTTACGGTGATGGTTATGTTGGCTTTGGTTGTATTTATCGGGATCATACCGGACAAATTTTAGCCTGTGCATACAATAAAATTAGAGGTGATTGGGATCCTGCTACAGCTGAAGCTTTAGCAATTAGTTTTGGTCTGCAAACTGCATTTCAATTATGTTTTTTTGACTTGGAAGTTGAATCAGATTGCAAATGGGTTACCGATAAGCTCTTGGGTGGGACTTCATACAGAAATGGTGCAGGGGTAGTTTTGGGTGATTGTCTCAATTTGAGCAGGAACTTTCAGAAGTGTACGGGTTCCTTTGTTCCTTGTGTTTGTAATAGGCCTGCTCATGCCTTGGCAAAACAAAATTTATTGTCTTTTGAAGAGTTTGTTTGGATAGAAGAATGCCCAGCTTTTCTGCTTAATCTTGTAGCTACTGATGTACAATTTATGTCTACTTGTGAATACTGTGTTTCTATCAAAAAAAAAAAAAAAACTACATTGCTTTATGACCTAAACAAATTAATCAAAACGAGGCGTGCAATATTAATTGATATTGTCTTTAGGGTACCAATTTGTGGCTCTAAACACACATATATAGTAAAAGGAAAAGTTGATCATTAATTAATTAATTAATTTTGCTAAAGTAATTGAATTAGTTACGACTTCATAAATGTACGGGCAGAAAGTATAGGAAAAGTTGAAGGAAGGAAATTAAAGTAGTGCAATATTGTGGACAAAATTCCCACCACGATTTGTTGACATGATTATAATTAATTTCAACCATCACATGCCAAATTGCGAATTGTGTGGACTCATTAATCAGCCCTGTAACTATCACCTTTGATTTTTATTACATAATATGAAAAACAAAGACTTTTGGCTTATAATGTCTGTATTTTTCCTTTTAAATTTCATAAGGTTTTTTTTTTCTAGACTAGGACCTCCACTGTCGACTATAATAACTAGTCTTCGAATTAGGTAGCTCAAAAGATGAGATAGCTGACAAGAAAATTTATGACTACTCCATAGTCCATACCGCAAATCGGGATTCGAACCCCTAACATTTAGGATTAATGTCTTTCACTCAACAACATCCCCAATTAATTTCATAAATATTAAAGGCCATGCATTGAGTACAGTCATTTTGTGACTTTTCATTGTGATTTTTAGCAAATCACTTGATTATTTTGCCAAAAAAGGTCAAATGTTGAAAGTTATTTGTGGTTTACATTCCAGGATAGGTAAGTCAAAGAAAAAAGGATATAAATTGAGTGATATAGGTGGGGAGAGTTTGGTGATAAGCTATCGGAATAAAATATATATCAATATTTGATTTATAAGAGTTCTAGTTTTTTTTTTCACTCGGTTTATTTCGGACTCGAATACTGCAAAGGTCCAATTAGGCAAATCCTTAGAAGTTAGAACCTAGTTACTCAATGGATAAATTAGGGTTTGAACACTAAATCTTATATTTTATGGATCTAGTCTCCCATCTCACTAGATCAATCGATTTTTGGTATAAGAGGTCTAATATTTTTATTATAGTATCGGTTAAACTATATTGAAATAAGAATTTATTACTAAATTAGTTTTGTACGAGGTTTATTGCTTTGGTAGAAAATAGAAAGAAAAAGATAATTAAATAGTGAGTTTACATGTTATTCATCAAAATAACCAGCCCATTATATCAATTATACAAAGCAAAAAAAAAAAAAAAAAAAAAAAGAGTGTAGAGCCAAGGGAAGGGCTGAAAAAATTGGGCTTAATTAATTGAAGATATTACTTCCTCCTGCCCATATTCTGTTTTGCCCATTTAACGGCTTAGTTTCCTCGGCCCACTTCGAAAATCATACCTGGCCCAAGATGGAATGGAAAATCCCAAATTTGAAGTATATAATTAATAAAATTCAATCACAGCATTGGTGACTTTTTATTATCTTATGTAAAATTTAAATCGAAGACCCATATATTATGAAAAATTACACGTACCTAGACCTGTTTTAGTTTGGCTATGTCTTACAAATTGTCATTTTCGTATGCTTTTGGTTAAGCTTTACAACATTTTCCGTCGTCAAATTTATGGAGTAAATTGCCGAATTACTGTTCCATTGATATATGAAACAAATTTTATGCCGTAATTTAGTATATCTTGTGTGACTGAAATATTACAAACTTGACCCTGCCAACTTTATAAAATATTACATAATAATCCCGTGAAGGCTTTTCAATCATATAAATTAATCCACTATCCAACCTATATATAGAAAGGTAAATTGGGAAATGTACTTTATAAATTTGATAGAAAACATTTGTAGCTCTAGTCAAAGCAGATGAAATGGGAAATTTATATGACAAACTAAAACTATATAGGGGTTTAGGTATAATTTCACATAGTATAAGAGACCTAAGTGTAATTAAACCAATTGTCATCAGAGGCCCAAACATCAGCGTTCATTCTCAGAATTTCTTTAGCTTTCTCTTTCACATGCGAGGCACAATTCGCCTGCATCACCATGCAAAGCTTTTCCACAGTTCCAACTCTCAACATGATCTCCTCCACAACTCCATTCGAGTACTTTGAAATCAGCCATATAATGAAAAGCGCATTTTCGTCCGCCATTGAAGAAACCTTCAGAATCGACCTGGTGATTACCGCAATACCAGAAGCGTGATTCATAAGCTGAGCTCTTCCCTCAGCACACGAACATAAATGATATAATATTCCCAACACGAGTTCCGTCGTTTTCTTTTCTGGGCTTCTCATTTCCACCTCGAGGAGATTGAAAACCGCCCCGGATCCGACCATCACGACCCGGTTTCTGCCCCACGGGCAGGAGTCCAGCAAAATATGCAAAAGGGAATTAATCATTCCTTGCTGACGGATGTCGTCTTCTTGCAACAGCGACAATGTACTTTTGAAGAAATCGGGTTTCAGACTCTCCAGCATGCCCCGGTCCGCTTTCTGGATTATAACTTTAAGCGCATATGCCGCGTGCGATTTTAGCACTATGTTATCACGAACGAAATCTTTCTCTAAAACTAAAACCCACATTAATGCGTCAATAATTTCATCGTTGTCTGTTAATGGTCCCTTTGATTTGATCAATGAACCGCGAACCAGGTGAAAAATACCCAGAGCTTCTTCCAGACCATTAATCTGGCGATTTTCATAACACGATATGATAAACGATACTACTGTCTCAGCTAACCCGGCCGCAACCATCAAAACCCTATTTCTTTCACTCTCCATGGCAAGAGCTTCCAATTTTTGCAGCGTTTTGATCTGTAAATCGGGCTCATAGAGATCTCCAATCAGATTAATGAGACAGAATTTGGTGAGAGTAGGCTTTGGAGTGGGAATGCGATCTACGCCGTTGATTGCATTGACGGTGCACCATGCCTGGATCAAGCGGCGGAGCGTGTGGTTGGGGGTTAAGTCTGAATCTCTAGGCAAAGACTGCTTAGTGACGGGGCAGATTGTGTTGTTGATCTTGAATAGCCACCTTTCGATGCTTTCTCGATCGTATGTGATTCCAGAAATCACTGTAACAGGATCTTTCATGATTTCCAGTGAAATCGGGCAAATGAAGTATTTGGGAACTTCGATGTTGTCCATGAGTACTTGTACCAAAGAACAAAAACCTAAATCAATTGCACACGTAAGGAATTGAAGTTTTGGGGATTAATGGAGAATGAGCGAATCCATTTTATGGAGGTCAGCTGGTAATACTTGGAGTGTCTGTGAGGGAGAGAAAGTTTCAAAAAGGGGTAGAATGGTCATCACCATGAAGTCATATTCTCACGTGGTCAAAAATAAATGCAAGAAAAATGTGTTGAATCATTATCTATTATTTCTGACAAGATATGAACTTATCGAAGTAATATCTATAGTCATGAAATCAAACTCAATGGTCTTATGTGAATTCTTGGTTAGAGAAGCGAATGTTTGATTTTCGTATAGAGAATGTAATTACAAGTTACAACTACCATATTTAATGCCGGAAGACCAAAAATCCAAATCAGTTGGGCGTTGGATAATAAATGCATATTAGTAAAATTTGACCGATATATTTCAATTAAATTCAATGTCATAATAATATGGGAAAATTATAATTTTGGTCCTATAATATATTATATTTTACAAGTTTCGTCCTTATATTTTAAAAATAGGCAATTTTCGTCATGTAGTAATTATATTATTGCAAGTTTAGTCCACATTTCAGCCACGAAACAGGTCAAGAAAAACAATTTTCGCTGTAGTATATATCGGATGATCGATATATTGAAAAAAAAAATCATAAATATTCGAATCACAAGCTTCAAATCAAATCCTGGAATTTTCCTTCACCCACGACGTCACTGTGCCACAAAAATATGGTGCCTTGAGGAAGAGAGGTTAAATAAGAAGACATTGTAAATAATAAGAAAGAAAGATAGAGAGATTGAGAGTGAAGATGAATGGAGAGAACTAGGATAATAACATGCCAATTTTTCTTCAATTTTTAGGTTTAGGGTCTCAATTTTTCTTTCAGAATGAAAAACTAATGGTGAATTTTTAGGAGTTAACAGTTAAAATTGACGGCAGGGCCAAACTTGCAATAATATAATTAATACAGGACTAAAATTACTTATTTTTAAAATATAAGAATCAAACTTGCAAAATACAATGTACTACAGGACCAAAATTACAAATTCTCCTAATAATATACACAAATAATTATTATTCTCAAATCAAAATTAAATTGATAAAAATTAAAAGGGGAAAATAATAAAAAGCCAAAGTCAACGGTCAACTCAAAACTCCCTCTCGTCACCATCATATTTCTGCACAAATTGTAGGCACCCTGGTAGGGAAAAAGTCAGAACAGTAGGGAGAAAGGGAAAAAGGTTCCCAGGTTGATAAAACGCATGTAAAAATTCATCCATAAAGAGGACAACAAAAAAATAATTTCAGAAATATGAAACCAAATAATTCGGAGTTTGATAAAAAAATTAGATAAATAAAATAAAGAATAAACTGGAATTAGGGTAGGTTGAGAAAGTGGTGGTTATGGACTTTCAGATTTTGGGCCTTCTTTGACCATCTTTAATTGTACTTGGGCTATCTTTTTCCAACTTTTCATGACACTTCAGGCCGTACCAAACCCATCTTTATTTGTAGTTGGGCTTTCGCTGCAATTTTATTTTACTTTTTAGTATATTTTATTGGGTTTAGTTATTTATGAAAAATACCCTTAAACCTTATAATTTTATAATTTTTTGGTGATATTTGTAAGGTTTTACTTACATTTTATATTTTAAGGGGGTTATTTGTAAGGTTTCAAATTTGGATGGTATTTTGAATTTTAAAGCAAATTTAAAGAGTTTTTTTTTTTGTAATTAACCCTATTTTATTTCCAAACATTTTGCAATTCTTTTATTCTGCATCGTGCATCTCTTTATTTGTCAGCCAAGAACACTTGTCCTTTAACATTTTGATAGGCATAGGTAGGATTCAATGATTCATCAAATGTCTGAACTCCTATAACTGGTACACAAGTTTGACTCTGTTTTTTTAGGGACCAGAAAGGAAATAAATCAATAATTAAAGTAAAAGTTTCCTTTTTTTTTCCATGTGTTCATAGAAATGTAACATCTGTGAAAAGTTATTTACCCAGATCAGGTGCCAAAAAGTCTAGTAAATGAGGGGAAAATTAAATCTGAACTCATAGCCTAATAATAATAATAATAATAATAATAATAATAATAATTCAGTAATAATCCAACAAGTGGAAAGGACAGTGTCTCTATCACTAGCATCATCCTCACCCCTTAACCTATTAAAAAAAGCAGAACAAAAGTCCAGGATAAGGGACTAAACTAAACCTAGTGTGGTCCATGCCAATTGATTTAAAAAAGATTGTTTTAAAAATAAAATAAAAATCTGAAAAGATAGTATTACAAGTCTCCTTGTTATACAAGTAAAGGTATAAATAAAGATACATAGCGCAATCACTCTAACATTCTTTTTAAGTATTTGTTGTAATTTATTATGTAGAAACAACTACCATATTTAGTTATTTATTGTTATTGTCAAAGTACAACAAGATTTCATCTTCTCATATTTTGTCCCATGTTTGTGTCGTAGTTGCAGAGCTAGAATCCTAAAGTTAGGGATGCATATGACTTATGAAATAATTTCAGAAAATATATTATATATATAAAATAATTTTAAATTCGGGAGTACATATACACATTCACACTTGTATATTGCTCAATGGTTGGTTTGTGGACTATGTTTTATTGACAATTTTGCCAAAAGATAAGACCTTGAAAAAAGAGGCTCTTCACTCTATGATCCTTATCTTCAAAAATTTTGAATTCTTTCCATCTTTAATCAATTACATGGGCCCCTTTCCCCCTATTTTTATTTTTAACTTCTTATAATGTGATTTCAATCCAAAAATTGATTTAAACTTTCAAATTATGCTTGGCCAAATTTTGTTATCATCAATGGGCATGACCTTAGTAGTCAACTCAAATTTACACTTTAATAGTTTGACCTGATTTAGAACCGAAATAAAGAAATAAAGAACTGACTCTTGAGAAAAACAATGAACAAAATGTATACCATATTAAAAGCCACTCTTTATTTCTTCTATACCACCCAAAATAACTAGCTTTCTCCACATTACATTATCACAATCATTCTATTTTATCTGCATGAAAACAAAATTAATATACAATATTCCCCAACCATGTTCACTAAGAACCTAAGCTCTCTGTAAGAACCAAGTAGTTCTTAAATGTATACACATATCATCATATATACCTATACTATATCTAAGTTTCTTTCCTTAAAACACTATCAATGCAGTCCCCTTTCTTCCTAGTAATAATCGAAAGGGGAGGAAAAATAGTGAAGATCAGGACACTAAAAACCACCTTCTATGGCAATAACCTCTCTTTTGCCTATAATTCTATCGGTCCGCAACGAACAATCTTCAGTTAAGCTACGAAGTCTGGCAACAGCTGTGCAGCGAACCGTTTACGGTTCTGAATGTTGATGTTTTCGTACACATTTTGAGCATTTGTTTGATTGTTCATCGCGCTGAAATCATTCGTTTCCCCGATTTCAACTCCGCGGCCTAATTGCATGCTCTGATTCGGCAGAAAGGTCTGGTGTGCCCCAGACATGGAGATGTTTTCGCAGTGCGGGAGCCCTAGCGTGAGGGAAACACCATTTCCCGAATACGGAGCTTGGAATTGGTCTGCTCCGAATCGCCCGAGTTCGCCGATAGGGTACGACCCGAATCCGCCAATGAAATTGGTGGGAGCGCCCATTAATGTGAATCCGTCTCTGTTCTGTCTGTCGTCGTTGGGCTTTGAGTTTGAATCCATGTTCATTGACTGGAGGCTGCTCGGAGAATGTAGAATGTCGGAGTTGCGGAGCTTTTTGGGACTACCTTGGGCGATGCTATCGATTTCCGATGAACCAATGAGATTGAAGCCTGCAATGTTCCTCATTGTTCCCGTTGGAGATGCTGAATTGTTGGACATTGATATTGCTGGAGCTGTATTGTGGTGGATGGTGGTGGGGTTGTCGTCTTGTTTGGAGATGAATATTTTGTTCTGATGATTTTGATGATCAGTGCCTGGCGATTTTGCCTGTGGAGGTGCAGTTGATTTTGAGGTTGAGTCTTCGTTCGGTTCGCTTTTGCTGGTTTTGTTATCGTCTGATCCGTTCTTCTCGTGCTCCTTCATCTCTTCCATGTACATTTCTTCTACCATTGGCTTCCAGAGACGAACTCGTGCATTGATGAACCAATTAGACACCTGAATTTATTACACGCAGAGGGATGAAATCAGAAATTTAATTTTACAAGACAAAATTGAAAAAATGACAGTTTTGGAAAGGATAATTTTGATATAATATTTAAAGAATCAATGAGTACCTGACTCCTGGTAAGCCCAGTTTGTTTAGCAAGCATGATCTTATCTGAATCCTTGGGATAACTGCAGGACGATATTCCGAAGCAAATTCAATCAAGAAAATGTAAACAAAAATTCATTAAAAATACAGGAAAATGAAAAAACTTACGGATGGAGAAAGTGTTCAAAAAGCCAAGCTCGAAGAACAGAAACAGAGCGTTCAGGCAATCCTCTTTGTGGTCTCCAAGCATTGTGCTGGATCATTCCCAATTGCTGTAAGGCTCTTTGTTGTCTTATTTGATTATCAACATACTTGAGCCTCGATCCTTCGATTTTACCATCCAAACTCATGTCTTCTTCGCCTAAGCTTTTGCTTGCAGATTTGATTTGTCCTAAAATTGCATCTTTCAGACAACGGAATTGCTTTGAGATTGTCTGCAGCGCCAGAGCAGTGTAGGTTTTTGCAGAACCAATCCCAGCTGCTTGTTCGAACCATGATATTACTATCTGCATCTGGTGGTGGTATTGTCTGTACCTCTGCTCCACCTGATGATCAAATATTATAAATTTGATCAGAAATTAAATTTGTTGTTATAAATTCTTTCATACGATGAAAACAACGGATATCTGACTTGAGTCTTGAACAAAATCAGATTTACAGGGGGGGGGGGGGGGGGGGGGGGGTAACTTTACTGGAAAAAACAGCTTTTTTAATTTGATTTTGAAAGTTTCCAGTTGCGAAACCAAAAATAAAGCTGGTTGAGTGTGTCAGCAGTATCGATCAATACCTCATCAAATTTGACACTTTTCTGAGCCTATAATTTTCAGACAAATACACTATACAGACAGGCTTACCTCATCAAGCATGTTAACGAGTTTTGCTTTCTTCATCTGAATTTCTTGTCTCTCCGCAGTAGAGAGCTCGGGCCCACGTTTCCCGCTGCCGTCGCCGACACTTTGTCCGTCTCCGCTGGTGGCGGGCGCCGCCGAGGAGTCTCCTATATTCTTGGGATGTCCGTTAGCCCCCTTGGATGACTCTGTACCACTCTTTGCTCCTTTTCCGACATTTACGACTTCATCTAGAAGCTCCTGCGCTGCCTTCAAATACTTAGAACTCAACAGCACACTTTGAACTCCATTAACGCCGTTGGAAACCCCAGAAGCCGAAGAAGGCGATCCCGCCGACACCCGAACTTCCTCGCCGGCGCGGGGTGGCGAGACGGCCGTCACCAGTGGCTGAGACGGCGCGGCCACCTCCCTTTCCATCCTGAAAGACCCGTATCCTGGGGTTTGCTGGGAGGATAGGCTCAAGGAGAGCCCCTGCTGCGCGCGCGTCACATCACGCGCCGCTCTCATGTCGACCGGCAGATTGTAGAGATTGTAGTGAACACGTGGGAGGAAGCCATGGAGGGCTGCGACGTCCTGCTGCTGGACATCTTGCGGCGAGGCGGTGGAGGCTGAGGTGGCTCCTTGAAGCGGGATGCCAACGAAATGTTGGGTTTGAGAGGGCGGCGCGTGGGGCAGGTTTTGGTGGGTAGTGTTGTTTGGGGAGGAGTTGGAGTTGAGGAATACAAAGTTGTTCGTCGGAGTTTGTTGCTGCTGCTGTTGGGCGTCGGAGTATCCCACGTATGCTGGATTCATCAGAATCAGCGTTTGTAAGCCATCGCCGCCACCGCCTTGGATTTCTGAATTGCCATGAAAGTACGTCGCCATCGAACTTTCCGAAATAAACAAATTAAAACGACCTAACTATATTGATTCTTCGTTGTCCGTGTAATAATAACAACTGAAAAAAAGAAAGAGACCTCTTTAGCTTTCACTTCACATCCAATCCAACACAGTATACACACTCAGTGAGAGGAGAAGAAGACTGAAGCTGTGTGTATATATATATATATATACACACACAATTATACATAGATATATACGTATGTATAAATTCCAAAATATATTATGGAGTATAAAAGAATATGTGTATTCGTACCTGATGTTGAAATATACGAAAATCAACAGGTTTTGGGCAGATTCAAATCATTTGGATGAGAACCCTCTTGTGCTTGACTACTAAAAGTAGTGTAATAGCTTCATTCTGATCGGATAAGCCCTGAAAGTTTCAAAATGTAATAATAAAATAAGAGATTATAATCATATTTATATAATTCCTCTACAAAAACCCTTACACCAAAAAGTCCAACATACAGTACAATCAACTCTATATACCTTCATTCCACACACACACACACACACAAAAAGAAAAAGAAATTATATCAAAATCAAAAGAAAGAGAAAGAGAAAGAGAGATGGAGTGGGGGAGATCGAAAGGGATTGATTAGGTTAATATTATTGGTACCTTGTTTGATGGAAATCTGAGTACGCACGTGTTCCATATCATAACCATCTGCAGAAGCAATCAATGGAGAATTCTGGTTAATTCAATTCAGAACAAGATAATATATATCAGAGAAAAATCATAGGCTACATGAGAACATGACAAGACAAAGATATATAATCAAAATTAAAAGCACAGTATATAGTATATACCTAAAGGGGGGGTATTTTCTGTAATTAATTATCTATGAAGCTAGTGTTGTATATAGCTGGAGATATAGGCTATAATTAGTATGTCAATCAGACTGAAAATCCATGGCGCTCTCTCTCGCTCACTCACTCTCTGATATAAACAAATGAAGAAGAGAGATAGAGAGAGGGAGATGGTGCTAAAAAGGCTTGGAAAAAGATACCCATCTTTATTCACTCATTTATCCACACAATTTCACCACTCATTTTCTTTCACACAAAAAGAGGAAATTAATTAAAACAAAAAAGAAAATTTTAAAGAAAAAAGGAAACTGGGTTTTGAAGAAAAGTATGAGAATTGATTTCATGTGTACAAGTTTTGTTCTGATGATATTGATACTGAGGTAGGAAGTACTTTTGTTTCCTTCTTCTGATAAATCTGTTCTAATTTTTTTGATGTATCTCTTTTCAGCCCAAGTACCTGCGAATTGATAAAACAAGGGAATGAAACTTCACTGATTTGACCTTCCTTTCCAAATCATTCGATGCAGCTTCAAAAGAAAATTAAAAAACTTTTTCTCATCAGACAGACAGACTCAGAAAAAGATATATTTGCTAACCAGTGCTGGGGCTGGCCTGGTGTGTGTTGGTTTGATGATATATATATGAAAAAATAAAAATGCCATTATCAAAGTGTGTCAGAAAGATGGATATATACATACAAACTGCTGAAAAACGAGGAAGCGTCCACTTCCCACTAAAGATTACGGTTTTATAATATAATTAATTAAGTCTATAGTGAAAATTCAATCAAGTTTAAATATATACATGATTATCATTTATCATCATTGTTTATTTTTTTATTTTTTATTAAAAAAAATAAAAATAACTTTTTAACAAAAAATAATTACATTTATACCATTCAACTTAGATATGAATATGGCAACACCCCTGAGAGTATGATAAATTACAGGCAAACTCTCAAAAAGTTGAAAGCTAAAGAACTTGACATAAAGTTAAAAAATTACTAAATTATCCATAATATTTTTATTATAGTGTCTCTTATACGTGTAATGAGTGAAGTGATTAAACTGTTGTCTAATTAATAAAACATTAGCGTCTAGGGATATCTCTGTAATTTCTATTAGTCAAGTGGATCTTGCTGTATTTTCTCCTAAATTGAGGGATGTAATATAATTATTTCTTTTTAACAATTGAGTTGGGTTTGGGTTTGGGGTGGGGGTCCCCTTGTCTTGTTCATTATTGATGATTTCTCTTTTGTCTTTTTTCTTTCATTTCTTAAATTACTTCTTGATTTTGGTATGTATTGTGTGGTGGATGGCAGAGTTTGAAGATAAAGCAATTTAAATGCCAAGGAAACGCGGGACCAACTGCCATAACACCTACTTAATGCCCCAAAAAAGCTATCTTATTGTTATTTATATAATTTCTTATGCAATAATATATAAAAAAATGTAACTCAACCAACAAAAGATATGTTGCAAATATTTTTTTTAAGTCTAATTAATTTATAAAAAGAATTTCAAGCTGGCATCCGCTGGGCGAATTTTGAACAGAATACTAGTGACGAAACCTAACTCAATTGGATAAGAAACGAATTAATTAATATATATTTATTAGATCTTATGACTAACTTGTTAATCACCGAATTTTATATTATAAGAAACAAATATATATATATATATATATATATATATATATATATATATATATATATATATATATATATATATTAATTGCATCTTATGACTAAATCTTGTTAATAGTTGATTTTATATAAGTCGGGTTGTTTAACATTTTGTGCTGAATTTTGTTATACAAAATTGTAGAATTGGTAAATGTTTTTGGAATAGTGCTCTTTTTCATTTTTTTTCTTGTTTTTAAGCAAAAAGTATATAAAACCATGTTGGTGGTGGCTAGCTAGAGGACCCCATTAAGCATATGCATGTTCATTGGTCAATGACTTTTTAAGAGGCAAAGGGAACTGTGGTCCTAGAAAAGCCAATAACGCATGGAAAACATTTATATTTGAAATATTTTGCCTTTCTTTTTAGGTATAATACATATTAAATAACCTTGACTAACTAATTTCTCAATTCTCTACTATCTATATTAACTCTCATTTTTGCAAATTTCGTGGTATTTTTTGCGGAAAAAATTATAAACGCCGTCAGTCAGATACTCCATCTCAGCCATTGAATTAAGTTTTTTCATGGTGTAACTCAAGCTATGCACATTAATTTAAAAAATGTAGCTTTTCAAATTCGTTGAATTTTCACTAGGATACTAGTAGAAGTAGGTAAATATTGTGAAAATTGGATGATTTAGATAAGTTATCTACATTACCTGATACGAGATTTTGAGGAGAAATTAAATAATTGTGATGAAGTGTCTCACGAGCAAAGTATGCGGTATATATTGTCATTTGAGTGATTGAGAACTTTTATTTTTTTAAAACACGCATACAATTCGATCATTGTCATTGTAAAGAAATCGAACCCAAATCTTCACACTAGAGTAATATTTGGTGGCCATTGTGCCAAAACCCCAATGATTGAGTGATTGAGTACTTATATAATTAAGCAAAACTAGATTCTAAAATATTCATATTATATTATATGTTATCTATATATAAATTATATTGTCCAAGTCCTATCAGAGAAGTTATTTTCAGTGATAGTAATGAGTTCCTAAAAGCATAAAATCACAAGTACTTTTCATGAATTTATATAATTGAAGTTTATCATTTTCCAACTAAAAATTCATGTTATTGATTAAGCAGCTGGTAATTAATAATTAAGAAATTAGTTGTGGGTATTAATTATTAAAATGATCGATCAGTTGGGTAGGCGTGATCAACTGTCATTCTCCGATCATATCAATATCAAGTTTGTTTTTATTACCTAAGAAACCCCTCACTTCCTAAGATTCTCCCTAAAGGTCTACAGTGTCTATCTCTATATATCTTATATTTCCTTGTTTCTTGGTGGCCTATTCCAGATACACAACATATATATTTTAATAATACTATAAAATATAATACTATACTATATATTATTTATTTATACATATATCACAAAATAACATCAATCTGCATCTACCCATCATGCAAACATCAACATGTTTTAATTATACATATCTATATTATATAATTCACCTATCACCTAAGCGTACACCTGGTTAGCTTCAATAAATTCTATTCTGTTATATAAGAAAAATTATTAATTATTTTCATATTTATCCTAAAGAATAAAATATTTAACATAGATATATTAGTTAAAAATCTAATTCAAATTAAAATATAATTTATAATTTGCAAAAAAAGAAAAAACAACTATTTTATAGTAATAACCTCAGTATTTTATAAAATAATACTTTATTTTATTAAATAAATTAGAATCCGTGCCTTGGCATGAGATTTTAACTAGTATATATTTAGTTTATCTTCCACATTGTGTCCCAAAATTTTCGGGTCGAACCCATTATGTTTCAGTGTTTGACAATACGGAATCCTATCAAGCGCAAAATACTTTGTCTCCGGTTCGAGTCTGGGCGAAGCCATAATATTTTTTGCACCAAAAAAAAAAAAAAAGGTTTAACAATACACATGGGCTCGATCTCCATTAACATGCATGCATACTAGGGTATCATATTGGAATAACTCCGTCAAATCTTGGAATATATTCAATGTGTCATGCCCAAAAATTATTAAAATCGATGTTGAAATAGAGATAAATTTCGAAACGGAAAATGATATTTTCCTTAATTTAAATTAATTTCTTTTGGGGGGTCAAAATCTGTTAATTAGAATTGTTTAATTCTAAGTTGTGATTTTCACCAAACCAATATCCCGGGATCCTGGATGCAATTTTCTCCCTGTCTTGTGCATGAGAAATGTGGCCGGGAGCTTCTGCAGGCTTTTATATATATATATATATATATATATATAATAATAATAATAATAATTAAAATAAAAACGTGCATGATTTCAAGCAAAATGCAAAATATAGAAATTTAAAAACGATTTGAAATTAATATGATCTTCATCAACAAAGACTCAAGTGCAATAAACCCTAGTTTGTGCATGGATCAGTAATTGAATTGGAAGGATCCCTCCCAACTAAGCCTCTACAGTACCCGAGTCTAGAAAAATCTGGATGGGAAACCGGAAAAAAGAAAAAAGGACTCAAGTGTAATAATTAATCACATGTGCATGCATGACTGTGTGGACTTAATGGTGGTGTGTTTAGTGATAATGATTCCTAAACACCAGTTAATCTTCTTGGCCCTAAAAACAACTCATGACCTGATGACATTGATGTTTTGCAGTCATGAAAATTGATAAAATCTGAAACTATATAATATAGTTTATTAATTAAGAAGGCAGAGAAAAAGATCTTGTGAGAAGTACTAACATATGATTGTCAATAGATGTAACCCACTGACAACCTAAGTAAATATAAATGAATATTAACATGAGGCAATATCACATATCAATTGTGGTAATTCTTTTGTACAAGGCCGTACAATATATATATTATATATATGTCACTTTTAGTGGCCATTATATGATTAATTTTTCAATAATATTATAAGTAGCACACATCACATCTTTAAATATTTCATGCACGTGCACATGTTTTTTAAAGTGTAAAATTAGAAATATATATCCAATGGTGTCAGGACTTGGAAATAGAAATGAAAGTGAATTAACAATGCAAGAGAGTGAAAGCAGAACAAGAAAAAGATATAATTAAATAAACTTATATTATTTTGATTTTCTATCGGATTTTTTCGAACTCGGGTGTTGTAATGTGGAATATAATCATAATTGCAAAAACCAGTAAAATCAATTACTTCTAGCTAGTCCTTAGAACTTTATGAATTAATTGAGTAAAAAATAAAAACCTTCAACATCATGTTTCTTTCAAACTTGGAATCTGATAACTTGGGTACTTCAGGACCCACTATTCACTCGGGTTGGTGAACAATTTCTTGAATTAGGGAAGAATTTCAGCTGCTACATATAGTCAAATACAAATTAATGGCAGTCGATCTTCACAAATTTCTAATACTAAATTTCTTTATTTTTCAAAACTATATATAGTTGGTGGGATATTGCGTTAACAGGGGGAATATAATATATAATGTAAATATATATGGGATAATTATATTTACACCCCTCGATTTAGGGGAAAATATAGCTAGATTTCCTCTACTATTGGAAATTACAGAGACACCCCTTGACTATGGTTCTGTCTAATACTTGGGTCCTGTCGTTAGTCATTTTATTTTTTCCAAGTAGATGCTAATGTTTTATTAACTAGACAACAACTTAATCACTTCGCTCATTTCATGTATAGCAAACATTATAACAAATATGGGTAATTTAGTCATTTTATAATTTTTCGTTAGAGTAAGAAAATCTATCTGTAATTTCTAATAGTACAAGGAGTCTTGCTGTATTTTTCCTTAAGTCGAGGGAGTGTAATTGTAATTATCCCATATATATAGTAAGTAGTACATTATATATTAAATTATCTGGTGAATTATACGAAACTCCTCCGGTATGTGGCGTTTGCAATTTTACAATCGATTTAAATCTTGCATTTACCTCCCCTGAAATAGTATTTGTAAATTATTTCAAGAGATATTTATGTATATATTTTTATGTTTCAATGGGGGATATTTGTAAGGTTTTGGTATATAATGGGTAGTATGTAAATTTAGAGTAGCTTTGAAATTAAATTTTAACTAATGTGAAATTTAAATATATGCTAGTGTTTTGTAGGCCAACTAGTTAACCATTTTGAGATGAACACTACACTATTATCTTGTTATATCTACCTAGTTTTTTTTTATATATGGGTCGATCGGATTTAGACTATAAAGATATAAAGTTCTTATTAATGATAATTATATTTCTAAAAATTTAAACTCGAGATATCTAATTAATCTAATATATGGAGAATCGGTAAACTATACCCTCCATGTTAAATCTACTTGATCAATGTGGAGCAACAGTTGACCTACTGTGATGGCAGATACTCCCACCAAAGGCGCTTAACTGCAAAAATATTTATATTTTGCACGACCGTAAATAGTTTACAACTTTTCTGAAAATGTCACATCGCATCTAAAATTGCACACGGGGATATTAATTTGATCACAACATATATAATCTTTGTTTCAAATTGCCGAATATAATTTAGTACAATAAAAATATTAGGGATAATTACGCAAACCCCGTGGTTTGCTTACAAATTCAATCTTACAAATGTTTCTTAGTAAACTGAAACTTATAAAAATATTTCCTGAAAAACTTTATAAATATAAAATTGCAAGACTCGAATAGTAAAATTAAAAGTGCAAATTTCATGGATTTTTTGGAAGTGACGTATAAATATTATATTGAAGGTCCCCATTGAACAGGTAAAGAATTTGCTTTTATGATATGAAAAAAATGGGTCCAATGTCTTTATTAGCCACAACAAAGGATGGTCCTTTTCTCTGTTATGCGATTCTTTCTTTTGTTACAAACTCATCCAAATACGTAACACTAATTATCATCATTCAGTTTTTAGATAAAAGAATATCAAAACCCCACTAAAAAGCAATTACTTCTAATCAAATTACACTGACGTGGGCTCCCTCCAAATATTACTTACTACGCGCTTCAATATATTCCTTCACACGCTACTATTTATTATAGTTTGTGATGCACGAATACGGATACGATAACACTTACACGATACAATAATACAATTTTTTTTTATATTTAACATATAGAAATGTCAGACACGGTATCTCTGTTAGCTAAATAATAATGAGTGACCCAAAAAAATCTTGTTCCACAACTCAAAAAGTAAAGGAATATCAATTATCCTTTTAAACCTAACAGAATTAGTGATTATGACACCTATAAAGAGTGAGTTGTTTTCTTAATTATGAATTAAATTCCATATTCACTAATTAACTAATTATTAGTAATAATATATATTAATTAAAAAATGTATGAACTCCAACAAGCATTGCATGTGGGCTGCCTTTTGACATGTCTACGAGCTACTGCTGATTCAACATGAGACTTGCCCAAAATCATGTAGTATCATGGGCTATCATGCTTCAATACTATCTTTGTTTTCTTTAAATAGAAACACACACTATGATTTTTATTTTTATTTTTGTAAAAAAAAAAAAAGAAATCAGATAAAAACTAAACTAAAATACTAGCATCAGTAGCAATACAGTTGACGATAGCTTCTCCAGAAGGTTCTATCTATTCTATTGATGTATATCTAGAGACGTTTTGGTTTCTTCGGGAGATCGATTTTAATATTATTGGGAAATCAATTTTTTAAATATTGTATTTAGGTATTTAATTAAAGAGAATGTGAATATATTTTTTTAAAATAGATTATTGATTATGTTTTACTTTTGGAGAATTAAAATGTAATTGAAAGAATGGAAAAAAAAATGGAAAATAGTAAACATACAACAATATTTGGAAACAACTGAAAAGCACAAAAAACAAAATAGAAATGAGGTTAAGAGTAGTTTGTCTGAGGCTGAGCAAGGATTTCAAAAATAAAAGCCACAAGCCACGGCGCACTTAATTGCTTGCTTGGGTTAGGCGCACTACGGCGGGACCCACACCCTCTCCAACACGTGCCAACTTGATGCTTTTTTTGCTTTTGTAATTTTTTTTCTAGATTAAGATATTCACCTTCCACTAAAAATGACCAATTCGTAACTAGTTTTTTTGTTGAATTAAAAATATTTTATTGCGTGGAATAACTAGCTAAAAAATTTAAGATTATTCCATACTCAAAATCAGATTAGAAACTCTAATTTTTAATTAAGGATTGATAGTCTCTTCTGCTCAATTACATCCGAATCCTTTTGCAATTTTTTCCCTTCTCTATTTTGGCATTTAGCAAAACTCCAATGGGTCCCACAGATAAGCCGGGTCCCCCCTTTAAGAACTGTACACGCGTCAACCATTCATCCCCCTAAGCCCAGAAGATTCGCCGGCCCTGGGCCCACATTTCCAATCAGTCTTTCTTGGATTTTTTGGGGAGAGCCGTGTAGTGTGGGTGTAAATCCACGAATAATTGGGCCCCACGTGGGCCCGGGCCCAGGCCCATTGAAGAAAATAAAAAGGCTAAAATGGTGGAAAAAGTCAAGAGATCAGCCAATGGGAAGACAGCCGTGTGGCCATCAGCAACTGCTTTTATATTTATTATCTCCGACCCCATCGGTCGCTGTCGGCAGGACACGTGTCGGAAATCGGAGATAGACGTTGGCCAGTCCCGTTCTGACGGTGGCTGTTAAGTTAGGGGGGGGGGGGGGGGGGGGGTTAGGGAGGGACGGGGTACCCCTTTCCTTACGTCGTTGCCACGTAAGGTTGCTCCGTCATTTTCTGATAATGATGCATCTACTCCCCCAAGTTTCGTGTTCTTCGGTTTTCTACCCCACATAAAATCTAAATTACTGTACGCACCTCAACTTATTCAGAAACAGTGTAAATTTTGTTTTGTAAATGCATGCACCATAATACTACTTCTGCAAGCATGTGAATTCGAGATCATATGAAAATCAAAAGAAATACTATATACAATTCGATCGAATACATGCTAACGAAGATTCGAGCCTATATTCGTGGGACTCGAATTCATATTAATTCACAATGATTCTAATTTGGATGGTGAACGATAGCAGCTCTAGATAAATCACAATGAATGGAAAGCAATTTTAATTTAGATTAATTGTCAATAAAAATTTATAGATAAAGATGAAGCTGAAAAATAGTTTTAACAGTTCAAATTTGAACTCCAGTTTCAGTTTGAATAAGTAGCTTGTGATAGAACTGATCAAATAATATTTCAAAAACATTATAATCAGAATTGAGAATGGTTTAGTACTGTGATACAAAGTTGTTCAATTATATTGGTTGATTTATTGCTTTTCAACTTAGGAAATGGGAAAATATATTGCTATATATGGACCCTACAAATAGCTCACAATTTCAAAAATTTTACGCCTTTTCAAACCTAAAAGTTAATGCATTCATCTAAAAATGTTGAAATTGCTCAAAGCCGATCAATAATTGCATATCTTTATTACTTATACGTTCTTATAGCTTACCACTGTTAATTCCGAATTTCTGATAAACACAGGTAAGTCTAGGGTTTCGCCCTAACTTGTACATGAGTTGAGAGAGTCTCTAAAGTACCCGAACTTGGATCACACTAACCTCATACTTAGGGGATTTACTTTGTTTCTTTGATTGTGTTTTTCCCTTTCGGGAAAGCTCAGTTTGGTTGTATTAACTACTTTAGTAGTTGGTTTGATCATTCATTTCTGTGTTCTAAGTAAGTTCTCGAAAATACATGCAGGGCAAAAGATTATTAACTGTTACAATTTCATTTTTATTTATGCTTTATGTTTTGGTAGTTTTTTTAATTTAATTATGCCGAATATGGAAGTTATAGTGCTTTCATTTTATGTTTTTTCTCCGTTTGGACCACTTGGTAATAATGATGAATGGAGCCGAGTCAGGGATCATTAAAGAGAAAAACCTGTCGGTATTTCTCTGCTATCTCAATTAATGTTTTTGCAACAAAGTTGTTGAAAATTCTTCGAATTACCAGGCCCTCACCTTTTAATTAGTTCATATTTAATCACAAAATATTAGTTTTATCACATGCTAGCAGAATCACTATCTGTAAAAATATGGCAAGTCAAAACTTTGATTGATGATTCCTAGAATTTAAACTGCATAGACACTTACATCAATGGATTGTAAGAGACGAGACGCTTCCAATGGTGCGAACATACCAAATTATTTTTGTAATTTGTAATCTTTGAGACTCATTTAATTATATAGGTTAATTCTCAGAAGCAAGTGGCAACTTTCAAAAGTGATTTTCCCTTAAATTATTGAGACGCCCAAGTACCTTGTACCAAGACGTTTAATTTTAAAGAATGTCCTCAGATAATGCAAGACATGTAAAAACATTAACTGGGGTCCTAGGTTTGATGATATTAACTCTGCCCAACATTGTACAAAAATCCTCTGTTTAAAAAGCTTTTTTATCATTACAAGACTATTCAATGATGTTGATCATCCATATCTGTTCGTTAAAAAGCTTCTGCTTTGGATGGTCTCGTTTTGCAACTAGACGTGGCATTGTGTTACTCGATTATCATGCTTAGATAAAAGGTCAGAAAATAAAAAAAGACTTTATTTATTTATGTAAATTGGGCAAGTTGTGTGGGTAGATATTGAAATCTTGACATTGATTTGTTTATAGTATCAAGTATCAACGTGGCCTATCTACATCCAAACAAGGACAAAAAAATATTGGTCTGTTAGGTATGCACAACAGACGTCCTCATATATATATATATATATATATATATATATATATATGATCTTTTTGACCCATTTTTCTAATGTAAAAATTGACGTATTCTAGAGACAACTATGTTAATTTAATTTCGTAATGGTAGATATTATAGATATTTAAGTATAATAATAATAGTTTGTTTTAAATAAAATATATTCATTTAACCATTTTATGAGAAAATTAAAGATGTGGTGCTCAATATATAATAGTTTGACAAACTTCATGACCTATTAAGTTAGTTTTTAAGGATTAAATTAGACTATGAAAAAACATATTATTTATTTGAAAAACTTGTTCCTCATTGATTAGTTTATTAATGACGACACTTATCTTTATAAGTTAAAAGTGCGTTAATACTATTAATTCTAACACTCTAGGTTAAAAAGACTTCATAAGTCATATACGATGTGGTCATGTGGTGCACCTCCAGTCCCCGCTCATGCGCATGGACATGAGTTTGGACAGCGTCGCCTTAGTTGTTGTGTGTTATATGATGGCACCGAACTGCATTTTATATATAATAGTAAAAATTTCTACCAAAAAAATAAAAAAAATATTATAGTGAAAGTAAACGGAATGAAAAACTAGAAATGACTTATAACTAGGTAGAACCATTGTAATACTTTTAAGATGCAAAATCAGTTGATATCTTGATCTTTATTTATTATGTTATATTTTATTGTGCACTTTTGAGTTTTAGGCCGAGAATTATTATTATATAATATATAGTTTTAATTCCAAAGAGAAGACTTAGGAATAAATAATAATGATGGGGTTGGCAATTTGGCATCTATTAAAGAAGACTGCACTATCAATTCTACCTCTAAAAGAAATGGATTGTGACCTTAAAAAGATGGAAAGCACTAGCTAGCATTTTAGTCAAGTCACATAATTTTAAATCTTTTAGCATGCCTTCATCGCTGGCTAATTATTCATGCTTAATTATATATATATGTGATCTCCTCAAATTTTCCAAAACCTAAAATTATTATTATTAAAAATAAAAATAGTCATGTGATCGGATGAAAAATATGTATAAAGTTCGCTTGCTGAATTGTAAGTATCTCAAAGGATAAGACAAACTGGCTAAGAAATTTAAACTTATTCCATATCTAAAGCCATTATTCGAACTCCTGAAATTTGATTAAAGATGGATGAGTCTCTCCCACCCAAGTCTCAACCACACCTTCCTGATTTCTTAACTCTTTTCTTTTCACTGATGTTATTTAATATTCTTGCTATTCATGATCATTAGTATTACTAATATAATATTAATGATGTTGGTTCGTGGGTGGGTTCAGCTTCTTTGTGGAATTCTAGCTTTGAGGAGGGGTTTCTTGCCTCAGAAAGTAGGGACAAATTATAGATCCTATGAAAATATTTTTTAATTAAGCCTAATTAATATTTCTAATCAGTCCTGCACTATGGGCATCATGCAGTGCATGTATCTTTCAAATCAATCTGACGAAAAAAAAAAAAAAAACTTTCAAATCACTAGCTTGCTTCCTTTTTTCTACTTCTTATCAATCAAACCTGTAATTTGTTCACTAATTAATATAATTCCCACTTGGATTAACTTATATTTTGAGCCTTTAGACACCACCCGGTCCAAACAAACAAAAAGATTAAGGCCCAAGAAGTGTGTAAAATTGGGCCTAACTCTTTTGTAGTCTGGTTTTATTTTTGATTTGGGCCTAACTATTTTCTGAGAGCTCAAATTAATGTATTCTTGCATATCTCTTACTGCTTATCCAGAACACGAAAGCCTTTCATTGGGCTTTGTCCAATTAAAATGTATAGCCCTTAACCAATGAAGATTGACATTTTTCATTGTTGATCAGATCTTTTTTCTGGTACATATTAAATTTCATAAATAGGCTAATGAATTAATATTGAGGTTTTTGATTGAGGTCTTGGGAGCTAATACTCAATTTTGTGAAGCCAGCAGACACTTCATGCCATTCGACAGGCAACATCATCAACAACGGTAGAAACTTTTTCTGATATCTGTGAGACTGCCGTATCAAGCATGTCAGGCGGAGTTGTAATTATAGTACCGATGATATTGTTTTTGATTTTGAATTTTGGCTTGAACTTTCCACTGAGGTAGTTGATTGTATAAACTCTGATGCTATTAAGTAATAATATCCTTCCTGTTTTTTAATAAAAAAATCTATTCCATTTCGGTTGAAAGGGGAATAAAAATTGCTCAAAAAATTGTTACATAGTATAATATATATTTTTAATATCATATATTAAATATACAATATAATATAATATTATTGTTTTAATTTGAATTTTAAGTTATACAATTTACGGTAAAAAGATTTCTTCACCTAACCTAAAATTTATCTTTCTTAAAGCTACTTCTCCCGGCTCCAGGCCAACCACCACCATCAATCGCCGCCGCACTCCTCCATCACCACCACCACTCCCCACAGTAACTTCTTCCGCTGCCGGATCAGGCTTTGGAGAGGAAGCACCGTCGTAAAGGAAGGAGAGGCTTTAGTCGAACACCTTGAAGGAAATGGAGAAGAGCCCAGGTGCATTCTCTGGACTCTGGAGCGTTAGGAGCTGTATCGAACGACGTCGTTGAGGCGTCCGCCTCGGGAGAGCGTTTTCTGATTTTCTCTGTCCGATCCCACTCGCCGTAGACTCGTCGATGATCTCCTTTCTCACTTCTCAGGTACTTCTAACCTGGGCTCGAGCCACATTTTCATTTGCATGCCGGATGTAAACCGGAATTTACAAAAGAGTTGTTGAAAGATTTTAGCAAAAACTCTAATATTTGATCGGTACATATTGGAGTCTGGAGACAGAGGCTATAAGATTGTTTGAATTTGCCAAAAAAAAGAAAAAAGTATAAATATGTGATACATCATACATTATAAAAGAAATCAGTTATTAAGAAAAAAAAAAGCAAGAAAGAAAAACAATGTACGCTCTCATGTTGCCTTAAAAGAAAATTACAAATTAATAGGAAACAAAAAAAGAAATTTCCAGAAGACAAATAGTCTTTCTTTTTTAACACATAATTTTTAACCCAAACCTCTATACTGAAAACTGAAGTAATATAGGCTAATCATTAGCCAAATCCATTAATTAGATATAATAAATTTAGGACCTCTTGATCTGCAGTCAGACAAATAGTTAAATAAGAAAGTTAATGGCTATAATTTTTTTATTTTTTTTACAGTTTGCTAGTTACCTAGCGTATTAATAAATGATCAAGAGTTCCCATAAATCAACACCGTGGATATCATATATGAAGCGTTATTCCTCGTCTCCGTACCGGAGTTGACTGGAACCGTACTTTTCCAGACTTTAGTCAACTTATGATAAATTGAACTTTGACAATCAACTAAAATTTATATAAGCAACATTAACTATGCCCTCACTTTCTCATACACAATTCCTCCTCATTACGCAATCTTTTTGGCTAGCTTTCACGGAATTTCTAAATATCAGCAGGAATATATGTTCCAAAAAAAAATTGATTTGAACAAGTTATTACCAAAATTTTTCGAAATTTTAATTTAGTTTGGGATTTTATATGATCTTAAATTAATTACCAAATTAAGACAAATTTGATCTTGAAATCAACTATCAAGTTAAATAAGTCAATTTTGCTTTTACGTTATACGCTATAGTGGAAAACAGTTCACTCACATACTATTTAATGCTAGCTCCACTTAGTGGATTTGGGGAAAGAAAATACAGCTGAGTTAAAAGTGTAGATAATCCCCTGAAATTATTTTGCTTAAAATAGTGGAAAAAGCTGTAGCCCATCAATTAAAACAAAGCTGTACTTGTTATTCATATCAAATATATTACTAAACAATTTGTTAAAATATCCAAATTAGATATGTAAATTTGTATTTAATTTGCAGGAAACCAAAACGGCAGCCCTTCTAAATTGCATGTCTTGATACGTAATCAAGAGTAGTACACCTTATATATATTGCACATCCACTATCAAATATTCCACACAACTTCTTTTTTCTTCTCCTTTTAACTCACTCGAAACCATGGTTGTTCTTCTTCCAAATTCAACAGTGATCAATTCTGAGAAAGAAACACAGAAAACAATTCTTGGAAATTGTAAAGCCAAATTTACAGAAACTATGCAGAAGATTAAGAAAGTTGGCGAAGATGATCCGAGAAGAATTACTCACTCCGTTAAAGTTGGAATTGCTCTTACTTTGGTGTCTTTGTTCTACTATTTCCGACCACTCTACGATGGCTTCGGACAAGCCGGAATGTGGGCGATTTTAACTGTGGTGGTTGTTTTCGAATTTACCGTTGGTAAGTGTTTTTTTTTTTGTTGAATTTATCTAATTATTTTCTCAATAATAATATTATTTATATTGAATAATTTTTCTGCTTTTTTTAGGCGGGACATTGTCGAAATGTATAAACCGAGGTTGCGCTACGTTTCTAGCTGGTGCACTTGGGGTTGGAGCAGAGTATTTAGCCGGTCTCTGTGGCGAGAAAGGCGAGCCTATTGTTCTTGGCTTTTTTGTCTTCCTTCTAGGTATATTATACACCTTAATATTTCACTATTCTTGAAAAAATGCGGGGAAAAAATTATGATCGTTAATGCTCTTTTTTCTGAATTTCTTTAATGCAGCCGCTACATCTACCTTTACAAGATTTATCCCGAGCGTGAAGAAGAAATACGATTATGGAGTGCTTATATTCATACTAACGTTCAGTCTCGTCGCTGTTTCGGGTTCTCGAGTGGACGAGATATTGCAGATTGCTCATCAGAGGCTCTCGACTATTCTCATCGGTGGGGCGACGTGCATGATTATATCCATGTTTGTTCGTCCCGTTTGGGCTGGTCAAGATTTGCATAATCTTGTTGCTGGAAATATTGAAAAGCTTGCTGCTTTTTTACAAGGTATACTTTTGTACGGTTTTTGATATTAAATTGTTTTTAGCAACATGAATGAGTGGCTACCTACTCATTAGCTTAACAATCTTTGTTTTTTTATGGTAATGTTTTCCTATTTACTAGATATGATGTACTGAAAATTGATAATTGTACAGGTTTTGGAGGTGAATTTTGTAGTGAAGTTGGTGATGTTTCGTCTAAGGATTTTAAGGAGAAGTCTTATCTCCAAGGACATAAAAGCGTGCTTAACTCAAAAGCAACAGAAGAATCACTTGTTAGTAAACTTGCAAGTATTAGTTTATATATGGTTCTATTTAATTTTGCTATCAAGTTATATTTAAATAATGATTATTATTGAATTAATGTACTCAGGCAAATTTTGCATGGTGGGAGCCTGGTCATGGACTGTTTAGATTTCATCATCCATGGAATCAGTACTTGAAAATGGGAACTCTTACAAGAGAATGTGCTTGCCAAATTGAAACACTTAATGGATGCTTAAACACAAAATTACCTCATAATCAGGTAATTAACCATTTTTAAACTACCTAAACTTATATTATTAATATTCCACTCAAATTTTTGAGAATCAATTTAATTTTATAATTGAAGGCAGCATCAGAAATCCAACTGAAACTCCAATCAACATGCATTAAAATCGGCACAGAATCAGGCAAGGCTATGAAGGAATTATCCTCTGCAATGAAGAACATGAAAGCCGACCAATTATCAGCCGCTCAAATCCACATGCAAAATTCCAAAACTGCTGCAAATGACCTCAAAAACACGTTGGAAAATTTCTCATTAATTTCCAACAAAATTGACCTCCAAGAAATCATGTCACTATTCGTTGTAGCTTACGTACTTATCGACATAGTAAAATGCACCGAGAAGATTTTCAGTTCTGTTGATGAGCTTTCTCAGAAAGCGTGTTTTGCAAAAACGAAATCGGTGATTACACTTGATAAGAAACGTGGAGTTGTGAAACCCATTGATGATGTTAAGATAGTGGTAATAGAGATTAGCAAGACTTTGGGAGACCCATTAGAGAACAAGAAGGTTGAGATTGAGACCGTTGATGATAAAGATAAATCCCAATTTGACGATCGTGTGGTCATAATTGAGATTAGCAAGACATCTTCGGAAAGAGAACAAAAAGTTTAATTAATTATTTCTTTTAAGTAGAAATCCAAATAGTAATATTAGTTGTCCTAGCAATATCATAGTTTTGTACCTTACCGTACATAAGTTGATGTTAGGTTTGTGTCAAAATCAGTTTGTTCTTTTGCAATAGATTAATTAATGTGAGTTTCTTGTCTCTATTTGGCTGCTTAATTACTTTCGCTGACCACCTCTTTAATTTTTAGTGGTCTTTCTTTCTTTTTTTCCTTTTCTTTTTAGGAAATAAGTGATCTTTCTTTAAACACAAAGTAATATCACTATTATATTCTGGGCAGGGGCTATATGGTGACGGTTCTAATAAGTTCAATGTGCTCAATGATAACGTAACGATTTGAGATATGCTATTTATTACAAGACTCTTATAATTTAATATGCATGCACCAAACCATAGACAGCATGACTGAATTTTTTTTACATAAAATAATCAAAAAGAAAAAATAAAATAACATACTTAAGCGGATCGTTTGAGAAACTTTTTTTTGGTATAGATCAGGATATCCACCGTTGAGTATAGTGACTAGTCCTCTCACTGAATTGTAGGCACCTCAAAGAATGATATAACACTACATCTTACCAAGAATTTTAAAGCTGCTCCACACCCAAAGCCAGAATTCGAACCCTTAACGTGGGGTTAAGTATGGATAATTGTCTTACAGTACTCAACCACCCTCTCCTGACTTCTGTTTAAGAAACTTAATAGTGAGTGATGAAGTTTTCGGGAACATGGAACTTGATCACTAGCGGGAAAGTTTACTTGGACTTCGTTTCAGAAAATAAAGTTTGAGTTAGGAAAAACTTAGTCGGAATTTAAAAATGATTTGAGAGATATGTAGGTTAGGATTTCAAAATTTTGAAATTTTCACTAAACTAATCCAAAATCATGTGAAAAGGCAAACCGTGTACAGACATAAGAATTTCAATTGAGGGTTTCTCATTATCTAAATATATATATATAATATTTATCGATATTACAAAATACCCCATTTCTTTCCAAAACTTACTTAAAACCTCCTAAAGTTTCAAATAATTACAAATAGAGAGGTATAGTATAGTTCTCTATGTAATTCGACCTATTAATTAATAACTTATAATTATTTTCATACCATATTAGAATCCATTCTTTCTCTTTCTCAATACAAAGAAATTGATATACTTAAAAACCCACAATAAAAAAAAGTAGAAAAGCAAAAGCCTATTAAGGTTATTATGAAGAGGTCAAATAACCACCAGATATTACCTCAAATTTGCAGGTCTGAGATTTGACAAAAAAAAAAGTTTATTGTAATGAGAATATTGAATAATTTTTTTATGTCTTAGAAATTACTTTATTTATCAATATTAACTTTTGACCCCACAATTATTGATTTTAAGTCGGCACTAGTCCTTATTTTGATTCCACCAAACTCAATACCCCAACCCCTTGCCGTTATTAAACCATTATGTTGCAAATTAGAAGTTTCAGAACTTGGCTTCCTTATGTACTTTTCTCTACTGAAAACTACAGAAAATGACAGACAAGTTGATCGAAAAAATACCATGTTGTGTGATGACAGACAGGCAGAATTCACTTAGAACGTAACACAGAGAAAATATTCCAAAACTCTGCTGTAAAGCCATGTAAAAGTAATTTCATTTGTAGCGTACACTTTGCACTAGCTAAAATGAATGGATAATTTCTACAAGTATGCATGATATATGTGCACGCTGGCCACTGTATAAACATAAGTGCTATTTACATTGATCAGGTACTTGATGAAACTTCAAGTCTTGAACCACAACATATATCACCTTTACCAAGTCGTAATAGGCAGCCTGAAGCTAGGCACTCAAGGTGAACAACCTTAAAAAGGAAAATATTTGCAAATTGAGGGAATTTGAGTTGTTTCCCACTTCATATTTCATGCAAGTTGTGTAGAAAAAAGAATCTGAAGAGAAAACTTTTACTTGATGCCAGTGTCTGTGAAATCCTTATAGGGTTCTGTTTCAAATTGATGATTTTAATATAGGGATAATAATATTACGCTCGCATAGCCTGAGGTTTGGGCTAATTATGCAAACATACCTTGAGGTTTGAAAAATTACAGAAATATATCTTGTCAAATAATTTCCATTCATTAGTGGTCGTACGGATTTCTTTGACATTTATTTGATGAAGGAAAATTTTATTTTTACTCTTTAACAAAGAAATTAGGAATATAACGTGAAACTGCTTTTTTATATTAGGATTCTCTAATGACAACTAGTACTGTTCAAGGTATGTTTTTTGTATTTTCCAAATTAACCTAGCTCAAGCATGTGAGTGTGAGTGTAATTATCCCAATATTGTAATGGGAATAAATTAATATATAGAAACTTAATTAGGTTATATAAAATATTTGAGTCCACAACATTATATTAAATATTTTATTAAAATATAAAATCCTATCCTGTTAAAATAGATAAACTCTTTCCTTATATAAAGAATTCAATTTCGATCAGTGATCACAAAATTAAAGTTTGGTCTAATTCAGGATTGATTCCCTCTTTCTCCTTTTGCTCAATGGGGCATTGCACTGGTGAAATCTACTTGGTTCAATTGTAATGGATTCCAATAAATTAAGCACCATGGAAGCATTATATTGAAGTTTTCAGCATGTAGTGAATGAGATATGGCTAATTAATAGCACTATATTATCTTTAAACCAACTGTAGCATGTTTTTACATCATTAAAAATTGTGCCTAAGTGCCTTGATATACTGATGAAAAAGTCCCATGTCTTATATGGTTTGGGATATATATCATACCAAAATCAGTGGCATTGCTTAACAATTCGGTGCTATAAAAATTTAGGGCTAACATCAGTAATTTCCGTTAGTTAACTAACGGAAACAGTGCCATGTTACCACTGGGCAAACCTCAGGGTCTAACTGCAAGGTGGAGGTTTCAGAGAGTTTTGGTAAACGGCGAAAATCTCATGGGAATTTCGATAATTCGCCCTATTAAACAAACACATATGACAGAGTTTAAATATTATAAAAAACGGGAGTAGATGAAGTGTGAAGTAGATGACGGGAGTGGAATTTTACCCTGTCATGACTTTAGCAAATTTTAGTTACATGGATTGTCCATGGATGCTATATGTAATATTATTAAAAAATTGAAGTAAAATTAAGGCCCGCGCAGTCATCTACTTTTTCTCAGAGGTACTCTAGCAGGTGGGGTTTTTCTGTAATATTGAAACTCGTCAGGAGTGTATATGTAATACTTCACACTGTCGGTTCTCTTAGCGTATCCATCTTTATATCATGTATGATATTCATATGATTTTAAGTATAAAATATAAGAATATGAACTGAATTAGTATAAATTAACCCATTATTTCGAAGTCTGTTTTCCTACTTGGAGTTCCAATTGCAAAAAGCGAAGTTGTGGACGCAATCCTGAGTTATTTAAATCGTTACTATTTCTTAAAAGATTCCATTAGGATTCTCTCTTAATAGTTGGTGAAGCTACATACAATTGAGCCCTGAGGGGGTTTACGTCTAAATATTTTGTTGTGTACACTTCAAGTTTATACACGCCTACCTTAGGGTACTAGTTCTGCCAGTACTTCTCTTATAAATCAAAACTTTTACACTAGGATCAGTTGTCTTTTTATAAACTTAATTGTTTTTTTTATTTCTTGAAAGCTAAATCTAAATATATATATTTTCTTGTTCATGTTTGTATTTCTTTAAAATAGTTTGTGCACTTTGATGAAAAATTGAAAACAAAGCTCCGCAGCCTCAGCTATCCAACTATATATCTTGAATGAGAGTTCAAATTGAATGCGATATGCTTGTTAAATATGTGATTATGGAAAATATTGTCAGCAACGTGGATTTTGGTTTTAAAGCTCAAGTAATGGTAAATTAGCATAATCAGGTAAAAAGCCAGGTTGGTGGCCGTTTGGATTATATTTTCGTGTCGTGTCATAACCGACACAGTGTCCGATATCGTGTCAAATACTTTCCTATGTAAAATATTAGGAAAAAATTTATGTAATCTCATGTCCGTGTCATATTACTTTTCTATTGCCGAGTTCGTATCCATATACCACAGTGCAAGAGTTACTTACTTTAATTTAATGGCTACAGATTCCATGTTGTTTTATTACGAGAATCAATGTTTCTCTTCATCAATATTCAAAAGTCAGTCGTCCTCTAATCAACGACATTGTTTAGAGTTGTCTTTTTGTTTTTCTCCTGATAAATACAATTCATTATTGGCATGATCAGGAGAAAAAGGCAGGAAATCATACCGCGTAAATGGGTTTTGGTAAAGGCCCAAGTAATAGAGTACTCGGCCCACAATATATTGAAAATTGGAAAGGATGATCCGATTCCAAGAAAATTTTTACACTCCATTGAAAATTGGATTTGCTCTAACATTACTACTGTCTTTGTTCTATTTTTTTTTTAAATTTAAACTCATTCACATAATTCGACAATTGTCATTGTAAGAGAGTCGAGTCCCAGAATTCTACGTTGGGAATAATATCGGGTGGTAATGATGGGTCTTGTAGAAGCAGGGATGTGGGCTATGTAAACTGTCATCTTGGTCTTTGAATGTACTGTGTGTAAGTCCCCTATACATCCCTTAATTAATCCCTGTATATATTTGGAGAAGCAGGAATGCCCTGAAGAATTCATTTGACGGGTTTTGGCAGTCGGCACACACAACGAATTTTCCCATTGCAAGTGCTTCTGCTGTAGCTGTGCATAGGACGTTTCGGAAGTTTGTCAAAAAAAAAAGGGGAAACTATATATATTAGGGAACATTACATGTACCACCCCTGAGGTTTATTGTGCACTCCCTCGTTTTTATTTATTACAAAAAACCCTCTCCTACTTCCTTCCATTTGTAAAAAATAAAAACCTATTGATTCTGCTTAAATTAACCAAAATGCACTTAGGGACTATTATACAATTTAGTAGAAGTGTAGATCTCGTTTTACCAAACACATCATAATCAACCAAACTTTTCTTTCCAAGTCCTCCAATAATTAAAGGAAAATTATAAACATACAGTATCTCTAAGATTTGGGCTTGTACAGCCCTTTCCTAACCACAAATCACACGCAAGTTTCTCATTAATTAGACGACTAAGATCAATTAAACTAAAAATTAATGCCATACTCTTAATTAGTATTTATTTTAATCCGTTATTAAATCTAATTCTTTCTTACTAGTTCTCTTTTACTCAAATTCTATGACTTTTTAAAATATTATTATACATGAGTACTATATAACATATTAATTAAAAAGATGGATAATCTCATTTTTAGTACCGTAATTATACGCTAGTACAATTTTGATACTAAACTAATCATTGTTCTCACTTTTGGTACTCTAACTTATAATTCGTATTAATTTTTGTACATTCTCGTCTGAACCATTAATTACTAATGATTTATCATTAATGTTCAAGCCCGAGTGTACTATAATTGTCACAAATTATAAGTTATGGTACTAAAATTGAGAAATAACCATTAATTACTAATGATAGAACATTAATGTCCAAGCACGAATGTACCAAAATTGTCACAAATTATAAGTTATGGTACCAAAATTGGGAAATAATTAACATCTTAGGTCCCAATGTACCAAAATTGATACAAATTATAAGTTATGGTATCAAAATTGAGAACAATGATTAGTTTGATACCAAAATTGTACTAATATATAGTTACGGTACCAAAAATAATATTATCCCGTAAAAAATTAAACAATTAGAATTATTGTAATTGTTGAGATTATTCTAATTCTTCATTTTTTTTAATAATCATGTTACTATAACATATCATTACAAATTAAAATCCATCATTAATCAACCAATAAATTAGAAAAGGCAACTAATCTCAACAATTGCAATAATTCTAGGTATTATTTTATTGTTTAATTTTTAGTTAATATGTTAATATATTTATTTATAATAATATTTTACAAAATCATAGAATTTTGAGTCTAGGAAAATTACCAAAAAAGAGTTGAATTTAATTATGATCCAAAACAAATATTATGTAAAAATATATGGTGTTAATAATAATTTTAATTATCTTAATCTCTAATTGGTAGGCCAATGCATTTTGTGGGTAAAAAAGACCGTGCAACCCAAATCCCAAATCTTACGGTACGCTGTAAGATTAGCAGGGTTGATAATTAAAACATGAAAAGCAATTCTGTGCACTAATCTACAAAAGACTCACAATTGTCAAATTATATATATAGATATATTCTTTTTCTTTTTCTTAATTTTTGCTAAATTACAAGACATAAGTACTGTGAAATTGATTGTAACATATTACAGGAAGCCACATAAAATAATTAAATAACAACTCGTAAAAATGCGGCAAATTTAAAACAAACTAGTAGTGTGTACTATTTATTAGATTACATTACATGAGGATAATTCTAGCCCGTAAGTAGTTTGCTCAAACCAGTGTAATAAGAGAGGATGTTTTACACTTGCTGTTGACAAATATTTGAATTAAAAAGAGTGACGATCAATCAAATAGCAAGTATAATATATTAACTATATAATTGGTGGGCTCCGATAAAACCGAATTCGAGCCATAATTTTCGGATTACATGGTGTACGCTATCACAAAGCAGGGAAGCACAGCTCTCGGATTAAAAACCAATAACTCTTCATCTTCTTCATTCCCTTGAATACCCTGACCCGCCAACATGGAATCGAATCCGAAATCCTCTTTATCCGCCAGACCCGGTTCACATCCGACCCGACCCGCAATGACCCGGCAGACAAGCAAAGCGCGCTTCACGTGCATGAACCTGAACTCCTCCTCGATGTCCTCAGGGATTGCCACGTGTGCTTTGTAGCTAGTGGGTAGCGTGGAGATTCCGTCCATCTTGGGTGAGAATCCACTGCGGATGATCCCACACAAACTGCAGTACTGCTGACTGCAAATGCTGGAATCCAGCTCGCATATGAATGTCGTGCAGAAAAATCTCAGCAGCTCGTTGCCGTCGGCGATGCATCTCTCGTCGCGTAGGGTTTTTATTTTGGCGGCGGCTCTTGATCTGACGCATTCTCTGTACTCTTCGAATCGACCCACTATCTTGGGAGCGTTGTGGATCTTGAGGATCCGGTGGATAATCGGGTTCTTGGCCTTTTCCGGCCAGCCCATTTTGAATATGATCCGGACGATGTTCTCGCCGTCGACGACGTCGGAGATTGCGTGCTTTGCGGATTGGTGGTGCTCCAGAAGAGATTGGGTTTGGAAGATTTCGCCGCAGACGGAACATGGGTTGATGTTCGGTGGGTGGGTATTAGTTTCTGTGGTGGGGTTGGGGTGGGTTTTCAAGCGTGTGGAGGAGGACGGCGATGGAGTGGCGGCTGATGGTGGCGGTGTTGGTGGTTGGGTCGAGGAGGAGGAGAAGAGGCGTTTGAAGACGGGGAAGAGGGTTATCTTTGGTCCTGCTGCGATGAGTTTCTTCTTGAACAGACGGAATGTGGAGTCGGCTTCCCCGGCGCGGTGGAGGCGGCGGTGGTGGGAGGAGAAAACGAAGCAGCCGAGGTGGAGGAGGAGGATGAAGAGTGAGCGGAAATTGGAGAAGAATGGACGGAATGTAACCATTGTTGTACAAAGAATAATTAATGAATGAAGTGATGAGTACGTAAAAGAAGAAATTATGTAAAGATATAGGAAAGTGGGGTGGAAGAGAAATAAAGGTAATGGTGGGGGTGGAATGCAACTAATTGATGCGAAGTATTTCTGCATTTTCATTTACCTGTCTAATAAATATATCTAATCTAATCTCCATAAATATGCATATTAATTGTTATAGATTAGGATTTACTATTTAGTATAGATAGCCATCTAATATTAGTTACTAAAGTTAATGAATTATTTAAGATCACGGACTCATCCATTCCACGTATTCCGTAAGGGAACCAGAATCCTAAAATAAGGATTACACGTAAACACCCTCACTTGTATGTATTTTCACCACAATATTGGTATGTGATCCCCTGCTATTTTTAATTTGATGTTTTATTTCGGATGGTACATGTAACAAAATGTATATTAAATTATTAATTCAGAGGAGTAAATAGAGGATTTCTGATAAATGGCAGTAAAATAGAGGATCCAATGTGGGTGCATGTGGTTTCATAAGTTTTCAACTTTCAACCAACTGATTAAACAAGTTATATATAGTAAGAATAGTTATAAGGATTCTTTATTCTGGTTTGGTATTTTATTTATTTTGCTACTCCTTTAGATTTAAATACATTATTAATTATATATAAAGAATGAGTAAAGGAGAAATTAAGATTCCATATATAAAATAGAGTTAATTGCATTTTAGTCCCATTATTTAACGTGTCGTCAATTTCGGTCTCTTATTATGGATTTTTACAATTTTGATCCCATAATTAATTTTTTTATTCAATTTTAATCTCCTAACTTACCCTATATATTTTCTATTTTGATCACATACGTGAGAATTTTTTTTGGATTTTTCATTATCCGTCTAACTTCGTTATGGGACCAAAATTATAAAGATAATTAGTATAAGACCAAAATGCAATTACTCAATAAAATGCAAACACAGAGGGCCGGGCTACTTTATGCTAACATTGTAATAAGCATTTTTTTTAACTTAGGAAACGTAAAGGGCGAAAAATTATGTAAAAACGAGACAAAAATAGCAGAGAGTACAATATTTTGTAAGATCACCCTGTCGGGAAAAATCATACTGACCTACTGAAATTAATTAGTTAATTACGTGAATTTTCTTGTTATGTAAGTTCTCAACCATCCTTAACCAAATGTCAGGGGTTCGAATCATGACTTTGGGTATGGAGCAGCTTTAAATCTCCTGGTCAGTTGTCTCACCCAATAAGGTGCCTACAAGTCAGCGAGGGGACTAGTCACTATAGTCAGACGATGAATTTGGAATATAAATTTGTCTGATTCGCTGAAAAAACGAGAAAGTTACAAGTTTAAAAAATTGTCCAAATTTCCCGTTTTCTTCACCGAATTAGATAAATTTATATTCCAAATTCATCGTCTCAATGAGACGAACACAACGGTACCAAAAAATTAACGGAACTGACTAACTGATAATCAGTCAAGGAATTAAGATTTAAAAATAAAACTAGAGGACCTAATTAAATGTAAATATGGCAAACGTCATGAACCCAATATAATGGATTGTACTCCTCTGCATTACACATTCTCTCCATTTATCTCCAATATATACTTGGATGAATTCCATGTCACATAACATTTAATTTAATGATATAGATTTTTTTCCCTTAACTACAAAACTAACTCAAGTTAATTATACTCTTTTAAAATATATTAAATTAAAAAAAGTTTAATTATTCCAATTATAATCTCTCCGGTCTTTTTGTTCAGCCAAATTTGTAATTCCATTTCAAATTTGTAGTTGGTGCATATAATTTGACAATCCTCAAATAAAAAATATTTATTTTATATTGCAATAATGATGATGCCAAGGATTTCAATTAAAAAAAAAATAATCAATTTATTTTACTTATTTCTATTATCTTTATTTTCCTTTTAGTTAAGTTTGGTGAATTAGTTAAGTTTTGGTGAAATTGTATTTAGCACAAAAATATTGTTCGCAATAAAAAAAATAGAATTTGTAGGAGAATAATTGGAATAATCTATAAGATAATTGAGAAATCTGATTTAGAAAAAAGAAAGAAAGATTCTGGGATATTAAATAAAATTAAAAGAGTAAAATTAACTTGGGTTAGTTTTGTGATTAAGGAAAAAAAATCTCCACCATTAAATTAAATATTATGTGACATGGCATTCATCCAAGTATGTATTGGACAAAAATGGAGGGAAATTGTAATGGAGAGGAGCTCTTATTTCTAATCCACGTCATTACATCCTATGCATCTCGAACATTAATTTACAAACTAACTCAATAATTAAAAAATTGAATGAAACTTAAAATGATGAGACCAGTTAGATAAAAAGCTGTTCATTAATTGGGAAGATATAGAAGCTGCAGGTCGTCGTCCATGGACTTTGAATTGAAATAACTGGGATGTCGGTCGGTCATCATCTCATCTAAATATAAATACCTCTTTATTTAATTAATTGTTTTCAGTTTGGTAAAGTCTGCAATAATGGTAGCATGACCGAGAAGTATACGTAACTATAAAAGAGTTATAACGACACCAAAAAAATGTCATCAAAAGTAGGATATTAATTATTGTGGACTCGAATATCACTTTAGTGTATCCATATGTGGCACCTTTCTGCATACGAACAGTGACATTTTTTTTCTTAGTATGTATATAAAAAGCTATAAATAAATCCTATTTCCGTTTAAGAATCTAATTAGAAAAATCGTAAAACTCAAACATTCATTACATAACGTAAGGCTATTAGAGGCGAGCAGTAAATACGAACATCATACGTCTCAAAACTCAAGTAAAAACCCCAACTATATCATAAATCTCAAAGACAGACATAGTCTATCAATACCTAGCTAGCAATAAGAGTTATAGACTCAAATCCGCTAGCTTAATGACCCGAAACCAAAATAGAGAAAATGATATATAGAAAATAGCAACATACACTAAGGGCCATGGCACGTGAATTGGTGACTCATGCACTTGTTTCTATATATTCTAATTCATTTTCTGATAATTTTTGTTTGTCAATTTGTTTCAGAAGTATATGTTGAAACCACAAATTTTTTTGATCGATATGACAACTCTTTTGAAAAGGACAATTTCTAGGTTGGTCGTCCTCGCTGATCAATTTGTTGTTACGTACAGAAATTTACCAGATTGAAACCTTCACTTGCTCATGATTAATTCAAAGTAGTATAGCGTTAATTAGCTAACTCTTAATGGCCGGGGGATCACATGTGCAAATTGCAGTGCATGTGAAAAGAGTAAATTGTGATTTTAGTCTCCTAATTGAAGTAGACAAGATCACAGTTATGTGATCAAGAGTAGTCATAAATATAATTGCAACAGGTTGCTAAATTCGATCGTAGGACGAATCCGCTTGGATGATTGATATCGATGAAAACCCTATTTTTAATTCTGATTTCCCACGTTTTTTAGTTCTTTGATTTACGTACGACCTGTATGTATGAACCACGTTAGTGGATAAGTTAAGGGTGTCCTCAGCATTAACCCTCCGACATTCAAACTAGGATAATATATATACCGCGCGATCCGAAACTTTGCCCAGTCCGAAACAAAATCTTGAGAATTTTTACATTAACATTTTCCACATTATATTATGCACAAATGTAACATGTTTTACTTTTAAAAACCCAATATACTCAACAAAATTACACAAACAGTACTTAATATTAATTTGTAGTTCAAATCCCAATTTAAACAGTTAATTTCTACTAAAGAAAAATTTAAAGCTAGCGATCACCAGTAACCACAACTCAAGAAATTAATATTACATGATCATATGCTTTGAAGGGGTATTTAAAAACTAAAAATATCAGTAAAGGAAGAAACTCAGAAAAGAAATATAACTTTTTAGATAATACTCAATAAGGGTCGGGTGGGTCCTAAAGGCTTTTTACCAACCCATTACCGTGTGGGTCTTAAAACAGCAACCCGTCAAATAATTTCGCACCAGCTCAGGTAGATTAGGTCCGGGTCTAGCCCGCCCTATTGGACGGACCCAAACCTGCATTGCCATCTTAATTATTTAGTAAGACATGATTTTTACTAAGGGAAAATTGCACAATTTATCCACCAATTTTTCTAAATTGGGGTTTTAGGGACACTACTATAAAAAATTAGATAATTCATCCCTTAATTTTAATTTTTTGAAAAATTACAGACAATTTTAGTCAAAAATTTAATTTTTTTTTACTTAAAATTATCACATGATCTGCACGAGTGTATTTTCCAGCGAGAGTGTATGAGTTTCCAGACACTTTTGGTGGTACATCTCACGTGATGATTTCAAGCAAAAAATTGAAGCTCCAACGAAACTTATCTGTAATTTTTCAAAAATTAAAAATTAAGGAATGAATTATCCAACTTTTAAAAATAATATCCCTGAATCTCAACTTGAAAAAGTTGAGGGATGAATTGCGTAATTTTTTCTTTTATTAATCATTCCTGACGTGGTATCAAACAACCAATCAGAAAATAGCAGCCACGCAAGACGGTGGTTAGCCCAACGACGACATATAATCCTGAAATAAGTCTTCAAACCGAACCGGAAAGCGGAGGTTCAGTGTTGTATCATGATCATCCACATCAACTAACGCAGCCAGCCCCGGCCTGATCAGTGCGTGTAGCCATGGAGAAACCTGATAAACAATTATCATTAACATTGTTACTCTTATACGCAATAATGATATTACTATGTTCATGGATGCCAATATCCGAGTGCGCCAAAAAAACCAGTTGGGGTGGCCAGAAAAGAAGACATTCCGTACATAAAATGCCAAGTCTGTGAGAAGTTGGCGTCCCAATTGTACCACCAGGTTCAAGCTACACAAGCCGAGATCTCACCTAAAAAGGTGATTACGTTATCTGGGGTCCTCTTCCAATCTTTAATATGTTGATTAACGAGCTGGCTATCAGCAATTTTTTGTTTCTTTTCTGTTTCGTTTTTAAGTGATGATGACAAATTATGTGATATGTTTTCTATTGGGTTTCTGTTTTTCTGTTTTAATTCAAAATTGCGCCAATTGTTCTTCTGTATTATGCTAATTGTCCTTGTAATTTTGTGTTTGGTGTTGTGTTTATGCTGTTGAGTTTTACTATACATGGAGCTGCATCTGATGGACGAATTTGTTGATTAAGTTTTTTCGTCAAATTGATCTTCATATTTGTATGGATACTGGAAGGCAGATATCAGAGTATCAAATAATAGAAATCACAGAGAATGTTTGTAATTTGAAGAAGCAAGAAGCTGATTGGATCCTTAAAATTGATATTGTTGAGAAAGGGGATAAATTAGAGGTAAAAGGAAAGTACATTTTAGATGGTTTTTTTGGTGGCAACACACATGAAATTGCTTACTTGTGTATTCTGATCATACTTAGCTCGTTGAACAAGATTCCGAAGGGGAATGCAATTCAGAGTGCAAAACAATAGAGCGAGCTTGTCAAGAGGTGAGATCTCCAGAAAGCATATTTATTAAATAACACTTTATTTTTTGTCAGTTGGATTCCTCAAAGTTTGAGAACTGAAGCCTGAATCAGTTGCACTGATCAAGATATTGAATCCCACAACTAAATTTTTCATTCTGTTGTTTAATTTGCAGGTTTTGGGCTATTCAGACACAGATGTTGCAGAATACTTATATAAAAAGAAACCACACCTTGATGCTTTGGTTAGTTTCATCTGTAAGGACCTCACAAAAACATGTAGTTCAAAGCCACCTCCAGTTCCTAAGGTACATCTCAGATAATGAGGTTATGCCAATATTCTTGTTATCTTGTATATGTATAAGTCTGTTTCTCTCTCTTTTTTTTTTCTTCCTGTTTTTGTTGAGATGTATAAGAATTTACTGTATATGTGTCGTCAGATTTGATTTTCTTTCTAGGCATTTAATTCTGAAAAACTGTTTTAGATTTTATATGTTCAAAATTCACATTAATGTGCATCTTTTTCTTTTTCTTTTTGATTTTCAGGGTAGAACACCTGGAAAACCTTTTCTCGCTAAATCTGCAAAAGAGGCTGAAATGGAGAAATTGATGAAATCCATGCAGGTAAGCAGAAACCCAAAAATAATACCATTGCAATCTTTTTAGCCAACTTTTCAAGATTATGTCAACTTTTCCTTGGTTCAGGGTATGCCAGGAGCACCTGGCATGAAGATATACTCGAGGGAAGACTTGATGAAACAAAATTATGGTGATGAAGATGCAGAAGATGAGGATGATGATGATGATGATGATACCGATTTGGCCTCAAAATTGGTGAGAATAAATTTTAATATGGTTTTAATCGATCTTCGAAACGAGCCGATTACTAAGCTGATGCCAAAACCCTTTTTTCCAGGGAAAAGCTATGAGAGGAAAAGACAGTAAAAAGTATGACTGGCGAGAAAGGCTCACAAAGAGAGTCGCAGGAGCTGGGCAAAAACTAAAAGGCCATGCAGACAGAGTTTCGAATAGGATGCGGCAATGGTGGAGAAGCAAGAAAATTTCTTGGAAGAAGAGTTCAAACTCTGGTAAGGAAGAGTTGTAGATGAAATAAGTTTGGGAACCAGCAATAGGAAAGAAAAAGAGCAAGAAAAGAAAAGGGAGAGTTTCTGTTCTCCATCTCTTCGGTTTTCTGTAGGTAATTTTGATCATAACTGATATAGAGGGTGTTTGGCTAAGCTTATTTTAAAGAGCTTATAAGCTCTCACATCTTATAAGATGTTTTTAGAGCTTATAAGATGTTAAATCTTATTTTAAAAATAAGATCTAAAAGTGTTGGGATAAAAAATAAAACCATGTGCTTATAAGATGTTAGTAATGGCAATTGTGTAATTAACATGGTCAAAATATAAGGGAGTATGTTATGATCTTAAAATAAGCTAACTTTTTTTAAGGAGCTTATAAGCTCCTAACATCTTATTTTAAGAGTTTATAAGCTCATTTTCACAAATATTTACCAAACACTTTGCAACATCTTATAAATGTTGAAGAGGGTGTGGGATAGAGTGTGAACCTCATTCCGCGTCTGACCTAACGAGTGCTCACAGTAAGGGTAGGAAAAGAAAGCAAGGGCAGAATCCTTTTCTTTTTTTCTTCAAAGAGGATCCGAAGGAGAAAAGTACTCGAAAAAGAAGAAGTGGTGGCTATAGATGTAATAGAAGCAGGAGGAAGATCACTACAAGTAGGTGAGGAGCCAGGTGGTGTGCGGTATGGAAAAAAAATTGGAGACGTGAACTGTGGAAGATAATTAAAAATGACTCTGGGTGAAATAGATTTCTCATTTGATGAGGAAGTCAAAGAAAATACATTAGAATAAGGGAATGACTCCTCATTAAAAATGACATGTCAACTGGTATTTTAAGATATTTTAAGGAGCTTATAAGCTCAGCCAAACACCCTCATAGTTGAACCTCGAAACCTATCTAATGAATTAGTTCTATAGATTATTACACCTCAGTTTTGTCATTTGCATTGACGTAGTTAGTCCTGAAACTTTTTATTACCTTCACTGGAATTAGTGGGATTTCTCCGCGTGTGTTTTTTCCAAAGAGCTGTGTCTTTCAAATTATGTATTTTGTAGTGTGAATTGAGGGTCCAAACCCTAGCTGAAGGGATGGAGAAGAAAGGATCCGGTTCTCAACCGGGTCGGCTAATGGATAAGATAAACAATCACCAATGCATCTGCAATTCGCACAAGAAAACTGAAATTTCTATCACTAATATCAATTTCATAACATCATTACCAAAATAATAATAAGAATAAGAATAAAATTAACAATCAAAATTTCAATACAAATAAAATAGAAAATTAAGATACAACGTCAAGTTGAATATAATCTTGAATGTTATACAGCCAGGTCACATGTTGAATTGATATCCACTATATTCCTCAGGAAGCTGTGAACATAAGCAGAAGCCGCAAGCAGGAGAAGATTCTTTGGAACTCAACTCCTCCCTGTAGAAGCATAAATATCTCATTTAAAATGAAAAATCAGCGCATTCTATAGTACTGAGTTCTTGAGGCCTGGCAATGACGCCCATTTATGGAATACTTTAGGGTTATATCTACATCACGAGGATTCTTCTTATTAGGCGCCACAGTCAAAGTCCCAACAAGTGTTTCTCCTTGGCAAATACTAAGAACATCTTCTAAGTATAAGACCGTTTGCTTCCAGTGAGTGGCACGTGATTTGGGTCCTGCATATTCAGCGAGTCAGACATAGGTAGTGTTTGCAAACTCTCAGAAAAAGCACAAAAGTGCTTTCTTTATAAGCACTTTGGGAAAATTTGGAAACCAGCTTCTACATATTTTAAGCAAAAATACGCAAGAAGAATCGAAGGACAAACTTTTGACTTCAACTTCTAGCTTCTAGTTACTTCCTTCAATAAATAGAAGTTTCTTGAGAGGAGAAGAAGTGCTTTTTTGCATCTTTTTTTCTGAACACTGACAATTCTTACTACTAATAACTAAACTTCTACTTTAGCTTTTCTAAAAGTAGTAGTGTTTGAAAACACCCACTAATTTACATCTACACCCCCCTTTGGAGTTTGCCATATCACAATTGGTACATATGCAAGTCTGAAGAAACTACAAACCACTCCCTAAAAATGTTTGAAATCACAAAAACAACAGATATTAGGCAGTGGTTTGTGTAATTTTTCCAAACCCCCAGGGGGTGGTCTGTGTAAATTCAAAAAAAAATCAGGGAGTAATTCGTGTTTCTTCAGACTTGAGGGTACCAACTGCAATATTGCAATGTCGGAGGGGTCTGATCGGCAGGGAGGAATGCAACATAACGTCTTGAAAACCAACAGAAATTTTAAACCAGCAGATGTAACCTATTAACACTTTGGATGGTATTAAACTATGATTTCATTTGAAAAATTACTCAAGATAGAAACAATTAGATTAAAAAATACATCATACCAGTAGAGAAGCCCATCATTTTATGGCACTTGGTAAAAGAAACATCAAAATAAGCAACAAGAGCATGAATGTAGTCGTCACGTTCAGCCACGAGCTTAAAAGGTGCAGTGAAGGAAGCATCCTCTGAAGTCATCTTAGAAATATCCATCGTCTGTTCAATTACAAAAAGACAAATGATTTAGAAGACTAAATTTAAGAGCTAACACTTTAAAAAAATAAAAAATCAAGACTGGAAACAAATAGGAAGATTGCAACCTTGAGTAATTGGCTGTTGGTAACAATTTGGTTCTGCTCTACCGTGTCAACAAGAGGTTCTGATATGGATTGCTTCCTTATGCAGCTCATGTCAAATCCATAAACATTATTCCAAACTGTGAAAATACAAGAGAATAGAAAAGTTTAAAACACATTAATATTTGATCCATTTAATTTATAAAATCCATGCCACAGCTGGATTAAGCTCACATTCAATCTTGTCTTCCTTGTAATCAGCATCTTCAATAGCTGTCAAATGAAGAGAGGCTTTATCGGGCAAAACAAGTCCGTCTTGCACCTGCAAATAGCAAGCAACAAACAAATATAACATTTTTACGGGACGGAATATAGATCTATGTTATCTGTACCAAAAAAGAAAAATCTATCGATCTATGTTATATCAGTGCTGCTAAAGGAATAATTATATCAAACCAAACTAGGCTATACTAGTAAGATGATGAACTTACTAGCCACTTGTCACGAGCATAAAGAACAGTGTTTAACATATTCTCATAAACCAGAAAATATCCCATCCACTCGGAAATGATAATATCAACTTTGGGAACTGGAAGCTCAATCTCTTCAACCTTTCCCTTAAGAACTGTTACAACTGAAAAATGGAAAAAAAAAAAAGGAAAAAGCCCACAAGACAGATGGGATTTAGGTATAATCAAGAAGACACATGATTTAGAAAAAATGGCCAAAAAGAGCACTACCATTGGAAAATCCATTTTGCTTTACAATCTCTCGAGCCATATCAGCCATGCTTGAGCATTCCACCTGAAAGTTGGACGGACCACAATTAAATATTCACATTCAAAAGGTAAGTCAAGACACAGATATCTCATGGATCTATCCTATTTTCAGTAAGGTTCACTATAATTACATTCATGCAGCATAAACTAGGGTAGAAAAGGACAAAAAGAACAAATTAGCTCTTTTCATACCGCATAAACATGTTTTGCCCCAACTTTAGCGCAAAAGAGTGAGAGTATTCCAGTCCCTGCACCCACATCAAGGACTATTTTATCCTTGATAAGGAAAGAATTCTTATAAATGACATTTTGGTATGTTTTTGTTCTAACAACATCCTTCAACATTTCCTGCAGTGAGAAAGTCGCATGAATAAGATTGGCTGTTTTTCAAAAAACTGAAATAGAAATAGGAAGCCTTCCAATTCACAGGCTCAATTACGCATCTAAACCGTCAGTCCAACAGCCTAACTTCGAAAGTTTGATACTTACTTCATGGATACCTGCATAGAAGTTAAAAGAGACGATAAGGATAGGAGTACTTTGTTTAACATATAATAGTGCCAGAAAAGAGACAAAAAAGAAAGAAGAGCTATAACAAGTAAAAAGAAATCTTGAAGTTTAGCCCATTCACTTTATTTTACTCAGTAGCTCCAACAAAGTGCAAGCTATAGCTCTCATTGTCTTAGGACATCTTAAGGACATGTTGACCAAATACGATTAAGACTAAATCGAAAAGTCAAAGAAGGAAACATATACAAATAAATGTAAACATACACATAGATATATGGTTATTATATCATCTTAAACATAAAAAAAATTTGATTTCTCAAACATATGCCACATAGAGGATTGCAAAAGGGAAAATCCAATCCACAGAAGAAGAAATAAACAGAGAGGATGAGCCCATTTTATACTCTAGCTTCAGGTTCATCTAGCCATGAAAAATTGATTCTTCCTAGAAAATACTGAAGTATGAATCAAAAGAAAAAAAATTAGAAAAACGATTTTTTCCAATAGCCGACAGACTCTACACAAATCAATTAATGACAAAATCTATATAAGAACCACAACTACAGCTTCATCTGCAATCCAACCCCAACTCGAACGAAACCGCTGGACTATTCAAATTTACATGCGTATCGGGAAGGGACATTATCAGCACTCGCAACTCCATAGTAATATTATAGCTCACAGAAAATTTCAAAAATAAAAGAAATTCAGAAAAGACTCTGCTTTTTCAAAGTGGAATAATCAATTCAAAAGGTTGAATTACCGAAGTGCGAGTAAGAATCGAAATAATAATCGGCGCTGGTCTTATCGTCCCCAGCAGCCACCGAATCCTCCGGCTCGCACATGGCGGTGTCTTCCTCGAGATTCGAGCTCCCGGTGGCCGCCTCTTCGAGGGTCTCAACTTCTTCATCATCTTCATACTCGAACCTGATTTTCGTGGGTTGGTTCGAGGTGACGGCTATGTTTTCGCTGTCATTCGCAACAATGCTGCTTTGTGTATCCATGGTTTTTAGCTGATATTTTTGTGGAAATTTTTGGGGTTAGGGTTTTAGAGAGGGGAGGAATTATAAGTGGCTGGCTGATGATACCTGGACTAGGGTTTATGACAGATTTTATTTCCCCCGCGCTGTCATGTCATGCGTACGAAATTGCCAAAAATACCCTTCTTCATTGACTCTTGCATTCTCTTTTCCACACACTAGAAAAGGAAATATACCCGATAAAGAATCTCAAAATTCAATTTATTTTTTCTATTATGACCTAATACTCATAATATAACGAGACTCCTAAAAATTCTATTCTTTCATATTGTGTTATATCCGACACTGTATCGAACACTTTTCTAATGTAGAATATCGAAAAAAATCCGTGTTGATATATCCGTTTTGTGTCGTGTTCGTGATTAAACAAGCACCCAAGCAGTGGCTCCATCATTGATAATAATAATAATAATAATAATCAATAGACATCTGCGACACAGCAACACAATTTTTTTTCGACCTTTACTATTAAAGAAGTGTCCACACGATAATTTTTTAGAGCTACACATCAGTACTAATTTTAGAAACAATGTTTCAAAATGTTAACATGGATAAAATTGGTATCCTGATTTTGCAATTTTCTCACTGGGGAATAGAACAATATATAACATAAAACACACATAATCCGTTCGACAGGAATGCTTCTTGAAATTTGACATTAAACAAGTGGCTATAAAGTCAAAATCACACTGCTAACTTAGAAACATGACGAATTATTAGAAATCACTTTATTTGCAATATGCAAGAGAAGACAGTTAAGAGTGAAGAACCCAATTAAGGTTTAACTTTCCCATTGAGGGAAGGGAAACTTGACTGTTTAATAGGCCAAGGAGCACCAGCCATCACGGCCTCAATCTCTTGTATCTTCCGTGGACACTTTGACATGTTCACGCAACCATCCGAAGTAACATACTGGAGAATCGAAACCAAATAGGTTTAACAAATTATCGTGCAATTTAGAAATTTTAGAAGGAAATACTAATTTAAAATACTCAAGAAGGGTTTAGGCAATGCAATTTTACCAAATCACTTTCGATTCGAACCCCACCAAAACCTCTAAATCTACTGATCTCCTTATGGTTGAAATATTTTGATGTTTTTGCATTCTCCATGGCAGGAAGTAACAAGGCATCAATGAAATAGCATCCGGGTTCCACAGTTATCACCTGCAGTTAATTAATCTCAGATAAGATTTTAAGAGGGTGTTTAGCTGAGCTTCTAAGCTCTTCTAAACAACTTATAGGTTGTTAGGAGCTTATAAACACCCAAAAAGTGTGTGGCAAACTTTTTAATGAAGGAGCTATATAAGATGTCAAAATAAGATCTTAAGAGCTTATAAGCTGGGAATACCAACTTATTTTCAAGATTTTGACACATTACTTACTTTTTATATATTAATTACACAATTGCATAAGTAACTTCTTATAAGCTCTTAATCTTATTTCATCCAAACACTTTGAGATCTTATTTCTAAAATAAGATCTACCATCTTATAAGATGTGAGAGCTTATAAGCTTTTTAAAATAAGCTTAACCAAACACCCTCTAAGTCTTCTTTTACATACCATTCCCTCTAAGAGGTCTCTACTCGTGCGCAAAGACTTCAGACCAGGTTCTTTGGGTCTCTCTGCCCCCTGCAGCAGGTTATGACTTTCAATTAAAATTAGCTTTGCAAACAGATCATTACTTTTTAAGTAAAATCACATTTCAAGGAACCACCTTCAGAAAACCCCCAGGATCATGAGTATCAAGTCCCAGAAGGTGTCCCAGGCCATGTGGCATAAAAACAGCACCTAATCGCTCATTAACCATGCAATCCACATCACTTTAAGTCAGAGAGAGAACACCAAGAATCAGTATCTTGTTCTGCACCATATGGATAATGACAAATGATGAAAAGATAAGATAAAAAGTACATACCCGAAGAGGAGGTTTCCTTCTTTCAATGATTCCATAATAATACTTTCAGCCAATCTGGGTACCAGGGAAAAGGTAATTGTGTAGAGTCAGAAACAAATCTCCAGGAAATATTTCTCCATATTTAGTTGGTCTTTGAAAACACTATTACTTTTGAAGAAGCTAAAGTATAAGCAAAAGTTGGAGTATCAAAAGTTGGCAGTGCTCTCAAAAAACTTCCATTTATTTACTAAAATAATCTAGAAGCTAGAAGAAGTTGAAGCAAAAAAGCATGTCCTTAGGTGCTTCTAGCTTCTAGCTTATTTCTGCTTATTTTAAGCGGGAGCTGGCTTTCTTAACACGCTCAAGTGCTTAAAAAAATAGCAAAAATGGCAGAAGTGAGTTTGCAAAGACATGTGTGTTATCTTTAAATCAGAGTGATCTCCATGAATTCAACAGAATATTCTAACTTAGTAACTTGAGATTCTTACATGTGCATATTCACCCAGTTTACTCCAGGTTTCATACTGGATATGACAGCATCATGCGCACGAAGAACAGCCTGCAAATAAAAAATAAGAAACAGATTTGGGATAATTACACTTACACCCCCTCGACTTAGGGGTAAATACAGCTAGACCCCCTGTACTATTGGAAATTACAGATAGATCCTCTAACCCTAACGGAAACCTTAAAAACTTAACGAAGTTGTGAAATGACTAAATTATCCATAACATTTTTGTTATAATGTTTGCTATACATGAAATGAGCGAAGTGAGTAAGTTATTGTCGAGTTAATAGAACGTTAGAACCTCCATGGAAATAAGAAAATGACTCACGACAGGATCTAAGTGTTAGATAGAGCCATAGTCGAGGGGGTGTCTCTGTAATTTCCAATAGTATAGGGGGTCTAGCTGTATTTACCCTTAAGTCGAGGGGATGTAAGTGTAATTATCCCATTATTAATTTGTTTGCATGAGTCCGAGGACAAAGCAGTTTGGTCCCAAAGGAAGGAGGTAGGTTTGAGATTTCATCCCTTAATTTTATTATTTCTTGATAATTAGTCCCATGTACTTCAAAAATAGTCCAAAAACTTATTTTTGTGTAAAACTAGTCCCATCTCCGTTAACTCTACCGTTAGGGTTGATATTTTGACTTGCTCTTTAGTCCGTTATATTAATCAAATTTTCAAAAAATACCCTAGAAATAATTAAATTACCACAAAATCTCTTAAAAGTTTTAAAATAATAAATAATTAATAGGTTAATAAATAAATTAAATTTTAAATAATAATTTTAGTTGGTCAAACTTTTTTATATTTATTTGGGAAAATTACAAACTCTAAACTTTAAAAAATTTATATATCATTTTACTTCATTAAAATTTAAAATAAATAAATCAACTGATATATATTTGTGTATTTATATATGATTATTTATTATTTAAATTTATTGAAGTTAACTATTAAATAAAAATTACAAAGATAAATATATAAAATTAATTAAATAATTAGTTAATAAGTAAATTTAGTTATAAATAATAATTTTAGTAGATCAAAAGCAATTTAGTCATTTCAGTTATAGCTAAAATTTAAAAATGTTTTACGAAGTAAATAATTAATAAAATTTAAAAATAAATATAATTTTAAATAATAATGTAGTTGGTCAAAAAACATTAATGATAAAATCTATACAATTATATATATTTTTACTTTACTAAAGTATAAAATAATATAAATTTACTATTAATATATTCATTTATTATTAATTTTATTTCAATTAAATAGAAATTTGCTCTTCCTCATCAACCACGAAAGCAACCCAATTTCAATGTATTATAACAATGGATGTCAAATCTGAAAGTTTTTCACTTAAAAGTGTGGGAGGTTTAAGTACGACAATGGTGTTGTAGCATGCCTATGCAATAGTCAAGAATTCTGAGCCCGTATCGATCTTGATTAAATATTAGAAAAATAAAAAATTGAAAGACTGAAGAATAACTTCTTCCTATGTATTATTATCATATTCTCCATATACTTAATATACAAATAAGATACTTACACTATATATAAGGGATTGGTCGGGTGTAAATTTCCCATTGACCTGCACAATCAAAAAATCATATGATGCTTTCACAAACAAGAGGACAAGCAATTTTCACCAATGGCCATTATGAACCAGAGACAGTTTTGGTTTGGAATGGGCCAAGGAAGATTGACTCAAAAAAGTAAACTAGTGAAGAATGAAAAGGAAGATACTAGAGGTTGTTCAAATTCAGAATATAGCATGAGCGCAATGTTAAGTGCAGAGTGCAGAAAAAGTGTAGCCAAGACCAAGAAATATACAGGTACGAAACATATTCAGGAATGTAGCTTCTATCAAACTAATATTGGCCATCAACATAAATGTGGTTCTCGTGAACAGATTTATTTTTTGTTTAACTATGTTCTGAGATTAACTTATTTGGTTATATGTTATGCAGAACACGAAAAAGAAGTTGATTGATTTTTAACAGTGTCATGTGCTCTATATCTTGCTGTGGTGGATGAAAATAAACTTGCACCAGTAAAGAGGACAGGTAAACGTATTTAAATCTTTTTCTCTTCCCTTAATTTTTTGGGGCTAAGGTGCATATCTCATACATTTCAATTATAGTGTTAGAGATAATATTCATCAATTCGGAATGGTTTTCCAACAATATGTAAACTTTGTAAAAGACATGAGTAAATTTTAAGTGAATTTGTGGAATTTGCCGAAACTTAACACACAAGAACACAAATTGGAGGACAAAGAATACCACTGATAACTTTTACACAAATGGCCATGAAAACATACAGATATCCATGCTTACCGGGAAGGAACAAGTTATATCAGAACCATAAAAATTGAATTCAGCTCCCATGTCCAGCAATGCCATATCTCTATCTTGAAAAGTCTGAAAGAAAAGCAAATGACAGAAAAATATGATGTTAGAGACAACATACTAAACTCCCACTTTATTTGATCAGAGCATGATACATAAGAGATAACTTATGTATTGCATAATAAAGTCAGTTGAATCCTGTGTGGATCAGGATTCAATATGCTGTAATAGAGACCAACTTGTTCAATCTGATATTCAGTGAGTTCCTAGAAGGACCAGAGCCGATGTAGAAGAACAAGTTTGTGTTATTTCTATTTTCTCTTTCAACATTGATCCAAATATGGATTACAATACACGTGCAACATGATTCCCCTTGCAGGATATGCATTTTCACTTGTTAATGTCTTGGTAGCCTGGATGAATCTTACTGAAGAAAGACCAAACTAAACCTTGTCCCTTGTGCAACTATATCTTTAAATTTTCCATTTTAGCAATTATTCCAAAATGAATATTATTCATACTCCAAATCCAACCAACAATAACAAGAAATCAAATTAAGTAAATGTGAGATAAGCAAAGACTGACGGAAAATGCAGATTTGGTCCCATAGGAAGGAGGTAGGTTTGAGATTCCCTTGCTTTCTTTTTTTTTGATAGTCAGTCCCATATACTTAAAAAATAGTCCCAAAACTTAATTTTATGTAAAAATAGTTCAACCTCCGTTAACTCTGCCGTTAGGGTTGATATTTTGACTTTGCTCTTTAGTCCATTATATTAATCAAATTTACAAAAGTACCTTAAAAAGAATTAAATTACCACAAAATCTCTTAAATGTTTTAAATAATAAATAATTAATAATAAGTTAATAAATAAATTTAATTTTAAATAATAATTTTAGTTGGTCAATTTTTTTTTCTTATAACAAACTTTATATTTATTTGGGAAATTATAAAGTTCAAAACATTAAAAACTTATATATATTTTACTTCATTAAAATAAAAAAATTAAATGATATATATTTATATAGTAATTATTTATTATTTGAATTTATTTCAGTTAATTTTTAAATAAAAATTAAAAAGATAAATAAATTAAATTAACTAAATAATTAGTTAATAAGTTAATTTAATTATAAATAACAATTTTAGTACTGTTGAGCCGTTAGGTTTTGGGTTGGGTGTGGAATTATTCTGGGGTTTTTGTGTAATTTTTGAAAATTCAGGGTGTCTTTTACAAATGTGAATAACTTCCCTCCAACAGTCAAATGATTATATCCGTTAGTTGACTAACCGCGTGACCAAATTGACAAAAAAAAAACTTCTTGTGGGACTGAAAAAACCTAGAGCACTATCCTTCCAAGCTCGAAACCTAATGCAAGGACATACCAACATACCCTGTCATTAGGAGCTGCTGCATGACCGTAGTGAAGCACAGAACTGCAATAAGAAGATTTGAACTATCAGCGAGTAATGCAAGCAATCAGAGTGACGTTTGTAGTCCCTTAGCCCATTGCATAAGGCCAACTAAGTCTTAATAAATCCATAACCATGGACATAATGATGTACTTGTTGTAAGCAATGAAAGTCAAAAACATCTGAAGAAAATTAGGAGAAAAAAGACCTACCTGTTGTCACCAGTTGCACATATACATGTGTATGAGCAGTGCCTACAGCCACCGTACATGTATGTGTGATGAAGAAACAAGCTTTCCAATTGATACTCTTTCATACCTGGTTTTGTTTTCCTCATAACCTGCTCAAATGACAAAAAAGCAAGTCAAACAAACTGTCCAGCAGATAAGCATTCATTGTACAAACAAGAGAATGATTCCCCAGAAGAATCCATCACTTCACCCAGATGTTACTCAAGCCATATTCATGACAAGATAGGTCATGCACACATGATACTATATACTGGATATGAACATTTCCCTAAACCATCCCACACCTGCCTAGAAAATCCATTATCTCAAACCCAATCAAGTTGCATAGAAACCAGATGTTCGTCAAGTTAATCCTCTTTACTCTGGTGATGGGTGGATAATGAGGCAAAGATGAAGAGCTTTATTTTACTCCCATGGTGTTCAGGCTAACAGAATCGAACTTTGGGCTTCTTAAGATAAGACATAAACGTTAAAAGGATAACTTAAAAGACCTAACCCAATCACAAATATCTATGGATGGATAACAATTGGACTCTTTCAAAAGCAAACCAAGAAAATGCAAATAAGGAAACACCCTCACAAGGAAAAACCACGAGGCATTCTGCAACTAAAAATTTAAAGCACGCATATATCATATAGAACCAGCTCGAAAATGTCAACCTCAACATGTGCTTCAGAGCTTATTTCATTGGCAAACTGAATGACAGCAAGCTCCAGTTCCGACTTCAAGACCCGGCATTCAGTCAAAATGGGATGCAAAGCATTTAGATCAGTCGTAAAGTTGTCAATCCCCTGAAAAAAAATCATAAATTAACCATCTCAGATGTCGGTAACCTTTGCAATATCCACTTGTCTGTGACTAATAAATATTGCTAACAACTTAAATCATTATAAGGATTGAATTTGCACATAATAGAGTTGATACATCTAGACTGGTTATGCTTGAGTACATATTAATTTATTGTACACTTGAATTATATATGCAAGCATTTGCAGCATATATGTGCTAATGTGTGGGTGGCTTGAATATGTGGCTCGAAAGAAAGCTTGGGCCGAATGGAAGGGTCTCTCGATTGCATCTCTTTAAGTGGATCGGTTTGAGATATATATGTGTTCAAGGATATAGCAACGGATTGGGCATGACCATGTATTTTAAAGCAATGCATCTTCAGAATGTCACCCATATCTAGATTCATTGAATGCAGCATCTTTAACTCTTCCCCAGAAAAAATAAAGATGAAAAAAATGTAAGAACCTCAAAGTTTGCTGGTTTGGAGAAGTTGTTGCTATCGGTATTGAGGCCATGCAGGAGATAAAGCAATGGTTTTCCTGTTCCTTGGAATTGGTCACACAGAACTTTTGTGATCTCGTCGGTATAGTATACAGAGCTAACCACGTACCTTTCCTGAAAAAGAAGGGTGTAAAACCAATCACAATCATTTGTCCTCAACTACTTTAACATGAACTTTGATAGAATAATCAGAGTATAATTACCTTGAAGTAGGACAAAGGCTTAATTTCTCCTAACCAAACTGCATACTCAGCAGGTAACCTCGGAATAAATAGTATTGATTCTCCACTTGCTATATCCTTCACCCATAAATACAGAATAAGCTAATCTTTATTAGAGATCTTTCCATGTATATTGCATCATTACATATATAAAGTAAATTTTTACAAACAATGGTGACTTCCAAGCTGAAAAGTATGATGAGAAAAAAGATAAAAGCCATATCAGGACCATCTCAAACTGTTGATATGTGAGCCTAAAGTACTTAGTATTTTGGCAAAGTAACTCCAAGAAGCCTGAGTGTTGACTACTTTATGGTTTTCGTGCGTTATAACGATTCCAGTAGTATCTTCAAATAAATAAGAACACAAGAATCCGATAATTTGTATGGTTGTTCTCCTAGGTTTATTCCTAAAAATCTTGATTGCAATGAGATGGGCAACACTTTCAGCCTCGTGATAGTAAAGAGCTCGATGGAATGCCCATAACAATATCCCAAAAATATACACACACAGGGAACTTCCAATTAGTCTGTTCATAACATCACTCTCTTGACATCCTATATCGAAACAGTAATTTAAAAAAAAAAGACATTACAAACTTACAATAGCTCCATAAAATCCAGGCTCTCTCACTCCAAATAAGTAAGCAAAATAGCTCTCCTGTCTGGAGATCAACAGAACTACCAATTAGTGGTAACTCGGTCATGAAATCTCAAAAAGGAATCACTTGCTCCATAGGAGAAATATTACCCATCATTTTACTCAACCAAGATCCACCATATAATTTGGCAGTAAAACCAAAATGGGGAAAGAAAAACAAAATTAAACAATGTGTACTCTTTACAACAGAAAAGATGCTACATTTTCACTTCTATGTACTTCATAACCACACCCATTGTGCCTTATCCCCCGGACACAAGGAATTTACCGAAATGCCTACATCCAAACAAATCAGCTTCACGAACTTATTCACCATAATTAAGATTAACTAATAACAATAGATACTGATATTTCAACCCCTGCACCAGCTGTCATCAATTGTTCGAAAGTGAAACCACAAGAGGTTAACTGGTTAAGAATTCGACAAACTCTCATGCTTGTCGATTGAAATTGTTTGAATATAAATTTCAGGATCCTGAATCAGTATATACCTTTAAATCTACATATACATGCATAAACAAATCGACTAACTCATATGAACGTAAGGATATAAACCATTTACAATTTTCCGGGTAAAAACAAAAATGTCTACCAAAGTACCTAAATAATTCAGCATGATCTGTGCAGTGCCGAGTCTGCTCTTCGCCACCCTACATAATCAGTTTAAAAAAATCACACTTCGATGAATAATAAAAGCTAAATTCACGTCTTCCGATATTTAAATATTAATTATAATTCGACAACAAATTTCGTTACCTGAACCATAACCAAACAAAAACATTACCTCGAGAAAGACGAAACCATGGAGAGGGCTAGAGGACAGACTGAGGTGATCGCGAAACGAACCTAAGAGCTTCTTCCGGTTAGCCACGTGGAGTTCCATAGGAAACTCCGGCAGGTACAGAGAAGAAGGAGACGTCATCGGAGCTTTTTTGGCTTCCCACTGAGAGCCAACTCTGTAAATGAAATCTTTTGCTACTCCACTTTTAGTTCTATTTTTTTTTTTTTTTTTTTAACTAATATTAAAATTTTAAAAAATGAAATAAAAATCAGTTTCTAATTTTTGCCTTTTTGGACTAATTGGGCTTCAACTCTACCAAAGAAAACAAAAAATGGGCTTCAATTTGTAGTTGATTTTCCATTGACCTATATTGACCAATATGTATTTTTTTTAAAAAGTTTTCTTGATAAATTGGATATTGGATTAACTTGTGCGAAAGGGTGTGATTATGATGTATGGAAATTCTTAAAAAAAATAATTTTATAGTATCATATTGTGTCCAGCATTATGATAGATGTCCATCTCGGACACTTGTTTAGTGTTAATTTTGATTCTATAAATTCTTGTTTATCAAATGTAATTTTTTCTTTTGAAGAATATCAAATGTAATTTATCTTTATAATTGTTAATGCATTTGATTATTTTTAATTTATTTAGTCCTCAATTAATACATTCAGGTTCGATCCCCACTAAACGCATTCACTGGGAGGGATGAAGAGCCTTAACTGTGATTAAGCTCTGAACTGGATTAAGACTCTCAATATAGGATTACCCGAACCAGTACTTCATTAAAAAAAAGGAAAAATTACATCGGGCACCCACTTAAGTTTAGGAAACTACAATCGGTACCCATCTTCACAGAAATATTACCAATACCCATCAAATTAATTTAAATAATTACATATAAGGCAACTTCCGTGACGATTATAGGGTTTCGTTAGTGACGTACGCATTGACAATATAAAATTACTGAAATACCTTGAATGGACCTTGACTACCCTTTGTAATATTTATAACTTAATTGGTGCAACATGTAAGTTTTTAAAAATCAGTTTACTTATCTTTAAAAAATAAATCATTTTACTTACCCATGGGTCGGGTCGGGTTAGACCCGTGGGCTGACCCGATTCAGCAACCGGGTCTTGTCTTCCCCAAATCAGTAGCTAGGGTTTTGAAACCCTAGCAACCGCGCCATCGCCGTCTTCTGTGGGATTTCTCCAGAAATCCACCGCCACCACCATGGTGGCTGGCATAACGACACCTCCGACAGCCCGATGAAATTCGCGACAAGGCGATTTCGTGGTGCCGCTGACTATGAAAACGAGGGAAACACGCTGCCTTCCTTTTTCCTTGAACAGATCTGTCACGAGGCAAGAAGTGCTACCGCGCCAGGCGGTGGCGTGCGCGGTGGTGGAGACGACTCCCCACGCTTCCTCGCCCAGTGGCTGCTCTGTCGCCGCCGTCTGGTTCTTCTTGCAACCACCTTGGCCGCGACTGAAGAACGGGTGGCGGCGCTACAAGAGCACACCCCGACAGATCTGGATGTGGCAGCTTGTCGCGCTGTGGCGCACCACCAGCGAGCGGAAGTGGACTTCCATGAACGACGGTTTGCAGCGGCGAGAGGGTGGTTTCTTGGCTAGAAACTGTTTCCAGTAGGTTTCCGGCGAAGAGAAGGACTGTCAGGGTCAAAAAGGTAATATTCTATTATATTTTTTATTTTTCTTTTTTTTTTGGGAATAAACCAGAGGAAAAAATGGTATATTAACACTATTCCGTTAAATAATTAACGAAACCCTAAAATCCAACATAAAAGCCTAACGGTGTTAGACTTGGTTGTAATTTCTTAAAATTAGTTGCTGGATAATGGTAATATTTCTGTGAAGATAGGTACCGATTGTAGTTTCCTAAACTTAAGTGGGTGCCCGATGTAATTTTCCCTAAAAAAAAAAAGTGCAATTTTATCTATATGTTATTTATGTGTACCGTGAAAGGGGCTGAGACTGCAAACTAGGCAGACCACTGACTTCAATAGTCTAAAATATACTTGGGCCATGAATTGGGGCTTTTTTATTTTTTTCTCAAGCTCATTTATGTGAATCAAACTGGGCTTTTAAACTCCATTGATTTTAGACCTATAAAACTGCATGAATAAGGCACTGTGGACTGTCATTGGGGTAAACATTAGCTGTAACCTTTAGATTCGCTGTATGATATGAACTTCCTTGAAGCTTAGTAGCAGTGTCGGCTAATAGCTGGAATATTTTTTTTGAAGTAGCTAATAGCTGGAATATGGAACTTTTAACTTGAAATTATTCTTGGCACAAAAATCATGAATATATGCAAACCGAGTTAAGAGAAAATCAAAACCGTTTGCGCACTTCACTACTACAAGACAACATACCATTCAGTGATGGATTATTAATAATTGTGATGAAAAAAATTCTATTACAGATTTTAAAATTTGTGATGGATTTATGTGAGAATAGTAATAGACTAATATATGTATATACAAAACGAGCTGCTATGTGCTTATATGAATCTTCTCTAATTTTCAATTTATTACAAGAGAAAATTGAAATGACCCACATTGTAAGTTTGAAAAATGAAAGTGATAATTATACAAGATATCGAAAAACCATCAAAACCTTGAAATTTTATAAATACTTCTCGGTATGCACAATCTTACAAATACCCCCTTAAAACCTTTCAAATATCCCCTTGAAACTTTTCAAAGACCCATTTCAAATTTTACAAATACCTCCCTTAGGGGATAAATGTAAGGTTTCAAGATTTCGATGGCGAAATTACAAACGACTTATGCCTCAGGGATTTTTGTGAAATTAACCCAATATGAAATTACCGGAGCATACATGTGAACTAAAACTAGTTTGCGTGTCACAATTGCATTATTCTTATCATGTTATGATATTACCAGAGGTTGAGCTAGTTGAACCGGTGATCAATAATGCTCCCGGTTCAATCTTCGGTCCGCTTTTGAAAACATTCATTGAAAAGAATGAAATTAATTTTTTTCAAAAATAAAGAACAGTTCTTATTATTTTTGTAGGAGCAACGGAATAAGAGAACATATTTATGTATTGAAAGTAGATCAATTTATTGGACAACCCTATAATTAATAAAAACCCCGAAAACAAAACGAAAACAACATTAGTTTTTAAAACCTTATGAAGATCAAATAAAGTCACTAATAATAAATATCCACCGAATCAACACTTGTTAAGTTCTACCCCTTGAATCATCTGATCATGATCAAATATTCGGATTAACTAAAAATCTCTTTTTTCAAGCTATGTGGCGAATGGTTAGTGGCTTTGCATCTTCCTAAAAAGATTCGTGCTATCCAACAGGATACGAGATAAGTACTTCTCTAAGTTTTATTAAGTTAATAATTTGAGAAAATTCATGAAAATACTCGTAATTTATGATTGTTTTTTCTGAATAAGATTCCCGCTCGCATCCCTTTTTTGAACACGTAATTTAATTATTAATATATATTGTGATATATCCACCGATACATATAAAGTCAATCATATATAAAATAATAATGTGAGAGAAATCGGGTTTGATCTTATGATCATTACAAGTTCAATTCTTGACATCATGATAGATTCTGAGGACAACTATCAAGATTTGGATAATTAGGAGAATTATAATTAAGGTTGCAATTACGGCATGTAATATTGTAATGTAACAGCACTTTGCATTAGTATCGATCAAGTGCACCTAATTAATTAATTTCTTACAATTAATTCATGAACATTGATCACCTAGATTGGGACAAGATTAGCTAGACGAAAATGGTATCTCCGGGACCATTAGCAGTGCACCGCCGCACCGGAGTCGGTCTTTAAATTGCACTTCAAAAATACAGCAAGAAAATATTCCCCACTGTCTTTTACTGGAAATATACGGACATCATGAGCTGTTAATTGATTAACAAGTGAAACTATCTCATGTTTAATGCCTTTAGTACGTACTTTAATATTGTAATTAAAGTTAAAAGAACATGTATAATTTTAGTATCATGACTTTATCCTATTTTAATTTTAAATTAGTACTATATAAATCTGTTAGCCCCTAGAACTAATATCAGAAATGATCATATACTGTCTTTCTCGTGCCTTATTTTTTGGCAGGTCCAAGAAGCATGCAATAATCAGCAATTATGAGCTCAAAACTAATCTCACTAAATCGGATATTAGGGGCCCAAAACTCATTAAGCTACAAATGATTAATTAAAATTAAGAAATGGGTCAATTACATAAAACTTTTTGAGATTTGCTAAAAAATCCAAAACATAAAAGTTTTCGGGGGAATATTTGTGAGGTTTTACTTACTTTTTTATATTTCAAATGAGGTATTTATAAGATTTTCAGGTTTGGTTAGTGTTTTAAATTTTTAAGCAAACCTCAGGAAAATTTGGGTAATTGTCCATTTCTTTCCGAATTCGGATATTGCAGATATTCAATTACTCCATGTACAAACTAGGGCAATTTGAACTCTAAATCTTACTTAAGGAATCTAGTATCTCATTACACTACACCAAATGAATTTTGGTATGTATGTAGTCATCGTTGAAATGATAAGAGAGAAAATTTTTATGTTTTTCTCTCATCATCTTCAATGTCTATCAATATATATACGTGACATGCATGTATTAATAACTAAAATAAATTAAAGTAAGATTGGTCTTAATTAATACATAGATAGGGTTTCAAAACTGATCATAGTAAGCCCCTTCCATTATTACTTAACACAATCATTAATTAATTTAGTGGCGAAATCTCGTACACGTTATGCACACTTATAATTCTCCCTCATCAATAGCGTTACTTACATACAATATTATTGGATCAAATTAATGTAAGGCTGATCGAATAAGTACTTATAAATAGATTAGTGCGGGCCAATGATTAATTAGACCGTGCGCTGATTATATACTGGAATGAATTTAGATCATTTGGATAAATATCAATATAGTCCCTGATATTTTAAGAACTTATAAATTACTCGAATTTTGTTGCAGTTTAATGAAGTTGTGGGGACAATGATATCTTCTCGTACCATTTATTTTGTGTTGTCTTTGTTTGCAAGATCAGAATCTCAAAGATCTCGACGTATCTCTGTCAGGTTGAATGAAAACTTAACCACTCTTAGATCTCCCAAATATTGTGTCTTATTTTCATGTCCAGCAATTATTTGAGATATATATGTTGACACATGCACGAGTTTTAATCTGCATTTATGCACCTAATTGCAATCTCTTAATTAATGGCTTGAAAAATGTAATTACCACTAAACTAAGAATTAATTAGTGACCTCTAGCTCAGCTCCTATATATTTGTATAATTACAAAACTCAAATAGAAATTTTAAAATAGTCAAATGTATTTTAAAAAGTAGAACATATCATATAATTTTTGAAAAACCGATTCGAAAAATATTTTAAAACTTTATAAAAATAAGTTTAAGCCATTACAGTTAGTGATGCTAACATACAGGACTTCAAATCGAACCAAATAAAACGAAAATCTTATATGACAATTGACAAATCAATATGGATAGCTGAATTAATTTAGTCAAAATTGCACGTACAACCTAGCTAAAACGATGTAGTACTGCTTAATTAAGTCATCTATCACCCCTCTAATCATTGCTTAAGTCTCTCTAATCACTAGCTCCCACCCATAATTGGTACCACCACTAAATAATTATATATATATCTATTGGTACTTATATCTTAAGCTAGCCAATCAGCCAAAAAAATTATAAAATCAGGTAAAATAGAGGTAAGTTAGAAAAATAATATTTAAATTTAAAGTAAAACACCCACCCCCATCCAACTACCGTATTTGCTGTGGATCTCGTGGAGATTAATTAAGAGTAGTACATACTTAGAAAGAAAAAAAATAGGAAATAAAAACTGACAGAAGCTACCCAACAGTTGTTGCCAGTCATGAATAAGGAAAACTATATATTATAATAATAATTATTTGTAAGTCTTAATCAATGATTGGTTCTTTTTTGCACTTATATTTCTAATTATGAGAATATTATCGTTTTCCATGTAAGCTGAATAGCTGATTGCTCCACACCATTTTCATGTATAAAATGGGGTGTGATTTGTGATCCTTCTCAGTCTTCGCCGAACACTAATTAGCTTTCATTCAAGAATTTTCAGACAGTTCCCTAATTCCCTTCTCTTTTTAACTTCCATTTGTTCAGACAATTAACTTAGTATTATTACATTAAATATTAATATTATGGCTATTGAGATAGAAGAGGTGCAGCAGCAGCCCAGTAGTACTCCTGCTGTTGGTTTATCGAAAATTGCAGTTTCAGACACGCATGGTGAAGATTCGCCGTATTTTGCTGGATGGAAAGCTTATGATGAAAACCCTTATGACGAAATCTGTAATCCTGACGGCGTTATACAGATGGGACTTGCAGAAAATCAAGTAAGTATTTCGTTTCAGAATTAATTATCAAAATTATCAATATTTTTCTAATGGTTTTGTAATTTCTCTTCAGGTTTCATTTGATTTGCTAGAGGAATACCTGGAAAAACATTCTGATGCAGCCAGCAATTGCACTACAACGACTACTTCGGGATTTAGAGAGAATGCCTTGTTTCAAGATTATCATGGGCTGCTATCTTTTAGAAAGGTAAAAATAGTTAATTAATAACTTATTCAATTACTTGATTAAAGTTATAAAAAAATTAACTCTAATTAATAATTTTTGTAATTTAATCACAGGCAATGGCAAGCTTTATGGAGCAAATAAGAGGAGGAAGAGCGAAATTCAACCCTGAGAGAATAGTGATCACAGCAGGCGCAACAGCAGCAAATGAGCTTCTAACATTCATTCTCGCTGATCCTGGCGATGCTTTGCTCATTCCAACGCCGTATTATCCAGGTTTCGACAGAGACTTACGTTGGAGAACAGGGGTAAACATAATCCCAATCCACTGCGACAGCTCGAACAACTTCGAAATCACACAACAATCATTAGAATCAGCGTACAAACAAGCCGAAGCAAGCAACGTTAGAGTCAGAGGAATCCTCATAACAAATCCGTCGAACCCATTAGGCGCCACCATCAAACGCAACAACCTGGAACAAATCCTCGATTTCTCCGTCGCCAAAAACATCCACCTCGTCTCCGACGAAATCTACTCCGGCTCAGCGTTCTCCTCCGAGGAATTCGTTAGCATCGCCGAAATCCTGGAGGCGCGTGGCTACAAAGACGCGGAGAGAGTACACATTGTTTATAGCTTGTCCAAGGATTTGGGGCTACCTGGATTTAGGGTTGGGACGATTTATTCGTACAATGATAAGGTCGTCACGACGGCGAGGAGAATGTCGAGTTTTACCTTAATTTCTTCGCAAACACAGCAATTGTTGGCTTCCATGCTTTCTGATAGGAAATTTACTGAAAAATATATAAAAATTAATCGGGAGAGGCTGAAGAAGAGGTATGAAATGATTATCGATGGATTGGGTAAAGCGGGAATCAAATGTTTGGAAGGAAACGCCGGATTATTTTGTTGGATGAATCTGAGTCCGATGTTGGAGGAATCGACGAAGGAACAAGAATTGGTTTTGTGGAAATTAATATTGCATGAAGTTAAGTTGAATATTTCTCCCGGTTCATCTTGCCATTGCTCCGAACCGGGTTGGTTCAGAGTTTGCTTTGCCAATATGAGTGAGAAGACTCTCCAAGTTGCTCTACGAAGAATACATGATTTCGTGGAAAGAAGAAAAGCTCATTAAAATGGTTTTTATTTTAATTTTTCTTCTTTTTTCCAGTAATTTTTGTAGCTTGACAATTTTTGTTGAGCTATTCCATATTTACGATTCTTTTTTGTGTGTACATTGATGAACACTCACACTAGAAAATGGGTTTGGAATTCATCTCAAAACACTGTAAATGGGAAGTTTAGTAATTATTAATTGAGATATAGACTTTTGTTTAAGTCGTTAATGCATTTTTGGTCTTGTAATTACTACAAATTAGCAATTTTTAGTTCTAAAATTTTTTAATTTCTCAATCAAGTTCTATAATTAAAATAATTACAATTTTAGTCCCTCGTGTCTGAAGTTTTTAAATTGTCTGAAAATTACCACATAGATTTGGAAATTGAGAATTTTTAATTTTTGGAGCAAAATTACTTACTCCGTCTACGTGGTGCCTACTGAAGTTGACACGTGGACAACAACTAAGCAATTTTGTGCCCCTAATGTAAATTAAAAAATAATGTAAAATGTCAAGTTGTAATTTTTGACTAATTGGACTAAAATCATGGATATTTTTTAATCTTCGGACTCAACTGAGAAATCATAAATTTTAGGACAAAAATTACTACATTGTAATAGTTTCTGGACCGAAAATGCATATAAGCTTTTGTTTAATGGTAATTTTTTAAATATATATTTTCTTTACAAATATCTTTATTGATTTTTTCAATCGTGTTTGTTGAGACTTGAACGTGTAATCATTTTGTTCATTAGTTAATTGAGATATGAACTTGGATACGGACACGGCGACATGGATACGACACGACACGGATATAGTGATGTGGATTTTTTTTGATATTTTACACTAGAAAAGTGTCCGACACGAGTGTCCGATACGGTATCGGATACACAACACGACACGGAAGAATATGATTTTTAGGAGTGTCCGTGCATCATATATGGTATTTTTATTTTAGTATTTAAAAGTTATAAGTATCTTTACTGATTTTTCAACATTGTGTGTTGACCCTCGAACCTGTTATCAATCTGTTCATTAGTGTTGGATAAAAACACCATTATTAATTAATTCCTGTAGCCACTTGTTGGGTGATCTTATTCTATTACATATTAAGCTTTGATGATAAGAGAGATCTAAAGTTTCTTGGAATTGACAAGTTCAGTTAGTTAACTAGTTTTTTTTTTGTTCTTTAACTACCCCTGATGTTTTCTGTAACTACAATTTAGTCCCTATATTTTCAGAAATTATAAATAACTACTTGATATTTTACTTTATCACAGAAAAAAATCCCTGAAACTATACAAATGAAGCTTAAAAATGCAAATAATGAGTTTTTTTTCATTAATGTGAAATGTCGGAGAGTTTTTTAAAAAATAGAGGGATTAAATTATAATTAGCTCAAACCTTAGGGGTAGTAGATGTAATTCTCCATATATATGTGTAACTGTGTATAATTATTATAATAATTGGTATAATCATTTTATTTAGTTAATTATTTGTCTTAGACATGGGGTTGTGAATAGAAAAGGAAAGAATTGTTGGCATGCACACAATAGTCAACCAGATTTTAACGTGTTTCTATTAAGTTTGTATAATTAAGTTTGAGCCTTTGAGGTTACATTTTCCCACACAAAAGTTGGGATCAAGCTGGCAAGAAAAATGGCCCTGAACTCACTAGAATAATGAATTTTGAACCTGTTAATAATTATTTGTGTTAATTATGAAAAACTCAACTAAGGATTACTTAAAAATCCAACACACCATCAAAACTTTTAAACTTTACGGATGTCCCTTGAGTTTTTATGTTGTTTACATTCATACCTTCAAATCTAAAAATCTTACAAAACTTATATTGAGATTTGTAAAACATTACGAATAACTCCTAAAATTAATAGAGAATTGTTACTTTTGTCGACTTTGAAGATATTTATAATGCTTCTAATTCATAACCTAATCATATATATAATGGCTCTTCCATTCTAATCTTTAAACACTCTACATAGTCAAATAGAATGTTCCGACTCTATATATCTACACCCCATGTCTCCATCAAGCATGAATAGCAATATCACCCTTTTATATTTGTGAGGGTGGGTGACTACTTATTTATTTTTTTTCTACCTGAGTTTTTCGAGGCTCGGGTACTGTAAATATTCAATTAGAAGCGATCATTTCAAGTCTCAATCAAGTTATTTAATGTATAAGTTAGAATTCGAACTATATACCTTAGTTAAGGAATCTAGTGCGTTAGCCCACTAAACTAATTGAATTTTGGTGACTACTTACTTGCGTAGACTCAAAATTGCCCTAAATTTTACCTAATTAATTAGAAAACCAAACTTAATAGCCATATATATGTTGACATGATTATTAAGCCAAACTTAATCTCACTTCCTCTTAATTAAGTTTATATTTAGGAAGTCAAATATAAATCTTATATGACCACATGTAGTACCTAACTAAATTGAACCATTCTAATGAAAACAATTGACACCATATACGCCATTGCGTCGTCAGATTAGACAACCAAAACTCAACATGGCATGCATTGTTATAACCTGGTCGTCATGCATATAAAAGACTCTCTATTAGGTATTAGACACGGACACAACACGATATAATACTATATATACATTGTAATTTTATAGAAGTATTCGTGTATCATAACTTGCGTTACTTAATCTAATTTGTTATTGTTGTTCTTCCTGGCTCTGCATATCTTTTTCTCTCGACAATGTATGCTTAATTAATGGGTTTACTTTTAATGAAATATTAATGATAATAGTAATATATTTTGACTTTTAAACAGACACTTTCCTCGCATGAATTATCTATACAAAGGAGCTTTTCAAATTAAAATTAATTAATCACAATTAGAATAAATTAAAGACTCTGGTTTCTCTAATACTTAATTAATTACTTGATCGTTTTCAGTTATGATTGACTTTGCTAAACAGTACTCTTGAAAACAGGTCACCTGTCGATTACTCAAAAGCTTTTGACCATAATAATTCACTTTAAAATAGTGGTTTTGGTTTAGATAAATAAATGATTTCGCTAATGATCATTGGGATTATAGGGTATGAACATCTATGATCCACTGATATTTCTAAAAATATTTTTAAAAATTATATTTTGTCATGTCGTATAGTGTCTGATACTAAAAAATTTTAAAAATTGAATATTTCTAAAAATATTTTTAAAAATTATATTTTGTCATGTCGTATAGTGTCTGATACTAAAAAAATTTAAAAATTGAATAATTCATCAGGTGATTTTTTATTTTTGAGAAATTACGGACAACTTTCGTCACAGATTCAATTTTTGCATGAAATTGTAAAATGAATTTAATTAGGTATCACAGTTTGGGCCTCAGATAAACTGCGTTCCCAAATCAAACTCATTGTCATCGTAAGCCCACACAAAATTGGTAATCGTAGGAGGCCCATACTGGAATTTCCAATTAGGTAATTTCGTTACTATGTTGAAGCCTGCAACGAAGAACGCAGGATAACAGATCTCTCGGACTCGGAGAAGAATGCTGCCGCGGTCCGCCGTAATTCTGCACCGGACAGGCGTCGCCACCGCCGCATTCTTACTTTTCATCGTTGTGATTGCTGAATCTTCCAATAATTCTCAGGTATTTATCATTTTGATTTCTCAGTGTTCTATCCAAATTAATTTTTTGTTTTTTGGAAAAGAAATAATAAATTGAACTATTGGCTATGGATCACAGGGCAGATGCAGCAAAACCTGTGTGGCGGAGAACTGTAATTGTAAGTGTTTCGGTAATGAATGCTTCGGTTTGATTGATCGTTCGTTGTGCCTGAATTGATTTTTGTGGCGTAGCGATTGGGATCAAGTACGGGAAGTACTGCGGGGTAGGTTGGACGGGATGCCCCGGGGAGAAACCTTGTGATGATTTGGATGCTTGTTGCAAGATCCACGATGAATGTGTCGAGAAAAATGGTATTTATTTCCTCCTTTTTTCTTTTTCTTACTTTCTGGATTTCTTTTTGGCCTTTCACAATGAGATTTGTAATTAGGATATAGTAATTAGCTTACGAGGATGCAGTTTGAAGGAACCTTTATGATTCTTCTGTGTTTATTTGATTTGATGTCCTCTCTGTTCCCCTGATAATATTGAATTCTCTAAGCTCTTAACAAGTTGCAATGACTCCATGCCATCTCCAATCTCTAACAATGATTCAGTTCCTTCTCATGAGGGCTAAAACAGCCGTTTTCCTCCTTCTGATGTTGTTTGCTTGTTCAAAAAATGTCAGAATTAGGGAGCTATCATCACTAATTCTCTTAAGTTTTTTGTAGTTCCTGCCACTTTCTTGGAGTTCCATCTTTTAACAATATCAATTCCACTAAAATCGTAATAATCTCTTTCCACATTAATACGAGGTCAATTGTGTCTATCCTGTTTAACCACTCAAGCCATATCGTAATTCAACCTAACAACTTCACTCTGCTTTATCAAAATTTTCTGCAAAATTACAATATAAAGATTCAAATCCTTCTAAATTACCTGATACTTGGTAATTTAAAGATTCACAAAAAAAAAAAAAAAGGTAATTTAAAGTTCAACTCTCCCTCAAGTATATCTCTAGCTCTAGTCAGTTGTTGGTTCTGCCTGTGAAAGCATGTTACATTCTCTAATTGGTCTTGATAGAAGTCCCTGCCAACTGATTAACAATGCTTAGGGATATAGGTATTAGGTAGTTGATTCGGGAGCAAATATTTGTACTTGTCAATTTATAGGCATTTCCTGCCCAACAATCTCCAACAACAGTGCAAAACTAATGCAGAACCCGACCTATTACAACCCAGAACACTTGGAAAACTTCCAACAAATACTTGTCTAAAGATGACTTTGTTTAATAGGTTTCGAAATACCATAGGAAAGCGCGTAAAGAGCAAGAAAGGAATATAGAGTGCCTTGTGTGAGTTACACTCATTCAGGACATTTCCACATAAAACTTGTCTAAAGATTACTTTATTTAATTACATTATATTTGCTTAATTAAATATTGATTTGAATATTTCAGGCATGATCAACATCAAATGCCATGAGAAGTTCAAAAGGTGTATAAAGAAAGTACACAAGTCAGGGAAGAAAGGGTTTTCTAAAGCCTGTCCATATGACACAGCAGTACCTACAATGACACAGGGAATGGATATGGCTATTCTGTTCAGTCAGTTGGGTACCCCAAGAGATGAACTTTAGTAGCTTAATTCAATTTAGGACAACATTAAGGAAAACAAAGAATTTGTTAATTAATTGGTTAGATGTCCATGTCCCCCCTAGGAAATTGCCATTCTTGAATGTGGAGATTGCCTTCAGAGAGATGTCAATTTGCTTCTGTCTCTTTGTTGCCGGCTGTTAGGGTTCAAAAATTTATCCTCATTTATCTCTGAACAGATAAATTTTTTCTATTTCATGAGATAAATACCCAACTAATTTTCACCATCATGTTTAAATATTATTCGTCTACATTTGTGTTTTGTGGACTTATCTATTCCCAACGAAAATAAATAACAAAAGACTTGAATAGAAACCACTTGGAAATTCCGTTTAAGTCAACGCGTCGCGATGTAAAATGCCGCGAAAGTTGTTAAACGACACAAATATCAAGACATTTTTCATCTTTTGTGGGTATATGCTTATTTGTTGGTTTTGATATATATTGCTTTCAACTTTCGCGAATTGTGCGAAGTCTGACGCGGAATGCAGAAATAAATATTTGGTTGACAAATTGAGAGTAGCATGTTGGAGGTTCTGGATCAACCCCACTCTTAATAATAATTAATTAATTATTATTATTATTATTATTATTATTATTGTAATAGTGTTCGCGTCAATAGTATGATGAAAACAACTGTTACATCGTATTGTAGTTATCAGTGTCGTATATGTTTAATTAATGCATTGAGCGAATAAAACAAAGTGAAATACTTATATTGCGCAAAGCCCACCCAATCAGGAAAAATATATGGTAAAATTAATCTAAACTGCAGAAAATAGAGAAATTATGATAATAATCAAAGTAACGTGCAAGATGGGTTTCCGTTTCTCAAGTCTCACAAGTTAATGAATTAGACATTGGTAACACCAAATCCCGCCGTCCGTGTGGTTTCCCCATTGTTTCTTCATTGTATACTAGTTTTTTTTAAGTCGAACAATTATAAATATACTTACGGAATTAGATAATTATAAAAAATACTTAGGAAGTCCATTTAATTTTTGTTATTTGACAAAATAAGAAATTAATTTTGGTTAATGCTTTAACAGTATTTTTTATTTCAATTTTAATGATATTATCATGTTTAGTTTAATATATTTATATTTAACTTTGCTTTAATGTAGTTAAAATTTAAAAAATTTATATCGACATTAAAGAACTTTTATATATTATAATATAATAATGTTATAATTAAAAGTGTTTTAATTTAAAATAGCTTTGTAACTAACCTATATCTTCATTATCTTTTAATCTTTTAGGATAAAAATGAATAGTAAATAATGTATATCTAATATCTTTCGATCTTTTAGGATAAGAATGAAAATAAATAATATATTCATTATTCATTTATTTATTGATATAGTTAAATAAATTCCATTAAAACTATTCAATTTTTAATTTAAATATATTAAGTGAGTAATCTCAAAATTTCTGAATTTTTTTAATTTAAATATATTAAGTGAGTAATCTCAAAATTTCTGAATTTTTATGTAATATAAATTAGAGTTTATCTAATAATTATTAAAGCTCTAGATGAATGAGGACAATTACGCGGTCAAGTACGAAAAGTCAATTTAGTTTAATTACTTACCCAACCTGGAAATTGGAATTTTCTGATATTACAAATTCCATCCCCACCGAAAATAAGAAAATACAACTAAGATCGAGACTATTTGCAGTCCTCCGTTGCTTCTCCGAAGAAACTTCTCTCCGAATTTCTGTTTTCCTTTAGTTAAATCCCCTATCGTTAGCGAAGAGTTCAATATCGGTGAAGAATTCAACAGTAGTCTCAATCGAAAAAAGTTCGATTATAGTTACGGAGTTTAACTGAAACTGGGAAATTATAATGCTTTTTTGTTGAATAGCTTTGCATTAGTGATTCACATTTTCAGAAGATGAAGAAGTCCAAGTTTCTGCAGAATTCGAAGGATATGCTCTCTAGGAGCTTCAACCCAGCGAAATGGTAGATCATCCTCAATTCCTTTTCCTTTGTATTAGATCAAACAAAGTATTAACAGTATTTAGTTTTACGGATTGTGCTTCTGTTTTAGAGTATATTTGAGATCATGGCTTAACTCTGTCCAATATGGCACCGTGTTTTTCTATCTGTTTTTGTGATCGTGGTTTAGTCGAGAACACTAAATTGGGATAATTTGACCCAAAAAAATAAACTAATTTGGGATATTTAATTATTGCAGCAAGACGTCGCTGAGACTGGCGGGGTCGAGGTTGAAGCTATTAAGGAACAAGAAAGAGGTGCAAGTGAAGCAGATGAAGAAGGAAATTGCTCAGTTGCTTGAATCTGGCCAGGATCGGACGGCTCGAATTCGAGTAAGAATCCATATCACTTACGGTTTGCTATTTGGTGGCTTCAGTTGAATATTATGTCTTTTTCTGAATATTGATTGGCTTTTGGATCTTACTTTGCAATGTGGAATAGGCATGTTGAAACGTGCTTATCTGAAACCAGTTAACCAATGCTTTACATGAATAACCATGTCCCATGTGCAATGAATATTATTATGATTCATTCCTCTGAATCAGATACTTTGTAAGTTTAAGTTTTTGGCTGGTTGGTCTGCTGCAACTTAAGCCATCCTACAACCATTTCGAGAATTTTTTATTTTTTTTTGTAACAGAAGCGTAGCCAATAAGCGATTCCCTGATAAGAACAATGGTGAAATGATTGGACATAGCAAACGTCTTCCTCTGGTTTGTATTGACCTAATCCTAATAAAGAGCACCTGACATAGTGTTATACATTTATGATTGTGGATTTTAGAAATGAAATGAGTTTTTCTGCTCTCAAGTCTATGTAAGAAGCTAGAACTACATTAAAGGTTAGTGTAGCAAAGTCGGGGAAATCATGAAAACTGGATTTAGCTGCAGGAATCAGAATTGATTCTTGTGTTTGTCTCAAAATTACGTATTAACGAGACACCAATGTCTTATGCTGATATGCCTATTGATACAAATCTACTCCGCATGATTGAAGTCCGAAGACTAGGAAAGACCACTCACAAGATTAGTGTTGTAGAGACACCATTGTTGAGTTGAAGATCGCAAATCAGCTAAAAAACAAACTTCTATGACAGAAATAAGTGATTATTTGGTTCTTCATTTGTTAGTTGACCAACAAAAACTAAGAATACAGTCTGATAAAACTCAAATCTTGCATATTTCATCTGTGGTATTGACTTCTTCATCTTATGCAAATTTGGAATGTTGATTTCATCTTTTCCCTTTTTATTTATACTCCAAATGCTGCCTGCTTTCATGAGAAAATCTTAATGACTATCGTATACATTTTTAGGTTGAACATGTGATTAGGGAAGAGAAGATGATGGCCGCATATGGTCTCCTTGAGATATACTGCGAACTTCTTGTTGCACGCCTGCCAATAATTGAGTCACAAAAGTATGTATAGTTTGGTTTTTAGAATGCTATATTTTTTTCCTTTTCTTATACTCAAGTTGGCATGATTTGTTCTTCTTTTCTTTAGCTCGTAGAAAATTCGAAGCATTGCTTTGATTTACCTCTGCAGCTGAATCTGAAAGTAAAGAATTATATATCCGACAAAGTGAATATCATTATATATCTTCTGATTTCAGTTCGCATATGGTATCAAAATGCATGTAATGCCTCAGACTGTGTGTTTCTAAGGCTTCATTTTTTATCTGTTTTGCAATTATCTTTGTAGGACCTGCCCCATTGACCTGAAAGAAGCAATTGCAAGTATAATATTTGCATCACCAAGATGTGGAGATGTTCCTGAACTTCTAGATGTAAAGAAGCAACTTACAGCAAAATATGGAAAAGATTTCACTACTGCAGCTATAGAACTTCGCCCACAGTGCGGTGTAGGCCGCATGGTATGTTCTGGGAGTTATTTATTGTATTTACTACTTTAATATTGAGTTTTTAATAATCTCTTTTTATGCCATTCTCTTGCAGATGGTTGAGAAATTATCTGCAACAGCACCTGATGGACAGGCCAAAACTAAAATATTGACTGCAATAGCGGAGGAGCACAATGTCAAATGGGATCCTAAGTCATTTGAAGAGAAAGATCCAGTGCTTCCCAATGACTTGCTGGTAAGGTTTAGTTGCTTCTGACATTTGACATAAAATTATGGCTAATTACATCTACTTCCCCTGCTGTTTGAGCTAAACACAATTCAGTCCCTCTTTTTCAGAAATTACAGAAAACTCCTGGACATTTCACTTTAATGCAAAAAACCTCCCTGAAATAGGCTGATTATTTGCATTTTTTGGCTTCATGTTGTATAGTTACAGGGATTTTTTTGTAATTTCTAAAAACAGAGGGACTAATTTATAATTAGGAAAACCCTCAGGTGAAGTAGATGTAGTTCGCCCTAAAATCTTTGTGTGCACTATTATATCCTGGTAGCAGAATAGTATTTTCAAGCGTTTCTGATTTACATGTTCTTTTTTCGATTTTGTCAGGGTGGACCAAGTACCTTTGTGGAGAGTAAAGTGAACATTGAACCTCCTCTTTCCAGAGCTGACGATTTCCAATCTTATCCGGGAAACAACAGAAGGCAAGGTTCACCATTGAACTTTCCCCAACAGGATCCAAGAATCTCAGTGGGAGCAGAAAAGCTATCTTCTGCTCAAACTTCTGGTACCAGCAAAATAAGCCAATCTGAAGCAAGCCCTCCAGGTATATACAATAGTGCATCGCATAGGAAAGTACCATCTTTCTATAGCGCTTTAATGCTCAACCTTTTGTTTTCTCCAACATTAGGTAATGACAGGGCTCAATTATTTGAAGGAGATAGCAATAATAGCTCCCTGAATAGACACGGATGGAACATGGAATTCAAGGATGCTACCTCTGCAGCACAGGCAGCTGCAGAGTCTGCAGAAAGAGCAAGTTTTGCTGCTAGAGCTGCTGCTGAACTTGCAAGCTATGGTAGGACCACGACTCCTTATTCTACTGAATCACAAAAGTCAGATGTTCATACTTTAAAGGATGAAGAACAACCTGAAACACCACAGATATCTAAATTTTCACGTGAAAAAAATTCTGAAGGATCTCTGAACAAACCCTCTTCTGGCCATTCTAAGTTAAAGAATGAGCCAAGAGATGGGAGTAAACATTATTCTGAGACAGATAATAGATTCAAGGAGGATGGACTTGGTGGTTCAGATGAATATAGCCGATTAGCTTCCTTAAAAGCTAAAGCTTCAAAGGATGATGAAACTGTGGATCCCGTTGTTGTTCCAGTTGCAGATCGATATACTCAGAAAAGCTCCTCAGATGTCTTTAGAGATGAGATGAGTGTGAAGAAACAGTCTTTCAAACATGAAGCCGAAACTCAGAAATTCCCAGAAGAAAAGACTGGGAAACAACACAGTGTAAGATCTTCGCGTTCCAATTCTAGCATCTCTGATGATGTGAACGTTTTTGCAAATTCGGAGATCCTAAAGTCTGAACATACTGGTGAGGATAATTTTGTGGAATATGCTCCTGCAGTTTTCGACAATTTTGATTCAGGTAGTGATGATGATCATGGGTTTGATATGGGCCCCACATATGATGAGAAGAAGGAACCAGAATATTATTTTCCATCATTAGGACAAAAATCACCTAGATCTAACTCAATCAACAATGTGGAATCTACTTCATCACTATTTTTCACTAGACAGAACTCGAACCCCAATTTTGATGAAAACTCGACATCGAAGGATGCTGCAGAAATGGATAATTATGCACCCGTTACATTTGATGATTCAGATGAACCAACTTCTGAAAGTGGTGAGGAGATGAATACTAGGCCCTATGGGATGGAAGATTCTGGAAATCTTAGTAACCACAATGAAAGCCAACAATCAGTTGAATATCCATTCAAGGATAAAGGGCATTCGGCATTTGACAGAACAGAATTGTCACTTTCTTCTGATGATGAATTGAAATCTGAGGAAACGAATTGGGACAAAGAAAAAGTTGGAAAATTCGATGCAGATTCTCCTGAAAAGTTGAACGGTGAGGGGCTGAATTTTGGAAAACTCACAGGTGGGTTGCGCCATAAGGGTTATAATGGTCTGCCTTTCTTGAAGAACCGATCTGACGTCTCATCTTCTGACAATAAGGAAACTGAAACTAGTCCAACAGTGATAAAATCCGACATTTCAGCTTCTGTTGAGCGTCCCATGGTGAGCACAAGTTCAGATCATAAGAAAAGCACTAGAAAAACACCAGTTATGCACTCTGAATCAGAGAGCGACTTTTCTGAGGAAGAAGAACCTTTACAAAAGATTTCTCGAAACAAGCAGCGCATTTATATTCCTACTGATATAAAGGAAGCCAGAAAAAACTCAAGCTTTGGAGCTTCAAATCCAATTTTTGGTTCTGATAGCAGTGATTTGGATGAGGATCCTCCTGAAAAGAAGCCCCTACCTAAGAAAAAAGTTCATCTGCCAAGTGGGATCTCTCGTAGAACAAAAGCTTCTCCTTCGAATTCCAAAAAGCATCTCAAGTCTGAAACACTTGATTCTGATGCTGGCATGGACAGAAACCCCACAATTCCTTACAGCCCTGAAACTCAGAAAAACTCCGAATTGCATAGGAGGGAATCAGGTAAACAGGGAAATTATGAGCAATCTATTTCACCAAAAGTGAGTTCTAAGCCAAATAAATCAAATTTATGGGGACCTCCAGATCAGCATGACTCTCCAAAAGCTTCTACAGTGATGAAGCAGGAGTCTAAATTGGGGCTTAAGCCAGAACCACAAGACTCTAATGCTGACCTAGCAAAAAAACCCTCAAAATATCAGTCCTTAAGGAGAAATTCTGGTAAATTGGAAAGTTCTGAGCAGCCTACACAGAAAGTGAGTAGTCCTAAGCCTACCAACTCAAATTTCTGGGGACCTCCCGAGCAGCACGAATCTGCAAAAGCTACTGGTTTTATGAAGCCAGAAGCTCAAGACTCTGGTTCTGAGCTAGCAAAACAACCTTCAAAAAACCCGTCTTTAGGGAGAAACTCCACTAAATTGGGGAATTCAGAAAAGCCAAACTCAGGAAAAGCAACTTCCTTGAAAACGCAACAGTCTAATATCTCCCAGAAGTCATCTGCAGTAGAAGAGCCGTCAAACGCCAAGAAAAAGCCAGAAGCATCAAGCAGCACTGGGAAACTAATGAAGACGGAATCCTTGAACAAGACTGATTCGTTTAAGGATGAAAAGAAAAGGGCTAGTCATGTTCATCCAAAGCTTCCTGATTATGATTTGCTAGTACAATCTCTAAGGAATCGTTCTTGAGAAGATATGGCCTCACATCATTTTTGCTACTTCTATACTTTCCTGCAGATTGCTAGCCAGAATTTCTGAACATAATATGATGTGTATTATTTATTTCTTTTAAATTTGTTTTACTTGCAACAGGTTTTGGGTTCCACATATGCATCAAACGGCCAAAATTCTGCCACATTTTCTATGTAAATGTGTTCTTTCAAATAAATTCAATATGTGACACAGTTTAGGCCTTTTGGTGCATATGTGATGCCTCAGACTTATTGTATACAGGGCCTTATATATTTGATTTGATAATTGATATAGACATTTTTTTCTTCTACTTTGAGATCTTTGTATAGGGTGGACTTCGTCCCAAACGCATTGTGAGCAGCCTTATGTGAATAAGACTTGGGTTAATATTTTTAATTATGTTTTCGACTTTTTTTTATTATTTCTCCTCGAAACTTCTTTGTTTTAGTATTGCAGTGTAATGATTTTGCATCTGCATAAATTGGGAAAATTCTTGTATGAAACTGCCATACAATTTACCACCGGTGTTGAGTTCTATGTATGCATTCAATTAACTGTATGGTATTCAAAATTTATTTTACATGATTAAAACATATAAATAATTTTACATGATTAAAACATATAAATAAACAAAAGTGAAAAAATTACAACTATCTAAGTCTGTTGAAGAATCAGTTTGGAAAATCAGTTTCTGTCCAAAAGTGCTGAAGAAACGCAAAGAATCCAAAAGTGTTTTTCTAGAATTTGTGAACACCATCTAAAATTTACATGGTGTTGATTTTGCTGAGATCACAACCATATAGGAGTGCTAACAACGTTGGATTGCCTATCATTACAAAAGCTGCGGTGCAACACAAGATAAATTTTATTGTCTCCGAGTCCGAGGCCCTTCCAGTTCTCGATAAATTATTCGATAAAATGTAAGAAGATAGTCACTAGTTGAGTAACAATTTCTCCACTTAATTATTCTTACAACAGTCCTTATGGCATTGCAGCCTGACAATGCTGATAAGGAGAACTATGGAAATTATGATGACAACTTCCTGAAACTTTTTCTGGCTTTTGTACTCGGACAGTGTTTCAAATGTAGTAAGATGTCATTAATAAAAGTGCAGTCAACAAATGTTATAAACTATTTTTCTCAGAAAAAAATAGTACATGTTCCTGTATATCCTCGATAAATAAAGGATAATACCGTATAGGCTTGATTCGAAGGCAATAATAATATTGATCCAAAAGTCATTATGATGAACTTGTCTCATTAGATCTGTTTTTCTGTGCAGCAAATGTTTCTGCTACCAGGAGAGGGAAGGCAATGGTTGCATCACAGTGCACCTAAAACACCAAAGTGGTAATAATTAGGGCATATCACAAACAAGTATTAACAAGCCAGCATTTATATAGTACTGGGATTTTAGAGATGAAAAGAAAAGAATGATGAAAAAAAGCATAATTGGTGTCTGGTGCTAAAGAGAATAGGAAGGAAAAGTAGAGAAAAAAAATCCCTTTCCTCGCCATTTGGTAATTTGGTGACAAAAAGGGTGAGAAAACAAGGAAAAGCGTACAAATTACATTTTCACAACTCAATTTTAGTCCAATCACTCAATTGGCTCCTATTATCCAATTTTTTCCATGGCAAAGTTCAGGATTTTGGTTTTCTTTTCTTTTCCTATGTAATCTCTTTCCTTAGCAAAATCCTAGAGCCAACATAGCATAAGAGTTTTTAATTGAAAACATTGATTGACGCAGGGGAATTAATAAATCATTTCAACACAAAATAACTATAAATTGAAAATGTCGAACCTTGACAGTCTTAGCAGAGCCTCGAATTTTGCCCCAGGACACGGCTTCATCGGGACGAGCACCAGAATCACTTCCATCAAACTCTTGTGCAGTGTTAATAAACGCAGCATAATCAGCACCATTACGCATCATATTTGCATTGCATATATGATGCTTTGGCAGCCCTCCTCCAAGTATTATCATTCCAGTCTTTCTTGGACCAGCATGAACAGCCTCACTGTTCATTGCTCTAATATCTGTTCATGGTATGTATATAAAGCAAATTTAATAATCCTAGAGATGCAAGTAAATTGAGACAAGATTTCATGTCAAGTATGCTAACCTTGCACAATGTCTATAACTAGACCAGGCTCCTTTCTGTAGGAGTGGAAATACAACATGTCGCCCAGTGAACCATCTGTTAAGCCAGGGCAGAAAACAGGAATATTGTTCTGCACAGATAATGAGGCTAATATCATTCACATCTTAAACTTATGAAAATTCGATGGAACAGATCTTAATACACCCAATAAGACAAAATTCTTTCGGTTAACTAAAGACAATAAGGCAAAAAGTCAGATGAGCTGCTTTTGCAGAGCTTCAAGTGGGAACATATTTCCGAAAATTAAATCATAGATCCACATTCACAAGGCAAAAAAAAATGCAACCTTTCAATTATTCAAGTTTACAAAAGTTTAAGTTCCAATTAGGGGTTATAATTCAACATAATTAAAATACTGTACAACCTCTGTCTTCTTAAAGATCAATCTTGATTATGAGATGGACCAGAAAACAAAAATCCAAGTCACACTAAAGAGAAATTCAAGTTACAACTTAATACACTGTGAAGGTGGAGTGCCAAATACTCAAAGCGACTTGCTGGTATAACAAAAGGTAGAGTCCAACAAAGAAAATAGCTAAGGAAATCCTATAGTAGTAGGATATCATAAAAACAGAAGTTCATGAACAGCATAAACAAAACTCCATAAAATTTCTACACTGGAAAAAGATATGGCCTCCATGATGCATATGACAGTTGAGTTAGAATTGAAGGATATCCCAAATCAGCTTAACTAAAACATGTACCTTGTACGCCCAGTACAGGTATGATGACTCATTGTTGATTTCTTTCCCCAGGCGAGCAATTACTTTAGATGGAGTCCAGAGTACATTCTGCAAAAATAAGGAAAGAGGTATTATATTTTGCATGCTATGAAAATAAGAGGTGAATATGTGATGCAAAATTGATTAAAATTACCTGTGAAGTTTGTTCATCCAACATCTGGTCAAAAATTGGGATGATCCAATCCTCAAATTTACAGTAGTTGTCATTGGGAATCAACAAATTACCAATGCGATTCAAACCTTTTGAACGCAGAGCAGCTCCAGGCAGAGAAAATTCACCTCTGTAAGTTGGTGCAAGACATTTCACAAGGTCCTCTTCTACACCACCTGCTGTAGTTACAATTACATCAACCTGAAAACACATCAAACACTGCAACATTGACCTTTTTCCTGATGAATCACAATTCAAAATAAAACTATTGAACCTGGTCTGATTTTAGGAAATATTTCATGATATGAACCATTAGGCTAGAAAAGTTTTTCTCAAAATAACTAAGGATAATTATATTTTCACAAAACACAAAAACAAAGAACGTTTTGAATTTTATATTTTCATATCATACTCCTATTTCCGAGTCTTCCATTTCAAAAATGGCACAAGAGCCAATGTGCAAAGAGTGAAGTAACATACAGTTGAAATAACGGCCACCTTCTGAAAATGAGTTTAACTAAAATCTGTAAAACATCAAACATGAATGGCTTCTAAGCAACACTCACCATACGATGTTGAAGAAGATAACGGATTATGTCTCGAATGCCTGAGGAGATCAGATTCGAAGTAAAACCAAGAAATACTTTGCACCTCACAGACTCTCGGTGAGCCAGATCTTTCTCCTCCTCGCTGCAATCTTCTGCAGGAGTCTCATCCGAAAGCCTCCAATCTAGCTTGAACCACAATTAAACCAATTGTAAGCAAGCAAAAACATATATCCAAAACTACACTAAAAATAACTCTTATATTACACCAGCAACGGAACACATTTTTCATCACCCACACTCAGAATATCTTAATGTTAACTCTAGAAACCGTGGGTTTTATACCAACAAACAAAAAAGGGAAGTTTCATCAACAACCATTAGGATTATATCAAAGGCAATATCCTGAGACATACCGTAGAACCTGAACAAATGTTGCATACTCCATAAAATGCAAGCGATTTTGCCACTTTGCAGAAAGAAACTTACATGTCATTCTATCTTCTAACCTCCAATCCTCCAAAAACAGACACTTTTCAAGATTTTAAACACAATCAAGTCGTAGGAACTATCCCCGTTTTCCTAAATTTGAAATCTAAGTCTAAAATGATTATAAAGGGCAGACTACATTCACGTCATTAAATAGAATAATCCTACTCCAACTTCCCAAGTAATAAATATTATAAATTTAACATTAGCTTCCATAAGCGATAACATTGCAAATTTCCTCGCTAGAATCAGCTAAAGAAAAGCAACCCAAAAGAAACAAAAATAAAAAAAGGAAGAACAAACAAACCATTTCATTAACTAGCTGAATGGCGTCGCCGAGGTTGGAGGCCTGGAATCCAGTAACAGCCATGGACTTGAAAAGCTCGTGATAGTTCACTCCCTTATTGAAATCATAGCCCTCAATTTTGGCGCACGCGCCTTCAAGCGACTCGGATTCCTTGAAGACCACCGATCGTACGGCTTCTGGCAGGCTGTCCTTCAAAGCTTCTCCCATGGCGGCGGTTGGTGTTTGGGCGGGTAAGAAGTAGAATTTCGGCGTTAGCAGAACGCAGGTATGCTTTGAGTTCTACCAAAATTAATGACATATACCAAATTTATTATTATTTTATAATTTTGCCATATCAGGTTAACAAGTCCTAAATATGACTAATATTATTTATCTTTAAAAGCTCTTGGATCAATTTCATAAAGGGACAATTTAAATCTTAATAATCAAAATTGAAAAAAATTACAAAGCTATTTTTCCAATTTCATATGTATAATCATAAATGACATTTGATTTCGTACTTCCTATATAATTTATCTTAGTTTGTTATTTGATTAAAAAATATGCAAAATTAGCAAAAATCTTGAACAATTACCATTCTTTATCACTACTTTCCTTTTGCTAAAACAACAAACTCGCATTTCGAATCACCGCTTTCCTTACCATTGATCTCCAAACTACCAAAACCATGGTTTTTGCCAAAAGTATACGTGTCAAATAATTAATTGGATACCACATTATATTACCGTAGATACCATAACATTGTAAGATTACCCCCAATAAGGCAAATAAGCATTTCATTTCACTTTTTCCTATATATACGGCAATACGGGATAAATACAATTACTTTGGGAGAAAAATCTCACTCTCACAGGAAAAACCAATTTTGGAAATTCAAGCATGGATTTGTTACCCGGAGAGTCGCCGCGGATCCTGATCAAGAGTAAACAGCGCTTCCGCTCGCTCAAGCTCGTTAACGTCAACGATGACGACGTTTTGTCGGAGACACCGTACGGCGTCGAGTACGGCCACCTCAGCAATGGTCTCACTTACTATGTACGCTGCAATTCCAAGCCTAGAATGAGAGCTGCTCTGGCTCTCGCTATTAAGGTTGGGTACGTGCATTTGCTCCCAGACTGATTCTCTACACTATATTATTTTTCGCATAGTTTCGCTGTAACTTCACATTTTCTCGACTTTTCTTAGTTCGCCTCATATTTCTCGCGGCGCAAATGCGTTTTGAATTTTCGTTGTACTCGGTGATAGAGTTCGAGTGAATTAGGGCGATGATGTGAAATTTGATGGTTTGAACTTCGTTACTTATTATGAATTACTCTGTTGTGCTATTGTATTTGTGTTTGTCAATTTTATTCAAGTATCAGAAGTTTGTTATGTTTTCCCGAGAAATAGATGATGTGAAACAGTGCTTAGTGGTAAAAGTATGATAATGTAGAAATCAAGACCGGTCATGAGAATTTTTAGCCAACGCATCTGTCCTCCAGCAGTTACCTCCAATTCAGGAACTCGTAATCATTAATGTTATCATTCCACTCGATATTAATAAACAAGTATTCTTCTAACTTGTTGACAGCCTAGCACTAATTATCTTGCTCTTTTAACAATCTTAGCCTGCTTTAGGAAGATGAATCTGAGTTGACTTCAACGCACTTCCTGCAAACTGGAAAACATAGCTATAATGACTTAAGTGAGGGAAAGTTTCATCTGAGGATGTAATTTCTGTTAAATAGAGTTAGGACTTGAGAGAAAGAGAGTGAGAGACAGATGCTTAGTATGACAACCTCTCTGGACATTGTTTTCTACTCTTGATAATTTTCTTCTAAGGCTGTGCACAAAGGGAAATTTTCAGGTGATCATGGTTATCCTGGTGACTGCCAAAACTTTTTTATGTGATTTTTTCTTTTAACGACTTCTGTGAACAATTTTAGATACCTCGAGTATAAGTTCTTGACAGCCCAGTCTTTAAATAATTGATGCATTTATTGAGCAAAGCCTTTCTTCATGGCAGTTCAGTTTTAGAAGAGGAGGAAGAGCGTGGAGTTGCTCATATAGTTGAGCATCTAGCTTTCAGTGCCACCAAGAAATATACGAACCATGATATTGTCAAATTTCTTGAAAGTGTTGGGGCTGAATTTGGTGCATGCCAAAATGCTGTTACATCTGCTGATGAAACTGTTTATGAGTTATTTGTTCCAGTTGACAAACCTGAACTGTTGTCTCAGGCCATCTCAGTCTTGGCAGAGTTCAGTTCTGAGGTAAAGATTCTTATATGTGCGCACACACACACACACACACACACACACACACACACACACATATATATATATATATATATTATTTCTATTGTTTTCTCAATCAATCTTAATTGAGTACTACAGGTTCGTGTATCAGCCGATGACTTGGAAAAAGAAAGAGGAGCTGTATTGGAAGAGTATAGAGGAAGCAGAAATGCTAACGGAAGGATGCAGGATGCACACTGGGTTCTGATGATGGAGGGTTCAAAAGTAACGCCTCTTTTTGCTAGAGATCTCACCCATCTTCATGTCCATTTTGGTTCTGCATTTGAAGTTTAAAGCAGATAAAGGCCAAAATATTTGTGTTATTAACTTTTTGGAGGATGTAACCTCCTTTCCTGGTTGCAGTATGCAGAGCGATTACCTATTGGACTCGAAAAGGTGATTCGTACTGTCACCCCTGATATTGTGAAGCGGTTCTACAGTAAGTGGTATCATATGCAGAATATGGCCTTGATTGCTGTCGGAGATTTTCCTGATATACAGGTTAAAGATTGTTTATTCTGTTTCCTTTTGCTGAGATATCACCTAGCATCAAGGTGAATTAGTTGTTCATCTCCTTACTCTATTTTCCTTCATCACAGAGTGTTGTTGATTTGATTAAGACTCACTTTGAAGATAAAATCCCAGCACTTGATGCTCCACTCATTCCACAGTTCACGGTCCCATCACATGAGGAGCCACGTTTTTCAAGCTTTGTGGAATCCGAAGCAGCAGGGGTTAATACTGGAACCTTCGTCTTCCTCTTTTTTGTTTTTAACTTTTATTAATATGCTGCATATTCTCATTACTTTGTAAATTGACTGTAACAGTCAGCAGTGATGATAAGTTGCAAGGTTCCAGTGGATGAGCTGAAAACCGTGAAGGATTACAGGAATTTACTTGGTGAATCGATGTTTTTTCATGCCTTGAACCAAAGGTTCTTTAAATTGTCTCGTAAGAAGGATCCCCCGTACTTTTCGTGCTCAGCTGCTGCTGATGTTCTTGTTCGTCCAACTAAGGCCTATATAATGACTTCATCCTGTAAACAAAAAGGGACTACTGAGGCACTGGAATCAATGCTGATTGAGGTTTTGTTTCTTATCCATATGATCCAACCTTTTTTTCTTCACTTCACTTATGCATGATTTTTCAGGTTGCTAGTGTTCGGTTACATGGATTTTCTGAACGTGAAATATCTATTGCTCGTGCTCTTTTAATGTCCGAGATCGAATCTGCCTATCTAGAACGAGATCAAATGCAATCTACCAACTTACGAGATGAATATATACAGGTAACCTCTCTCTCTCTCTCTCTCTCTGAATTTAAGTTGTCCGAGTATAATCTTGCTTAATCTTGTCTCATGCATTTCCTTCTTATTTCTCAGCATTTTCTCAGAAATGAACCAGTTGTTGGGATCGAATATGAGGCACAACTTCATAAAACTCTTCTACCATGTGAGTGTTTTGTAATTCATTTGTTTAGGCTCCTTCATAGGAAAATTCTCACAATTTCTTTTTTGTTCGGTTCTTGTCAATGGTAGATATATCAGCGTCTGAGGTATCCAAATATGCAGAGAATTTTCGGACATCATTTAGCTGCGTTATAAAAACAATTGAGCCTCGAGCAGCTGCAACAGTGGATGATCTGAGAACTGTTGTTTCAAGGGTCAATTCGTTTGAAAAGGAAGGAAATATTTCTCCCTGGGATGAAGAAACCATTCCTGAAGAAGTTGTTAGTGTAGAGCCAAATCCGGGGTAAGCTTGCATCCCTTTCACCCTTCCATTCCAAACAAAAGAAGTATCTGTAACCAGAAAATACTGCCATTTTTGTGATTTCTGCTGTTTTTGTGAAAAATCTTCAGCAATGTGCTTCATACCAAGAATCAAGTGTGAAAGTAAATCATATTTCGTATAGAAAGAACTAAATGTGATACCAAAGAGAAAAAAATTCTGAAACACATACATTATGGACGAAATTGACTATTCTGTTCACACTTTTCCCATTTTCTTTTTGGGGAGGCTTGAGGCCTGCACGTATATTGTATGTATGCATTGATTTCTTGCTGCAAATAATATACCGGAGGCAAACTGCTAATTTATCTAAGAGGTTTTGTCACAAAGTATAAGAGCATGACATTTAAGAGCTTGGATTTGGCATAGATGATTGTGCAAGAATTTTTAATGCAAGTATGTGTTATTAACCACCCAAAATCTTTATGTGATGCAAGATCTTTGTAGTTTCTATTCTTTTGAATTTTCTTATTGAGTATCCACATTCGAGCCATTGTATATCATTCGGCTTTAACAATTTTCAGTTTGTGGTTCGTCCTCCTTACAAATACTGCATAGTAATATTATATAGTTGATTTTCCAATTGTGCTGCAGAATTTCATTTATTTTGTTTGGTTTCAGTCATGTGGTACAGCAGCTTGAATATTCAGATATTGGTGTGACAGAGTTGATTCTTTCAAATGGCATGCGAGTTTGCTACAAATGCACAGACTTCTTCAATGATCAGGTAATAATAATGTAACTTAATAATGCATTCTGGTGTAAAGATATGGTTTAGAAACTATGTTACTAGATTGCAGATACTTGTGAAAAAAATGTTCTATGTATTTTGTACATACAGATTAAGTTCCATGAGGAAAGTAGTTTTGAAGTTTGCCAAGGAATGCTACAAATTGGTCTTTCATTTATAAGAATTGTGTGCTGTTTTGCATTGGTTGAGTGGCAAAAGAATAACGTGAATTGCACGCTTTTAAATCAATTAGTATTTTTATCCAGTTGAAACTTGCAGTTGTGCTTGTCAAGAACATTATGTTGACAGCATGTGATGTTAGTAAGCTAAATGATAATTAGTTGATGCAAATCTATCTGACTATTAACATTTTGTTTAAATAGGTTTTATTCACAGGTTTCTCTTATGGGGGTTTATCTGAACTCCAAGAATGTGAATATTTCTCATGTTCAATGGGACCGACTATTGCTGGCGAAATTGGTGTATTTGGCCATAGACCTTCAGTGCTGACAGATATGCTTGCTGGTAAAAGAGCTGAAGTAGGCACAAGCCTTGGAGCATATATGCGAAGCTTTTCTGGTGATTGCTCGCCGTCAGACCTGGAAACAGCATTGCAGGTTTGTTGATTTTGATCATTCTTATAATATAACTCTCTCTAGCATTCAAGAAGTTATGGTAGTGATTTGTTCGTAGTAAATCTAGATTTTGTAAGGGGAAGAAAAATTATTACAAGTCAGTTGCTTCGACTTTCCTATAAATCTATTTCCCAACTTGTCGCTGTCATTGGGTCTAATTTTTGGAGTTTAGATGATTATGCATGCCTTTTATTCATATGTTATTGGTCTGCTAGCTTTCTTAATCTGTTAAGTAGTTTTTGGTCTGAAAATTTAGTAGAAATCGTATTGGTATAAATAATCTTCCACATAACATGGCCTGAAAGAAAAAATCTTGGTATTAAATATTATGCTGTTATCTTGGTATGCATTTATTTCTACCATTTCAATTGCACACTATGATATATTTGAGTTTTCAAGGCCAAGGCGTGGGTTTAGTTATACAGTTCAATATAAAACTTCTGCAAACTATGACAGTGCAGAATCCAATTTTAAGGAGATCCTGTTTATCTTGAACGTGATTAGGAAAATTATTCTGGAGCAGTTTGCATTATAAGGTAAACTTTCAGTCAGTATGAAATATGGATTATAATTAGAATCAGCGTTGTTCAGGTATAAATGAAAATTCTCATGTAGAATAATATGCCAAATAGACGAGGAGAATATTGTTTTATCCACAACCCAATTTTTATAGTCAATGTTGGGGGAACGTAGTACTGATAGATTGATTAAAGAACCTATTCCATGTTTATAATTCCACCTCCTATTAACTAGTCATTGTGTGTGACATCGAACTAACCTTTTATGATATTTATTTTGTTCTTTTTCCTGCCCAGTTGGTCTATCAACTTTTCCTTACGAATCTAGAACCAGGGGAAGAAGATGTGAAAATTGTGATGCAAATGGCCGAAGAATCTGTTCGGGCTCAAGAGAGAGATCCTTATACTGCATTCGCTAACCGTGTAAGGGAAATCAATTATGGAAATTCCTATTTTTTTAGGGTAACTTATCTTCCCTCCTCCTTTTTTTTTTTTTTTTGGGTACAAACTATCTGCCCTTCTTATGATACTTATTTATTACTTGGTGGGTGTTCGCAAACTCTACTGCCAGGGAGAAGCTAAAGTTGTAACAAGTTGGAATACTAAAAGTGAGGAGTGTTTGGAAAAAAAAAGAAGTGAAAAGTAAAAAAAAGAAAGAAAAGCCCGTTGTCATTGCATTGAGTGTCTGAAAAGAAAAAAGTGGAGAAGCACTGTTATTAGACTGAACAAACTTTCATTTATTTATGAAAATAACCTAGAAGCTAAAAGCTGAAGCTAAAGTATTTTTCTTGGGTGCTTCTGACTTTCTAGCTTATTTCGGCTTAAAATAAGCAGAAGCTGGTAACCCAAACACTCCCTAAGTGCTGAAAATAAAAGAAGCAAAAAGCACAAAAGTGCTTATTTTTGGAGTTTGCAAACTCTCCCTTATTTGTTTGCTGTATGCCTTAACTGCCACACGGTTAATTTTTCCATGCAGCCAATTAAAATTGGTGATCTGCAGAAAGTTGATCCATTCAGAGGTTGTGAATATTTTAACTATTGTTTCAAGGATCCGTCAACTTTTACTGTCGTCATCGTTGGGAATATTGACCCTGCAATTGCTAGCCCTCTGATACTGCAGTACTTGGTAAGTGGCGTTGCTTCGTCTAATGCTTTTTGGTCATGGATATTATATCTTTCCTTGTCTTTTTTTACAATTTTTTGAATTTTTTAATGCAGGGAGGGATCCCAAGACCTCCCAATCCAATAATGAATTTAAAACGTGATGAACTCCAAGGCTTACCATTTACTTTTCCTTCCACTGTGATTAGGTATGTCTTTTCTTAATTCTCTTGATTCTCTAGCACTTGCAGATGATGCTTGATAAATGATTTTCTCTTCCCTGCAAGGAAAATATTCTTACTTGCACTGGAATATTGTTTTCCTCCTGGGTGATGACAAAATTAAAATTTTATCCTGGTCTAAGTTTCATCTAACTTGATGTTTGTTTTCTGTGTGTAAAATATTCACCAACTGTAATACACAAATACTGCACATTGCCACTAACATAAATGTGATTGTAGAGAAGTTGTTCGGAGCCCCATGGTGGAAGCCCAGTGTTCAGTCCAACTGTGCTTTCCAGTTGAACTTAAGAATGAATACATGGTACTATGTGACATCTTTTTCCTCAAGTCCTTTTAACCTTCTGAATTTTGACATAGGTGCTTAAATACTTTGCACGACAAAAACAATTTGAACTGAGTAGAATGGAGGCATATAAATCACTTTTCCTATGGAAGCATCATTTTCTGCTTCTACTTTTATTGTAGATGGAAGATGTTCACTTGACTGGCTTAATTAGCAAGCTTTTGGAAACAAAGATACTACAAGTCCTCCGTTTTAAACATGGACAGGTATAAATAGATAAGAAATAGTTCCACTTTAATGAATAATATACACTAGATGTTCTAAGCTATTATTTATCGAAAACAATGTAATTCCCCAGATTTACTCAGCTGGAGTTTCCGTGTTCCTTGGTGGTAACAAGCCTTCAAGAGGCGGCAACATCCGTGGAGATATTAGCGTTAACTTTTCTTGTGATCCTGAAATCTCATCAACACTGGTCAGCTTCTTCGCTTTCTCTCATTTTAATATTTTATTATTATTATTACACTAATTTTGCCGATTATATTAGTATCTTACATTGTAACCCACTTTACAGGTTAATCTTGCCTTGGATGAAATACTGCGTCTTCAGGAGGAGGGACCTTCAGATGATGATGTGTCTACTATCCTTGAAATTGAACAAAGGGCACATGAGAACGGATTACAGGTGTATTTTTTCTTTAGGCACAATTAAGAAGCAGCTCTTAGACAAGAAAAAATATACTTAATAAATTATAAGAATTAAATTTTTCTTGAATATTACAATTTGAAATTTAATAAGATTTTTGATTAATATATCTATACAAAATCTTACATTTGATTAGGTATAAAGAAAAAAGAAAAATTTAACTAACATATCCAAACAAAATTCTGGATTCTTTAATTTGGATATGAAAAGAATAAATAAAATAATATATTTTTAATAATATTATTTAATTATGTAGCAAAATCAAAATTAATGACGCTCTCCATATATGCTGATACCTTGCGCATAGTGGACAGACTCAAAAGTTTCTGAACTATTATAAATAGATGAAAGTTTCCGGTTGACTAAATGCTGCTATTTGTGCTGATTTTTTCCACACTTCCAGGAGAACTATTATTGGTTGGAGAGAATTCTTCGCAGCTACCAGTCGAGGATTTATTCTGGTGATGTCGGGGCTTCTTTCAAGGTTAATTATGTTAATTCTATTCTAGTACTAAGTTACTACTTTAATGCCAACTACTCTGAGCTGATTTATTCTTATACCCACAAATCCTTACCTTGTAACAACAAAATTTTGATAATTTTGGTAAGACATACTCTTTCAGTGGGTAATATAGATGTGTTTATATATCGGCAGATACAAGATGAGGGGCGTGCCAAAGTAAGAAGTACATTGACACCATTAACAGCTCAGTCAGCATTACAAAGAATTATACCTTTTCCTTGCAAAAAGCAATACACTGTAGTAATTCTAATGCCTCAATCAACCCGTTTTGACCAGTTAAAATCATTCATTAGCTGCAGAGATGCTAAGGTCAGTTTTGGATGGTGTTTCTTTTTTTTTTTTTTTTTTTTTTTTGTGGCAAATTACATCGAAGTACCTCGTGATTTAGTGAAATTATATTTTAGACCGAGACTTTTTATATATTACAAAGTAGTCCCCGCCGTTAGTTTCCATTAGGGTTAGTAACTAATAACCCTAACTAATTTTATTTTATTTTTAAGAAAAATAATTGGAATGGCGGAAACACATTTTTAGGACAATGATGCTCTGGAGGACTTATTTGTTGAACGCGTTATACTTGAGGGATCGTTTTGTTACATCTCTCTATAGTTTAGGACTAACTTGTGGAAGAGTTTTAGTTTTGTAACTATAACAGATGGAAAGTTAGGCGCATTCCAGTAAATTGCAACTCGACGTTGTCTTTATGACATCCAGTATATACTTGAGGGACTATTTTGTAATATATCGAGAGTCTCGGACTAAAATGTGATTTCATAGATGTAATTTGCCCTTTTTTTTGCTGTTTATATTTCTACACTTGCTCAGGGAAAAAGACAAAACGTAAACCCCATACAACACATTTTAGAAATTCCATATTTTCTGTTTTTTTCTCTTGTTGCAGATTATGGCTGGCCTTGCTGGATCAGCGATTTTGGGTATTACTCTATGGAGATACTATCAAAGAGCAGAGAAATCGTAGGGAAACAACAGTCTTGCATATATTTGGAGTAGATTACATAGTTCCCTATAGGAAAATTTTGATCTGAGCTGTACTGCCTTCTGAATCATTTTTCATGAAAGATTAAAAAGTCACGTTACTAATTACTGGCTGATTCTGCAGTGCATCATCTTACCTGCACAAATTCTACCGCAGTAACTCATAGTAACTGTAAACATTGGCTGAATATAATCATGCATTTGAAACGTTTAATTGTTTTCTTATTGGAACCTCTTATTGAGTTTTTTCAATGTACTTATAAAACTCTGATATTGAACCTAACATGCTCTTTAACAAGACAGAGTGTGGGAAGCTGCCATCTGGATAATGCAAAAGCATTGCAAATCATCATAACTGATGAAATATTTCAGTGAAATCTTGTTACGCGTTGCGGTGATTGATGATTTTTGGGGGTTAGATAATTCTTGAATGAGGTTTTGATCGGAAACCGACATTCGTAATGAGGAAAAGCTGTAACTTAAATTTTGTGAAATATTTGGAGCCTGGAGGACGGAGGTAGTAGCAGATTTGAGATGATAGCGGCAGCAGGAAGCTTGGATCCAAAACTTTGGAGGATACTTGAAAATACCTTCGGTCCTCCAATTTCTCGTCTTACATTCGAGAAGAAAATCGAATTTCCGCACGAGATACTTGTTTTTTAGAAAGTTCAAATTGCTTTGAGTTTCTAGTAATCCAAAATGTAAATATGTAATCATAAATGAGGAAAATTAATTGATCTGTTCAAGTTTAATATCATTAATTGATCTGCTCTGATAGCTTGTCCGCTGTCATGTTGAAGAATTAACTTGTAATTTTTTGTTGGTATTGTCTATGCTTAAAGTCCTAATTGACTGAAAGAATACAACCTAAAATGAAATATTATTTGCATGGGAAGGAAGACTTGACACATTGAGGTTGAAATTGACAGGTTATGGTGAAGTAAGTGAAGGAAATGTATACAAACTCTCATCCTTTGGGGAATATAGTCATGGATTGTTGATTCCTTCTACAACTTTCAGTGGATGTTGATTTTAGACATGTTCATTGTGAGATAAACCAATACGCTGATATTTTGGTAAAAATAGGGTAAATGCTTCAAGTCCCTTTTGTAAGCTGGAATGATCTACCGGATAAAAAGACATTAAATAACTGCTACTTTAGACACAAAAACAACTTCTTCTTTTTATAATAGTATAGATAGATAGATAAAAAATTATAAGGAGGGTGTTTTTCCGTAGTCTTAATTAAGTTATAATTAATAAATGTGTAGTTTATTCGCTGATCCAAATTTTAAATTAATAACCTCAAGAAATATTTTGTTTAAAAGTTGAATATGGGGAGAAAAATGCCAATTTGGTCCCCCTAAAATGATGTATTTGTCAATTTGGTCCCAACATGGCCACAATTCGCCAATTTCATTCCATAAAGTGTATTTTTTTAGTCAATTTCATTATAAAAGGCATTTTCGGTTAGTTTTGGATGAAAAATCTCAATAATTTCATTATTTCTCCAAAATTTAGGGAAAATTTACACATGAAGTTCAGTTAATTATACGACCAAAATCCATTTCTAAACCCTACCTTTTTATTTCTAGAGAGTTGTTTGTGACTTGTGTTTGGATTTCCTCCTCTGCGATTTTCTTGGTTGAGCAATGTTTTTGGAGTGAGTTTGCTTTATTTAGTGGTTTCGTTGTTCAGTTAAAATAGTGGTGAAAATAGAAGAAGATGAGAGGCTGTATTGTCAAATTAGGAATAAGTTAAATGGATCGTTGACTTTGGATGTGAGCCCATTGGGCCTAGTTATTGATTTGACTTACTAATAAGCCCAACAAATAGTAGCTCTTGGTCGTTAAAGATAGACATCTTGAATGAGTAGCATTCAAAAGCATATGGTTTTATTAATAATAGAAAAATCTTTTTAATTTCATATTAGCATTGAAAATCCTTGTGCTGTACTTTTACATTGAAAATGCATAACCATTCATCCATGTCTTCAACACAAGTTGCAGCGACCTCAAGCCCTTGCCGTAACTGCTGAACCCAGAAATTTAGATAATATTATAATAATATAAATATGCACATGTAGATACATATATGGGAGGTCCACACACAGCTGGAAACTTGAATGTAAGATAAGTTCTCAAATTAAATCTTCATATTAATAGGACCTAAAGTATGGGTCAATGAGGCTGAGAGGTAGCCTCCAACAAATGTCCTATTTTACCTCAGATGGTATATGCAATCTTTCAAGAAGCTTATCAAGTTCATCAACTAATGATTTGTTGTTAAATGACTGCATTTCCAGCTTGTTATTCCGAGTTCAATCTGCATATGGCAAAAACATATAGAAACGTGTCAACAGAGGAATAAAAATTACATGAATAATTCAATGACTAGAATCTACGACAAACAAATGGGTCAGATTCTATTTGCTCTACACGCAATGATTCAAAAAATATAAAAAAATGATTTATTAATAAGAGATTTATACCAACTCTCTGTCCTCTCTCATGTGCCGTACTTTTATATTGAAAATGCAAAACCATTCATCCATGTTTTTTGGGCCTTACATTTAAAGTGTACATGCATCACCTTGGGCCTCGTAATAGAAAAATACGAAGAACCGATTGCATTTATAATTTAATAGTTTTTGTTTTCATACTTAGTTTTTTGGCAAGTGCATTTACTTCAACAGTAGTTATTTTTCCAGAAATTGTAAGGAGAAGATATGTGAAATACAAAACATAAAGCTTATATAAGGAGAAAATATGTACAAAAAATATAAAGCTTATATGAACTGCAAGACCTATCAAATAAGAAATTGAAAAGCTACCTCATTTATCAAAGGCTCGTTATCCAAAATTGCATGGACATTTTCAGCTTCAAAAGCTTGAAGCTCTCGCTTCAGCCGCTCAGAAAATGTCTCGGCTTCTCCAATGCCAATGACATAACTGCATGTTGTGCAATACTCAGTAACTGCTGTCATAACTCTTTAAGATAATTCTATACTAAACAATCTTGCGGGTGAAAACAATTCCCAATTATGTTTAAATAAAATATGTTTTATGCCAAATCTTTAAACTTTTTGACTTTCTAAACTGCATTGGAAAAGTCAATGTGAGAAAGTTCTATAAATTCACCATACAGGCATAAGGTTTTCAATTTCACTTCTAGAGTACGTACGTGCCATGAAGAGCCTCCATGTCCTCTTCGTCTGCTTGAGACACAATTTCTCTTTCAACTGTCACTTTCATGTCACCTACAATTGAAGTTGTATCAACCTCAAGTCCATCTTGAAAGTCTCCCTGATGCTTAGTGATTGCTTGTGTATTTTCCTGTTGAATAAAAAACATTTATCCAGTTTAAAATTATAGTTGACTAAATTTCTGAAAGCCAAAAAAAAAAAATTATAGTTGAATAAAACAATTGAGATATAGAAATACAAAATAAATACAAATATTAAATATCTGTCCGTGCTACTCACCTTCCTTGTTGCTTCTTCACATTGGCCATTGTCCTTAGGAACATATTACCATCTCGTCCGGTGTTGCATGCAGTTCAGATGCGCAAAATGGGAAAGTAATTTAGTGGAACTCACACATTAGATAATATGAAACATGCATTTAAGGGTCAATTTATACAACTTTTAAATGAACTCATTAATCTGAAAAACAACTCTACGTACCTTACCTTGAGATGGCTTATACAAGTATACACACACAAATGGGGTAAAGAGAAATGGCGGCGACACACAATGGCGGCACACCGGTTGCATGTGATTGATTACAAAATCTTAAATCACAGCCATCCTGTGGCCACCCAATATAAGGGTCACCCAGCCAATTTCTATTTTCTACACACTTGCACATTTTTACACGTACTTACAGACAATTTCACACATTTCACATACACTTGCACATTTTTACACGTACTTGCACACAATTTGACACATTTCACGTACACTTGCACATTTTTACACGTACTTACACACAATTTCACACATTTCACATACACTTGCACAATTTTACACATTTTTACACACACCTGCACATTTTACACGCAATTGCAGACATACAAACTTAAGATTCAATAATATTTCCCATTGGATTTTTTAAAGACAACTGCCCTAGGTGATCATTCAAAATTAACTGTTGCTGATACATGTAGAGTTCCTGTAGCTACATGTGCTGAAAGAGAAAAAAAAGAGTTCATATAAAAGTTAATCATAATATAGTTTAGGAAAATCATTGAGATATAGAAATTGAATATAAATACAATTATTTAATATCTATTCGTGCTACTCACCTTCCTTGTTGCTACTTCTTCAATTTGGCAACTGTTATTAGCGACAGAATTATCATTCTTGTCCCTTGTTGCAGGCAGTAAAGAGGGGCAAAAACTGTAATGTAATTGTGTAGAACTCATAGATTAGACAAAATGAAAAATGCATTTTAGGTTCAGCTTATACAACTTCTGAATAAAAACATCAATCTGAAAAAGAAATCTTCATACCTAGCTTCTTCTCATATAGTCTGCTCAATGGTTTTCCTTTCCAATCAAACTCCAACCTCAGCAACTCAAAGCAACTGCATAAAGGTGATGATAAGTTCAAGAAAAAGCAAACCGAACAAATTCCCCATCCCAATCAAAGAAAATAAAGAACCCACAAACATAAATTGTTCTAATATATAATTTACTGAAACTGGGGGAAAAACCAAAAGAAGGAATTGGAAAACGGTAATAAGAGAATCAAAATGTACCCTGGCAGGCCAAGAAGGAAAGCCCTTGACCTCTCTGCAAGGACAAGATCGCCCAAGATCGCTTCTTGTGTTCAAATCTTTCCCTCCACGCTTGCGTGCTGGTGGAGCCATATCCCCCAGAATTCCACCCTTCTGTAATTGAGCAAAAGAGACTACTCATTTATACACATAATTTCAAACAAACGACCAACTAAAGGAGATAATACGTCACTGCAATAGCATAGACTCCGGCCAGTGTTTCTCCGTCAGGTTGTCCCACCGAAAAGTTTAAAAGGTAGATGGATACATTTTTTAAAAATGAGTTTTGAGTTTTGAGTTTTAAAAATTCAAAAGCTTGACTCGCTGAGTTTTTTTAAATAAGTTTTGTATTGAGAGTGAAAAAGGTTTCAAATGCTAAGATGAGTCAAGTCTTTTTCAGTGCATTAAACAAGGCCTTATTAAAATCGCAATTGGATACTCAAAAATAATGTATTTTACCTGAGTGCTTTCAAACATCAATTAAATGTTGCTGATACATGTAGAGTTCCTGTAGCTACATCAATTGCTGAAAGAGAAAAAGAGATCATATAAAAGTTTAGAAACTAGACAAGTCATGTTTTTAGAAAAAAAAATTCAAAGATACGAGTTAACTTTCTTAAAGTAAGAGGAAATCAAAAAAGTTTACAAGGTAGATGAATCCTGTTTATAAAAATGAGTTTTCATTTTGAGTTTAAAAAATTCAAAAGTTCGACTCGCAGAATTTTTTGAATAAATTTGATATTGAGAGTGATAAAGGTTTCAAAGCTACACGAGTAAAATCTTTTTCAATGCATTAACCAAGGGCTGATTAAAATCACAATTGGATATCCAAAAATAATGTATTTTTACCTGAGTGCTTTCTAGTAGATCTTTTAGAACATCAATTAACGGTTGCTGATACATGTGCTGAAAGAGAAAAAAAGAGTTCATATAAAAGTTAATCATAATATAGTTTAGGAAAATCATTGAGATCTAGAAATTGAATATAAATACAAATATTAAATATCTATTCGTCTAACTCACCTTCCTTGTTGCTGCTTCTTCAGTTTGGCAACTGTCATTAGCGACAAAATTATCATTCTTGACCTTGTTGCAGGCAGTTAAGAGGGGGAAAAACTGTAATATAATTGTATAGAACTCATAGATTATACAAAATGAAAAATGCATTTTAGGTTCAGCTTATACAACTTCTAAATAAAAACATTAATCTCAAAAAGAAATCTTCATACGTAGTTTCTTCTCGTATAGTCTGCTCAATGGGTTTCCTTTCCAATCAAACTCCAACCACAGCAACTCAAAGCAACTGCATAAAGGTGATGATAAGTTCAAGAAAAAGCAAAACCGAACAAGTTCCCCATCCCAATCAAAGAAAATAAAGAACCCACAAGCAAAAATTGTTCTAATATATAATTGGGGGAAAAAACCGAAAGAAGGAATGGGAAAACGTGTATTAAGTGAATCAAAATGTACCTTGGCAGGCCAAGAAGGAAAGCCCTGACCTTGGCAAGGACAAGATTGTCCAAAGTCAACTTGCTTTTTGTGTTCAAATCTTTCCCTCCACGCTTGCGTGCTGGTGGAGCCATATCCCCCAGAATTTCACCCTTCTGTAATTGAGCAAAAGAGACCACTCATTTATACATATAACTTCAAACAAACGACCAAACCTAGAGGAGACAATACGTCACTGCAACAGCGTAGACTCCGGCCAGTGTTTCTCCGTCAGGTTGTCCCACCGAAAAGTTTAAAAGGTAGACGAATCCAGTTTTTAAAAATGCATTTTAAGTTTGAGTTTTAAAAATTCAAAAGCTCGACTTGCAGAGGTTTTTAAAATAAGTTTTATATTTAGAGTGAAAAAGGTTTTCAAATGCTAAGATGAATCAAGTCTTTTTCAATGCATTAAACAAGGCCTTATTAAAATCGCAATTGGATATTCAAAAATAATGTATTTTACCTGAGTGCTTTCGAGTAGATCTTTTAGAACATCAATTAACTGTTGCTGATACATGTAGAGTTCCTGTAGCTACATGTGCTGAAAGAGAAAAAAAGAGTTCATATAAAAGTTAATCATAATATAGTTTAGGAAAATCATTTCAAGAAGCTTATCAAGTTTATCAACTGATGATTTGTTGTTAAATGACTGCATTTCCAGCTTGTTCTTCCGAGTTCAATCTGCAAATGGCAAAAAAATATAGAAACTTGACAACAGAGGAATAGAAATTACAGGAATAATTCAATAATGAGAATCTACAACAAACAAATTGGTCAGATTCTATTTACTCTACAACGCAATGATTAAAAAAATATTAAAAAATGATTTAAGAAAAATAAGTGATTTATACCGACTCTATGTCCTCTCTCATGCGCCATACTTTTACATTGAAAATGCATAACGATTTATCCATGTCTTCAACACAAGTTGCAGCGACCTCAAGCCCTTGCAGTACCTGCTGAACCCAGAAATTTAGATAATATTATAATAATATAAGTATACACATGTAGATACATATATGGGAGGTCCACACATAGCTGGAAACTTGAATGTAAGATAAGTTCTAAATTTAAATCTACATATTAACAGGACCTAAAGCATGGGTCAATGAGGCTGAGAGGTAGCCTCCAACAAATGTCCTTTATTAGAGTTTGTAAACACTACCAGAGAGAGAGAGAGAGAGAGAGAGACCTGAGTTACAAGCTCTTCACTTCCAATTGGTGGATCTGATATTATACCAAGAAGATCATGAGATGGGCCAATTGTGCGAACGAGTAATGGAATTTGACGAAGAAATGCCTGCAAAATGATAAAAGCTGGTAATCATAACAAGATTTGAAAATATATTCAGTTCTCGAAAAAGTTAAAAGTGATTGCATCAAACCTCTTTTGCCAACTTGGATGTGCCTTTATACACATTAAATATTTGCCCAAAGAGCGAGCGTCTCTGTTAATAAAGCATAATACCATTAGATTGGGAATCATAAAGGCATCAATCCTGGAAAGAAACCAAAACAGAACTGATAATGCATACCTTTGTACACAAAGCAATATAAGGACATGCAATGTTGCAACTTAGCAACACTTAGTGTTTTCAATCTCTTTGATTGTTGAACTTACCAACTGATTTTCATTTGAAGGAATTTCATCCTAAACAAAACAAAATTCAAACTTTCTCAGAGATGGAAATTTGTGAACCAGAGTGCTGAAACATATATTGGATGGAAATGCAGAAGCCATTCAATTGTATCAAACTGGGTACAAATGTTAATGGAGGACTTTATTTCAAACAATTAACATCTCTCTTTTGTTTTCTTTTCTTAATAATTGTAAAGCAATTCAAATTAAAATCTGTATAACTAAAACCACAGGTCAGACAAAATCATAAGACACTTGGCATGCTTTATTATTCTACCAATTATATAATTCTTTTAAGTCTTGAGTTCAGGAAAAAAAAAAAAAAAAGGTAATTGCTTTTCCCAAGAGTAGATCGTTATCCTAATTTGAACATTAAGATACTTGAACCAGAGGAAATTTGTAAGAGAATATGAAGATGTGATATTCACTTTTGAATTCTTACATTCTCTGGTTCATCATGGGATCCATCAGCCTCCTTTGGCAATGCAGTTTGATCATCACTTATAATTGATAGCAACATTTCCTTGGCAGAATCTTCAATTTTTCCACACAAGGAGAGAGGATAAAGCTTATTTGCCACATAGAAAGTCAGAATAAAACATCATAAAGATAAACTTAAAACATGTTCTTTTGGGACTAATGTAACTGGTGAAAAGCAAGTGATGAAAAAATACCAGACGAAATGCCTTCATTCGCACTTCTTCCAAGTGATGAACGGCACTCTATTAAAAATAAAATAAATAAATGTCAGATTACCAAAATAGGCATATATGTGTTTGCATGGGGAGAGAAATGGAGTCGTCTGCATGAAATTTAGGTATTATTTGCAAACTCTACGGAAAAGCACGTTTTGTGATAAGTGCTTTTTTCAGCACTTCCGGAGTGTTTAGAAAACCAGCTTCTGCTAAGCAAAAATAAGCAAGAAGCACCGAAGGACATGCTTTTGCCTTCAGCTTTTAGCTTCTAGGTTATTGTCATAACTAAATGGAAGTTTCTTGAGAGTAGAAAAAAGGCTTGTCAGATTTTTATTTCCAAAAACTCAAACTGATCTGGCAGTTCATTTCAGTTTGGTGGCTAAATAGTTAGCTATCAAACTGGTGGGACTGGAACTCAAACTGCACATTGTACATTTTTTTAAAACTTTCCACTTTTCTTTACCAAACATTCCCCACTTCTATTCCTCCACTTTTTACAACTTCAACTTCTACTTTGGCTTTTAAGAAGCAGTAGAGTTTGCAAACACCCACTTAGTATAAGGATGGAAACCTTCAACTTCTATTATGAGGCAAGATCTCGAATTGGAGGTCTCAGCAAAATCAAGCTCCAAACAGTGCTTAGCCCCTGGGTTACTCGATCTCCACCGTACATCTCCTTATCATCATCATTACTATAACCAGGAGAGCATAAACCTTCCAGCATTTCAAATACAGACTTGGGCAAATATGGGACTTCACCAAGCAATTTACTCAAATATTTGTCAGAAGCGCGCTGGAAAAGAATCCTTCAGAGTTTCTGCCCGTAATGCAGAAATAACGATTAGAGATTTGAAAGAAGGACCATTTCAAAATATATCAAGAATATATTGGAGATGTGGAACAAATATGCGCACCATGTGGAGAAGAAAAGTTTCATATACAGATATGGCAGTCATTGAAGTAAAAAAGTCACGGTCTTCTTCCGCCTCACCATATAACCTATATAGGACGCACAATGTTAACTCGTACCCTGAAGACATACAATAATCGGTCAGATGACAATGAAAAGTAGAATGAATCAGCCGATTTAAAGAATACGAACACGCAACGGAAACAAAAATAAAGGAATCTTGAACGCAAATATCTAGATTAATTAGCATACTCTATGAAGCAATCCCTCATTTAAAACCAAACACACAGGACAAAAGGAAACAAAAACAAGAAGCACCATTGCAGTTTTATGGGTCATGGGGCTTGAGTTCTCATTAAGAAATTTCCAATGTGAACGAGGATGATTCAACTGATGATATGTAAAATTGAACAGAATCAGAAATCATGCACCACTTTCACCCTAGGAATACAGAAAAATAGAAAGATAATTCATTTACCTCATGACTTACATAGTCCGACAATATGTGTCCTTTCAGGACCTTCCATGGGTCTAGCTCCGAAGGAAACTGCATTGAAAAACACATTATAGCAAGCATATAATGACTAATCATCACAAAAAGATAGTGCTCACATACATAGTTTTTACCTCCATTCCTGAATGGGCAAGAAACAGAAAAACGGACTTGCGACCCTCCAGCAACGACAACTTGCTTATATGCATCAATAATTCGCACAAAAGCCACTTTTTGTAACTGATCCTTTTGTTCATCGCCAAGGGGAATGAATGACAGGGGCAGATATCTTGGGAAAAACCAACTGTAGAACTGACACAACAGAAGTTGCAGTTGAGGAATTCATGTTGTTTGTGTCCGTGATTGCTGCTTTAGGACTAAGCTCCTCAGATTTAGCGGTTGAAGCTCATTGGGCAAATTCTGTTGGTTTTGTATCTAATTCCACTGGTGTCCTATCTAAATTAGTGAGCCTTTCTTCACTGACATCATCTAAATCAGTTGAGCCCTTTGGGAAAACAGCTGAAACTGCAGGTATTTCATCGGCCACACCTTCAATCTCATCAACTTCAGATTTGATTGTTGTATAAGCAGTCTCCATTGCAGATGGAATAATCTCTTCAGGAGAAACCGATTCGCTGACAAAATCTGTTCCTTGTTGAGTTGCATAATTCAAGGTTTCATATGCAACATCTTCCAAGGCCGCCAGTGGTTTCTCTTTTTCTGGAGCTGACTGCAATTCCATTGAGTGGCAACCAACGAAAAAAGCAACAGAAACCATGAGCATCATTGCAGAGAGGAACTTAGGAACTGAAAGTAAATAAGCTGCTATTGCAAGGAATGCAGAAGCTTAATAATTGGCCCCTACAAATTTAGTAAAGAACCACAGATTTTTCATCTAAATAAGAAATTTCCTATAGCCTTTTCTCTTATAAGGTGGAAGAGTAAGAATGCAAGCCAAGTTGCAGGACACTTCTGATTGCTTTTCCTGCATATTAGTTCAAGAATAGTTAGGGAAAAAAATTCTTAAATCCTTCATCAAAAAATGCGAATAGCAACAGTAATTAGCAGAAAATATTAAATTTTACCTTGGAAAAGTAGCCAACCATATGGCATCCTCGATCATCACATTCACACTGAATATAAAATAGAAACAGGTCGACATCGTAGTATAGGGTTTTGTGATCAAGAAACAGTTTAGCTAGATAGCAAAGGTTTTGCCCATAAACCTTGTTCTTTTTGCCATCGACCTGTTGCAATTGATTAATTAACATTAGATCAGTAGTAGGACGCAATACACTTAGAAAGGAGATTAGTTCAAGAATAGTTAGGGAAAAAAATTCTTAAATCCTTCATCAAAAAATGCGAATAGCAACAGTAATTAGCAGAAAATATTAAATTTTACCTTGGAAAAGTAGCCAACCATATGGCATCCTCGATCATCACATTCACACTGAATATAAAATAGAAACAGGTCGACATCGTAGTATAGGGTTTTGTGATCAAGAAACAGTTTAGCTAGATAGCAAAGGTTTTGCCCATAAACCTTGTTCTTTTTGCCATCGACCTGTTGCAATTGATTAATTAACATTAGATCAGTAGTAGGACGCAATACACTTAGAAAGGAGACATATTTGCACGAGCCCAATTGAAATACTGTGAAATATGTTTGTAAAGAACCACAGATTGTTCATCTAAATAAGAAATTTCCTATAGCCTTTTCTCTTATAAGGTGGAAGAGTAAGAATGCAAGCCAAGTTGCAGGACACTTTTGATTGCTTTTCCTGCATATTAGTTCAAGAATAGTTAGGGAAAAAAATTCTTAAATCCTTCATCAAAAAATGCGAATAGCAACAGTAATTAGCAGAAAATATTAAATTTTACCTTGGAAAAGTAGCCAACCATATGGCATCCTCGATCATCACATTCACACTGAATATAAAATAGAAACAGGTCGACATCGTAGTATAGGGTTTTGTGATCAAGAAACAGTTTAGCTAGATAGCAAAGGTTTTGCCCATAAACCTTGTTCTTTTTGCCATCGACCTGTTGCAATTGATTAATTAACATTAGATCAGTAGTAGGACGCAATACACTTAGAAAGGAGACATATTTGCACGAGCCCAATTGAAATACTGTGAAATATGTTTGTACAAAATAAGTAATGGTACTGGGAGTAACATAATAAAGAAATGATTATCCATTAAGATGAAGCAATCACAAATTTGCAGAACAGTTGAAGATGTTGTATTTGGATAAACAAGGGCAATTCCTGCAATATTATTAAATACAATCAATTGAATGTAAGATTTTACCTCAAACATTGACAAGGTTCCATTTCGATAAATCTCATCACAAGGTCGATGCTTGAGATCGCATTTCCTCTACAGAAAAAAAGGTACATGCCTCATATAGGAGCATAGCAGCCAATGTTAAAAGAGCATATGTACAAAAATAGAAAATTTGGAGAAACAGAATTGAACTCATGTAATACGACTGATGACAATGCAATAAACTGCATATGGCTAACCAGATATATTACTGAGTCAAGCTCTTGAATGGATTTTCCCCACTATTTCAAATTGTACCGATCCTTGTCTTTCCCTCCTTCTGCTTCGCGCTTTGGTTCTTTCTCTTTTTCATCTATTCTCAAGGATTTTGAAGAGTTCCCTTCATTCAATAATGTTTCTGCAATCAACATAACAGAGTTTTTGGATCAAACATCCAACAGATGGGAAGTGGCAGACATTAGAATAGGTAAAAAACCCCATAGAGGCATAGGAAGAGAAGTACTTATACAAGAAATAATCTGCATGGAAACTTACATACTTTTGCCCATTACACCAGTTAGAATCCATCTGAAACACAGGCAATCAGTTAGAAATGGAACTATTTAATTGAAAAATATTCTTCACAAATTGACAATTAACAAATACCAATTCGCTCACGGTGCTCCAAGAATTCATTGAAACCCTCCATAAGATCTGGATATTTTCCGAGTAAATCTGCAACCTGAAAGCACATAGTATGAGAAACATAAAAAGGAACAATAGTTCCCAACAATTTTATTTACAATAATATCATATTTAGAAAACCAAACAATCAGCAAGAACGGAACTACTTCTAGAAGATATCAGAGAAGAAAAATGTTGTTGATAGGGGAACATAATGTGATAGTGCAGCATTAATTGAAAAAGATATGAAGTATAAGAGAGTATACAAGTTAAAAAGTGCTTGTATAAGGTGAAATGTTCAATGTTCATACCAAACTCTGCAATTCCTTTCTAGTGATGATTTCTGTACTGTAAATGTGAAGACATTTTAAGAATGCTTGGTAGTCATCTGCACTGCGTAATCTCTCTTCCACTTTTTCACAAAAAGTGAATTCATGGCTGTACATACCTGAAAATTCAAACATAACTGAATTTTAGATTACACCACGTCAATAATAATAAGATGAAATGAAGGTAGAGATACAGATGCAGAAGATAAAATGTGCAAGAGGAATAAGTGTAGAAAAATCTCTTCTATCTTTTTCTTTTTCATTTTCCTTTATGTAATGTGGAGATACAGGAAGGATTGTTAAAGGAAAATGTTATAAAAAATTAAATTATAAGAAAGAAAAAAAAAATAGACAACCTAACATTTCTACTTAACAATGTTGTGCTTGCTCACATCAAAGTAAACCGAGCAGCTTTCCCACATTACATAGAAAAGCAATGGAATTGTTAACTCACTTTTCCATGCATCTTTATCATCATGGGAAGCCAAATTCGAATTCCCATAAAAGTCTTCACCTTTCCGAGCCGACTTCCTTTTGTCAGAAAACTGGTGCGTGCTAATGTCCCCGTATCTGCTTCTCTCTCATTCTGATCACAGTTTCTCCTATCCCTATTTTCTCTCTCTATATGCTTCTTCTGTTCCTTGTGCAACTTCATAACTGTTTTATCATCATCCATATCTGGACGCTCAATTCTCCATTGGGATCAATCACCCTATCCCTCCGTGGTCGCTGAAAAATAATTGTAGGGCGTACAAATATTTAGATGAAAGCAACAAATCAAGACAATAGACATATAACACAATATACATGTAGAGAAGAGAACCTTATCTATGTGAGACTGCCTCATTGTGGGCAATGCAGAGCTTCTATCATCATATAGATGAAAAGAATGACGAGCAAAAGCAGGATGAGAGGCTGAAGCAGCACCTGAAGTATCTGGCAGAAATCTAGTGAACTCATCAAGAAGATCTGGATGCTCATCAAAAAGTGTTGCAACCTGCAAATAGGGACATCAAAACATCAAGTATTTAATATATAACAAAAAATTTATATATATTATTACAGGAGAGATGCGTACCTCTTGGTAGACCTCATTTATTCCCTTCTGTTCCTTCCGGTACATATTCAAGATGTCTAGGAAAGATTTATAAACATGGTCGTCATTTTGAAAACGTTTCTGCATAATCCAAAGCAGTTTTGAAAGAGTACGAGTGCTCTCCTCTGACGAGGGAGTTATTTGTCATTGAACCAAAACTGAGGGGTAGTAGATGTAATTCTCTTAAATAAAATAATATAAATTCGAATAAGCCAAGCTACCTCAGAAACTGAACCAGGTCTTAATTTGTTCAATTACAGACACAAGACAGTTCCATCAACCAAGAATCCTCTCAATTCTTCATCTGAAGCATTTATTGGCAATTTTAGCTCAGGAAGAATACTATTTATCCATTCTAACAAAGTTGCTCTTAGCTTAGCTGTAGAAAAAGTTAATAATATCTCAGATTAATCAAAATTACACTATCGGCATCATAAGAGATAAACGAAATAAAATGTTCTGCGTTATTTGTCTTACCATTATTACTTGAAACTGGTTCAAAAATTTCACTATCACTGGAAATACTTGGAGTCCTCGATCTAACATAAGGTTTTGCTGGTCGATCTATTATAGAAATTGTGATAGTACAGACTGATGATATACTCTCAAAACTCAGGTGAATAAAAAAATGTCATTAACAAGAACAAATAGCTTCTTTTTTTTTGTTTTTTGAGCAGGGAGCAGTGTCAAAACCAAAACAAAACAGAAAATACAATAATGAAGATACAAATGTGTAAACTAACTGCATGTTGATCAACATTTCAATACATACAGTGACCACATACCCAGCATCAAAGAACTACTGGCATAACTAACTAAAAGTTCTTCATGAGAAAACCTCCATAGTTCCAATACCCCACTTTAAAAAAAAACCACAGCATGCAACACCCTGAACTCCCAAAAATACAGGAAGAGAACCCGGAAAGAAACTATCTGTATGCAGTCTCTTATCGTACATCATCACATGCCTAAAAGATCCCATTTCATTTACATAAACTGATCCAAAACTGATATAAAGCCCGTACCCAGTTCATCTCCAATAATGTTTCCAAGGATAAATATACAAAATCTTCATTTCATTCATCCTCTGCGTTGAAATTCGGAACTTCTTTCCCACACAAGTACTTGCAGAACAATAGGAACAAGCAACCAATAAATTTAAACCCATAAATAAAATTAATAAATCATACCTTTTTGAGCAGCAGCTGGAAGCGGAATCAATCGTGCGCTGCACCTGCAAACTACGTAGGAAAGGGAAGAAGGAGTAAAACAGAGATACTCCAAAAATCCGCACAAATCAATTGTCGCAAACCACGTAGAGCAGAGTAAAAGAATTGAAGCTGTGACACTGCAGAAACCCGCAGAAATGAGATGAATATCTTCTACATAAAAACATACCTGCCAAACGAGAGCCTTGAAATTGGTTTTACTTCTAGAGTACATACGTGCCATGAAGAGCCGCCATGTCCTCTTCGTCTGCTTGAGACACAAGTTCTCTTTCAACTGTCACTTTCATGTCACCTACAATTGAAGTTGTATCAACCTCAAGTCCATCTTGAAAGTCTCCCTGCTGCTTAGTGATTGCTTGTGTATTTTCCTGTTGAATAAAAAACATTTATCCAGTTTAAAATTATAGTTGAATAAATTTCTGAAAGCCAAAAAAAAAAAAAAAAATTTATTGTTGAATAAAACAATTGAGATATAGAAATACAAAATAAGTACAAATATTAAATATCTGTCCGTGCTACTCACCTTCCTTGTTGCTTCTTCACATTGGCCATTTTCCTTAGGAACATATTACCATCTCGTCCGGTGTTGCATGCAGTTCAGAGGCGCAAAATGGGAAAGTAATTTAGTGGAACTCACACATTAGATAATATGAAACATGCATTTTAGGGTCAATTCATACAACTTTTAAATGAACTCATTAATCTGAAAAACAACTCTCCGTACCTTACCTTGAGATGGCTTATTCAAGTATACACACACAAACGGGGTAAACAGAAATGGCAGCGACACACAATGGCGGCACACCGGTTGCATGTGATTGATTACAAGAATCTTCAATCACAGCCATCCTGGTGGCCACCCAATATAAGGGTTACCCAGCCAATTTCTATTTTCTACACACTTGCACATTTTTACACGTACTTACACACAATTTCACACATTTCACATACACTTGCACATTTTTTCACGTACTTACACACAATTTCACATATACTTGCACAATTTTACACACACTTGCACATTTTACACGCAATTGCACACATACAAATTTAAGATTCAACAATATTTTCCATTGGAATTTTTAAAGACAACTGCCCTAGGTGATCATGAAAAAATTTGGTTTACCTCTTCATGAAGAGAAAAAATCGCGGATGAAGGCCACTGTACCATCAGGAATTTGATATCACCCAATTGAATAGGGAGCCAGCCATTGATTTGCATGCCTTTGTAAAACCTAAGAATTAACAGGAATAATTGTGAAAGTAAAACCCTTCTTCTTCTTCTTTTTGTCGGAGGTAAACCCTTATATTTATACTGAAGTAATTAACCTTGGAGAGAATTGTATATGGAAAGTTAACGTTGGGAATTTTGCTCCAAAGTTAACGTTGGGAATTTAAAATTTAAAATTAACAGCGTCCTTAGATAATGGATTATCCCAACGTCAGAAAATTAGATTAGGCTAGCTCTTGTAATTTCTTTTTGCTGACAAAAAAACGAAAATAATACTAAATACATTACTCGATGTCAGTATCCTCAAACCTCTAAGCTTCTGGGCTGTTAAAATAACATATCTATTTTCTTCTGCAGGCCCAATAAAACTTGAGACGTCTACCAGCCCACATGAAAGGCCCTATAAAAGCTGCGAAGAAACCCTAACCAAAAACTTCCTCAACTAAAGCACCATTTTCTCCACCGCAGCGGAAGAACCTCGCGAGTCGCGAAGCACTCTACGAATTTCAGAGACGCCAGTCAATCATGGGTATAGTTTTGATGTATGCTACTGTTTAATAGTGTTCTATATTTTCGATTAATTGTAGTTTAATTTGGGGGTTAATTTTCCAGGTAAGGTACACGGTTCATTGGCTCGTGCCGGAAAGGTTAGAGGGCAAACGCCCAAGGTGGCCAAGCAGGACAAGAAGAAGAAGCCCCGCGGCCGTGCCCACAAGAGGATGCAGTACAATCGCCGCTTCGTCACCGCCGGTAAATCAAATTTCGTCCGTCTTTCTTAACCCTAGATTCATCTGTAATATTTGTTATTTCATTTACTTTTTGTTGATTTTGCCTATAAAAACTCTTTATGGCTACTAATTCAGTACGCGAATAACTATTGCGGAGCTACGTTTTCCGCTCCCCAAGGTTTAGGGTTTAGGAACCTTTAATTGCTCGTATATTTATAATGTGCATAGTCCGAGCATACATAATGTGTTGAGATCAAATTTTATTCAATTGGGAATGTGCTTTGCTTGATTTTGAATTGTTAGATTTTTTGTTTATTCTTTATTGATTTTGTGTGGCATTTTTCTATTTGTTGCAGTTGTTGGCTTTGGAAAGAAGAGAGGACCCAATTCATCTGAGAAGTAGAGTGGAGGGAACCTGGATTAAATGTTTTTCATTATGTCATAGTTTTCTTAGTTACTTGATTAAGATCTTGTTCCAGTTCATTTTAGCCTTTTTCTTTAACTGTGTTAAAACATATTACTGCTCAATGTTGAGTTATAATTGAATTATGAGCTGTGAAATTTTGAATTCTGCTATTTGTGGGACAAATTGATGCTGGATTATTACAATAGGGTTTTAATTTCTTTGAACATTATTCATGGGAAGCATGTATTAGTGTTTCATTCCACAGCCCACAGGTGTGATTTATTTCAGTTTTATGTTTCCTAGCTTCCTGCTACTGAAATTTTTGCCATCTTATTGAGATTTGAATTTGTAAATGATGAAACAGTAAGATCTTCTTGAGATTGGAGATGATCAATAGAGAGAGGAAATGAAATGGTTTTGATGTCAAAAGATTAAATGTCTTGGAATGACGATCACTAGTTTTGGTACCAAGGTGTAGCTTTTACTTTGTAATCAACCTCTTCAAGAGAGGATATAAGACACAAACAATCACTCTTTTAAGGACTTTCTTTTTACTCAAGATCCCTCCAAGTAAAGCAATTATTATTGGCAAATAGCCAGACTTGAGTACCATTTCATTTCCAATTCTTTCAAGCAGTTTGTCCTCGTCGTCCTTCAGTCTATGAAAGCCAATTTAAATTAAATAATTTTAATGAAGGTAATCTACGATGTAAACTCTTTTCACCGGATCATATCTCAAAATTGGGATGAGAATGAGAAGTGTAAGGTATGTAAAAGCATTTCTTGGGTTGTTGGGCCACCATTTGATAGTAATTTATTTGAAAAACAAGTTGCACACTAAATTATATATTAATACGTTTAAATTACTAATTGATCGTAAATATGTAATAAAGTTGTATTTATCAAGGAACTAGGAAAAATTGTTAAGCTAAGTAGTAACTAGTAAGTAGTTGCCGACTTGCCGTAGGCCTTCCGGATCCGGATAAGTTGACTTGACCCGCCCACTTTTATATTTCCCAACTTAACCAACGCTCTTAAGTAAACCATATACCAAACACGCGTCCCCTTCCTTCCTTTCCTTCCACCTGATGACCTGAGGCTCAAAACATCCATTTACGCTGCCCTAAATTAGCATCCTGATCATAACATCAATCGCTGATTCTGAAGGACTTCTTTCGATTGCACAGGTACTATATGAATCTTGTTTTCTTCTTCTTGTTGTTGTTCTTTTGTGCACATATATCGGGAAAACTAGCTTTTCCGTGAACATTTATTGGATGCAGATATGGTTCTGACCTCTGTTTTTCTATCTGTTGGTTGTAATAGGATTGTTGGAGAGGGGATACCGTGATCGAATCAGAAATTCGACATGATCAAATCGAACATGTTTTCTCGGATTTTAGGAAAACCTAAGCAAGAGCCCAGTGCTCTTGCTACCTTAGACAAATTAAACGAGGTATAGTGTTTTAATTTTTTGAAGTTATCTTGTACGCATGTTGATGTCAAATCAGAATTTATTTTGTTTGTTTTTAATTTTAAAAAAATTGTTGGTTGATTGTTTTATTGGATTAAGGTTTATTCCTGTAAATGCTCACTGATAATTGATTGCGATTAGATTATGGGCGGTGGTGTGTGTGTGTGGGTTGGGTTGGGTTATTCATGACTTGTTTTGCATGCTTGATGTGGTTTCAGAGATGATTGATGATTACAGTACTTTATGTTGGCTAAAGTTTGGTGGAGAATTTGGCGGGGAACTTGGCTCTTCTTAAATCGACCTGTAGCCTAGTTGATAGTTTTGTGTCTTGCTCTTTTAGATGATATGGCCTGCACAATTTAATTCTAAATGACTTGATTTGTTGCCCTCCGCCCCCCTGGTTAGTTATGGACAAGTCACATATGTGTGTGTGTTATTATATTGAATTCTGGTGAAATTTGTGTTTCTCAGTCTCAATTGGACCTATTTCGTCTCCTGGATGGAGTCCTTTCGCCCAATTCACAATCTCTTTATAGAGTTTTCTGGTTAAATACTGCACTTTCTCTATCTATCTGGACATGGATATTCCCTTTTATCTCTTCCGAAAATCTCGTATCTAACAAGACCAACTTCAATATCTAAATAGCAAGCTGGAGAGGAATAGCCGATGTGCTTTGCCTCTTAAGAAAAATGGGAAAGAAATACTCAAGCTGAGATAAACATATGAAACATAATGATACCACCGCAAAATTATTTGGTTCTATGTTTTTTTTCTAATTTCTGACTGTAAGTAAGCATAGTGGATATGTCAAATTTTCTGTTTCAAGTGTTCCTATTATGTGTTTTAAGATTACATTCTTGTTTAGCTTGATGTTTGGTTGGTACAATGATTACTTTACATCCATCTTTGTATTGAATATTTGATTCTTTTTGTTCCCTAGACTCTTGAGATGCTTGAGAAGAAGGAAAGTGTGCTTCAAAAGAAGGCAGCTGCTGAGGTTGAGAAGGCCAAACAGTATACAAAAGCAAAGAACAAGAGAGGTATGATTTTTTTTTGTCTTTCAGACATTCTTTTATTTTGGTAAAAGGTCTTTCAGACATTCTCCTGCACATTATACCCTGAAACTCTCTTCTTTGTTCCATCCTTTCATTCTTAAAAAAGTGGTTTCCATTTCCAGCTACTGGTTCACTTGTTTTAGAATTAGCGGAGCTTTAGCTTGTGATATGGAGTCGCTCAAAGGAGAGTGCTTTTTTAACAAATTACACAAATAGCAGTATAAACATAATATTTCTGGAGATATTTAGTATTTCTGGGCTGGCATCATGTTCGCTCTACATTTATGTCTGGTCACATAGTAACTTCATTTTGCTCACTAGTAAGCTTTATCTAGTTTATCATGCTGGTGAACACATTAGATCATTAATATTTCATCTTTGAATCTGCTCATCGATTTGGGTATACAATTTAGTATTTATTTGAGCATCAGCTTAGTCATAGAAACTCTGCACTAACTAGTTCAGTTTTTGATAATAGAGTTTTCATGCAAAGAACTTCTTCTGGATCAGTTTAACTGTCTGACCGCCCTCCTTGTCTACTGATTTGGCCAGAGCATATAACAAGTAAATTTAAAACCTTACTTGGCGGCTTTTTTATGTGATTCTCTACATTTAGCCTCCATGTTTATCTTATTGTATTGTAAACACTAAATAGCTCAGAAAAGCTTAGACTTTTAGCATGGGTGAAACTTATTTCCATGTGGCTATTTTAAATTTAACAAACTCTCTTGTTTAATTTTGGTCTCCCCTTGGTATATTAGTTATGTCTGTTTCTGTTATAAGGTTATTATGGACTGTGACCTAACTTGTGCTAGAAAAACATAACCATGCAGCGGCTATTCAGTGTCTGAAAAGGAAAAGACTCTACGAGGAACAGATTGGGCAGCTTGCCAATTTTCAACTGCGCATCCATGATCAGGTTGGCACGATGTTTTCTGTTTGAATTTTCTAAAGGAAGACCCTCTTTTAATCTGACAAGTCCTTCACCACATGACTTTGCCTCGGTATTTGTTTTGTTCTATTCCTAATTGGATCTCAATTTCAATGCTTGCTGTAGATGATAATGTTAGAAGGTGCAAAAGCTACTACTGAAACAGTGGATGCCTTGAGAAGTGGAGCATCAGCAATGAAAGCTATGCAGAAAGCCACGTAAGTAGATCACAAGATGATTTAGTTCATGCAACTACATTGTTTTATGTTAAACCTCTACTCTTCTTCTTAACAGAAATATTGACGATGTGGACAAGACAATGGATGAGATAAATGAACAAACAGAGAACATGAAGCAGATACAGGAAGCACTGTCCACACCAATTGGTGCGGCTGCCGACTTTGATGAGGTTTGTGGCTTGTGTCATTTTTTTTCTTTATTTTATATCCCTAATTTCCAAATTAATTATCTGAATTTATTTTTTTGTTACTGCAGGATGAATTGGAGGCTGAGCTCGAAGAATTAGAAGGTGCAGAGCTGGAAGAACAGCTTCTTCAACCTGCTACAACTGCCCCTGCTTCTTCAGCACCGGTGCCAGCTGGCAGAGTTCCAGCTCGCCCTGCTCCTCAGAGACGTACACAGGAGGAAGACGAACTTGCTGCTCTGCAAGCTGAAATGGCACTTTAAGTCCCCATTTTTCTTTGTTAAAACTGGTAACGTCTTAAATTCCTCGTACTGTAATATTTTATATAAGCTGGATCTGTTAGCAAATTATCCCATTAACTACCTAGCTGAAATACAAAAAACGCGAAAACTGGAATTTGTTTGTTCCAATTTTATTCTAATGTATATTTTTGGTCACATGTCACAATACTGTTTGAGGTAATGATGCCTCGGTTTTGTGCAGGTTATGCAGGAAAAAGATTGTCTGGAAATAAATTTATAGAGTTGGAGAAGACTCCAGTGGGCTTCCTTCCTCAGCATTTTGATGTCTTTCTGCAAACTCCTGTATATAATAATATATAAAAAAAATTGTAGTTTCTTTCTTCCTACATTGTAATCCACAGTCATGCCTATAATTTCATAGAAAATCTGAACCACAACTATGTATCTAAATTTCAGCATTTATGCATATAAATTGTAGTTGCAATTCTGAATTTGAAAATTCTAGCTTCATATCAAGAAGTGTAAAGCAACTCAAGTCTAAAGTAGTAGAAGTCAACCCACAGAAAAAATAATTAAATTTTGGAAAATGAATGTTTAAGTAGCAGAAATAGAACTACGCAGCTTCTAATCAATGAATGATGTAGGTGATAGCCAAAGCAACCAGCATTAACAAATACGCTATTCCTTGATCAATTGCCACACCTGCAATATGCAAAATAAAATTCAAAATCCCATTTGATGGGGAAAAAAATTGACCTTAAAAAGTAAAAATAATAATCACAATGCCGTTGAATCTGAAATTAAGTACCACAGTGTATGTAGCTCGGATAGTGTAAAAGAGTTGTAATTGAGTTTTTAAATTAAAATTTTCAGATAAATCTAATACTAAGTGGATTTGAAACTTAACAACATGAAAATAACTTGTTAAGCATTCGATTCAAAACACAAGAAGGGGAAAATGGAACTGACCGTCGCTTGAAGGAGCGGGCGCCGGCGCAGGGACTTGAGCATTAATGGAAGGAACAATGAGAGCTGAAAAAAGAGCTAAAAATGCCACCACACAGTACATTCTCAACATCTCCATTCTGATCTCTATTTGTCTGTAGATTTCCCAAAACCTCTAAAAAAAAACCTATTTCAAGGATTTGTGCTCTCGTGAATTTCAGAGCAATAAACAGTTATATAGGCCCATCAATGGATGTAGAGCAGAAAAAATTATCCCCTAATAAAGGTTTTTGATTTCCAGATTATAAAGGGCCCAGATCCATGTCAGGAGCCGTCCATGCTAGCCACGTGTACGGCCGGTAAGCGCTACATGTTCTGCCCTGCTGTGCACAGTGATTCGTTTGTCACTCTCCCATATGCACAAAATGATTGGTTGGTGGATATAAAATTATAAATTATTATTATTATTATTATTATTATTATATTCTCCGAATGAAGATCTCCTTTTAACTGTGACAGTTGAGGGACAGCCCATAACAAGCAAAAAAAGAAAATAGTAGACACCAACTTTGGGAAATATTAATTATAATATTTAGATTATGTTTAATTATTGAGGTATTATTATTAATTAATGTAGAGTGCATGTATATTAATACAAATTAATAAATAATATAATGGTAGATTGATGAATCCGACCTATTAATTGCACATTTCATACGTTTTTTTTTTTCTTATATTGATTTTGCCTAATTAATACTATAATCTTCTAAACGTGTACATGCATATGCAGCTAATGTCTTTTTTTTTTTTTAATAAAAATACCTCAACTAGGGATAATTGCATTAAACATTCAACTCAAAAAATATAAGATCATGTGCGAAAGTTGAGATATGCCCCAAACATAACGCTAGCCGAAGCTGCAATCTTCCCGAGTAAGTAATAAAGTGGGCAACGCAGTTTGCCACACGATTGATGAGAATGAAACAACAAACAAACAATCCTACCACTAATCTAATATATATATTCAATAAAACTCTTAAGGATTGACCTAACCTCAACATCGATCACCTTGTATCTTTTGTGTAAGTGATAAGTAGTTACCTTCAAAATCAGATAAATGCTGTATCAGCCTAGCAATGGTGGGCTGGAGCCGTCTTCATCATGTGTAGCTAATGTCTTGTTAGGACAAATATTTCTTTTTTCATGTGGGAGTATCTTGCATTTTCATATTTCAAAACCAATGATTAAGTTTCATAAGATTACGCATCACAAATTAGTTAATTTCCCATTATGAATAATTAATTTACATTGATTAATTAGAGATCCGAGTTAGAAATGTTAGGGAATCTGGATTGATTGAATTGAAGGCTGAACCATTATAAAAACGTTACTATATGCTACCTAGGACAACACAATATTACAATCGACCAAACAACATACCCAAAGATTAAAATTGTGTAGGAATGGCAAGAAAGTGGATCTACGCGTTGTGTGTCTTAGCCCTTGCTCTTTTAGGTTATAAACACGATTTTAATTCATCTTTCGATTTATTTTTAAACTATTCACTCACTTACTATAATTGTAGTACAACAATCCTTTACTAACGTCACAAAACGCATTATCCCATTATTAAGTGGAGCTTATTCCGGTTTTCCGGTTGGGAAGGATATGAAATCAATCATAAATTATTTTAAAATTTTACACAAAAAATAAGCTTATTTTTACTTTGTTTTCCAGCCCATTAAAATTCCATCACAAATCTATCACAAATTTTAAAAATTAGTTGATGAGCTAGGTGTATTGTTTTGTAGTGCTTTTGATATTAATTTATTTGATTGTTCTTATGTTTTTATTTTAATCAATTCGTAGTTATGGAGAAGGTTTCTCAAGTGGAGGCTCGGAGCTGCAATATAGTGATTATTCCAAATGGTTGTGAGAAAAATATTTGTCAATCAGAATGCAAGAACACTTACAAAGGGGTGGGAAGATGTCTTCGCGAAGCATTTGGAGGACAACAATGCATATGTTTTTACAATTGTCATTAATTTTGCCTGAATTATTAGATTATTTTAGAAAGAAAAAAATTATACATTTTATATACCACACATTTGAGAGTATGTCCTCAAGATTATTATATATGAATCTTGTTCTATTTATGAAAGGATTAACCGACTAATTAAGTGTTAATTATCTTAAAATATTTGTACGTACTGAGACCCTTGAGAGCTTGAAATAAGGGAAAAACTTACCAAAAAAAATGCGTAAGCACTCCATTGATCAGTTGCAATCCCTTACGAAGATAATGCAATGTAAATAGCGTAAATGGTAAATAATATCACATATCAACAACAATTAATTGTCTTAAACAACAAATTAATCCGACATGAGAATGTTTAATACTAGCTTGAACATGTAATTGTGAAAATACAATATCAAATAGAACAAAGGATATTCAAGAAAATACGAAATGAAATAAAAGGGATCTAACGGCCCAGATCATTTCCAGTTTTTGCTTTTTTATTTCACTGTACAAAAGCCTTTGAAATACTGACCAACAAGAAGATTTTTCTACTTTACCAGTTCCAGGACCCAATTCACCTCAGTATTCGGGTCGGATTCTGGGTAGACCCGATTCAGAGGATTCTCTTTGCTCAGTTTCTCGAACATCCTAAACCTCAAATCCGTCCCTGATTCTACCCTCTCCAACAGGCATTCGCCATCGCCCGACCCGTCGAAATATCCTAACCGTGTCCGGATAACTGAACGGGTCGGGGTAGTGGGTAGGCTTGTGTAACCCGGTGGGGTCATAATCTTGACCCTGGGAGAATTAGGCATAGACATCACTTTATTCAGCTGGAGCTGCCGCAGAGATGACATCATTGCGTCGACCGAGTTAGCTGCCATCGGAGAGATGGGTGGAGACACCGTTTCCGGCGACGACACGGAAGCGACTCGGAGGGGCGACCCGTCGTACGACTCAGCTCGAGGGCTCAAAACACGGAGCTGGTCGGGCGAATGAGCGAAGAAGCAGACGCGGCGCTTGCAACTCATGCCGTCCTTGCACGATTGCGTACGATAGCGCGCCGGGTGGAGCCAGTGCTCGAAGACGCCGTGTGCGAACTCGCAGGCGTCGCCACGAGGCAGCTGCCCGTACGGAAGTCGGGGCAGGCGGTGCCGGAGTAGTGGTACTTTCTGGGGTCGCGACGGCGGGCCTTCTCCGCCGGGTGGGCGAACGGGCAATCCGTCCACTCATGTGACTTCGCACGTGAGCACATCTTCACCTTGAACTCGAACATACGGAATTGATCGCATGACTGCGCGTCCACCGGAACTAGGATATCGTGAATATCCCCGCTGCCATTGATAATAGAGTCGGGAAACTGGGACTCTCCTACGGCGTCGTTTCCGTAATTGGATGACAAGTAAGGATCATGTAACGGTGCCGTCAAAGAGTGGGTTTTGGAAAAAGCGGAGTAGTGATCGTCGACGGAGGCTTTGGCAGTAGTACGCCCGTCTTTAGGACTTACAGAGAAGGAGTAGGAGTTGCGATTGTCTCCGGTGAAGGACCACGGAGGAAAACGGAGGGTTCCAGTACCTCCATAACTTCTTTCTCCAAGCATCATTTTTTAGGCTTTGTTTTTCCGTTTTTCTGGTTGGATAATGGATTACAACTGTACGTTCAGGTTCAGCTTGTATATATAAGCTGCTGATGTAGTGGGATTGAACCATGGTTATTATTGAATTAAACCATGGTTACGTGAACTTAATTATTTGTACGATGAAGTTTTTTTTTTTTTTTTAATTCGATCCTTATCATTACAATTTACAAGCAATCGAACCCCAAATCTCCACGTTGAGAGTAATATATGGTATTCATTTGGTAAAATCGAAATGGTTTCTATACAATGAAGTTAATAAATTAAAACATCCTAAAAGATAAAATTAATAAATTAAATTGAGCATCTGTACTTTGGCATGATTTTTTATAGAGTGACAAGTTTCAAATCCATAAAAGATATAATAATAATAATAAGGGATAATCACACTTTCGCCTCTCAGCTTTTCCAGATTTCGTACTTTAACATCCAATTTTTTTTTTCACAGTAAACTCTCAAACGTTTCCGAAACATCCCACTTTCACACCTAAAGCTAACGTCCGTCTATTTTTTTGTCAAAATTTCACAATAAACTCCCCAACGTTTCCGAAATGTCGAACTTTTACACCTAAAGCTAATGTCCGTTTATTTTTCTGTCAAACTTAAATTATGTGCTCAAAGCGTGCATCCTTCAGGGTTATTATTAGTATTTTAGACCCAAATTATCATCATTTTAATTAATTAGGTTTCAATTAAAGTGAGGCAAAAAATACTATTTACTTGTCTGTCGATTGCTTCAACAATAACACGGTATCCACCGATATGAGTGCCTCCAATGGCGGCGCCCTGACCCAGGACAACGTCAGTGATTTTTAAGTGGTCAATTACGCCTGGGCGCTCGTTGAAGTTGGCGGCAAATTACATGACAGACACGGGATTGCCCTTTGAAATCTGACCAAACGTGCGATTCTCAAGTGACTAAAGTGTGGCGGCGTCTTGTGGGGCTATGGATTTCGAGGCTAGTTCACCGGAGACATTGAAGACGTTGCCATATTTGATCCCTTCGGCCTTTTGAGGTTGTTCTCGATTCATATTCAATGTTAAGAAGAAAGAAAGAGAAGTACCAGTAATAATTAGGTCTAAAATACCAATAATAACCCTGAAGGAGGCACGCTTTGAGCACATGATTTAATTTTGACAGAAAAATAGACGGACGTTAGCTTTAGGTGTGAAAGTGGGACGTTTTGGAAACGTTTGAGAGTTTACTGAGAAAAAAGAAAGGTTGGGTGTTAAAATGCGAAATCTGGAAAAGCTGAGGGGCCAAAGTGTGATTATTCCTAATAATAATATTTTTTTCTTTCGTCTCTTATATCTTTCACTAATTTGGGGAAAAGAACGCTTTCGACGTGTGTTTTCTTTTTACAAAAGTAATGTTAAAAAACGGGTTTTACATTGAACAACCTAGTTTAAGACTCCATGATTCAAAAACCTTAGTTCACGTCTAATTACAATTTACAAATGTCAGATCATAACTCTACTTTTGACTTGCCTCTCTTCCTCTCTTAATCAACATTTCTTCTGAAAATTGATAGAAAATTAAATGGAGTACAGCAAAACGGCAAATAAATTAGATATATATAAGATGGAATTGATCCTAAGATATAAGTTATAATATACAAACACTTCCAAAAATCCTATTATACTGTGTCGAATACTTTTTTAGTGTAAAATATCAAAAAAAATTCATACTACCGTGTTTGTATCCATATTTAATAGGATATAACTATATATATATACGTATGTGTCAATCTAGCCATGCTACACAATTCATTAAGATATAGATCAATAATTGGGTACCACGATGAGGAATAACCATTTTTGTAAAAGTTAAAACAATATAAGAGGGTACACGTAGAGATTATTTGGGTTAATTAATAGTTACATTTATTAAAATCATGTGCTGCATGCCGTGAATATAGGAGGTAGAATTTAATAAACATTTTCACCTAATTAGGAATAGGTGATTGAGCGGAAGAAATTCAATCGTACTTAATTAAGTTATCCCACTATTTAAATGAGAAGATTACTTGACGGTAAATATTCTGATCTTAAATAAAAAAATAGAATCACACTCACATAGTTTTTCCGCTTGGGATTGTTGAATAATTATCATGTAAAATTAATTATAAATATTGATAATTTATGCATAAGACTAAATTATTATCGTGATAATTACTTATTAACACCACCCAATTTTGACCAAAAAAAATTAACACCACCCAATTAATGTAATTATTAGTGATAATTTGACGTTATTAATTAGTTAAGAGAAAAGGAAAAAAGAAAAAGGGAAAAGTTTGAAGTGTTATAAAAGAGAGAATCAGGATTAGGTGATCGAAAGAATGTCATAAAAGCGACGTCGTATTTTTGACCTCCACGTATCCTTTTCGCCACATGACTTGAAGCAGACCCCCTACATTTGGCAAAATCTGCTTTCCACATTCATTTTTTTAAGATTGAATGTCGGATTTATGTTAGCCAATTAAGTCATTCAATGTATCTATTCTACTAAATTCGGAAACTTATCTGTTTGACTGTTTCTAAATTATATAATATTGTATTGTATTCGATACTCGGATTACTTAGCTATAAAGCTTTCCCTAAAAATGACAGTTGTGTTTCTGGAGAAATTTAAATACGAGAACTGATTAATCTACATAACGCCGAATCGCTAACCTACGTAACTGGGTGATTTGTTAAAAGTGTTTGGCGAAATATAAACATTTACAATCAATCTATTCATATTGTTTTAATAATTAATGACAGCAACGACGTCGTCCAGTCTCTGGGCCAATATCTATAAGTGGAAAGATGGGCCGCCACCAATCACAGAAGAAATACGGGCCCAGATACTTACAGGCCTGATGATTTCTCCATGTTTTGGGCCCAGAAATTTCATTTGCTTCTTTTTTATTTGTAACTCTTTTATAGATTATGAGATGGGAATTCTATTTCATTCATGGCCTAACTGGTGCTCACATTGATACGTGATGAAGTGATTTTTTTTTGTTTAGGTGTTCATCTAATTGGATAAGATTTCACCAAAAAAAAAAATCTAATTGGATAAGAGATTTTGATTGGCTATACGGAAAGTAAAAATTAATAAATATTTTTTAAATAATAGTTTAAATTTAAATTCAAAAAATATACTTTGAGTTTGCTAATATTTTTTAAGTAATAGTATAGACTATAAACATATATGGAGAAGAATACAGTCAACTTGCCCAACTCGCACGATTTTTTATTCACCAGCAAAGCTCTTAATACGTCAAAACAGAAATGTCCAAGACATATGATTGACCATATCTTAATAGTTTTTCTTTTTATACATTTTTTTTTTGATACAACAAATTTTAAAAGTATATTGTTTTCCTCGTGACTATGTAAAAGACCTGTCACTCTTATTGTAATGTTAACATAACTATGTCTCGTATTCGGTTTTTTGGAAAACTCAATTATCATTAGTAGAAAAAAAAATTATATTTTACAATCGATCCGGCTCGATTATATACGTGCTTTAAAACCAAAAAGTAATTTTGTAAGACATGTTATGAAGTCAGACAATTTAGACAAACTTCTGATTATTTATTTTCAATGTTACGGATGTTTTACTTTTACAATCCACTCTAGCACGCCCATATATAATATATTCTGTCGTACTCAGGGTCGCGGAATATACAGGATAAATTAGAGCGTGAAATTTACATAAATAAATATCTGCGAGTTGAGAAATAGAATTGTTAAGACATGCCGAGAAGAAAATCCTAACATTAAAAAAGCAAAATTAATCTAATTACGTTAATATCTCACCGTAGAAGCGTATTAATATCTCACCGGCAACGATAAAGTGTCGGTAACTAACTCGTACCTCCTATTTAGATATTTGGATTAGATTTTACTTAAAAACACCGGTGCTCCTTAAATTCAATTAATTATCCACTAATTGGGTAATTAGTGAGTGTTGACGTGGCGCAATGCTGGACGTCAGTTGGGCTGACTTTAAGGAGCTAGCTAACCACAGCTCAGCCGTTGATTGATAGGGATTTTAAAAGTCAATGGTGTGTAGATTATGACTGGGTTCCGCGTCAGTCAGACTCCGATTTCTGCTCCAGGCTTAGATAAAGATAATAATCCCTATATACACGTTTAGCTGACTCATCATTGATATTTTTCCTACTTTCACTACTCTCAAAACAAGCGCGTGTTTGCAAATTCTCCTAAAATTCTTTTTTTCTCTTTCCCACATTTTTTCTGTTTGTAAATTTATTTATTTATTTTTTTAATTCAATCATTGTTATTATATGGAGTTGAACCCTAAACCTCAATATCTTAAGTAATATTTAGTGATAATTGGATCAAATTCCAATGATTTAAATTTATTTTATACCTTATGCAATAAATTAGAAAAATAAATAAAAAATAAATTGATATGTGTAAATTATATGGATGCACAATCTTAAAAACGTTTGTCATGAATGTTGATATGTGTTGATTATATGCATTAAATTTGCAGGTTTAGTTGAAAAACGTTTGTCATGAATGTTGATACGTGTGATTTATATGCATTAAATTCGTTTGAAAAAAAAAGAAATTAAGTTTTATAATTATTAAGAAAAGAAAATAAAAATTTTATTTTCCATTTTAATTTCAGCGTCGTGAAGTCACGCGCTCAAAGAGAGTATACAACATGAGATCACGTCTTGTGGTCCGAGCGGGAATTTGGATGGATGAAGCAAGAAACAGCTAAGGAAAGTTACATAATTTCAGTTAAGGACTCCAGATAGATTTTCAGTTGAGGACTCGAAACCTCCCAATTTTCAGTTAAGGACTTTTTTATCCCACTATAAATACTCTCATTTTTTCCCAAATCTTTAAACCATCAAAAAGAGGCCTATTTCATTCATATTTCATACCATTTTAAGAGAGAACAAAAAAAAAGGGTCTTTTTCTTCGTGTCCCATCTCGTTTTTTATTACCTAAAAGCCCCTTTTAGCTTCTTTTTGAGAAAATGACTATCAAAATTGAGCAGCCCGATTTCGGTAATTTTTTATTTATCATACTGCTTTTGTGTATTTTATATAAAATTAGAATATATATATATTGAATTTCTAGATGTTTTTTTTTGCAGATTGCCAAGGGGAATCCAAGAATATCCCATGTGAGACAAATGAACTTGTATTGGATGGAGGATTTCCCATGCCTAAAATGGAATCAAATGGGGAATTTGAAGCCCCAGAAATCAATGCATTTGGCCAATCATTTAGGTACCGTTATTGAATTTTGTTTTATTAATACTGGTTTGATCGAGCCAGATTCGAAAGGTTTGCTGATATCAGGAGTTTGACAGGGACTATGATGCTGAAAGTGAGAGACAAAAATCGGTTGAGGAATTCTACAGATTGAACCACATTAACCAGACATATGATTTTGTAAGCTGATTGTATTAATTAATAAATCCTGAATAAATTCTAAATAAAATGCAAATTTTTGACCATTTGGAATGGGAAATACAAATATATATATATATATATATATATATATATATATATATATATATATGTGCATGCAGGTGAAGAAAATGAGAGAGAAATATGGGAAACTTGATAGAATAGAGATGAGCATTTGGGAATGCTGTGAACTTCTGAATGATGTTGTGGATGACAGTGATCCTGATCTTGATGAACCACAGATTGAGCATTTGCTTCAAACTGCTGAAGCAATCAGAAAAGATTACCCAAATGAAGATTGGCTGCATTTGACTGCCCTCATTCATGGTATTTATATATATATATATACACCCTGCTTGCAAATTCTAAAAAAAGAGCACTTTTAATCAGAAAAGTGCTTTTTTTCCCAAGTAATTTGGGTTTCTAAACACTCCCAATTTGTGTTAAATTTAATTTGAAATAAGTTAGAAGCATAAAGCACCTACGGCCATGCATACGTCTTCAGCTTTTGGGTTATTTTTGTAAATAAATAAATGAATGTTTTTTTAAAATAGTAAAAGTGCTTCTTCACTTTTTTTTTCCAGACAATCAACTATCTTTTTAATCTTCAAAGCAGTATAGTTTGCAAACACCCCTATATATATTAGGCTAAGCGAATATTTTTAATCTTTCTACGGTAATAATTGTTAAATTCATATGGGCCTGCAGATCTTGGAAAAGTGCTTCTTCTTCCTAGCTTTGGGGAGTTACCTCAATGGGCAGTTGTTGGTGACACACACCCTCTTGGATGTGCCTTTGATGAATCAATTGTGCACCACAAGGTAAATAATAAATCCTATAAAAATGTATAATTAATATGAATATATAATATATATATATTTTCCATAAGTTTAATAATTAGAAAAATGATTATATTAATAATTAATGTAATTAAATGCAAATTTAATTGTGTTCTGCAGTATTTCAAGGACAATGCTGATACTCACAACCCTAAATACAACACCAAGAATGGAATTTACCAAGATGGATGTGGGCTAGAGAATGTTCTAATGTCATGGGGCCATGATGACTACATGTACTTGGTAAATTACAAATTCTATTTTTTTTAACATAAAATTTTAATTATTTTTCCTAAGTTGCTTAATTTTGGTTATTTAAATCAATTCATCACTGAAATGCATTTTTATTTTTTTGAATAATTTTAGGTGGCTAAGGAAAACGGGACAACTCTACCTTCATCTGCATTGTTCATCGTCCGCTACCACTCATTTTACCGTAAGAATTTTTGTGTTTTATTTACTTAATTATATGTTTTTTACTATGAATAATTAATTAATATTCATTATTAATCTAATATTATATGTTTTATTATTAATGCAGCTCTTCACAGGGCTGGAGCTTATACTCACTTGATGAATGAAGAGGATAAAGAGAACTTGAAGTGGCTACACATATTCAAGTAACTTAAATAAATATTTTTAAAAAATATTTAATTTCTTTATAATATGATTATCTATATATCTAATATTAATTTTGTATGTTTTATGTAATTTTGCAGCAAATATGACTTGTACAGCAAGAGCAAAGTCAGAGTTGATGTTGAGAAAGTGAAACCATACTACCTCTCCCTCATTGAGAAGGTAATTTAATTTAATATTTTGTTAGAAATTATTATTATTTTATTTTTTGATTTTTTTGATTTTGTTAGAAATTATTATTTAATTTAATATTCTGATTTGCTGACAAAAATAAAATATTTTTACGCAGTATTTTCCGGCAAAGCTGAAATGGTAAATATATTTGCAAGTAACAAGGAAGAGTGGGGTTAGCCAAAACAATTCATTAATTTCATCACTATTGAGCAACCGAGGATTTGTGTATATCGATTGAAAAATGATCTGAGATTTGTATTTTCTTTTTTCCTGGTCTAATCCATACTTCACATGTATAATTCTTCAATCATTATTAATAAACTCCTTTCAGCAGTTTAATTTCCATCTCTCATTTTGATTTTGGTTTCTTCATTCTCAATTGAAAGTAAAATAAAGCGTTTGCAAGCTAGAAACTTGAAGCGTCTAAGGACATGTTTTTTATTTTAACTTCCGGCGTTTAAATTATTTTTATAGAAAAATAAATGAAAGTTCTTTTAGTGGTCTTGTTTCTAACAATATTCTCTCTTTTATTGTATACAACTTCTCGGTATGATGTTGATGTTAATTTTGCTCATGTGATAAGAGAAAAAAACAAAACAGCTGGCAAACTTACTCAATTGGAACACGAATTGCTTGAGAATGCAAATATCAATATATCATCATCTGAAATCATCCTCCGGAAGAATTTACTTATTTAGAGAAGTAATTTATCACAATATCAATCAGTTAATGAGTCACATCATGTTAAATTCAACATCATAACAAAAATAAAGAATTCGTGTAAAATATATGTGTAATTCTCAGGAAGCACTATAATAGTATAATCTAACCTCTTTTTAATCCAATCATCATGATATTAGTATATCATAATTTATAGTTCAAAATGACAACGAAAAATTCTCTGACATTTTATTTTATTAAACAATCCAGAAACTATGCCATCTAAAGAAAAAAAGTGCAAAAAATCAGTTTATGTTAAAGAGTTTCTTTTTTCAATTAAAGTAAGACATCAGATATTTTTGTTCATAAATTTTAAAAAATTAAATTAGAATTAGGACACAACTCAAGTGTTTTTTTTCCTTGTAACCTAACTAAACAAAGTTAGGTTGGGTTTTATCTATACCTCCACCTCATATTATTAACTAAAAATTAAATGGGAAAATATTGTGGATGTAATTAAATAAAGAGATAATTATACTCAGGTCCTAAAATGAGTTTGCTAAATTATAATTTATGACTCTCTTAGTTAAAAATTATAATTATGCCTCATTTAAAATTAGATAATTACAAAAATACTCATAAATTAGAGTTAGGAAACATTAGAGTTTCGTCTATAATTAATATAATATTTCATTTCAATTTTAATTTTAAAAAATTATATATAACTATCAAATATATTTATGATATTACAAATAATACCGAAATAAATTTTGAGGCAACCCATCATATAAAAAAAGAAAGAGTCTTTTTGGTATCCCACTGTTCATTTTTGATAACGTTATCTATCATAACCCTAATAAATAGATGTTTTTGTATTATGAAATTTAATGTAGGATATAACTGTAATTATTTGACTAATAAGTTGATGAGGTGTAGTTTGACAAAACTAATAAGTGTAATTAATTATAAGTAAATAAAAATGAAAAATAAATCGAAATGTAGAAGTGGGGCCCAAAGTTCAACTCCATAGTGCTGTTATTTTCTTTGATTTTGCTGATTCTTGGATGAAAATGAAAACCGGAGCTACTGACCGAACTCTTCGCATTCTCTCCCCGCCTATACGTACATGCAAGATCACACGCGTATATTACAATATATACATCTATACATACATCATACCGGGTCTAGAATTCTACATTTTCGCCAGAAAACTTTGGATTACCTTTTCAATTCTCTGATGAGCTTTCATGGCTATCACGCTTACCTTTTTTCTGTGTTCTTCTCTTTACCTTTACCTCGTCGGCTCAATTTCGCTATCATCTGCGTCCCCCGAAGATTTTTCGATCATAGAACATGATCACGCGGCCAAACTTTCCCGGGGTGATTACTCGCCGCCGTCTCCCCCACCGCCTCATCCGCCGCCGCACTCTTCGCCCCTCTCATGCAAAGATTTGAAGGGCGTCGGCTCGGTCAATACCACCTGTGAGCTCAACGACAGCTTGAATTTCACGGATAACGTTTATATCGAGGGCACGGGCAATTTATTTATACTCCGGGGTGTGGCTTTAAACTGCCCCAAACCGGGTTGCTCTCTCGAGATTAATATATCCGGTGAATTCAGATTGAACTCTTTCGCAGAAATTACTTTCGGTTCGGTGTATATAGAAGCCAGCAATGCAAGTTTATTTGCGGATTCATTGATTAATACAACTGCGAGAGCTGGTGAGCCACCACATCCATCCTCGGGGACGCCTAAGGAAGTACGTGGTGATGGGGCAGGGCATGGTGGAAGGGGCGCCACCTGCGTGATCGATAATAATAAGCGTTCGGATTGGGGTGGTGATACGTATTCTTGGGAGTCTTTAAATGCTCCATGGAGTTTTGGCAGTAAAGGAGGGACGACTAACAGTGAGATGGATTATGGTGGGAAAGGGGGCGGGAGGATTTGGTTGCAGGTGAAGAATAATACGGAGTTTGGTGGAGTGCTTTTGGCAGATGGAGGAGACTTCGGGATCAAAGGTGGAGGAGGTTCTGGGGGCAGCATTTACATCAACTCACCCATAATGTATTGCATTTGACTGCTTTATTTCGTTCAAATCATGCCTAACCTTTTTAGCTTGTATTCAGTTTATTAATCAGCTTGTGGGATTGTATTGACATTTCTTTTCTTTTCCATCTCCCTAAGGGTCATAACCATATTACTGACTGAATTCTTGTCTGAAGAGCAGGACAGGAAGTGGCAACGGAAGTGCTCTTGGAGGTGATGGATTTGCTGGGGGAGGTGGTGGAAGAGTCTCTGTTCAGGTTTTTAGCAGGCGTGATAGTGCCGTATTCATGGTGCATGGTAAGATATGTTAGAAAAATGTTTTTTACTAGTTGTTACTACTCCTAACCTGAAAATTAGTATTGAAGGGAAGACTATATACTTTATTTGTAACTGTCGTGCTTAAAGTGAAACTATGAATGAGAATTAGAGAAGGCTGTCAAGGTACTAGTGTAGCAACATGTCTGGTTCCGGAGGCTTTCCTCGGTGGCTATCCTGATACTTAAGTGAAGGTTCTTCTGCTCGTCATGCAGAATATGCTTGAAAAACTTCAGGGAAGGAGGTTATGGGTTAATGCTTTCCAATTATCATAGGTCTCTGACAACTGCTTTAACTTCCCTTTAAGGATCCTCAGTTATGTTTTTCTATAATTGGTCTAATCTGTAGAAATACATAAAAACTGAACCGCAGATTTTTGGTGGCTGTGGTATGTCATAATTCAAACATATTATTTTACTCTTTAGAAAAGGAGTTATCCTTATATGGAATACACTTTGACATGTTGCTGATCCAGTAATCAGAAAAGAAGAAAATTCTTGATATGCTTTGGTTCTGTCATGGTTAATGGGAGTTTCAGTGACCCTGGGGTAGCCAGCTTTGACTTTTCTTTCAAGCTATTTGTCTTTTACTTTTGTAGTAAAATGACCCTGCCCATCTCCTTTAAAAATATTTGCATATATTCCATGATTTATAAAGAATGCCAAGAATTAATCATTTGAGTATCTCTGTTGCTGTACTTGCACAGGTGATAATATGTGACTATGCATGGCACGACATCTGAGGTGCTTTAAGATCATTTGGAACTATATTATAAATATATGATCATATTTGGTTATAGATTTTTCGGGCATCTTATCAATTTTGGTGTGTCACATAAACCTTCATGGAACTTAAAATCAATTTTTATATGTAATTATCCTTCTTCGAGAATTGTTCCTCAGAAGTACGCAACTTCCCTTTACGCTTTTAGCATGCCAAACTTGAAGATTGAAATATAAATTCTTGAGGATTTACCTTTCTTCTGGTGTCAAAATTGACAGGAGGAAGAAGCTTTGGTTGTCCCATGAATGCAGGTGCTGCTGGAACATTCTTTGATGCTGTTCCTCGAAGACTTATTATCAACAATAACAATATGTCAACACATACTGATACACTTCTTTTACAATTCCCAAACCAGCCACAGTGGACGAATGTTTACATTCAAGATCGTGCTCGAGCTAGTGTTCCTTTATTATGGAGTCGTGCTCAGGTGATTAAGTAAAAAATAACAGTCCCAGCATATCTCCTCTTAGATGTATTTTCAATATCTTTCTTGGTTTGCGTGTTTTATTGTTTCCACTTGATATTTTATGGCTGTAACTTTTGTTCCAAAGAGCAAAACTGTAGGACGAGATAAGTGAGTTTCTCGTACTTCCAAAAGCCAAAGAGGAAATGGTTTTAAAAATATGTTTACCTGAATTCAAAGAGCATGAAGGTTATGAATTAATCAGAAGTACAGGAAAGAGATAAAGGCTTTGTGAATGTGATATGATGCAACAGGGTCTAATTCATGCTTACCAGTATGTGCTTCCAGTTTTAGGGTTGAAATGTAAACATAAATAGCCTCTCTGAATCAATGAAATACATAGAAGAAAAAGGATAAGAAAAGAAACTTTCCCTTGGCAATTATTCGAAAGCTCTTATTTTAAACATTTCAACTGCATTTGGACAAATATTTTGAAACTTATGGCAGCTATTTGATGGTTTGTCGTATTACTTTGAACTTTTACCTCATCTCGTTGAATGCTTCTGCATATGTGGTTTTGCGATTTGCAATTATACCGATATTAAAGTTTTCTTTGTTGTTGATGTTCTATAAAAGCTTTTACCTTACATATATTCATTTTTAACTGTCCTATATAACTTATTGAATACTGAATAGGTTAGAGGACAACTTAGTTTATCATGTGGAGCAGTTCTGAGCTTTGGGCTCTTTAATTATGCTACATCGGAGTTTGAACTGATAGCTGAAGAACTTCTAATGAGTGACTCAATAATAAAGGCAAGTTCTCTACTCTACTGCCATTTCTTATGCTCTATTCAAATTCTCCTTGCAGTTTGATTTTAGTTATTGTTTAGCAGGAAGGTAATATAGCTTGCTCCCAGCTTCCACTTCTCATAACATGCTTTAGAGCACTTGTAGAATTTTGTACTATTTGGTAACTAACTTTAAATATCTAATAGAATGAAACTTCTGAATGAGTTTTTGCAAATACCTTAAGGCAGGGAAGGGGAAGTTCCAGTTATTGTCTTCCTGAAACTTCTCTCATCAATCATTCACATAACAAAAGATGAAATTTTTTCTTAGGTTTCTAGTGTTGCCTCCGACAGATGCATTGAACATTATTATACTTGTTTAATCTCATTTCTTTTTCAGTTTAGTGGCATGATATATCAAATGGAATTCCTTTTAGGTTTATGGGGCATTGCGAATGTCTGTCAAAATCCACCTGATGTTGAATTCCAAAATGCTTATACATGGGGACCAGGATCCAATTGTCGCAACTTCTTTGCTTGAAGCCAGCAATTTAGTAGTACTTAAGGTAATTTAAATTGGCCACAAGATTGATCTTTTTCGCTATGGCTTTTCGTTTAAAAACTAATTTTTTCCAGGGGTCATCCATGATACATTCAACTGCAAATTTGGGGCTTCATGGACAAGGGTCATTGAACTTGACAGGCCCAGGAGTTGTTATTGAAGCTCAGCATTTGGTTTTGTCCTTATTTTATGCTATCAGTGTAAATCTCATCACAACTCTTTAACGCTTACTTTCTTCCGGAATTACCAAATAGTTCTGCTTCCTCTGATTTTCTGCTGATAGGATTTTTGAAAGCCCCTGTCAGCCAAACTTCATAATAAAAATTTGAGATATATGTCAATTTCATTAAATAATTTCCATGATATTTCTACCTTTCTTATGTAGGATTTCTGAGGCTGGCTGCAGAATTCACATGCTGCTTTACCAAAATGCAATTCACGTCGAAAATAAAATTTCTCATGATTATATGTATCTGTTTACTGAAAACCAATCTCATCTTATTCATCGAGCGTATTGCTTGGTTTTCTAACTTGACCATGTAGTATGATTTAAACTTTTTTTAAGTTTCGATAATTATGATTTCTTTTGGGATAACTTTTTGGCAATTCTACATTAAAATAACTTATGGTACAACCATGATTTGCTCACATTTTGACTGGTTTTCATGTGAAGGTTGGTTCTGGATCTGTTCTACGAGGTCCACTGGAAAATGCAAGTGCAAGTCAGATGTAAGAGCTCAAAATACAGCAAAGATCAACTTGTTTCCATATAAAACTTATTTAAACTGTTTTGACTTTTTTTTTCTCTTAATCTTAGTGTGCCAAAGCTGTACTGCAAAAGGAAGTACTGCCCTGTTGAACTGCTTCATCCACCCGAGGATTGCAATGTGAATGCTTCATTATCCTTCACTCTCCAGGTGTTCCAACACTCAGATTCAACATTCTGAGGAGTTTCTTTGGTTAGAAGTTCTTAATAACGGTCATAGTAGTGTGTGTTTCCTACTCCCTTTTTGCACGTTCTCCTATATTGGAGGGTTAAGCTAGTTTTGTCATGCAGATATGTCGGGTTGAGGATGTTACTGTAGATGGATTCATAGAAGGTTCTGTTGTTCATTTCCATTCAGTCAGGACTGTGGTTGTGACAACTAACGGTTCGATAAGTGCATCTGGACTGGGTACGTTATTTTCCCTACTAGAAAATGCTTCATTTCGTCACTTGACAAAACATGAGGGTTCTAACAATTTAAAATGACTCTGGTGACTTTCAGTAAATTGTAAACTCTTTTCAGAATTGTTTGAAACCAGTTTTGTAAACTATAAACTCTTAACAATTTAAAATGACTGTGGTGACTTTCAGTAAATTGTAAACTCTTTTCCTCCCAAATTTATTCCGAAATTTCGTCACCATCTTGCTTCTTTCAAATAAAATGAAGTCACTGTAATGTGGGTGTTTGCAAACACTACTACTTTTGGAGAAGTTAAAGTAGAATCAGATGCCGTAATACACTGGAGTAGCAAAAGTTGGGAGTGTTCGGAAAAAAGAAAAAGTGAAAAGTACAAAGAAAGTAGTTGAATGTTGGGAAAAAAAGCCAAGCACTTTTACTGCTCTTGAGAAGCTTCCATTTATTTGCGAAAACAACCTTGAAGCTCGAAGTTGAAGCCAAAAGCATGTATTTATGCTTAAATTAAGCAGAAGTTGGTTTTCCAAACACTCCCAAAGTGCTGAGAAAAAGCCAAAATCCCAAAAGTACTTTGTCTAGAGTTTTGTAAACGCTACCAATACATCCCAGATCCAAATATTAACTTGAAAAGATACAGGCTGCACAGATGGATTGGGTCATGGGGAACTTCTGCCTAATGGTATTAGTAGTGGTGCTGGACATGGTGGTAAAGGTGGCGATGCATATTACGATGGAAGTTATATCAGCGGTGGAATGGAATATGGAAATTCTGAGTTGCCTTGTGAACTTGGTAGTGGAAGTGGAAATCATAGTCTGCCTGGTGCAACTACTGGTGGTGGAGTTATTGGTGATATCTCAAACTAATATTTTTTGCATGTCCAAATTGGCTTTCATGGTCTGTTTTCAATTCTCACTATGAATTAACAAGTTTATCAATGTTATTTGATATAAGTATGGCTTCATTTCTTCACTCCTATTGCATTATGAATGTGTGATTTCCTGTTACAGACAGTGACATTCGAAAGTTTGGTCAAATTTCTTTACACATTATACACCTGTCTTCTTATTTTACTTTTTCCTGATATGATTTTGTACATTAGGTTCACTTCCAAGATTTGTGCTAGACATTCATTTTTTTTAATATAATCTTACCCTCAGGACAGATAACAGTTCACTGTGGAATGTTCAGTCAAAACTCATTGTTCTTGATAAGTATCAGTCTCGTCATTTTTGTGTTTCTAACTCATGATTTTGTACTTGAGGTTCACTTTCAAGAACTCATCTTTCTGTTAGTCTTATGCGTCCAACGGTTGACATAGAAACACCCAATTAACAACATAGAATATAGCCGATTGTTTACTTGGAACCTTGATAACAAGCAATATCATGGCTGTTGTTAAAAGTTCAGCTTTACTTTTGAATTGTCTGAAGATTCGGAAATTTATGTGTTTATTGATACATGAATGGGTTACACATAGAGACTTGACAGTCACCAGTTGTTTCCGGATTCATTCATTGAGCCTCTTTAAAGATTTCAATCAACAACCTCTGCTCACTGACTTCTGCATTTGAATTGTTTCCTCAAACAGTGATGGGATCATTAGAGCACTCATTGTCAAAATTGATTGTTTTTGGTGAAATTAAAGCTGATGGAGAAAGTTATGGGAATTATGTTGGACAGAAGGATAGTGAGTTTCTTTCGGATGTAGGTTCAGGAGGTGGATCAGGAGGATCTATTCTTCTATTTGTCCATAAACTTAATGTTAGTGGTATTCTCTCAACCTCTGGAGGGCATGGAAGCCCTAATGGTGGTGGTGGAGCAGGTGGAAGAATTCACTTTCACTGGTCAAAAATTCCTGTTGGAGATAAATACAATCCAATGTCTTATGTCAATGGAACTATTGCTTTCAGGTTTGGTTCATTATCTACCTCTTAGCATTTGGTGATTTAAATATATATTGGGAGATTTACATCTACAACCTTGAGATTTAGTCAGTGTTTGTACTCTACTGCTCCTGGAGAAGCTAAAGTAGGAGTTAAAGTTGGAATAGCAAGAGTGGGGAATGCTAGGGAAAAGTAAAGGAAAGTAGTTGATTGTTTGGAAGAAAAAGCTGAGAAGCACTTTTACCACTCTCAAGAAACTTCTATTATTTTACGAAAATAACCTAGAAGTTGAAGCCAAAAGCTTGTCCTTGGGTGCTTCAAGCTTCTAGCTTATTTTTGCTTAAAATAAGCTTAAGCTGGTTTTGCAAACACTCACCAAGTACTGAAAAAAGCACTAAGCATAAAAGTGTTTTTTAGAGTTTGCAAACACTATCTTTGTGTAATTACAAAATAGTCCCTCTTGGTTTAGGAATTACAAAAACACACTCGAGTTTTCATTATTCATGTAAAACCTTTGTTAATTTATGCTATATTCACACAATTGGCAGCGTCTTGTGTCCCGCATTCTGTTGGTCTAAGATTTAATGCTGTTTAAAGCGTATTCAAAACCGGTCAAAGCCTCTCTTTGCCAAGATTTCCCAAATTTTACATGAATAATGAAACTCAGGGGTTTTTATGTAATATTTGTAACAGGATGACTAATTTATAATTACACCAAATCTCAGGGGTAGTAGATGGAAAACTTCCAATTTATATTTTTTTATATAAATTTGAGGCTTTGATTAGTATTGTAAAGGGTAATTTTAAGAAGTTTTCTCTTGCTTTGTGGTCAACATTATGGTATAAAACTACTGAAATACTACAATAATGTTGTATCACTCCAGTCATGAGAATTTTATGTCTGCATTTTAGTGGCCTTGGCAGAGATATTCACAAATATTCTTCTAATAGCTTATGCTTTAGAATAAGGGTCTCTAATTATGCATGGACACAAGTATGGTGATATGAACACAACACAATGAAGACATATTTTTGTACACGGCATGGTTTCAATTTGACTATCCAATATATATAGATTTTTCATATTAGAAGTCGTGTAAATATATACGCACATATTCACTTGTGTGTATATAATTGGTAATAGATTAGGAGTGTAGAGTCTACCCAAAAAAAAGATAAGGCTTGTCGAAAGAAACAAAAGTTCGTCGCAGTAATGGTGTCTGTGGTGAGGGGTTAGTTTTAACTTTCTGTAACATTTTAAGAGAGAAAACAAGAGTTTAGATAAGGTAACACTATCTTATATTATTTATTAAGTTTCTTAATCACTCATATACCTTCTGAAATATATGAAAAAGAGATTGCCTGTATCCGATGTGTAGGATCAGAATTCAGAAGTGTCAGAATTTCTTTTATGCTTGTCTAATTTAGGGCACACCAAGTAGTGTGCTTGAGGCATGTCGTCTGTGCCATTATAAGCTTTCAATTGTCATCATGATATTCATCTTATGTTGATCTTTTTAATATGCTTTACATGCTGATATTCCAGTTAATATAATTTTCTCTGGACAGAATCTATTAGTTAAGTTAATTAGGAAATTTGCTTTCTTGAAGAGGTGTTTGGTTTTATGGATCTTTATCATGGTTCCGAATGAATTCCCATGTTCAATACATATTTTCACTCTCTTTAACTCTCAAGTCTCACCTTTGATTCTGATGATGGAACTGCAGAGGAGGGATTGGTAGAGGTCTTGGGCGAGAAGGTGAAAACGGGACTCTGAGCGGAAAAGCCTGCCCGGAAGGGCTCTATGGGTTATTTTGTGAGGTAATTTTCTGTACAAGGTTATATGTTATTCCATAATGTCTCTCTCTGTGGGTTTATGCATTCATGATACTTATAACCTCATTTGTCATCTATGGTTTACAGACCAACTTTGATTGTTTTGTTAGTAGTCCTATTCCCGCAACACATGTCCTTTCAGAATTTCAAAGGCACATTGCTTGTTTTCAATCCCCTGCTGGTAAACTAGATCTTACGCACACTACACCAAAGAAAATGGATAATTACACTTACACCTCCTCGACTTAGGGGATAATACAACAAGAACCTCTCGATTATTGAAATTTACAGCTACCTCCCCTGGAATATCGCTCTGTCTAACACTTAAATCCGACCGTTAGGATTTGCTTTCATCAACAGAACAATTCCAATTTGCCCTTGATATCCTGTTAGGGTTTCTGACTTTTTTTTTTCTGAGACGAAAATAGCTTATAATTTATAAAGTTATTTTTGGGGCGCTTTGTAAGAATTTTTCAATTTTCATTGTCTTGAAAAAGAAATTATTAAAAATTTAATAATAATTAAAAAAAAAAAAAGAAAACGAAAACAATCATCTTCATGAAAATGGCAACGAACAGGCACTTTCAGTCTTGCAGATGCATTTCGTTCGTAGCGAATCACAGCGAAATGTTGTTATTTGTATTACCTCTTTGGTAGTCGAAGTATTATTACATAATGAAAGTTTACTGCTGTGCAAAAGAAAAAAAATACCCCCAACACCCTCGTCCCTACCAGATATGCCCCAGTTCCCACCCACCATCCCACCACCACGCGCGCCCCCGCTCTCCTTAGGATTTGCCTTTAGCCGCCTGAACTTCTTTTCTTTAGCAGCCTCTTTTATCCCCATCTCGTTTCTTCTTCATCGTTGTTGTTCTGCAAATTTAGCTTTGATTTAAGAGGGAAACGTGTAGATCTATGAACGGTGAAGGTGGCGGTGATGTAAGGTGTGAGGCGGCGGATATCGTGAGATGCGAGAGGAGCGGAAAGACGGTGTTGATGGAGGATGAGGGTACGAGAGAGATGATCTGGCGACGGCGGCACGGGCAGGCCACCAGATCAATAATGTACCAAAAAAATTAAATAGAATAAAAATACAAGTTCTATCTGAATTTTTATCAGAATTTTATAAATTTAATTACTTATTACATAAAAGTTTTATTTTGAATTTTATTATTCGTAAATACAAATTTCAAAAATGAATAAAAAATAATTTTATACCTTTTAAAATTTATTAAATTTCAGTCTTTGGGCCTTTTTTTTTTGAAGCAGTTTTTGGGTCTTTTTGATGTGATAGAAATGGGAGGGGAAATGGGCTGCCTTTGTATGGTTAAGTCAGAGGGTCATTTTCGTATTTTGTAGTTTTTTTTGTTTTTCATATTCTTTAAAGTTAACGGCACTACGGCTTAAATTGCCGTTTCGCAATATTTCATTAATTTTTTAGATGTTCGTTAAGGTTAGGGGGTTTGTCTGTAAATTTCAATGTCTTGTTGTATTTTCTCCCAGGTCGAGGGGTGTCAGTGTAATTATCTCAAAGAAAATTATATTAAATCAACACCATTTGAGAATACATGGTGAGAAAAGACCCCTTAGCTTAATTCTTTCCAAAAAAAGGGACTCTTAACTTAATGGTCATAGCTGCTCATTACTTACTCTATACACTATCAATTATCATCAGAAAAAATAGATGTTCCCTATTCAAGCTTTTGTTCAAAGGGAGACTCTTGCTATTTGTACTAATATATATATCAACTTTTAATGCAGGAATGCCCGATTGGGACATATAAGAATGTGACAGGATCTCATAGAGCCCTTTGTCGTGATTGTCAATCTCTTCCCCATCGTGCTAAATATTCTTATATTCGAGGTGATCGAAATTCTTTTTCCTTTTGCCATCTTTTGGGGGTTTAATTTGTACCCTTCTATACACTTTCATTTCAAACAACAACCTTACTGACTTCATAATATCTGTAATGATGATATCTAATTGCAATCCTTTGAACATGTTTTTAAAAATAACTATACTCATTTACTTTTTCGGTGAATTGAATCTCCTATCCCTGAGGTTTGCCGTAATTGTAATTTGATCTCTCTGTTTTCAGAAATTGCAAAACATTCCCCGACATTTCACTGTAGTGCAGAAAACTCCCTGGAACTATATAAAATGAAGCCAAATAATGCCTATTTCAGGGAGTTGTTTACATTACAGTGAAATGTCAGGGAGCTTTTTGTAATTTCTGAAAACAGAGGGACCAAATTGTAATTAGCTCAAACCTCAGAGTTTGTAGGTGTAATTCACCCATACTTCTTAGAGGAAATTCTCTTATCCTGAAAGATCGTTTACTTTTGTAGGAGGTGTCATCAAAGCACCATGTCCGTACGAGTGTATATCTGGATATTATAAGGATACTTGTAACACTGCCCTAGAAGAACTGATATCTACTTTTGGAGGGCCATGGCTATTTGGATTCTCACTCTTAAGTCTGCTCATCCTCTTAGCTCTTGTTCTTAGTGTTGCTCGAGTGAAGTTCGCTACTGGAGAAGAATTGCCAGGTCTAATGCCAAACAGACGTGCCTCTCCAATTGATCGCTCGTTTCCTTTTCTAGAGTCACTCAATGAGGTCCTCTATATTTGCTGCATTTTTTGGCAACAGTCAAGATTGGAGGAATTTCTGGTTTATATCCTTTATGAAAAAACCATTATTTTTATTGATTTAGGTTTTGGAAAGTAGTAGGGCTGAGGAATCCAAATCCCATGTCCATCGCATGTTCTTTCTGGGGGCTAATACTTTCAGTGAACCTTGGCATCTCCCTCATTCCCCTCCTAAAGAAGTAAAAGAAATAGTGTATGATTTCATTTCCTAATTACACATTTATCATGTATTTGTAGCAATATGGATACTTTATAATATTGCTTCTGTTGATAGATATGAAGATGCTTTCAACATATTTGCTGATGAGATAAATGCATTAGCTTCATATCAGTGGTGGGAAGGATCAGTATACGGCATACTATGTTTTGTTGCATATCCACTTGGATGGTCATGGCTGCAGTGGCGCCGAAAGGAAAAAGTACAGCAACTTCGTGAATATGTACGTTCTGAATATGATCATGCTTGCTTGCGTTCTTGTCGGTCACGAGCTCTCTATGAAGGGTTGAAGGTACACTGAATTCCAAATAATTTTTCCAAACAATGTCAAACTTGGCAGTTATTAACTAGATGATATGTGATAAGAGTCCGAATTTAATGTAAAATTGAGAAAATCTGCGACAACCTCAATTTTGTCTCTGATAAATGTAAAATCGTGAGAATATCTTGCACAATTTCGGCCAATTTACATAAACTTGCTCCTGTGTTCGACTCCTGGGCTCTGCATATTTCTAGTGGAGAGGTCAACTTATACCTCAATTGGCAATTTGGAGGCAGTTAAATACTTAAATTTGTGGAGGTTCAAGAAATGATATGGTTGGCTCCAATTTGTTCGAGGAACCTTCTGGGTAAACAATAGATTATGTTGTGTTATAAAAGCCTAAAACATGTTGAAAACTATCAAATTGACGGCATTTTTGTGACATGTAAGTTATGTGATTGGGAAATTTTCTTATATTTGTCACAATTTACATCCTTGGACTTTTACCAAGGTTCTGATTATCAGCTTTACCAAACAAGCTTGTTCATGTTTCCATTTTCCAGTTTGGACTTAATTATATGTGAACGAATGCTTTCTTACACCAATACTGGCCTATATCTCATCTCGAATAGATTGAATCCTTTTATTGCCCAATGATTCTGTTCATATCCCAGGTTGCTGCAAGTTCCGATTTAATGCTGGCTTATGTGGATTTTTTCCTCGGTGGAGACGAAAAGAGGGATGACCTTCCTCCTTGCCTTCGTCAAAGGTTTCCAATGTCTTTAGTATTTGGAGGAGATGGATCTTACATGGTTCCTTTCTCTCTTCACAGTGATAATATTCTAACTAATCTAATGAGCCAGGTTAGCTTTCAGTTCGTTAAGCCACAATTGTGTCGACAGAAGTTTAATTTTTGTAATAACATTAAGGGATAATAACACAAATCCCCCTGAGGTTTGCGTAAGAATCCGAAAAACCATCGAAACCTTGAAACCTTATAAATACCCCCCGGTAAACTGAAACCTCACAAATACCCACCCCCCAACATAAAAATATATGCATAGTACCCCCCTGAAAACCTTACAAATGTCCCCCTGAGGGGGGTAAGTGTAAGGTTGCAAGGTTCCGATGGTGAAATTGCAATGGCGCATACCTCAGGGGGGTTTTGTGTAATTTACCCTAATATTAATTATATATTAAACTGAACTTAAAATTCCTCTATTGCAGTCTGTACCCCCAACAATTTGGTATCGGTTAGTGGCTGGACTTAATGCTCAACTCCGTTTAGTCCGTTGTGGGCATTTAAGAGCAACTTTTCAACCAGTTGTAAGCTGGCTTGAGACATATGCCAACAGAACATTATCTGCTCATGGAGTACGAGTTGAACTGACTCGTTTTCAACCTTCAGCAAGTGGATATTGTCAATTTGGACTTGTTGTATGTGCCATAGAGGATGAAACTATGCATTCACCTCATCAAGTTCAAGAAAGATCTTTATTCCCTGAAAAGCAGCCTCTGTATATTACTACTTTCGCATGTTCTCTTAATATTCTTCAGAATTTGTCACTTTCTCTCTCATTTTCTCTCTCTCTCCTTTGGTGTAAAATGCAGTTTGCCTGCTAATCGATGGAAAAAAGCATTGGATCTTGTTAGAGTCAGTGATCATGTAATGATGCAGAAAAGGATATGTGGAGAAGTTGTAAATTCCAAGAACATAGATAAACTGCAAGAGAGATTAACATTATGTTATCCTTTCTACTGCGTAACACGTAACATTAAGCCAGTGTACCATCAGGTAAATTTGATTTAGTCAACTGCATTGAATTTTTGTATTATTTTACTTATTTTATGTAATATATTTACATATGGACACTCCTTTATGTTCTCCCGCCTTTTTGTGTCTTGCAGGATGTTGTTGGCTTAAGCATCTCGATATTTCTTTTAGGAGATATTAGTTTAGTTTTGTTGCTTCTGCTTCAGCTTTCTTCCATATCCCTGGTGGCTGACTCATTGGCCTTCTTTATTCCTCCTTTTGGCATAATTCTTCCATTTCCAGTTGGCATTATTGCATTATTTAGTCATGGACATAGACGATCAGCTGGACTTGCACGTCTATATTCCTTGTGGAATATAACTTCGGTGATTAATGTTGTAAGTAGGAACTTTTCTTCTCCTCTTCGACAATTCTTAACTCTTGAAACAGCTTTTATTATAACTCCAAGTGCTAGAGGCAATAATACGGCCTAAGTTGCAATCAACCCAAAATAGTATAATGTGACATTCTTAGCATTTATTTACTTTATTAACACTATGGAGCAGATTGTTGCCTTCACATGTGAACTAGTAGTTCATTTCAAGAGTCACACGCAGTCGACTAAGAAAGATGAAAACCTCCAGGCCTGGAATTATAGCATGTAAGTGGCACACTCATTTCTGATTTCTGATCGATATCGATATCCATCCGTTGCAGGTTTTCTCTAAAATGACCCTTTTATTATTACATTTGTTTTTTAATGTGTTTTGTGTATATGGTGGTGGTGATTGGTGCAGGGATGATACTAGTTTTTGGATGCTGCCTTGCGGGCTTCTCCTGTGTAAAATTGTCCAGGCAAGGTTGATTGATTATCATGTTGCTAATCTTGAGATTCAGGATAAGACATTATACAGCACTGATCCCAATGTTTTCTGGCAATCCTGATTGGTATTTAATTATTTATTAATTGGCTTAAGTAAAGAAAAATAGCAATTAATTTTTTATTGAGTTCTCTTCAAAGCACATTTTATTTGATGAGCATGGAGAGTTGTATATAAGGCTGCAAACAAGTTCAAAATTTCTCATTCTTTATTCACTATATTTTTTCCTTGTGAATATGTGTAGCAATTATTTTTTTAATGAACAATCATATGTATTCCAACTATTCAATCATTTTATTTGATGGTTCTCTACCCGAAAGATTTGGCTATATCTTTTAGGGAAAATTACCCAAAAAAACCCTTGAGATTAGATCTATTTCGAAAAACATCCTGAAACCTTAAAATATTATAAATACTTTCCTGAGTCAACGATTGTCAATATTTTTCCGTTAGTTTCAGGAGGTATTTGTAATATTTTGCAAACCTCAGTGTAATTTTCGCAATGTCTCAAGATTTTAGGGTGTCTTTCGTAACCGGTGTAAATTTTAGGGGAGTTTTTGTAATCGGCCCTATTTTTAACTCGTCGATTGTAATAAATATTCGATGTGTAAATATTTGTTGAGGAAATTTATTGTCCATACGATTCAGATAATTTAGAAGAAATTTAATGAAATAAATAGGTAATAGTTGAGAAAAAGACATAATTATTTGATTTTGATCAAATAAGAAAAAATGGTTGGATGAGAAGAGGAGACTGAGGCTCTGTTATTACTTATTAGTTATTAGTGAAGGGGAAGATGGAGAACTAAACTTGTATTTATTGTTGGAGCCGAAGGGCAAATTTGACTAATCAGACAATATTGATCTGGCAATAGGAAAAAATGCCTGGCATTATCAGCATCCTTGTCAAAATCGGTCGTTGTCTAAAATGATGTCATCTTTCGATTGAAGCAAGGAAGAGACTTATGTGCTGGTGGCCCACCACCAATTATTATGGCATCTAATTATCGAAAATTTGTGAATAAATAAAGAAAATTTTAATTACAAACAACTTTTTCTCTCATAATATTTTCCATTTTATCATACAAAACATGAAGATAAAGTGCTTACTAAAAAATTCTAAATATTTTCAAAACTATCTCGAAAAATCTTCACATATTACTGGTTCTGTACTGCACGTATCCAACATGCAGTTAGATTAGTAAAAAACTATATGAAACGTCCAAAATAACCCCAACTAAGTTTTGGATGGCTTTGGCTTAGCTCCCCCAAAATAAGTTGGTCACTACGTATACGTCACCTTGGACTTCATAAAAATGAATTAAAGGTTTGATTTTGCCATAATTAGTCAAGGTAACTTGTTAGGTTATGTAACTGACCTTTTTTTTTTAAAAGTAGGTTGTGCTATGCAATTGATTACTGACTTCTCACCATCCAAATTTATTTATTTATTTACTACTCTCTATACCAGTGCTATGCACGGATTTTACAACGAAAATCACAATATATATGTAATAATGTTTACATCAATATCTTTACATTTAAGTCTTTAATGATTAATTAAAATATATTAAATAAATTTTGAAATTGATTAAAGATAATAGAAAAAACTTTATTTATTTATTTATTTTGCTTGTTTAATTTGTTCTCCTCATATTTGTCCACTTGTCAGTATCCCATTTACTGCACGCCAAGAATTTTGATTCAGATTTTTTTGTTGACGAATCATATCGTACAATTGTGGAGAAAGATTCCTTCTTTATTTACGCTAATACACCAAAAAGTCGGCCATTAATCCTCAACAAATATGCCTCAAAACAAAATGCATGACACCACACAAAACTCCAGAAAACACACACACACACACAGTTTCTTCAGTGTGTGTATCAGAGAGAGAGAGAGAGAGAGAGAGAGAAAAAAAATTCTGGGTTGTAGAGATTTATGGGGCAAAAGGGCTTAGATGATTCACTGCTGAGAATTGATGGAAGTTCCAGCAAAACGAGGAGATGGAGCAGAGCTTTGTGTTTTCCTCTTTTTGCATTGCTTATAGCCATAGCATGTGAGTTTTATTTTTATATCTCTTCCTAATTAGTTTCTTACTTCATTTTTTTTGTCAAACCTACTACCATAAAAAATATTTGGAAAAAGAAAAGGAAAAATATGGTGTTGGTCAATTTCAGAGGAGACAATTCAATAAGTAAGATGGGGACTTTTGTTTTGGATTTTCAGGCCTTGTTCTGAGAGGAGATTTGGACTTTTTGGGTGGAAGATATGATCGAAAGGGGGATAGAAGTAATATTTGGACTGGTAATAGTGATATAATAGAATCGGAAGAAGCAGTTGTTGCTGCAGATGATGGTCGTTGCTCTGAAATAGGTGTTTCCATGCTTGAAAAAGGCGGGCACTCTGTTGATGCTGCAGTTGCGACGGCATTGTGCCTGGGTGTTGTTCATCCCATTTCGAGTGGAATTGGAGGCGGAGGTTTTATGGTTGTTCGTTCTTCTGAATCTTTGGGTGCTCTGGCAATTGATATGAGGGAAACTGCTCCTGCAGCTGCTTCACAGGTTCATTTTCTATAGGAATAATTACAGATAACCCCCTGAGGTTTTCGTCGTTTATGGAAAACACCCTGAGGGTTTGCAATCATAACAAAAAAAACCCTCAAACTAATGGAAAACCGTTGACTCAGGGTATTTTTTGTAATTTTCAAGATTTTAGGGTGATTTTCATTAACATTGCAAACCTCAGGGGGGTTTTCGTAATTATTCATTTTTTTATCAACTTCAGAAACTTATGAGAAATTTCGCAAAAAATAAATATATATTTGGTAGGAATATGGATAGTTTATTGTGCATGTTCTGCTCGACCTGGAAATTTGGCTATGAACTACTTGCCCCAAAGGAAGGAGTTTCTGGTGGATGTGAACGAGTTATTTAACAAAAGTTTATGTGATATTCTTTAATTTGGATAAATGTCATTATTGATCCCTCAAGTTGCGGCCGGCGAATCACTTCAAGGACTAAGGTGCAACAATTGATCTTAACATTAGGGATCAAAATGTTCCGTGTGAGACATTAGGGAATGAAATGATGCAAACAGAAATTAACTTAAAGGACCAATAAAATGGAACTTGGGCTTCATTTCTCTCAATACGTAGTCAATCTGGTACAGGATACCACAACTTAACCTCATTCTTCAACTCCTTACCAGGATACTATACATTCTATTTTGTGTATTTCAGAACATGTATGAAACAAATGCACGGGCCAAATACGAGGGTGCTTTATCCATGGGCATTCCTGGTGAAATAGCCGGTCTTCATTTCGCCTGGTCAAAATATGGTCGATTGCCATGGAAGACTTTGTTCGAGCCTGCCATTAAACTTGCCAAAAAAGGCTTTATAGTGGGACCCTATCTTGGAGCTAGCATTGCAAGAAAAACAAACATGATAATGGCGGATCCCGGTTTACGAAAAGTCTATGCACCAAATGGAGAACTGTTGAAACCGAGTGATACGTGCTATAATGTGAAACTCGGGAACAGTTTGGAGGCAGTTGCAGAACAAGGACCTCAAGCTTTCTATAATGGAACGGTTGGTGAAAAATTGATTAAAGATGTGAGAAAAGCAGGCGGAATTTTGACTATGGAGGATTTGAGAAATTACAGAGTAAATGTGGAGGAAGCAGTTAAAGTGAATGCTATGGGATATGAGATACTGGGTATGCCGCCTCCTTCTAGTGGAACAGTTGGGCTTTCTCTGGTTGGTTTCGTTCTCACAGTTGCATAGAGTTAGTTCGTGGGTTAATTACATTTAGACCCCCATGAAAAAGATTATATTACAAGTTGTAACCCCTATGAAATATTTTCAAGGGGTGTGAGTATAATTTTCAGGTTACAGGGGTACATATTGTAATATAGTATTTTTAGGATGTCTAGATATAATTAACCCTAAAAATCTGATTTTCAACTTATGGGTGATTCTGTATGAATTGAGAAACAGATTCTGAATGTGTTGGATGCTTATGGAAGTTGGGAAGCTGTTGAAGGTCCATTAGGCCTGCACCGTCTCATTGAGGCCCTGAAACACATGTTTGCCATTAGAATGAATCTTGGAGACCCCGAGTTTGTTAACGTCAGCAAAACAGTATCTGATATGCTTTCTCCTTCTTTTGCTAAGAAAATTCAAGAAAAGATATTCGACAATACCACTTTCCCACCTGAATATTACTTGCCCAGGTTTGTTTGTTTGTTCTGGATTTTCCCTCTTCCAATTATATTTATGGGTTAATTACATCAACCCCTTCGTGAGATTCAATAATAACAACTGGTACTCCATTTTTTAAATATTACCATGAACCCCCCACGAGTTTGAAAATATTACCTCCTAGCACTCATCCAAGCTGATTTCCAAGGTAATATTTCAAACTCATTTTGGGGGGGGGGGGGGGGGGGGGGTAGTTGTAATATTTTTCAAACTCATTGTAGTGTATTGGAGGTAATATTTCAAACCCGTGAGGGGTTATTTGTAATATGCTTCAATATATCCATATACCCCAAAGCTAATTTGTCCCAATTTTCCAGATGGAGTCAGCTTATGGATCACGGGACGAGCCATTTCTGCGTTGTGGATGCTGATAGAAATGCAGTTTCGTTGACAACAACAGTAAATTACCCTTTTGGAGCTGGAGTTCTCTCTCCTTCAACAGGAATTGTTCTCAACAATGAAATGGATGATTTCTCTATACCAACTGACGTATTGCCAGATAAGCTTCCTCCAGCTCCGAGTAATTTTATTAGACCAAATAAAAGGCCCTTGTCGTCCATGTCCCCTATCATTATCCTCAAGGTAAGTTTTCTTTTAAATAAACAAAATTAGAATTTTATTGGATAATGATGATGGTAAATAATAAATTGATTTGATATCATTAATAGGACAATCAGTTGGCTGGGGTTATTGGTGGCAGTGGTGGTTTGGATATTATCCCTGCAGTGGTGCAGGTTTTCATTAACCATTTTATATTGGGGATGGAACCTTTAGCAGCTGTTCAGACTGCAAGAATCTACCACAGGGTAACTTACATCTTTAAAATTGCAAATTTTCTGTATTATTGAATACAATCTTTAGAACAGTTCAAGGACAAGAAACTGATCTTTCTTTTATTGGAATATGTGCAGCTAATCCCGAATGTTGTCTCGTACGAAAACTGGACTGTTGTCGACGGCGAACATATTGAACTTTCTGAAGAGAGAAAGCAATTCTTGAGAGAAAGAGGTCATGAGTTGCAGGCTAAGTCAGGGGGGGCAATCTGCCAGCTTGTGGTGCAAAATCTTACAAACACAGTGGTGTTGGGAAGAAAAGTGAAAAACCACAACGTACTCCATGGAATACTAACTGCTGTTAGTGATCCCAGGAAAGGTGGCTGGCCAGCAGCTATGTGAAATGCATGATAGGCATTCTTTGTAAATATATTCATAGATGCTAATGTAATATTATGGTTGTGTTCCCCCTGATTGTGGGCATTTGTGGAAAAAAAAAGTTCATCTTTATTTACTTGTATGGTGTACGAGGCCTACAGGGGCGGTGCCAGAAAAAAAATTCTTAAGGGGCCGAAGAAAAAAATAAAATAATAATAATAATCCAAGACTCCAAGTTTCATAATCCAGATACATGTTCAAGAAGAAAAACGACTATTACATCTTTCATCCGGAAATCTGGGTTTAATCTCTCAATTCATTTCCATAATCTAAAAGTGGCTCATAATTCTCTTAAATTTATAATTTATCTTAATTTAATCTCTCACCTCGTTTTTTCCGTAACATTGTTACTGAAAAATAAATCTAACATGCGTTTGTGATTAAGAATGCATCAAACGACATAGTTTACAATACACAAAACAAGAATAATTTTCTTTTTAATCAATGGGATTCTTCAATGTCATATAGAATAGAATATATTTGTTTTTTTTTAAACTATAGAATATCTGTCAAAAATCAAATGCGTAACTAATGTGGGAAATTAACTCGTAAATATTCATATTCTTTCGCAAGTACTAATGTGGTGTGGCTCAGTTAATAATACTTGAAGAATTTTAACCGTAACTAAGCTCTGAGTCGGATTAAGAATCTCAATATATGATTATTCGAAAACTTAGGACCCGAACAAATAGTTCAAATTTCAAAAGAAAAAAAAACAGAATATTCTTTGGCACGTGGCAAGTCCATGTTGAAAGAAGCATTCTCACGTGTGAGGATCCTCAATCCCCGTTTTCTCCCTCCCCACCCCACAGCCCACACAGTCTTCCGGCCGGGGATTCTCAGTTCTCATGATATTTGCAGTCTCAGACCTAATTCACACAAAAACATACGCTTTCTGAATTCGCCGATCGACCATCGCCTTTTCAGTATGTATAGAACAGCGGCGTCTCGAATGAGGGCTCTCAAGGTCTGTAATCATCTGTAAATTCCCATTTTTGAAACCTAGCTTCACGAAACGCAGACTGCACGAACTCGCTGATTGATATTTTTGATCTCTCTCACTCTCTATATATATGTGTGTATATGTATCTATTTTTTCTGTTATGCCCATGATTCTACTCTTTGGATCTCATGGCTGCTCAGTTATGACTCGCGTATTTTAATTTGATGGTTCCATGTGTTTTATGGGTGGCTCGAAATTATGGATGAAAATTGCGCTGCTTGTAAGAAAATTATATCTTTGTTAGTGATCCTCACGTCAAGCTTGGGGAGCCGTTAGTAGAATGATATATGCCTGATAGGAGCATTGGTGTCTGCTTATGATAACTTTTGTCTTTATTCTTCTGCTAATTCCATGCACCGGGAAGCTGTTAACTCAATTACAAAAATATGCGATTGTTGCATTTATTATTCCTGATTTTTCGTATTATGTTGATTAGTATGCTGGTTAGAACAAATTGAATCTCTAAGCTTCATGTAGCATAATGAAAAGGGATATATATCTTCTAGGAGGCTTATCTTAGTAATGATGCTTATGATTAAAGTCAATATTACTCGACCCTGGCAGCAGCATTGAATTCCTTTTCGAGAGAGTTGTGATTATGCTACAATCTTGCTTTATCACATTCTCGAGTTTTAAGTCTCCCAAATGGTACTTAGGATGAGACTTCTTGCTGTCATCTGTAACTAAACTCAATTGTCTGGCTTCGTAACAGGGCCGAACAGGCTGCAAGGGATTATCTAGATATGCTAGTACAAGTGCTGTTGCAACTAAGTCATCATCAGGAGGTTTATTTCATTGGCTGACTGGCGAGAAGTCGTCTTCACTTCCACCGTTAGATTTCCCACTTAAGGATGTTGCACTTCCCCCTCCATTGCCAGATTATGTTGAGCCTGGAAAGACCAAGATAACCACTCTCCGAAATGGTCTCAGAGTTGCATCCGAAACATCACCGGTAGTTTTTATTTTATTCAATTTTCTCACTCCTGACGAGGAAGTATTATTATTATTATTGTTATTGTGAAAAATGTAGTGTTTGATTAAGCTTGTCTATCAGAACCCTGCAGCTTCGATAGGGTTATTTGTTGATTGTGGCTCAATCTATGAAACTCCAGCTTCATATGGGGTTACACATCTCTTGGAGCATATGGCGTTCAAAAGCACCACTAACAGAAGTCACTTGCGAGTTGTGAGAGAAGTTGAGGCGATTGGTGGAAATGTATCTGCATCAGTTTCCCGGGAGCATATGGGTTACACCTATGATGCACTAAAGACCTATGTTCCACAAATGGTAGAGCTTCTTGTTGATTGTGTCAGAAACCCAGCTTTTTTGGACTGGGAAGTTAGTGAACAGGTACAACTTTTCATCTTGGAAATTTTGTACTCAAGAATTTCTTTGATAATTGGTAATAAGATTTATTATGCCCTTTTCAGCTCCATAAGGTGAGTGCAGAGATTAGTGAATGCGCCAAAAACCCGCATCACTTGCTTCTAGAGGCTATCCATGCAACCGGTTACTATGGTGCCTATTCAAGTGCTCTTTTGGCATCAGAATCCGGAGTCAGTGGATTGAACAGTGCTGTTTTGGAGGAGTTTGTTGCTGTGAGTATCAAAGATTAAATCTTTTTGTGTCTAATATAACACTTACTTTTATCAGTGATTTGCCATCTTTAGATTCTTTTAATTTGTTAATATATGGTTTAGGAACACTACACTGCTCCCAGGATGGTTCTTGCAGCATCAGGTGTTGACCATGATAAGCTGTTAGAATATGCCGAACCACTTCTGTCTGATATGCCTAAAGTTTCTCGACCTTCAGAGCTAGACACAAAACCAATTTATACAGGAGGAGAATTTCGCCGTCAAGGTGATTCAGGGGTGTGTATCAAAATTATCCCACATTATATCTTTTCTTTCTTTCATGCCTATTTTGAATGTTGATTGAGAAATTGGTGAATGATATATCTTCCCAATCTGTGATCAGATGACTCACTTCGCTCTTGCCTTCGAGCTTCCTGGCGGCTGGGTTAAAGAAAAGGATGCTGTAATATTGACCGTTCTTCAGGTGCACTTGTTTGCTTAATTCTTTAAATAATTAATATAAACCCCATATAAGTTAGTTCTTTGGGAATAAGCAACCGAGACATTCTTTTGTTTGATATTCTAATATCTTTATGTTCCTTTTCGTCCAGTGATGCTTATTTACTTGACTATCATCTGCTTTTCTGTTCTATTTTTTCCCGGCCAATTTTGAATTTCATTCTATAAGAAGATGCTGATTGGATTTATCATATAGATGCTCATGGGAGGTGGTGGATCATTCTCAGCTGGTGGTCCTGGAAAGGGGATGTACTCACGATTATGTAAGTCATATTCGTGATATTTTTATCTAAGTGAGTAATCAACTCATGCACTGCATGCATCTCAACCTTAATTGTATTTGGATATATGCCCCATTTAATTCCCTGTTTTAAGGCTCTAAATGAAGCATATGCTTACAGCATGGTATAATGTTGTAGTCATTTCTGTTATCCAATTTAGTACCTATGCATTTATCCTCCAACGTCCCAGTTTCATATTGTATTTTCTTCTTAATTTCTGCCCTTGCATATTGGTTTCTCATGTGTTATATGTTTAACTGGCAAACAGATCTTCGTGTCCTGAACGAGCATCCTCAGATTCAGTCCTTTTCTGCTTTCAACAGCATTTACAATCATACTGGATTATTTGGAATTCAAGCTACAACTGTAAGCCAGTGTTTTTAAGTTTACGCATATTTTTATGCTTCGATCATCTTAAAACATATGCAAATTAGTTGCTGTAGAACCTCATGCTTTATGTAGATATTCTTGAACATGAACCAAGTGACAGTGTATACGCATTAGTTGATGTAATCCTACATTTTTTGATGGCTGTGTTGTTTATGTGACTATCATTTTTTTTCATATTTTCTCCTCCAACAGCATTGTTGTTAGATCAAACTTTTAGGATGTATTTAGTTTCATTGTGAAAAGGCACATTGATACTGATTATTATTTTGAATTTCTTGGTTGATTCTCATAGAAAACTAGTCTTGCTTTGAGGTTACCCTGAAAAATAGGAAACTCAGGGTATTGATGTTACGAATGTTTTTTCACTTATTCAATTTAGAAGTATTTTCCTGTGAATTTTGAAGTGGAAGTCATAAAGTAATTTTACTTTTTTTGCATTCAGGGATCTGCTTTTGCACCAAAAGCAATTAATATTGCTGTAAAAGAACTCATTGCAGTCGCGACTCCTGGAGAAGGTTTTGCCTATAAATATCTAAAAAAATAAATTTCTTCTGTGATATAGTTGCGTTTGTAGCTTCATCACACCCTTTGATCTTGCAGTTGACAAGGTACAGCTAAATCGTGCAAAACAATCAACAAAGTCTGCCATTTTGATGAACTTGGAATCCAGAGTATGCAATTTGACTTGAATCATTTGTTTTTGAATTCTTATAAGTTGAAGAATAGCTAAAGAAGCCTTATTTTTTATTTAAATAAATGTCTCTGCATGTCCTATTCACGGTTTACACTGTAATTGCAGATGGTTGCATCAGAAGACATTGGTAAACAAATTTTGACATATGGAGAGAGGTAATCACATTCTTTATTTTAAAATTACTTGTTTGTCATCACTGACTAAAAGTGCTAGGTGATTTGTGATGATTGATGTGTGTTTTCTCCTTTCAGCTTCTTTTCTTAAAAAAAGTGCACTCTATTTTACTAGCTTATTTTATAGTAAATGTTAATTGCAATAACTGTGTACTTGTTCCAAAATTCTGTCTTTTGGTGGCATCAAAATAATGTGATTGGTTTTTGAATGGACATTAAGTACGAGGACTAACATAGCTAGTGAAACGTTGTAACTCTGCTTATTTTTGAATCAATGCCTTCATATGTGATTCTGTAGAATGATAGCTATCCATAACTCAGAAACATCTGTTTTGAGACGCACTTAAGAGATGAAGATCATTTCACATTTAATGTACATAGTCAATTTACTAACTGAAAACTGTCAAAAATGGAAATAGAAGTCGTCACTCTCGAGAAATCTTTATTGAGTGTTGTTTGTCTCAAATCGCATTTGAATATTTTTTTACCAACTTACAAGTTTAAGTCGTGCAAAATCCCGATGGACCATTGTTCTCTGATTTTCTTAGAAATTGTCTTTTTCCTGAGTTTGGTACTTTCCCTTATTTGAAGCATAATCGTTGACCTAACACTAAAATATCTGTACGTTCTTTCGCTATACATAGGAAACCCGTGGATCATTTCTTGAAGGCAGTTGATGAAATTACTGCAGAAGATATTGCAAAAACTGCAGACAAACTTTTAAACTCTCCCCTCACAATGGCCTCTACCGGAGCTGGTAATTAATTTCTCCCGAAACAAAATTAGTTTATTCCTTAAATGTGTTTTGAGTGCATATGCATTTATCGGTATTCTATATTTCTAAATGTCCACTTAATTTGCAGTGCTTCATCTGCCAAGCTACTCGGAAGTACAAGGCTGGATCCACTCCAGATGAAGAAGTTATACTTGTTTTGTTTTGATGAGAAATAAATCATCTCTGATTTCCTTTTTTTGTGGGGCATTTTGAAATTGTTGAGCTGCCCCTTTACGATATTTTAGATGGAAAATAAGAGATGTTGAATGTTTTATATAAACACAATAATTGGCGAAATACTTGGCTAGCCAGCACTTTAATGCCTGATTCATTGTATGATTTGTAATTTATTGTGTTAAATTTTTTATGGTTTTTTCAACGTTTTCTTTCTTGAACCTAAAAATGTTCTAGGAAAAGGAAAAGGAAAAAACAAATAGCAAATATGTAACTTTTCTAAGTCTGTAAACATTCTGTGAGTTCAATATTAGATACCCATACTTTAGTGGGTTGTCGGCCCAATGAAAAGGGAGAGGCTGGTTGGTTAGGTGAAAAGTAAGGTATATTTGTTATTCTATCATGACACGTGTATTTTGGCGAAATTTGTCCCATATTTCACAAATTTTAAAGCTTAGTATTCTATAATTCCGACATTTATAAACACCTGTAGCACATTTCATAATTAAACAAACCTAAAGAGCGAAATTTGAAATTTTCCCTTCTTAGTTCTTACTCCCATTGATATCTTTTTCAAAATCGAAATTTGAATGATTTGAAAAGGCATTGGCAAGCTAAGTTTATTCAAGCCCTTATAGAGGGTAATGCATTGGTGCCAAGTCGACGACCTTCTTGCGAAGAGTGTCCATGGCGAGAGGAACCCGATCGCTTTCTTGGACATCCTATCACCGAAGCTTCAAAACTTTTGGAGATTGATAGGATCTGATATTTTTTGTTTTGTTTTTATTTTTCTCTTGTTTTCTTCCTTTGTACCAAAAAAAACATGGACGATTGTACGAAGTGTTCCCGTCAAATGGACAGCTTAAATCCCACCAATTAATCAGTGTAACTGTGTAAGCCACTCAGAAACCCAGAAAAATCAGCAATACAAATTTGACTTAGCATTCGCCACCTACTACATTGTATATTATTAATATCTCTTTACCAATTGACGGTGATAAGTAGAAAGTAAAATGTTAATAAATATATGAAAATGAATAATAAATCACAGTTATCAAAATTCAGTTGTAGTAAAATGAGATATTATATTCCTTAATTAAGTTATAAATTTCGAATCTAATCTATAAATAGAACAACTGAGTTAGGAGGATTGCCTCCAAATAAATTTATATCATACTCTAGATCTGAAAAAACCCAGTCAAGAACAAAAAAACAAATTAAAACAGTGTTTCCCTTAGAAAAATATCAATGTTCAACATTGATTTAGATACAAATAAATGTAAAATGAATAGAATTTTAACTTATATGTGTTAAAGCACGAGATATCCATGTTTTTTATCAGTCCACTTTTCTTTTTGTTTTGTTCTAAAACTTATTTATATGGGTCGAGACAGATCAGACCAATAAGATATAAAGCTCTTCCTATAACTATATTTATAAACTCAAACTCGAGAACTTTAGTTAATCTAAAATAACAACGAATGAGTAAATTATATCAAATTATAGTAGTCCACTTCCATTGATCACAATCATCCCGTGAATTTCCCAAAGTAGATATATGTAAAAGTGAAACAGACACAGTACTTTTTAGATTTAAGCTTAAGTTGTTGGAAAGCACAAATATTTTTTGTTACCATGTATGGGAGGGAGCTGTCTGACACTACTAATAGGAACTCAGGCATCTAGCTGCAATACACTGAGGAGTAATTAGATACATCATATACGACATTTAAAATTATTAATTTATTTAATTATTTAAAATAATTACTCACTTTCATATACACACTTTACGCTTAACTATTTAGTATATAGAGAAAAAAACGCATAATTAAGAATTAAGATGATCGTGTATCAAGAATGAGAGGCTTGTTTATCAAGAAAAAATCAGATAATAAAATATAAAAATACGTCAAAAAAATATTTTCAAGATGGTTCCCAATTTCCCATTGCTCAGAGAATAGTCAAACAAGAATAGAAAAAAAAAGAAAATAGTCAAATAATTATAAAGTTGGATACCCCACATCACTCACATTCTCAACAGCCAAAACACACCAAAAAATTGGAAAAATCAGAAGCTAATAAATGCTGATTGCTGAGCCAAGATAATCTTTGTTCTTACTTAATCTTTTTACTTTCAGCACTGAACTCAGACAAATCAATCTGCAGAAAAACATTTAAATTTTAATCCAGAAAGAAAAAAAAGGCACATTAATCCCATCATCTTCACTCATCAATGCAGCAACCTAATTTACACAAGCTTACAACCAAATCCATCATATGAACATGTACAACAATATCTCGCTTCTGGCATTTCTCCTCCCCATTATGGTCGCACAAGCTGCTGCAGTCGTTGTCGGCGGCGGCGTCGGCATTGGGGTCGGCAGCGGAGGCGGTGGTGTCTGGGTCGGTGGAGGAATCAACCCGCCCACCACCCCTACCACCCCCGCCGCTTCAAACCCATACAGCGCTTACGCAGCTCTCCAGGCATGGAAATCCGCCATTACAGATGATCCCATCGGAGTTACGAAATCATGGATCGGCCCGAATGTTTGTTCCTACAAAGGGGTTTTTTGTTCGGAGTCTCAGGATTTCATGGGAAATCCGACGGGGGCGATTTTAGCCGCCATAGATCTCAACCACGCCAATATTCAAGGAACCCTAGTTAAAGAACTCTCTTTCCTCACTGACTTATCTATTCTTCATCTCAACAGTAACAGATTTAGCGGCGCAATCCCTTTCTCTTTTAGAGAACTCTCATCTCTAACCGAATTAGACCTCAGCAATAACAAATTCTCAGGCCCATTTCCCACTACATTACTCTACATCCCTAATCTCGTCTATTTAGACCTCAGATTCAACTCCTTTTCAGGCCCGATACCAGAAGATCTCTTCGACAAGAAGCTTGATGCAATATTTCTCAACAACAATCTCTTCGACGGCGAACTTCCCGGGAATTTGGGAAATTCTCCAGCTTCTGTGATTAATTTAGCCAACAATAGATTCTCAGGGAATATCCCGTTCAGCTTAGGGTATATGGGTATTAAAGAAATCCTGTTCTTGAATAATCAACTCACAGGCTGTATACCTGAAGGAGTTGGAATGTGGACAGATTTGCAAGTGTTTGATGTGAGTTCGAATTCATTAATGGGGCGTTTGCCTGATTCTTTATCATGTTTGAGTGGGATTGAAGTTTTGAACTTTGCGCACAATAAGCTTTCTGGGGAGTTGCCTGATTTAGTTTGTACGTTGAGGAGCTTATTAAATTTGACTGTTGCAGCTAATTTCTTTTCTGGGTTCAGTCAAGATTGTAATAAATTGTTGTTTAGGAATGTGGGATTTGATTTCTCGTTGAATTGTATTCCTGGGAAAGATATGCAGAGGCCTCAGCCGGATTGCTCGGCGGTTCCTGGCGGCGGACTCAGTTGCCTTAGAATTCCGTCGCCAAAGCCTCTTGTTTGTGGGACATTTCCATGATGTGGTGGTTGGGGGTAGGGTAACAAATTGATCTTTTGTAAAATAGGTTTAGTATTATGGGGAAATTGAAATTCTAATCTGAATTCAGTGTATTTTTGGAAGTTTGACTGATTATATGATAAATGTAATATATTTGTTGTATGATTGGTTGAATTTGGTCTAGTAAGATGTAGTAAAAATTGATATTCTAATCTGAATTTAGCTCGGTGAAATCAGTGTAATTTTCCATTTGTATGTTGAAATGGACAAATCATTTTTTGTAGTATATATACATTATGTTGTGTTGAGCCATGTGCTTGGGACTAGGTGTGCTTTTAGTACTGTTTTGTCCCATTTCAAGTTCAATTTTAATAATATTTTGTTCATTTTTCAAAGCAAAGTTGGTTAATACAATAGCTTAGACTTAAACAGATATCATGATAAATAAAACACCGATTACTCCCGTGGGATGAGACACATTTGTACATGGAACTACTCTGGATTCAAAGTTAGGGCCGCTTTAAATTAAATTTTTGTAGAACCTGAGTTCGAAAAAAATCTAACGGAAAAGAAAAATAAAACAAAACACTAGATTGCTTCTTTTAGAGGCTATAGATATTTTGTCACTTTTTTTAATGCAGATTAAAATAGAAGTTTCTACTTTGGAAAAAATAAAGAGAATCATGATTATGTACTCATGGATTGAATAGTAATATCATGAAAGCTTACATTACACTACACGTGAATCAACAGTGAATTGGTGGTCCTGTGCATTTAATAAAATTATTTCCATTTTTGTAATGGATTTACAATAAATAATAATTGTATTTATTTGATTTAGCGTAAAAAGATTAATGTGACGTACTAATTACATCTAACAAAGAATCGTTATCTCTATTCTTTTATGGGTCTACCATGTGGGCCTAGAATGTGACAGTTTTTATTATTTGGGCCAAACAGTGGGCCACATTTATTAAGTTTCTAATTTAATGGTTGAAATCAATACTCACCAAGAAAGTTTGACCCATTTTACAACAATCCACTCCTATAATTCAGGAGCTTAGCTTCATTTTTCTGGAGGAATCATCCCAAATTAAAGTTTATCAGTTTGGTGTTATGATAGCTTAATCACAGTCATGGGATTCGGGTCTTTAACATGTGAAAATTTGTAGTTTGATTTTTTAAAGTGACAAGGATCGAATTATGCGTGTTACAAACGATATAATTTATAATTGAACAAATGAATTATTAACAAATAAAAGTATAAAAAATGCAGTCCTCATTTTCTAAACTATACAATTTTCAGGCAGTCATCCTTTTCGACTTACCTACAAATAATTTTAATTTCAAAGAATAATTGAATAAATAAATTTAGTAATTTCACCAAAGAATAAAGAATACAAAAGAAAATCTGAGAGTATTTTCACATCAGAAGAAGAAATTAAATTAGAGTGAATTCTGTTCACCGGTAAACTCCTTCCTAAGCTTATGCGAGAACAACCGGCACGCATCCATGCTCAGATCTATCGCCGCCGCAAGCGCAACAAACAGCGCCGCGTCCGCCATACACGTTACGTGCTCCGCCCCAACTTCCACCGCCGGTTTACTCACTTTCCCTTCCCCCTCCACACTCGACCCCATCACAAATCCCCTAATTACACTCGCCGACAAAATATTCCCCATGTCAGACTGACCTAATTTTCTCGAATTATGATCGATGCAAAATTTCCCACCTTTTTTAACACTCATCGTTCCTTCAGCAATGGTGATGCCATTGTTGAGCTGAAATTTGTAGCCGAGGCCGTCTGTGGGCCCCCTCTCCCGCCATGCCTCGAGGCGGCCCCACGGCTTCCAGCTACTGATGGAGACGCCGTTTGGGCGGAGGATGAGCCACGCGCCGGGATTGGATCTGGAGACGCGATCTGAGCCGGGAGATGAAGGGACGAACGGTGTGATCATGGAGGCGGCGGCTACGGCCGAGCCGGAGATATCGTAGACTATGAATAACCAGCCTTTGCGCTCTTTTCCGACTCTGTCTTTGTCGCCTGAAAGGGTTCTTCTCATCCAGCTTATATTGCTTGTGTTGTTGAAATCTGAAGGCAGGCTTCTGGATTTGGATAAAAGGTAAAGCCATTCTTAAACATTGCTCTATATATTTTGTTAAATTTCAAGAATGACATGTGAAAACCGAAGGGAACATGAAATCATTAAAGTCATGTTTGTTTCTTGAATTTCAGATTCACTCCTATTTCGTAAAATAATAATATAGTTCTTAACATTAAACGAATTTTGTAAAAATTGAAGAAAAACTTAAAAAGTATGTCTAATTTTGAAATTGATGATTATTGTGAAACTTCTAATTCAGATAATGATATTTTCAAGATTTTCTTTTTTTAATAAAGCATGATGGTTATTTTATGTTTTCCAATAACTTTTGTAATTGTTTTGAAATATTAGATGAAATAATTTATAAATACCCCAACTAGAGGTTTGCAGATATAATTACCCTTTATTTTATAATAGGTTATACTTATGTTTTTTCATTATGAAAACCTAAAAGTCCAATGTAACGTAAAATGGAATCTGAATGATGATTGATCAATTAATTAAAGTAGAAGGACAATAATATAGCTGCATTTGTTTGCTTTTATGATACCTAGTAATCACTCATAACTCAAAAGTCGTCATGTGGCCAGTCACATGTTGGTCAATCAATGTAAGAAAAACATTAGCAACTCTTCAAGCAATTTACATGCAAATGGACCATGAATAGAATATATATATATATATATATATATATATATATATATATATATATATATATATATATATATATATATTGCAATTTGCATAGGTCATTATACATAACTTTCCTTTAAATACTATTCATTTAACTATATTAGTTTTTAATTTGATTAATAATTATAACTCAACATAATTAAGACCAGGAATAAATAAAGAATTTTAAGAAATTAGCAACCAATCAGAAAGGATCAAATAATTCATGCATAGACAGACAGGCAAAGGTGGCGGGCCTGTCTGAATTCTGATAGACTGATACCTTCCCTAAGCCAACTTCATCAATCATCACCATGGCCTATGTTAGCGCACAATGCTGATCGTTAGCTAAAAATGCGCAGGATGTATATAATAATAAAGAAGATGACTCACCTTGACCTGTTACTCCGGTCAGCGCTGAACTTACAGCTGAAAACCGGCTGCCTTATATTTCCCTGAATCTGGAACACGACCGGGCTGCATTCTGGCTCACTCCCGAACTGGAAGACGAACCGGGGATCCGGTTCGGACCGGACAGTCATATGCAGGCGCGGCACGGTATCTCCGCCGCAGCCGCTGAGCTTCATCCAGCCGCTTTGGTACACGCAATCCCTCGTCTGATCAGCATGACTCAGGTTGACGCTTACCTGAACGGAGCCCAACAGCTTCTCAGACGTGATCCCGCACGTGCGCCGCCCCATTCGTCCAGTGAAGACTGAGATTTTGAGAGTGACGACGGAGAGGCCGCGGAGGGTTTCGGGGTCGAGGTGGAATCCCGCGGCGGCGGAGGACTCCGGGGCGGTGGAGGAGGAGGAGGGGGTGCAGAGTGGGATGAGGGCTGTTTGTGTAGGTAAGTTGTTGATTTTGAGTTTGGCGTAGCATGGGGTGGTGGAAGGGTGGATGCCGCCGGAGCCGGCGGTGGATGATGTGGAGGAAGGGAGTTTGAGGGCTAATGATTCGACGATCAGACGAACAAAGGGGCACGGATCCATTACTGATATTCTTTTGGATCAGTTGGTGGAGAAGAGAGGAGGAAAATGGGAGGAAGGTGAGAGGAGTGCAGTTTCGGAGAAATATATGAGTGAATAGAGTTTGTGGAATGGATCGATACGATGTCGGTTAATTAAGAGGTGTGTGTGCTGTTTTTCGTTTTCTGTCTGTCTGCAAAAAAATATTGCGAAATGTTTCTTGTTTGGGAGTTAGTTTGGATTTGGAGGTTTCTGCAGCTCAGAGTCGGAGTTTACGAGAAAGTTTTTTCTTAATCTCTGCTTCTCGTGAATATATCGCAACGATATAATTTACATTTACTAATTTCTCGTTATCCATTTCTTTAATTTTCTATCAAGTTCATAAAAATGGCATTAATTGATTTAATTATCAAATCTAAAAAGGTTTATTATATAATCCCAACTTTATTTGTCACGAGAAAAGAGTTATTGAGTTTCGACGAGAAATTGCTGAGAAAAACAGTTCCGACTTCAGGTCCCTAAACAGCTAGACTAGGCTGGCACCACGTTATCTCCACCTGATAAATATTTTTGTGTATAAAATTTTATTATTCTAAAATTAATTTGTGCTCTCCCTTTTCCACGTAGATATTTACATGTCACAATAGGTCACAATTGAATTATCCCATTTGCCATCAAATATTATTTCTAATGTGGAGGTATGAAATTCGATTTTTTATAATGATAAAAAAATCATTTTTTTTTTATTAATATCATCATAAAATTAATATTGTTAAACATAATTTGTCAGTTAGTTACCTAATAAGAATCTTAAATATTTAATAAACATTTTTCTCCCGACAATCTTTCCGAAATTAATTTGACTATTTCTTGTCCTCTTCTGTACAATCTCAATATTCTGCTCAGATCGATCGACTCTAAATTATTGTGATGATTCGATATAGTATTAGATTAGTATAATTAAATATTTTATTTTAACAGATTATTTTAATTGTATTTTGTGGGACCTTAATTAATTATTACTTTATCTTTTGTCAGCAAATCATGAAGCGTTGTTTTGTTTATTCCAATCATCACATTATGGTTGTTGCGTTGGTACGTAACCACGTATCTTTGAGTATCCCATAAAATTATGGGAGTTCGTTAAATACATTCCCTAAATGTTGTTTACACTCCTAAATTTATGTAATTGGCATAAAAGTCCTTCTGCCATTTTATTCATAAATTAATATTTATTAACTAATTTATATTACAAGACAAAACTACCCTTACCCTAATATCAATAACCTTACGTCAAACAGTACTACACTAATCCTCAAATAATTTGTGCATAACGGCTGACGACGGCAGTAGCTCCAAATTCAATTATTTCTTGAGCATTATTTTACAATATTTTTTCTTTTTTTACATAATAATATCGATTAGTTATAATGACATAATCTAATGCTATACAAGATTCAAGAGTGATTCGTGAACTCGAAAATATTATGAAACTTGTCAATACCACAAGTGTGGAATAAATTTCAGAGTTCTAAGATTCTTGCAGTTCATCTGGCGTCAATGGAGGTAATAACTTCTTTTTTATGGTTATTTATATTATTTAGTTAATATTTGTTTCTAGATTACATTTAAAAGTTTGCTAAATAATTATTAAGAAGTTATGCTATTTCTTGATATTCTATGTCGTTTAATTTTAATTTAGTGCCTTGATGTTGTTGTTGCTGCTGCTTTCTCCTTATTCTAACAGCTTCTTGACTTTTCTGAAAAGTCAGAAGCTATTTGATGAGCTACTTGGGAGGAGTTTACAATTGATTGAAGTGCTTTTGCTTTTTGCAACTCTAAGTCTACTTGAAGATTTTTAGTTCCGATGATATTGTTGGGATTTCACGTTGAAGGCTTTGTATAATGGTTCTATTGAGAGCTAAAAAAAATATTGCTAGAAAAAAATATTTGATTATTATTTATAATTTTTTTTAAAATTTAGTTGATGCATAAGAAATATATAGATAATTAGGTAAATAGCATCTTGAATTAAAAATGATGTTATAATTTTACAATAATTAAAAAATTATTTTCTATATTAATTTTTTTAGGTAAGAAAGATTTGGAAGAAATCGAGCCAAAAGAACAGGAACCTGAAGAGCTTAATCTGTTGCTTCAATTAACAAGCAAGATATTTGCTACTCGTGTAGAGCTTCAAGATTGTGTTTGTAAGATTGCTTTACAACAAGGCTATGCGACAAATATTAGAAGATTCAAACCAGCATATTATGTTATTATAGGTTGTGATAGAGGAGGAACATATAGGGGGTCTAATGTTCCAATGGAGCAAAGAAAAAGATTGTCTGGGTCATGTCTTATAAATTGCCCATTTGAAGTTAAGGGAAGAAGAACATGTGATATATGGAAAGTAGAGATCAAAACTTTGTTACATAATCATGAGCCATCGACTGATATGTCAGGTCATCCTATATGTCGACGATTTTCTAGTGAAGATATGCATACAATTAGAACTATGTCAATGGCTGGATGTGCACCACGAGAGATACTTACAGCACTCCGACAAAGTAATCCTTCAATTCAAGCAATTTCAAGAACAGTGTATAATGCAAAAGTTAAGATAAAAAAAGAGGATTTAAGGGGCCGTCCACTAGAAGCATTGCTTGAGGAACTCGGTGAAAATGGCTTTATGTATGACATTGAGCGTGACAACAATGATTATGTGACTTGTTTATTCTTTTCACATCCTAGCTCAATGATTTTGACAAAGCATTTCTATCATGTCTTTGTGATGGATTGCACGTACAAGACAAATAAATATGGCATGCCACTTTTAGATATTATTGGAATATCAAGTTTCAACACATTATTTTATTCGTATATGGTATTCTTGCAAAGAGAGGAAGAAGAAGACTACATTTGGGCATTCGAAAGATTTAAGAAGATATTGGATGTTGAGAAAGCTCCAGTAGTTATCATCACAGATAGAGAATTGGTGTTGATGAATGCTATTAATTTCGTATTTCCAGACACAAAACATCTTTTGTGTATATGGCATATACAAAAGAATGTCGTAGCTAAGTGTAAGAAGCTCTTTGATCGAAAGGAAGATTTTGATATATTCTTATCAGCTTGGACGCGTGTGATCTACTCTATTGATCAACCCACTTTTAATGCAGAATGGCAATTTTTTGAAGTACAATACAATAGCAAGTCAATAGTTGTTGATTATATACAAAATAATTGGCTTCCACACAAAGAAAGGTTTGTGCTTGCATGGATGGAAACTCACTTGCACTTTGGAAATCATGTAACATCAAGAGCCGGGGGAGCTCATGCAATGCTCAAAAAGTATCTTCAAATCTCTACGGGTGAGCTTCGTCAGGAAAAAGAAAAATTTGTCTTGCCATAGAAAATCAAGTTAAAGAAATTAGAGCGATGCTTCAAAATGAAAAAATACGCACATTACATGGTCTACGTATTCCTTTGTTTCAAGGCCTTATTGGTAAAGTTTCTAAGTATGTTTGGATCATCTTTTGAAGTAATATCATTTGGCTACTTCTGGTAAACCATTAGATGAGTGCAAATGTCATTTTCAAAGTTCTATGGGTCTTCCTTGTGCATACAAAATGACTAGCATGCTACATGGAAGACTTGAATTGACTAATATACATCCACAATGGAGAATCGATGGGAGATTATTTGAAAACGCAGAAGAAAAATTGAGGCAAGATGATCAGCTTGATAGCCTTCTTAAATATTTTCTAGATAAATATAAGAAGTGCCTCTCACTCAAAAAGAAGATACTCGAAACCAAAATTTTCAAATTGTGGATTCTTCTCATTCTTTGATGGTACAAGAGCCGAAGGTTTATCCTCGTAGAGGGCGTCCATCAAGCTCAAAGAAAATAAAGAATGATAGCTCTACTCGTTGTGATCCTAGTGAATTTGAGATTGTGGAAAGAGCTTGAAAATGTGGGGCATGTGGTGGTTTAGGACACAATATTCGTACATGTCCGCAAAAGGTATTTTAGAAGACATTAGTTTGAAGCACATTTTTTTTTCTAGTCAATTGATATTTTATTTTTTTGATGTTAGATAATATGCGAGGAAAGATAAAATACTCGGCCATATCATATTGGAGAAATAATCTTGATGATTGATGTATTTTTCTCGGTCGTATTGTCACTTCCTAGAGCATTTGTTGTCTTTCTGGCTGGATCGTTTGGTGGCTCTTTGGCTTAGTGGATCTTAATTGTTCTATTAGGAAGATTGCCTTTATCTTTGTGGCTCTCACTTCTCGGCTCCATTGGATGAAGAAGGTGCTTAATTGAGTATTGTGTGTTAGCCTTTTTAGTGCATTTTACTACTATTTTGAGATTGTTTATTTTGGTTTAGACTTAGCCATGTTTCTGGCTTTCCCATTCCGTGGGTGGATCTTTGTATGGCTTTAATTTTATGATATGAGATGGAGGTTTCGATAAAAACTCTATGGTGTTTGCCAGTTTAAAAAAAAAAAAAACTCGGCCATATCATAATTTTATTTTATGTGAATCGTATATTAGTTTTTATTTTTTAATTATCCAATATTAAGTTTGTTTATTTATTTATTTTTGTTCTAAATATGATGCTTTGTATGTTGTCAATTATCTTGACATAAAAAAAAAATTAAAAAAAATACTGAACTTCTAAGAAAAATGGGAAAAAGACGCCGTATCAAAATTCTGTAGTTATTTGCACAAGGAAAAGAATTATTTCGTCCCCACTGTATTAGTTTTGAGTGTTTTGAAATCATGGGGCATGATATATTACTTAAGGTTAGGTTTGTCATATAACTTAAATTAGTGTAGTACTGTTTAACGTAAGGTTATTGATATTAGGGTAAGGATAGTTTTGTCTTATAATATAATTTAGTTAATGAATATTAATTTATGAATAAAATGATAGAAGGGCTTTTATGGCAATTACGTAAATCTAGCAGTGTAAATAACATTTAAGGAGTGTATTTAACAACTCCCAAAATTATTCATCCACCCAAATTCTAATAATATATTATGGAATTTATCAAAAAGAATAAAAATTAATTATATATACTATTGGATCAAGTTAACTAATTACATTTAACACTATTTAATTAATTACATAGAGATCCCTGAGATTTATTCTATTTACATTAATTTGATCTCTCTAATTTTATTTTTTACATATTAGTTCCTGAAAATAAACACTAACCAACGTCAGATATAAGATGATCAACAACTATAAATAGGTTCGATCAAGATACCAGTTGTGTTTTTGCATGGAGATGGTTTTGACTTACCTATTGCAGCACCTCAATTTGGTGGGTTATCGCAGATCGGAGTTGAAAGGAAAATGAAATGGGTTTATAAGTTAAAATGAAGTGTAATAAATGAATATTCTTTTAGGCAGTGATTTAAGTCAAATTTTAAATTGTATTCAGTGAGTTTGAAGCTTATAATACTCGCGTATAATGGACCCGTGGGTCCGGAGACGTGACACCTACAGCCCCAGAATCGTGAGCTTCTTTTACAATATAGCCCGACAATACCCACAATTATCACAAGAACTCAGTAACGAATGAATCAACAGAGATTTTTGCACCAGAGGTAGAGAAAAATGAGAGACCTTTGGTTTGGTTTAATTTATAGGGTTTTGGATCAAATCCGGATATGAAAAATTATTAAGTCTGGTATATATAAGTTGAATGGGCATTGCTTTATCCCGCCAAATACTGAGGTCATTTTGTCATTTAATTTCCATTATTTTTATTCAGAAATAAAGAACAGACGACAGAAAATTAGGAGCATTTCAATACTTTAATTTTTTTAGAAATTAATATGTAAAAAACGAAACTAGATTGACATATATATAAATATGAAAAATCTCAACGAGTTTGAAGCCCAATCTTACAATGTTCAAATTTTCTTCGATTCTCATACAAACCGTTTCGCTATAGCTCTCAATTGTTTATTCACCGACCACACATATAATATTTTATTATAATTCCTACAATTATTCACCGAGCTAATGCACTAATTTTTTTTTATTCTAATCATAAATTTGGCATCACTCTATGAACCATTAATTATAAGAAAATTTCAAACCGATAACTGGAATATTTGGTGCTAAACATAAAGAAACAATATAAGTTAAGTAAAAATACATGTGGGGCAAATCCCAGGGCTCAAGATCTTGTATCATAGTTGTGAGACACTAATATATCAAAAGATCATATTTCAGAATGCAAAACCAAGATTCATTTTACTTAGATATAAAAGAATTTCCAGTCAATAGCAGTTGCATTTTCAGGAACTTGAATCTGAAATTACCTCTAGTTAAATTACTATAGCACCGAATATTTAATTGCAATGAACAATTACTATACAAAATATTACTACTGATGGGACAAACATATGGCACAAATCTTGAATTAAATGAATTATAGGTTTCTGAAAAAACTACGAACTCACTCACTTATTCTTCTCTTTATTGTCTTGTTCACGTAATTCATACTTGGAAAAAAGAGAGGGTCCTAATTAAATTAAGATCCAAAAATAATTAAATTAAAGCTATTTAAATCTCAAAATGAAAAAAAAAAGGGTTGATCTGGGTGATAATAATAAATCTAGAGGCCTTGGTCAATGAGATAATCAGCAAGCCTCTCAACAACCATGTTGCATTGTCCAGGCGTAACTGGCTCCTCGTACACTCCAAAAACCAATGCCTGACCTGTCTTCTTGATTGTAATTCCTCCAGAACCCTGCCGCCCGCCAAAACAATTCAATATTTAAACACAGGTAAATTGCAAGATTTGTCCTGTAAATTCCACCACTTTCGGACTAGCTTACAATGACGATATTTTCTGATCCCATTTTTCATTTATTATAAAAAACAGCTTTTTAATTTCATTTTTTATGAAAATTGTAGTAAACAGAGGCTTTTAAGCGACATCCATCGGTGATCGATCGACTCTCTTTAATTTCACTGATGGTTTGTAAGTCTAGTCGTATGAATATGATCAAAATTCGAGGAAAATCTTTGGTAAATAGTGAAAATCTTAAAAGATTTTGTCATATTTACCTTATTTTACTGACAAAATTAAATAAAAAAAAGTTAAATACCTTCTTTCCACGAATTACAGCATTAGGCTCTCCTTGGATGACCATGTACTTATTTCCTCCAAGGAATAGTCCCGTCGGCGCCAGATGTCCAGGTTCGTCTAAATCTTTCATTATTCCATCAATCTCCCCCGCCTTCGCCTGCAGACAATATTATTTAATCGATATATATCCCATGAATTATAAATTACCGAATTAAAAGAAATTATATCAAACATATATCTATATATCAGTCCATAAAATCAAGAAACGTACGTACCTGAGGGAAGGTGGAGCTCTGAGCCCAGACGGCGCCGTCGTGTCCCATGATGGCAGCGGCTGAGAGGCGGTGGCCGGCCTGCCCCTCAATGTCACACATCAAATGATCATCTACGTATGTTTGCCACGACATTCTTTCTTTATTTTTATTATTATTTTTTTAATTTTCTTGTTTAATTTGGCTTCGATATATTTTCGATTTCCTCCCAGTACAGTACTGATCTTTTGATCTGCAGTTAAGAGTAATCAGAGACGTTTTAACTATGATCGAGTGAGTATATTAATAATATTAGTTTGAGAGAAGTATAGTAAGGAAAAGAAGTGAGTGGTGAGGCATTGCAACATCTTCTCCAGACCGTCCACGCAGACGATTCAATTGCTGTTCATTCAAACTAACCCTATATTTCAGGAAAACCATTATTTAATTGTGCATGCAAAATTTATATATAATACAAAATACTTTAAAATTCCGAATATTATATTATGATTTATACAAAATTTGAAAATTACATCGAAATGATTTGTAATGGGAATTCAGTTGGAAAAAACAAAATCCGATTTGCAATGAAAAATCAGTCGGAATAAGAGGAAAGAAATCCAAAAATAAATAAGAATTAATTTTGCAAGGTTATATATGATAATCAAAATAAAATTTAAATATATTTACAAAAAACTTATTCTTAGGATTCTTCTTTCCCCCAAATTCAGAAAAAAACCTAAAACCCTAGTTGTTTCTCCAGAATCGCCACCTATTTGCTAGCACAGCCACCACCAACTCCCAACTGTAGTCTCCTTGCCTTCCCCACCACCACATCGCCGTTACTCGCCGCCTCCGTACCTCCACTTGTCCAGCAAACTCCCAGGAGCCACCACCACATCCCAACTGTAGCCCCCTTGTCGTCCCCGCCACCACATCGCCTACACACCTCCACTTGTCCAGCAACCTCCCAGGCGCCACCACCACTTCCCGTCGCAGCTACCACCACCTCCCAAGTGCAGTCCTCTTGCACTATTCTTTTCTTGGATCGATCCCCTTACACTATTGCTTCTTCTCATCTTTCAGCTGATTTGTTTGGCAGGCTACTTAAAAATCTTTTTGTGACCGAATTATTCTGTAACAAATGCTGGTTTAAATAATCTAAAGAAACTTTTAGTTACCGAAAATGCTGCCATGAACAATCTAAAAACCTTTTAGTGACCGAATATTTCTGTCACAAATTCCCTCGCGAATATTTATTAAAAAACCTTTTGTACCATTTTTGTCACAAATGCCGTCAGAAATAATCTTAAAAAAGTTTGTGTGACCGAATTATTCTGTCCCAAATAATCTTTAAAAACTTTTTGTGACCGAACTATTCTGTCACAAATTCCGTCATGAATAATTTAACAAAACATTTCCCGAACCGTATATTTCGGTCACCAAATGTCGTCAAGAATAACCTTTAAAAAGTTTTAATGGCGGAATATTTCTGTGACAAGAGCTGTCACGAATAATTTCTAAAAACAATTTTCCTTATCTTTTTTTGGTACAAGAACCGTCACGAATAATCTTTAAAAAAAATTAACAGTGCTTTCTGTCACGAATGCCGTCACGAATAATCTTAAAAAAACTTTTCTTGACAACCGCATTTGGTCACAGTATTTTTAAAATAACTCATATTATGTAAAATAACTTAATATTATTTGGCCAATGGAAGTCTTTTGCAAAATGTTTTTCCATATAAATCCAGATATACCATTTCCGTTGGAATTTATCGCTTTTGCAATGGGATTTCCATTGCAAATAAAAATTGTTCAGAAATTTTGTTCTTCTTGCAACAAAAATTGCTGTTCCGAAACTAATATTATCTAGAAAGTTTAAATTTAGTTGGCAACGGAAAATTCGGCCAAAACTTTTTTCTGTTACAAATTAGTATATTGCAACGGAATTTATGCTTTTACCTGTTTGGATATTGGGATTACCTTATCCTCGGAATATTCTGTTGCAATTAATGTTATGTAAAAAATGCATACTATTTCTGTAACAGAAATTCTGACAAAATGTCTTTCCTTTCAAATTCTTGTCTATTTGCAACGGAGATACCGTCACAATTTTTTATTTTTTATTTTTTATTTCCATTTTTTTGTTTGAATTTTTACTGTTTGAAATTGGACTATTGCAGATTTCCGTTGGAATTAACCACCATTTTGCAAAAGATTTCACGTCGCAAACTAAAAAAAAACTTCGGAATTTTTTTTCTTTTTGCAACGAAAAATGCTGTTGAAAAAAATTAATATTATTTTTAAATTTGAAATTTATTTATCAACGAATGTTCCGTTACAAAATGATCAAGAACGGAGCCAGGTTTAAGAATTTCGCATTTACGACTCACCTCAGGGGATTTATTTACAAGTGTATAATTCTTAATAATACATGCATATCGAACTCTTATATTTTCAGTCATATATGATAATTCTATATGATCAAGAACGGAGCCAGGTTTTTCTTACAAAAATTATGAAACAAAAAATGATTCAAAATATTAAAGACACCAACACTGCTCAATTGTGGCTTGAATTGATTCTTCTGTATTGTGAGTACTTTTTCTGAAAAACTAACTACAGTCACTGGAAATCACAACATTGAGTCATTGACTACTCAGAGCTAAAAGTTAGAATTAAATCTAGCTTCCCGCAGTCCCAAAAAAACTCAATTAGTCACTTTTTTGCACGATTTTCAACAATATTTACGTCGAAATACATGATTAGAAAAACTTTCTTTGGAGAAAATATTAAAATTTATCCACTAAGACGATACGATCTTCCCCTGAATGCCCCACCTTGAGCTTGAGTCCTCTCCTGCTGAGGCCCATTGTTCACTGGAGCACCAATTCTCCATTTTGCAACTATTTTGTGTCTAAAAGAATACTCATTAAGGAAAGAATCAAAAACCAATAAAAACCATTGTGTACCCCTCAAGTTTGGAAAAACCACAATCGACGCCTTAAATCATTTTAAAATTAGACAAACCGCCCCTAAGGCTGGTTTATGTAATTTTAAACATTTTCAGAGTGTTTTAAGGTTTTTCCAAATTTGTGGATATTAACTGTAATATGACAATCTCCGGGGGGTTGTAGATGTAAATAAATCTAAAAATATTTATGTTACTAGATATAATCTCGCTAAAAAGCCGAAGAAAGGATACATCAAAGTAGGAGTCGTCAGTATGGTCCTCCCACCAGCAAGTGGATGCAACACAGTGAGGAAGTAATAGAGATGGCCAGCAATAATACCCAAAAGATCTGGCACTATTGGAGAACCAAAGATGACGTCTAAGCAAAGCATTGCCCATGGCAAGTAAAAGGCCTGAAACGGAGACCAGATTGTTGTAGAACGACAGCAAATGAAGAAGAATCATAAAAGTATGTTCAAGGAGTTTGAGTAAGAAGTAAAATACCTTGAGAGATACAAGACCATATATGTTGATATTGGCATTTGGGTACTCTCTACTCCAGATATAAAGGAGCATGAAGACAAGTGATATTCCCAAAAATGGGGACCAGAAATAGGGTACGACAGACAAAACCTAGAGAAGAGGAAAATGTCAAAAACATAAACAAGATAAAATAACACCGACTACCAGCAAAACAATGAAAATAAAGCTGGAAGGTGGGAGATGAGATATTATTAAGGTAAAATCAAACATAAAACATAGTCTAATATAAGTATATGCAACCAATTTTAATAGGAAAATAAAATGTTAGGTAGTTAACGCTAGACACATGAATTTGCGTAGCATGTTTGCTTCTAAATTTTCTATACAACAATAGAGAAAAGTAATTGTGCGGTAAGATGTAAATGGAAATACATATACACACATGTACACAATTTTACATACCAACAGAGAGAAAGCCCCAAACATCATCATCCACAAGAAATCAGCTGTGCGTCTTTGGAAGGGTCCATTTTCCAGTTGAACTCCATATCTCGCTCTACAGGAACAAGAAGTAATGATAAGAGGCAGAGCAAAGAGTGAGAATCAAGTTCAAATGTTTAATCATATGGAAATCTAAGCAGGATTTAGCATAACATACATCATTAAGAGCCGAATACCAAAATTGATAGAAAACTTGCCAAGAAAAAAGAAGTTGGTAATTAATCGCCACACCTGCAGACAAAATGGAAAAGGTATCAGCGAATCTGCAGAAAGTATACCCAGAACAAGTAACAGTTCCCAAACTAACTCCCAAAATCAGTTCTCAATCATTAAATTTGTATTATTCTCAAACAGAGAAACCAAGAGAATAGGGTGAGAAGAGAAATGGGAATGACCAAAAGTCACCCTCACACAGGTTACATTTGAAGAATATCAGACATGCATTTATATTTTTGTGCTGAGAGCAGCACCTGACTTGTTGACAGAAGATATCCACAAGTCACCTTCTCAACGTGAAGGAGTTATGGAAGAGGCCATCACACAGACAACAAACTTACTCTCTCAATTTGACGGATATTTCTTCCTTATTTTTTTTTCATATAAAGGAGCATGAAGAAGACTATATATAGACCTATGGAAGTTCAAAGCCTAGGGCTGATCTGTCATATCCACTAAAAAGTATATGTTCACTACCCGTGTAAGGTTCTAAAGGAGTCCAGTACCTTCAACCTTGTGTTGGATACTTGGATTGAGCAACATCGTCCTTACTAATGTACAGAAAACATGTCTTTACCTCAATACTATTAATCAATGATTGTTTGTGGATCAAGAGTTGAAACAGGATCACTCGTCCATACCTTCATCCCTAACATGTACTATCTCTAGCTTCTCCTAAGAGTTTTCCTAGGTCAAGGTTTTTGCCTCGTGATTTTGCAGACAGTGTAAACGAAGGCTGTAGGGTAAGAGACAAGTCTCACAAAACTGTTGAGCTTGTTAGTGTGATAGTTGCATTTGCACCAATGCAACAAAAAATGCCACAGTCATGCACACTTGCACATGAAAATAGATGATTCCAAACAACAGCAACAGGAGGAACAACTACTTATATTCTCAATATTATTCACAACATAAAAGCTCTAATTACAAAATCAATATAAAATGATAAGGACGATCATCTACTTTTAAAAGAACAGGCACTTGAATGAAATATATCGTTCTAATATGTAATATATCTAAAGCATTAGCAGGTTTAGTAACAAGTAAAACATTTACCTGGAAATACAAGAATGATAGCTCAGGTATGTATGCAATTAAGGCAGGATGAAGTAGTCCAATTTGACATGCAACAGTGGCCAAAAAGCATGCAGTTCCATAAGCTTTAGTTATAGGAGGAAGAGACTTATAGAATCTGCACAATAGAAGACGGATATTAGAAATCATAAAATGATAGGAAAATCACTTTTAGTTTAGTTTAGCAACGTCTAACCAATCAAGAAATTCAGAAACATAACTAATATTGTTTAGCAACCAAGAACAAGTACAAGTTTGTCCAGAAGTAAGATATATGTTCCATGACATATATGAAACGGGAAAGTTTCAGAATAGAGATAGACATGAAGCTCGAGCAATTATTATTGAATATCACTTAAACCCCTGAACAAGTTTACTAGAAATGTATTCGGAAAATATAACAGCATTAGCATCAATATTATAGAAATTGTGGTTTTCACAAATTTCAGCCAAATGAAACCAGTTCGGCTGTATGTACTAGGACACGAGTGCTAGTCAAATTAACATGTACAATAACTCCGATAAAAGAATCAGCAATTTCAGATTTTCCTTCAACTGTTTCTTGCGATTCTTTGCCATGTTCCCTCTCAATTTATCATATTATTGGAAAATTTCCTCTTCTTGACCTAATTGGGAATATGGAATTTTCCCTTGAAGATCAACCAAAATTTGTATGAGCACAAATCTCCACATATTTTCCATCATCAATCTCCCAAGAATCCAGAGCAACATTAATAAACAAAACAAACACGTTCAGACAACAAAGGTTAAAATAGAAAAATAAAAACCAGGCACAGGCAGTCACGAGGTAGCCATTCATAAAACACAAATAGCAATCCAAAGCATCAAACACATTCAATTAAAACGCGTATTAAGAAGCTCAAGTACAACCAACCCAAAAAAAAAGAAGAAAAACACATTCAACTAAAGAAAGGCATATCTCTCCAGCGAGCGCGCACGCGCAGATAGGAAATTAATCAGCAGGCAAGACATGCGCTACACAGAAATAGATGGAGAAAATTACTCGGCAGGGGACGACATGGTGAATCTGGAATAAAATTCAGTTGGAATTCACTCAATAATCCGTAACAAGCGATCTGCAGCTGATAATGCTAACTGCTTAGCGCGGTAGGCAGAGGCGAAAAATAATAGCGGCTCGTCGTTGAGCTGTTACGTGTTGGTGAGAATTGAGAAATGGAGAATTGAAACGGAATCACGAATCCCAGTAGAAGTGAAGTACCTAGAACCTTCCCTATCAAACTCGGTGCTGTTCGCAGCGTGCTTATTGGTTGGAATTTGGCTTTTGATTAGTTTAGGGCTGTAGGACCCAGTTCCCAATACGGGTCGGATCCAGTCTTATAAAAACGGGTTACTTACATCCCATGTTTTTACTTTTTAGTGTGGATCATGTTGGAATTTGGATTGTTCTTTTTTTTTTTTTTTGGTTAAATTCATTTATAATTATCCCTACATTTTATTTTATTTTTACTAAAAGACTCAATGTATGAGTGAAATTTTTTATTCTATATATACAACAATAAGCAACATAGAAATTTATTGAAAAGAAAAACCGAAAAAAAGTGATAAAAATGGAACCATAGATTTATAATCTATAAGGTTAATCCAAAATATATTATTAAAAATGAAAATTGAAAATATTTTCATTGACCCGAGTCGGTACTGGAAGAAAATATTATTATTAAAAAATTTATTAATTTAAAGAAGTTATACTTCATTATTAAATTTAGTAAGAGATTAAACATCATTAAACAATAAAAGATTCAGACAGCATTTCTTTCTCTTTGGATGTTGAAAGAAATGTTGGAGCTTGGAAGCCTTGTGCGTTGAACTTGGAGAACAAGAATTTAAAAAAAAAATCTGAAATCCCATTTTAACTTTCAAATAGAAAAGTCTAGACCAGATCATATACCTTCGGCTACAAAATTATAAGCACATCAAAAGGTGAAAAGCTGGCCAAAAAATTTAAAACTGCTTCATATCCCAAAGTTAGGGTTCCTTCCCCACAACTACACTCTCCTGTTTGGCCATATTTTCTTTTAATCCGCCATGAATTTACCAGAGAATCAATGGAAAATGGAAATACATGATGCACATTGGAACTGTTCTAACTTCTCAATAGTATACATTTCCCCAACAATATGTCTAACTCAATCTGGAAGCTTGGTGAAAACCATTACTATTAGAAATCAAGATGCAAAAATTCACAGTGAATCAAACGACATCCATTTTCTCAACGAGAACCCAAAATTTGTGGATAAAGTCACATCTCAGAAACAGACCACAGATACGCTTCTCTCTCTGTAGCTCTTTTCTCATTCGTCCTCTTAAACATCTCCTTCTCATATCCTACAAGATCAAGAACAAAAGACGATTATTTTCCAGTAGACGTACAAAATAAATATATATATTCAAATAGAGAAAAGGGCAGAAATCACCTGTACTGCGGTCCACACCATCCCAGTGTCTTCCCGGTTTGATTCCATAGCGGTTAGGTGCCGGATCCAATCCTCTTATTATCCAGCTGTGTTTTGGGATTTCTTGGGGAACTATGAATCCCGATTCTTTCATTCTCTCATTATCACCTAGATCGGGAAGAGCTGGACCCAAATTCTTTTTCTGAAAATTTAGTAAAAGATTTAAGATATTCATGCAGGAGGAAGGACTGTGCATATTGTGTTGAAAAAGCAAAGGCAAATTACATATACTGCTCCTGAGGGTTTCCCTAATTACAATTTAGTCCCTTTATTTTCAGAAATTACAAAAGATTCCCCTTCATTTTGTTACAAAAAATCAACGTCCGATAGGGATCCTTAACTCTTTCGTCAGTTTTTTATTTCGTTTCAAAAGTAACGTTGTTCCCTAATGTCAGATTTTTTAACAAAATTCATCTGGACTGTTCAGTAATTTTGTGAAGAACTTGAGGGATCATATTGTTATTTTTTCAGACATTCCATAAAAATATTGATTTTTTATTTTATTTTTTTCAGTTTTTAAAGGAAAAACGTTAGGGAAGACAGGTCTCGCACAATTTCTGTCAAGTTTTTGTAATAATGTGAAATATTTGGGATTTTTTTGTAATTTCTTAAAACAGAGGGACTAAATTCTAATAGGGGCAAACCTCAGGGGTGGTACATGTAATTTGCCCAAAAAACAAAACAATTTTAGAAAACATATAGAAGAAAGCCGAATGCTCGGAATAATCATCTACATGATGAAATAAAGAGGAAATTTTTAGCAACTTACCTTGACCAAATGCGCCATAGGATCACCCCATCGTACTCTTTCTTTCAGAACTGCATCAAGATCAGGGTCATCCCTGTAGTAGAAATTATAATACATGAGAAATGTGTTTTGATAAATGGAATATCTCAAGACCATCAGAGAAAACATCAATTCAAGTATTGATTATTGGATGGGCTAGAAGGCTGCACGACTGAGAATTGGAAAATCCGCACGTCATAGTAATAAATACTACACACTTCACAAGTCGGCAACAAGAAATGCATATCACCATATATATTTTATTTAAATAACATTATGGAGTAAAAAGTTCCAAAAATGTGTTGCTGATAGAAAAGCAGAACATCATTACCAAGTGCATAAGACCTGAGCTAGTTTGTTTCAACAGGAAAAACAGTAGCAATTTCATCAGCATTGTTATCGCTAAATAAATGCAACAATTGATAATTTTTGCCTCTACAATTACCTGCTTCTAGCAAATGGTTTCTCCTTCTCAGCTTCTATTTCTTGTAATCTAGCCTCAGCTTCTCGCTTTTGAGCCAGCCCTTTGCCCCATTCCAGCTTGATTTCCTGAGGCAAAAACATTTATCGCTTCAATCACAAATGATAGTTAACAATATATGTTATACAGCATGTAAAAGCACCATCTTAAGACATTACAAATAAATCCTCCTGATGTTGAAAGAAACCAAATCGCGAGCACTTCAGAGAATTATATAGATAAGTAGGATGACGCAATAACACCCAGAAACAAAACCAATAGATACCTCAAACAAAATAAGTTCCTTCAGAGAGCTATAAGAACAAGTATCGAATACTTAAGACACTCGTGGGAAATAATTAAACCATATCAGACTAGAAGCAAAGCAGCAAAACATTCGTAGATGCGTGAGAGATACAAAAAGAAATGGCACCTTGGGCTTCTCGTCTTTCTTCATTTTTTTCTTCTGGGACTCCAGAAACTCCTCCTTTGTCATGCGTTTCCCTGAAACAGAATTGTTGAGAGAAATAAAATGAGTAATATATTATCAAGTGTGTAGATAAAACAACTAATCTCTAGTATATGTAGAGATTTAGAGAGAGTCATAACACATAATAGAAATCTAATCTTCTAAGTTTCTAACAAGAATAAAGAGATTTAATGTATCTTGTTCTTGGTTACCAAATACTATAGGACAGATGGAAAGACTTTCATCCTACCTGTTATTTTGTCACGGTATACAGCTTCAGCACCTCGGCCGCTTACGGAAGGATCCATCTCTTTAAACCTATTTTAACATATAACATTAAATGGATTTGAGCATCTCAAAAATGGATATATAGAAAATAAACAAGAGTGTGAATTTTGACAATTCTAGTTAATAAAGTATAATATTATCCAGCACATTCAACCATGTAAATAAGCACCTAGTTTGGGCAAACCAGAGCAATGTAAGTTAAGCAGGGACAACAGCACCGGAGCATTGAGAATTTGAGACCCTTAATAAATCTTGCTTGAGTTAGAAAGATATCCAAGAATTTCTTAAGTCTGCTAACTCAGTAAGTCAGTATGATGATTCAGTATGGTGAAATCATCATTCTTCGCCAGTTTTTAAGTTCCAACCAGTAAAATTGGCGGAAATTAGAGGAAAACAATTTTTTTTTTCTTTTTTTAACAGGGAGAATATGGGAGCTGAAAGGTGTAATGCTTCGGAAAATCAGATAGTTACCTCAACCAATCTTCCTTTCTCTTTTTATCAATTTCATCTTTGACATCTACACCAGAAACTAAACCAGTTTTTGGACGATCTACCAAAAGAGGTGCTTCTTTTCGCCTCCTCCTGGGAGGAGAAAGGTCAGAAACTGAAGGCACATGATCAGCTGTATCAGCGTTCTTCACCTTCCTAGGAGGTGAAAGATCTGTAGAAAAAGATGATCGTCGAGGAGGAGACATATCTGAATCCATTGCCTTAGAATGTGAAGGAATTTGCATATCTCTTTGCTGCCTTCGAGGTGGGGACAAATCAGTCATTCTATCAGGCTCTGAAGGTTCCCTATGTGATTCAGGTGAAGGTGTATCATAACGAGCAGTTCTGCCACCTGGGAAACGAGATTTTTGTGTTTCAGATGGTTGTTCAGCTTTTGGTGATGGAGTATCATTTTGAACCCTTCTTTTGCGAGGTGGAGAAATATCAGAATTTTGATCTTCAGACTTCAGATTATTAGGATTATCAGAAACAGAAACCCAGCCACTTCCATCCTCAGAAATTGCACCAAAAGGGCGTCTGGACCTGATTTGCTCCAGTCTTTTCATACGCTTGACTTCAATATCTTCATCAACTTGAGGCTTTGCTTCATCTGTAGGAAATTATACAATAAACCAACTGAAGAATTTGAAGATTCCATACCAGAAAAAATATAAGTTCAAGTTACCTGCAGACTCTTCTTCTTCTTCGTTAAGTTCGACGGGCTTTTGCCAAATGGGATCTTCATCGACTACGCGAACTCCGGCAGCATCAGGTTTAGGTTTAGCCTTCTTCTTTTTCTTCTTCTTTTTCTTGTCATCATCATCATTACTCGTGTATTTTTTAAGGTACTCTTTCAGTGAAGTTGGCGCTGATGATGATCCCACCATTGTGAATCCAAGCCAAATCTTCTCCTGATTAGTTTAAAGGTGTTAAAAAAATATCAAGGAATTTGCTCTAATGGAGAAACTCATAGCTAATAACTGAAAAACAAAGTAGAGATGACAACACTATTAGAATATTTCAGATGTCCATGAAGCATCGGTTCCTATGCCAAAGAGAATATTTCAGTAACAAATCAGATGGGAATTTTTGTAATCCTAATTATTAAGAAATCAAGTGAAAAATGTTGAACTTTAGCAAAGCAAAGAGCTTAAAATAAAAACCCAAAAAACTCAAAATTACAGAAAACCCAAAATCTTCGGCCGAGACAAGTACGATTCAACAATAGGAAAAAGACTCAGAGAAAAGTCAATTCTAATTGCAGGAAACCAGACTACATTCTATCAGAAATTAATTGAAATTCAAGACACAAAAAAAGAATAGCTAGCAGAAAATGACCGGGAAAAGTTACCAAAGAAGAGACAGTCGCAAAGGAATGGAAGCGGGCGGCGGCGCTGGGAAAGACGAAAAGATAGGAATAAGGGAAGGTGTTGCGACTCAACGCAGTAACAGCCGGCAATCAGACGGTGATTAAGAATGAAGGAGAAGGTTTGTGTTGGGGGAGCAAATCGAAAACAAAAATTAATGTGAGGGCTTCATTGTTATATTGTCAAATATCACGACTTCTAAGTTCTAACTATGTACTGATTTTATCTATACTTTTTTGATAAAAAAATATATCTTTACCATCCAGCTTCGATTTTGAACCGACTTTCCCGGTTGACCTTCGACCGATTCGATTTTTTTTCTTTCGTTTTTTTTTAAGCAAAAGATTTTTTTTCTTTCTAAAATTTCGAAATATATTAAATTCCCTGATGCCTGCAAAATTACGTCTCAATAAATTCACAACTATTCTCTACCCAATTCTCGCAGTATTTATAATGTAATTGATCAATGAGGGTTCAAGCTCTCCTTCTCCCATTAGAATTTCACTTATACTCTAACTAGACTTCTATAAAAGAAAGAACTTATGTCCTCCTACTCTTGGGCTGACTCCACAAATAAATCCATGCGCGCCACAAGTTCATTAAGACTCATTGGACTGGGTCCAAAATATGATATACTATCACTCCCTAATCAAGCCCAAAATTTCATCTAATTAAACTCAATTTGATCTTTTTCAAATTCCAATTAATACTCAATCATCAAAAAAGGTCAAATCAATTTGATTAGTGGTGATTGGCGAATGATCATATTTTAGGAGTATTTTTTTGTTATAAAATAAAGGGGTATTGATTTTTTGCCATCCAAACTATTGCATTTTTAGCACTTTGTCATCTAATCTTTATTTTTTGACAGATTGTCATTTGAATTACACAGTTTTTATAATTTTTCACCTCAGACTATTTTCTGACGGAATATTCTGCCAAGATTCCATCACATGCCTCACACGTGATTTTATTAAGGGTATTTTCGTCAAATTGGACAGTTGGCAATATTAGGTTTATTTTATTTCATAAATCAAAATTATACCGTTAAAATAATCCTAATTGTGTGAAAAATTAAGGTACATTCTCATTCCCAAAAACCTCTCAAACAAACCCGTCTCACAATCCCCATAAATTAGAGTTCACTCTCACACTTGCTGACAATAAAAAAAGGTCGAATTTTTCCAGAATATGGTAAAGTAATACTAGCAGCTTTTTGAGTTCCTATACAACGAGTTCAAGAAGAAGGTTGTAGTTCAATACAAACCTTGAAACTTGTTGATTGATCTTCTGAATATTCTCTCTGGAGAAACATCACATATTATGGCCATTTGAGCCTTGTAAGGTCGAATATCCACTCCATCTGTCAAACAACGAAAATTGAGCTTGTAAGGCCGAGTATTCCACTTCAATTTGACGAAAAAACCCTTAATAAAATCACGTGTGAGACATGTGATGGAATCTCGTCATAATATTTTGCCGAAAAATGATCAGAGATGGGAAATTGTAAAAAACTGTGTAGTTCAGATGACAATCTGTAAAAAAAAAATATATATATTAGATAGCAAAGTGCTAAAAATGTAATAGTTTGGATGACAAAAAATCAATACCCCATAAAACAAAACATTAGGAAATTTTTTGGAATATCTAAAAATAAAGTAACTAAATTACGATTACCTGAAATCTCAGGGGCAGTAGATGAATTCGCACTTTATTTTATATGCGTAAAATTAGGCAGTCCCTTTTTGAGTTGTTGATTGAATATAATTTGGCGGTCATTCCCATTTGAATTTCTCTTTCGAGATTTTGTGCTCTTCAGCAGCTGTACACCGACACTGCAAACCTAAGATTCACTACTCCAACTGAGAAGAAGGAGCCGAAGTCATGAAGATTAAGAAACCTCTCAAAGAACTCAAGCTCTCTGTTCCAGCTCAAAATTCCCCCATCTCCAGCTTCCTGTAATGAACTTTTTCCACAATTAATTTTTCTTAGATTTATCTGCTTGGGTTTATTGGGCTTGAATTTATTTTGATTTATGTGGTTCAGGACAGCTAGTGGGACGTTTCACGATGGGGATTTGCTGTTGAATCAAAAAGGACTCCGATTGATTTCAGACGAGAATGAAACCCTTGTAAGGTTCTTGTTGTGTTCATTTCTCCTCTTCTTTGGAATGACAAGTAAAATGGTCGCGTGAAATTTACTGTAAGCAGACTTGCTGAAATTGTGAAAGAAAATTGTTCAATTTGAGTAATTTCCGGGATACCTAGTCCAGTATTTTATAAGCAATTCAAGATCCATATTTAACATGAACGAGTTGTTTAGTGTGTACTGCTGCAGCTCTGAACGATACTTAATTGACGTATCAAATTCAAAGGTTGCTGTTGGGTTTTCAAGAACAGTAGCAGGAATTCACCATTAACAAAAGAAAATCGTATAGCAGTTTCTTGGGGATGAAATCGGAATGAGTATGACCAGTCACACATCCCGATAAGAGTTTTCTCTCCGTGGGAGTAGCATAAATTACATTTTTGCCTTCTTCTGTTATGCACATACATTAGATTGAATTTGGATCTTCTTTACCCTATACATTTTCCACACCAGTCACCTACTTTAGAACCACTTTAGTTTTGGATTTTGTAGAATCAGATCTTTTATGCAATTATGATTAACTGAAAGACACTGCAATATTTTGGTGGTGTGCATGCTGAGATGATATGAAATTTGTAGCTAATTCAACCTTGCCTTTAATTTCTATATTCCCGTGACAAAATGTACAGCCATCAGAAACAAAGGAGATAGATCTTCAATTCTCACTTGAAGATCTCGAGACCATCAAAGTCATTGGCAAGGGAAGTGGAGGTGTTGTTCAACTTGTTCGCCATAAATGGGTTGGAAAATTGTTTGCCTTAAAGGTTAGTCATTGTAATAATACATCACTTCACATCATGAAAATAGAGAAATCAATGATTTTTTGTTTGTTTTTTGTGCTATTTCCCTAAGTCATAATATCAGGGCCATATTTGACATCTATCTTGACACCAATTCTTGTATTTTCTTGAAATTTTTATGTTTAAATTGAAGTGAAAGAGGTGTTGTTACAGGTTATTCAGATGAATATACAGGAGGAGATTCGCAAACAAATTGTTCAGGAGCTTAAAATAAATCAAGCATCACAATGTCCTAATGTCGTTGTTTGCTATCACTCATTCTATCACAACGGAGCTATATCTCTTGTGTTTGAATACATGGATCGTGGATCACTAGTTGACGTCATCAGACAACTTAAGACAATCCTCGAACCTTATCTTGCTGTTGTCTGCAAACAGGTTCCTCATTTTCTCACTTTATAATGTCATATCAATTGAAATTGTTCAATTTTTAATGCACTATATTTTGACATCAGGTTTTACAAGGCCTCGTTTACTTACACCACGAAAGACATGTAATACACAGAGACATAAAGCCTTCAAATCTGCTAGTAAACCAAAAAGGAGAAGTGAAAATTACAGATTTTGGTGTCAGTGCAATGCTTGCTAGCTCTATGGGCCAAAGAGACACTTTTGTTGGAACTTACAATTATATGGCAGTGAGTGTAAATAATGGCAGATTCTTTTACTTTGATTTGAAATCATGTTTCTCTAGCTTTGCAAAATCATGCAACATAAGCAAGAATTAATTCTGGTGCCTAACTAGATATTTTTTCTTTTATTTTTTTCACTGTTTCTTTAGCCTGAAAGAATAAGCGGAAGCACCTATGACTATAAAAGTGATATCTGGAGTTTGGGAATGGTGATTCTTGAGTGTGCTATTGGACGTTTTCCTTACACCAAATCTGAAGATCAGCAAAATGGCCCAAGCTTTTATGAGCTTTTGCAAGCAATTGTTGGAAGTCCACCTCCTTCTGCTCCACCAGATCAATTTTCTCCAGAATTCTGTTCATTTGTTTCAGCCTGGTAAAGATATAACAGCATTCATTTGTTTCCTTTTCTTTACCAAATTATTCAGCTATTGATATGCACCAAAGAATCATTGAGATTATCAAGTCATATTAGAGGAAAACAAATGAAGAAATACAAAGGATGATTTCCTCACAAGTTAGGATCCGTTATGGCTTAAGACATGAGCTTGTTTTGAAAATCGAAATACAGAAATATAAATATGAAAATTCAGTTCAACCGAAAGAAATATTTTGTCCCTTTCATGGCCTGTCAATCTATGTTAAATTTATTTTTTTCATCCAACAAAGTGGCAATGTGAATGAAACTTGATGATGGCCAACCTCTGTCACCCCTGATAATCGTCAATGATTCTTTCACATAGATGTAGTAAATTAATCAGTTCGAACTTTTCTTGTTCATTTTCTGTTTAGCTATACTTTATTTATCAAACATCATGTAATTTACTGTACTGGTTTTCCCCGTGCAGCATACAGAAGGATCCTAGAGACAGATCTTCTGCGTTGGAACTCCTGGTTAGTTTATGTCCTATTAATATCATTTATATACATTACTCACTGATCTTTTCAACTAAGAAGTGTAATTTAAATTTGTATTGGCAGAGCCATCCTTTCATCAAGAAGTTTGAAGACAAAGACACTGATCTCAACATTTTGGTTGGCAGCTTGGAGCCACCAGTAAATTTTACCAGATAATGTGTTGTGTTAATGCAAGTTCTTTATGTACTGTATCAGCTTGTATCCCATCTTAGTATAAACAAAATCAAGTGTTCTACATACTTTTTTGTAAAATTGTGGAAGTTCAAATAGTTATTTGCTATGACTGTTAAAACTAAAAGGGTTGTGATAATACTGTTATCGTGTAACACACCATTCAACTTTCTCTTGTTTTTTTATCGTTTCAAGCAGTTATCGACACAACTCAAACTCATTAGTATCGTTTTGAATCATACCATATTATTGTAGATAAAAATGAATTTGGGGTTTTTATTGGTTCTATGATGGTGATGAAGATCTTGTCTTTCGCAAAATGGTACATAATTAGTTTTTGTTGAATTTATAATTCAGGTTAATTACATTTAGATCCCAACAGAGTTAATATTCCGTTAAAATTTTGACGAGATCCTAACAAAATTCTATAAATTAAATGTTATTGTAATTATGAAACTAGAGCGAGTGAAGTGTAACTGCGAGGAGAAAGAAAGAAATATCATAGAATATGTGTAATTCTGTGAGCAATTTGGTGGCTCAATTAATATGAAGATCTGTTGGAATCCCAATTATTAATTAATAATTAATTATTTATAGCAGCAATAAATATGGACCACAGCTCATAAAACATAACAATATATGACATTGAATATTTAGTTAAATTTTAGCCACTCACCTAAACATTTTCATGCTTATAGGATGTGTAGTATCTGAGTCATACGGCTTATCCCCTATTTTCTTCTTTTTCACTTTTTCTTTTCTCTTTTTCTATTCTGTTTCAGATTGAATCTTTGTTTTGTTTGTCTGCAGATTCTTCAATAAAGTATCGGAATTTTGTACTGATTGTCAAACGTTACAACTTCTTCTAACATGATAAACAATTTTAATTTGAAATCCATATTTGCTGTACTTAATATTTTAGTAAGAAAATACATTTTTTTTTTTAGAAACTTGAAATTTATTTTAAAATATTTTATTCAATTTAAATATGTTGTCTGAGGAACTGCAAGCATTTTAACAATTCAGGACATCACCAACTTTTGTTCCGGGAAATAGCCGCGTATTGTCTCAATCTTATCCAGACAACCAAGAGGAAATTGGGACATAATAACACTTCTATAGAATTATATTAAACCTAAAATATTGAAATTGGAGCATTTTAGACATTTAACAGTTAAATTCACTATCTTATTTGCAGTCACCGTGTATTTACAACAGAGTTTGTAAGATTTTTCCAGCAACTTTTTTCAAAACACATGATTTTTTTAGTTAATTTGTTTATAATAGGTTTTTTTTAACTATACAAAAGGGACTTTTACAGCAAATATTCCTTTATAAATCTATGAAATAGAAATGAGAGTGTTAATTATTTTTTGGTCGAGAAAAAGTGCTAATTAATGTACGATGCACAAATACTTTTAAAAAATTTATTCTATCATATTGTATCATATTCAAATATTATATCGAATAGTTTTTTAACATAAAATATTTAAAAAAATTCATATCCCTGCAGATTCGGGTGGTGTTAATTCTTATATTGGAGGAAACAAGAAAAGTTCAAAGATAGGAATATTAATTATTAAATGTTGGGTTAAGTCACTGCCATAAACTGTGGTACGCCTCGATCAAAGGTAGTGGTGTCACAACTTTGTGGGGACAAAAATGCCAACATTAATTTAGTCTCCCCAAATTGGTGACTCAGATTTGGATGTCTTCAAAGTTCAAACCATAAATCTTATCCACTTTTCTTACGCTATTGGAAATCAAAACCCGCAATTCTCTTAACAGCCACATATTTTGAGCTTCATTAATACTGTAAACTAACCAAACAAATATATATAAATAGTTAAATACCCACCCCACAACATTCCTCACTGTGTACTCGAAAACCATTTTCCAAGCTCACACTATTTTCTCCGTTCATTTCTCATCTTCCTAAATCTGCTGAAAAGTTCGAATTACCAAAATTATGGGCGAGAAAAAGCAAATTGTTGAAGAAACGAAGCAGGTTCACTGGGCTGCTGCTGTGAAGAAAAATGAAGTAGAGTTTGAATCCATGGAATCATCCGGCGGCTCCATTAATAATGATTCAATCTCATCATCATTTTCGTCGTCTTTATCGTCTTCAGATCTAGATGATGATGCGTCGTCGTCGTCGTCGTCGTCTCCTTCCACTTCATCGAATTCTCCACCTTCATGTGGGCCCCTCTTTGAATTAGCTGAGCTCATGGCCCAACTCCCCATCAAGTGAGTTCTTCTTCTTCTTCTTCTTTTTGGATGAAAATTATAAGATTATTCACATATATGTATATGTTACTGTGTGTTGATGTGAGGTTATGATGTGTTGTGCAGGAGGGGACTTTCGAAGTTCTATCATGGAAAATCACAAACTTTTGCATCTTTGGCTGATGTTAGTAGTATTGAAGATCTTGGGAAGAAAGAGACTAACAGTAGTTATGGTAGAAGAATGAGACCCTGCAAAAGCTATGGTGGGAATCTGAATAAGTTTGGTCCAAAAGCTACCATAACGAAGAGGTCTCCAAGAAGATCAATTTCACCTTCGTAGATGATGACTTTGTTTTCAACTTTTTTGAAGGCTAACAATCGATCGAGGGGATTTGCTTGTATTTTATTGCTGATAGCAACCCTTTTGTAGTTTGTTTTCTAACTTTGTGATATGGAAGTTTTTTTTTTTTTTTTTTACAAGAGAACAGAGTTCAAATTTCGTGGATTGAAGAAAATTAGGTCTATCATTTTTTAGATGGATTAACTTATGTATTCAATCATGTTTAATGGGATAAATCGGGTCTGGCACTTGATAAGTGCAAAATGATAAAAAGAATCAACAACGTCAATGTCCCTGTCATGTCATATTTGTGCATTACTCCTCATTACAAGGTGTTAAAAAAAGCAAATCAAATTTCGTGAGGAGGTCAACATTTTGTTCTACTCGTCCTCAGAAAATGGGAGGATAAAATCTGAAACTTAGCCTGCTGATACAAAATTCCCAAGATTTTTTAAGTCAGTACACTTAGTATAGAATAATGATTAGTGTTGATGGCTCAGATTTTGTACACGGGAGTAATCCCAAGCAAATAGAAGCATTGTCTCATGACAATAGCAGTTGCCTCGCATAACAACAGTCTACTCGTCTCCTCTGCTGATCCCACAACCTGCAAATATTTCAAAATCAATTGGTAATATAGTCGAGTATACGATTAGAAAGAACATAAAAAGTAAAATCACATACCTGACAATTGGTATAAAATCCCGTGAAGTCTTCAGATAAATTGTAGAGATACTCACAGAGCACGTTTGGGAAAAGATTGGTGCATGCCTCTTCCACAATCTGCAAAAATGGTGGAGAACAAACGCACAGTCATGAAAGAATCATTCGTAAACACACAATACAAATAATTGATGGGTGGTTGTATTATATGAATTTATTTATACCTCTGGAAATTGGAGCAGATGAAGACCTAGGAGACGTTCGTCGGGATGTGATAACTCCACAGTTCCAATCTGTTATGTGTAACATGAATTCATGTCATGCATTACATCTTTAAAGATATTGCCTCAATTATCACTGTCTTATATTGTTATCCAGAGAGGAAGTTTATGACAGGCTACCTTCTTCAACTCTTCTATATCTTTACCGGATCTCCTAATGATTGAGCAAATTCGAGCATGTGCATATAGGAGATAAACTGCAGTATTTCCCTGCTCACAACCCAACAAGGGACCAAAAAGTAGAGGAAATATGGTTAATATAAATAATACTGTCTATATACATAAAACTATAAAGGCGCGTAAATAGGATTTTTCGATTGGAAAGGAATTGATTTGAAGAAACAGATCAGCAAGAAAATGTCAAAAGGAAATGGGGTATGATTTTAATTTTTAATTTCATGATGATGACGACAAGAACATGTTCAAACTTGATGAAGTCATGATGTTTAGCAAGCATGACCAGAGACAAAGTCTCAATTATTTGCATATTAATATATAGAGAAGGTACAATATAAAATATAAGGTGAAAAGAAAACGAAATTGGTGATAGAATAAAATAAAGGGTAGAGGTCTACAATCACCTTGTCGCTAAGCATCTGGTCAAAATTAAACGTGTAATTGGTAGTTCTGTTATTCTTCAAATCAGCATATCTGTTTGTATCAAGAGAAAGAGAAATTATGTTAACCCATCAGAAAAGCTTGAAGAGAAATCAAGCTAGCCTTAAAAAGAACAGCCTTTATCAACTCTAAGTGAGCAATAAGAGCAAGACATGACTAGCAAAATAATGTTTCCAATCTTCAGTTTCCTTTATAAATGCGTTAAGTACACTTTTTTTTTCCACTACTCCGAATAAATGCAAAATAAAGGGACTCACTTGACAGCACCATAACCTACTGCCTCAGCAGTTTCCTCAAGCTCCTCTGCAGTCCACTGTTCAGCCTTACCTAGAGAAAATTTAATTTTCATGATTTTCAGAATACTGAATTTAGTTAATAGTACAACTCTACCTGGGCAGAAATATAGTAAATTAAGATTCCATTGCACCGAAATTATCATCACGTACCTCTTTGAACAAGAGCTTCTCTACATCTACTTTTAGCTTCATCAAGTAAATCAACCAATTTGACAGTTTCAGTACTGCGAGTTCGAAATCGCTTTCCATCTTCTCCTAAAACAAGCCCAAATCCGACATGGCTAGCTTTTGGGTACTTATTATCTTCAGCTGGCAACCAACCAGCTCGTTTGGCAGCCTAAGAAGTGGAGTAAGAAAGTACAATCAAAGATTAATCCACTTTTAGCAATAGATAGAGCAATAAAAACTTACAGTAAAAACCATCTCAAAATGCTCGCGTTGCCCGACGTCAGTAACATATATGATCCATTCTGCATTTTCCTCATTGAGCCGATACCTACACACAGCAGAAACAATGTGAACTAAGAGTCATTGATTTCTCATATAAGAATCGAAGATGAGAACAAAAAATGCAGCAAGTTGCTGATGAGTTGTGAAACAACATATTAGGTATTAATGGAGATAATAAGTATCTAAAAAGGTTAGCTCAAAAGATGACTTACGGATAAAAATTCTCAAAACAGTTATAATCAACTTAAGGCAAGGTAACTTTTTTAGTGGCCATCGAACATAAGAACGGTCATAGAATGATCTAAAGAGTATTTATGATACACTGTCGAATTTATTTATAATTTTTCTTTTTTTGGAAGAATACCATAAAGCAGCGAGATCTGTTGAAGCATAGTTGTAACCACCATCCTTCTTCACAACGATAAGCGGTATTTTTTTCCCTTCGATAAAGATTACACGAGCACCTTCACTTTCTTCAATTAAACCCTTTTCATTCAGCATTTGTAAAGCCCCTGGAATATATGGATTATAAAAGCTTTCTCCCTGAGAAAAGAAGGACCATTAAGTAACCACAGCATAATTGTGAAGATAGGTATCAATTACAATGTCAATTTTTACCACAGCTCAAACAAGGACACAAGAGTACATGTAGTATATACCAAGTACCTGGGACAATTACAATTTATTATGTGAATAAATTATGGAAGGGAAGAATCTCATACAGATTGTATCCATTCCAAAGATAAACAAGGTGAAATTTATAGAAGTTAATAATTTTATGGAGGGCTACCTGAGTTAAAATTTAATAGAAGTTCGTAACTTTATAGATTATCACTTTTACACTAGGTATGGGTCACAACAAAAGTCAACCTGTACTCTAGACGGAACGAATTGTTTGATTCTGGAAATATATGTTCTTTCCTAATATGATATCGGAAATGGGGATTCATAGTTAGTGTGATATCTTGCACCTAAAAAATTTGAGATACTAATAGATTCTTGGTGTGTAAGATGCATTTTCAATTATAGCTTTATACCTTTAATATATTGGAAGTATATGCTATATTCTGATTTTCAAATGCGGTTATTTAAAATTTGTAAATTTTCTATATACTAGTTTAATTTTGTTAACCTGTATCATTATGCTGCTGAAATTATGATGTATAGACACCCTTTTTAAATATTACAAACATTTGATAAACTAATTTCAAGTTTCTAACTAATATCACTCAAAGCAACTGACAAAGAAGTCAAAATGTACCTTTTCCTCTATGTGAACTCCAAGTCGCAGATAAACTCTTTCATATCCTTTTCTGCTTATTTCACAGATTTGTGCCCATGCTTTCCTATACTTCTCTTCCCCACCCTGTGAGCCAAAAGGCATACCAATTATGGACAAATTTCATAACTCATCTAAGATAGATATGCAAGCTGATTGTTTCATTTGTAAAAACCACAATTAGACATCTTTTAGATGTGTAGTGTCAGAAACATATAACATACAACTTCTTATTTATTTACCTGAAGACTGACTACCGCCTTTTGGGCCCTCTCCTTGAAAACAGGATCACTGTCAAATCTCTGCTTTGAGGCCTTGTAGAATGCCTGAAAAATGGAAGTACATTCAAAGAAGGGTCTCTCTGCGGGATTTAGATAAACTGACTTGACATTTAGAATCATTTAAAAACACACATACATAGAACAAGCAGGAAGGAATATCCTAATCTGAAAAGTAGATGATCGAATAAAAAAAATCTTAAGCGCGAGGGAAGCCAATCATCAACATCATTGATGTTAACAGCCAGAAATTAATTCCTAAGCCAATTTAAACAATGTTAAATTCTAAGTTTAGAGAACGCATAGTGAAACGTAATTATGCTTGCAGCAATAATTGCCGTAATTGACTAAGATGGGTTTGGTGATTTTAATGGCACCAATTCCACCAAACAAAGAATCCAAGTTAGTCATTCCTAATATTTATGTGAAATGCAATACGGAAAGCGCGTAACCCAACTCTGGCTAAACAGATATATGAGGAAACCAAGTGCAGAACAAAAACAATAACCAAGAGTCTCGTAAAGTGGTTTCCTCACCTCGAGATCTCCAATGGCTTGATCAGAAACCTCCCCAGAAGGAAACTTCTCGTAAAGGTACTCAATTAACATGCCAAACTGCAATGAAAAATATCATCAGGAGGTTGCATGATGTAATTAAGAGAAACAGCAATTATCTTACAGTGAATTATGTTCGTTGATTTGTAGCATATGAAGCTTCATATAAAAGAAATTATTGATATCAAGATTTTTTATCAGTAGCCTAAAAAATGTATCCAACAAGGATATCTAAAAATACAATCCATGAAAAGAGAGAATGAGATTAAGCATACAAATCAAAAAAATTATAATCATGGCAAATGCATATGTGCATAGTAGAATCATGATTACCTGAGTTCCCCAATCACCAACATGATTTCTACGGAGAACCTCAACTTTTGAATACTCCAGCATTCGTGCCAGAGTGTCTCCAATAATAGTGGATCTCAAATGACCAACATGCATTTCTTTTGCTATATTTGGCGAGGAGAAGTCGACCACCGCTCTTTTAGCAGGAGGCTCAGGTGCCCAAGTCTCAATACCATAGACAAGCATCTTATGGATACTCTAAAACAGCAAAAGCAATCCTCATAAACACATAAACAGAAAACATCTAGTAAAGTAAAAACGTCCAAACATGCATAAAACTATACCTTTGCCATCCATTGCTTCGATAAGATCACATTTACAAAGCCTGGACCAGCTATAGAGCATGATTCTATCATTTCTGTTGGAGGAAGATTTTTCATAATGGCCTAACAAAGGGAATGCATTTCAATCTCAGTATCAATTGTCAAAAGAAGTGAAAAGATGGATCTAAGATGAAAAATGAAAAGTAAATGATTCGAAAGTAACCAACGTAGCTTGGTCAAAGGTAAAATACCTGCCCTATAGGTTGAGGACCTTTAAATTGGGAACCGCTGCCTTTAACTTTTGACCATAAGCCCATCGCATTATTGCTGCATCAAGGAAAGAGTTCAATCTATCATCAATCAGATTGAACAGACGGTCTTGTATATTTCTGTTCCGAGAAGCTTGTAACTTCTAAAAGTAACAATCTAAACAAGCTTAGAAGCACCCCTAAGATGATTCCAGATATCCATACCATTGATAATCACCAAATTTAGGATTTTGGCAAGGAGCAATTGTAGGTTCTACATCCAGCACATCAGGAACCGTCGCCCTCAACGACTCCTCAAACACCTTTGCTATTTGTCGCTTAACACTCCCTGCATTCTGCATATCCTATTGGATACAGAATTAGCAAAATCAGCTTCATTAAGCTAGACAGCTAAAGTTAATTAGTTTCAGTTATTATATCATGGACTTCAATTAACAGATATCGCCATCTGCAAGAATTTCAGCTGTTCTGATACAATAAACAGCACCAATATCCCGATATGAACAAATGCAGTACAAAATTTGACCTACGGCCGTGTTTTTGGAACTTACAGCCGCCATGGTTGATAACGACTGCGACTTCGCTGATGAAGCAGCCGTCCTATACTTTCCTCGCAAAACACCTGTCTAGTTTCACATCAATAAAAACAAATTACCAAAAGCAATTGCTGATTTCCCTTTCTTTCGGAGAATTAAAACTTGAAAAACGAAATCTATCTATATCGGAGGTCCTGCAGCAAAATTGAGTACAATGTAATCATCCCGGTGAAACCGACGTATGAGAGAGAGAGAGAGATTACTGGGAGAACGGAAAGGCGGCGAATGGCAACGGAGGAGAGCGCGGAGATGAGGAGGCGAGGGAAAATTTGTCCTGCAATTCATTGTATTCCGCTTTTATACTTTCCGGTCCAGTGAGGGTTTTGGGAACTACACTTTGCTCCTAGATCAAGTCCGTTTATCTATTCAGTTATGGTCGCCAATATCTCATCCATAACCTGTCATCCTTATTTTGTTTTATAATTACATTTGAATCCAAATAAATTTGCTAAACTAATACATTTTTATCCTTTTAATCAAAATATTACATTAGACTAGACATCATAAGAGTTTTATAATTAGAAAAAGCATTTAATTTCAGTCTCCCATTTTGAATATTCTATTAAATTTGAAAAATTCTGTTAAAATTTCGACATAATTGCGTAATTTTTTTGTAATTATAAAATTTTTATAAAATATAAATGTAATATTTTGAATAAGAGAATCACAAGTTCACAAGACCCGTTTGATAGCCTTATTTTCCCCCGATTATGGCGCGTGGTCGGGGTGAATTTCGCGTTTGATGCTCCCGACGGCGAATCTCGGGTCGCACGACAAAATCGGGAAACCCGGTACTGTACACCCGATTTTCGCCGATTTGAATCCTTGCTTGGAGGTGCGATTATGAATCGGGGTTTTTCTGCTCATTTCCATGGCATTGTTGAATTACTTTAAGGCCCTTAGAATGGTGAAATAAAATGTAAAAAACGACAATTGCTGAGTTTAATCTTTCGCGTTTCTTCTTCTAGGGTTTCTCTGCGCAGCTGAGCTTCTGCAAAAGAATTCGTCCGTCGATTGAGCCTCTCCACCAGAAGGTTGGGGAATAAAGGTACTCTGCTTCTGCTCGTAAGTCAAAAAATGAATGGATTCCAGAAAGAAATTTACATTTATCCTTTTTTTTTTTTTTTCTGGGTCTTGTCTACTTGAAGCCTCAAATCTCAAATTCAATTACACACCTTCACCTAGAATGTTGGTTTTGTTAAAGATTGAATCTTTACACTTTTTTGGTTGAATGAAGAACCCAGTGAAACTAATTTCGGGCAAAGATAATAATCTTTCTTAATTTTCGACGAATTAGAAAGGAGATTGCAGACTGGGATCTGAAGGGGAGAGGAAAAAAAGGGATTTCAGAGTCCAGAGACATAGAGCTCTGATTTTCACGAGGGAAATCTGGTTTTCATATATTTTTTTTTTCTCTAATGAACATTACTGCCCTAACCAACCTCTGTTTTCTTGATTCTTGGGTTCGACAATGGCTGCATTTGAAGATTTATGAGGTCAATAGAAGGTAAATCAGCACCTCCCTTTCCATTATGTTGTGAAATACATGGGTTTTACTCTGTAGTCAAATTTTAATTTAGATATGCTAAGCCTGTACTTGCTCCTAGCATTAGTGTCCTGATATAATGTGATTTTTTGGTGTTGAACTGATAAAAACTAATGGTGGAAACAATCTTTTTCCTATTAATTCTAATATAAAATGTATGTTCTACGCAACTGCTTTATTTACTTTGTATGCTTCTCAGAATCTCAAAATTGTTCTGTAGTCCCCAGGCTCCCTAATGGTACTCCTTTTCTCTTTGTATTTTGGTAGAATTGCTTCTGATAGAAAGAAAATCTTCTTGTTGATAATTTTGTTATGTTTCTGTTAGAAGAATTTAACCAAGTTATACACTATCTGCGATAATGAAGAGGTGGTTGCTGGAACTCGAATTTTCTTGTATTAAGCTATGCTGGTGCTTAGTAGAATTTCACTCAATTTCTCTAGTTTTTGTTGCGATTATGTGTTCACTGTCTATGTGGTAGCTTTATTCTTACTTTTGCTAATTTTTCATGATTTTCTAGAAAATCTACACGGTAATCCTGTTAAACTGATGTCATTAAACTGCATTTGTCTCTTAGTAATTTGAATGATAAGGTGATGTAGCTCAAATGGTAGAGTGCTCACTTTGCAAGTGAGAGGATCGGGGTTCGGTCCCCCGCATATCCAACTAATGAATGTTTATTCTTAGGAGCCGCTTGATAGTAAGGATACCCCAAGACTCGGCCCTTATATTAAAATTTGAGTCCTTCCGCACTTGTACATTTGTTCTCATGTAACAGATTCTGATGTTCTGCAATTTCTGATGCAGTATGAAGATGAGAAGATTGGGGAGGGAACATATGGAGTGGGTATACAAGGCTCGTGATCGTGTAATTAATGAAACTATTGCACTGAAGAAAATCGTGTAACTGCTGATGCTTTTGACGAAGCTGCTTCTTTCAGTGGCTCAAGTCAAGAAGTTGGGAAGAGTAAAAGCATATCGACCAAGAAATGGAAATTCATCCCTGACAAGCCAGTGGAGATTACTATGATGATGGGTGACTGGATGGAGAGTACTCGCTCAGGTATTGGAGAGGTAACACATAAAAGGGCCTCTGCTTCTACTGAGGAACCTTCACTGCCAGGTGATGGTTCTAATAAACTTGCTGGCATTTATAATGCTATTTCTGAGGTTTGTGATTTGATATGAAAGAACTTATTTCTGCTTCTCATCACTTCCCTCGCTACAAATAGGACATGGATGGTTTTGGGGAATGCCTATACAAGGGCCAAGTTTTCGCAATGATACTTCGTGGGAAGTTTCATTAAAATTGCAAAAGGTTGGGGAATCTTACTCCCACTTTTTGGCTCCAAATATGTGTTCAATTATTATGGAGCATTTGCTTTTTTCTTGTTAATGCTTGGTCAGTTATCCAGCTTAAACAATGTTGCTAACATGAGTCATTTACTACTTTGTTTTATTACTTGCAATACTTTACTACTTTGTTTCATTAATGTCAGATTGTAGTAGGATGGATCAGACTATATGTAGTTCAAGGATGATTTTAAATTAGAAATCTTTTGATTGCTTCACTGAAATTACATTTTACGTTCGCATTGATGTATTTATAATTTTTTTTCTTTTTTTTTTTTTTTTTTTGTGGTACATGTATTTTTCTTCTGCTGGAAATGGGTGAAAACCCTAAGCTCCAATCCGTTGAATGAAGAAAGATAGGAACAAAGGAGCTCATTTCGAGTAGGGAAAACTGGAAAAAGGAATACTTTAATGGACATTTTTGTAAATTAACATTCAATCGGCGTGAATCTAGTAAATCAAACAAAAAATTTAAAAGCTGAAGACAAGGAGAAAACCAATGAAACGAGTATATCAAACAAAGTCAGAAAAAAATGCAATCTCAAGTTTATCGCAGTGAATCGGGTTATCCATGATTCACGGGCAGAATCCTATCCCAACTATCAAACGGGTCCTTAGCAAATTTTTTAGGATTCAAATGTAATTAACTTTTTTTTAATTCTATCTGTATATGTATTTATCAAGTGGTGGTCAAGCAGTATATATGCCCATCTATGAAACACAGGCACGGATACAAACACGACACAATCTATATATTTTTTAATATATTTTACACTAGAGACAAACATGACACAATCTATATATTTTTTAATATATTTTACACTAGAGAAATATTCTATATGATGTCGGACACGACACAATATGGCAATATAAGATTTTTAGGAGTATCCGTGCATCATAAATGCTCATATATCATTTTTGCCTTTCATTTTAGCACAATCCAGTTTTTATCTATTATAGTATTGATAAAGTTATTTTATTATTTTAAGACATTACAATTAGTATGTTAGATTTAAAAATTCAACACATTTAATTTTTTATTTTTCAAAATACTAAATGAACAAAAAGAATTTGGAATTTTTATTAAGAATTGTTGAATTTATTTTCTTCTCTTATTTATTCAAATTGTACATATTAGGATGGGATGGTAACTTTTTCTAAATGAATAATATATTTCCCAAAAAATTCAATTGGTCGACAATATTGGAATTGATATTCACATAATGTTTTTAATTTTTGTTCATTGTTGATATAAATATATATGGGCTAATTAAAATATGACATTAACAAAAGGCTTATATATATATTCTTTTAGGGAACTGTTGATTTCTGCATATTTACTTTTCTAAATTATGTCTCCTTGATCCCCTAAACTATAAAAAATGATACTTAGATTCAAATTGGATTAACTTATTACATTTATATATATCATAAAATATTCCAAATAAGTCATACTTTAAATTAAAATTCAAATATTCTTTTAATTCATAATATCCAACCTCTTCTTGTAAAATGAATACTCAGTAGGACAAATTCTGTTGTACTTTTTCTTTTCTGAAAGAATTATAATTTACTCGTTTATAATGTATGAATACCTCTAAACTGGTTTATAAACTCGCTTTTTAGTAAGTATAAAACCAAAAAAGGAAAACCACATGAATTACTGTGAATTTGAACATTAATATATAAACATAATCAGTGAAATAAAATAAAATTCACGATAATCGCGATCTTATCCATTTGTTAAAGTCCACATCAATCACGTGAATAGTCCACAGTATCATACCCACTCCCACCCCACCTGACCTCACTATAATATCTCCACATTCCATTAGATGGCCATTAAATCCATCAATCACAGAAACCGCAGAAAACAGAAGAGAGAGAGAGAGATTGTAGAAGAAGATGAAGAACGAGAGCAAAGGTTCCAAAGCTAACAACAAGCCAAACGTGTCGGAGGCGAGGAAGGATCGCAAATCGGGTACCGGCATGGCCGGATCGCCGAAGAAAGGAGGTCACGGCGGCAAGTTCACGTGGGTGGGCGACGGCGCCTATTCACAGGCCGAGCTTGGGTGGAACGGGAAGGAAGCCGTTGATACCAAGGACCCGAACTTCGAAGAGCCGGAGGCAATCGCGCAATGATCTGCCAGTCTCGAATCTGTTTTGGTTGCTAATTTTCTGTTGATTTTCCCTTCGATTTATCTGCTTTTCGGATGGTGTACCGTGTATATGCGTACTTACTTCTTCCCGTGGACTTTGATGAGCGGTAATCGATCACTGATCTGCGGATTACCGTACGATCTGTTGATTTTGGTACTGTATAGATTCAATAAATGTGGATTTTGATGCTTTCGTTTAATCGTCTTCTTCACGCTTTAATTACATTTTGGGGGAAAAGAGAGTGATGAGTAGTTATTTTGCCAACAAAATGTCAATTAAAATTTCACACAAGCTTAAAAAACCCTCAGTACAATGGCCGCCGTCTCAAGGATTACAACTCTGTGAATTTCTTTTATTTAGGTTTTCACTTTAAATCCACAATCCACGCCATTACACCAAGCTCACACTGTCAGCAGACTCAGCACACAGATGCGCTAATCTACCTTTCTGATATGGTCATAACTCACAATCCTTCCTCCCGTTGTTTGCCGGAAATCCCAATCTAATTTCACATCACAATTATTTAATGTTTAAGAAAATAAATATTCATCCTAAATGCAAAGGGATCAAATTAATTGACATTCAAATTCAACGGTATTTATTCATTTTTTTTAAAAGTTGAATTATCTGTTAGGTGTTTAAAGGATCGAATTTGTTTTAATAACCTTCTATTTTTCACCCAAGAAATCTTGGAACATTAAATACGGAATAAGCTCTAAAATACAGTTAAATTTGGCCAGTACGTGCCCGTAGCCTGGATTGTATAGAATGGGTCAAGCTACAGTTATAATATATATGGGCCTTCTCATAAAAATAGGTAAATGGGCTGGACTACGATTTTGGGCCAGCTCTTAAGGTATGCACAAAGGGCTCTCAGGCCCATTAATTATAGACATTTCGACGAGTTGGTTATTGGTTTCCAAAATTTTCTTGATCCTATTTCTTTTTCCTTTTTTGTGTGTTTTATGCGGGGTTTGAAGACAAATATACTTCCGAGACGAATTTCCAGAATATTAAAACAGTGACCGGATTAATTCACCTGGCATACGGATCACACAGACACAATGGAATAATAACGGCTTTTGTTGCCTGATCCTCTGACCTCTCCACACGTAGCTCGAATTTCAGAGCTTCAAATTCAATTTCCATGGCAGCTTCGCCTCAGTTCCTCTCCACTATCCCCACCCGTACTCCCTGAGTTTTGCATTGGAATGTAGAAATGCTTTATGCTCTTCAATCTCGTGACTCAAAAGATTCCGATAAGAATTAGTACTACTACAAGGATTAAATTTGGCGGAAATGGGGAATAAGATTGCGCGGACAACGCAGGCGTCGGCGACGGAGTACTATCTTCACGATTTGCCGTCGTCGTATAACTTGGTGCTGAAGGAAGTGCTGGGGAGGGGTCGTTTCCTCAAGTCCATACTCTGCAAGCACGACGAGGGTTTGGTGCTCGTTAAGGTCTACTTCAAGCGCGGCAATATTGATTTGCGCGATTACGACCGCTGCCTAGCTCGTATTCGCGATATCTTCTCCAACCTCGATCACGCCCACGTCTGGCCCTTCCAGGTTAAATTTATATTCTAGATTGAAAATTTAAATTGGATGCGTCATGATTGTTGTTTAGTTACGAATCTATCTCTGCATGTGTTGGGCCTCGAAGGATCACTGAGTAAATCATTCTCTCCTCCTCTCTCCAATTATGCTAATTATGTTTGAACTTGTTATGATATATATATTCTTTTAAATGTCAATGTTAAGTGGAGTAATGCTATATACTGGCTTCAATGGCGCTAGAGCTGGTGCGAGTAATTTGGGGGAAGGGAAAATCTGTTTAATGATAATTATGGGCGTAATGGATTTTGTGTTGGAACTATGAGTGGCTGTATTGTCACACTTGTATTGCAGTTATCAAGGTATATTTGAGTGCCAAGCTATAAGCATTATCAACAATGGATTGACCGAACTGGCTGCAAGAAGTGAGATATTTGGATATGGAACTGAAAATTCATCTGAATACAGGCTAAAAATTGAATAAAAGGAATCATTATGAGGTCACATTCTTTTGGATTCAATCATTCAGGAAAACTCGAAATTGCATAATCAATGTGTATGCTTATGTCTGCTATTTACTTTAGGGATATTTGACAAGTACAAAGGAAACTACAATGTTCATAAATTTAGTGAATCACTTATTGACTGCGTAGTTTTGGATTATAAGTTTTGATTTCAATCGTTGGTGGCTTTTGGTGCTTTGTTTTCTAGAGACTGAAGCTTTTAGTTGCTTTGAATATCTTTACTGCTTTGCTTTCTCAGCTTCCACAGAATTTTATGGGTGCCTTCTTTCTGTTCATTTTGCAGTTTTGGCTTGAAACTGATAAAGCTGCTTATCTATTGAGGCAGTACTTCTTTAACAATCTTCATGACCGATTGAGTACCAGACCTTTCCTTAGTTTTGTTGAAAAGAAGTGGCTTGCCTTTCAGGTTTGCATCTCTCTCATTTTATTAAATCTTATTTATGCCACAACAGTTAGAAACTGACAGAAAAGTAAGACAAGAAGCTAGGTGGAGTCTCACTTACTGCTTTCTACAGTTGCTTTATGCTGTGAAACAGAGCCATGAGCATGGAGTATGTCATGGTGAGATAACCTGAAATTAATTTTTGCATACGTTCAAGGTCTGTTCACTCTATTGTTTGAAATGATATCAAAGTTATTTCAGGCGATATTAAATGCGAGAACGTCCTGGTCACTTCTTGGAACTGGCTCTACCTTGCTGATTTTGCATCCTTTAAACCCACATATATCCCGTATGATGATCCTTCTGATTTTTCATTTTTCTTTGATACTGGTGGAAGAAGGCGCTGTTATGTTGCACCTGAGGTTTGTTTTCTCTAATCTTTTACCTTTGGATTCTGCTATCATGTGAGCAAGAAAACTGTTCAGAACTTTAACTTCATATGATGCTTAGTACTTGTAATCTATTTTAAGAGTTGCTTTGATGCCAGATTAGTTGGAAAAAACATCTAAGCAGCATATGAATATTATTGATATGGAGAAAAGTGCATGCAATATTGTGATTATAAGTTTTCTCGTCAGTGACCTTATGTATGGGTTAGAAATGTGTTATTAGCAGGTCCAATTATAAAATTTATTGCTATTGTATGGATGTCTGGTTAACATGATGCTATATTACTGCTGATCAGCTTGTTTTTTATAAATTAAAAATTATAAATCTGGTGTTATGCAACTGTTGCTGTTGACATACCCATGCTCATAAAACCTCTGAAATACTTCAAACTGTACTTCAGAGGCTTTATGAGCATGGAAGTGAAATTATAATATAAATCTGGTGGTATGCAACTGTTGCTGTTGACATACTGATAACCATATTTCCGTACGACATCATCATGAAATACTTCAAACTGTATTTCAGAGGTTTTATGAGCATGGAAGTGGGACACAGATGCCACAAGATGCACCACTGAAGCATTCTATGGACATCTTTTCTGTAGGGTAAGTCTCTTCATGAAACATGTCATTTACTGGGATAAAATCCTCACCAGTAAAACTGATGTTACTTAAATCGTTGTCTCTATGCAACCAATTATTTTCCTAACAATGTGTCTTTAGATTTTCTACCTGATGCTAGACACATTTATAAGGACAAATTATCAGGAAAAGATTTCAGATTATACTGATAAGATCAGTAAACTAATAATTCTTTTAAATATTGTTTCCAGTTCTAGAATTAATAATCCTATGTAATAAATTCATTCCTTTACATTTTAATCCAAAGGCATGGAAGTTTATAAGTTTATTGCACTTCATCATATTGTGAATTGAAATACTTGAACTTCAAACTTCCCATTTCAGGTGTGTGATTGCAGAGCTTTTTCTTGAAGGTCAACCGTTGTTTGAACTCTCTCAACTGCTTGCATATCGAAGAGGGCAATTTGATCCTAGCCAGCATCTGGAAAAGGTACATTCTCATGCAAAGTTTGGTACTTTTTAGCTTTCCATTCAGTTTTGAGTTGTTTGCAACCTCCTTTGCCTTTTTTAGTCAGTCATGTTATATTCCATAGATGTCCGATCTTAAGAGTTGAGCTGAACAAATCAGTAAATGTTAGTCCCAGTATTTGGTCAATGTAAACTCATCCCCACTACTTAGTTGCTTAAATGTATTTCACAACTGCAGATTCCAGATTCAGGAATCCGTAAGATGATTCTTCATATGATTCAATTAAATCCAGAGTCGAGATTCTCTGCCGAGAGCTACCTTCAGAACTATGCAGATATTGCATTTCCAAGTTACTTCTCACCATTTCTTCACAAGTTCTATTCCTTGTTAAATCCTCTAAGTTCTGATGCAAGGGTAAGAAACTTGGACAATCCTACATGTCGTCGAGGTGCTTTCTCAGTGTGGTTTTGACTTCTGCAATCCATGCTGCAGGTTCTAGCATGTGAGACTTCTTTTGAGGAAATACTTAGACAAGTGCTGGGCAATTGCCCTACAGAGGATGTTGAACAAAAGAATAGCCATTTTGATGTAAAGTCAGTACCAGAGAGTGCGGTCAAATCCACAGATTCTCAAAATCAGAAGCAATGTGGTTTACAATCACCCAGTGAGCCGATTCAAAGTATCTCCAGCATGTTCAAACCATGTAACCATACCTTGTTGAAAAAGATTACATTGGCTGATCTAAGCTCATTGATGTCAGATTACAACAATCAATCAGACACTTTTGGAATGCCTTTTTTACCCTTACCTAAGGATGTAATAAGATGTCAGGGTATGGTTTTGATTGCCTCACTTCTTTGTTCCTGCATTCGCAATGTCAAGGTCCCTTTTATAAGGAGAGCTGCAATTCTTCTGCTGAAATCCTGTGCTGTGTATATCGATGATGAAGATCGATTGCAGCGTATCTTACCTTATGTTATAGCAGTGTTATCGGATCCAGCTGCTATTGTCCGTTGTGCAGCTTTAGAGACTTTGTGTGATATTCTTCCTCTAGTGCGAGATTTTCCTCCGAGTGATGCTAAAATATTTCCGGAGTATATTTTTCCCATGCTTTCCATGCTTCCCGATGATCCAGAGGAAACTGTGAGGATATGCTATGCAAGCAATATATCTAAGTTGGCGTTGACTGCTTATGGCTTCTTACTTCATTCCATGAGCTTGACCGAGGCAGGAGTTCTTAACGAGACAGACTCATCCCGGAAATCATCAACACCAGCCGTGATCACTTCTGCAGAGCCCCAGAAGCTGAATTCTGATGCACAACTTACACACTTGAGGAAATCACTTGCAGAGGTCATTCAAGAACTTGTGATGGGTCCAAAGCAAACACCAAGCATAAGAAGAGCATTCTTACAGGATATTGGCAACCTTTGTTGGTTTCTGGGGCAGAAGCAGAGCAACGACTTCTTGCTGCCCATCCTCCCAGCTTTTCTTAATGATCAAGATGAGCAGCTTAAAGCGGTGTTTTATGAGAAGATAACGTATGTATGTTTTTTTGTGGGCCAAAGAAGTGTTGAGGAGTATCTTGTACCTTACATTGAGCAGGCACTGAATGATATAACTGAACCTGTCGTCGTAAATGCATTAGATTGCCTTGCCATTTTGTGCAGAAGCAGTTTTCTGCGAAAGAGAATCCTGCTTGAGATGATCGAGCGAGCTTTTCCTTTGTTGTGCTATCCAAGTAAGTGGGTAAGGAGGTCAGTTGTTGCCTTCATTGCAGCTACTAGTGAGAAGTTAGGAGCTGTTGATTCTTATGTATTTCTGGTCCCAGTTATACGCCCTTTTCTTCGTAGACAACCAGCATCCTTAGCCTCAGAAAAAGCGCTTCTTGCGTGTCTGAAGCCACCGGTCTCGAAAGAGCTGTATTATGAAGCTTTAGATAAAGCTAAAAGCTCAGACATGCTGGAGAGACAGAGAAAGATTTGGTACAATACTTCATCAAAGTCGAAACAATTGGAAGCCATAGACTTATTCCAGAAGACTGCGAGTTTTGCATTGGAGCCGATAAAGTGTTTGTCTGACATACAAAAGGATTTAATTGATTCTCAAAATGACAAAGGTAAGCTCAAAGCTATAAGGAGCAGCTTAACTCCTAATGCTGCAACAACTCCAGCTCACACTCTCGGTCATGTTTCCCAAGAAAAGTCACAGTTGTCTGGATTTATGTCTCCTCAAATGAGCTGCATGAACAGCTTTATCGATAGATCATCAGAAAGTATACCTTTATACTACTTTAAAATGGAGAATAAACGAAACGCACCAGCTACTTGTGATTCTTCATTACAACATACTTCTTTAGGTTTCAGTTCTTCCTCCCTGGCTCTGATGGATCCAATTAATAAATCATTTAGTTTAACCAGTTCGATCCCGACTCCTAAGCTCGTCTCTGGATCATTTTATAGTAATAATGGCCCAGCACTATTGAGGAGAGTTGTGCATGAAGTAGAAGACCGTGAAACTGAAGAAATAACCTATGTCAGTAGCAAATTCAATGAAACGATCATTTCTGACAAAATAAAAGGAAGTTCTCTTGGAATTGATGATGTGTCCACTTCTGCTGAAACTTCAACCATTCCTGATTCAGGGTGGAGGCCTCGTGGGGTATTGGTTGCACATCTCCAAGAACACAAATCAGCTGTAAATGATATTTCCATGTCAACGGACCAGCATTTTTTTGTAAGTGCTTCAGAAGATTCTACTGTAAAGATATGGGATTGCAAGAAGCTGGAGAAGGACATCTCATTTAGGTCTAGGCTAACCTATTATTTGGGTGGGAGTCAAGCAATGTGTGTTGCTGTGCTTCAAAACACGACTCAAATTGTTGTTGGTGCTAGCGATGGGATGATACATATGTTTTCTGTTGATCACATCTCTAGAGGACTTGGGAATGTTGTTGAGAATTTCTCAGGTTTAGCTGATGTGAAAAGGAGTGATTCTGGTGATGGTGCTATACTTAGCCTTTTGAACTACTCTGGAGATGGAAGTAATACTAGCAAAATGGTTCTGTACAGCACACAAAATTGTGGCATTTGTCTCTGGGATACTAGAAAAAATTCAAATGTTTGGAATACTAAAGTTTCTCCTGAGGATGGCTATATATCTTCACTGGTGGCTGATCCTTGTGGTAATTGGTTTGTATCTGGATCGTCTAGAGGTGTGCTTACTTTGTGGGATCTTCGATTTTGCATACCTGTCAACTCATGGCAATACTCACCTGCTTGCCCTATTGAAAAAATGTGCCTTTTTGTTCCTCCTTCCGGAACAACATTATCTTTTGCCACGAGGCCACTTGTGTATGTGGCGGCAGGGTGTAATGAAGTTTCTCTCTGGAATGCAGAAAATGGGAGCTGTCACCAGGTACGTAGGTTTTAGGTTTTGGTAAAATTCTCGTGTATAGTTCTTAAGGTACAATATTATGGCATTTATGATATAATGTAAATATGAAAATGTTTGATGGCGCTTCCCAATTGATTTGATTAGGATTTAGGACAAATTACATATACTACCCCTGAGGGGTGCCCCAATTACAATTTTGTCCCCCCCCCCCCCCCCCCCCCCCTCCTCCTCTTGGAAATTACAAAAGACTCCCTGACATTTCACTTTATTACAAGAACTTAACAGAAATTGTGCAAAGCTTGTTTTTCCCTTAACATTTTTCCTTTAGTAAAACTGGAAAAGCTGAAAACATAATAGATTAGTGGAATGTCTGAAGACTAACAAATACGATCCGTCAACTTTTCACAAAATAATAGAATAGGCCGGTGTGCATTTTGGTCTTAATAATTGATATTAGGGCAAGAGGGTATTTTTTGGAAAAAGGAAAAAAATAAAATTGACTGGATACTAACGAATGTATTTTTTTTTCGTAATAAAGTGAAATATCAGGGAGTTTTTTTGTAATTTCTGAAATAGAGAGACTAAATTGTAATTTCACCCTTTTTATTAGTGTCTGGTGAGATGTAGCAAAATATCAGTGCTATATTTTGGGTTATGGTGAGTAACATTGGCATTCATACTTAACTTTGAAACAGCACCGTAAATCGCTGCATTTAACTTATGGTAAATACTTTTGAGCTCTAGCAATTCCCAGACTGCTGATGGATACTGGAATCACACTAATTACATGAGAACTTGGAAATTGGAATTTGTATAATTGCTTCAAATGACTGGAAAGTTGATAATGGAATTATTATTCTTGCTTTTAAGGTATTGAGGGCTGCAAACAATGAATGCGATATTGAGAATTCTGAGTCACCTGGGGCCTCGTCCAGACTATCTGGTAAACCAAACAATAAATCAGATCTAAGACGAAACATTAATTCAAAGTACAGAATTGATGAGCTTGATGAACTTCCAACACGAATTCCTGGTATTCGTGCATTACTTCCATTACCTGGTGGAGATCTCTTGACTGGGGGAACTGACTTGAAGATACGTAGGTGGGATCATTGCAGGTATTTGTGGTTCGTCTTCTTGAGGTTAAGGTTTTTCTCTTTTGATCTAGTCCTATGTTCCGTTTCTTAATGAAGTTCTACCTGCATTTTGCAGCCCTGAACGTAGCTATTGCGTATGTGGACCGTCTATTAAATGTGTAGGAAATGATGACTTCTATGAGACCAAATCTAGCTTTGGGGTGCAAGTTGTCCAGGTACTTTAAAATTTTGATTAGTCTAGGAAGTTACTTCCCGCAGTTATGGTGTAGGGAATCTAATTTGTATACAAGTTTCATCTCCTGCTTTTGGAGAAGCTAAAGTAGAGGTTAAAGTTGTAAAAAGTTGGAGTAGGAAAAGTGACGAGTGTTTCGAAAAAAAAGTGAAACATAAAAAGAAAAAAACAACAGTTGAGGAGCACTTTTATTATTATACTAAACAAACTTTCAGTTGAGTCATTGGTGCTTGTAGCATCTTACTAATTTCTGCTTAAAATAAGCAGAGGTTGGTTTTCCAGACATTCCCAAAGTACTGAAAAGAAAAGTCAAAAGCTCAAAATTGCTATTTTTTCGGAGTTTGCAAGCACTCCCTTGTCTCTTGAAGATTGGAATTTTGAAAGAACCACTAGATTTTGTTACTTCTTGTCTTGTTTAATTCATTGTGGGACGATGATGCATGTCCTTTATTCCATCCTATCTATGAACTCATACTTAATTTCCTTTCCTGTTAATGCAAGCAGGAAATGAAAAGACGACCTCTGGCAACCAAATTGGGTGGAAAAGCAGTTATTGCCGCTGCTGCTACAGATTCTGCAGGTTGTCACCATGACTCTATACTCTCCTTGGCTTCTGTCAAGCTGAATCAGAGACTTCTCATATCAAGCAGTAGAGATGGTGCCATAAAGGTCTGGAAGTAAGCTACAGTCATATACTTCTGGTAAATTAATTGTGTATATTTACCTAGAACACCACTTAAATTATGTACATTATGTCGTAGAAACTAGCAGCAGTTCAAATTGTTAGGTAATTGCATTCTTTCTTCCCTCCTCCTCCAGCTTTCACTTACCAATTTATTGTACAAACATGACAAGATTCTTTCAAGTTTTCGCAGTTCAGTTGGCCAACGTCTTATCAAATCCATAATAGTTGCAGTTTATTTTAAGTATTGTTTATTTCAAGACCTTGACAATTTACATCATAATTTCATAAAGTTCTCATGCTTAACTTTGACTATGTCAAACCATTGAGAACTCAAAATCTTTGAATCTATCAGAAAGAAAAGTATAAGAAATTTTGGTATAACACAACAAAATTTTCAAGTCAATTCACCCTTGAGGCATAGGGAGGCTTGTGTAATGACTCTAGAGACCCTCCAAATTTCGTGTTGTACAGAATGCCACGATTCAGCAGTACTTACAGTCTTTGCCTTTTCAATTGCATCATCTATCCCAGGGAAAGACTTAGAACCATAATCGTTGTGCTTTGATGGTCCATAGATCTGAGATTTAAGCAAAAAGACAAGAGTCAGATTCAGCGTCGTATTGTAAATTCTTTGACAGGGAATGTTTCCGTAATTTCCCAAACCTCAGGGGAAATTTCCGTAATTAGGCCAAACCTCAAGGTTTGTCAACGTAATTACCCCTACGTTACATTAAATTGTAATAAAACCTACCAAATGCTTATACCACTGTCTTCCAGGAAGCCCGTCCCTATCTGTAAATGCACGTTCGGTCATCATGAGTCTGTCATTCAACTCTCTTACTTCATGCTCATCTTTCCATATTTTGCCTTCGAGTGCCTAGAAAGTTGGATCATTGTTTAACGTGCATCTAGATATGATTTATCTTGCAATTCATTGATGTGAAATTAAATTGTTACCTTTCTCTCCTCATTCATCTTAGTGGCTGCTTTTTCCAGTTGATTAATAGAGCTGAGCAGGGGGGCAAGGTTTATGCCTTTGTTCAACACTTGTGTTTTCAAGTCTTCCACACTTTTCTGTCCAATGGATTGCATATGTCATTAGGTACTCATACACCGAAAGAAGACTGAAGTTGAAGTCTTTCAGTTTTGTCCACAGAGATTACCTCAAGTTCACGAGCGTAAGAGAGATAGTTAAAAGGTAAAACTTCATCATCTGCTAGCTTCAGTGCTACTAAACCCCAAATACTTGCAACTGCTTAGACGTACAATTAATGAACAAATCAATTCCGTAGCAATTGCAACAAGTTCGTTTGGGAAAAGAAAAAAAAGACCTGCTACATGCTTTTGAAACATTGGATCACCAAATTTCTTCATCCAGATAAAGTCATCATACATTGAGTGGTAGACTGGGTAATCTGCATGACGAGTTTAGGCTTCTTATACATTTTTGTGCTGTTTGAGGAGGATTTCGTAATTAGGGCTTAATTGAGCAAAATACTGCTAAATTACAACTTTCCAGAATAAAAGTTAGTTTTAAGTGTGTTTTTACCTCCTCCAAAGGATATATCAGCTGCTGGAATACCGATATGTTGCACAAAGGCTGCATAATCTGACCCTCCACCACCTAGTCTCCCAATCTTCAAGGACCAGAATCACATAACATTATATTCAAGTCTGTAATATTATCCAAATCCAAATTTTCCAAAAAGAAGGTAAAATTGCATTCCCTCTTAGGTGCTCGTACTACACTTACCGTCGGATTTTTTGTCGAGCTAATCCAGGAATCGTAAACTGTTTGTGATGAGTTGTCTGGGTCCATAACCTTGAAAAGAGAGGGTTTTTAAATCGATAAAAAACACGAACAAATAATAATCAAATTCGGTGTTTTTCTTATGGTTTTTTAAACAGGTTAAATTAGTACCTGCTTAGCAGCTTGTATGAGTAGATCATCAAGCTGTGGAGTTGCAGAGATTTCAAATCCACCTACTTGAACTGCAATATCTACATTCAAGTAAGCAACAACTCTTGAACCCAACATTTGTCTGTTCTCTTCTACCCATTCTGTTGATCCTACCTGAGGAACAAAAATAAACCAATTTTCTTTTTCTTTTTCTTTTTTAGGACATGTAATGTAATTAGAAGTAGAGTTTGGGAGAGACCAGGCCATATTCCTCTGCATCCCAATTGCAGATAATTATGGTTCTCCTAGGTTTCCACCCTTTCTTCTGAAGCTTCCACAATCTTTCTGCTACCTATGATTGATAATTTGAAAATTGTATTCAACCAAGGACGAAGTCACAAATTTCATTTTTTTCAACTATCCCTATATGTAATCTTGATTAAATTTATATATCGAAATTTGTCTTTCAAGAATTTCAGAAGGGGCAGCGCCCCCCCTTGATTGTATGAGTTATATACCTCAAGCAGGGCTGCTGTGCCACTATTGGGATCAACAGCTCCAAACGTCCATGCGTCTCGATGATTACCCAGAATCACATATCTACCAATCATTTCTAATTTAGTCAAGTGAAGTCTTATTATAAAAGTTAGGTCACTCTAAGACATGTTTTCCCAGAAAATACCTGTCAGGTTCTTCTGCTCCTTGGATTATCCCAATAACGTTCTCAATTCTGCTTATAACTTGTTTCCCCTGTAAAAAAAGAGTAACTTGTTATGATCATCTTCATCTGCTCACAAAACACACCAAAAATGCATACCTGGTAAGTCAAATTGAGAATTGCAGGCCCAGGTCCGACTCTATAAACAGGAGCATCTTTTCCTCCCTGCCAATCATCATTCGCCACCTGTCCACCAATGGACCTAATAATCTCATCACCATCAGCCCACGAAATTGGTAAGGAAGGTATCAACGGAACATCTCCCGCCTTCTCCACCTCCGCATCGGAAAGCCTCTCACAGTCCTCAGTACTCGGCCACCCAGGCGTGGTGGGATCACCTGCTCCGTTATACACCGAACCCACCTGCACCAGCGAAGCCAAAAGTTACAATTTTCAAAATTGAATTTAGGTTTTAAGGTTTGGTTGGGGGGTGTCCAGACCTGAACGCCGCTGGGAGGCATCCATTTGTCGTCGGGAAACCATTTCGCATCCCCGCCGCCGTAATCCTTCTGGTCAGTGAAAATCACAACTCCGAGTGCGCCGGCGTCGTAAGCGTTCTCGATTATATCTCCTCTGTATATTTCCCCATACCTCGCTAATACGACACCTCCCGTTACGTTAACTCCCATTTTCTTCAGCGTCGCGAAATCCTCCACTCGCCCGTAGTTGGCGTACACGACGGGACCCACTGCGATGCCCGATTTAGCATAGGCGTGGAACGTGGGCTCGATTTGGCCCGCCACGTCCGCATACGGGTCGCCAGCGTAAATCTCCTGCTGGAGGCTGAATTCAATCGGCGGGAGCGGTGGGGGGCGGGTTAGTGTTAGGGAGCGGGATTCTGGGTAAGTTAGAGCTGTGTGGTAAGATGCTATGTGAGATGGGATGTTGTAGGAAGTGAGGGTGGAGAGGACGTAGGCGGCGGCCTCGGCGTTGGCGGAGGAGCCGGCGATGTGGGGGCGGCGCGTGAGCATGTAGAGATGGTTGGAGATGGATTCATTGTCGGATAAGGTGTTGGATATGAAGAGAGAGTGGTAGTATGGTTTTTGTGGGAGTGATAAGCATAGGAAAGAAATGGATGCGGCTATGGTTATTATTAAGCTTGAAATTGCTGCCTTAAACATGGGAACTGGTTTTTTTGGTAAGTTCAGTGAGGAAGAAAGTGGGCAAGGAGGCTATTGCTTGTGATCTCTGTTTTTGCATTAATGGGCTGCATAGGTTTCCAGATTCTTGTTTTCTTTCTCTTTTCTTTTTTTCTTTTTCTTGAAATTGTTGTTGATTGTCGTTTTCTACTATGTCTGAAAGGGATGGATACTACTCAATAAATGTTGGATATCATTTTCAGGGCAAAATTCCACTTTTGGTCCCATTTGATTGGGATGAGATCAAATTTAGTTCCAGTATGTTCAAAAGTCCTCTTATAGAGTAATTCTATAATATTCAAAAAGTAGACACTTTTGATCATTCCGTTAGATTTTGAACGGAAATTATACACGTGATAATTAGTATGTTATTTTTAACCTTTTTTCTTATTTTTTTCAAAAAAATATTTGGCTTAATTATATTTTTGGTCCTATAACTATAGTTTTAGAGCAATTTTGGTCCTTAGATTTTGCAATTTCTCAATTTTATCATATAACTTATGATTTAATAATATTTTTAAAAAATCTTATATCTAATAACCATTTAAAATTTTTAAAATACTTACTAATAATTTAATTTAAAAAACTATTTACTATTTCATAATTTCAACCATACCACCATTACCACCACTACCACAACCACCACCGTCGCCCACGCCCCCACCTACAACCCACCACCACCGCTGTCCACACCCCCACTGAAAACCCACCACCACCGCTGCTCACAAAGCAAAGCACCACCATATGGCCTCTACCACCGCCCCCTCCCCCAACAACGGTTGTACACAAATCGCCGCCATCTTCAACCCCCAACTACCGCCACAACCATCTTCAATACCAGATCCGGGTTGTGGTGAAATTGTGGCAGATTTGTTGGGGCTGGAGGAAGGGCGACGGATTTGGGGGTTTGGCCTTTGGGAGGATAGGACCGGCGGACTTGAGAGTGACGAAGTTGAGGAGCTGTTGAAGGCACTCTAAGTGCAACATTACAGAGAATTGACGAAGAAGATGACATTTTTCTCTTCTTCTTTTATTTTGTGAAACTTTTAGTTTTTAATTTAGAAAAACGAAATGAGTCATTAAAATAAATTGAATAGAATGTGTGGCTTGGGGTGGGTCATTAAAAATAATGGATCATTAAAAAGTAATGGGTCTTTTTTATTTTGTGAAGTTTTTAGTTTTTAGTTTTTTATATGTATAATTAAGATAATTTATTATATAAATATTATAATTTTAAATAATTATTAAATATAAAAGTTTTTTAAAATATTATTAAATCATGAGTTATATAACAAAATTGAGAAATTGTAAACCCTAAGGACCAAATTGTTATAGAACTATAGTTATAGGACCGAAAATACAATTAAGCCAATTTTTTTAAATAAAAAATAAGAAAAAATGTTAAAAAATAACACACTAACGGCCACGTGTGCAATTTTCGTCCAAAAACTAACGGACGGACTAAAACTGGCAATGTTTTGAATCTTATGGGACTACATTAGAATTTTTGAATACAATGGGACTAAGTTTGACCTCGTCCCAATCAAATGAGACTAAAAAGTGGAATTTTCCCTCATTTTCAGCAAGAGTTTTTTTGTCTTTCTATGGTTAGTGTATGAGGTGTCGAATTCTCTGATTCATTTCTTGGAGTATCCCACATGGAGTTGAGTTAAGCTCGAATTTAATTTCAAACAACTTCACATTCTTTCTCTCAAAAAAAAAAAAAAAAAATTCACATTCCAAATTTTCTTCACTAGTCTAAAATTTTGTTTTGTTTTTTTGGTGCTGCTATTCTAAAATTTTGTTAAAACCCAAGAAACTATTGGATTTAATTATTTATCTATTTATAAAACTTTTGATTTTCATTCTGTGTCTCTCTTTGAGCTTCTCCACTTCCAAATTGGCCTGCGTTGGGATCTTGGTCTCTTGGACGTGGAAGATGGGTTTCTTAAGCAATTGCAGCAACAATACGGTATCGCTTCTAATAACGTCAATTTCTGTTGCTTCAATAGACTAAGCACTTATTTATTACAGGGACTCGCTTTACACTAGTATCAACAATATTACAACAATTATATATGTATTGTGGCGATCTTGTAATTACATTGCAGAATCAAGACTTTGATTTTGTAATTGAGAGTTCAAAACTTTTTATCCAGTCTCCGATCAACAATATGTCACCGCCTCGTGTGAATTATACTAAAATAAATAAATTATATGCATCTGATCTGAAGTCTTGAACTTTACTTGTAAATATTCACATAAGAATTCTCATGAATTAACATATTGACTGACACTCACGGACACCACCACAACAAAGCCCAAAAGTGTCTTCACTTTTGACACAAACTACTTTATATGTAAGCCTTTCATTTTTTCGGGTTAATTACATTTCGACCCCTCCGAAAAATTATAGTTTGTACCCCTATGTAAGTCAAAATTACCAAATACCCACACCCGAAATATGTAATTAATTACTAGAGTCCCCCAAATCGTCCGGGACCCGACCCTATTTCAGAGGAGGGGGTGCAGATGTAATAAACCCTATTTTTTAATTTTACTTTATATATAAGCCAAAAAACCTCAAGAAAGTGCATTCATGGGAATGAAACCTTTTTCTGTGGCCTACATTGTCTCTGTCACCTCCATTAAACACAAACACTAACACCTTCATTGATGTGAGTGGAAGGAAGCACCCGTGACTAATTATTATTTTATTCCACTTTACTCCAAAACTTCACGTCAATTTAAAATAGACCTCTATATATATAAAATCATGTAAGCAAAAGTCCAAAACGTAATAACATTCTATGATCTCTTAACCATGCCAGCTTACAGAAGCAACTTGTTCCATCTTACATTGATTCTTTTCGTACTAATTTTCACGAATATAAGCCGTCAAGTAATATGCCACACCAAAGGCATAAAGCCAAGAAGATCAGCTTCTGCTTCTGCAGTAAACACTACTCAGGTTCAATACTCAGAACAGCAATTCATGAAATGGGTAGATTTTATGGGCAGCCTCAAACACTCCATCTTCAACACTGCCAAAAATAAGCTCTTCCCTTCTTACACTCTGACAGTTGATAAAAATCCAGCTTTTGGAGATTTCACATCAATCCAAGACGCCATTGATTCTCTCCCAGAGCTTAATCTCGTCAGAGTCGTCATCAATGTTCATGCAGGAGTTTACACGTACGCTTTTCTCTCTCTCTCTCAAATTCATATTAATAAATGGACTGAATTAGCTTAATTTTGCAGGGAGAAGGTGACGATATCTAAATTGAGATCGTTTATTACAATAGAAGGTGAAGGTGCAGATAATACGATAATTGAATGGGGCGATACAGCGAAGACACCTGGACCGAGAGGGCAGCCTCTGGGGACATTTGCTTCTGCAACTTTTGCTGTAAATTCACCATATTTTATAGCGAAGAATATCACATTCAAGGTAACTTATTTATATCTGAATTCGATCGGAATTCGGTCTTAATTAATTAAATTGTAAATGAATTGAAAAAATGCTTGCAGAATACAACGCCGGTGCCGCGGCCGGGAGAAATGGGGGTGCAGGCGGTGGCGTTCAGGATATCTGGAGATACGGCGGCGTTTTTGGGGTGTAAGTTTCTGGGTGCGCAGGATACGCTTTATGATCACTCAGGCAGACATTATTACAAAGATTGTTTTATCGAAGGATCTGTTGACTTCATCTTTGGAAATGGACTTTCCTTTTTTGAGGTAAATTGTAATTACATTCAATTAAGTACTTGTGCTCTTTCGGACAATCCTACTTGATAGAGTTTCAGAATCTTAATTGTCTAGTGACCAAGTAAGAATTTCTACTTTTAGTAAAAAATAAAAAAAATGTATTTATATTGTCTTTTAAAGAATTAATACTTTATAGTAAAGAATTATGGCTGTTTATTTTACATAATAGTAATTGAATTTTTCTTTAATTCAATGATGACTAGATCATGAATTGCAAGACATAGTGAAGTTGCAGCTTTTTTCTTTATCCTCTTGTGTGCTTTTTTGTTGTCCGTGATAAAAAGGAAAGTGCAGATAAGAATAAGCATATTTCGTCTAATCTATTTCATAATTCTGTCTTGTTAGACAGATTCTTGTGATTTTGTAACCCTCGTCATCCATAATAAAGAGACACTTCAAAAAATCGCATATTACACCAAACAAAAAAATAAGCTATATATTTTGACATTCATTATGTTGTAATAGAAGTTTTGATATATGCATGTACTTTACAAATTGAGTGTATATCTATTGTCGACGGTTTATACAATCAATTATTTAATCTAGAAACTTCCACCAAACAAAAAAAAATGATTTAATGTAACATTCAGTCTAATTACTCTTAGGCTTCTGTACTTATAAATTGCTGCATCTGTCTGTTTTGATTAGAGTATCTAAGTTTTCCCCCTTACAGATACGAAGTAAACTGCCCAAATAAATCCTCCGTAGGCAGGGAAAGCATTGTGCCATAATTAGAAGTTATTGGATAACTTAAACGCTCTCAAAAGGGAAAAGTTGCCATAGACATCCAGTCATAGTACAAAAGCTACAAATTTGGGGCACAAACCTTTTCTCGCCTATTGATAGGTAATTTGGGTAGTTTACTCTAGATTCAACAGATAATATGAGAACCCAAACCAAAACAGACGGAAGTGACAATTTATAAGATCGAATCAAAGTAAGGGGTCAGATATTAGGGACTTTAGATGTAATTCTCCTTACATCAAAACTAACAAAATTGTCATAAATTTTAATTGGCAGAGTTGTGATTTGCATGCGATAGCACCAGTAACAGGAGCAGTGACAGCACAAGGCAGAAGCAGCATATTAGATGACACTGGTTTTTCGTTTGTGAATTGTAGACTGAGAGGCTCAGGCGCACTCTACCTCGGGCGGGCCTGGGGTCCTTTCTCTAGGGTGGTCTTTGCCTACACTTACATGGATAATATCATAATTCCTAAGGGATGGCATAATATGGGCGATCCTTCCAAAGAAATGTAAATTTCTCATCTCTCACTCTCTCATTTTATTAAAATTCAAAGACCCTTTTTCAATTTTAATGAAATGGACAAATTACATCTAGTACCCTTGAAGTTTGATAATATTACAAAACCCCCCTCAAGATTTCATTATTAGTGCAGAAGTTTCGTAACTCTTTGGTTTATGTTTGCAATAATAGAAGCGATTTGTTTCTTGTAGTCTATTAAAAAAAGAGTAAATGTGGTTTAAAACCGAGTCGACGCCAGTGGAGTTCCGTAATTGCATCAGTATGGGAGTGATAGAAATTTGACTTTTAATTGAATGTTTATCAATTCTATGAGTACAAATTGTTTTACTACCTAGGAATTTCATGCACATTGAGTAGTGGGGTAACGCAAGATCCACTAGTAACTAGCCTCTTTAATTAATTAAATAAATTATCAAAAAAAAAAAGATATAGAGTCCCTTTTAATATTAACATAAATTTGTATATATATGGTGAGTGAGGTTGATCTACATAAGTTTGCAGGCGTTGTCTCTGTGCACTATGTATGAATATATAGATTAACAGGGGCAGTACCACCCGATCAGTGGAGGGGCCACCGCCCCCTAACTGAAAAAAATAATTTAATTTATTCTATATATGATATAAGGTTTCCTCTCGACCAAAAAATCTTGGTACCGCCACTTATAGGTATCTGTCGTTCTACTTTTTCCTGAAACCACTATGATCTGCTCTTCTGACCCTGTAGACATATATGGTCAATGGTGTGATGGTGTCTGTATACCTGTACTGCACTAGCTACTTTAGGAATTATACAAAACCATATCTACCTATACTTTATTTTGGTTTTTTGAATTCTTGATGCAACTATCACTGATGAGGACAGGATTACAGTTAAATATTAAGGGATATAGATGAGATTAGAGAAAGGGGAAAACAATATATTATAGGGAGATATATTTACATCTACTACTCTTCAGGTTTAGTTTAATTACAAATTAGTCCCTCTTGTTTTACAAATTACAAAAGCACCCCTGGTGTTTCATTATTCATGTAAGACATTCATCGGATTTCGACTATGTTTAGTCAACGTTGGTTGAAGCCTCTATTTGCCAACTTTTACATGAATAATGAAAACTTAAGGGTGTTTTTTTAATTTATGGAATAAGATGGACTAATTTGTAATTATACCAAACCTTATGGGTAGTGGATGTAAGTTCCCCTATATTATATTGAGTCCAAATTGGTTGTGAACTTTGTGCAAAATAATATTGCAGGACTGTGTTCTATGGACAGTACAAATGCAGCGGGCCAGGTGCAAGTTTTGCAGGAAGAGTTTCTTGGTCGAGAGAACTTACTGATGAAGAAGCTCAGCCTTTCATTACTCTTACCTTCATTGATGGACCTGAATGGATCAAGTTATGATTGTACAATAATTTATGAAATAATTAGAATATTGCCTAATTGAAAGAAAATAAGACGTGATTGGTGTATTTGTTTACTGATATAACGGAATAAAATTTGGAGAAAAGAACTCGAAAACTTAATAGGGTCAATGATTCTCTGTTAGTTTTAGGGGGTATTCGTAATATTTAGAAATCTTAGTGTCATTTCCGTAATGTTTCGAGGTTTTAGGATATTTTTCATAAACAACATAAACTTGTAGGGTGTTTTCGTAACTGGCCCAAGATACAAACTGTCCAGAAATCACAAACTATTAGTCTTGGGTTTAATTTTAATTTTACCATTCTGAAAAAGTATATAATTTTGGGATATTAACACTTTCCATTACTGATTCTGTTTCCAATTTTAATTAAATAGATCAAAATTCAATCATTGGTTTTAACTTCCATTAAAAAAAATTAACTCAGTGCCGAGAAAGTTGTCTTTAGTTTCATAAATTGCACTTAACCAAACTTAAAATTCATTAAACAGCAACATAGAATTTGGACAACCTGTCTAAACTACAAAAACAAACAATCTTTAGAAGAAAAAAAAAGCCGAAATCTGTACTAATCTAACCTGCTTATATAGTAATCTGATATTCCTAATTGATTTAATTTTCAGCTGCTAAAATCCTTTATTTTTCTGAATAAAACTCGCCTTAACATTCTGCGTAAATGTTTTTCTTCCCTTTCCAAGCCCGAATTGATCAGTAATTTCTTCTTCTGAGCATCTTTCTTTTTTGCTGCTTCTGCTTCTTCCTTTGCCTTTTCCAGAGCATTGATCAAGTTCTCCAAACACTCATCAACACTCATTCCTCCTGATTTTGGCATCAAATTCTCGGCAACATCAGCTGGACTTATTTCAGTCTCCTTCAACAAACATTTGATTTTGTCAAACTTTTCATGGGACTTGATCTCCAGATAGTTATTTGCAAGAACTTTAAAAGCCTCAAAGCAACAATAAGACATCTCAATGTGCTTATCCATCCGACCCCTTCGAATAAGGGCTGGATCGAGTTTGTCGACATGATTCGTAGTAAAGATGAAAATTCTCTCACCACCACTTGCTGACCAAAGGCCATCGATGAAATTCAAGAGCCCAGATAGAGTAACTTTTCTATCAACTTTTTTGTCATCATCATCATCATCATCATCATCATCACTATCATCGTCTTCTTTATCTTTCTGGTTGAGGAATTCCATCAATTTTTTTCTGATTATTAACGTTATCTTTTTCAATAATATCAGTCTTCTTTCTTTTCCCTGTGATACTTCGGGTGCAATCTATGTCCTCGATCACTACAATTGCCCTGCATATCAGACAAATTTATAATTAGAACAATAAAATAGAAGAAATATGTGGTTTTTTTTTTTTTAATTGTAGAATTAATTATATTAGTACCTTTTGGAGATGTCAATCATTATTTTGCGCAGCTCAGTATTATCTTTAACCGCAGTCAACTCAAGATCATAGACATCATAATTCAAAAAATTGGCCATAGAAGCAATCATGGTGGATTTTCCAGTCCCCGGCGGGCCATACAACAAATAGCCACGTTTCCAAGGCTTACCAATTCGCCGATAATAGTCTTTCCTCTTAGTAAACTCAATCAAATCATCCATAATCTCCTTCTTCTTATTTGGATCCATAGCTAACGTATCAAACGTAGCTGGATGATCAAACACCACATCGCTCCAGCATCCATCTTCTCCCGAATCACTATTGGTGAAAAGCCTCTGCATTGTATTGCGCTTTGCAATAGCTTTCCCCTCGCTCAAAACATAATTCAAATACGATCCCATGACGACATCACGGTCCCTTCTACGGAAAGACAGAATGTAAGATCTTCTCTCCTCTTCATATGCTCCGTAGCTGATTACGCTTGTCTTGGGAATGCTTTTGGTCCTCATCCACTTGACTTTTGCGCCTTCGTAGACATCTTTTATTTCTTCAAAGTCGTCCGTGCTCAACACCAGAGATCGGGTTTTGTGGGTTATTTTGGCCTTGAAACGCTCTGCATCGGCTGAAAAATTTGCACCGAGGTAGGTTTCGATGGCGGAGTAAGCTTTTTTGCGTGTCCATCTGTCGGAATTAGGGTACTCATTGAAAGTGACTTCGATGTATGGGTTGATGAAATTTAACAGGTTCTGGAAAAATCTGGTTATTGTGTCTCGAAATTCACTGGGAACGACTCCCAGTGAATTCTATGTTGCTGTTTAATGAATTTTAAGTTTGGTTAAGTGCAATTTATGAACCTAAAGACAAAACTGTCCCTGCATTGAGTTATACTTCTTAAGACTGATAAAATTAAAATTAAACCCAAGATCACTAATAGTTTGTGATTTCTAGACAGTTTGTATTTTGGTTCAGTTACGAAAACCTCTTGAGGTTAATTTAAGTCATTTAAGAAAAATATCATAAAATCTTGAAATATTACGAATATTACACTGAGATTTCAAAACATTACGATTACCCCTCCAATGGTAGAAATAAGTAACTCCTGCTACATCTCCATGTCAGAAAAACTTGTATCTTTTCCCTTGTACATGTTTCGTGATTTTTGCCTTCGAAAAGAAGTGACCAGAAAAAAGGATAGGCAGCAAACAAGAATATCCAGGGATGCAAATATGGCCTTATTTGTATAATAGATACAAAGTTAAACCGTAGGAATCATTGATTTGAAAATTTTCAAAAATTTTCCTAGTTTTGGCGGAGTATTTCTTTCTAATGCTCCAACCAATTTGGTTCCAAAAACTAGAACAGTTTTGTTTTATTAGGAACCAGGACTAATATTAGTGGCCCATGACCCCTTTTTCCCAAAATAAATAAAATATCATTTAATATTTTGTTAAAATTCAAACTCACCCAAAAAGTATAAATTTCTAATTGTATACTTAGGCTTCTTTTAAAATTTCCCTAGTGTAATAATAAAACAAAAGTTTAGTCACTTTTAAGAAAATAATATGAAATAACATTAATGTTATTTAGTAAAGAAGTCAGCTTAAAATAGGGTAGCAAATAATTGATTATTTCGGAAAACTGTTTTTGTCCCAACTTTTTGCTAATAATTACGCATTTAGACTTTCCCAAATAAGGTTATATTTCCTAAAATGTAAACTATTTTCTCCTACGTGACTACGTCTCTCTATCATTTTAATTTTTAAAAGTAGTAATAAGAATAATATAACCCAAGTACTACTGATCAACTATTCTAAAGGCAGACCTATTTGTAATTTTAATTTTAATGTACAAAAAATGACGAAGATATCAATACGAAGCTTTCAAAATTAGAAAAAAAAAATTGAATTTTGTTCCTTTTGCCTAATTTTGTTGGGTTTTTGAACTCCAATATTTTGTTCAGCAATTCAATTTAATCCCAAATTCTCAAATTATTATGAAATGTGGTCAATTCAATGAAATTGATCCATTTTCACTTGTAACATTACAAAGATAAAGCGGCTTCTGGTATTCAATAAGGAGATTAGTTTTTGTTGTCGACGATAGATACTCGGCTAAAAGAAAACTAAAATTTACTCATGCGTCTGAAAAGAATTCTAGAAAACCACCTTGGACTATGAAAAATCTTCACCAAAATATTTCCTCTGCAAGAATATTTTTCTCAATTAGGGTAGAAATTATTTTCCCTAACAAAATCAGAAGACCTACCAAGCTTCCCCATAACAGCATTTTTGAAACTTATGGCTTCTTGAGCTTGCGAGCACGACTTCTGCATTCTCACACCACTCAAGCTGTTTCTCGACTCCATCATCTCGTGGAGCGAGAGCTTCCTCCTCGGCCCGGATTCGGGTCTCTGCTTCGGAGCGCTCTGTGACCTCAGTTTTGCCTTAAACGACTGCGTTTTAGCCATGTAATTCGGGTATTGATCCGGGTCGAAGCTCCGGAAGTACCCCTCCGTACACGCACTCTTCGCCGGCGTGACGGGGGTGTTACTGCAGCCGCAGGAACTGGTGGTTGTAAATCTAGGAGTGCTTTGTGCAGTAGAGAAATGGCACTCGTCGACCGCCGTGTAGACCCATTCCTGATCCGGAAAATTTCGGGACTCGGGTCGGAGCGGCGTTTTACACGGATATGGGGCAGAAAGAGCTTTTCCGAATGAGTCCTCCCCGGAGTCCGGCGGCGCCATCCATGAGTGGGCCCGCCTGGATCTGGATTTTGGCCTGCAACCCGTGTCGACCTCCACAATTTTCGGGCTTTCGTCAAAAGAATTCATGGCGGGCTCGAACGATGCGGAGAGCCTTCTGCTGTGTAATGACGGCGGATGGTCATGATTTCTTGCATCTTCGTACTTCTTCTCCTGCAATTTGTACTCGGTAAGAAATTAGTTAATAATTTGCAGAATTTCAAAAGCATATAGAAATGGGATTTATGTTATTCGGGGCTCGGGCCTAACCAGTGATGTTCGGGGAGGCGGAAAACTTTCTTCATTGTCTATGCGCCTCTGTATTTTCTGGGCCCGAACACTAGCTTGGGCTCTTATCAAAGCTTGCATGCTGTGAAGTGTGGCTGCTGCTTGTTTCCGAACCAAAAATCCTTTCACTAAAGCCTGAATCTTCACCAGCCCTTTCAGAGCCCGAAGTGCTTTTCGGGCCTTTATTTTGAAATGGGACCACACAAATAAACGCGAAATTTAATTAAATCACTGAACGGAATCCAAAACCCACAATTTATAAATGATTTTTGATGAGACACATAGGTTAGGTTACGTAAATCGAGTTCTTGAAGTTGAAATTTTAAATTGAAGTATTAATATTTTTACCAGATATCCACGAAAAACTGTTTGAATCTTGACAGCAGCCCACTTTTCCCGGCTCCAACCAATCATTGTCGTGCCGCGCCCCTTACTCGTGAGCCGGACCACCGCGACCGCCGCCTGGGCAGCTGCCACTGCGGCATCTGCGGCCGCGGCCGTGGCGGCAGCCACCGCTATGGCGTGCTTGTTCTGGTCGCTGTCATCAGTGCTCTCGCTGTAGAATGATTTCAGCCACGCAGCCTCGGCGGGGGTGATGTTCGGTGGAATGGTTGCGGGATTGTGGCAGAACCCGGCAGCGTCTCTGCCTGAATGGCCGGAGCTCCAATGACCCTTTCCTTTTCCCTCGCCGGAATATCCGTTTCTCTCCTTATCTTTAACTTTTATCCCGAAGAGGCCCTTCAACCATCTCGTCGCTCTTCCCATTTTCTCCGCCTGGAATTAGTTCAGTAAAATTCTTGGTCGAGCTAGATTGTGATGGCTTCAAGGTGTTCAAAGAGTGTGGAATCTAGGCTGCTTCCATTTCGCGAAAAAGCTGCCTCAAAAGTACACTGTTGAAAAAGAAGAACAGGAATTCAAAAAGAAATATCGGATTTCACAATTCATGAAATTCAATAGTACACTGTTTCAACAAAAAAAAAAAAAAAAAAAAAAACACTAGTACACTATCCATATACTAGGAGAGAGACGGGAGAGAAGCAATTATTATATTAACTGCTATTTGTCCTAATTACAATCCAACCCCTCTATTCTCAAAAATTACAGAAAAGCTTCTAGATATTTTATTTATTACAATAAACTCCTTCAAAATCATACAACATGAAACCAAAAAATACGAACAATCAGGCTACTTTGGAATTTTTTTTCTTGTAATAAAGTAAAATATAAGGGAGTTTTTTGTAATTTCAGGTGAAACAAGGTTACGGCTAGCTAAAAACTTTAGGTACAAAGCAACATCAAAAAAGCAGATGCACCTTATTATTTATTGGGAATGGAATCTTTCATCAGCAAGATAAATAAATAAATGAAAACATTAAAATGTTTTTGTAAGAATATATATTTTCCCTCTTGTTGTCACTTTGTCTAGATTTCAAAAAATTCAAATAAGAGAATGTGCAGATACGTATTTATTTTACCTTTTTTGCCGTTTTATTCCAAGAAAAAGAAGTGAGTACGTATAGTAATAGACCTCGTGAGTACCTGCATGAGGAGACAAAATCTGGGGCTGACAAGTTCTGAACTGGCATTAGTACGTTACGAGATCCAGCAACGAAATTTCTAGCAATAATATATATTATTTTATTTATACGACCAGAAATGCTCGTAAATTTTGCTCCATACATTTTACTCTGAATTATCAAAGTTGAATATAATTGCTTCAATGTGATAAGACACAAGATTACTTACATAAATTTTAGGGTTTTTAAACTCAAATTACTTGTACTGTTGTACATAAAGCACTCGGACCAATATTATATTCCACTTGGTTTGGCAGAATATCATCACTTGATCACCCCGAATTGAGCATCTGCAAGTTAACGTGACAACATACGCCTTTTCTATTCAAGAAAATAGACATGCAGGTTGAACGACTTAGGGTTCTTGTCAAATAAGTTTAAAGATGTAGGCTTTTTGCATACTATTACAGATGTATATGCAAATTACACATACCTCCCTTAAAGAAACAATGCAAATTACACAAATTAAGAGTGGAAGATTATTTTAATAACCGTGATCAGATTTCTAGAGACATTCTGGAAAGGGCTAAAACCCATGTATATATATATAAAAACACTCTGGATTAACTTTTTATGGAGCCAATGAGAAACTGGAATATGGAAAAGCTAGCTAGGGAGCTGGTTTGTGAAAAGAAACGAAGTCAAAGTATACTTTTCTGGAGCGACGTGTCCTTAAAATTATAAAGACAGATCTGTTTTCCATCTCGTGAATATTACTTACACACCCCTGTAAATGTAATCTGTATCGACGTACACTTTTTTCTGTGCAATGCCCAATTGCTGTGATCTTTCTGATGAAGGATGCCATGCATATCCTCGTTTAAAGAGAAACAATACTATGTCGTTTTCATTTTTTAATTGAATTTTGATCTGAAAATTTATTCTATATGATACTTTTCGTAAATAAACAATTAAATAAGGGCTAGAGGAACAACTTGATTTCCAAGAAAGACCTTTATAATATATTTTATTGGGCCTGACTCGTAAATGGGTAGAAGAAATATTGCCGAATTAATTCGACATCAATTTACATAAGGCCCAGCCCAATTATATTGGGCTAATCGTGAAATTGCAAAGTCCAGTGCAATTAATCGGTTGAAAACTTGAAATCTATTTTCTTCTTTCTTTCTTTTTTTCCAAAATTATTATTATTATTCATTCTCCGTCAACCTTTGGAGTCAGGTGCAAACACTTACATACAAAATACTCTCCAAAATTTGGGCGTGACTTTCATATAATACCCAAACACCGTCTTTGACGTAACTTTGTGAAATGCGTACGTTGGATTAAACTCCAATTTAACATTTGATTTCGTATTGTGATTGTTGTAGCATGTTAAAAAAACCCTTACATCCTTCTGACAGATCTTGTCATTTGGAGGAATTTCGGATTCACCATATCTTTTGGCATCTTCAGTTACATTTTCTGATAATCCATATCTATATTTTCTAATAGTAACGAAATAAAGCAAAAGATAAGGACACCCTGTCAAAGTCCACGAAAAAAAAAATTGGATAGTCAAATCATATTGAATTCTGAAAGTCAACTGGATAATCAAATTCAAATCTGTTGAATCTCTTCGGCGGAAAGTCAATATTCAATTTGATCGGCTCTAATTAATTATGTAGCTAATGTCTATGATGGCCGTAAACTGAAGTAATCATATATATATATATATATAAATGATTAAGTGAGATGTTTTAATAAATATGCTTCTGTGTTAATGAGATGAATTAGTTAGAATTAGTCCATTTTGCCATATAGATTGTTTCTATAATTAAGTTCATTAATTACTATTTTTGTAACTTACATATATATTTAATTGACATTCCATATATTTGTTTATATTAAATAATTTGTAACTCCTATGTAATTATAGAATTATATAACTATTTTATATAATATTGATATTGAAAATTTTAATCAAGATAAATATATATGATTGAAGAGGAACTTAAAATCATTTATAATTTAAATATAATATTCAATTTGTACATGAAAGCATAGTATAGAAGATTTACCATTCAACAAATATTAATAATATTTAGGTAAAAGATTATTTAGTTCTATAATTAATATTTTTCTATTCTGTATTCTTTTTATTTATCATGTAATTATTTTTCCAAAATTTCTTTTAATTATTTATGGGGGTCACATAATTACATATATTTTTTAAAATGTATGTTTAATTAAATTTTATTATTATCTTAATATTATAAAATAATAAAATTTTTAGAAAAATCTCTAAATACACGTGTTTTATTTTCGTTTTGCGGTGAAAAAATTATATTTCATTTCAATGTGAATAAATTGATTAAGTTAGTATATTTAAATATTAGTATCTTTACAATATAAAGGAAATTTTAATAATAAAATGAATATTATTATTAATTAATTTTTATATTTTAATTATTATTTTAATATTTTTGTATCAATCGTGTGCATGAGTTTATATATATATATATATATATATATATATATATATATATATATATATATTTCATGATTATTTTATAAAAAGAATTATTTTGGCGTGTGTTTCAAAATATGAATTAATTATTTATATATTTATTAATAATTATAAATAAATTTTTCCGTGCAACGCAGAGCATAATAACTAGCTAGGTTGAATATGATAGATATAAATGCAACCAGAATATTGACAAATAGCATTCTACCAAGTGATTTAACCAATTTGGCTGCGATCATAACAACATTAATACATCAGAGTCATCGTGTTGGATCCGATCACACCATTTGCGGGGGCGGTACCACCCTATAGAGTGGGGTGGCTACCGTCCCTGAAATTTTGAAAAAAAATAAATTTATAAGTAAAAATTTAAATTTTCGTGTATAATATAAGGTTTCGCCCCCCTTAAAATTTAATAAAAATTAATTTTATAGGTAAAAATATAGATTTTTTTATATATAATATAAGGATTCATTCCCCAAATAAAAATAAAATTTTGTATTTTTATAGTTCGCCTCCCAATCCAAAAATCCTGGTACCGCCCCTGACCATTTGTACCAAACAAAAAAAAAAAGTAACTTAATCTCATTAGGTTACCTCTAAGATGGGAAAACGTCTAGAACTAAAAGTTGTCAATTTATGTGTACAACATTTTTATTACTTAAAAGCATTGACAACGTATCCGTTAATAATTATTGATTTGAATTCAACTTGGGGTATGTTGAATATGTACTTGGTTATGTATTATAAATACAGATCATGCCACCAAATCTTTGTCATTACCACAAAATCAGAAATAGAGAAGCTAGAAAAAGCTAACATCAAGATAGATAACATGGCACAAGCACAAGCAGCAGCATCTCCAATGAATGGTGGCAAGGGCACCTATAGCTACGCTAAGAACTCCACTTTTCAGGTTCCTTTCTATTTCAAATCTCTCGTTCCATTTTATATTTTACAATATGTAATCAAATTATAAACTATAGATAAGATTGTAAGTTTCTTCTTGTAATTTCACTTTGTTCGAGATTAAGTCTCGTGGGATAAAAGCGACTTACCGGCGAAGAAGGTCGACCAAGTGTTACAATTGTTTGAAATCTCAGGGGGTTGCTGTACGTTTTGAAAATATAGGAGGTATATATTTTGTAGTTATGGCCAACTTTAGGATAATGCATGTAATTCACCCTTCTTATTTGTCTAGGTTGAGATTCTCGTACCAATTAATTGAAGAAGAAACACTTTCAAAATCGTTCAATTAAATTTGTAATTGTTTGATAACAAAGATTTAATTCAATTGTAAACTGATGAGTTAATAACAATTTACTCAATGTCTTCCATGCGCAGAGAGACGGATTAACTGCAGCAAAGAACGTTATAAAGGAGGCACTGATTCAAAGTCTCGATTTAGACACATTGTTGTCAACTGGTAATTCAACTACAATCACAATTGCAGACTTGGGATGTTCTGTAGGCCCAAACACATTCTTCGCCATGCAAACCATACTCGAAACAGTCGAACACAAATACAATTATAACTCACAATTAAATCACGGTTCTTCCGAAAAACTCGAATTCCAGATCTTCTTCAGCGACCAAGAAAGCAACGATTTCAACACTCTTTTCGCCTCACTTCCTCAACAGAGAAAATACTTCGCAGCCGGCGTGCCGGGTTCTTTCTACAACAAACTATTCCCATCTTCGTCTATCCACGTTATGTATTCGTCTTCCTCACTCCACTGGCTCTCCAAGGTTCCAGGGGAGCTGGAACTGAAAAACTCGTCAGCATGGAACGAAGGTCGAATACACTACACGGGTTCGTCGGAAGCTGTTGTGAAAGCTTATAAGAATCAATTCGAAAGGGATATGGAAGTATTTTTTAGGGCAAGAGCGGAAGAAATTGTTGGTGGAGGACTGATTGTGATGCATATGCCTGGTGTACCGGATGGAACCCTTACGCATGATGTTGGCATAGCCTTCAGTTTTCTTGGAGCTATCCTCATGGAGATGGTCACAGAGGTAAGTGACTAATCCGTTTTTAATTAGTTGGAAGTCGAAGTTTGATTTTCAGCATCTTTCTTGGCGAATTTCCCTGAGGTTTGGTCTAATTACAAATTAGTCCCTCCTACTTTATAAATTACCATTTAGTCCATCAATTTTGCATTGGATTCAGGAACTTAACGGCAGGTGATGAAAGACTGAAAGCCTAAAGGGTATAACAATATGATTGTGACTTCTAACAACAATTAAAGTTGACTTTCTATGGCTACAGGGAGTACTGGAGCAAGACAAAGTAGACTCGTTGAACATTCCTCATGTGTATCCTTCCGTAAAGGAAATGAAGATGGCTGTGGAGAAAAATGGAAGTTTCGAAATTGTAAAACTGGAATTAAGAAATGCGAGGCCAGATTTGGAAGCTCCTATAGACATGGAGAGTGCAGTAATGCACCTTAGAGCACTTGCAGAAGGAACAATTGCCAATCACCTGGGAAATGAGATTGTTGATCAACTTTTTATCAGAGCACTTAACCAGAAAAATAAATTTTCTGACATGTTGTATTCATCTGGGATCGAGATTGGTGCTCAACTTTTTGCTGTTCTCAAACGCAAACCGTACTAAAAAAAATTTCTAAAGTTAGCTTGATTTGTAAACGCCTATGATGCATTTGAGTACGCTTTTAGAATTTTAATTTTAACTCAATAAATATGTAACATTACTGTTTCTAATCTTTCCTTTTGCTGTAGGTTAGATTTAGAATTACAACTAAAATATATTTGACCCAGAAAAAAAAAAACAAAATATAAATAATAAATTAGCAAGTGGGTCACAGTTGCTCGGGCCTTCTTGAATTTGGGCCAAAAGCCCACAAAATCTGTCAAACTGGTCAAAGCATATGATTTTGCAGAGACAAACCATTGGAAAATGGAACCATCAAATTACTGAAATTTAGACAGCCGCCCAAATATATCAAAGCATCTTGTAACACAAGATAACCTAAATTAAATGCCACCATTTACGCAACTTAACTAGTGATTTTGGATTCAAATGCTAAGAAAGACGGCTGTTATTGGTTTGATTCAACTCGAGACATATAAATTAACTAAAAAAAACTTTCCACAGACTGCTACTTTAAAAAGGTCCGATTGAGCTGATTTATTTGATTTGACAATATGGTTGAAAACTTGGAATCAACACTTTAATAATTAGCAAAACAACAAGCTAAGGGCCTTTTTCGAATATCATTTCCCTTAAACAAGTCAGATATTTCTACACAAACTGAAAATGGGTTATGTTTGGGCAATTATGTGGTCCGTTGACTTGGGATCCCACAAATGGCTGCTGTTAGATTTGGGGAAGCACTGATCGTTGCTGGTTCGAATTCTAAATGCAAAGAAAATCAACACTTCTTTTCTTACAAGATATCCCATGATCCTGTCAGTATTCAATAATAATATTTCTGGGTCTACGCGATTGGACTTGCAAATCCTTCAAGATCTAATACTAATCATACCATAATTTTGATTGAGTGATTTGATGTTAATGGCGTATAATTGCATATAACTTTTCGATTGTTTTCTTTAAGACATGATTGTATTGTGTTAAGTCTTATGATGCAGGACACTTTTTTAATTAGTGTAAAATATCGGAAAAAAAATCTATAATTGTGTCTCATAGGTTAAGTAAAACATATAATGGTGCATCTTGCAAGTTAATTTACTGAATTGAATAATTTTAATTTGTTGCTTATTTTCAGCTTTTTGAGTCAATTACGTAGAATTTATTAAAAAGTCCGAAACCATCGAGACCTTTAATATTTATAAGGATTGTCAGGGAGGTATTTGTAAGGTTTTTATTCCCACTAGATTTATTCTGAGTTCGGGTATTGTAGAGGTCGAATTGGAGTTGACCCTCCCAACTCAATCGCTCCATGTACGAGCTAAGGTGGAATCCTAGAAATCTCAGGGGGGTTTCTGTAATACTTAAAATAGAGGGGGATATTTCGTAATTATTACAAACCATAGGGATAATGCATACAATTCTCCGGATATTAAATGCATATACATATATATAGTATCTAGTGAGCACTTAAAAAAATGGATTTACAACATGCAATTCTTCAAAATCATCATGTGCTCCCTAAGTCCTTTTGTAGCAAGGAATTCTATTTTTGAGCTAAACATCAGTATTGGTGGGCGTCGATGAACTTTGTCATGGATTAATTCTTGTTAAAATAAAGTAGCTTTTTGAGAATGGCCATTCGATTTCTGAAAGTGGCACTATTTATTTATATAATATATATGTTATAATAATTCACTTTATAGCATGAAACCCTTTTTAATTACTTTTTCTTCTGTAAAACTGATCAGGGCGAATTGGAGTGGATCCCCATTATAAAGTCATATGTTTCTGAAACTCATATGAATCGTCTCTGTATTTAAATATTAGTTTTCTAATTTGAGAATCGGTTCGATCGAAAATCAAGAAGTGCTGGACACAACTTGGCATTTCTTGAAGTTGAATTAATAATTTCCAAAAAAAAGCTGGACAAATTAAGGCCAGTACCATAATATTCCATTCACGAATCACACAGAAGTGCTGAATGCAAAGTTTTGGAAAAGTGGGCAAGACCAGTTATATTGGATCAGTTCGATGCATGATTGGTGCTTAAACTATATATATGGGTTTCCATCCGATTCTTTTTCAGGATCGAGACGTACTGCAGAGGGCCAGAGGCCCAGTTAGGGGTCGTCATGCATAAGTTATGGTTCGAATCCTAAATGACGTTGCTTAAGAGATCTAGTGTCTCATCCCACCAGAACAATTGACATTTGGTTCGAAAGAAATATATAGTCTACTATACATACAACAATGTGAACTTAAAAAGTATTGACGAATTACATGCAGTATCCCTAAAGTTTCCATAATTACAAAATACCCCCTCTATTTTCCAAAATTACAGAAAACGCCCTTAGGTTTCAAATAATTACCTTGAAAAATATCTCCGCATGCACTTTATACAAAATCGTACAAACTCCCCCTGAATTTTGTAATTGTTCGAAATGTCAAATAGAGGGGGTATTTTGTAATTATGAAAAATCTTTAGAATACTGTATTTCTGTACATGAGTTATAGTTGCGAATTGCACAAAAATGTACGTACTTTAAATAATTCTATTCGTATATGATCTCCAGTACTATACTTGGATAGTATAGCAATATAGAATCCTATTTAAACAACTATTGGCAATGGTAGAACATATATAATTGTTTTAAATTTGCACAGTTGAAATCGATCGAGAATGAGCTGTGTGTGTGAAGGCAAGCTAGATAGCGCAGCTGGATTTGCACAATATCCCCATTCTTCCATCTCATATTTCACATGCATTCCTATTTCCTACCTATATTTTTTCTTCTTTTAGACTATTTTTCCACTAAAGTAAACTCCTAAAGATTTCTCAATTTGGTAAAACTTTCTTCTTTTAATCACCACTAATATTGCTAATAATGTATCTAATACTGTGTGTGATCATGTGGTCTTTATGGTTGATTAATATTTCAAGCAATTTAAATTAATTAAATAAAATTGAAAGGAAAGTCAACTATAAACAAGTCATGTTTTTGTAATTCTTTATCTTATCTACTACTACTACTACATTATGCCACTAATAATTCACAATGGATCCCATACCTATTAGTTGGGAAACTGTGATTTAAATGATGACTTGAATTATTTCAAATTGAAATATATAGCAACAATATTAGGGATTTTCTTCCGTATCTAAAAGAAATTGTGTTAGTAAAAGTTATTTAAAAAAGAAAAATTAGAATTTGATAATTCTAACCATTGAACTATTAATTTCTATATATATATATACATCCAATTTAAGTATAAATTATCAATTTACTGTATATCATTAATTTTTAATTATGTAATCATTCATAATGCAGATGGGCTTTTTTTCTTTCTTGATCAGATGCGGATGGGCATTTACACTATATATATGAAGGGATAATTACAAAAATCCCCATGAGGTTACAAATACCCCGGTCAGCTAAAACCTTACAAATAACATCCTTAAAATATAAAAATGTATACATAATTATATATTCTAAAAAATCTTACAATACACTCTTGAGGGAGGTAATTGTTAAGTTACAAGGTTCCAAGATATTTTTCGTAAATGACATCACCATCAGGAAAATTTTCGTAACTGGCTCATCGTTGAAATCCTTTTTTTGGGGGTAATTAAGTAATTAGAATATAAGGGTTTAAGTGGGTCTGTGGTTGTACTGAACAAGTGGGAGTTATATTCTGACAAGTGATGAGTTGCTTTTTCCCGAAAAGGAAACACATGGAAATGTCCATTTGTAGCAAATGAACACGTACTCTTTTTACCAAATCTGGTAAAAGTATTACTGCTTAAAACAGATGTCCAATATTAATTGTACTAAATCTATTGGATCGGAGTTTCACATGCATTAATTATAAGTACTACTTCAATTCGATCCCCCCTTTGATGGATGCTATATATGCTGTCAGAGAAAAGATGATCAAAAGCAAAGATTATAGTAGTTACTGTCCTAGAGAATCTTCTTTCATATTCATGCCAAAAAGTTCCCTCGATCGCACCAACTCATTCTTTACAGCTTTGTCGGTGCATATTATGCTAAACTAATTAAAATTGATATATAATTATTTGAATATATTATGTAGATGCGAGGAAATTGATCATGATATGAATTCTGTGTATTAGTGTTGATATGATTACACTCGAGTTCAGACGAAACCCGTAAATAAAAGATTCCTATCTTTCTTATAATGGATTGGATAATATGCAAATTTAAATTAACTTTTGGAATTAGGTATATATGATTTCTAAATTATGTGTTCATGCATCCATATGCAGGTATAAGACTAGCAGATCGTTTGTATTATATATATTTTTAGCATCCCATAAGTTGGTTGTAGGGTTTAGTTACACCCAAATTTATTTTCTTGATCACTAGAATTGAATTGGGAGAAATAATTAAAATGAATAAATTTAATTGTTATAAAAAGAATATTATACTCAATTATCGATCAGTGATTCATTCAAAACCTGATCTCATATTTGTTATTTTTATATATATTATATTTTATTGACTAATCAGTAGTCACTACTAGGCGGCGGCCATGCATGTACTGTTAATTACTATATAGTGACAATATTCTTAACATCGGTTGCAATCTGACGGGGAACAATGTCAATATTGTCTGAGCTAAGAATACATGCATGATGAATATATAATATCAATAATTTAATTACTGATTCTGTGAAATGATGCATGGTAGCGATCTATTTTACGGGAAAACAAGAATTAAGTACGATCGATCTGAGATCTAAGATTTTTGTTTTAATTTGAAATTAAACTATATATATTATTACAAATTATGTTTTGTTATAATGTTTGAACAGTAAACAACAACAATAATCATAAATGAGAATAAATGAAGTCCGATCGACCCCCCCACAGTGACTATTGGTGGCTGGCCTGGCCCATGTCACGTTCAGACCTTTCCTGTAGACAACCTCGTCACTCTTTTTTACTTTATTTCCATATGCCTCTGTCTCATTTTAGGATAATGATTATTTTTTATATTAATTATTGAAAAGACGAAGAATCTCGAATTGTAAGTGGCCATAAAATATTTCTAATATGAAAAAAGAATTATAAAAAAAATATTGAAGGCAAGTCTTTTTTTTGAAATTAAGATTGAAGGCAAGTTGGGAACTGGAAATATGATACATAGCTAATTTTAGCTTGAAGGTGCATTAGCTGAGGTGTTCAAAAGTAGGACGAGTTAGTGGGCCTTGAATTGATTGCTGATAAATCAGTACTGCGCAGTCTGAGAAGTGTATATATTATTCACCCTAAATAATTTTTATTAGACGATTTTATTCTCTAGGGATGCATGATCTATATTGCTTTATACTAATATTTTGTTCATGTTTAAGTTTTTTTATTTTTTTTAATTCAATTTTAGCCAAAAAAAAGTTAAAACTTGTTGGAAAAATTCAATATTCACGGCCGTTTGAAATATTTCATCGTAACCATTGAGTTTTCTCCATAGTGCCTTGGTTAAAATCTCCACATCAATTAAAATGATAACTTTCTCATAATCAGTCAATTTCACCCTTTCCACATATTTATCGTTCAAATATGGTTCAAAATTTGACGATTTTGAGAAGTTATAGATTTTAATTGATAGGGAGATCTTGATCAAGATAATCAAAAAAAACTCTATGGTTCTTGTTAAGTGTTTTACTGGTGAGTTTTGGATTTTTTCCGGCCAAAGTGAGACTAAATTCGCTAGCGAAATCAGGATATCAAAATCCCAAAAAATAATGCTACTGCATATATTTGCAGGATTTTTTTGACAGCAATGAGAATATTTCGATATATTTGAATCTTTATTATATCCTTGTTAGAATTAATTAATATTTGAAAATACTGAGTCGTCCTGCTGCATTTAATGTCAGATCATATTCGTAAAGCTATGTTTTCCGTCAGCATCATGTTTTTATCCACTTCAAGCGTCATCGTCGTCGTCTATGAATCATATCTCATTAATTATCAAGAAAACAAAAAAAAAGGATCACATCTGATTCAGATTCAATTTCAATGGTATTGCCCATTTGCCCCAAACCCTTAACGAAAAGGTAAACGTCGAATGGAGAAAGAAAATATAACTTAAGTCCCATCGACGTTTACCTTTTCTCAATTGTTTGTCTCTTTCAATTTTAATCTCACTTTTTTTTTTTCAAATCGTATGATTCACATGCACTCATAAATATGTAAATTATATTGTATTTGACACTTATTTAGTAATAAATGTCGAAAAAAATCTGTAACCTAGTATTCGTATTACTGTATTATTTAATAGTAATCTTAAACGAGTTAAGATTAATTCTTACTCAAATAATTTACTTATTATTAACCCAAACTTCTCACTCAAGTTTGATATATATATCTGGGCTTAGTTCGATCAGTTCACTTATCTAATGGGTTCAAATTATATGATATCATCGGCAAGTTATCTGAAGAGAATAATTAAATTTGAGACGAAGGAAGAATGAGAGAATTCGTGTTTAAGGAATCAAAACTAAACAAGAATTAACTTATAAAATTAAAAATGAAAAGCAACCTGAAAAAGTTTGTAATATAGCATTAGTGTGCCTCTCGTTGCCACTAATTTCACCAATCACTGATCATTATTTAATTAACTCAATTAATCTGTAAATTAATTCTGACGGAGATGGGAGAATGTAGCATGCAGCACTCACGTGTTTATCCACTTTAATTTTCTTTGTCATTAGATTGTTTAATTTTGTAAGTTTAAGAAAGAAAAAAAAATACTTAATTTGCCCCCTACATTTATTTATTTTTTTCGAAGTACTTGACCTTGATATAGCATCTGTACTGTTTCAGCACTTTATCTCATAAAATTAATTGTTTTTCCGACAGCAATAGCTTGTATGATTGTTCTTGATTGTTTTTTTTTAAAAAAAAATATAGAAATTCTGATCAAAATGTTGATTGATAAGTAGTATACTACTTGCGACATGACCCCGTATGTTAATGGAAGTGGAAGATTAAACGTTGATGGTTTTGTTTTCATTTGTGGAACATGTTTATATTATACTTACTTTTTAATGTAAACTTTTTAGTATATACTACATCTGCCGTCTGACTATAGGAGTGATTAATTTTTTGCTGAATAGTAGACATTTCAAATGGTCGGACAGATAGTCAGGGAGATTTAAAGTTGTTGCGGTATTTTAACTAATTAAATTAAAAAACTAATACTTTTATAATTCAGGGGGGCAAAGTATGAATTATAGAACTTGAATGTAACCAATGATACCAAAAGTATAATTAGAGGGGCAAAGTGAGATTGAACCAAACTTTTGTTCAGGTCATGAATTTGTGTGTAGTGTGGTGTTGGTGTTGCCCAATGGGAAATTAGGCCTGGCAGTGTGGCAGTGAAGTAGAAAGCCCATGAATGATCAAAATTTCTCGTGAAAAACACACTTTTTAAAAGTATTTTTGTGCATTCATATTGTTGGAAATTGCATACTCTAGGGACTCCCACTCTTTCCTGACTCCCCTTTTAACCACATTATTAACTGACAAATCAGGAAACAAGATTAACTTGCATAATTGCATTGCCAAAAAAAAAAAGCTCAATTAATTCAAAATTCCAAACCCAGCAATATTAAAGTAAAACTTAATACAAATGTTGGAAAAAATTGTATTGAAAATGAAAAATATCCTTATGATAGAAGCTTAAACAAATGGAGAGAAAAGAAAAGAATAAAAAATGGGAGGTTGCTCTCCTATATATTATTAGCCCCCAAAGAGAATGAAAAGAGTGATTTTTATAGATAAGTAATATCAGATACCCAGACTAGTGGGAGAGAGTGCTCTTCATGAGAGTATCTCTCAACAAATTTACTCAAAACAAACCCCAAAATTCAACTTCAATTTCAATTTCTCCTCATTATATCCGACGCTATGTGCAATCCCAACCCCATCCCCGATCACAAGTCGCCTCCGCCGCCGCAGGGCCACCTCTATCTTGATTTAATATCAGTCCCAACCACCTACAAACACAACCAAACTACAAAAGTAGTACCGCCTCCGCCGCGCCAGATCAGCAGAAGCAGCTTCCCGACCGCGTCGGAGATTTTCACAGAAACAAAAGCTCTTCTGCAGCTAGCATTTCCCATAGCCCTAACGGCCCTAATTCTCTACTCACGCTCCATGCTTTCGATGGTGTTTCTGGGCCACCTCGGCGACATTGAACTCGCGGCTGGCTCATTAGCCATAGCCTTCGCTAACATCACCGGGTATTCGGTGCTTTCAGGCTTGGCTCTGGGAATGGAGCCGCTCTGCTCGCAAGCCTTCGGCGCGCAACGGCCACAGCTGCTTTCTCTGACCCTACAGAGGTCTGTTATTTTCCTCCTCGCCTGCTCTGTTCCAATCACGTTCCTTTGGCTCAACATTTCCAATATTCTCCTTTATTTGCACCAAGATCCCACTATTACCGGATTGGCCCACACGTATCTTGCTTTCTCGCTCCCTGATCTTATCACTAATTCTTTTATCAACCCCATAAGGATTTACCTTCGCGCTCAAGGTATCACCCATCCCCTCACCTTGGCTTCGCTTGTTGGCACCGCCTTCCACCTCCCCATCAACTACCTGCTCGTTACGCGCCTCCGCCTCGGCGTCGCCGGCGTGGCGGCTGCCTCCGCCGCGTCCAACTTGATTGTGCTCGTGGCGCTAGTCTTCTACGTTTGGGCCCGCGGCCTGCACCTGCCCACGTGGACCAAGCCGAGCCTCAAGTGCTTCACCGGCTGGGCGCCGCTCGTTCGGCTGGCCGCGCCGAGCTGCGTCTCCGTCTGCCTCGAGTGGTGGTGGTACGAGATCATGATAGTGCTCTGCGGCCTGCTAGTGGACCCTAAGGCCACCGTGGCGTCGATGGGCGTCCTGATCCAAACGACGTCGTTGCTCTACGTTTTTCCGTCGTCTCTCGGTTTGGCGGTCTCGACCCGGGTCGGGAATGAACTCGGAGCGAACCGACCCGAAAAGGCCCGGGTCTCGGCCATCGTCTCCATCTTTATAGCGGGCCTGATGGGCTTATCAGCTATGACGTTCGCTACGTCGATGAGGAATCTGTGGGCTCATATGTACACGAATGATCTCGACATCGTCCGGCTGACATCGGCCGCTCTGCCGATCCTAGGGCTGTGCGAGCTAGGTAACTGCCCCCAGACCGTCGGATGTGGGGTTGTGCGAGGCACAGCCCGCCCCTCCACCGCAGCTAACGTGAACCTCGGCGCATTCTATCTGGTTGGGATGCCTGTGGCTATTGGGCTTGGGTTTGTACTGCGTATTGGATTTTGTGGGCTTTGGATTGGGCTTCTGGCGGCCCAAGTTTGTTGTGCTGGGCTTATGCTTTATGTGGTGGGGACCACAAACTGGGAGTACCAAGCCGTGAGGGCGCAGCTGCTCACGTGCGTGGGATGTGGTGAAACAACATTACCGGCTCCTTGTGATGATGGTGATGAGAATGACAGCGAGCCATTGATTTGCATTAAAGTGACGTCATCGTGATGGGGATAAGTTGACGAACTTAACAGCCATGACGTTATTTTTCCTCTAATCCCATCTTTTTTTCCTTTTTTTCTTCTTCTTCTTTTTTTTTCCGATTCTAATCAGCCTCTATTGTGAATCGCTGAATTTTTTAGGTTTTCAATGGATTTTTGTAAAGAACATTAGAGAAAATCTTGAGGGGTGGTCACTATTAGAAAACTGTTAAATAGCCATTAATTTAGCCACAAATGGAATATGTGGCTATATAGCCACGACTTTAGCAACGAATGGAGTCAGATCTGGTCAAACCATTAGCGACAATGTTTTTCGTTGCTAAATCTGTTGGTATAGGTCACAAAAATTTACCAACGGAAATTCCGTTATTGTAATTAAGATATATTAAAAAAATAAAAAAATGCTATATTTAGCCACATATTTTCTGTTACTAAGAAAATAAAATTAAAATTAAAAATAAATATTTAAATGATGAATGATAGCGACAGAAATTTCGTTGCTAAATAAAAAATAAAAATAGAACATGAATATGTTGCCACGAATTTTCCGTGGCTAACAGTATGTAATTTTAAAATAAATAAAAATTATTAATAAATAGTAACAAAAATTTCATTGCTATAAGGAATTAGAATTTCTTTTTTTATTTTTTTAAGAAAAATAGGCATTTTATATCATATATCGAAAATTATAAAAGTTGTTACAAAAGAGGGAATGTCCTCGAACCAACGAAGGCCCGAGCTGAATTTCTTGCTAGAACATGAGCGAGTTCACGTTTAATAAAAGAAAATTTACAACTACTAAAGCAATCTAACAAAGACTTAGACTCATCTATAATGTTTCTTTGGTCAACAATATATTAATAAAATAATTTTAAAAAATATTTTTTGACAGCATTGGATTTTAGACTTCTGTAAAATAAAATATACCTGCTTATTATATGTTATTTTAGCCATTTTCTCTTTACTATATAGATTTTTGTGAAACAATTAAGATTTTTCAAAGATTTTGCATCTTTCAATTTATTTCTACCTCAAGTTATGCTTAGGAGAGAATATATAATTTTTACCTACTTATACTTTCTCATAGTGTTTGAGAACAAAATTTTCATCTAAACCCAACTGATTAAAATTAAATTTCAAATAAATGTATTTGTAGTAGCGAAAACACATATATAATTTTTTGTCCTTTCAAATATATTTATAGTAATTTCTTACATGGTATATAATTTCTTCTAATAAATTTCAAATTATTTAGTTCTTTTTTTTTGTTTAAAAAAATTAGGATTATCGCAAAACCCCCCTCAACCAGTATATATTTAAATTATAACTATCTCCTCTTTCATAACATCGTTGCACTTCATTTCAAAAACCACCAAAATTTAAGAGGAAAATTTTCTCAAAAACTCAATCCAAGTTCAAAAAACTCCCAAATTAAAAATTTTCTAAACACTCAGCCTTATTTCCCTCATCTCTCTCAACCCTAAACCTATCTCCTCTTTCATAACATCGCCTCCCACTGCCCACCGCCCCTGTCCCTACACGCCGCCTGCCGCATTTGAACGACCTCATATTGGGAACTCAAATACGGTAATGATTTTGCTCCTGCTTCTATTCTCTTAAAATTGCTGCCCCCTTTCCAGCCCTTCCTTCTACTTCGTGTGTGTTTGCGAAAGAAAAAGAAGAGGGACCCGAATGTCGTTGGCTAGGCGGTCCTATCTCTTACCGCTAGGGTTTTCAATTTGAATTTAGTATTCACTCATTAGAATGTCAGGTAATTTCGTTAACTAAGCTCTTAGAACTTTTGAGCTTAAAATTTTGAGTAATTGCTGACCTACTTTTGGTGAGTGTTCTTTGTTACAACTACTTCTTTTCTATAACTTTGTTAAGACAAGCATCAATTTTCTGTGTAATTTTGTTAATGATAAATATTGGCGCATAACGAATGAAAATATTCAGCTGATCCGTGCCAGCAGCTTAGCCAAATTGTGCACTGCTCACAACCTGTTTGATGAATTGTCTGTATATATAATTTTTAGTCCCTTTATTAATGAAGTTGTGTTTTCACGTGAAACACCTTTGTATACCCAAAGAAATAGACTAAAACAGCAACATTAGACCAAGTTTCACTTTATATATGTCTAGAGTTTCATACTCTTTGGTGATTACTACATATAACCTGAAACACCTTTTTAAATTTGTCTTATGTTTAGGTACCCGTAACAAGGAAGTCAATGACCTGACCTTCCAAAAAAATAAAAGAAGCAAAGAAATCACAAAGAATTTAACTTGATTTTGCTAGGAGATTTAACTGCACACAAAGGTATGGCATGGCATTAATGCATTCAGCTAATTTCTTGTTCTGGCTCTTCAATCCTTTTGATTTTTTGGCTTGATATTGTTGAAGTTTGTTTGTTTGTTGTTGTGTTGGCACGTGAGGTTCCTGGTAAATGTTGCTTAATTTATGTTATCTTATAATTTGGACCGCCACTAATGAAAAAGAAACAGGTATTTGAAATTTCTAGTTCAAGCAAGAATAAATATAAAAACACTTGTTTTATTTGTACAAGACAAAGACATGAAAAATTGTGAAATGATCAATTCACATTATTCTTGGTTGGATATGAATTTTACGATGAAAAAGCTTCTTAATTAGCAAATGTATATTCTCAACAAGATATGAATATTTTGTACTGGTTTTGAAATGTGTACTGCACTAAGATTGAACTACATTTGCAGAATCTAAGATGGAAGTACAAGATGTAACATTATAATCTGTTTGCACAGTACAAATTCATGAAATCCTTCAATATACTATAATCTATTTAAACTATGATTGTAATTTTGTTTCATTTTGTATGTTCTGTAGAAATTACATTGGATGAAGCAGGAGACCTCGACGATTTGAGGCGTATATGAACGAAGTGTAGTGATGGTTCGATGATGACAATGATGATGATGATGTAGTTAGATAATGGTCTTTTTTAAAACGATTTAGATGGTATGACCGACTTATTTTGATATTGTCGTTGATGATTGATTAATATTTTGATGTAGTTTATGATGGATATTGGAGGTTAAGATTTTATTTTGATATTGTAGTTGATTATTAATTGATTCATTGATTATTCTCAATTTCTTTATTTTTATTGGTTTGGAAAATATATAGGTTTTAATGTGAAACAGGTTTTCTCGCAAATAAATAATTAAAAAAACATTTAATTTGAAAAATGGCAAAACCGTTTATATACATTTAGCTATGGAAATCTTGTTGCTATTAAAAAAGAAATTTAAATGAATTTAAAAGGTATATGAAACCAGCCACGGATATTCTGTTGCTAAAATTTAGAATAAAAAATTTATTAATGAACCAGCAACGAAATTTCCGTTACTAAACATAAAATAAAATAAAATATAAATTAAATTAGCAACGAAAATTTTGTGGCTATTTATTTTTAAAAGAATATTTATATATTTTTTTCGCAACGGAAATTCCGAGATTCCATTGGTATATGAATTACGCGTCAGCAACATTTACCAACGGATTCAGTTTGTGGCTAAGTTGTCCATGTCTATATCCGTGGGTAAGTCCGTTACTAAATTTTCGTGGCTATATCCGTTACTGTAATTTAGCCACGAGGATTTTACCCACGAATTTCTTTTATTGCTAAATCCGTTGCTAAGCCGTTTAGTTACGAATTTTTGCTAAAATTCGTGACTATATCCGCTGCTATTTCGCAGTTTTCTAGTAGTGGGTATATGATAATTCTTTTGTCTTTTATTATTTTATCATCTTTAAATGGTATTGCAATAATATTGAGAATGTAGAGTTTATTAATTATTCAAGTGCATCAACCACCAACTGACGTAATTTAACAGTTCGCTGCTATGTTAGTTTAGCCAAAGATAGAATTAGAATTGAGAAAAAATTAAAACTCAATTAGTCTAGTGGGACGAAGCAATTGAATTGAGAGAATGTTTCAATAGGACCTCCGCGGAATCCTAAAAAAATCAAAGAAAAAAAGAGACATGGAGAGGGTACTTTGATCATATCTGTATGCTTAAATTGACTCCATAACGGGCATGGGGTCAGCATATATACTATATTCTTGTAACCATTTCGTCATTTTTGGTCCCATTTTCATTTTCATTATTATTATATCTTATGCCTACATCAAATAATTGTTAAATGTAGATTTTTTACCATAATTAAATCTACTTTAATTTTCAATTTTATTTCAAATATTCCGCTCTAATGGGGCCAAAAATAAATGAATTTGAATCTCCCTTGAAAATGGTAGTCGTCGATTGCCTCTTGACATGCAACATGTATTTGTTGTGCTATCTAAAGAATTTCAAACCAACTGACTTTAAGATAACAAAAAAGAAGTATTTTATAATAATATTGGTGGGGCGATAGTCTGGAATCATGCAGGAATTGCCAGAAATTATTTTTGTATAAATTAAAAAATATAAATATATAGTACATCATTGGATTTTCTAGTTTTCTTCTATTTGTGTATCGTCTTTTAGTGATGTATAAAGCACCAAATTGCGAAGTAATGATGGTCCAGGTCCAGTTGTTCTTTGTCATTTACATAATTCAAAGCAACAAGAGCTAGCTTGCCTAACTAAAAATGGTGCTCAATTTGTCTTTCCAATGCACGCTCAAGCTGCCTGCTGCCAAATGCAATTCAAAATGTTTTGCAACATATTTCTTTTTTAGGGTTTCTCACCGAATTTTAATTTTTCCGGATTCGGGTATTCTATGCAGAGATCCAATTAGGGACAACCCTCCCAATACAATTGCTCCATATATAAGTTTAGGATTATAACCCTAAATCTTGTTTAAGGGATCTATTTGTCTAATACCACTATACTGGTCTAATGACTTTTGGTTTTGAGCCTAACTCTCACCCACAAAAGCTAGCTAATAAGGTGAGGGTTGATCAAGCTTACAATGTAATTACTAGTTTAGTATTTATTTTATGTGAGACGGTTAACAATTGTTCATAACAGGCATGATATTTTTCGTACTCGGGACACGAAAAACACTCGATAGTTCTTTGTGTAATTTATTTGCATATAACTTGAGCGTCAAAAGTAGTTAGTTCACCGAAATCCTCCCAATTTTCCATTATTGCGTGTTCTTCTGTGGAGGAATAATTGGGATTTTATCAAAGGGCCAACACCAGATTTACAAAGAAGAACGCGGGAAATCCGAGCAACACATTTATGCATTTGTTAGTTTAGTACCCATCAATAATAACATGCATTAAAATAAAGTGATCTGCAGAATTGAAAGAGCTAGCAAGTTAAACCCGATCGATATTTGTATTTTGTATACTTGTCGTCGCATGTCATTTCAAGTTTCCAGAAAATAGCCAGCAAAGGTTGAAGAAGCTAGCAATTTTTGTAGTGAATTTGCAACAAAGATTGATGGATGTGATGGGAGGTAGGGTCCCAGAAATCGATTGGTAGTTGTTGAGGCCCACCCTCTCTGCTCCTTTCCATTTTATAACGTGTGTAGCTTCAGAGTTTAAGATCGATCGAGTTAATTTCCAGTTTAATTTTTGTTGATCGATCGAAACTGCTAGCTAGTTTACGTTGAATTGCAGAAAATTAGATGGAAATTATTGAGGTAGCAAAGTTACAAATCAACTAGGGTGGGGTTTCGACTTAGAACCAAATTAAGCTTTTCTCTGGTACAAAAGATACCCCCCTCGTGCATGCTACTCAATATGCAGACAACATCCATTTTTGTTTCCCTTGTCTCAGACCCTCTACTCAATCAATCGTCTCCTTCTGGTCCCCTCTCTCTCTCTCTCCCAAAATTGAAACGAATAATTGTGTGTGTATAATTTGAATTAGAGGGTACACGTGATCAAGACAAACTAAAGGTTTAATCAAGCTCGAAAATATAAATATGAAACTCGATGATGGGGTGGAGCTGGATTTGGAAACTAAATGGCAATGAGAGCTTGGCCAAGTTGAGGAATAAATGATGCTCAATTATTTTGTTATGAGGATGGCATAGTGGTAGTACTTTTCATGACTAGTATTGAAAAAGAATTGTATCATTGTATTCGTTTTATATATTGTCTATATCTTCGTGTGTCCATTTCCGTATGTATTAAAGCTCGTGATGGTATAGTAAATGGTAAATTATGATCCTTTTATCACGAGATAGTTAGAAGGTAGTTGTATAAATGACTTCAATTGAGATCATATAGAAAATACGGAAATTTACATCTAACACCCTTCAGATTAATTTTGTCTATTTATAAATTGTTTTCTACTATTTTAAAAAATACTTCTAAGGTTTCATGATTATTCTTGTAAGAGTACGGATTAATTTGGCTATGTTCATACCACCAAAAACTTTTTGTTTCCTAGAGTGTATTGGTCTAAGATTTAATGCAATTTAAAGCCTAGACAACGTCGGTCCAAGCCCCTATTCGTCACAATTTCACAAATTATACATAGATAATGAAATCTGAAGGGTCTTTTTGTAATTTATGAAATAAGATAGACTAATTTATAATTTATCCAAACCTCGTGACAGTGGATATAATTATTTGCCCCAAAAAATATATGAAATTCAATGTTAAGCATTCATTTTTTAATCCAACGCATTTAGTATTCTATATTGTAGTATTCATTTTTCTCCCATCCTTAAAGACGTTATATAAAATGGCGACTTACATTCAACTGGTTGATGGCCCATATTGTAGCCATATTTAATTTCTTTTTTTTTTTATATAAATTACCGGTTCGGTAATCCTATATTGAGGGCACTTAATCTAGTTCGTGGCGTAGTCACAGTTAAAGCACTTCATCCTTCTCAACAAATGTGTTTAGTGGGGATCGAACCTGAGCCACAAACTCAGTTTGTGTTGCTAACTGAGCCACACCATATTGGTACGTAGCCATATTTAATTTCTCTTCATAATTAAAAGCAAATTGTGTAGAAATTAAATAAAACTAAAACGAAGAAATATATATATATATATAGCTATACAGACAGCTTCATCTTAGGCCATCATGTTTCTCACATGCATGCCCTAATAAGCAATGCTGCTGTCCCCCTTTCACCTTAAGGATAAACTAATTTTCAACCCTAAAAGTTAAATGTAGATAATAATGGAGGATATATACCCCTTTCTTAAAAAAAAAAACTCATTCATTTGTGTCAAATCGGGTCGGACTACTAAGTTATAAAACTCTCCATACCAATGACAGTTATATTCCCAAAAACTCAAACTCGAGGCTCTCTTCTGATTAAGCTATCATATCACCGCTGAGCCGCTAAACTACGAAAAGAAGACCTAAAAACTGTAACTAGCTCCTGCTGGATTATTTTGTAGTAGCTAGCCCTAAATTAAACATATCCTTTAATTTGTCCACCTTGTAAGCAACAACCTGGAACTCCTCACCTACCTTTGAGTATTCATTCTTATCATCAAGAAAGGGGGATTTATTTTTTAGATATCCCCGAATCATTTTGCTCAGTATACTGTTTCTTTTTTTCTGAAGTGGTCACGACATGTTTCCCCAGCAGGAGCGATAATATAAAAAAACTTGTAGAAAGAGATAAATAATTTGTGAAAAATCTATCCTATATATATATATATATATATATATATATATATATATATTCACATATTAAAGCTAGTGTGTTTATGAGTTATCTGGTGCCATACATGATTTCACCTACCTTAGTAGGCATCAGCCCGACCAAGAATGGCCATTATGGCTCAAGATTAAAAACAAAAGCAAACTAGCTAAAATATTAATGAAAATCCGTTAATCTACTATTTTAGTTTAGAATTCTTGTGGATTATATATGATCACGGGAAATCTTGGATAAGAGGTCTGTAATCATCCATGCTGACATACACCCTTTTCTAATTTTTACTTTTCTTTTAATTTGGAATAATTACATTTACACCCCTCGACTTAGGAGAAAATACATTCATTGTCGATGAAGTGTCTTTGTAATTTTCAATAGTAGAGGGGTCTTCAGCCATTGTCGAGAGGGTATCTTTGTAATTTTCAATAGTAGAAGGAGTCTTGCCATATTTTTCTCTAAGTCGAGGGATGTAAGTGTAATTCTCGATATGCTTCTTTTTTTTTTTCTGTACACATTAATACAGCCATAATGTAAGTCTCGATATGCTTTTTTTTCTTTTTCTGTACACATTAATACTATGTATATTGACTAGTAAACGTCTGAGAACTGTCCTTCAACATTTGGGGTGAAATCCGGTTAAATTCTAGAACGAGCCCAAAGTAAAGGCCCATAATGAGATGTTAATGGAGGACCTTTTGTAGCTTTAATGGATCAGTAGTTTAGTCCATACTAGTTAGTACCTTCACTATAAGCCCTTGGTCAAAATTTAACCTTGGCCCATCCAAATATTTCTTCTTTTTTTTTGTTGTTAAATATCGTATTTATATGCGTTGAGAAGTTGAGCCTCATCAAACCAATCTAATGAAATTCATATTCGATGAATATTTCATATTTGAAAAGTTTGGGATACCAGGATTAGATTGTTAATTATAAAAACATAATTAGGTATCCCTAGGCATTAATAAAAGTATGAATGTGTGAGAATAGTCCCGAGCAACATATAACATATTGAGGCACCAAATTAAGGTCAGTTAGTCTAGTGAGATAAAATATTTGATCATTAAATCAAGGTTTATAGTTTAAATCCCCTAGCTTGTGCTTGTGCATGAAATAGTAGAATCGGGTATTACTGTATTAGATCATATTGACCTCTATAGTACTAGATCTCGAAAAACAAACCTGACTAAGAAACCAAAGAAAAAAAACATGTTGGGGCGGCATTCTTTTGTAAACCGAACCTTTGTTTAATTAGTTATGCTGATTTAGGTTACAAACACATGCCAAAATGCCATCTTTTTTCTGTGCTTTATTAATACTGATCTGTGCAAAACCTGAAATGTGATTGTGACTCGAAATAATGAAGAAAGAGACCCTTTTGTGTTTAGTGGAACTGGAAATATTAATTGGACTCTGATATCTGAAATTTTCATTTTCAACTTTATAGTATAAAAACAACATAAATATCTCTTGTGCTGGTCCTACAGTCCTACTCCATTGCTTGGACCAGTTCTGTAATTTTGCACCCGTCTCTTTTTTCTAAATTTTATTTATATATGTCAAGATGGTCAGACATTTCTATACTGACTTTGAGTGAAAATTGCTCACTAAATGTCTCTATTCACACAATTTTTCGGAGAAGAAAGTCTATTTCCAATGAATTTTATACCTAAAATACAACTTTTAAAATCCTAATTTTCCAAAATTGACGAACGAAATCGAAAAATTTCCATATATTCTCCTGTAGTTATTATAAATTAATAGGAGTATTTCTCCATCATATACTAAATATAAACATAAACTAATAAGCTTTTCACGTGAATATTATCGTAACTTTCATCCTTTTTTTTTTTTTTTTTGATCGAATCGTAGCTTTCATCGTTGATGATATATTTGTTTGAAAATTAAGTTTTTCTACAGAACTGAGAGAATAAATTAAGGACAAGAGACTTGACCAGAAAAAAGAATAAAAAAAGGACAAGAATTTCACTTACAAGTGAGGCAATGACACGTACTTTGTTTGCACTTGACTTTAGAATTATATTTGAAAATAGTTTTGACTGTCATTAGAAGAAATCAGAAAGGGCTTTTTTACCATAATTAACTATAGTATAATTTTAGTATCAAATTAATTATTACTCTCAATTTTCGTATCATAACTTATAATTTGTAAAAGTTTTAATATATTTGGATTTTGGACATTAAAAAGATTTATAGTTCAGACCCGAATCTATCAAATTTAATACAAATTATAAATTATGTTACTAAAATTAAAAATAATAATTAATTTTGTATTAAAATTATACTAAGGTATGGTTATTATACTGAAAATAATATTATCCCAATTAAAAATTATAAAAAGGAAATAAAAAAAATTAAAAAAATGACCTGCCACCAAACTGATCATATATTATGCATAGCTGCACTATGCAAGAAAAAAGTTGATTAACAACATTACAAGTATAGTTTGTAGGTATTTTTTAGCTGTTATAACAATTAAATTTGGTGTAATAGAGAGCTACAAATTATTTTTATATTGGAAATATATTATTGATATTTTTTTTCTTTTTTAAATTTCATTTATAAGTTGAATTAGATCAGATCACTAAACTAGCATAGTGTTGAACGGCGCTACGCTATACCATTTGGCAATTATATTAATTTATGAGGTTGAGTTTGAAATTGCACTAACATGTATTATTTTATAAAATATGCAATGCATATAATGAATTTATAATTAAATATTATAAATTAAATGACATGAAACCAGATGATTTATATACATTTTTATTTATTTAATAATAATTAGTATAAATTATTCAAGTTATTTTATTACAGTTGAGTTCTTTCTCTTGTAGTATTTTATTACGAGTTTATTTATTAATTTAAAGAAGTCTACTCCAATAATATTATTAATTATTAGTTTATTTAATTATCTTTAAAAGTAATTTTATTATGGAAGTATTTTAGGTAGATATTACATCGGAATAAGGTTTAGATAAGATAAAACTTTTTGAGGATTGTAGGATTTATTACATCGGAATAGATTAATATCTGAATCTCGGTCGTAGCTTTCATCTCAAGTTCTAGTTCTAGTTCTTTTCCTCCTCAAAATTTTCACTGCGTTTCATCAAATATCTTCTCACTAGAAAACAAATCCTTCGCAAGATCCCACATGGAATCCCTCGATTAATATTCATCTCTGTTTTTTTCTTCCTTTTTTTTTTTAATGTTATTGCACTATTCATCAGCACCAGTTTTATTCAGTTCTTCCCAACCAGTTCAAGGGAATTATATATAGATTAGATCAACTAAAATCCACCAAGAAACAACCCAAATCAACCAAAGATTCAACCTTGATGCGCAAATAACACATCGGGGGAGTATTTGTTTATAGAAGGAGGGGGTGGCTTGTGGCTTGTGGGTTTTTCTGTTTGGTGAACTGTGATTTTTCTAGAAGTGATAAGATGGGCAAGGTGGCGGTGGCGGCAACGGTGGTGTGTACGGCGGCTGTTTGTGCGGCTGCGGTGTTGGTGGTGAGGCGTCAGATGAAAAGCTCAGGTAGGTGGGCGAAGGCCGAGGCCATCCTGAGGGAGCTGGAGGAGAAGTGTGGGGCTCCCACGGCCAAGCTGCGGCAGGTTGCCGACGCTATGACGGTGGAGATGCATGCCGGACTTGCCTCTGAAGGTGGCAGTAAGCTTAAGATGCTCATTAGCTACGTGGACAACCTCCCCACTGGGTATGCTTAATTCTCTGTAATTGTCTTGGATTTTTTAATTTATTTTTTCGGTAGATTTGATTATTGAGTAAATTAGAATTTGCATTAGTGATTTGATGAATCGGTTTCTGCTAGAAAGATTGAGTTTTTCGGTAATTTTGTGAACATTGGGTTGTTGTCTAAAGAAATTTTGTTCAGAATTTTGTGAAAAGTGAAGTCTTTGATCATAATTGATTTTAATTTCTTCAATCCCAAAATTCCTTTAACTGGGTACAAGCTTTTTTGTTCGTATCCTTTGTGACTGATTTATATAGTTGTATATGGATCCAAATTTATACTGGTTTTCACAAAGATAATGAATTTTGAGAGGTGTGTATTCACTGATAATAATAATTAAGTAATAAAAATTAATCGTTATCTCCCTCAATCTTTTTTAACTGTATTTAGAATTACAATGGCCTCCCCTGTAAGTTTACATAATTACAAAACAAAAATGAAAAAGAACTTAAGTGGATTCCTTCAGAAACAATTGCAAGATACTGAACATATCAAACTTTTGAAAGAAAATCTGCTCTTCGTTGTTTAGAATCGAGAAAATGCATCGTTTTATCCCTTTCCTTTTCTTGTTTCAAAAGTAAGGGTTTATCTTTGGGGGTGCACAGAAAATTTAGAATGTCATCATTTTTCCTGTAAAAAGCTAATGATTGTTAAATGATGAAATTTAGAGGGGAGGTTGCTGTAATTTTGAAAGGTAAGGACGGAGTTGGCAAATGAGGTATCTTAGAGGGGGTTTTAGTGTAATTAACCATTTATATATATATATATATATATATATATATATATCATATATGCTTACTGATTTATATATTGTCTTTTTTTAATGTTGTTGTTCGATGGTTAGGCATAAGTTTTCTTCGTGAGAAAATAATTGCTAGTTTAGCATATTGTTATTATCTGAATGTATGTTTAAGAATTGTGGTTGTAACATAACGGAAAATTTGGTCAATTGAAATCATTTTATGTTTTCCTATATATATATATATATATATATATATATATATATAAAGTCAACGAGAATAGACCTCATAGTCTTCCTAATTTCCATTCAGATCCACTTAGTGTGCAGCCACAAATAATTATAAGGATAATGTCAACTTCTGGCCATTGCCACCCGTGTAGGGTCGGTTGGATTTGTTTTACTATTTGTATCTTCATCCGTTATAGTTCATTATTTAATTTGGTTTTGATTTCTGGTTAAGTGTTAGTTGAAGACTATAATAGAGATAAAAAAAAAGATTTGGTTGTATTATTATTTTTATCTAATGGCATAAAACTATATCTCAATTTTTTATTCAGGGATGAAACTGGGTTGTTCTATGCATTAGACCTTGGTGGGACAAATTTCCGTGTTATGCGTGTACAATTAGGTGGTAAAGAGAAGGGTGTGATCAAACAAGAATTTGACGAAGTTTCAATTCCTCCACATTTGATGGTTGGATCATCTCATGTGAGTAATCAATCAACTATTCTTGTCACATTTCAGATGATATTTATATTATTTACATTCTGATGCTTTCAACGGTTGTGATTTCAGGAGTTATTTGACTTTATTGCTGAGGCGCTTGCAAAATTTGTTGCAACAGAAGGTGAAGACTTTCATCTCCCTCCTGATAGGCAAAGGGAGCTTGGTTTCACGTTTTCTTTCCCAGTTAGACAATTATCATTGGCCTCAGGAACACTAATTAAGTGGACAAAAGGGTTCCTTATAGAAGATGCGGTTAGTTTTTTAATTTCTTTTCATGATTATTGCTTTTCTTAATCTTGGATAACTTTTAATTTTATTTTTCTACTTCAAATTAAATTTTCTTGCACTTATTATAAATTTTGATAATTATATCAGAAATAGTTAAAAGAACTATACCCATATGAAAATTTACTCAATATTTTATTTCATAGTATCTTAATTTAAGTAGATGGTTAAGTTATATCTAAATAATTGTGGATGTATTATTTGGTTCTTCACTTTGCTGCTGCTTTATATATTGTTGGCTTTGAACAGCTTGGAGCAGATGTTGTCGGAGAGCTGACAAAAGCAATGGAAAGAGTCGGCCTTGATATGCGTGTGGCTGCATTGGTGAGTCTTAATCGCCTTTTCTTTTTCCTCATAAGCAAAAATTTATTATTCTATTTATAAAAAAAGAGAAACATCATTAATTTCCTTGTATCCTGATGCAGGTCAATGATACTGTTGGAACATTAGCTGGAGGGCGATATGGGAATCCAGATGTTATTGCTGCTGTTATTCTTGGAACAGGAACTAATGCAGCTTACGTTGAGCGTGCCCACGCTATTCCAAAGTGGCAGGGTTTGCTACCAAAAACAGGAGAAATGGTTAGGCGATCTTTTAAAAGAAAGAACTTTGTTTTTCTTTGAGCTATTTGTTAAAAATTGGTATTGACAGAGGTTTTTGTTTTTTATTCGTGGAGGTTGTAAACATGGAATGGGGTAATTTTCGATCATCACATCTTCCACTAACAGAATATGATCAGAGCCTTGATGCTGAGAGTTTGAACCCTGGAGAACAGGTGAACTTTTTAGTTAAATTTATGTTTACGAGCTATTGATGCTAATGATTTTTGTTATGTATATCAGTGTATATATGATATTAATCTTAATTCTTGTGTTGCTGGTGTAGATTTTTGAGAAGATGATTTCTGGCATGTATCTGGGAGAAATTGTGCGTAGAGTTTTGTGTAGGATGGCTCAAGAAGCATCGTTTTTTGGTGACGAAGTCCCTCCAAAACTCAAAATTCCATTCATATTGAGGTGAGCCATTCTGCTGTCTCGGTAAAAATAATAGAAGTTTGCATGCCTCTTTCACTTCTTTTTACTATGAGAGAGAATTTTATTCATGTTCATATGATCTTATCCTATTAATTCATACTGCCTAATTAACGATACTTCAGAACAAGTCCCCATAATGCTCGAACACTGTCAAAGCTAATTCAGATAAGATGGTTGCTTCTAATTGCATCAGCCCAAGTTTTACTTTTTATGATTTTCTTACACTTGTAAAAATCTCGTTAAGACTGTTCCATAATATAGTTGAATTTTTGTGAGAAAAACTCGTTTCTTTATGATATTTTCACTATTCAAGCCGAAGAGTAACTGGGTAGCAACATGCAGGACTCCTGACATGTCTGCCATGCATCACGACACTTCTGCTGATCTCAAAGTGGTCAGCACCAAACTAAAGGATATTCTAGAGGTAAGCAAAATATAAAGTAATAAATAAATATTCTGCATTAAATATATATGAAACTCAACTTCTATTTCTCACAGGTACCTAGTTCTTCCTTGAAAATGAGGAAAATGATTGTGGAGATATGCGACATTGTGGCCTCACGTGGGGCCCGTCTATCAGCAGCTGGGATCTTGGGCATTCTCAAGAAACTGGGAAAAGATACCGTAAAAGATGGAGATAAGCAGAAGTCAATGATAGCATTGGACGGTGGATTATTCGAGCACTATACTAAATTCAGGAACTGTATGGAAAGCAGCCTTAAGGAACTGTTGGGAGAAGAAGCTGCAGAGAGCATCGTGGTAATGCATTCGAATGATGGCTCGGGCACTGGAGCTGCTCTTCTTGCAGCTTCTCATTCACTCTACTCCCAATCCTGATAAGCTGCTTCTTGTACATTTTTTTAAAATTTTATTTTCTGGGTTCCTTTTTCTGAAATATTATTGTAGGGATGATGAATGAGAAGTCGTCTTTCTGGGAAACTATGGGCGCCCAGAATATGAGTTTATAGTTGATGTTACATGTACGACATTTTATACTGCAGCCCCGATGATGGATGGTCTGTTTTAGTCCCGACCAATAAGGTAAGATCATCGTGTGATGTGTCGCATGTTTGGAACAAGGTTGTCGATTACTGAGTGTTATAAATGATAAATTTAAAATCAATGTGGTTGGTATGTGAGGTGGAGTACTCTTGGAACTTCATTTGGTTCATAATATAATTCGAGTTTGGACAGATTCAGTAGAATCATATATATCTTGTTGGCCATGAAAAGAAGTACTACAAAAAAGAATTTCAATCACCAAAATTGCAGATAACAAGTTGAGGAAACATCCGTAAGTATGGACTACCACAACATTGTATGGTTAACCAAGCGTACAATGTAAATCTTGGTCTCTATTTGCTTGTTCGTGTATCAGTTTTAAGTTGTAGGGTAAATTACATTCACATCCTATCAATTTAGGTGAAATTAAAAATCAATACCTTGCTTTTGAGAAATTACAATTGCCCCCCTCGCTTAATGCTTCAGTCTTGCATAGTTGGTCCATTTGTTAGGGTCCATTAGTGGTTTGGACGGTTTCCATAAAAAGGAATTCCGTCATTCCAATTTTGCCTCTGGGGCAACATTTCTCTACTTTTTGTTGATTAGAACTTTGTCCTTATTTGTCAAAAAGAAAAATTAAAAATTGATGTGTACTTTGTTAATTATTATTTTGTGGAGGACTGAAATGTAATATTATGAGGCTTTTTAAGTGTAGTTATCTCTATATTATAATCAGACTGCTCCATAAAGGAAATCCGGGGAAAAAAGAAAAAAAAAAAAGAAACAGCAGAAACTGATAAGAATCAAACACGTTGGTTAGATTCAACGGGTAGAAAACAGCAGACAGTACTTCAATGTCCAGCCCCTGCAATGAAAGATGATAAAGATTCCAAGGTAATCAAACATCTGCCCACTTTATTGTTCTGCACCTTTTTTTGTGCATATTTTACCAGAAAAGTCGTATCAAAAGACCAAAAACAAATGTTCCATCAGCATGTGAAACAAAAGCAACTACGGCAATGTTTGGTCTCTTGCCATAGAAATCATGACTTGCAATAATTTAACTTAATTATCTCATTTTTATTGCAGTTTTCAGGTATAGTTGATTCAAAAACACCATACCAAATTAAACACAGCCTAACCACTAAATATTGCCCAAATCCTAGACAAATAACTCGAAATAAACCCGAATTCTAGCCAAGCACCAAGAATTCTTCCATGCCCTGGCATTCATTTTAAGCATTTCTCCACATTCAACTTGAAGAACCAAACACAATTTCTTTTATACAGTTTCCATATATAAAACAGGCAAAATTGCGCCGTGTGAACTTTTTACACAGCTGTGTGATTTTTAATGCAGTTTAGGGTGAAATAAGTGTATTTTCAAGAAAGGGGGTTGAAGGTATTATATATTATAGCGCTGGTGACTGTTATTTCCTACAAAAAGTGGAAGAAGAAGACTGATCTTCCATCCAAAAACCAAGCTTTAACGGAGAAAACAGAGTTTTGTGGGTAATACTAACGAAAGGATCATATCTGACCACAAAAGCTGACTTATGGGACTGAAATTGGAATTTTCCCCATAAGTGTTCAACGTCCAAGCTGATAATAACTAAGAGATGATTTGTTTTTTCACAGAACAGTGCAGAATATAGGCAGAGTCGCAGAGAGAACCACAATCAATTATACGCTTAAACTACAATTATCTTGAATGAGTATTTCCTGAGGTGCTTCCTACTGGAAAAATCTAAGACATCATGTTTCTTGTAAACTAAACGTGAATTATCCAGTGCTCAATAAGTTTAACCAAGATATGCAATACATGCATAACGATAGAAATGTGCGCACACGAGACAATACAAAATTTAAAATATGGTAATTGGCAAAGACATGAATGAAGTAGATAATACAGCGATACTAGAACGCACAAACCAACCTTCATCATACGTAAGGGATTCATGATTAAGCATAAATTCAAGGTATTTCGTAATAAACCATTTAAATTTACATCATTGAAGTATCCTTTCCCACAAGGTTATTACTGAGACACAACATTTGATCGAACAAACTCGTATATAATTCAAGTAGTTTCACAAAGTTCAAACCTTTTACTAGCTCAGAACTATTTCTTGGCCAAAGAATCCTCAAGAGACACATTGTTGAGCCTCTCCAGAGCCAAAATGAGAGCTTGAGTACCCAAATCACCTTCTCCGTGTGCTTTAAGCGACAAATAAAGCTGCTGAGCCAATGCTAAACCAGGTAAAGCCAATCCCATATTCTGACACTCCCTCAAACAAATTCCCAAATCCTTCACAAAATGATTCACATAAAAGCCCGCCTCGAAATCCCTGTTCAGTATTCTGTTTCCATACAAATCCAAAGATTTCGACCCCGCAGCGCCGGTGGAAATGGCATTTAAGAAATTAGCCACATCCAAACCCGCCTTATGGGCGTATATCATTCCTTCACATAAACCCACCATTGTCGTGGCAATGGTGACTTGGTTCCCTAATTTACAGAATTGCCCCTTCCCAGGGCCACCCATATAGTACACTCTTCCTAAATTGTTCAGCAAAGGGGTAAGGCGAGTTACCAGGGTTTCATCGCCGCCGGCAAAGATGGAGAGCGCCGCGAGACGGGCGCCGCGGTCTCCGCCGGAGACGGGGGCGTCGACTGAGGAGCAACCGGCCTTTGAGGCGGCGGAGTGGATTTCTACGGCAAGTGATGGGTCGGAGGTGGTCATGTCGATGACCACGCCGCCGGGACGGAGGCCGGTTAGGGCGCCGGAGGCAGGGTCGAGGATGACGTGGCGGACGTCAGAGGGGTAGCCGACGATTGAGAAGACAACGTCGGATTGGGAAGCGAGGGATTTGGGGGAATCTGCCCAGCGGGCGCCCATAGAGAGTAGAGATTCAGCCTTGGACTTGGTGCGGGTGTAGATAGTTAGAGTGTAGCCGGCCTTGAGGAGATGCGAGCACATGGAGCGGCCCATTACGCCGGTGCCAATCCATCCCAATTTGGTGTTCGGTGGGCTGAATTGTTCGGCGGCCGCGGTGGTGGTGGTGGTGGCCATGGAGTGGCGGAGGACGAGGCAGTGGGTGGTGGAGCGACGGAGTGAGCGGAGGGGGGATAATAGTCGCATGTTTTGTTGCCATTTGGCACTTCGTAGGTTATCTGATCTTGGTATAGTTGTAATTCTGTAGAATTCAAGGATGTTTTCGTAAATCGGTTGATATTTGGTCTTATCGCCTTAGAATTGAAACAGAAGCGTATATTCGACTTTATTTTCGTTTCAAGAGCGTCTTTATTATTTTTTTCAAGAGCGTCTTTAGAAAAGAAAAGAAAAATATATTGATTTAGGAAGTTTAAAGTTATTAAAAGGAATTGATATGGGTCAAGACCCATTTACTATTTTATACTCAGGCCCAAAAGAAAAAGTCCAAATCTAGAGGATAGGCTCATCCTAAGCCCTAAAGGATCATAACCATTCATATCAAGTTGATCTGAGGCCTGACATTAATTCAAGTGTCCCTAGCATATTGTGGAACACTCCGGTCCGAGCTTTACCGATCCTATAAATTTAACACTAAATTAGAAATTTAGAATTAACTTATTAACATCAATAAGTAATTATGATAAAGAGAATAAGTTATAACTTTTAAAAGAAAGAAGTCTATTTTCATTTTTCACTCCTCATGTTTTCTAAATTTCTTTATATTGAGAAATGTTATTACTAATTACTTTGTATTCTCAAGATTCACTCTTCTATCCAAAACCAAGACATCGGATCGGCCTAACTTCCCCAAATTCCCACCACTCCTCCTTCGCCTTTCCGAGCCAGGATCTTTGGCATCGTTGCAATCGTCATGATTGACAACATATCAGATCAATGATCACCCATGACTTATGAGTTACAGTAGTATCATAAGAGGCTTTTAATTCTTTTAAGTTTTGTAAAGCGATCAAAATACTATTATTTTTCCAACTAGTAACACATCACACCATTTTTAAAACACAAAAGCTTAAAAACTCTCAAGAAACTTCCATCCACGAAACATTGATAGTCTCACTACTTCCAATCTCCGTTACCTACGATTTCACATCACCAACCTTAGTCGTTTCTTGTTTCGAAATATCCTAAATTTACCTTTTACAAGGAAACTTTTTAGTTTGACATGCAAGCTATCTAAAAATGTTAAAATTGTAGGCGTGGTGTACAACAAAGGACCACCTGTTGAAAGCAAGCGACATTAGTGCACATGCGACATCACATGATTGGCCGGGTTGCACTTTCACCTTAATAGTATAGTCATCATTATGACAGATAAGGGATACATCTGAATTAATATTTATATTCTCTCGTATTATCGTGTCGTGTACGTGTATGTGTACGACATCACATGTATTAGATACTTTTCTTATATAAAATATTGAGAAAAATATACGTGGCATTATTCATATAGTCTGGTATCTGTGTTTCTATTCCTGTATCACGTATTAATATAGTTCCATTCCCATATATCAATGCATTTATCAATCTTATTCTATTGATTTGCAATTTGAAACTTGGGTACTTAAATCAACCAGGCCTGCAGCTGACAGCTACTTTCTTTGTCCTCATACAAAATATACAGTTCGATGTGCTTCGCGTTGTTCTTTCCTTTTTTTAATTGGGTTACCAATTTAAATTTTCTAATTTTAGTTTGGGAGATTGGGGTTAGGTAGGATGTGTATTTGAAATAATGTTATAAAATTATCAATATAACACGTAATAATGCACAACTTGAACGTAAAAAGTTGGCCCCAAAATATTTTTGACTTAATTGCATCCAAGACGATCCCGTTTATTTTCTACTATCAAGTTGCATTAAAAACTTGTACTATAAAAATTTTCGTTTATGATTTTCAAAAATTATGTTGCGTATTCGTTATTGAATCATATATGCTTGAGCTAACTCACCCCAAAAGCTAGCTCTTGGAGTTTAGTTAAGTTAAATACATTTTTTCAATATGATATTAGAATAAGTTTTATTCTAGATCTGTCTCTTCACTCTCTCCACCGATAAATGTTTAATTTTATAAACTTCACACTCAAATTTATCACGCATAAATTAATATAAATTATTATTATGATTGCACGCTGTAAACTAATTATTATAATCCTCAACTTTGACCTAATTCACACATGATTGGGGATACTATATGGAATATTCTATCAAACTAAAAATAAAAATCTATTGGCTAAAATTAGAGCTGTTTCGATACTTCACCAAACTAATATAAACTATCTTTGGCTTATTCCTAATCCTACCTATTTCCACAATTTTAATTTATAATTCAACGAACACTTCTAAAAATTATACGCTTAAAACAATTTCGTACAGTAGATGTGAACAAAATAACGATTCAACTTCTTCCATGTGACTATTGATAGACTATTGTGTATGATGTCACATGTTATCGTGTTATATCTGACATGTTAAAAGATATTGATAATATTGTCGTATTCATGCGCTGTATATCACATATTTTAATCTATTATTGTCTCTGTAGATATCTATTAATTAGATAATTGTCAATATCAATTATCGATTGACAGGCAAAATCTTTCATGCATATTCCTCATTGTTTTGTAAAGGCCATGTGAAATTGGATGAAATGAAAGAGACAGCGATGGTGAAGATTCGGATATAAATGGGCATCTCCCACATTTATTGCCAAACCCCACCACTCCACACGTGCCACCTAACACGAGGGACCCCTACCCTACACCATTTCCCACAAAAAATTCAAAAACTGAAAAGGAAAAACTAGAAAGTTAAAATGGAAACATATAATCTATCAAACCCGGATACAACAATACAGATAAGACAAGATATGACACAGACACATACAATGACACCGATTTTTTTTGATATTTTATACTAAAGAAGTGTCAAACACAGTGTTAAATATAACACAACAAGATATAATATAATTTTTAGAAATATCAGTGCATTATAACATATAATATAGTAATAAGTGGTAACATGTATCATAACATAACTAACCTTAAATTAAATTCATGAACACAATAATTCTTATTCCTTTATATATGTGGGGCATGTGTTCTATGTAGTTTACAAAACATTTTGAGTAATTTGGATTCTAAATATAGCCTTAGATTAATTTTTAAAGTTATTACATAAAAAAATAATTAACTAACTATGACGTGACTGTCACTAGAAATTTTCTAAAACTTGCTTACAGGCAACATCGTAATTTAATGTTTCCAACAAAGTTAGTCACTTGCTTCACACATGATATTTTCAGACAGGTTTATGAAAGTTCGGTGACTTTTATCTGCAAAATCTAATTTTTTTAAAATTAGGGGATGTATTTATGCATTTTTTCAAAGTGAGGCCCTAGAATCCTAATTTTTAAAAGTAATTATCAAAATTTCTCAATAATTAAATGACTTGAATTTAGATTTTAGAATAATAAATAATAATAATCAGAATAGTAATATAGATGAGGGCAATTTCTTATAAATATTTAATTAAAGAAAATAAATATTTATTAATTTAGTAAATAAATAAGAAATGTGACAGAGTTGTGGGTTAAAATTTATTTACCCCCAAACCAAAAAGTAAAGATGTGAGCAAATTTCATCCAACGGTGTCTCCCTTCCCCCTCCCGCCCTCCCGACCAATCGATTTAAAACAGTCAAAAAATAGATAGTAATAATTTTTTTTTTCTCTCTCTCTAAACGTCACCACACTTTATAAAATTACGCGGTCTCTCAAATTACCCTTCTTTCCTCTCCTCTCTGTTTTTCTCTCTCTAGCTTTGCTCTATCTTTCCTTTCCGTCCATGGCGATCTGAGAGAAAGTCAGGGAGAGAGACAAAGAGGCTGGATACGTACATTTTTATGGGCGTTTATTGGTATTGAAATTTAGGGCTTTGCTTTTGCCCTAGCACATTGTACTGTTTGTTTTGATTTTGGATACCGGTGAGGGAATCGGACGTATAACGGGATTTCTGAATAAGAAACGTTTCTAACAGAAATGTCGTCGTCTGATTCATTCGATGCGTTTCTATACGCTGCCAGCAGAGCCTGCTCTAGTCCTCTCGCGCTTTTTATTCAGATCCAGGTAATTATTCTTTCGAACTATGATATTTGAAAACGTAAGAGAACAGCCGATAATGTTCGTCTGCACTGTGGAAATGTGGAATATTGATTCAAATGTTTTGACCCTTCCGGTGTGCCGGATCCGACGTACCTTTTCTTTTGTAACGATTTGAGCTTATTTTTCATTCTGAAGGTAGAATGTACTCGCAGTTATACTGCCTTAACTGCTATTAGGAGCTCAAACTAAGTGGCATGGTACGTTGTAGGAAACCGTTCTTCCCAAGAATAAGCTTTTGAAGTTCTTTTCTTTTTCTTCTTATTTTTGTCAGAGTTTGACGGGTAAGATATCTTGAATTTTGTGACAGTTAGATCATCTGATACACGCGTATTACGCTATCCATAAATAGAGCGAGTAATTTTAATCCTATGATAGGTGGACATTTAAGCAGGATGCTTCATTATTTTGGATTCGTAAGGTGCTCTTTGGATAGACTTAAATATACTCTTGCAGTTCATTGAGTTTTTAGTTTATATTTAGGTAGAAGAGCTCTAGACTTATATTTAGTTTACGGGACATCTTTGAGCTAACTGGAACTGCTTCATTAGAGTAGTTTTTCTCAAGTGCAAATGTGCAATTCAAAATGTACTAGTACTTGTGCACATTTTGTGGAACACTCTGCTGGCAAACCTAAATAACTGGAAACAGATGAGAAATGAGTCGTGGAACCTCATCTCGTTATCAGATTGTTCAGCTACCAATAAAAATGCGTGATATAGTAGACATCTTTATGTCAATCGAGTTAAATCTCTTTCCATTTTTTCTTGTATTAAATATATGTTCTTTCTTTTTCTTTTGTCTAGTGTGTAACCTATATGATGTTTCTGCTATTGCGATTCCTAATTGAAATAAAAAACTTGCTACTTTTCTCGAGTATAAAGTCATTGTTAATTTAGGTTTCTTCAACTTCGCTCCGCATGGGCAATTTTCAAATAAGTTGAAACTGTTTGTTCCTGCTGCAGGGATTTGTCATTTGCTTAGTTCTTGCCCTTGGATGGGCTTTGGCTTCTTATGTCAGGTATTGGAATTTGATGGTGTGCAGTCTAGCTTAAGTGCTAATACCATACATGGGTTAACCTCTGCTTTATCTCTCATTTATTATTCTGATTGTTATAATTGATCTTCAAATTTCTTGTTGCAGGAGTAAAGAGATAAGAAAGATAAAGGAAGCCATAAAACGTGGCAATCACTTTTCATTTCTTTCTTATGATATTAATGACCTTGAGCATTCTAATCAGCTCAAGTTACCAAGGGTCTCAGTTGTAATGCCTTTGAAAGGGTTCGGGGAGCATAATCTACATAACTGGAGAAGTCAGGTGAACTATTGTTAAAGTTCTTAATGCTAATCCAAAATAGCTGCTTAAACGTAATCCACTTGTATTTGCATATAATTAATTATATTCGAGATGAGGTAACTGATGTAACCCTGCTTCAGGAGTAAGTATACTCCAACTAGAGAATTTATAGGCTAGTAATTAAAGACAAAATCTTTTATGTGGTGAAATATGAGCTGTCTGTCTCTGTTTTTTATAATCCTTCAACTTCTACTAGTCCATCTTTTCTTGTTTTCTGGTAGTTATTAGGTTGACGAAACAGGAGCATTCAGAATTTTTTTTGAATCAAAATCTTAGACAAGTAATCTTTCTTGAAGTTTTCGTCTGGCTACTACATTACGTGTATGACTTTCTTATTAGTCTCCAGAATCTTAACTCCACTAGGTCACATCACCAGATGCGCGAAATTGGAATATGTTCGTTTAAGTCGTATTCTGGTTTATGATTGCTGCAGATTACTTCTTTATATGGTGGTCCCTTGGAATTCCTTTTTGTGGTTGAAAGTACAGAAGACCCTGCTTACCATGCAGTCTCGCTACTGTTAAAAGATTTTAAGGTCTGTTGTTTCATTACCTACATGTAAAATGCAATGCTTTAAACTTCTACCGTTACAAAGCCATAGCGATCATTTCTAGATTTTAGATGCTGTATGTGCACAAAAGAGTGCTCTTTATTATTTAAGTCTGTTTTCTGTACTTACTTTATACCTAAGGTTGAGGTACAATTTTGCTTTTCTTTTTTTGGACTTTTCTTGCTCAAACTTCCAAGTATAAGCTGCATCTCCAATTATGTTGCTATTTCATACTGTATTCAAGTTAGACTGGCTTATTATTGTTATGTTTAGCAGGTATAGTGAAACTGTCTCATGTGAATGTATAAAACTGTGCAGGATGATGTTGAGGCCAAAATTGTTGTTGCTGGTCTGTCAACAACATGTAGTCAGAAGATTCACAATCAGTTGGTACATAATGATTTCATGGCTTAGTTGCATGTCTTTTTTCTGAATTTCATTTTCCAGTATTTTCGTTAAGCCTTCATAGTCGTCACACGAGAAAAATGCTACCTCATGGTATATTTCCGGAGTGTGGTATACATTTATATTTCAAATTATGGTCACATATTAGTTTAGGAGAGTGTTTATCTAAACTTGTTTGAAGTATTTTCCACTATACTATATGATGTTTTTGGAATCTATAAAAGTTTGGATCTGATTTTTGAAATAATCTTTTAGCTATCGGGCAAAATAAGGTCATAAAACTTCTAAAATGTTAGTAATATCAGTTTTGTACCTTTAACGGTTAAATTAAAGGAATATTTTAAGATTTCCAATATAAGTTTGGGTCTCCTAAGTTTCTTGAAGGAGTTCCATAAATTCATGTCGTCTTGATTTTCGAGCTCATAAGAGTATCCTCTAATTATGGTCAAGCTTCTTATGAGCTCTTGTTAGTACACTCTCTAAGATTTTCAATCAACAGCCTCTTTCCAGATATTGCATTTTGAATCTTGAAATAACTTTGCCTATTACCTCCTGGCTACAAGCTTCTTATGAGTTTTAAATTAATAATTTTCAAATGTTAGTACAGATTCCTCCAGAAACATATGCAAGTAAGCTCATGGGTGTAATGGAGTTCAACTGTTAATTTTTGTTTTGTTTTGAACTCCACTTTTCATAGATTACCTTCAGCAACTTCTAGAGAAATAAAGCAATCTGTGAGATATTGCTTTTCATGTATTCATTGTAATGAATGTTGCTATCATCAGAATTGCACAAGATTTAATGTATATCATTTAAATTTTACAGGTTGGAGTAGAGAAAATGCATAAAGACACCAAGTATGTGTTATTTTTAGATGATGATGTCAGGCTGCACCCTGGCTCAATTGGTGCCCTCACTGCTGAAATGGAAAAGAACCCAGATGTATGCTTTTGTATATTGCTTTAAATATTGCTATTGATTTTTGGTTCAAAGATATTGTTATTGATGCTCTTAAATATTTATATTTTGCTTGTTTCAATACTGTTGGTCTTTGCCCACAAAAAATCTGCAGATATTTATTCAAACGGGTTATCCTCTTGATCTACCATCTGGAAGCTTAGGAAGTTACTGCATATACGAATATCACATGGTATGTTAGCATTCTGAATGATACTATCAGCAATACTTAGGCCAGACAGAATCATGAAGATAGTGTGAATATTTATTTATATTGCAACTTCTATTATTGAACCTTAATTTTACAATGTAGCCTTGTTCGATGGGGTTTGCTACTGGTGGAAAAACCTTCTTTTTGTGGGGAGGATGTATGATGGTAAGCATCTTATCGGATATGATATATTGTTATGTTTTTAATCTGAATTCTAATTATGTTTTGTGAATTTTCTAATTGCAGATGCATGCAGATGACTTTAGAACAGATCGTCATGGTGTTTTTTCAGAACTTCGTGATGGGGGCTATTCAGATGACATGACTCTTGCAGCTATTGCAGGTAACATATATTCTCTGTACATCTTATATTAAGTATGTTTTATGTATACAAAATATACTGCACAAAATATTCAATTTGGGTGTTGAATAGAATGCACTATTTGATGATTTTGTTGTTCCTCACAGGAGCTAATAAGAGACTCATCTGGTCACCACCAGTGGCTGTTTTCCCTCATCCACTTGCAAGTGACCTTAGTTTTGGCAGGTTTTCACAATTTTACCGAGAACTTGATATCAACTAAAAATTGACCATTATCTTCAATAGGAAAGGAAAAATATATATATATATATATTCTGTCTGTTTACCTTCCTTCTTCTGACAGGCCTTTCAAAACTTTCCGTCTGTTTGTAGGTATTGGAATTATTTGAGGAAGCAAACATTTGTTTTAGAGTCATATGTGACGAATGTCAACTGGATAATGAATCGAGCATTATTCTCTACCCACTGCTACTTATCATGGGGATTCGTAACTCCATATGTCATGGCTGGAATACATTTCGCAGCTGCATTGACATACTACATGAAAGGGAACTCATCTGGTGAAGCACCTTTCCCACTTACTGGTGAGTTTCTTGCAATAAAGTGCATGTCAGGGAGTTTTTTAGTAATTTCTGAAAATAGAGGGACTAAATTGTAATTAGTGCAAACCTCAGTCATAGTATATGTAATTCTCACTAATAAATTAATTTCTCCAGGCCAAGCTTGAAAATAATGAGAATTAGAATATGTAACTAATGTTTTACTTGCTCGTTGATCATTCATGATTAATTTTATTTTTCTTTTCAGGGTTGGTGATGGTTGGTTGCCTTGCGACATGTACAGTTATCGAACTTCTTTCCATGTGGAACCTAACCAGAGTAGAGGTCCAACTCTGCAATTTGTTGTCTCCAGAAGCTCCTAAAATGTCACTTGCATCTTATAATTGGTGTCTTGTAAGTCCATTTCATCTTTTCTAATTTTTCTCACCCATATGCTATATACCAAATGGTCTATGTAAGCTGGGAAAAATGAGATCATAGCTTATTGCAACTGAAAGAATTGCATTATTTTGAACTACGCAGGTATTTATTTCAATGGTGGTCGACAATTTTCTGTATCCTGTATCCGCAATGCGATCACATTTTTCCCAGTCAATCAATTGGTCAGGCATTCGATACCATTTGAAGGATGGGAAGATACACAAGGTACACAAATCATATCATCTTGCAATATCTGCAAACCCTAATAATCAATTTATCAGATAAAGTTAGAGCAATCTACATCCAGTAACCCTGAGTTTTTGCTGTAATTATAAATTAGTCCCTCCTTTTACAAGACATTACAAAAAAACCCTGAGGTTTTATTATTCATGTAAAATTTGTGAAATCGTGGAAAATAGAGGCTTTACCGGCGTCAACTAGGTTTTAACATTGACTCTTAGACCACTGCAGGAGATAAGCCGCTCCTGGTGGTGTGAACATAGACAAAATCTGACAAGTTTTTCATGAATAATGGAATTTCGGGGGTGTTTTTGTAATTCTTGGAATAAGAGAAATTAATTTGTAATTACATTAAACCTCACGGGTAGTAGATGGAAATCTCTGTAGAACTTTTCAACATCACAAACTTGTGTTTCGGTTATGCAGATCGAAAGAAGCAAGGATAAGGGACCTAAATTCACAGATTTAGGAGGAAAGCATTTGTATGGGAAGAAAAATACTCCAACAAGTTATTCTTTCCTTCTATCTCTATCCAGAAGTTTTGCTCAATGGAGGCAACCCAAGAAATATGATGTATAGAAGTGTGGTGGGCTTTTTTTAGTTCATACAAATTGTGATTCTTTTTTGTCTTTCTGGTGTTCGGAAAATTCTAGGATTCCAGGAGCAGGATTTTGGGAATGATCGAATTCCTTGGAGTAGTTGAAAGGAAAAGAGCACATGACATTATGAGAGAAATACTTCTAAGTGTAGGCTTTTGTTGATCATTTTTATTTTTTTAGATTAGTTTAATCAATTGATTATTCTTGAGTGGAGGGCTTTTTTGTGTGAGCTGATTCTTGTAATTGTATTCATATTTGTAATCTTATGAGATTATTTATTCTTTCAAATGCTCAAAATGTAAGATACAATGAATTATGATTCGTGTTAGAGTAATATTATGTTGTACTAGTGATTTTTGCTTGGTGGTGTAACATGATTGAGCTGGCTCACTGAGTTTGGAAAATCAAAACGAATGAACCAAGAAAATAACTCATCTTATATAGAGAAGTACATGTTAAGAAACTATACATCAAACTACCGAAGACCAACACTTAGTAGGACTCGAACTCGGGGCCTCCTCCTTGCCACTTGGTTAAGTAATCCTTAGGGAGAAGTAGATTCTCTATTTGTTACTGATTTGCATGATGAAATAAATGGGGAAGATATTTACATCATACCCAATTCCACAATCTATATATCAATGTTAATTAATTAGTTGAAGAGATAATGCAACTTTTTTGTAAAGTTTTTGACGTCGTCCGAGAAGTCACATCTGAGTAAAAGAGGAGGAATTAATCTGTGACAATTATCCCACCAAAGAAGTGTGTTATTCCCATTTCAAACTTTGTCAAACAACTTTCCTAGATAGATATATTATTCGTGTCCAATTACAAATAAATATTCCAAAATATGTTTTATTATCACAACTTTATTCCATTCACTGCTACAGTTTTCAACTACAGCTCATGTACACTTCACAAACATTGAAACCCCAATATAGTGATTTTATTGGTTGATTTTTTTTTGTCAGAATACGTACCTCAACTTTTTGGAAAGAATGATTGACTATATCAGACATATTTGAGATGGAATGATGAGCAAAATATCATACACAACAAATTTGAACGCGAAAAAAATTAATTAGCTACGGGAGACACACTACCCAAAAAATTAGTATTAGTGACCGTACCATCCGTCACTATAGTTTCAGGACCGCATCAGTGACTCATCTTATTGGTTGAAAAACCTTGGTCACTAATTCAGTTCAAGTTGTTGTGGTCAGTAGTAGTGACCACTCAAGCGGTCACGAACTTCGAAAATTGAGGTCACCATTCCTGACCAGCATCTAATTGTTACCGATGCTGCAGTCACAAACTGGGAACCAAATTACTGCATCAAAAAAACATACCGAAATCCAACTCAACTAATTGATTTCAACCTAAATTTTCAATTCCAAAATTGAATCACAATCCAAATTAACCAACTCATTTAATCTAAACAACAAATCTTTCTCCAATTTATAGCCCTAACAGTAGGTTTAGCAGCTGTTCTTGATCTATTGGCCATTTTTCCAACTCCTTTTTTTTTCTCCCCTCCAGGTTCAAATTCATCATTAATGATCTCAATATCGTCCTCATCATCATCATCAAAAATCACTGACCCATATAAAGGTTAATTAGGTAGGTTAAATCTTGGAGTGTAGACTAGGACCGTAAAAAATTGAACCAATAGCACAAAATATCTTTTGGATGCAACCCAAAAAAAAAAAAAGAAAAAAAAACCTTTTGGGCCTAAAGGAATAGAAGGTAAATCTATTGCACAATATATTTACGGCCCAGAGTTTAAATAATATCTTTTTGGAAAATATGCTTACGATCGGTGATATTATACCTCAATCGTTCGAGGTGGCTCGACCCATATAAATAAATTTTAAAAAAATAAAAATAAAATAAAAACTCAGTCATTAATAGTGACTGATCCCTACGGTCATCAACTAGCAGTCACAAAAGGCCTAATTTCTAGTAGTGACAATAAATATTTTATTATTATGTAGTTATTGTCCACTCCTCCCAAATACACCATTAATTAATACGTATTTAATAATACATATATATTCACTTCCAATTTCATATTATTACTAATTTTATTTGTAATTAACATAAAGTTCTTGATTTTCAAATCATGATTACTTGGATTGGGTAAATCTTAATTACTGTGCATTTAGACTAAATCATAAATAATTTCTTGTCAATCATCCTTGTCATATCGCAGTAACATGAAACATGTTAATTATATTATACTATTATGTCACAACAAAAAAATATTCTAATTAAAAAACCTAGGTTAGGGTTGTTTATTAATTCTTTGAGACCAAAGTTGTACTGATTTTTTTTACCACTAACACTAATTAGGGAGATCAGCAACAAAGTTTGATATATAATTCTTTATTCTAAAGCAATTGCTAATATAGTAATATATAATATTATAATATGGCTTAGGAGAATACTAATGTACGTTTAACAGCTCCACTAATTAACCGATATAATTCCACACTCTATCACATGTTAATTGCAGTGTTTTTAAAATATATACCACTTAGGATTATCATATACATCTTTTTATTTTTAATATATAAAATCAAACTTAGTAGGAATACGAGGATAATTTTGAGAAGAGAAAATTATAAAATTGGGACATAAACTTGTACCAGGTTGCATTTTCGGATTAAAAAATGTATCACGTGAGAGTTACGTGTGCTTTTTTAGGCGGAAAATTGAAATTAGCCTTTAAATTGACAAATATGACTAGGTAGTTACATTTTTTGGTCCGAAATCGAAACCTGCTGGTACAAGTTTTGTTACCTGTTTTAATTTGCATTTTTCTCATTTTGAGAAAGCTGCTAATTAACTCTAGAGACACAAAAACCTGGCCCATAATATTTAATTAAAACAGTAAGCTATGTGAACTAAACAAGTGGCTTTAGTGATTTATAATAAAAAATTTCATGATTTTAATTCTTTTTCGATCGGGTCGGTGAATAATTACAATATATTGTACTAGGAAAAACAATAATTTTCATTTAAACATGTGATCTATAAAAGAATAAATAATTACTGATAAGATTCTAAGAATTATTAAAGTTTGATTCAAATGCAATGTGTTTAGGCATCTAAGACTCCAACAAGAATTAAAGTCGTCTTCCTAGCCAGCTTAACTTTAATTTTTCTGGCTTTTAAAATGTGCTAATTCTTTCGGAGCTACCCCTAATATATGCCAGAATATTTGTACAGTATTATGAATGCATTTAATTTGCCTAAGTCCAATGTATAAATATGTAATTTTTTTCTCCATTTGGTTTATCTGAGTTTATATAGAAGCAATCATCACTTCATTTGTAGAGGTTCCATAGCCATTCTGCAAATAAAGTACTTGGAAAATTTTCTCCAAACGGTACGTATTCTACTCAATATTTTTAGTAATTTCTGCATGATTTTTATCAGAATCGAATTATACAACTATTTTCCTACAATCAATTCAACTGTTTTCTAATTTTTTGATTTTGTACAATCATATTAATTTTCCGACGCTTCCAATACTATATATTAAAAACCAAACATACTTAGTCATTTTTCTCTTCTAATTAATGACTATAGTTTAATTAAACTGCATAATTAGTGTAGTAATACCCAGTCCCGTCCCACATCGAAAGATGTTGGAGAAGAAAATTGGTTTATGATTTAGAATTTAAGAGATATTCGTTATAGTGAATAGTTTAAGATCATCAATTTCAATTTGCACTGAGTTGCAGTCAATCTTTTGCCAAATTAAAACATCATCATTGATTGTACTTTAACGCGAGATATATGAAAGCAAACAAAAGTATGTAAATTGTTATGTTATCTTTGTTTTCTTTTTGGTCCATGCATGCTTGGATATATATATATATTTCCTGCTTTTATGTAATTGTGCACGATACATGGTGCAATAATGCACCAAAAGCTAGGGGGTCCGGAAAAATTAAATTATAGTTTTGGTTACAAAAGTAAGATCAACAGATGGAGGATATATATCATGTTTCCAACTCATTAAAACAAAAGAGAATGTTCTTCTCTAAGAAAATTGATTCATTAGCAAATATTTAACTTGAAAAACTTATTTCTATTCATGTCCAATTATTATAGATATGGGCACATTAGGAAAGTAGGAAAGATCCAAAATCTAAGTATATCCCAAGAGAATCAGAGGCTAATTCTATAATACTTCCTTGAGTGTAATTAACTATATATGCATGGTCTTTAATTTCCCTTTTTTGGTTGTTCTAGAATTTGATTAATTTTTTAAAAAATTTTAGTGATCATGGCCCTCTTACTTAAAATAACAATTGCTATATATATCATTACTGAGAAAGCAATATTTCATAATTAATTTGGGCTGGACATCACAAGAACAATTCAACTTGCTACCGTAAAATTAATGCAGGATCTAGGGTTTGAACTCCAGCTTATGTATGGAGTAACTGAGTTAAAAGGTTGTCTCAATTGGACTTCTACTGTAACCGAAGTCAGAAAATATATAGAATGGGAAACCAAAAAATAAATTGATCAGGTCCTTTACTACCTATCGACTATTATACGAATAAAATGAATACAAACCCTAGCTAAAAGGACAAAAAAGTTGATCAAAGCAACTTCACCATTGCCATAACCAACTAGCCAAAAAGCAAAATATAAAAAAAATTAATATATGAGCAAAAGAAATCAAAAACCCTACTTACACAAAGTGTTATCATGCTTTGGTGGTACTGAAAGTGACCTCCACCACTTCACAATTAATAGTACTGCAAAACCAAAACCCCACATAAAAGATTACATATATTATTACTCATTTTTCCTATATATGTAGGCTATATCAACACACATAACCTTTAGCTTTCTGTCAAATCTTGAATTTGCAGGGAAACTTTGAGCCAAACATGTGTTCTCCGAAGAAGTCATTGAAAGAGAAAGGTGGTGATGATCAGAATATGAATGACGAAGAGAAGATGATGATCATGAAGAGATCAGATTCATTAACAATCATTTTAAGATATGCTGACAAGCTAGATGTTCTGCTGATGTTGTTTGGCACCTTCGGGGCTATCGGAGATGGAATGTCGACAAATTGCTTACTCGTTTACGTTAGTCGGCTTTTCAATAGCTTGGGATATGGTAGGTCACCTCAAGATCACAATGGCAACTTCATGGATGAGATTAATAAGGTAAATAGCATTTTAATTCATATAAATTAATTATATTTCATCAACTTTGATACATATTTATTTAATTTCTGTTGTTTTGACTAATTCTGACATTATTGTTGTAATTAATTGTTCATGAACAGTGCAGCTTATACTTTGTATACTTGGGATTAGCAGTTATGGCTGTTGCATTCATGGGTAATTAATTTCTCATTAATTAAACTTATAATTACTTTTGTGTTCATTAATTATTAATTTGATATAATATTACTTATAATGATCACAAAGGAATATATTTTGGATAGTAGTAGGTCTCTGGGCCTATTCCGAAAGTAGCATGTACATATATATATCACATGCACTACATGAGATATATAACAAAGTAACGTGTGACCCCAACGATGTATTAGAAATGATACCCTTGATTTGAATATTTAAAGTATTTAGCTGAAAGGCAGAAAGAACAAAAATTCAACTCCATCGGTTTTTTCAAATTGTTTCTCATAGGTAACAAAGATAAAATATAGGTCCTAGTCAAATAGCACGATTCGAAGCACTTCTTTTACACTATTTCGGATTAGAGTTGTATATATACTCACAAACATGAAAATATATAAGAACTAAAACCCTAATTACTTATTAATGTGTATGTATATAATTATGATTGCAGAAGGGTATTGCTGGAGCAAAACCAGTGAGCGACAGGTTTTAAAGATTCGTTACAAGTACTTGGAATCTGTGCTTAGGCAAGAAGTTGGATTCTTTGATTCACAAGAAGCAACTACTTCAGAAATCATTAACAGCATTTCCAAAGACACTTCTCTCATACAAGAAGTCCTCAGTGAAAAGGTTAACACAAGTATATTTAGGGAGATTTACATCTACCACCCTTTAGGTTTGATTGTTTCAAAAATTACAAAAACACCCCTGAGGTTTCATTATTCTAGTAAGACTTTCATCAGATTTTGGCTATGTTCATACTACCAGAAGCATCTTTTCGCATGCAGTCCACTGGTCTAAGAGTCATTAATATAGTTTAAAGCCTAGTCGACATCGGTTGCCAAAGCCTTTATATGCCACGTTTTCACAAATTTTACATGAATAATGAAATGTCAAAGTTTTTTTTTGTAATTTATGAAACAACAGGGATTAATTTGTAATTACACCAAACCTCAAGGGTAGTGGAAGTAAATTGCCCATATTATTATTCATAACAAATTCTTTACAGATTGAAATTGATCGTTATAATGTGTTAATTAATCAATGTAGGTGCCAATATTCTTGATGAACATGTCAACATTCATATCAGGACTTGCATTCTCAAGCTATTTCTCATGGAGGCTATTTCTGGTGGCTTTTCCCACTGTATTTCTCTTGATAATCCCTGGATTGATATACGGGAAATACCTTCTTTATTTAACAAAAAAGAGCTTCAAAGAGTACAGCAAAGCGAACACGATTGTCGGGCAGGCTCTCAGCTCAATCAAAACCGTGTATTCATTCACTGCTGAAAGGAGCATTATTGAGAAGTACTCATTGATATTGGACAGAGCAAAAACACTTGGAATCAAACAAGGAATTGCTAAAGGACTTGCTATTGGCAGTACAGGTCTTTCGTTCGCAATATGGGCTTTGCTTGCTTGGTATGGAAGTCATCTGGTTATGTATAAAGGAGAAAGTGGAGGAAGAATTTATGCTGCTGGTGTTTCGTTTGTCTTGGGTGGACTGTATGTTTTCATATATTTATCGAAAAAGATTAGTAATTAATTCTTTTTTATTTGATCATGGTCATGATGAATGTTAATTCTCTAACAAACATTGAATTCTGCAGAGCCCTTGGAGTGGCACTACCAGAAGTGAAATACTTCACAGAAGCTTCAGTTGCAGCCTCAAGAATATTCAACAGGATCGACCGCACACCGGAAATCGACGGTGAAAACAAAAAGGGCATTGTTTTAGACAAAATAAGAGGAGAAATTGAGTTTAATCACGTCAGATTCACATACCCTTCTCGGCCCGACTCTTTTGTACTCAAAGATTTCAACCTCAAAATCGAATCGGGAAAAACTGTAGCTCTTGTTGGTGCAAGTGGGAGTGGAAAATCAACTGCAATCGCATTAGTACAACGCTTCTATGACGCAAATGGTGGGGCCGTACGAATTGATGGCGTGGATATACGAACACTGCAGTTGAAATGGTTGAGAGAGCAAATGGGATTGGTCAGCCAAGAACACGCTTTATTCGGTACATCTGTTAGAGAAAATATATTGTTTGGGAAACTTGACGCCACCATGGATGATGTTGCGGCTGCAGCTACGGCGGCAAATGCTCATAATTTTATCAGACAGCTTCCTGAAGGGTATGAGACTAAGGTGAGCTTTGGGTGTATCTTATAACCTCCCTAGATTTGAACTTGTTTTTAGCAATATAGCAAAATTAGGGATAAACCCTAGCTCCGTTTCTGAAAATGATATTTGATAATTGACTAATTTCATATGTATACTACAGGTTGGGGAGAGAGGAGCACTTTTATCCGGCGGACAAAAGCAGCGAATCGCGATAGCACGAGCCATCATAAGAAATCCCATGATTCTTCTCCTCGATGAAGCAACGAGCGCCCTCGACTCTGAATCAGAAACACTTGTTCAAACTGCATTAGACCAAGCCTCAATGGGAAGAACAACGCTAGTCGTAGCCCATAAGCTCGCAACGATCAGAAATGCCGATATCATCGCAGTTGTAAGCAGCGGCACTATAGTCGAGATCGGCACACACAAAGACCTCATCGAAACGAATGGCCACTACGCAAGATTAGCAAAACTCCAACGACAATTCAGCACGTTTGATCAAGAACAGAGCCTGACCGAAAACCGTCTCTCGTCAGCTGGGAGGAAAAGCAGCGCAGCAAGATCAAGCCCTGCATCATTTACTAACTCTCCGTTAATGTCGCTAAACGAAACTCCAGAATTATCAAATTACCCTTCACCGTCTTTTACGAGGCTTATTGCTTTAAACAAGCCGGAATGGAAACAAGGTCTGATCGGCAGCCTCTCGGCGGTAGCTTTTGGTACGGTACAACCTCTCTATGCACTCACAATAGGTGGAATGATTTCAGCTTTTTTCGTAACAAATCACGCCGAAATGCGAGCCAGAATAGAAAGATACACTCTGATTTTCAGCTCGCTTTGCCTCGTCTCATTCACAGTCAACCTCTGCCAGCACTACAATTTCGCCTACATGGGCGAGTGTCTCACGAGACGAATAAGGTTAAAAATGCTCGAAAAGATCATGTCCTTCGAAACTGCGTGGTTTGACGAAGAGCAAAATTCAAGTGCGGCGTTGTGTTCCAAGCTGAGCCACGAAGCATCCATGGTGAAATCCCTCGTGGCCGACAGAGTTTCTCTGTTAATTCAAGCAACTACAGCTGTAATAACGGCCATGGTGATCGGTCTAATTGTGGCTTGGAAGCTTGCTCTAGTCATGATTGCGGTCCAACCTCTCATAATCCTCTGTTTCTACACACGAAAAGTGATTCTCTCAACAATAACAAGTAAATTCGTCAAGGCGCAGAATCAGAGCACTCAAATTGCTGCCGAAGCCGTTTACAACCATAGAATTGTGACGTCGTTCGGAAGCATCGGGAAGGTTCTAGAAATCTTCGACGAAGCTCAGGACGAGCCAAGGAAGGAGGCTAGGAAGAAATCATGGCTGGCAGGGGTGGGTATTGGGTCGGCTCAGGGTCTGACTTTCATATGCTGGGCTTTGGATTTCTGGTATGGAGGGAAATTAGTTAACAGAGGAGAAATATCAGCTGGAGATGTGTTCAAGACATTTTTCATCTTGGTCAGCACTGGAAAGGTTATTGCTGAAGCTGGAAGCATGACTTCTGATCTTGCTAAAGGATCTGCTGCTGTTGCGTCCATATTTGCTATCCTAGACCGCCAATCGTTGATCCCAGGATCCTATAATGTAAGAAAACTAAAACCTTTCCCTTACTTGAGCTATATTTGCTTTCTTCAACAACGTAATATTCTTACAAGTTTTTTTTTTTTTTTCTTTTTTTAATTAGGCCGGGGATGAGAATGAGGGAACGAAGTTACAGAAGATGACAGGTCGGATAGAGATGAAACGGATTGATTTTGCTTATCCTGGTCGGCCCGATATGCTCGTGTTGCGTGATTTTTGCCTAGAAGTAAAAGCAGGGACGAGCATTGGGCTTGTTGGGAAGAGTGGGTGTGGGAAGTCAACAGTTATTTCCTTAATTCAGAGATTTTACGATGTTGATCGTGGTTCGATTAGGGTTGATGGGGTCGACATAAGGTCGCTGGATATCGAGTGGTATAGGAAACACATGGCGCTTGTTAGCCAAGAGCCCATGATATATTCGGGAAGCATTAGAGACAACATATTGTTGGGGAAGATAGATGCCTCAGAAAATGAGATGGTGGAAGCTGCACGAGCAGCAAATGCTCATGAGTTTATCTGGTACATGATTATTAAAGTTTTTGGCAAATTATATACAACACCCTTATGGTTTGTCAATATTTACAAAATGCCCCCTCTATTTTCAAAAATTACACAAACCCCTTGTGGTTTCAGACAATTATAAAAATCTAACATAAAGTGTGTAAAGACATTTTTGCTGCTAACGTCCGTAAACGGCTATATTTTCCAATTCCAAAAACCTTACAAAAAAACCCACGTGAGTAATAGTAATGTTACTCTTAAAGTTTTAGATAATAACAAAACATCTCCTTAGTCTGAAAATGTCATCAGAATTACGAAATTAAGGCAAATTAAAGGGGTACTTTTGGAATAAAAACAAATTAATGAAGAAGTGACTAAAACCCTAACGGTCGTTAGATTTTTGTAATTGTGTGAAACCTTAGGAGGTGTATGTAAGATTTGAACAAATAGGGGGTATTTTGTAATTGCTTCTTCTTCTTCCTATTTTGTTTATATTAGAAGATTTTTGCTAGTTCCCTAACTCTTTATTCAGAACCTTGAACCTGCGAGTTAAATCAAATATGATAATTTATTTTATTAATATTATTCTTTTTTGCAGCGGATTGAACAATGGATATGAGACGGAATGTGGAGAGAGGGGCGTGCAATTATCTGGAGGACAAAAACAGAGGATAGCAATAGCAAGAGCTATTATACGGGAGCCGACTATATTATTACTAGACGAAGCAACGAGCGCACTCGATGTGCAATCCGAGCAAGTTGTGCAGGAAGCCTTGGACCGTATAATGGTTGGCCGAACGACAGTGGTGGTGGCGCATCGCCTTAATACGATCAAGAATTTGGATTCTATAGCTTTCGTTATGGACGGGAAGGTGATTGAGAGGGGAACATATAGCCAGCTCAAGAACAAGAGAGGGGCCTTCTTTAATCTTGCTAGCCTCCAAGGTGTATCATGTTCTCTGTAAAAGTAAAACTATAGCTTATGTAATAGGGTGTAATTGTAATAATTAAGAGGCTTTTATAATAGTTCTTTTTTAATTAATCTTCAACAATATTAATTTCGTGAGCTAATAAACTACTTAAGCTAACGTGGCCCACTTAGCAACCTCTAATAATTGATTTATTGGAAAGTCAAATTGCCAAAGTGGGGGGGACCTTGTTTATCTTCGTGCCACTCTTGTTTAGTTGTTTTTTTTTAAACAAAAATTGACTTTTCATCTAGAAAACCGACAATTCAATTCAACTCTATAAATACTTGGAAATAGATAAAGCCTTTAGAGCTCGACAGTGATTTCTCTTCCTTTAGATCAGCAAAAAAATCATACTAAGACGGCCATGTCATCATCACAAATGTCTATAGATGATCGGTTTGACCTCGACATGGCTCTGATCATGACGCCGCCAGAAAATTCGACCCTTAATAATGAATCTCTGGTGGTGCCGGCGGAGCAGCTGGTGCAGGAGATGGCTTCGGTGGTTGCAGACGGTACTGGTGATTGTGCAATATGCATGGAGGGTTTTCAAGTAAGTGGAAGCGCAAGTTCCCTCATGTGGCCATCTTTTTCATTCAGATTGTATTGCTCGGTGGCTCTTCCTCAATGATTATTTCCCCTTGTGCCGCTTCCATGTCTCCGCCGCCACCGCCAGCAGTACTACCGGAAAACTTATTATCTAAACGGATCAATAGGTTATATTTAGGTCCAAAACTATATCATGATCTTCTTAATTCGATCCTTTTTCCTTCTTTCTGTATTATTGTAGGAAGAATTATAGTTTATAGCAAAATCAAATATATGACGTTCTGTTTATGCATATGTATGCATGCATTGCCCGCGCTTGAATGTCCGTGCTCGTTTCAAATTCGGAATTACTTAAGGTGGAAATACGGATATCTCAATATACTATACCTTGATTGGGTACTAATAGCAATGGATGAATGGTCAAATTTACTTAAAAATCCAAAAAATTATCCAAAACTAAATCTTCAAATTTTACAAATATTTTTCTTGAAATATAAAAATATATATATAATATTCTCTGAAAGATCTTACAAATAGTACCTGCAGGGATAAGTGTAAGGTTGCAAGGTTACGATAATAAATTTGTAAAAGACGCAAAGAAAACTTAAGCAATCTTTTTTTTAAATGCTTGAGCATGGAGTAACTGAATTAGGAAGATCTCTCAATTAGGTCTTTGTAGTTCCCAAGTTTAAAAAAAATTCAGGTTGAAAACAAAAAAAAAAAAAGAAGAAAAAAGATTGCTTAAAACTGGGACACTAAAAAGATAGGGTTAATTATGTACCCCTAATGTCTGGGTTAGATGTGGATTGCCTCCAATTTTTAATTAATGAAGTCATTAACTAAATTGATTGAAGTAAGTAAGCTGCAGACATGAGACACCTACCTAATTTTTGGTACATTTTTCTTTCGATAACAATGGGATTATATGTACCAAATTTGAATTTTACATATATATGCACCAAATTAATATGCCATATTATCACACATTTTTTATTTATTTGAAAATTAATATTAGCTTAAATATAAAATGTAGTGTAATTTGTCCATTTACTGCATATCTGAAACCAAAAAATGAGTTTACGTAAAATAATTTACTAAGATATTCTGCAGAAATATAAATCTACAACAAAGAGATGGAAAGCATGCAGAAAATCTCATGAATATATAAGCCAATGAAACTTAAAATTTATTATGAAAAAACATAAACTCATGAAAGTTGATTACATCGATCTTACAACATGATACAAATCAGAAGCTTACACAGTACATAAAAACATGATTACAAACAAAATACAAAAATTAATTAGCAAAGATGCTTAATTAATTATAATTCTTCAGCGGTAGCTTCTGTAATTTGGAGTGTACATGCAGCTCTCAGCATACTTAACCAAATCAGCAGGTCGAGGAAGTCGTGTTGCCAAACCTAATTTAGATGATCAGAGAAACGTGTCAACAACGAAATACGCTTATCTTAATTCAAAATAATAATAAATTGAATGGGAAAGAAATGTTACAGACCAAGTTCATATGCTTTAGCAGCTACTTTAGCAGCAATATTAGCTGAGATCTTTCTTATATTGGTAAGTGGAGGATAAATCATCCCCTTATCGTAATGTTCCTGTGTAACTTGAGCAGCCAAAGCTTCAGCTGTTTCCAGAATATGGCAAAAAAGTTAGTACTGATCAAAGAAGGAGTATTATTACACATATCAAGAAAACATTAAAATATGAAAATCCTATATTATGTATAATGTCTAAAACTTATAGGGTCAATTACAAATAACCCCCCTGAGGTTTGCGTTGTTTATGAAAAACACCGTAAAACCTTGAAAATTATGGAAAAAAATCCTGAGGTTTTCACTTTGGTAACGGAGACTGACCCTCAAACTAACGGAAAATCACGGACTCGGGGTGTTTTTTGTAATTTTCAAGGTTTAAAGGTGCTTTTCGAAAAAGGTCAGATCTCAGGGTGGTCTTCGTAATTATTCCAAATTTATATACTTATAGAGGTTATATACTTACAAGCTGCAAGAAGCATGTCGTCGTGAACCCGAATGGCACCGGAAATAACCAGCCCAAAACCGAGCCCTGGAAATATGTATGCATTGTTTGCCTAATATACATGCAAAAAAAAAAAAGCAAGTCATAATTAGAAATATGAAAATAATGGACTTGGTAAATTAAAAAAAAAACAGTTAAAAAGAAGAAACCTGTCCAGGAACAAAACGTTTTCCATTGAATTCTAAAGGGTCAAAAGGACTTCCACTGGCAAAAATAGCACGGCCCTTCAGCAAAGAAACAAAAGAGAAACAAGAAAGTCAATTTTCATATAGAGCAAATTAATTGTTGATGCTAATTTAGATGTCAATCTGAGCAAATATTATGCAAAATCTATATATATAGTGCAAGTGTTTGAAATTAATGATCTGACCTCAGTCCAAGTATAAGCTTCTTCGGCTGTGCACTCAGCTTGTGAGGTTGGATTGGAGAGAGCCATGATAAGAGGTTTCTGCAGAATTAATAATCAATCATAAAAATCTCAAATAAAAAATTAAAAATATTGTGTTGAAAGAGAGAGATTACCTCATTAAAGGCAGCCATAGCCTCGACGACTTCCTTTGTGAATTGTTTTCCAACACCAGATGTTCCAATCAAAGCTGTTGGTTTGATAGCCTAAAATGTTCGAAAATAACAGTAGAGATGAATTTACACAAGATTGATCAATATTTTAGTAAAAGGAATAATTATGAAAGAAACCTTGAGTCCGTTATGTTCTGTTAGTTTGAGGGTTGTTTTCGTTACCATCAGCCAAACCTCAGGGTATTTTCCGTAACTTTCAAGGTTTGAGGGTGTTTTCCGTAAACGGCGAAAACCTCAGGGTCTTATTTGTAATTAGCTAATTACCCATAGTAAAAGGAAAAGCATAAAAGATTTGAATATACCTTGACAGCATCCAAGAGATTGTTAACAGGTTCATGCTCATGAGCCCACGGTTTCTTAAAGTGCTGAAGAGATTCCTTACGCGAACTAACAATTAAGCCCTGTAAATTATTCATGGACAAATCACATGTCATTGCATAACAAGAATTTAAAACAGAAAACAACAAATTAATACAAATGACTGAAAAAATAGTTACCTTCGAATCGACCAGCCAAATCTTTTTACGCGTTTCCTCCAAAGGTGCTTTAGTCTATGTATCAAAAGCATCATCATCAAAGAATTGCTCAATGTATCATGTAAAAGTGTGACAAAAAGAAATTCACCTGCTTTGACATTTCAAGGGCTATGAGCTCCGCTATACCAGTTCCAGCCTGAAATTATGAAAGTAACCCTTTGTGAATGCCTAGTTGAATTTTTTCACCATTACAAAATAACAAAAGCAAGTAGGGGTAGTTATGTACTTCTCCAGCACCGAGAAACAGGAAGGTATGATCGCCCAATGTACCGCCAAGCAGCTTAAGTGATGCAACGAGCCCGGCAAGCACAACAGAAGCTGTGCCCTGCATGAGAATTAATATTAATTAATAATTATATAAATAAAGAATTCTTGAAAATAGTATTAGCTAATTAGAACTTGAATTATATCTATACCTGTATGTCATCATTGAAAACTAAGTGGGTGGTGCCGTATTTAGCCAGCAGCTCAAAAGCATTGTGGTTAGCAAAATCTTCAAACTGCAATTTACAAATTGAAGAAAATTAATCAAGCATCCTAAAACGAGGGTAGAGATTAATGAGAAATTAAAGAATGGCTAACCTGTACAAGAACTTTTTCACCATAGTTTTGTTTCACGGCAGTCATGAATTCATGCAAGAAGTCATAGTATTCCTGAGAAGCAGAAAATCAGCATCAGCTTTTGCTTTTCGACAGATAATAGAGAAGGAAGAGAGAAAAAAGTTATAACCTTTCCAGTTGCCCTCTTTTGTTTGAGGCCGATGTAGAATTCATCATTTAGAAGTTGCTCATTGTTTGTTCCAACATCAATTGTTACTGGCAAACACTACACAGAAGAGTGCCAAAAAAATAATTAGAAATATAATTGACAAAAAGATAGGAAATTCATAGTTTCATTATGAATTTATACTTACTGCAGAAGGTCTAACACCTCCAAGTGCAGTATACAATGACAATTTCCCCACTGGTATTCCCATTCCCTGTATCATTTGCAACAAATCATGATCAAGATTCTTCAATTTAAAACCAAGAAAAGAAAAATAAATTCTTTACCTGGCAACCAAGATCTCCAAGTCCTAAAATCCTCTCACCATCAGTCACAACAATGACTTGAATTGACCTCTCGGGCCAATTTCTCAAAACCTCGAGAATTTTTCCCCTGCACCGTAAAAACATTCATTAACTTAAAACTACCTCACATAATAATGCTTATATGATAATAGTACTAAAGAACAAAAAAACATACTTTTCTTTTAAGCTTATATATAAACCCTGAGGCCGCCTGAATATACTTCCATACTTCTGGCACGCCTCGCCAACAGTCGGAGTGTAAACAACTGGGAGAAGCTCCTCCACATTATCAATCAGAAGCTTGTAAAACAATCTCTCATTTCTCTCCTATAATTAAAAAAAAAAAAAAGACTTTAGAATTTTTATTTTTATTTTTTTATTAAAAGATCATGCTTTAGGAGTACCTCAAGTTCCATCATGGCCATGTATTTGTGAAGAGGAACTTCATACTGGCGAAGACTGTGCATTAACTTTTTCTCCTGAGAAGTTAGATGATGTGAGTAAGTTGAAAGATGGATAAATTGAAACAGAGGAATAATTATTTATAAATGATTTATTGACCTGAAGCTCTTGGGAAACGACGACTGGAGGAAGAAGTCCGCGTAAATAATGAGCATCTCTCTCCCTCTCTGTAAATGCAAGTCCCTTGTTGTGATGAGGGTCTCTCAGCATATTATAACCACTGTTTTGTTCACACCAATAGAAGAGATACAAAGATTCAGCACATTTATTTAAAGAATTAAGACGATTGAGCGAAGATTCATTACTAAATGTGACTAAAATGGATTCTTCTTATTCTGGCAGTGTTAGCAAAAAATGCTTCTCTGTTTTTAGCTTAAAAAAGCAGAATTGAGTGTTTCGTTTTACTGCTCCTGTTTAAAATAAGCTACAAGCACCTACAATCAGCTTCTAGCCATTTTTGTACTATAAATAATATTATTTTTCTGCTTTCGTCTTCATTCAAGGCTCAAGCCCAATTTTGACTACAAGTTTTTATAACTTTAGCTTCTCCAAAAGCCAAACTACATAGCAGGAGCCCCAGTCTCAAAATTCAAATGCTGAAGAAAACGTCCATAGTAAACACACAAAAAAGCGACATAAACATATAAGTATCAATCAATCAGATTATGAAATCATATCTTCATCAAGCCAAGCTCTATTGATAATCAACATTCACACACACAAAAAAAAAAAAAAGAAAAAAAGAAATGGTCTGACCTAGCGACGGAGAGCGTCCAGGGAGTAACCAGCTGATCTTCGGAGGCACGATCCTCGCCGTACACATCTTCCACTCCTCCGCCGACGGTCGATCTTGGGCTCAAATCCAACACGCATTCTCCTCCCCTATGCTCCTTCAAGAAACTCTCCATTTTCTCTCTCTCTGAACTCTCTCACACACACACTTAAAACACTCAACTATGTGTTTCTTTGGATTTCTACCAATCTATGCAAATATGCAACCACTATATAAATATCTGCCACAGTACTGTATTCCTATTCTAGTGGGCGTCCATCTGCAGTTCTGCACTGATTGTGCTTCGTATACAGATGTATCTACTTTGATTCAACAAGTCAAAGTCACACATGGCTGGCTGCTACATGCAAACATATTTAATACCAAAAATTAATCTGTTTAATCATTGATCATTGATATTTACATAAATAAAGTTGCAATCTTTGTATGTGTAGGCCCAGAAGACGATAATGAGACGAAAGTGGAGGCAATTATGAAATTATCTAATCTGCTTTTGGGTACATTCAAGAATAAAATAAGATAATATAATGATAATTAAACTCTATAGTGGAGAATCATGCTGTCACTTTCAGCATCACCATCACCTCATTTTAGATTAGAAAGAAGAAGAATAATAGGTTGTCAGTGAGTTAAAATAAATTTGTTAAAGTAACAGTCAATAGCTGTGATCCACGGATACGGGATAAAGATAAGACATGAATACTGTAGTGCCCAAAATTTATTACACATCGAAAAATATCTTTTATGTGCGTTTGTTGGGTCATCGTGATTCGTGGGGAATAGTTGCCTTTGGTGACTAAGGAATGCGAAATGCAATACTAAATATTACTAATCAAATCAAATAATTGTGCCCTTGAAATTTGACTATATTATAATTAGAATTTATCTTAAATCAAGAAATGTAAAAGAAGCTCTCAAAATATATATCATCCACTGTAATCAATTGAAAGAGAAAGGTTTACTAAAAAACAATTTATTAAGTTTTAATCTAAATGACATATAAGGGTAATGTAGTTAAAGGATGTATGAAACACGGCGATACAAATTTTTATATTAGGTGAGTGTCGGACACAATACCACACGATTGAGTAGGATGTAACTGTTAATTCTAATTTTTTTTTTTTTTTTTTGTATTTTCCATTACATATTAAACACTTTAATTTCTAGATGAATTCAACACTTCAAAGAACAAAAAACCTATGGATGAATTTAAGTCGCATTCCCCACCCCAACGCTTTCATTCCATTTTCCCTTCCAAAAAACGTACGCAAAATAAGAATAACGCCAGCAAACATTTTACAAAATAAGGAAAATCAATTGCAGAGAGAGAGGACACCACAATGGAAGCTCCAGCGCAGGGCGATGAATTTGCTGTGGGCTGCGTACTTTCAATCAAAACCACTCTCGGAGAAGAATTTCAGGCGCAAGTTATCACTTTCGACCGCCCAACAAACCTCCTCGCCCTTCATATCCTTCCAAAAATCCTGTTTATTTCAACTACATCGATAATAAATAAAACTGCATGCGTTAAGATCATTTATTCGTGTTTTTTCTGTTAAACGTTTATTCCTATTTTCGGAGAAATTTCTTTAACTTTAGCCAGGATAATTACAAGAGGGAGCGAAATCTGCCGGGCCAAAGAGGAATATAAGGCTACTCAAGGCTAATTACATCAAAGAATTCACCTATTTAGGTCAAGGCAAGGATCCACTTGACGTCAACAAGTGTTTTCTCGATCTCACCACTGTTCAGGCCAGGGAAGAGACTGCTATTAGGTAAACTCTCAAATTTAGCGCACGCCCATTTGTTAATTTTTGTGGTTTTTAACTAATTGACATTGGTGTGAGCATTTGGGTTTCGGATTATGAACTCTTTGCACTTTTTGTGGGGTTTCTGCATTTGATTGTTTGGTTATGTTTTTGTTGAGTTGTGATTGCAGACAAGCTGAGGCAGATGCTGAGAGGATTGGAGTGGGTGTTACTGCTGAGGCGCAGAGCCTTTTTGATGCTTTGTCTAAAACGTACTGTATACTATTTTGCTTTTTAACTGAGTCGTTTTCTTGTTTATGTATTGTTTTACTTGGTAAAATTTGGGGGTTTTGCATAGGTAGTATATACTTTGTACATACATGATTGAGTGGAGTTATATGATTCTCAAATCCTTTATCTTGGTTTGCTTAATGCTGGTTCGATCCATGTTTTTTTATGGATTTTGATACCTTTTTCATATCAGAACACCTTTACTTCTGTGCTATATGATTGTATTTACATCTTTTGTATCCTAGAAATAGCAATGGATTATTCAATGTTTATTCAGTCTACAACATTTACTTAATGTAATGCGGAATAGACATCTCTGCTTGACTGCTTTTATCTGTGTATATCTATGTTTGGTTCAAGGCTTCAAGCATAGAGGATAGGAGAAATTATTCAGTATATACAAGCATGTAGGAAAATGTTTATTGAAATTTGGGTAGTTAATTTACTGATATGCATGTATATATTACCAATTTCCTGAGAGTTTTCACTCGATAGTAGATAGAGTTACATAAATTATAACAATGTAAGCTCTTTGATTGTAGTAATGTAATCAATCTGATTTGTTCATTTTTCAGACATAACAGGGCATAAGATTGTAAATCTTTGATCAAAGTAGAGAGTTCATACATCCTTTTCTTTTTCTTCTGGTTGCATGCCTCTTTCACTTCTTTTTATGCTGGAGGAGACTTTTATTTATGTTGGAGGACTAACCCTTAGTTGTAAAACTTGCAACTATTACATCTGTTTTGATCTGCAAATGAAACCTGACAATATTAAAATTGTAAGCAGGCTTCCAGTCCGGTGGGACAAGACAACGATAGTAGTGATGAATGAAGTGCGTGTTTGCAGTCCTTATCTACCTGAATCTGTTAGTGGAGGAACTCCTTCTGCCAACGATCGCGTCCGCAAAGTGGTATCACAAAAGCTTTCTTCCTTTCTCTTTTTTCTAAAAATCATTATTATTTTCAAGAAAAAAAAAAATAGAGATCCTTTATCACATTGATCTTATTCCTTCTATCTGTTATGTACTCAGCTTGAATTTGAGAAAAAGAGGTTGCAAACTCGGTATCCCGGTCAATGATGTGCAATGGTGGCTAACCTCAGAAGTAAAACTGTTTTCAATGTGAGACCCTTTCAAATTTCAATGACTTATCCTATGGAGAATTCTGATTTGTTGTTTGAATTATTGTACCATGAGACATATGCAAAACTAGCATTAGCACAATTTGAGGTTACAAATGGATTTTTTTACAGTCATTCTTCTTGTTTGTCTTCGTTCTATCCTTCACCTTGCTTAGCTACACATTATATGTTGGGTAGCATTATCTTTTGCTCTTTACTTTACAAGGTGAGTTGGGTTTTTTAATTACTGCCACCCCCTCATGCAAGCTTTGGATGTCATATATGTGGCTTTACAGCCAATCTTGTTTATATTTTTTCTCTCTCACTAAATGTGAACATGATCAAGTTGGATCAGAAAGTTGAGAATATTAGGATGATTTTAGTTTTTATTATTTTCGAACGTGTTTTCTTAGTTCTTATCAACGTGATGTAGAAAATTATACCATTGGGACCCCTACGTTTCCAATCTTACTTCTGTCACCCAATTGACCACAATAAACACGAAATTAGATTAAAAACAAGGGATAATTACCAAATAAATAATAAATGAGGTTAGGTTTTTTTTGAAAATACTACGTGAAACCTTGAAATATTATACTCCCCTGTCAAATGAAATTTTACAAATATCCCTCTTAAAACATAAAGATACATGCATAATCTCCATAAAGAATATTGCAAATACCCCTCAAGAGCTAAGTGTAAAATTATAAAATTTTATAGTGTTTTTCGTAAAATTCCTAAACTTTAGGGAAAGTTCTCGTAACGGGCCATAAAAACAATCTTGGGCATAATGATACGATTGGAGTCTAACTGGATATTTCAACTGTTCTTTGAAAATTGAAATAATGGGTCATTTTTAATTAAACAAACAAATTTCAAGGGTGTAGATGTAATTCAACCCAAAAAGAACAAGTATCCTCAATCTCCATTGGCTCAAGTAAAATGTATATATATATATTTTAGGAAAAGTGTATATAAAATCTGTAGTGTACAGTAGAGTAGAGTAGACCGTGCAACTTTTTCTACGGTGCTTTACGTTACCGGAGTGTGCGCCATGCACTGCCACGTGTCTGTATGATTTGTACTTTTTCTTTTGAGGAAATATGAGTTGTACTTTGCCAGTATAGAATTTGATCAACACTAGGAAGTTTTAAGTGGGCTGAGAACCTAATTCCTGGCCTAGAAAATGGATTTGGTTTATAGGGTTAACTTTATATGAAATACGGTAACGATAAAAATATAAATATAGTGGTAAAGATTTTTTTCGAATTCTTTACTTTAAAGAAATATTTAATACGGTGTCGCACGATACAACAAAACAGAAAATTTACAAGTTTTCGTGCATTATAAGTTCTACTTATCGATTTATTTGGATTTTTTAAGGCCAAATTATCTGGACTATTTCGAAATTTCGTTCATTTCTAATTTGATTTTTAAAATTTTAAAAAATATTATATAGTCTTTGAGATTGTAATAACTAATAAGTATATAATATTTTTGTGAATACGTCATATATAGCTGAGTGAGAGTTGAGGGTATTTTCAAAATATATACACGCACAAAGCATATATATATATACATATGTCCAATAATGCGAAACTACGTAAAATCTCTGAACATTCGAATAGATGTTTCATTGACTGAAAGCACACAAAGCTGAAGTTTTTTCACTTTCCACACTAACCAAGAATGGGGGCCCCGGCCCCCGCCCCCGCCCCCAGCAGTGCAATTCTACATGCATGCCCCATTCCCAAATTATGAATGCGAGTAAGGAAGCATATATATGGTAATCTACTTTACTACAAAAATATACATAAAAAATACATGTCTTTCTGTAGTAAATTAAATGGAATAATAAAATATATGAATAATGTGATTAAGAAAGGTGGCAGAGATGCTCATCAGCTTTATCTTTTACGTGAGTGAAGAACAAAGGAAAGTTCTTATAGGACTGAAAACTCAAGAATAAATGGGAGGCCAATTTTTTCTTTAAAAAGAATTCAAAATCTTTTCTTTTCAGTTTTCAAAATGCATGTAAACAGAGAAAGAGAGATTCCCTCGGAAGGCGTTGCAGAGAAGCATTTGCTTTTTCTCTCTTAGCTTTACTCACTCTTTCAGCTTCTCAGCTCAGCTTGTTTTAGCCCCATTTTCACATTTGCTTTTACGTTTTCTTCAAGAGGATTTTTAGCCCTTTTTTGCTGTAAGCCACCTCCTAGCCTTCACTTTGTCTGAGAGTAGCAAATACTAGTATTTTTTTACAGTAGCTTTGCATGGTTTCCTTTTACTGATCATTAATAATATCAGAATTTGGTTAAGGGGATTTCTAAATTTCGAAGATTCTTGTTATTTTTGTTCTTCACAATTTCTGTTACATATATAAGGTGTTTGTTATAATTGGGTTTTGGCTTTTTTGGAGATTTAGTGACTGTAAAAGAAGAGAAGAGGAAGTACAAAACATGGCAGGTGGTGGAGCAGCGGCGCCGCCGCCGAAACAGGATGAATTACTGCCTCATCCGGTCAAAGATCAGCTTCTCGGCGTTTCTTACTGCATTACTAGTCCCCCTCCATGGCGTAAGTCCTCTTCATGTTTTTTCATATTTATGGTATTGTAACGTGTTTGAGATCTACAGATGTTTACGCCAGATAATTGATTTTCTGTAGATAATTATGTCAGAAAATTTATGTTTACAATTTCTTTTCAGTTATTTCTGCTGAATTAAATTTAAAGAAAAATAAAGAAGAAGAAAAGGATTAATTTTGTGTTATGTTTTTGTTGATGAAGCTGAGGCCATACTTCTTGGGTTCCAGCACTATATTGTGATGCTTGGCACAACTGTTCTCATACCCTCTTTTCTTGTTCCCCAAATGGGAGGAGATAAAGTAATTAAGCTTCTAACTAATTATTTCTTCATATGTAATCTACAAATAATATTTATGATTTTTAATTAAACAAGAAATAACTTAATTCCCATTGTTTAGGAAGAGAAAGCTCTGATGATTCAGACACTCCAGTTTGTTGCTGGTCTGAATACAATAACTCAGACATTGTTTGGGACTCGTTTACCTGCTGTAATTGGTGGTTCTTACACATTTCTGCCAGCAACGTTGTCAATTGTCTTAGCGGGTCGATATAATTCCGTTGTAGATCCTCAAGAGGTGATTAAATGAAATTGATCTTTATGTAGTTATATTTTTAGTCCCTCTCGGAAGCTTATACGTTAACTTCTTGCTTTTTGCATTTTGTTTCATGTACAGAAATTTAGGAAGATTATGAGGGGAATTCAGGGGGCTATGATTGTAGCTTCCACTCTTCAGGTTGTCATCGGCTTCAGTGGCCTATGGCGTAATGTTACCAGGTGAAATTCTAATGGAGAAATTAGTTTTTTTTCTTAAAAAAGATGAAATGAAATATGATGCCAGGTTTTAAATACCTAAAAGTGTTCAGGTTCATGAGCCCCCTTTCGACAGTTCCATTGGTAGCACTCACAGGATTCGGGCTATATGAATTGGGCTTTCCTTTGGTAAAATTTATGTGTATATTTTAATATTGAAAATTAAAAAAGTTCTACTGTAATAGTTTTCTAACAGGGAAATGTTTAATGCTATCTGTGTTTCCAGCTTACAAAATGTGTGGAGATCGGACTGCCTCAGCTCGTCTTACTTGTGATCTTCTCACAGGTGAGATTTAAAGACATATCCTTCTTACGAAAATGTAATTATGATACTCGTGGCTTAATCTTTTTTAATTATTATCATTATAATTTTTGTTGCAGTACTTACCGCATATGATGAAAGGCGGGAAAAATGTGTTTCATCGTTTTGCTGTATTATTCACGGTTGTGATTGTTTGGATCTATGCCCACTTACTGACTGTTGGTGGAGCCTACAAGCACGTCTCTCAAGCAACTCAATTAAGCTGCAGAACTGATCGTGCTGGGATCATAAGTGCTGCACCTTGGTAAGGATAATCACTTCAAAATTCAAGATTTAAAGATTTATAAATCATAGGAATAATTACGAAAACTCCCCTGAGGTCTGCGTAGTATGTAAAACACTCTGAAACCTTGAAAATTACAAAAAAAAACAAACACCCTGAGTCTGTGATTTTCCATTAGTTTGAGGGTGTTATCCGTTACCAAAGTAAAACTGCAGGGTTTTTTTCGTAATTTTCAAGGTTTGAGGGTGTTTTTTCCTAAATGGCTCAAACCTCAGAGGGCATTTGTAATTGACCCTAAAATCTAAAATCTAAATCATATTTCTCAATGATTAATCTTAAATATAGGATAAGAGTCCCGTATCCGTTTCAATGGGGAGCTCCTACTTTCAATGCTGGAGAATCATTCGCAATGATGGCTACTTCTTTTGTAGCTCTTGTTGAGGTGTTGCATCTGTTTATATATATCAACTTTATGAATTTATATAATATTTATCAAAAACATCACAAAATTAAGCATATTTGCAGTCGACTGGTGGTTTTATTGCTGTTTCGAGGTATGCAAGTGCAACTCCTATGCCACATTCTGTTCTTAGCCGTGGTGTTGGCTGGCAGGTGACATGGATCATCTATATACACATAAATTTGAATTCTCAAGTTAAAGTTTCTTTCTTCGTTTTTTTAAATTATTTTTTTTGTTTTTGTGAGGTCTTAATTGATTACATTTGTTACTCTGTTTATTGAAGGGTGTGGGAATACTCTTGTCTGGAATATTTGGGACTGGAAATGGATCATCAGTGTCCATGTAAGACTCTTCTCATGTTAGAACCTTTTTCCTTTTCGCATTAGGGATAATTACACGCACATACCCTGAGGTTTAGCATAATTACACAAATATACCTTGATGTTTGGAAAATTACAGAAACATACCCTAAACTCGAACTGTCATTAGAGAACCTTAATGAAAAAGAGAACTCACACATTATGCTCCTGATTTTTCTGTTAAAAATAGAAATAAAATATTTCTTTATCAAATGGATGTTCTCGAAATTCATCCAACCACTTAACGGATGTAATGAAAACTCTGTGACAGGGGATGTTTTTGTAATTTTTCAAACCTCAGTGTGAGTTTGCGTAATTAGGTCAAACCTCAGGGTATGAGAGTGTAATTATCCCTTTTCGTTAAGAAACTTTGTATTTACAACAAAAACTATCTCTGTGTATGATAGTGAAAATGCTGGTTTGCTTGGATTGACACGAGTTGGAAGCCGAAGAGTGATACAAATATCTGCTGGTTTTATGATATTCTTCTCAATACTTGGTAAGTATTCTCTCTAATTATTCTTTTGAACATTTTTTAATTAACAGTAAATATCCTCACAAACTTCGGTTGAATTTTCACCATTAATATAATCCTCAGGGAAATTTGGAGCCGTCTTTGCTTCAATCCCAGCACCGATTGTTGCTGCATTGTATTGCCTTCTCTTTGCGTATGTTGGTATGTGTCATTATCAATCTTTACATACGTACAAATATTCCAGTTAAATTATTTAATAAAGTCCATTTTATGTATACATAATGTATGGATAAACATGGGCAGGTGTTGGAGGTCTTGGTTTCCTGCAGTTCTGCAATCTGAACAGCTTTAGGACAAAGTTCATTCTTGCATTCTCAATCTTCATGGGATTATCGATCCCGCAATACTTCAACGAATACGAATCAATTAAGGGCTATGGCCCAGTTCACACTAAAGCAAGATGGGTAAGGAGACTATTTTATTGCAATCTTAAATAATAGGGATAATTACACTAACATACCCTGAGATTTCACCTAATTACACAGACATACCCTGATGTTTGAGAGATTACATAAGCATACCCTATCAAAGAAATTTCATTACAGCTGGACGGGTTTTGATGATGTCATCACAATTTTTAATGAATTTCCTTCTTTGCCCGTGACAGTTATTGGTCAATATTTGACCCTAATTTCATGACAATATACCCTTGTAATGTCAGTGTAATTTTCCAAACTTCAGGCATGTTTCGTAATTAGCTCAAACCTCAGGGTATCTCAGTGTAATTATCACTAAATAATATTTGCATTTAGTCCTACTTAGTTTGAGTTTTTGCTTTTGGTAGTTTAATGACATGGTCAACATTCCATTCTCGTCTGAGGCATTTGTGGCTGGAGTTTTGGCTCTGATTTTGGACGTAACACTGCCCCCAAAAGACAACACGACGAGGAAAGATAGAGGGATGCATTGGTGGGACAAGTTTAGATCTTATAAGACTGATACCAGGAGTGAAGAGTTCTATTCTCTGCCTCTCAATCTTAACAAGTTTTTCCCATCTGTCTAGTTTGTAAAATACGTGAAAAAATTAACCATCAGATCAAGTGTGTGTTTATTTTTTGTGGCTTTTAAATTAGACGTCTTTTCCACTTCATATCAGTTATACACTTTCCTATTTATGAAATGTTTTGAGGTAAAATATCACATTTTAGTCATGCCCTGATGGGTTGTAATTTATATATGAAATTAGGGGGAGTTTCGTAATATTAACAACTAGAAGGTGTCAACTTGTAATTTAAGTAATTTGAAGGCAGGTCTCATGAGTCATCATCACCTTTTGGGTTCGGATATTGCAGAGTCCCAATTGGGGCGACCTTCCAACCCTGTTGCTCCATGAATAAGTTAGAGTTTGAAACTTAAATCTTACTTAAGGGATCTAGTGTCTTATCTCACTAGACCAACGAGCGTTAGTGGGATCTAAAATATGCTCAACAGACAAGATTAGGATTAAAAATTATAAAATGGGGTCTAATTTGGATTTAAATCCGGCCCATTAATAGCCTACGAGAGACCATAAAACTACCCAATTCTTGATTCTTGAAGCCTAAACATCTCTGTATTTCTCTTTCGTATCAGCCTTTTGTGGGAAAAACGGACATATGGGCCCACTAAGCCCAAAAACATCTTGAAAGTCCCAATTTTTGGTGATAAAAACACCAAAAAAAAATATTTATATATTCTCTTCTCAGTTCAAACAATTCTACCTTTTTCATTTTTTTTCACTTATTCCTTAATTCTCTGGAAATTGGAACATAGGAATAGTAAGGTGGCGTGCTTAGACAATTGGAATTTGGAACGACTTTTTCACGCAATGGCTGGTACAAGTTCACGTGCATTATGTACCACTCTTGGTGACAGTACTCTACCAACATTTCAGAAAAATTAGAATGCTTTAAGACGAAAAATCGTTTTGTTGCACCCTTTTTTTTTTGTTTTGCCTAAAATGGCTTCTCTGTCATCGCATTCTTGGACTTATGCTCCTGCCCTGCCTGCCACTGCCAGCTTGCATGTAGAACTTCTCCACGGTTATATAAGATTGGATGACTATTGAGTTTGCCCAAATGACCACAGATATTACTCCTAATGTAGAGATTTGAGTTTAATGCTTTACAATGACAATGGTCGAATTATATATATATATATAAATGGGCCTTGGTATATCATGTGGTGTCCGATACTGTGTCTGATATTTATATAATGCAAAATATTAAAAAAAAATTGTGTTTCCGTATTCGTATTGTGTCATGTCAGTTTACCGTATATCACAAAGTGGCAACAATAGTCAACAAACGGCTTAAATATATAATGCACCTCTAGGCATATAATAAGGTGTTTTATGTCATATTTTAAACCTCTAGAGTCTCATATTCAGATATTCTTCTTGCAATACTGTGTTTTCGGTGCGATTTAATAAAAGAATTATGAACTAGTATGCCTAATGAGTAATGACAAATATTTAAATACAATAAAATTCTAAAATCAGCTGGCTGGTAAAATTAAATAAAATATTATCTTTTGATCATCTTTCTTGCCTTTTTCGGATATTTATTTACATAAAAGACAGAGTCTTTTGATAGTATTTCCAAACGAAGCCAATTAACTTAATTTTTCATTTGCCAGTATCATTTTTTTGTCAGTATGCAAAGAAACAAATTCCACAGAGACAAAGGGTCGAAATTAAATAATAATATCGTACAAAATTTTGGTCTGATAAAAGGCAAAATTACAGGGTCAAAATTTCATGAAATGACGCAATGGTCACTGTTTTTGCTAATTTTAATCCGAATAAAACCATCCTATATAATAGTATCATACTTTACTGTCTGGAAATATTATGGCAACCATGCAAATAGCCATGAAATCATCCTCATTATTTAGGAGGCAAGAAGACCACCTCGAATTACGTGTCGTCTCCCTATTGTTCCGTTTCGTTCGCATGTTCCTGCCTAACCAATAATTTTGATCCAAGATTTCTAAAAAAAAAAAAAAAAAAAAAAAAAACTGACCTTGGCATGCAATTAAAATCACTACCATAAATTGGAAAGTTAAAAAACTATTGTAAGTGTGAACAAATATTAGTCGGTTTAGTTGGATGAGGCACTAAATATTCCTTAAGTAATATTTATGATTTAAATTCTAATTTGTGTATGAATCGGAGCAATTAAATTGAAAAGATCATTTCCAAAATGGGTAATGTTAGAGGCGCAGCTACAGGAGCCAATGGATTTTTTTTATTATATTTTTTTGAGATATTTTCATAATTCATTATTATATTTTTGTATATTTAAAAATTAATAATTTCTCCCCATCCAATTTGAATTCTTTTTCCTTTTCAACTTTGCCGCCTCTAACGTAAATTTCATTTCTTGCGATAATACACAAATTTTAAGTTTTTTTCCTTTACCTGATCACCTGGAAGTTGAACCATGCTCCATTTCAGTACATTCGCACAGTAAGTATAAATGGAATATTAAATAATATTAGAAATGTGATCATAAAATGAGTGGATTAGATTAGATTAGATTAGATTTGGTTTAAAATAGCTTTAGTTAATTACTGATTACTTTTATAATATTGCCCTATTATTTATTTAATTGTTTTCTGTCAAGCCAAAGCGTGTGGGCTTCGTTTTTATCAGCCAGGTATCACTTACCAGCACATCGATATATAATATATTATTATTAGAGATAAGATTCGTTTTTATAGTTGGTTAATTTGGTAATTTTAATATACATATATATAATCTTTTCTTTCCCTAAAAGGAATAAATGCCGCATTATCTCGTTAATAAGTATTATTAATTAACCCATAATGTTCCTTTAGATAGCTAAGAATCTTGCATTATCTTTAGTAACTAGAAATAACCCCGTGTGAAGGCACATGATACAACTTCAAAATAAATGATTAAAATTATTTTCATTTATTTAAAAATTATAAGTTGATAAAATCCAAATCATAACTAATTCATTATTTATTAATCAACTAACAAATATTTAATTGATTAAAAGATTAATGCTTGTCTCATAATGATAATAGTAGTACAAAATATGAAATAATTATATTATTTTTTTAATATAAATTATAGTTGAATTTATCATAAATAAAATTGTAAAATATTTTGCATTTAGTATTAGAAAATGATAAAAATAAATTTGAATTCAAATTTTACTAATCACGTATTTATAAGTAGAGATAGATGAATATTTTAAATTATTTTAATTTGAATTTGAAGGATAATAGTTGTTAAAAAAGATAATGGCATTATTGTAACTAATTTTATTAAATATTATCTTCACAAAAAGTAGAATGCAAAAATTCCATGCATATTCATCAAGGCGTGAAAAATTAGATTCTTTTAGAAAAAAATAACCGTAAATATTTGAGTCTTGTAATCATAAATCTCAAAATATTTGTTATACTATTATTATATATATATATATATATATATATATATATATATATATATATATATATATATATATATATTGTATTTAAACTATCATATATCTATATATTATCTTTAGATTCTTTTAGATAATATCCATAATAAATAGTATTTTAAAATAGTAAATTAGATTCTTTTAGATAAAAAATAGCGTAAATATTTGAGTCTTGTAACCATAAATCTCTAAATATTTGTGTATTTAAACTATCATATATTTATACATTATCTTTGAATTCTTTTAGATAATATTAATAATAAATAGTATTTTAAAATAGTATTTATCTAATGGCAGAACATTATCTTTGGATTCTTTTAGATAATATCCATAATAAATAGTATTTTAAAATATTATTTATCTAATGGCAGAATAGAATTTATTGAGACTATCCACGTGGACGCTTAGGTGGATAGCTTCAAGGGTTCTGAATTATTATATATAGATGTGTCATTAGTTATTTTTATAATTATCTCATGTGCCGACCATGCACTTAGATAAGTCCTCGATTCCTACCAATAATAATTGCGTACAGAGAAACTTAACTTAAATTTTTTGATTAAACTAGCTAGCATTACGCCGAACAATTAAGATACATTATTTGGCGGTAATTTAGCCCTCACATAATACAAAACCCATAGGAAAAAATTAAAAAATAGAGATGGTCATTTCCCAAAGTAAAAGCTGTACCCAAAATTAGAAAACTGAGATTTTCAAAATTCAAATATTAATAGTGCTAATTTGTAGTCCCCAACTTAAGGTGATGTTTGAACAGGAAATAGTCCATTTCGTCATTTATGTATTGAGGACTAAGATATATCCCAAACACCTCACATGGGCTCTGCTCACGTACATTGATTAAATCAGAATTTTTTGGAATTTGTAAGTCATTATATACTGCTGAAGAAATCTTCAAACCTAGCTAGGGTTTCCACTTTAATTTCCAATTATTTAATAATGGAAAGCTAGCTGATTTACAAAAGTCAAAGATCTTCAACAAGATTTAGGGGTTTCTGCATTAATTAATCTTTCAAGTACTAATTAACAATCATATATACAGAGCTAGGAAAAATTAGCTTAAGTTGCATGCACTAAATTCAAGAATATATATTATAAACTGATTCTGTTTGAATTTGCTTTCACTTTAAGGCCTCTTTAAGTTTGGGAACTAGCTAGCTAGGGTTTTAACTTTTAAGGCAAGATTGCAAAATTATTCAGGCAACATACTTAATTTTCCCATATTCCACATCTATATATCCAGTAAAATTTTAGATTTTGACAATTTGATCCGACTTTTTCAGTGTGCGCCTTCTTAATTAAAATGGGCGATTGTAAAATTGCCAAAAAAAATAAAATTTATTGGACTAAATCAAAAAAAGTAATGTCAAAAGAGGATGAAAAGTCGAAAGCGGGAAATTTACTATACCAACTTTGTAATTTCGCCATTTTGGGAAAAATTATACGAAATAAAGGAAACAAATTGATGTGGACTCAGTTTGGCACCGGCAGCCGCCTTTCGAGATTACTCTTTCCAAATAAAGTTGCAATTGTTTTTTTTTTTTTTTACCATGAGGTGCATAGATTCTTATAAGTTTCCAAATTAATACATTCATGCCGTGTCATATTATATCTGTGTTTATATTCGGATTTTATAGGTTATCATTTATCTTTATATATATATTGCCGGCCATAGGATAAAAAATTAATCCGTCTAGTTATTTCCCATATGATTATCTCATCAAGAGTTTGAGTTTTTTGAAGACCAAAAAGCATAAAATAAAAGGAAGGGTGTAAGTGATAGTTACATGCACCTAATTAGCAGAATCTTTAATGAGGTGGATAACCTACGATTCAATCCACAATGATTCCTTTAAGTTAATATCATTATTAACGTATTGTCTCACGCTTTTTAATTAGTAAACCTTATCAATATTGTTTCCATCACATTTGTAGAGATGATAACTCCTTTGTGGATGCATTTTAACTAAAATTGGCTATGAGTCTATAATCATGTTAAGTAGACTGATCCCCCCACATCCTGTGATCCCCAGTTTGTATAGCATGGATTTGTTTTAAAATTATCAATACTATTTCTCAATACGTATATATCTTCTAATTTTCTCTTATTTTCCCATAATTAATACAGCCAATGACAGAGAAAAACTATTGAGAAAGGCTAAACGAATAATTCTACTAATAACGTTTTCTTTTTAAGACTAAAGTTATATAATATCAAGATTAAACTAATTTTATCCAACCTCTTGATATATAAATTAGTAAAACCAATTAGCAATTACCCATATGGCATTCCATTTTTTTTAAAAGCAATTATAACTCATATTGTCTAAATATTGACCGCGTTGCCCCCCTTAATCGATGGTCAACCTTTGACGGGTCCGCCACATGGCACTTTCACCACAAATCACTGACGGCAAATACATATGTACATATATAAATATTACTATAATTAATCATTAATATATAGTAAATTCAGTAAGTCAGTCTGGTAGGACGAGATACTAAATGATCCATTAAGTAAACTATAGGGTTTAAAAATTCTATTTTATATATAAAATAATTGAGTTGAAAAAATCGAAATGATGGAGATCAGAAAAATAAAATAAAAAATCCACGTATATTTACCATGGGGTGCATGGTGGTGGGCTCTCCGATCCTTAGAAAAGGGACCATTAGTAACATCACCGTCCTTCACAGTTCCCTTCCCTTATCTCAATCTCAATAAACTCTTCATCTTCTTCACAAACATTCCTAACAGAAAAGCACAAATCAAATTTAATTCTACTTTTGCAAGGAGAGAGAGAGAGAGAGAGAGAGAGAGAAAGCCACCTGCAGGCCAGATATATATGGGGAATTGTCAGGCGGTGGATGCAGCAGCACTGGTCATACAACATCCATGCGGGAAACTGGATAGGATGTATTGGCCAATCACAGCTAGCGAGGTCATGAAAACCAACCCCGGTCATTATGTTTCTCTTATAATTCCACTTCAGACCGACGATGGAGATATCTCATCAGAATCAGATGCTGCAGGCGGCAATATTAATAGGAGTACTGTGCGGTTTACTCGTGTCAAGCTTCTCCGGCCGACTGATACTCTGGTTCTCGGCCGGGCTTATCGACTCGTCACCACTCAAGGTCAGATAATATATAATTGATTTTGCATGTGGAATTGAGAAATTTGTAATATATAATTAATCAGAATATATTAAAGATTTGATTTTTGTTTTTCAGAGGTTATGAAAGTGGTCAGGGCAAAAGAGAATGCGAAAATGAAGAAAACCCGGCAGCCGTCACAAACAGGTCATACTCATAGGCATAGAGCGAGCTCTGATTCTGCAGGGGAAGGAAAGCCTGATGAGCCGCCGGATGTCAATGATCAGGTAATTTGATCGATCGTTGGATTAAAACTTAATTAATTTGTCCAGAAAATCAAACATGAAATTAAGCTTTCAGTAATTAATTTCAGGCGATTGTGAGATCTGAGAGACACGGCCAGAGATCAGGGCCGTCGATGAATTCTGGTTCAGGAAGACCCAAAACATGGCGGCCATCTTTGCAAAGCATATCGGAGGCTTCAAGCTGACGATGACGACAATATCAATTTTCCGAATTACAAGTATTTTGTTGAATTTTTGAGCTATAATTAATTAGTCCTCTGTACAGCTGCAAGACTAGAGTACCAAATTAATTCAGAGACTTTCATTAATTGACATGATAATATATACATTTGTTTCTTTTTCTTTACATCAGATTCTCTTTCATTCGTGGTACGGACAACGTTATTGCTCATTGTTTAACCAGAAGTGTTTCTGGCATCATTTTTGATATTACTTTTATCTATTTTGTTATGGGATAATTCTTCGTTTTAATGAAATAGTTTTCTCTTTCTCTCAAAAAAAGAAGATAAATTTTAGTAATCTTCAAGTACAGACAATAAGTGGCCATCCATCATTTTCGTGAATTGGCATTTGAAATCGACAATATAATAATAATAATAATCCTACGTTCCCACAAGTTGTGTAATTACAAAATAATCACTCCTTTTTGAGAAAATTAATTACTATAGAATCCCTGAGATTTTCAATAATTTATAGCCGTTTATGTAGGATTAATTAAAAAAAGTTGGCCTTTTCGGGTACTTGCATGTAGCGTCCTATCTGTACCAACTACTCTGTGATTGACTTTGGTTTGAAGACATTCAATTAATATTTTAATTAATGTCATTCATGTATTGAATGAGATAATATATATTTGTTTTGTTTGACGTACGTATTGAAGGATAAAATAAACGTCTAAATTAAGGGATCTTTGTTTTTGTCTTTTTGTTTCATCCCAAGTATTAATTGTATTAGACTATTTTTCAGAGAAATAAAGTGATAAACCAGCTAGCTATATGATGGATGTTTCCGACCATATTTCTCACCGGTAAAACATCACATGCCACGCACATGTAATAGTAAGGATATCTTGCGCCTCAAAGTATGTAAAAAGTGTCCTATATTGGACTTTCAATAAAAATATAAGTGGTTTATAAGTTAGAATTCAAGATATAATTAATGAATATATTTTTAGATAATAATTTAGACCAAATTTCAGGTTATTCTAATTCGAAACGCATGATTCCACCGGAAAGAAACTCATGTTGTTTTGTTTGTTTCAATTTCTCAAAAATAAATCGATTTTACCGAATTTAGCATCTAGTGGAGATTTTTTTAAAAATTATTCAGCACAATTGACGGTTTTCTAATTCCATCAACATCACAGATTTTTATAAATTGCAAGTCCGTCGAGATATTTATCCCAAAAGCTGAACGAAATTGGGCCGGGCCTGACCTTCTCTAGTTCATTAAAATTCAAGTGTCGCAAGTCCTTGAAGATTATCTTGGATCAAAGCCCAACTTGGAGCAGATCTGCAGCCCAATTTCAACAATGTGATAGAACGTAGAAACCTATCTAAAATCTGAATTTTGGGCCTCGCTAATTTTCATCACTACCCAATACAAATATCTTTTTCAAATAAATATCTCAAACATATAAAATTTCCTATTTGGAGAAGGGAAAAGATCATTTTTTTTTTTTGGGTTCCTTAATTTGAATATTATGTAAATAAATATCAAAGCGAGCTAGGCAAATTAATGGTCAGAGACTTTTAAACATTTTAAGTATTAATTTAATTAACAACATTAAGTAAATGTGTTAGCATTTCGGTGTGAAACTATGAATTACAGTAATAAAAAGAGGTCAATTTATGTTGCTAGATTAGAAAACTTGGTCCTAGCTAGCAAGCTAATAGATATGCAGTAAAATGCAGATCTGTTTTTGCATTCAAAATGATTTACGAAATTTACTGAAAGAGCTATTTTGAAGAGAATGTTGGTTCTTCAATACTTGTATACGAAATTATCCTTTTAGTTCTCATGTTGGTTCTTTGCTGTAAAATAGTTCTGTAGTTGCAATCTGCAATACTTAAAAAGCTTTAGATTGTAAACTGCACTGAGACGAATAATCGGATATATCCATAGAAATCGGAGCAGATATATATCAAATAAATCAAATATTTAATTATCATTCCATATCTATATATAATAATTCAGAACCCTTGAGGCTATCCACTTAAGCGTACACATGGATAGCCTCAATGAATTTTATTTTGCCATGTAATTAAACCTATTAATTATTTGCATATTTATTCAAAAGAATGAAAGATTTTGTACAGATATGTTAGTTACAGATCTAATTCAAATTAAATTATTATTTATATTTTCATTATCTATATATAAGAGTCCTACAATATCTTTATAAATAAATTAATTTTAAATTATATTAAATAAATTTTAAAAATAATTAAGTATAAAAATAAAATCATCAAAGATAAATATAAAAGAAACACGATAATATCGTTCAAATTAAAATAAATGATTTTAAAATTTTACAGCAAACTGATTTCTTAAAATAAAAAATTAATTTAAATAAAAAAATACTTTATTAATAAATTAACACGGGATTTTAACTAGTGCATTTATAATTTAGATGTCCATAATAACATAAAGATAAATATATATATCCACTTTAAACGAATGGGAATTACACCCACTTTATAGCTTATGTTGGCATTATACATTCCAGGCCAGATCAAGAATTGGTTAAATCTTGACATTCTCATTTCTCAATGTATATAGTACTTTCCTAAACTTTTCTGTTTAACCCTTTATTGATAAACTACAAACTTTATTACTGCGACCTTTCGGCCAAAAACAGCAGTTTTATCCTTCCAATTCCCCCTCTTTTCCAAATTAGAACAGCTAAGACTTTCAAAATGAAACACCTTTTTATTTAATTTTCCTAACCATTTGATATATATATCGAAACTATTAAGCCACTTTTGTCAATCTGGCAAGCCCCCATATGACATTGAAAAGAAAATCTCAGAAGCTGCCAATTTTTAGCTATAAACCCGTCCCCACTGCCACCGAGCTAGTTTCCCAATTTGCTAGCTTTATTTCTGATTAAGACATGCAGAAATTAAAATAAATGATAAAAATATATATTTTTTAATTTGATGATTATAGAGATGACTCTTTTGTCTCCACTCTTTGGAAAATGGAGACCTGTCTGTCGAGGGCCACTACTAATACTATCATATCATGCACAAATAAAGCAATAAAGAAAGAAAGAAAGAAAGAAATAAACATCAGCAATCACCATTATTTTCTTACATGACTTACACAGACGACGCTCCTCTCCATATATATCTGCTCTCTCTCTCTTTTTTTTATTCCAGCTACTTTTTATGCAATTGGAATTTGGTATCCAAAGATCAGAATATATAAACATATAATTCTTCTATCTTTTAACATCTTTTCGATCTCCAAACTCACATGCATGCTGTCATAAAAGTTTCACGTGTATCATTCTATTGCTCTTTTTTCGTAAAATATAATATATCATCATCTTTATCAAATGCCAAGCTTTTTACTAATCTTTTATTAGACTAGTGATACGTCGACGATATATAATGTTATCAAATTCTACCCAAAAAATATTGGGATAATTACAATAAACCCCCTAGGATAGGTCTTTTTCTAAAAAATCTTGAAACCTTACAAATATCTCAATCGTCAGCTGAAATCTTACAAATACCCATCTTAAAACATAAAAATATATACATAATACCATTGAAAAAGCTTACCAATGATGAGAATAGATTAACTTGTTTGTGATCATTGATCAGTAATGTGGTGACTATTGGTTGATAAGACTAAAAAATCAATGTTTATATATACTATTAATCTTCCCTATGTCATTGTACATGTGTAATACAAAAGCTACTTTGATAGCCGTATTAACTTCCACAACAAAATCATTTACCAGTCGAAGCACATCATGTTTAATTATTACATCTACTTGTCTACATCATAAGAATCAATGAATCATTAATGTATATATATATGTCCTATTCATATAATTTATTTGTTTAGGGATAATTATAGAAGTTCCCGAGTTTTGTTTAAAAATACAAATAATAATCAAAACCTTATAAATATCTCTCTGATCAATTACAACCTTACAAATACGTCCCTTGAAATATAAAAACGTATATATAATACCTCTAAAAAACCTTATAGATACCCCTGAGAGGGGTAAGTGTAATATTACAAGATTCCAATGGTGAAATTGTGAAAGACATTTTTGTGTAATTGACCCTAATGTTAAATATACATATAGAAATTTTAAGAAGCATAATATATGCATTTATGTCGATTTAATTATGAATATTGTATATATAGTTCTCAATTGAATTCTTTCCTTTTTATTCTTTCTATTAATTTGCACACGAAGTGGAAATCACTTAATTCAGCATAAAATCTTGCTGCTATATATATATCTGCAAAAAAAACTATGAGAATGATCGAGAATCATTCCAACTTTTGAATTCAATTTAATCCAAAGGTTCAAAGTGCAACTCTTTTTACAGGAACCCCACGACGCACTGCACGATATCGTTTTACATCACAAAAATAAGCATGAAAAGCTGAATTTCAGGGTCCTCTTTTATCTTTGTCATATATATGCATACCCCAAATAAAGTTGAATTTTTTTTCATCTCTTTTTAGAGTGAGACGACTTGAGAAATCTAGAGAACCACGAAGTGGTGTATTTTAACCGTTACGCATTATATATTTATACTAGTTTAACTAAAGGTTTTGGGTTCGAGTTCTTGAAACACATATGTCATTAATTAGTAGGAAGAACGTAATTTGCAGTTTAATGGTCCGATCCGACTTGAATAATATAAATAAACTTTGAAATCAGAAAAAGAGAGAGAGATAGAGAAAGTGACTGGAGAACGCTCCTCTATACCCCTCCAACACCAACGTTTTCAAGGGGAGAGGAAAAAAAAAGTTCTTTTTGGCTTTTTGGGAGAAGATTACTTTGGATTCTCTTTAAAGATATATCCAATTTAATTATTTTCTTGAGGTTTTGAAATGAAAGAATGTGTGATTTTGTTGTTCATATGTACAAAAATCTTTTGCCATTTTGTCATGCTTCATTATTCTTTTTGGTTTTTCTCATGTTACAAGAATCTTTTATATACTTAATCAATTATTTTTCATTTTTCCAAGGAATACAAATTAACAAACGTACAAATTTGTAGTCTACGGAGTCCGGAAACGAGCTTTAGGAGATTTTAACCATTTTGTGTCAACCCACTTGATAGTATAGATAAGGATAATTTACCTCTACCAACTCTGAGGTTTGATATAATTACAAATTAGTCTCTCTTGTTTCATAAATTACAAAAAGACCTTTGAAGTTTCATTATTCATGTAAAATTTGTAAAAATGTGGAAAATAGAAGCTTACACGAATGAACTATAAGAGACAAGATGCTTCTGATAGTGGAAAAATAACCAAAATTTGATGAAAGTCGATCATACAAAAATAATAAAATCTCAGGGATGTTTTTGTAAACTTTAAATTAAGAGGGACTAATTTGTAATTAAAGTAAATTTGAAGGATGGTAAATGTAAATTTCTCTATTTATAATTAATTCTCGTTGATTAATTTCTATTTTATTATGTGCACTTTTAAAGTACAAGGTTTTTAATTAAAAAGGAGAAAGTATTGAGATAGTTATTACAACTATGAGGCAAGTTATCTAGCTATCATGAATAAATTATTGGGTGGGTGAAACATACATGCAACTGATCGATCTTTTCCACCATCTTAGTGGAAATCTATTTCTTCAAAAAACAAAAAAAAAATCATAAATTTATATCAACTTTATCAAAGTAATTCATATTTAATTTATGAGCACTGCATTACGTCATTTATGAACCCCCATTATAGTCACTTTCTCATATATGCTGGTCTACTTTCTTAATTTTGCTGAAATTAAAAAAAAGAAAGATGAAATTAAAATTAAATGATTTTGTGTGTCGTTTACATTTAGGAACCCACGTTTTACGTTAAATTTGACTAAATGTAAACTTGTCCAATAACCTATATATAATAAACTCCTCTAAGTAGATTTAAATATAAATATAAAAAATCTCAATAACCCATATGTAATTCGCGAGAAATACTAAGGATGTGAAATTAAGTCATTGTTGATGTTGGCTTCCACTCGTAAGTTGTCCTATTTATCAACTCTTTTCTACTTTTAAGTTTTAACACATAATAAAGTTGTTTTTGTTTGATATAAGTCGGCCTGGTGGATTGGATTCGATCTGCAGGCCGGCTGCTAATCTAATAATTAATGTGATTGGTTGTTAATGGTAACCTTTCTAGACTTGATGATTATATTTCAATTTATGGTCCAAATTATTGATCACTAATCTAATGGGCATTTGCCACATTTCATGACTAAATTGATCAATTATATATATAGGATCCCTCGTTTTTAATTAGACACGATTTTTATAAAATTTCGATTGTGGGAACCACTTTTCATGTAAACGCATACTAAAAGGAATAGCTTTGCTTAAAGTTGTGCAATATAAATTTCACAAAACCCTTGTTTATGTCAATTTCGATGTATACCTAAATTAATCTCCTAAGTTTTATTGGAATTAATTCGTAGTGACATGGTCCCCGGGATTAATGCTACTACACCTTTTCACAGAATGGGAGATCGAAAGTACTCAATTTGCAATTGATTTCAAGATATATATTTTTTTTTCAACTTTTTGTCTAATTACGGGATGTATATTACAACAAACATGGCTTTTTGCAATTTAGATCCATAGGTCCTGAAATTGTAAAAAATTATCCACTTAGACCTAGAATCTAAATTACAAAAGTCAGTTAGTATGAAACCAAAATAAAAAATATATAAAGAACCAAAAAGACTACTAACTCTTAAATTTCACCCATTTTTAATTTTTTTTTAATTTCTCATCCGGTTTTTCCGAATTCAGGGTCTGCATATACTTAATATGGGCGATCCTCCCAATTCAATTACGACATGATTTTACCCTATTCCGATGCCAGTCCGAGGAGGTAATTAATCTATAGTACAATTAGTAACAAAAATTTGTCACAGCTTGGTTATATTTTTCCTATAGTGGACCATGCACCCAATCATCTGCCTGATCTGCAATATATATATATATAGATAGATAGATAGATAGATAGATCGATGAAGATTAATATTCAGAAATTACTCGTTAATTGTTTGGTACATAGTATGGTTAGTTAGGACACAATTAAAGTAGCTAGTACTGTCTCAAAGATATGGTGGATTACCTTTTACAGACCATATTTTAAGGCCATGATCCATGTTTTTTAAACTAAAACGGACAAATTCTATGTCGGGGATAAGGGGGATAGGGACAACCTCCTTTTGCTGCATGCCCTTTTCCTAGCTAATTATGTACATACATATTATTCCCATAATTTTACTTATGATTTATGAGTAAAAAGTTAATAATTTGTTCCCGATTTGATTCTGTTGGGTAAATTTGATCAACTTTATACATAATTATATATTTTTATATTTCTTGATCCAGAAATATTATTATTGTAGAGATAGATATAAATTAATAGGGAGCTAGAGGCATATATAACTCATAAGTACTGTCTGAAATGTAGAGGAGACGAGACATGAAAATGGGTCAGGTGACTGAGATCAGGTCGGTTAAGGAGTCATATTCATTGATTTGATCACTCTTTTATTGCTCCATCCATCGGAGGGACCGACCGGCCCGCCCTTCATCTCACTGCTACGTACACATAAATTTTACTTTCCCAACTTCTTACATATTAAAAAGCTGTTTTTATAAAATTGCTTAAATAAAACAAATTGCAAGCCTACAAAATCTTTAATGTCAATCACATGCACACCACACCGCAGGCCCCTGCATGCTATATACCGATCAATAAAATGGCCGGGGTGGGGTACGTGCATGGGGGAGAGAGAGAAATTATTTTCAGTCTAAATAAATATTGTTTTATCTTTTTATTATTAATACATCCAAATACAACACCCACGAGAAAAAAAAATCCAAAATTAAAGGCCCCAAAGACCTTTGTATAAGTTGGCCCAACTTTTAAGCCATACAAGAAAGAGACTTTTCTCTCCTTACAAAAAAAAAAAAAAAAGAATTCAACACGCGCGTATCCAATCACACGCTTGCGAAAATAAAAAGTCCAGTATATGGTTAGGACAAAATAAAAAAAAAAAAAGGAAAGGGACATTTCCCGCCAAAAAGCACACCGTACGTGAGTATACACATCACTCAAAGAAACCCAAAAAAAATCGAAATTTTGATAGAGCCATGAATCTTTTATTGCCTTGCCTTGCCTGACCTTTTTCTTCCTTCCTCTTGTAAATATTGAATTCAATTCTTGATTTTAGGCCAAATTCCATTGATTTTCTGATGTCTTTTTGGGTCCCAGCGAGCCAAAAACCCATCCATCTTGATTCATCAGTGTAATGAATGCAACCTTTGAATTCAATCACTTCCCCACTTCAAATTCACACACATACTCCATGACTCCACTAGAGGTGTACACTAATAAACAAAATCGATCTTCTCTCTCTTACTTTCTCACACCAAAATAATACTATGTACCAAACCCCCTTCCCTTGGGAATCTGCAAACTCCATTGATGGATATATGGCCACACTGTCCACCAAGAATAGAAATATCCAATCCAAACTCTTGTACATACATTATATATATATATATATATACTACATACTTATCTACATCACTCATGTCAATTTTTATCTCATTACCCCCTGAGAAAAAATATTGAGGATTAATTCTAGACAAACAGCTTTGGACCACCATTTTTATTATTTTTTAATTAACCTCCCCACACTTAATTTATCAGGGCTTCTCTTTGTCATCATCTGCCCACGAGTTGTTATTTAATTTCCTCCTTTTATAAGATGCGGAGCTGGATGAGGATGACGATGACGAGTCACTCGAGGTGATCATACTCGCCCGAGTCACGACTCGGAGCTGCGGTAGAACCTTTGGTTGCTTATTGGGCTTATTTTTTAAAGCGATTTGGCGGATCAACTGGTAGCAACTCAGTATATTATCCTGCAAAATAGTGGATTTTTCTGTCCGAGTTGGAAATCGGTTCTGGTTAAAACATAGGGATAAACCCAAAGCTTATATGGTCAATATTTTTTCTTACTTTGTGAAGCCCATCACTCCACGACTCTGCATGTTGAGCAGTAATGAAAGAGAAATTTGGCAGTTCATTTGCTGCACTAAGTATGGCTGCAGCAGCAATGCATGATGGCCTGTAATCAAGGAAGCTGCTCTCTGCTCAAATAAAAAATATATATATATTGCAAAAGTCAATATTTAAATTTTCTCAAAAAAAAAAATTGATATAAGCCACATGCACATGCACATACACATACACATACACATACATATATTATCATATATTATATGAGCACGCATGCATGCACATGTACATACATATACATATAAATAAATAAGAATGATTAAAATATATATATATATATATATATATATATATATATATATATATATATATATAATAATACCTTGAATAGTTGAAAAGATAATTTCTTTGGCCCGGGAAGTAAGGAACCCAGTATAAGTCCCAGTTGGATCAATTTTGACCGCGAAAAAGCTAAGATAGCAAAATGGAGAAATCGATCGAAGTCTCCAATCCAAGACTCTCAGCACAAGAAGCTCCATTCTTTGGATATTTCTTGGTTCAAAAATAAATTTAGCACCTTCAACCTAAACAAAAAAGAAAAAATTAATTCCAAGAAAATTGTTAAAAAATAAAAATGATGGTTTTATTGTAAATTTTACCTGAAAATCCAAAAGAGAAGGAACAAGAGGTTCCTCCATTTTAGCAGCTAATGACAAGCATGCAACGGACAATAGTTGCAGAGGCCATCCATTCATTTTCTGCAATTATTGTCAGTAAAAAAGATATTCATTAGCATGCACAATGATAACAAAACTACAAAAGATTAGTTGCGATTAATGTAAATTAACAAATTTAAAAATGGTGATGTGCGTCCTATTGGAATGCATTCCGGGATTTCTAATTAATTAATACAAGACCCAAAGAGACAAATGGACCTTCCTAACAACTACTTTTGAGAGAAGATATAATTTTGCAATTATAAATTATTGATTAATTAAGACAAGCATGCTTACAATTAAGTCATCAATCCACATATTTCATTAAAATTTTATTAAAAAATAGTACCATAATATTCCATTTCATCAATGATTTGATTGGGCGTATGTTTAGGTATAGCTTATATTAGTTATTTGAAGATTAATTGGACAAGAGGCCCAATTAAGTGCCTTTAAATCATGGAATGGGAACAGCCTTTATTAAACTGTAGTCCATACGTGTGACACTTTATGTCCTTTAATAGCAAACATTACTACATTTAATTAATGAACAGCGAGTGGGTAAAAACATAGTGATACGATTTTTGTATATACCTAGAATTAATCTTTTGTATGAATACGGATACAAACATAGTGATCCGATTTTTTTTAAAAATGTGAATGTATTAGATACATTAAACATAGAAAGAAATGATATAAAGTATGTGCGTAATAACAATATCACTATCTTTTTTGTTACGAATTAAATTCCAATTTTAATAAAAATACATTAACTATAGTGGAACTGGCCGAGTCATTCTCTTTTGAATCTACCCAATATTCACAACTTTGATTACAGATTAAAGGTCATTTTCACTGGAGTTTAAAAAGTCAATATTTATACTTTATACTAATATGATTTTTTTTTTTGGAAATATATACTGAAAAAAAAAATGATTTTGGAATGACCAAGAGGGGGCACTTGTTAGTTTAAAAAAAAAAAAAAAAAAAAAAAAAAGAGGGGGCACTTGACGGTAACGGAAGTCATACCGGCAAGTCATGGGAGTAGAGAAAGCGATCGAGGTAGTTGACGGAGAGGTACGCCGTTAATGGCTGAAAACCGTAATAACGCTGCACCTGCACGAAAATAAAAAATTTCAGTCAACTCGTCGCTCCATAAAATGCGCCGACTATTCTACAGTACGCCGTGAGAAACTGTTTCATCGCTTTCTAGAATATTCTCCCGATTCTTCGAGCACTCCTGGCGCATTCTAGCACACTTAATCATGATAAGCTAAAGTGCGCTAAGATGATTGTCGATGCACAATCGCCGATAACTGTAACTCCACAAAACAGAACAGTAATCGCGGTGCTGGCTGCTGAGCATTAGCTATCAACTTATCATAGTCTAGTTAAAATCCTAATTTGCCGCCAGTGTGTCATTTAAGAAAGCTTATTTTAAATTTCCGCCACCTGCGCATGATATACTAGAAGAACACCGAACCAATAACCGGATTCTGGAAAAACGAAGATACCTTGAGAATCCATGCAACAGATTCCGCTCTAGCTGAAGCTTCAATCGATTGATGAGAAGATACTCGAGAAGTAATCCCAGCTAGATCTCTCTCGTCTTCTAAAAGTCCGGCTATGGATTCCTCGACGTCCGGCGGACTGGATTCGAGGTCCGATGAATATTCCGGCGAGTCCTCTCCGCCGGCGGAGAAAATTAGATTGGAGTCCTCGCCACATAGAAGTTCTGAGAAGCAATCGGAGCACGACAGTGACATGGCGAATGCTACCACCGATGATTGATCTTCACTCTCTTCTGATCATTTCAATTGGAATTCGGATTTAGCTTATTGCCGGAGATTCATCGGGGTACACGCCGGTAAACGAGTGGGCGGTGAAGAGTGTGTGCGAGTGGGAACTGTAGTGTGTGTAGGTTTAGTTATGTGTTTTGCTTTAGACTCTCTCCTGTTTGCGTTGGATATATAGATAGAAAATAGATATGGTTTTATATTTTCTTTTTCCACTTATTTATGAATCTGACATTTTTAATTTTCTCCAATAAATTCGTCTTATATTTTTTATGGTTAATCTATTGATTTTTTTAATATTTTTTCCTTAAATTTTGTGTATTGTTGAAATATATACCAGCGATAACGATGTATCATTTTTCAAAATTTCAATTTGTAGGCAAATATGAAACACGGATACGGACACAACATGATACAGGTACGGTGACACGAATTTTTTTTGATATTTTATACTAGAGAAGTGTTCGACACAAGTGTCCGACACAACACGACATGACAATATATGATTTTTAGAAGTGTTTGTGCCTCCTAAGTTGTTAATAATGTCTATTACATGTTTTACCATGCAATTTTCGGACTGACTATTCCATCGGAATTCCACAGAGATGCATGCTGAGTTGCAATTTTTTTGCAATGTTTAGATAATTAATTAAAAAATATATATGGTAAACAGTTAAAATTGTGATATTTCGAACCAAAAATATTTTTCTCTCCCTATTTTCATTGAATAATTGAATTGAATCATAACAAGGTATATGATATGATAGTGGATGGGGCAGGATTTCCTCTTATTTTTGTTTCTATGCTTCTCCTAATGTGCCATATGTCCGCATAAACTTTTGGACCACAATATTAATAACTTGATTGTGGACTATTTTTATCCATAATACTAGGAAAACTATAATGTAATTGACAATTCTCAATTTCCTCATAAAAAGTTGTGAGGAATTAATTCATTAATGGCAAATACTATTTAGCTCTCTGTTTTCTTTTTCTTTTTTGACCCGAGAAGCCCCGGCCCAACATGATTTAGCCCATATTGGACTTACTTTATTGTTATGATTTTTAATTGACATATATCTCGTGATATTTGATTTCGTGGAACAAAATACTAGATTCTTTAAATAAGATTATAATTTTAAATTTTAACTTATATATAGAGTAACTATGTTAACAGAATTGGGGTCAGATGAAAACATAGGATAGGCCAATGATCTGTGAATTGAAGCAAGCAAAACCAATTTGTTTTTGTGGGATTGTGGACATGATTTGACTAATTGAGTTTACACTCATTGAAAAAGTTATATAAATAGTTGATGAGTGAGACAGTAATAAATCAATCCTTTTTAGATGTATAGTTAAATGCATAATTCTCTCATCATCTTGCAACACATGGAGGGCCACCTCTGTATTTTATTTTACAGAATTATATGATCTGGAGATATGACAGTGCAGTGGCATCCAAATCCTGGCAGGAATAATTGCTAGTAATTATAAGCTTGTAATTGCAGTAATGTTACAAACCAAGTTGATTGTAAGGGACTCGCTTATCTTTAATTAAATATCAAGGGTTTGATCTTTAGTTTTTAGTATGAAACAATAATCTTAAATCTTCTGATCAGTAATCCTATACTCGACGATCAATTATATATGATAGAAAATAATTACAATTGAAATATTTCTTATTACCCAAATGCAGAATAAGCTAATACTTGTGTGGTAATTGATCTCTCTGAAAAATTGTTATGGTGCCCTTCCCACCAACAACCGAAGAAGTTGAACATAATAAATAATTAATATGTCAACAAAACTATGGAAAATTGCACCCAAATGTAGGGACATCATATGGAAATATGTCACCATTGCTGTCTTTCTGTAGCCATTCAATAAATACTCATATAACATATCTCAACTGTTGCGTCTAACATACTAGCAATTAATTTTTATGTCATGTCAATTAATTGTACATCAATCTTTTCATTCACATGATTCTTGTATATATTAAACAACAAAATAAAATTTAAATTTAAAATATATTGTTTTGCTTGACCTTTTATTTGAAAGATTAATCAACAAAGGTAAAATACTATGAAATACGAACATGACACGACACGGATATAGTGACATCGTTGAAATATAAAATGCTTTTGTACTTCCCTGATATATTTACAAACCAAATGTACATGGAAAGTATTTTTCAACAATATGAAAATATACTCAGATAGAGAGGATATATCAGTAGGTACTATTTGCAAAATCTATTTATTTTAGACAAGTTAAAATAGAAATTAAACTTAATAATAAAGTAGTAAAAGCAGGTACGTATTGGAAAAAAAGATCATTTATTATGGAGAGAATATTGTTTTTATTTTTAGATATTTCAAACTTTTCTTTAATTCGATTTAAAAAGAAAAAGGATATATTCTTTGTATATAATAAATTCTTTAAATTAAATATCTACTTTCGGAAATAACAAATCATTTTGCTAGATTATGGGCCCAAATGGCCAATGCTATATACTTCTCAATAGTAATGTTAGAAATTGATCTCAACGACTCAACCTGCAGTTAACCATACACACTTTTTCAAGAATAAGACAAATAATAACAATGTTTTAGATTCAACTAATGTTATAGACTTAAACACTCGTAACTTAGCAAAATATAAAACCAAGTCGCGTAACTTATACTTAAGTCTTAACTTGACTCGACTCGTATAAATGAGATTAAGAGCCAAAAAATATTATAGTAAAGCTGTTGTTTAGCTAATTTATTAAAACATATTTCAAAAATAAAAATATGTAAAACATTACAAAATTCCATTAATTTAATATCTTTTTTATTATTCCATACATTCAACATCCCATGAATAAAAGCAATTTTGCCCATATCCTGAGGATGAGATTTAGGGTTGTGCTGCCTGTGGGATATGTTTCTCTATATGAAGATTTTTTATTTTTTATTTTTTATTTTATATTTTGAAGAATCTAAATATTTATAATGTTTCTTTGGCTATTGCACTACTTCACACTAGCTCCATAATTATATGTTTTGTCATTTATATACCATTGCACAATTTATTGTTTCATAAAGTGCAAAGTGGTAACATCATTTTCATAATTTCTATTTTGCGAACTCTCTTGCCATTTAATAATGTCGGATCTTCCTTTCAATTTTTCAACATTGTATTATTATAGTTTGACAAATGTTTTTTAATGGCGACTATTATAACCTATGTTTTTTGCTATATTTTCTTTCATGTAACTACTTTATTTTCTTTTTCCATTATAGGCAATTTAAAAGATAGTAATTTGCTTAATTTGTTTTATCCTTATGTACGTGTGCACTGAATTGTCTTAATCGCTTGACAAAACAAATAATTATACACACATCATGAATAATTCAACATAGTATCAAATCAAGTTCAATTCTTATCGGTCTGTCTCTCAACTTGTAGATGTCCATTCCTGCAAACTATTTACCCCAATTTATCCCGCATATTCCACAGTCTTGGGTGTGACAAGGGTATGTTAAACTATCTCATATTAAATATTGAAAAATGTAGTATTCAATATATATAATGACTTGACAAACCCCTTCTCTTACGCTAACTCTGAATATTTGATTTAATTAAAATAAATTTTAGATTTCAACAATCAATTCAAGAACATGGTTAGGAGACTTCTTTAATTTTCAAAATATTTTTTAAAAAAATGGTAAAACCCTAGACAATATATATAGCACTAGCTAGCATAGGCTATTATGATTTCATCTTTCATTCAAAGCCACTTGTGGTGCATCGATCTAAGTAGTAGGTAAATAAATTCACTTTAGTGATCTTTGCGCGTATTCATTCCTTTGTTGACATTGTGTGCTACGAGTACAAGTAACAAAACAATTTATTTTAATAAAATGACATGATTGAGATGTAATAATTTCATTAATAAATTCCAAATTTCCTCATTATTATAAAAATTAGTACACGTAGATACATGGAACTTAAGTCTATATATACCCAATTAATTATATTTCATCCTAATAACATGGATCATTGTCTTTTTATTTGATTTCATCATAATTAATTTAAGAGCGTATGAAAAAATAAGTTGCAAAAGACAAAGTCTTGATTTTATTGTAATTTAAGAAAGTTCCCATGAATTATTTGTATATATAATCAATGGCTGCTAAATTAATAAAACATTGATTAATTAGTATAATTATTGTCTGGTTATATATCTGCCAAATATACACATCAGACAATGCAGAACTTTTTTGGAGAAGTTCAAAATCATGTCTTTTTCTGGGAAAGAATATAATAGATCTCTGTTTTAGTGTTAGATTAATACTTTAATGCATAAATATGACCAAGAAAACCTTAAAGATTAGAACAAACTGATCTCGATCTAGTGGACTGTGGCCAACAACCTAGCTATCATAATTCAAAGTATTCAAATGATAATCAGAAATTGTTGATTTTCTGTTTTGGCACAACGTTGTCTTAACCCTCAACCTTTTCAATATAGTGTCAATTGTTTGACAGTATTATAGCTAAACATTTTTACGGGAAAAAACCATGCATATTGTATGTAGCAAATTTAGTGGAATTATAGGGGAACCTAGATAGCCCAATAAAGACCATGAGGCTTTTTTTTTTTTCCTTATTAGCTGTTTTTCTCCGGATTCTAATACTGCAAAGGCACATTGAAAAACGACACTCCCCATATAAAACATTTTTGTGAGCAAATATATATTGATTGCGTTTCAATCATTTAATAGTGGGATTTATATTTATTGTCCTCAAGTTTGGTATTATTAAATATTAGTTTTTTTTGTCATAAATATTAAATATTACTGATCTCTCTTATTTTAGAAATTATAAAAATACTCATGAAATTAAATTTCATTATTCCTGTACCAAAAATTCGTTTAATTCTTACTATAATTCACACTACTAAATTCACATTATCTCTATATATAAGGTGGGGGTCTCTCTTACCCTACGGTCTAGTTGATCGGTTCTCGGTTAAAAAAATAAAAATAAATAAATAAATGCATATTATCTCGTACAAATCATCAGTCTAAGAGTCAATACGATCTAAATCTAGCAATTAATCATAGAAAATAATTATTTTCCATTTCAAATTTAAATTAAACTTGTATCCACATTAATTGATATTTTTATAGTAATTAGCAAGTAATCATTTTCGGGCCGTACTAATACATTTCATATTAACGTTAAATCAGTCGAGAGTCATTAACGATTAGTGTTTATCATGTTAGATTTGACATTACAGGCTCCTAGAAAACGACAATCATTAAAAAAGCCGATTAAGTTAGGTTTTATTAGACTAATTATTTGTCGATGTAACAAACTTGAACAAAAATATTCTTTAATTAGGACCATACTTGTCAATTATTATTTTTTTTTATAAAAAAAACAAGCTTGACAATTTAGGTTAAGGGACCATATTTCTGTTCAATGATTGGAAATGGCAATATTTAACAGATAACGTGGGAAGACAACTTATCTAAGTCAATAAAAACCAAACTATACACATTGAAATTTTCCACCTTTTGTACTACAAGTAATTCAAACTTTGGAATCACTTTTTGAAATTAAGGTGTGGTGGTAAATTTTGTAGAAAAAAACATAAAAAATTTTGCCTCAAAGATATACATTATACTCCCTCCTCCATTCCAAAATAAGGGTGTTATCCAACTTTTTTGGGTTTTTCCGAAACCTAAAACTGTCTGTATTGGGCCTAAAGGCCTTATTCCATGGAATTGGGCCATCATCTCTAAATAACCCACTATCCAATTTGGGCCAAGTAATCTCTTTAATGGGCTTTATCAGAAATTATTACAAGTGATTCAATATTCGGCCCACTCCCGTCAAGCCACATCCCAGCTAAATCATCATATCTTGCCCTGAGAGAAACACTTCTTTTCTCTGTCAACTCTTATCTGAAAATTCAATCTTTTTTCCAACTAATCTTTACTGAACATAAACAATCAACAAATTTTCAGTACTCTGTTCAATTGGTCTAACGAATCGAGTTTAGAAAATGCTGAGCCTTGGGAAATTTCCGGCACAGATACAGTACAACACTCTTCTGCACAACCCCATTCCGCAAAATTCCCACTTCCCTTCGAAAACCCACTTCCCATTTTCGTGTCGCCTCAATTTCCATGAGAAAATGCAAAATGGGTTGTGCTGTAAGGCTCTGAAAACCAAGAGAAAGGGAGACTTTAATTTGTCGGAAATGGACGGTTCTGATGAAGTCGAGGATGATTTTGATGATGAATTTTTGGATGGAGAAGATGATGGTGAATTTGAGAAGGACGATGAAGGTGAGGATTTTATTCCGTTAAAGAATATGAAGCAGTGGCTTAAAAATAGGCCGCGTGGGTTCGGTGAAGGGAAGGAGTATGATACTTCTCTTGAGGATAAGCTGATGGAAGAAATAGAGCAGAGTAGGAAAGCTCAGCTTGCTAATCTCAATAAGCTTAAAAATAATCCTGTACAAGTACAGCCCAATTCCAAGAAAGAAACAAGCAAGCAAGATAAAGGTTGGCCAGTTCTGCATTTCATTGTATATTCTTTGCCGGATTGCATTCATGTAGGTAATTTAGCAAATATGTAGAACAAAAGAAGAAAAGAAAGTTTAGATAAAGTACTTATTTAGCATGTTCACCATGGGAGTTTCTGAAATCACAATTTGTTGCAACTTGGAATTGAAATTTGCTATAGTAATCATAAGGGTGAAATTGGCAAATTACGGTAAAATTCCGGCGATGTCATCTAATTGTGGACAACATCTAGCATTTGGGAGTTTTCTGTAATATCGAAACGTATCATGTGTGTAGGTGTAATAATTTCAAGAAGTGGCAACAAATTGCAGTTTTCGACACTCTCATGGGGTTTGTATGTAATTAACCCTATTTAGAATGTTGACCATGTCGAAGTACAAGCTTAAGGCTTTGATTTTGATGATAATTTGATGTTCTTATATCGTAGTGCTAAGGATCTAAGAAATGAAGTTGTCAAATGTGGAGTCTGTGGTCTTGTATTTTCTTAAGTATTGCAGACGAAGCACATGAGTATTATAAGTTGTAATCGTGTTGAAATGGTTATAGATAAAATCATGGTGGGGTTTTGCAGGCACTGCACAAATTGAGGATGGATTTCGTGTGCGTTTGGTAAATCTTCCTAAGAAGAAAAATATTCACAGGGATTTACAACTGGCTTTTAAGGAAGTTCGTGGAATACTAAACATAGTGCCTCTCGTTTCTGGTAATGAAAAGACTAGAGATCCAGTCTGCAGAGGACTTGCTTTTGTTGATTTCAAGTATCAGGATGAGGCACAGAGGTAAATAAGATATATATGTAAATTGTTGTATTTATTATGAACTATTATCGTTTATATGAGAAAAAAAATGCTTTGTCATCTGAAGTCCTCATGTTTCAAATTTTACTAATTGCCATCTAGAGGTTTCAAATTGTTACAATTTACCATCTGACTTTATTTTCCAGCCAAAAAGTGTCACTTGAGATGTTTTTTTGCGACACTTACTCCGTAATGTGTTGTTATCTGTCATGTGAACTTAGGAGGCAAAGTGCAAAAAGCGAATACTTCATATGGAAAAATGTTCTATTTCCCTTAATATAATATAGGGCGAATTACATATACTACCTCTGAGATTCTCCCTAATTACAAAGCAATCCCTTTGTTTTCCAAAATTACAAAAAACACCTTGACACTTCACTTTATTACAAAAAACTCCTTGAAACTGTACCACATGAATTAAAAATAATCAGCCTATATCAGGTAGTTTTTTGTAAACAAGTGAAATGTCATGGAGTTTTTTGTAATTCTTGAAAATAGAGGGGCTAAACTGTAATTAGGACAAATCTCACCCTATTATGTATACGGCCGGTGAAAATATTCATTTTGTTAAAAAGCAAGTTGGGCTTGTTATGGTTGGTAGGTTTGTGCAGAATTTCTCGGGTACAAGTATAGGCTTTGGCAAGGTTCAAAAGCAGATAAAATGTGAAATGATGGATTCCAAGTTGCCGAAGCCGAAGCTGAAGCCGGGACACACTCAATCAATTAAAGATCAGAGTAATTCCACTCCGCAACAAGCTGTACTCAATTTGGATGAAGACTCGGATTCTGATGTTGAATCCGACGGTCCACAGTTAGATTCACTAGACGAAAGTGAAGATGATGAAGATGAGAGAGACAATGATGTAGAGATGAAAAAAGAAACCTCAACTGCCTGTGTGTCTAATTTAGCTGAAGAAGTGAAAGTCGGAAAACAATCTGATTTGAAGTCATCCGTTTCTAAGAATGCAAGAAATGGCAAAATGAAAGAGACAAAGGCGGCGCCTAAGAAGAAAAAAGAAAAGAATTCCAAGTTAAAAATCCCAGGATCTGCAAATAGGTATTATTGTTTTCCCTGTTGATATTGTTTCTGTTGTGGTAAAATTCTGCGAATAATCACAAATTGTTTGTTGAATATGCAGGCTAAAGATAAGAGAGAAGGCTATGCTTACAGACGTGTTTTCCAAATATGGAGCGACTGCTAATTCGACTGTAAAAGAACAAAGTAGATAGCATGAACCCTAGCTTGTGCATGGAGCAACTTGATTGGGAGGATCGTCCACAATTGAATTTTTGCAGTACCCGAACCAAGCCCTGAAAACACCTGGTGGGAAAGAAAAAAAAGACGACATGCTCCTGTTTTTAGGGAAGACTAGTAATTTATATTGTATGTAATTTAAATCTTCTAGAAATTATGTCTATGTTTTGTTGTGATTATTAAGTTAGTCATTTAAAATAAATTTTTATTTGTTGTTTCATTATTCAAGTTGGAATTTTCAGATACATACAACAATTTTCCTAGTTAGTCCCAATTAAGACAAATATGATGGAAAATATTTGAAACTTTTAAGTACCCCATAAAAAAAAATAATGAAACAAATTAATAATAATCGGCACGAACCGGACCGACCGGACGCAAAACCGGTAACTGATAGCTTCTGTCCCGGTTCCATTTAAATCAAACTTAAAACCAACCCCCACCCACCCCATCCCTAAATACTTCTTCTGAGTATCTCTTTCGTCTCCCTTAGCACCCCCGCCCCCCCCCCCCCCCCCCCCAAACCCCCACCCACCCTCAATTTAAGCAAGTTTTAATAATTAAGGGCCTTACAGTTACAAACGAATTTGCAGCGTTAATTCTGCTGGTATGTCTACGTTCGCTATACTTGCAAATCGTTTATGCAAAAAGCTGATCATTCACTTGGATTCCTATATAATCTGGGTTGTGCTTTTCACGACTTGCTTAATATTTTTGTTATCGGGTTTTGTGCTGAATGCTAGGGTTTTTCTCTTGTTCATTATGTTTTAACTGACGGGATGTTTAATTTCCTATTTCAAAGTTATGTCACAGTTTGCTGCTTTGCGGGAGGATATGAAATTAGTATAGATTAATGTCACCTAGGCCTTTATTCTTCTTGTTTGCCTGCGTTTTTGTTTCCTGAAACTGGTAAGTGCAGTCATTTTTCTTTCCTGAAACTAATAAAGCAGTAAAAAGTTTAAGTAGTCTGTAAGGGTCGGACGGAACTTGGTGGTTGGAACAAGTAAAAATGGTTATTACATCAAAAGTTTAATTTTTACCCATTTTATCACACCTGTTTGTTTCCCGAATGAATTTGGACATTCAGTTAATGGAATTATGGAAATGACAAATGGACCAATAGAAAATGTAGCCATAACTCTTTTTATTTGTTTTTGGTTTATTTCATGGGATTCTTGATGACAGCAACACAATTTTGTTTACAGGAAATCTTGTTAATAGGAGTGAGCAGACTTCGAATGATCAACTTGTTTCGTGCATATTGTTCAACGATATTATCAAAGACTAGCCATGTTATTACAAAGAACCCATCTTGCAATTACTATTTCCCAACAAGCATCAGATTTTCAGGCGCTAGAACAGTAAATTTGGAATTAGTGTTAACAAGATTTCAGTTTAAGTGTTATTCATCAAAGAAGTCGGTCAAAGGTATTACTAGAAAGCGAAAACTTGATCCTAAACCAGTAATGAAGGACGACAAAGAAGCATTTTTTGTTGTTCGCAAAGGTGATCTTGTGGGTGTTTACAAGAGTTTAAGTGATTGCCAAGCTCAAGTGGGAATCTCGGTAAACACCAATTTCCCATAACTAACTTTTGGTTTATTTGTAATTTCGAATTATTCATACTTGGTAAAACTATTTCTTTGTTCTTAATTCGGTTTATCTGAAGATACTTTCGAAAATCTATCCTAGTTTTAAAGTACTCATTTTTCAGAAAATAACATCTCCATTTCCAGAAACTTTATTTTTATTGAAACAAGTAAAATAAACGTATATAAATAGTGTTACATATTTTCCTGATTTTTTGTCTTTATTTTGTTGCAGATTTGTGATCCTCCTGTTAGTGTATACAAAGGTTACATGCCGAAGGATACAGAGAAACATCTTATCTCTTATGGGCTTAAGAATGCCCTTTACTCCATCAGTGCTTCTGATCTTCCTCAAAACCTTTTTGGCACTCTTGTCTCATGCCCTTTTCCGGTCAGATGATCTCTCATTATTTGGTCATAATATTTGTCTTTCTTTTTAGGGTGATTTACATCTAGTACCCCTGTTGGGTGTAATTATAGTGTAATTACAAATTAGTCCCTATTGTTTTAGAAATGACAGAAACACCCCTGAGGTTTCATTAATTATGTAAAGCCTACATCGGGTTTTGGATATGTTCACACCATCGTAAGTGTCTTGTCTCCTGCAATCAGTCTGTCTTGATAAAAATGTTGTAGAATTCTGCATTATTATTTTCTTTCTTTCATTTACTCGTTAATAAATTACTTAAAAGATTTTACAAGCATCTAATTTTCTTCTGCAGCCTTCTTCTTCTTCTGTTAGAGGTGAAACTTCTAGTGAGCCTGTGTCGAAGAAGAGGCCACAAGAAGCTCTGATGTTAGAGTATGGGGTAAGTAAATCACTTTCTAATCTCTCGTCATTTCAGTATATAAATTGAACTTTTCTGCAACATAGCTTCTACAATACTTTGCTATGATGTTATGTATAAGCATAAAAATATAATGATTTAACAAATAGGGATGAGATCGATATTTCTTTTCCAGTCAAATTAGATGTGTCGCTCTGAAGATTTTTATGCATAAATTCAATCCTCAATTAGCACCTGATGAAGGAAAAATAGAAAATTAATTGGATTTTTTTTCCGTTTATTTGGACTTTATACTTTTGCAGGAGGCTGTTGGACCCATGTTGGCTTCAAATGATGCATTAGCAAAGCATTTCAAGTTAGATCCTCACAGAGTTGACCAGAATCAATCAATTTGTGTGAGTAAAACTCTATTAACCTAAAAGCCCCTTTAAATATCTGAAATCAATAAATTCAAACTTTTTACCTTAAAAAGGCAAGTCCTTTTAATCCATAACAGCGATCTTGCACTCTCGAATTTGACGGTGCTTCAAAAGGAAATCCTGGACAAGCTGGGGCAGGAGCTGTACTAAGATCTGATGACGGTCGTTTTGTTAGTACAATGTTCTTTTTTTTTCTTTCTCTTTTTTTTTTTTGGCTCATTATTAATTAATTTGATTTTTCTTTCCACGTGTTAAGATTTGTAGGTTGCGTGAAGGATTAGGTATTGCCACCAACAATTTTGCTGAATATCGCGGGTTTATATTAGGGTTGAGATACGCACTTGGAAAAGGTTTTACTAGTGTTCAAGTTCGAGGAGATTCCAAACTTGTTTGCATGCAGGTATACCTTTACTCTGTGTGCATGGGAGTGTGACATTATAATTTCATTTTTTCTTCCCCCTCTTATTGTTCTTAAGTTTGAAATGATTTGGTGGACAGATTCAGGGATTATGGAAGGTTAAAAACCAAAATATCTCTAGCTTGTTCGACGAGGCGAAGAAATTGAAGGATAGGTTTCATTCTTTCCACATTACTCACATTCTAAGAGTAAGATTTCAAGCAATATTAGTTGTTTTCTTGAAATTAACATCACTTAAAATCTCTTTTGAAATTAACATGGTTTTTGTCTTATTGAAGGATTTAAATTCCGAGGCCGATGCTCAGGCTAATTTGGGTGTCGATCTCGCTGGTAAAAGCTTCTATTTTCTACAGTTACAGCAATTCTTATATGGATAGTAAAACTATATCTATTTATTAATTTGGATCTCTATGTGAATGCAGAGGGGCAGGTGCAGGAGGAGATCGACAAATAACTTTAAGTTTAGGTGTTAACTTAGACTCCAAAACATTTTCTTTTGTGTAATTTCTTGTTTTGAGTTTTGATTCATTTGCTGGAGAGATGTCGTTGATAACTATTGCAATTTTGAATAGTTTATTTATTTAATTTTAGTTTCATTTTAATTTTTATGTTCAGTTCAAATAAGAATAAAGAGTAGAAAAGGTAAAAGTACATCAAATAACTACTAATTTAGACCCAAAATTGTATAACTACTAATAATTGTATAGAAAAATAAAAATAATTAAAGTATACAGGCCCAAGTCCCAACTTAGCCCAGCCCATTGTAAATCAAAGTATACAAGCCCAACCCATTGGGGCCCAATCCATTAGTGCATGATTCTTGTTTATTTGTACTCTTGAAAGCCCAGAATCCTAAGTAACGAGAGCTATATGCTCTCATAGTTTCATTTCTCTCTAAAACCCTCCTTTAATCTCTGCACCATCCCTTTCCTTTATTCCGCCGCCATCGCGACGGAAACCTGACCGCCGTCGACACCAGCTTCATTCTGCTATTTTATTTGGTAAAGTCTCTTTCTCCCGTTGTTATATTTACTGTTACGGTTTTATCTCTCGTCTTGTCTCCCGGAGTCTCTATTTGCCTGATTCGTTTAAAATATAGACATTTTCACCAAGCTAAGAGCATTTGTGTATAGTAATATTATCAAGTTCGGTTTTCCGACAGAAGCTACAGGCGTTTCTGTATGTCTTGAAATTTGTCTTCTTCTAGTCATGCTGAATAATTTCGCTGTGTGCTGTAAATTGTTTTCTTCTTGTCTATAATTCTTTGTTGTTTAAGGAGATTGATATACGTATTTAAGTAAGGATTTAGAATAGGAGCTAGGTACTCCTCTATTTTAGTTTTCACTGATTTTCTATATGGTCGAGCCTCATAAACTTGAATTTTATACCAGGGGGCATCATGTTCAGTAATGTAGTTTTCTTCTTTTTTTTCTTTTGAATTTTGCAGCTAGTTTTAGCAGCTATTCATTGCTAGTATATGTAGTTTTTCTTTGTTTACAGTATATTGAACTATACTTTTACACGAGAAAGTGGTGATGTAAACTCATTCCTTTTTCCTTTTATGCAGTGATACAGACAAATAGTAAGACATGGTGCAGTACAATTTCAAGAAGATAACTGTTGTCCCAACAGGGAAGGAGTTTATTGACATCATTCTGTCACGTACACAACGGCGAACACCTACTCAAGTGCACAAAGGATATGCCATTGCTCGCCTTCGTCAGTTTTACATGCGCAAAGTAAAGTTTACACAGCAAAATTATCACGACAAACTCTCCACCATTATTGAAGAATTCCCCAGGCTGGATGATATCCATCCTTTCTATGGCGACCTTCTCCACGTTCTCTACAACAAGGATCATTACAAGCTTGCTCTGGGCCAGATCAACACTGCGAGAAACCTGATTGGAAAGATTTCCAAGGACTATGTTAAATTACTCAAGTATGGAGATTCTCTTTATCGATGCAAGTCTCTGAAGGTTGCTGCTCTTGGTCGAATGTGTACTGTTATCAAGCGAATTAGCCCTAGTTTGGCTTATCTTGAACAGATAAGACAACACATGGCGAGATTACCGTCAATCGATCCAAACACTCGAACCATCCTGATCTGTGGGTATCCGAATGTTGGCAAGAGTTCCTTCATCAACAAAATTACTAGGGCCGATGTCGATGTGCAGCCATATGCCTTTACGACAAAGTCGTTGTTCGTTGGGCACACGGATTATAAGTATTTACGATACCAGGTGATCGACACACCTGGTATCCTGGACCGGCCGTTTGAGGATAGGAACATAATCGAGATGTGCTCCATTACAGCTCTTGCTCATTTGAGAGCTGCTGTGTTGTTTTTTCTTGATGTCTCTGGTTCTTGTGGGTATAGCATTGCACAGCAGGCGGCTCTGTTCCACAGCATCAAGTCACTGTTTATGAACAAACCATTGATCATTGTTATTAACAAGACTGATTTGCAGCCGTTGGAAGGGATCTCTGAAGACGACATGAAGTTGGTCATGGAGATGAAAGCGGAAGCTATGAAAACTGTAATCGGTCAAGGTGGTGAAGCCACAGATGATAATGGTGTGCTCTTGACTATGAGCACTCTGACGGAAGACGGTGTAATTGCTGTCAAGAATGCAGCCTGTGAGAGATTATTGGATCAAAGGGTTGAATTGAAAATGAAGTCCAAGAAGCTGAATGACTGCCTGAACCGGTTCCATGTTGCCATTCCCAAACCCCGTGACCAGAAAGAAAGGCCACCATGCATTCCTCAGGCAGTTTTGGAAGCAAAAGCTAAAAAAGCCGAAGAAGCTTCAGAGAAGGAGAAGAAAAAGCTCGAGAGAGATTTCGAAAATGAGAATGGAGGTGCAGGTGTGTACTCTGCCAGCTTGAAGAAGCACTACATCTTAGCAAACGACGAATGGAAAGAAGACAACATGCCAGAAATTCTCGACGGGCACAATGTCTATGACTTCATTGATCCTGATATATTAATGAGGCTTGAGGAGTTAGAGAGAGAAGAAGGAGCCCTTCAGGGCTTAGAGGAAAATGATGATTTCGAAATGGATGGTGCTGAACTTTCCCCAGAGGAACAAGCAGCCCTTAAAGAAATAAGGAAGAAGAAAAGTTTGCTCATTCAACAGCATAGAATCAAGAAGAGCACAGCAGAGAGCAGGCCGACTGTGCCTAGGAAATTTGACAAAGACAGACAATTTACATCAGAGAGAATGGGGAGACAGCTGTCATCTTTGGGACTCGATCCGTCAAAGGCAATTGATCGTGCTCGTAGCAAGTCAAGAGGGAGGAAAAGAGAAAGGTCTCCCGAAAGGGGCACTGGAAATGATTCGATGGAAGTTGATGGAGATGATAATTCAAATAAGAAGATGAGAGTGAGGTCTAAGTCGAGGTCTATGTCTATCGCCAGATCGAGGTCAATGTCGCGTCCACCTGGTGAACTTGTTCCTGGAGAGGGATTTAAAGACACTGCACAGAAAAAGAAAGCTATCAAAATGGCTAAGGGTTCAAGTAAGAAGAGGAATAAGGATGCTCGGAAAGGAGAGGCTGATAGAGTTATTCCTACTCTCAGGCCGAAACACTTGTTCTCTGGAAAGCGGTCAACTGGGAAAACAGATCGGCGTTAGTCAAATTGAGGTATTTTTGACACGAGACACACATTTTGATTTTTGTTTTTGTTTCATTATTGGCTGAATTTCATCTATTACCCCTGAGGTTTGGGCTAATTACAATTTATTCATTTCATTTTCAGAAATTACAAAAAACTCGACTTTTCACTTTAATGCAAAAAAGTCCCTGAAATAGGCTGATTATTTGCCTTATTGGCTTCATGTTGTGTAGTTCCAGAACTTTTTTTATAATAATGTGAAATATTTGGGTCTTTTTTGTAATTTCTGAAAATAGATGGACTATATTGTAGTTAGGACAAACCTCAAGGGTAGTTGATGCAATTCGAATTCTCCCTTCAAAATTTCAAATCTGATACACTTTCATACTGCTGTGCCTATTTTCAGATGGAGTTTGTCTTTTATCTTTCCATATACAAAAGAAGACTTGTGGAAACAACATACTGGGAGATGTATTTGATTTTGCCTGCTGCATTTGGATTTTCTTGTGGATTTTTGATCTGATATTGTTGTTTTTATTCCTTTTTTCCTTCCTTAATTATTGTTAATGCAGTTTTGACTCTTGAAACTAAGTTGATGTTGGTTAATTTTGTTCTACTTGGATTTTTGGTTCATCAAGGTTAAATTGTTATTGTAATGAGATAATGCTCTCTATGAGACTGTTTCACTGAAGGAAAAGCAGCGTGATATGGTTTCAGTTTGTGAATGTTTTTTTTATGCGTAAATTGAAGAAGATTTCGCAGCTGGCCGAGCTGATTGGCTTAAGTATTGCCTCTCAGTAAGTAAATACAGCTGCAATATTGAGATTTAATGGTGCAACAACCAGCTCTTGCCTGTTTGAGTTTTTAAGGGCGAGATAGAGAGTACCATATATTATCATTTTTGCGCCCATTCAGGCAAATTTTTATTGAAAGTTGAATTTTTCTTTTCTTGATGTTTTGAAATTAATTAATTAATATTTAAAGTACTTCAAATATTTGTAAATCAGTCTGATGTTGTATACTTGAAGGCAATTAAAGTACATTTTTTATTTGCTAGTAAAGTTAACTCGATTCATTTGGTAAAATGTAAATGTGTAGATGTATCGACCCGATTTTTCGAGATCACTTTGGTAACGTTTTGCGTCCTACGTTTCTCACCTCTATCCTCATTTCTTGAATTTTGTATTATTTTGTGTGTTTTATATTAATTTTCATAAATGTGCTAATTTGTGAATCTAAATTATTCTATGTCAATGTGCGCTTAAAATGATAAGTTTTTACTATAATATTAATATATTTTGTTAACGTGATCTTTTTATGAAGTTTTGCGAAATTATAGTTCTGCCGTTTCGATTTTAAGCTAAATAGATAAGTCCTATTAAAATCCTTTTCTTCTTTTCTTTTCTTCACTTTATTCTAAAGTTTATCAGTAAACAAAGAAAACGGAACTAGTTTAAGTGAAAGTCGAAATTAGCCGACCATTCCCTTTTTTCTTAAAGACCTTTTGTTTAGTTTCCCAATAAGGTAGAGATATACATATATTAAGTACATGAGAAAAGAAAATATCTAAGCTTACTTCGTCGTCTTCGTTTCAGCTACAGAAATATCTTGAAGAATAGGTATGAATATGTATTTATGCATCTCCACTAGCAATTTAACTTATTAGATAATTGTTTAAGTATCTTGTGTTTACACGGTTATTAAGAATAATAGAAGTTCTCTCCTAATTCATTAATATTATTACTCTTTGTTCGGTGGGGAAACATCTTTAATTAGTGAAGTTATTTTTGCTTAACTGTTCTCTGATTTAGACTTTTGATCCGCATGTGGTTCTAAAACATGTAAAATGCAATTTTATACACTTATTGAATAGTCTTTCTTTGAATTATATAATTAGATATCCTTATTTCCACTAACAGATTAATGGATACTAAGCAATAGAAGAATTAGGTGCTGAACGAAACCTTTTTGTTTTGATAATATTAAAATTTTGAATTTCGAACTCTTAGTTGTTTTTTGTATATAATATATATTGCTCTTATCTTTCTTATCGACAGTTACTTAGAAAGGCTACAATCCTTATTCTTAATTGTTAATTTAAATAATTCTAAACTTCTGCAATTATATTTAATTATCGCAACCTAGTTATTACGGGGTAATTGATTTAATTAATTGAAGTCATAGGCAACCTAATTAATTAGAGGTTATGCAGAGACGTACCACTTCATTAATTTGAATGCATTACTTGATTTCATTAAGAGCAGATAAGCTATTGAAATTAAAATATAGTTAGCATGTAATTAATTGATTGATAATTGTGCTTTTAACTTTCAATTTTCTTTAATTTCTTATGCTTAATTATTTTATCTAATTGTTTACTTGTCCTGTGATTACGTGATTTAAGTTATAGCTGTGCGTCGTATTGTCATCTTACGTGGTCGTGTCATATTTGGTTTCAGGTGGTAGTTCTTCCGGGCAGTAGATTGGTCTTTTCCTTTTGTCCTTTTTGCTGTATTATCCAGGTGGGATTTCTTTTATGAATTCGGTTTTCTTATACGTATGTAAATATTCTATATATACCTGAAGCCTGTGTTTTATGTTTTTATGTTTCTTTCTCCAAACTTATATTATACATAGTAGCCACTTGGAAACCATATTATCTTAATGAGTTTAAAGAAAAATACTTTAATATCAAATTATTACGTATAACCCCCTCAAAGGCTCCTTTAGCTCGAAAGGGTTAAAAATGGATTTGAAATCGGTCCCTTTGACCACATAAGCATTTTGAAATGCGATGAATTATCTTTGCCTTTCGGCCTGGCCAATGAGCCACATTATCTATATTGGGCCCCAGGAGATCAGGGTATGGGGTGAAGCCGGCTAGATGATGGGTTTACGGTGGATCTCGGTGCTCTGACTCTAAACCCGTGACAGGAGCTCGGGGTGAGGCCGGAGTGGCAGCCCTTTGAGTACCTGTGACCGATGAGGTATATCCTATAACGAAGATGTGAGGGTGAAACTCCCCGCATAATTATATAATAGATCAGGTTCGCAACTTGACTACACAAGGAGGAATAAGGGAGGCTTATTTGATATTTCTGATATTGTGAAACAGGTGGTTGATACTCGACTCGCCAAATTTTTATTATATTGCGAAATTATTCGATTCACCAACAATTGCGAAAACCTTTAATTTTCCTTTGCTTTCTTCTCATTTAAAAACTGATGAATCTTTATGTTGTTTCGATAATATATACGTATTACAGTCCCCTCACTTAGTCGCTTTGACTAACCTCATTGATTTGCTTCCATTGTATTATCATTAATTGTCCTGTTATTTTCTAAAGCAGATCCGCCTGGTATTTATTTTCCGTTCGCCAGGTTATAGTTCATAACCGGACCTCAATTCTTATTATGGATTGTGACTTGGTGCGAGACGTCACGTCGCACCGTATTTGGGAAGTGCCGTTACAGCAGAGAGATTAATTAAGAATACTAGCACTATATTGTAGTTTGAGATTATTTAATTCAAAATTTTGTTCCAAAGTAGTTACAAGAAATATTGTGATTATTTACTGATGGGCCGCCGACTTCGTCATATAGAGTATGGGCCCAAGGCCCATTAGTATAAATCAAACCGACTTGGTACTTAAGCACGAGAAACAGCTGACATAGAATTCATCTGGAATATAAATATGGATCATCTGCCCGGAAACCGGACTCGTACATTTACGCAAAGCAGATTGCGCAGTGAAATGACGGCGCTGAGGCGGGGAATCGGGTCTGCACTGGCGGCGTTTAGTTGGAGGAAGACGAGTTGGAATGCGCCGCTAATGGCGCGCCGCAGCTCCCATTCTGCTGCATCTCCGCCGTCGGAAAAATTTGCGGCAGCTGATCAGGTGCTTCTTGACAACTCGGCTGACTCGGCGTGTCCCGAGGTTGGGACGGTACCAACTCTGCTTCGCCCCCGCGTCGTTGTGTACGACGGTGTCTGCCACCTCTGCCACACCGGTAAATTTGTTTATTTAACATTAATATATATGATTATATTCTATGTCTAATTTTTGAAGAAATACTCATAACTTAAGGTCGAAACAATGTCTCAGAGGGGAAATTTAGTCACTGTTGTAAATCGGAGTTCCATGGGGTATTGTTCTCAAAATGTGATGTTCATTTGATATTTTTTATGTAAAATAGCAACCACTTAAATTTTGTTCTGATAATCAACAAACAGGGATGATATTTACTAATTGATTTTCATATAGTGATTACTTAATTTTGCATGGGCGGATAATTTGGAACTTCGAATGAACCAGAATCCTAAGCACGGATCCAGAACTGATTTCAGTACAAGTGGTGTTGGTGCTGAAATTGCTATTGGGATAATGAGTTGATAAAAGTAGATGCGATGCGATGCGATTTATGCATTTAGTTACATAATTTTTGGAATGTATGTGGAATTTAAAACTATTGTGAAATGGAAAAACCTATTGAAATGATTTCCACATTCAGATTGGCTAGTGTAACACCTTTTCTGGTAATATAAGCAGCAGTAGAAATTAGAAAATACTATGTAAATAACATTAACTACTCTACAAGTGAAGAGAACCTGAAGATAGTAATACATGAATCCGGAGACTTATGCGAACATATAGTTTTGAAATTGCATGATGTTTTATGAACTTTCTTTCTTGAGTGCAGTCTGATTTACTAAATGTATGAGATGTTACTCATGAATACATATGCGATAATACATGGATGTGTTTGATACTAAAAAGTGAATGTTGGTTAGTTTTGTTTTTGCAATATCTTGAAGCTCAATGTCTGAGAATTTGGGTTACACTTGTGTGATTATCCACAAGCAGTCGCAGCAACTTTTGTAGAAAGAAACCTAATTTGGCCTTATTTTTATGGCAAGCATTGCAATGTATAAATCCTGAGGTTATAAAGTTATATATGCTTTGCCCATGAGAAATCAATCCTGAAATAGTAGTTCAGATATTACTTATGGAAAAGTTTTTCTTATCTTCCAATCATGAAATTTGTCCTTGTATTGGTTAAAATTGAGGAGCTAGGCAAAATTCTAGGTTAATAGACTAAGGGCCGCAACTATGTTTTTACCAATATTGTGCCTCCTCCAAGCAAAATGCGTACTTATGTGTTGGTTATTGCTTTTATCTTGCCTGACATCCCACATTACAATGCTTAATGTTGGTGACCCTTCCAATATGCAGGAGTTAAGTGGGTCATTAATGCTGATAAAGATAAGAAAATCAAGTTCTGTTGTGTGCAATCAAAAGCTGCAGAACCTTACATGAGTGTTTGTGGACTCGAGCGAGAAGATGTTCTTCGCCGTTTCCTGTTTGTTGAGGGCCCTGGTTTATACCACCAAGGTTCTGCTGGTAATGCATTTTTTTCCTCTTTTTTTTTTGGGCCATTAGTTTACCATGCAAGAGCATAGTGTCTCAAAAACTTAGTATAGTGATTATTCTTTCTTTCCGACTTATCTGCAGCTGCTTTGAAGGTTTTGTCATATTTGCCTTTGCCTTATTCTACATTGAGTGCTCTCATGATTGTTCCGACTCCAATGAGGGATGCCGTTTATGACTATGTGGCAAAACGACGCTATGACTGGTTTGGGAAAGAAGATGATTGCTTAGTGCTGAAGGAAACGGAGTTGCTGGAGCGCTTCATTGATTGGGAAGAACTACTAGAGCGCAGCCGCTCACAACAGTTATAATTACCTGCTCTAACACAGATAGTTGGATTATCTAAGGATTGTAAATAGTAAATACAAGGAATCTTCATTTGACAGTAACATGACTATATTGAGACTTGGACCACCTTCACTGCTAGTATTCCCACTTTGATATGGAATTCATCCATTTATAACTGAGTAGAAACTATTGTGTAGTTTGACATCTGCTGGTGTCTACTCTTTTATCAGTTTTGCTGGTGTAAGGCAAAAACTTAATTTTCACATTGGCTAGTGGCGACACATGATAATTTTTTGTTGGGATAATTTCACTGGCATGGCATACCCTAAGGTTTAATCTAATTACACAAACATACCATAAGGTTTGAAAAATTATAGAAAAATACCCTAATCTCTAATTGCCGTCGGAAAAACCATGATGAAATAAAGAATATTTTTACGTCCACAACAGGCGTAATAAAAATTCTTTGAGGGTGTATATTATAGTAATATCCTGAACCTCAGGGTATGTTTGCGTAATTAAATTAAATATTAGGACATGCAACTTTTTTGTTTTAGTTGCAAATGGTGATTATTCTCATTCATTTTCAACAAAAGCACTTCAGTATACTCTTATTTTCCTCATTCAGGAAGAGGGATTCTTTAACATGTCCATGTCAATGAAAATAAACCAATCACAAACTGAGATACACGGTGCTAAATTTCATAATCATCTCCAAAAGTACAGCTTTAGGTAATAAAAAGATTAATTAGGTGCATCACAATTCACACAGCGATCCTCCTCACACGAAGCTGGGAAGTTTTACTTGGCTATTCTCTAAACTACAACAAAATTCGAGCCCATAGATGTAAGATGATCTCTTAGTGTCGTATCCAAAAATATTTGATACAGATTTCCAACTAATTCTAAGTCATCGTCCATTCTTTCCAGTCCTTATCGAGATGTTTTTGAGCCCATACAACGGCAGCTCTCGCAGCCTGAGGTCCTCCAGGTAAGCCTCTCTCGTTTAAGGTATCAGCCATGTCGATGAAAGGAACCACCATTAGTGTTCCTGGACCTCCATATTCCGCATGCAAGAAATCATTGAATATCTGAAAAAAGTACAATACTTCAGTATCAGAGCAACAAAATGAAACTTATGCTAATAAGCGTCATCCGATAAATGCTAGATTTTCTGAGATTAAAAAGGAAAAAAGGGAATTTGCTTTCATTTCGTAAACATATTTTGGTTCATGTTATATGGAAAAGAACATTTAGTCTTAGAGTTTCTTTATTCAAAATGTCCTACTTCTCCCAAGAAGATGATGCTTCAAAATTTTGTTAAAATTAAAGATTTAGATGCTTGAAGTTCAAAATTACACACATTTGTCTGTCCATGTCTTGAAAACACAATTCAAGCGTAACACTTCGTAATGCATATAAAGTGTATGACTAAATGCCTAATACAATTCACCGCTTCAATGAAATGAATGAACAACGTTCATTTATCAAATAGAATCTGAAAATTACACTGCTTCACTGCAAAAAAAAAAGTCATCTTTGAATACAATAATCTTACCTAAGATACTACACGGACAGGCAAGAAAAAGAAAATTAAAAAGTAGAACGAGGCTGCAGGAAAAATTACCTGAGTACAAACTCTTACAACTTCATCTAGAGAATCTCCAAACATATCTTTCTTCGACAACCTCGTTTGTAAATGTGTCCTAAACTTTTCAGTTTCCTGAAACCAGAGAAGGAAGAGGAAAAAATCAAGAAAATATTAAATGAACTCTGAAACAAATTTCAGTCAACTAATTCAGTACAACAACTACTGGACGAAATCTCCGGTGTGAAGAAAAATAGCAAATGTTATACTCACAGAATCAGCGAATTCTGGAATGGGGTCAGGAAATTTGTACTCTTTCTCAGCCCTGCAAATAATTTTGGGGTTTTTTCTCTTGAACGTCAGTGTAGAATGGGAACCAGAATTGATTTTCCTATTAGTTTTACATGAGAACACCTGAGTTGGGCTCAAATTTCTAGTGGATAACAAGAATTTTGATGAAGAAGAAGATTGTAGAATGGAGGGCGCTGTGGATATAGCGGAAGCCATCTGTATCATCTACTCTTTTACTTTCACGAAACCAACCAGTGTCCGAAAAATCTCCAGGGTTTATGCTATCTTTAGATTTTGGAGAGGGAAAGAGAGAGAAGAGTAGCTATTTTTTTGGGGCAAAAGAGTCTTTAAACAACAACAACAGGGATAAATGTTAGTTATGTTTAAAAAGTAGGATAATATATTTTTGTTATATTACATAATAATCAATTTTATCGAACCATCACATCAGATTAAATTTACAAATCTGATCCTTTTTTAGATTGCTCTCAACATTTTCTTTTTTTTTTTTGGTCAAATCTCTCAACATTTTCTCTTATGGAAGTGTGGTTCAAATCAAGATGGATACTTTTCACAAGCTGCAACAAGCACTGAAAATATGAGTTAATAGTTAATACATTTCTAGCTAGAATTTAAAGATACGTATATCATATACCATGAAAACACTTAATAAAAAAGGCAAGAAATTTTATTGTTTGGTTTTATTCTCGCCCTCAAATGCATGTTTCTTATAATAATATTGTAATGAGTCAGATAGAGGCAAGAGATGAAGGAATAATTATGAGAAAAACCCATCGTGTATGAAAACACTTTAAAACTTTGAAAATTATATAAATAAAAAACCCGAGTCGAGATTTTTTTGTTAGTTTGAGGGTGTTCTTAGTTATCCATGAAAAAATCTCAGGGTTATTTTTCATAATTTTCAAGATTTGGAGATATTTTTCGTAAACGGCGCAAAACTCAAGCAATTATTTGTGATTGACCCAAAGATGAAAGAGCGAACTTGAGCAAATGCAGGAACACCAGTAGATACAACAAAAGTTTTACGTAATTACGTCTCGTGGTCTCGGAAAGAACTAACATTTTTTTTTGGGATAATTACACTTACATCCCTTCGACTTAGGGGTAAATACAGCTAGACTCCCTGTACTATTGGAAATTACAGATAGATCCTCTAATCCTAACGAAAACTTTAAAAACTTAACGAAAAATTGTGAAATGACTAAATTATCCATAATATTTTTGTTATAGTGTTTGCTATACATGAAATAAACGAAGTGAGCAAGTTATTGTCGAGTTAATAGGACATTAGAATCTACATGGAAATAAAAAAATGACTAACGGCCGGACCTAAGTGTTAGGTAGAGTCATAGTCGAGGGGGTGTCTCTGTAATTTCCAATAGTACAGGGGATCTAGCTGTATTTACCCTTAAGTCGAGGGGGTGTAAGTGTAATTATCCCTTTTTTTTTTCTAAATATTTACAAGTTAATTACATCTCAAAAGCTCCCAAAGAGAACACAAAAACAAAAAGGCAGGTCATCTACTCCACAATTGACCATCCCGTAGTCTGATCAACAAAAATGGGAGACAAAATCAGTTGGTAAAGACCATAATCAAGTACGAGAAGTAGAGTCACAAGTTTCTTTCATTAGGTTGAAGCCATGGAAATCCAAGGAAATCAAACACCTCCTTTTCAGTTCCAAATTTCAAACTCGCACTGCCTTTACTTCCCTGCAGTGGATATTAACATCAGAACAATGAAATTAAAGAATGAATCATCAACGATGAAGCTTTTCCATACCCGTTTGCCACGAGAACTTTGAGTAGCTGGAAACAGTCCCGTGTCATCAAGTCTGAACCCCTTTGATTCTGCTAATATTCTCAACCTGAAACAGAAAAGAAATTAAATTCTGGCTCAATCAGAGAAAGTTATATCATAATTGAGTGTAGAATGAGCAGACCTCCTGTTCAACACATCATTCCCTGTCCATGCTATTAACCCAAATGCATGAATATCTCTTGGGTAAACCTACAAAGACCAACAGCTAATTTAGAATGGGAGTTGGATGCTAAAAACAAGTCCAATCACTAGGAGACGTGTCAATTGCACACAACGATAACATTCTAATTACGAAAATTAATTCATATTCAAACTGTACACATTTGGGAGACAAGTCAATTAAGAACAATGTAAGATAATTTTCTATTTTAAGCATAAAAACTGTTTTAATGTGGCAATATATGTTGGGCCGCAGGAATATACAATCAGCAGACCTTGAAATCTATGCGATGTCGTAGCTCTCGACCAGGATAAGTGCAAAGACCAAAATATGTATCAACTCCATGGTCAGTTCCCTGCCACACAAGTCACAAGGTATTCAACAAAAATAATAAACAAAGTTAAGCTTTGAATTGAGTTTGATATCCCAAATGAATAAAGGAATTAAGCTTTTGAATTGTAAGTTGACATAGATTGACAGTTATGCGATGTGAAAAATGTGCTGCAACAAAAAAGAATATCTGAAAAATGTGAATAAAAAGTATCAATCTACAGAACAGTCTTCAAAAAGACCCCATTGAATACTATGAATAATAACTGACCTCCTTAGTCCATGTTTCATTTCATGCTAACAAAAGATAGTAAACTAGAAATGCATCTTCCTAGAGAAACTAAACAAGCTTCTGTCGTACAGTTCATGAGCTGAGAATTTGAAACCACAAACAACAGAACATGTAAGTTGCAAAATTTGTTACCTCCTCACTGTGAACACTGAAAACCAAATCCTCTCTTAGGAAGTTTATGTCCTTAAGGTGCTTGACAAACTTTGGGAGAAAGCCAATATGACTGGAAATATATGGAAAAGTGAGTCAGCTTTGCAAAGAAAAACGTAGTAGAGTACAAGCACATTAAGAGTCCTCTTTGTTTGTTATTATTTTAGAGGAGTCAACACAAACAATCAAAACAAAGTAGTATAGGTGGAGATAATCTAAATCTATTCAATTTTCCCTTTTCCGATTTTATCACAAAACAGTCCGATTTTATCTGGAATACTATATAACTGGAGATAAAAAAAAATATATATATATATTGCAACATAAGTATACCAAGTTTCTGAAAAGGAAATGAAGAATTTTGAACCAGGTGAGCAAGAGTACAGCCAAATCACACCTTTTTCCATCAGGGTGAGTGATTACAATATCCATATCTCCACAAGTCGACTTTCCACGTCTGTAAGATCCACCACAAACAATGTTTACCTGCAGCATTCGATCGTCAGAGAAAATATAGAAGAACTGAGAAATTTTATGCATTTAATGTTTCCCTCCCAATAGTAGCCATCTAAATATGAATCAAAGTATCAAGCTTTGATGATTATGCAGTTATCAGATCGAAATAGAAGCTCAGATTCTCACCCCATGCAAAATCTCTTCTCCAGCTTTTTGTAAAAGACTTTCCATCTCGCTAACCTACAATATTTTTAAATGTTAATGTGGTAACAAAATAACATACAACACATTCTAATGCACTCCAAAATGTATATTAAGCTAGGGCTCACCTCATGGCGTGGAATTCTTGTCTTGATGTCATCAAAGTACTGTAGTCCTAACCTTTGGGAATTTGTTAATGACACCTCGTTTTTCAAATCATCAAGGGTACGATATCCTTTCTCATAAAGTTTCATTGCAGTGGTAGGTCCGATTCCCCATACTTCTCCAAACAAGCTGATCGTTCGTACCTGAATATATACACAATATTCAGCAGAGATGGTTAATACGGTAATGCCTGTTCCATTAAGTATTTAAGTTGAAATAATGCAATGAAAAATTACACCATCCAAGAGTAACAGTACAACAATCTCATTGACTGACTAGATTTGAATATCTCTATGTCAAAAATGGCATATCATAATCTGTTTGTTTTTAAGGAAACACCTACAGTACCTTTTCATCCTTCTCGAAATGCTCCAACTTGGATAGCTTCCCTGTGTTCACTATTTCCTGAATCTGTAGTAATACCTTTTAGCATCAGTGCGGAAGCCAAATGCACGAAAAGACACCAATAATATGTTATTGGAAAGGTCAATCTACAGATGGCCTAAGAATCGGGAATTAAAATATAAGTCAATGAGAACCTCATGAAACAAACATTTAAGCGCTTACATGATCCTGCAGTGATCTTCCAATCCCCGGTAGATGTTTGACCTGGTCTGCACTTTCAATTTTGAAAGGCAGTTTTTCAATAACTGGAATAGCCTTATAATAGCTAAAAGACCTCCGATCATCACCCAGTGCTATCATAAAAATAGGCAATGAAATCAGCCTCTAAAATGCAAAAAAACATGTATTGTATGGTAAACAAATTTTACCTCTGTAGATGTCGATAAGCTTTCCAAATACCTCAGTTATATTCCTGTTCAGATCAGGAGGCTTATAAAGCAAAGATGTGTCAGATGACGAGACCTGTTTAAGAATGAACAAGATTTGTCACTTTTTTACAAGTAAAACATTAAGAAAAGGGATACACAATGTGTCCCATGAATATGTGAAAATTAAACCTGATACTTGAAGGGTTCAACATACTCACAAATAAAAGAAACGGCATTTACTTACAGATTTATTTTCACCATCCAAACTTGGACTTGTGATTTCTGGGCTGAAAGAGCGCGACAAGCGAGATGAACCACTAGCAGTATCTGATTTTGACGGATAGTCAAGGGCATTGAATGAACTTCTCTCATCACCTCCCAATCCTACAGTTCCGGATTCCTCGGGGCAGGTTTTCATCTTCTTTACTGGGGATGAATAATCAGTACTCAAATTCTCGCCATCTGTATGTTTCAAAAGTTTCTCCTCTGAAACTTCACTTCTAGAATTTCCCCCATTGTCCACTGATAGAATGTAAGAATCTTCAAACACTTTTTCTCCGTTTCTCAAGCTGTCTTCTAGCCACTGATAGTTAAGAACTTTCTGTAACAAATTTCCATAACAAGTTGGTTAATCGAACTTGTAATCCAGAAAGAAAGACATAGTCAGCTACATAATAACAAGACATCAAATTAGCAAACTATTTTAAAACAAAAGGATTGCAGCAGTACATGGAGAGTTTGCAAGCAATGTCGGAACTAAACACATGTTACTTTACTGTCAAAGCACAACCATAATCCATAATGCACGTCTAACCTTGCAATAACCTATTAAGCATATATATGTGAATAACTAAGGCACTGGACCCAAATAACATTCTGGAAAATTTTCCATTTTGCACCCTCATACTTCAATTTTACATTTTACACTTGACGGACCTGTACTAAACTAAATTATTTTAAATAGAAACAGTCAACAAGTTAAACCCTCATTGTAGCCTAAATAAAACACCTAAAACTAGCATAATCAATGCGTAAACAGTATTAACCAAATAATTGCACTGAAAATTTCCGAGAAATAAAGACAATTATTCGGCAATAAGAACATACTTACTCCTTTGAACCGCTTCAAGCTCGTTTCGTCCATTTTCTTGAGAAGCGAATTTAAATCCGCGGCAAAAACATGGGTAACCCTTTTCGAAAAACTGTCCCCAATTTTAGCCCCCATTTGCACTAACTTTTGCTTCCAAATCTAAAATAACGAGGACCAAATAAATATGCAGATTTCAGCTACTACAGTTATCCTCAATATTAAATTTACTGAACATGTATTAGAAGGAAAAAACCTGGAGCCGACGAGCTTGAACAGCGGTTTCGATCAAGTAGACGACCATGCCAGAGAACATTCCATTCGGATCACACGGTGGAGATTTCTTCTTAGCCTTTGGCGCCATTTTCGCTACCGTTTTTTTCCTCGTGAAGTTCGGTTGCAGAAGAATATAGAGAAGTTCTAACTTCTAATGTACGGAACACAGAGATCAGTACTACAAAGTCAAAGTGAAATAAATGAAGAGTAAAAGCCCAATGGGCCAAATCTGAAAATTTCAATTTTTACCCCACTGGGCCATTTTGTGGTTTGGTAAAATTAATTTTAAATTTAATTAACACTTCCCGAAAAAAGAAATGAAAAAAATAAATAAATATATAAATCTGTGAGGTAAACCCCCGCAAAACCCATCAATCCATTTCTGGGGGAAAGAAGATGTTTGTGCAGCGGCTTAATACCTGCAAAACTTCACTATATTCTACCAAAGTTTTCTCAAATATTCCAAGCAACTACTCCTTATTGTCGCTTTCATCGTTGTCGTTCGCCGCTCCGAACAGCGCTCGCCCACCCAAGACCTATAAAATCCGAGCCTTCGGAGCAACCGCTGCCGCCGCCGTGAATGGAAGCGACGCCGACACTTTTTTGGCGGAAGAAAGCGTTTCCTGGTCTTCGCTTGGGGTTTCTGATAGTATCTCGCGCGCCCTCACTAATGTTGGGCTGCATAGACCCTCCCTAGTCCAGGTTCTTAACAATTTTATTTTATATTTTATTAGTGCTTTGACAGCTTTGTTCGACTGGTTGTTCATTGACGTTTTCACTTGCGGATGTGTAAATGCTTTGTTTTTATTAGGTAGGATTTGGAAATGAATGATTTGTTATGGGGATTGAAATTTTTGTTGTAATTCAGAACCTAATTGTGAATCAGTTGGAATCCAGATATGGAATTTCTAACAAGTATCGTAGAGAATATTCTCTTTCTTTTTCCTCATTATATTTTTATCAGAGAGGATTGTTGATCAATATGGAAACTTACATATAAATTACAATTCAGGCAGCCTGTATACCGGCCATTCTTGCAGGAGCTGATGTGGTGGTTGCAGCAGAGACAGGAAGTGGTAAAACTCATGGATACTTAGTTCCCCTCATTCATAAGCTCTGCAGCACTCCTAATGTTTCAGAAAGTGCTGATGATCTAAAACATAGGAAACATCACAATGTTTCTCTTGTTCTCTGCCCTAATGTGATGCTCTGTGAGCAAGTTGTCCGCATGGCTAACTCCCTCTGTGATGAAACCAATCAACCACTTCTCAAAGCTGCTGCCATTTGTGGCCGCCAGGTATGAGTAAAGGTTATTTATCTTAGTTTTATCATTTATGCAAACAATTTCTCATATAAATTTAGAAGTTCCCATGTTGACTGCAGGGGCTGTCAGACAAAGATCCAGATATAATAGTATCAACACCAGTTGCACTTCTAAACTATCTTTACGCAATTGACCCCGAAAGACATAGACGAACTGATTTTATACGTGGCGTCAAATGTGTGGTAATTTTTCTTTAACTATAGTCAATCTGGGTTTTTGCAAACTCTCCAGCTTTGGAGAAGCTGCGGTTGAAGTTAAAGTTGTAAAAAAGTTATAGTTAAAGTGAATGAGAGTTTGGGGTAAAAAAGTGAAAAGGTGAAAAAATAGCAGTTGAGTGGTTGGGAAAAAGAATTAAGAAGCAGTTTTATTAGACTAAAAAAACTTCCATTTACTTACGAAAATAACCTAGAAGCTAGAAGCTAAAGCTAAAAGTTGGTCATTTGGTGTTCTAGCTTGTTTCTGCTTAAAATAAGCTGGAGCTGGTTTCCTAAACAGTCTCGAAGTGCTTAAAAATGTAAAAAACATCAAAGTGCTTTTTTTAGAGTGTACAAACACTATATACAACTTACACTGATTAAATTTCTTTACTAGCTGATTGAATTTTCTATGTCAATATATTTCAGGTTTTTGACGAAGCAGACCTGCTTCTCTGTGGAAGCTTCCAGAACCAAGTAATCCGCCTCATTAACATGCTTCGTTTTGACGAGAAGCAGCTGTCTCGATTCCAAACTGCAGCTGCTGGACCACAAGAAGCTGCTGCTTTTCCCACAGAAGAAGATTCCGATACAGAAGAAGACTTTCTAGAAGACTCCATTTTGGAGGAATCTGAATCTGATGAGGAAGATTCCGAGACTAAATCTGAGGTTAGAAATAAGAGAGACTGGAGGAGAGTTAGAAAAATATACAAAAGAAGTAAGCAGTACATTTTCATTGCAGCCACACTTCCTCTGAATGGAAAGAGAACAGCTGGAGGAACTTTGAAGCGGATGTTTCCGGAAGCTAATTGGGTCAGTGGGAATTATCTCCATAGGCAAAATCCAAGGTTGGAGCAGAAGTGGGTCGAAGTTACAACTGACACTCAGGTTGATGAACTTATAATAGCTGTTAGAAATGAAGTTAAAAGTGATGTGGATTGTGGGGTGAGTCGGACAATGGTGTTTGCAAACACTGTTGAAGCAGCTGATGCTGTTGCCAAGATTTTGATGGGAGCTGATATTAGATGTGTAAGGTATCATAGCAATATCTCTCTAGAAGAGAGGACAGAGAATCTAGTTGATTTCCAGAAGAATGGTGGTGTTTTTGTCTGTACTGATGCTGCTGCTCGTGGACTTGATATACCTAATATTTCACATGTTATTCAGGTATCTGTCTTCTGAAAGTTAAATTGTTTATGTAATATGTTATTCTTTGGAAAATCAACTCCTGCTTAAATAAGCTAGAAGTTGGAAGCACCGAAGGACCAACTTATAGCTTCAGCTTCTAGCTTTTACGCTATTTTCATAAATAAATGGAAGTTTCCCTTAGGTCTCTACGACTTCTTTTGAACTTCTAAGTTTATTTTTCTCAAATACTCCTCACTTTTATTACTCCAACATTTTGTAACATTAACTTCTATTGTAGCTTCGCCAGAAGCAAAAGTTTTTGCCAACACCCACTAAGTTTTACACTCGTTTGTGGAATGTTTGAGGGAGTGTTTGTAAAAGCAAGTATTTTTCTGCATGTACCTTTAGAAAACTATAAATTGAGTGTTCTGTTCAGTTTTTTCTAATTAAAATAAGCTACAATAAGCTAGTCTATTATCTAAAAGTACTTTTATACTTTTCTCTGCACACACTCCCGAGTTTTACTGCTCCAATATTTTACAACCCTTGCTTCTACTTTTCCTTTTCAAAAGGAATTAAGTTTTCGCAAAACCCCTTTGTTAAATGTGTTCTGATATGTTTTTTTTTTCTTTAATTTCATCAACAATATCTTTTTTCTTTGTGGTAGGCGGAATTTGCTAGTTCTGCTGTTGATTTCTTGCACAGAGTTGGTCGTACAGCCAGAGCTGGTCAGCATGGCCTTGTTACCAGCCTAATTACTGAATCAAACCGAGATCTTGTTGCTGCTGTTCGTCAAGCTGAAGAAATGGGTCTGGCTGTGGTAATTTCTCAACTTTCTTACCTTATAACAAAATGAAATTGTTATATGATCCATAGATGAGACATGTTCGTAAATCATAACCCATGTCTTTATGCTTACAGGAAAAGGCGTTTAGCAGAAAGAGAAGTTTCAGGAACAAAATTAAGAAGAGAGGTAAGTTTACATTTTTCATCCTCGTGGATTTTACTGCGTTTAACAAAATTATGATGACTATTCTTGACATATCAGGTCGAGATGGTGCGTCAACGGTTCGCCGGCCAATCGTGACATAAATATTTAGGTTTCTGAAAAAAGGCATCCGAAGCCATCTGAAATTTTAATCTGTGTAATATTATCAAGAGTTACTAATGTTATGTAGACAAAAGCGGGCGATTTCCAGAATCCCAAATGCTGGCCGAGTGAAATTTTCCGGTTAGTGCCCCTTTGTGTATAACAAATTTATAGGAATATCTTGTATGTACTTCTGATTATGACACGAATTAAAGCCCATAAATTTGATTAATGGGAATTTGATTTTATGAAATAAGGCACCAATATATTATTGGCAATAACGGATAAACATCTTTAATCCTTTTGGTAATATGCTTCATCTATCTAGTTACCTAAAAACACGCTTCTTTCAAGACTCACCCCACTCTACTTTAACATCTTTGTACTTCAACTCCTTTACAAATTCATCAATTGACTTATCTGAGCTACCCCCTTCATCAACAGCCATCTTAGCCAACTCTCTCCATTTTCTTGCATTTTCCTTAACCTCCTCGCTCTTTTCCCCTTCCATGACTTCTTTCAAACAATATACAAGCTCTTCTTTCCCCACAATCCCAAAGTCGTCCTCCTTAGCCCTAATCCCGACTCCCCATTTCTCCTCTATAAACTTTGCGTCAGTCATCTGGTCAGCCCACTGAGGTATAGCCACCATGGGCACGCCTAGTGCCAGACCTTCAAGAGTCGAGTTCCATCCGCAGTGTGTCACGAAGCAGCCAACTGCTGGATGAGCCAGCATCTCGAGCTGATTACACCATGACACAATCAAACCCTTCCCTTTGATGGATTGCGTGAATCCTGCAGGGAGTTTTCCTCGTTCGGTTTCCCTGATGACCCAGAGGAAGTAGGAGGTTGTGGACATTAATGCCCCTGCCATCTCTTCCATTTGCCTCGAGGTTAGTGAGACCATGCTGCCGAACGAGATGTAAATGACTGAGTTAAGCGGCTTGGATTGGAGCCAAGCCGCGCACTGCTCACTTAGCGGCTTCCATAGGCTGGCGCCGTAACCTCTGTCTCCTACGATTCTTCCGTCCAAGTATGATGATGGCACCATCGGACCTATCAACTTTGCTGGCCACCATTTTGCCACACTTTGTGCCTCCTATGTTTTGTTCAAATACAAAGCACAATGTTATGAATTCTTTTGACATGTCAAGAAAGTAGGTCTATAAAACACATCGTCCAAAAATGGAGTCGGAAAATTTCATCAAGCTCAGCTCAACCCGTTTGAACTACACCTTCACCAACCCACTCTTCCTCAATGTTTTATGTCTCTTTAATTTTTTCCGACCAAATTTACAAACTTTATGAAATCAATTATAATATTACCTCATTCAACCGACCAAATTAACCCATTTCTTTATTACATTAGTCTTATCCCCACTTATTCAGAAGTTTCGAGCATACCGACAGTCTGACACACATATTATGAAAAGAAAAGAGCTCACAATTAGCACACTGATTTTACCTGGCCTTCTAATTCTTGGAATGTGTTATCAAACACGAAATCAGCTTTATCCAAGTTCGAAAACTGGCTCATTTTCATACGTAAATATGCCGGGTAGCTCTCAGGCGCCCTGATAAACCCCGGCACATCACAAGAATTCAATGGCGGCAAACCAGGCAACACCAAAGGCTCATCATCCTTCAATTCCACCGGCAACTTCAAAGTCCCACGGTGTATGTGGCTGAAAATCGCACAAACCGTCGCGGAGTTGGTGAAAAACGACGCCCCAAATATCCCATGCTGCTTCGCCACGTCAAGAGCCCACGGCAGGAAAGAGTCGTAGACGACGCAACTCACCGGAAACTTGGAGGTCTCGTACTTACTAATGAGCTGCGAAAGAGTTTTCGAGCCATTTTCGGTGAATGACTTGAGATACTCGTCTTCATTTCCCGCCTGAGCAAAGCCGCCGCTGTCGAACCCGTCGGAGACAGGCTCCACCGCCACGCTGGCGGCCGTAATGGAGTTTACGGTATAATGGGTGGTGGCGATTGTGGCTTTTACGCCCTTTGAGACGAGGCGTTTGGCGAATTGAAGGAGAGGGTTTATGTGGCCTTGAGCTGGGTAGGGGAGGACTATTACGTGGGGAGCTTTCACAGAGAATTCTCTGTTTTGCTCCATTTTGCTGATATTTGCCGTTTTTCCCCTTTTTTTTTTTTTGGTTGTAGTTTCTGAGGCGAGAATATGGGAATGATTTCGAACTTTAAGGTGGGATGTCAATTTATAGGCAGCACGAGCAGAAAATTTGCTGAAAAATTAATTGCGGATCTTGTTGTATTAATATGACCTAAATTATTTAATTTTCTAACTTTGTATATTAATTTTGTTGGAGAAATCTTTCACGTTACGGAAGCAGAGCAGAACAATTGGTTACAATTTCTGTTTCATGTGGTTTTATACAGTTTTGGAATGTATATGTTAGCCAATTTTCTTGAACAAGTTAACCTTTTTAGGTTTATAAGATATATAAATAATTAAATCACTTATAATTCAGACAACAATATAATGTAAGCTCTGTAGGAACATTACAAAATTAAATGAAGATGATCAGTACTATTTTTCCATCCTACAACAATCATCTGCCGTTTCTTGTCAGTTTCTTCAACAAACTTAAATATGATAAGAGAAAGAGAAAAAGAAAACAACAACAAAGACATAACATTGGACCAAACAAACCAAAGTTCATATTGTCCACGGGACACTAAATTTCTTAAACAATATGAATTAAGGTTTAAATTCGAACTTGTGTATGAAGTAATTGAATTAAAAGAATCATTTTTAATTAGAATTAAAAAAGTTGGAATTAAAAGAAAATTGGGCGATAACTTTTCTAAGATCTGATTTTGATCAGTTTGTTTGTGCATTAATTAATTGATTGAGAAGATCATATGTCTATCATAAGTCATTGTCAGGCAAGACGGACGAGGGAGTGACGATAGCGTTATTGACGTCATCTATTACGCAAGCACAGTGATGTAAGAGGGAATCTGAGCACTGTAGAAAAAGTCAAAATTAATAATGAATGAGTTGAACTTATTTTCAAATAAAAGGAGACAGATACTATGTTAGGTACGTACACTACTACTTTGTCTATTTGTATGTATTTATTGTGTGAAGGTGAGTTAGTTTGCACATGGCATGGCATGACCAAAATATCTTTTACGATCTATAATGTCACTGTCAAATAATTACTATGCATGTGAAATTGTGAACAATTAATCACAGATTTGGTGTAGCACCATTCATGACCACGCAGAGGCAATCATGTAATAATTCATTTGCCTAGCTTTGCGGCGAAAAGGACATGAGTTCGACTGTTGGAGTTTTGGGCATAAAAGTATTGAATTTTTTATATAGAATTAGTTATTAAGTATTTGATTGTAATTAATTAAGTTGAGTTGTACATGGTGCTTCATAATACAATTGAATTGTAAGCACTTAAAAACAAGTTGAGATAACTAGTCTAATTGCTGCTATGTATCTATTACACGCGCTTTAAAATTTTCAAATAAGAAAGAAGAAGTTATGATTCGATTTGATTTTATTTCTCAAACTTCAACTTCAGTATCAATTAGCTGGGTTTTCACAGTAGTGTAGACTCTAGAACTAAATATTACATACAAAAGTTTATCACATATTCAACTATATACATGAATAATGCATTGACACTTCTAAAAATCGTATATTCTGCCGAGCTATGATGTGTCCGACACGCTAGTATAAAAATATCAAAAAAAATTCGTGTCGTAATATTTGTATCCATATTTCATAGATGAATACATAACTTTTTTATCTTTTTTTGTATAAACATAGCGTTGGCACCTATCATCTCGACCACCGTTTCAATCCATAAAAAATTTCAGCCCCCACATGGCTGCAGGAGTTTCAGAATGAAAGCTAGCTTGTGGGTGTCATGCTTCACGTAAATTCGTAGAGTTTAATTCTTGTAAATATGATCAGTATAAATCAATATACGATTAATATAAATAAAAAGTCTCTGTTAAAGTTTTTATTAGAGAATAACTTTGAGAAATTATATATACGTGAATCTCTCCAAAGTTAATTTGACATAATTACATTTGGATCCCTCTTATTTCGTTATTATAGTGTTTTAAATAGTCAAACATTTTGTAAAAATAAACGAAAATCACAAAAAGTAATTTGATTTTGGCTTCCAGATTGTCAAGTAAGCAAGTAGCATTTATTCTCTTAATCTTCAGGTAGTCCAGTGCACAAGATATATATCCAGTTCAAGAAGTGTTATTTATTTTAAGTTTTCTAATTTGCTATATATGCTATTGATTCTTTAAGCTGTTGAAATTTTTGTTGTTCTTAATTAAGTTCCACTTTCTCAATTAATTTCTTAGTTTTGGTAATTTGATTTTGACATCCAAGTAGCATCTTAATCTTTTGGTAGTCCAGTGCACTTGAATATGCGCGCGTGAATATTAGTTGTTATGGTATGCAAAATCGGATTTTGATATGGGCTTGGCCCATTTGATTGGACTTTAAGCCCATCACCGCAGAGACCCAGCTCCAAGGAAGGCCTAGTTAAAGCCCATCAATGAGAGACATCAACTTTGGCAAGGGCAATTGGTATACACACTACTAAATATAATTTCTCCTTTCATTCTCTATTGCTTGTATTTAAATACATGCATCTTGGCTTGGGATCTAAATAAATAGTAGGTTGGTGAACTAATACAACCTGTAAGATCCGAGAAGTAGGGTTCGAATTACATCCGTCGACCCTATCTTAGAGATTCGAGCTAGTTCGTCCCATAAATTTAGCAACCACGTTGCAGAATTACATTTATTTTTATATTAGTTTTTGATTCTCTTTCATTTGGTACTTCAAAACTGTAGTTATGATTTGTTGAATGCATTTGTTTGTAGGTAAATTTTGGAGTTGGTGTTTGCTATTATTACGAGTTGGGCTACAATAAAAAGTTTGCAGCCCAGTAGTTCAATAAAATGGGCCGCCAAACAAACCATTTTGTAGCTTCTTGAATTATCCTCTTTTTTTTTTTTTTTTTTTCTAAAAAACATTTGAATTATCTTTTGTTAGTTTGATCAAGCACTTAAATTGGACAAAAACCCCTATCCCACATTTTGTTATACACACATTACACACTTGAATTGCGATTTTTATTACTATTTTCGTTTTCTGGCCATAAAATGACCAATGTTCACTGGTAAAATATGCACCAGTAACAGTAAATATGTACCATAAACCCCATTGTTGACAGAAATTGAACACATGAACTTTATTGTATCAGTTTTCACCCCCAAAAACATATAATAAAATGAATGGCAACTTTTCCATACAATATATTAAGAGAGAAATCGAAAGCAAAATGAAATACTAAAAATTTATGCCAAACAGGACTCAAGTACGTACATATCCATATCCCAGCTCCAAAACCACAAAAGACAACAGAAAGAAACACGCTAGTTATTATTACACCAACCAAAACAAAATAAAAAGAAACACGCTATTACATGAAAAGGACGACTTAGAGTGATTACTTATGCTTGTAGGGTGTGTGGGGGGTCTAAATCTAAATAAGCTAAAGTAATGGGACATATATGATAGGATATATCCACGTACGGTACGTAACTAATTAAGGACACTTAGTCTTGTTCCCATGGGTGGTCATATCCGTATAGCAAGTCCCACACACTTCCCTATTGCCAGAAGTGCCAGGTGGCACACACTTACACCTCACACAGCACGTGCCGCACGCTCGGCTGCACAAATTGGGTCTCGAGTGTAAGCTGCACCGAGACTTGCAAAGACCTCCACAATCTAATTAACCAAACAAAATCATATATATCAACAACAATAATAATAATTAATATATAAAAAAAAGAAGTTTATTTAATTTGCGTTGTAAATTAAATGCATTCATAGCAGCATTATATTACCAAGCAACGGCAGAAGCCTTCTGTTAGCACCTCTCACCACCTACATACATAATGAAGAGAAATATGGGGTTATAAGAATTAAAATAAATTAATACTATTCTTAAATTTGGAATTGCATGCGACAAGTTCAAATAGAAAACAAGATCACTAACTGAAAAAAAAAAGAAAAAAAGAAGAAGATTGTGATAACTGATAATAATTCACCTGTGCAGCAGCAGCTACTTCATCTCCAGCTTCAATGTCAGATGAGACCTGCAATATATGGAGTTAAAAGATCAAACAGAGCTGCAAGAATACTTTTAACTACAATTTGAGAAGAAATTTACAAAAAAAAAATGGAGATAAATGAGAGAGAAATGCTTGAAATTAAATTACGTGAGCAAGACAGAAGAGGAAAACGGCAGCTAAAAGAAGAAGACGGGAATTAGCCATTTTATATAATTTCCTTTTTCTTTTTCAGCTAAACTTGTATAAAAAGAAGATTTTGGTGTAGTGAGAGTTCTAATCGGTGCCGCCAATTTATAGGTGGTATTGCATGCGGGCCGGAGTGAAATATTTATTTATTTTTAATCTTTTTTAAAAAAAAAATAAAGACATAAAATAGATTAATACTATTTATAAAAATGTGTAAATTGAATTTTTAATTATTTGAAAAGGCTTTATATATATATGTTTGATAATTTAATGATTTATTGGGTTCCCAAACAACTTATTTGTAAGAACGAGGATCTACTAATTTATTATCTCTAACACAACCATCATGATTTGAACCAGTATTATGTGAATATATTCATAACCTTTTTTTTTTTTTTTTTTTTCTTTTTTTCATAAGTAATTTTCAATTTCTCTTTTTCCACTTGAAGATTGATTATACTAGCTAGGGAAATGGAGATTTCCTTTTGGGTGCACAATGAATTAGCTTGGTTTTGTGGTCACTTTGTTCGTATTTGCGTCACTTAATTCGGAGCATTGGTCACTGCAATCAGGCCAGCCAGGCCCATCATCCGTTATTAAGGAAGGGCATGTTTGGTTTGTACTAAAAGATTCTTCTTGCTTCCTTTTGTTTCTAATTTTAGTTTTACTCACAAATTGCTAGAAATTAGAAAGTAATTGACGACAATTTAGTTGTAATTCTTGATTTATTTATTATTTATTACCATACCGTACGTGTGTACTGACAAACAGCGTCTGAGGAATCCAGCCATATTCCAGTTGGAATATATATCCATTCAATCTTCATATTATTATTTTCTCTGATGAATCAATTCTGATGGCTTTTACTTTTTCTGAAATTATCCAATTTCGATCATCCCTTTTCTTCTTTTAGCACCTTTTTAAAATCGTGTCTGCAGCTTGTAGTTGAAGTGGGGCATATAATCAATGGCCCAAAAACGCGTTAGAAGTTGTCAGCTTTTGCTCACTCATTTTGAGGAGCTAGCTGGATTCTACTATTTCTCAATCCCATCTTGTTTATTGGGAATTGCATTACATAATTTATATATGGGAAATATCATGTTGAGTTGGAACCTACTTAAGGTGTGTATGTGTTTGCCATAAAAATTTTGACAAGTGTACCCAAAATACCAGTCCAGCTGAGGGGAAAAAACAAAGGTTTCGGTGTTTCACATTGGTTATAATCTATCATGCTAGATACAAATACAATAATACAGACATGATATGATTCAGACACAAAAATTCGAATTTTGCCCCTATTCATCAGGACACCAAATTCAGAGCTTTGTGTTGCAGATACCAAACAATTCTTTTTTCTTACCCTTTGATAATCCACTGTATAGTATTCATTTAATAGACCGTCATCACCAATGTCATGCAAATTAATTGTGTGTCAAAATCAAGAAACCCACAATGACGACAAGTTTGCAATTAATGTTAATAAATAGCACGAGCTCAGTTTTAAGTACATGAACCTGACAAACAACTACTACATCAATAACTACAGTTCCATTTAGAGGTATAGTGTAGCCCTAACAATATACTCTTAAAAATTAATTGTTAAAAAAAAAAATATAATCCAACAAATGTCGTTCTCGTGTGTGTCGATTCCGTGCCAGACATGTCGGCTCTTCCATGTAGGTTCTCACAAACGTATGTTATGAGCCTTCCAAGCAGCATGCAAACACATGGATTTCCTCTGGACACTGACACCGAAACTCTGATGCCAATTATAATAGGAGCTTAACACACTTTTAAAAATCGATTGTTAAGAAAAAAGGTAACCTATCATTATAATGTAGCTATCACGTGTCAAGATTTCCCACCAATATTAGATAAGTTATGTACGTATATTGTATGTACTTTGGATAGAGTAATTTGTCTCAAAACAAAAAAGAATAAGGAAGATATATTTTCCACATTAAAGTCCAACTTAAAAGCAAAACCCAAATTTGGAATCCTACGTCAAAGTCGTCAACAGCTGGAATGAAAAAGACTTTTCAGCGAGGAAAATCTCAGTAGCATAAATGCAAGAATAGGTTTTACGAATGTGTTATGTGTACATGAATTTGGACATGCAGATGTATAAACATTTCCATGCGCCACATGGATGAGATGACCAATTCATACATTCTTCCAAAGTTCGTGAGGACTGAGGTCCAATTTCAATTTGCTCAATTATTTTTCTAGATTACTCTAATTCCAATCGCTGTATCCATATCGTATCATATCATGCTATTTCTGATACAAACGACCGTCTGAATCATTATATCCGTATCATGCTATTTCTGATATCGTATCGTATCCGTATGTGTATTTCATAGTTAATTCAGTCATTTGTTTAGGAAAAGTTATTATGCAATTGTATCTAAGACCTCTAAATTCCCGTCTTATCTTTGTTTTCTACCATTCGATATATGGATGTATTGACAAAAATAATAAACAGTATTGAACTTTTTGTTTAAAATAAATAAATAATAAATATATATATGTTGAGAAAAGTTAAAATGATACTTTGATGCCAAAATTCCCGGCATTCCCTTAGTTCAAATAATATAGTTAAAACATCTGAAAAAGGAACGACGGATCAATTTCTTTACTAGCTCACTAATAAGGAAGACCACCAAACGGCAAAAAAATTCCTAATATGTAATAATTCCAAAATGTGAGAAAAAAAAGAGAAGAAAAGAAAAAATTCCTCTGGTGTGACGAACTCGTCTAGAAGACAATAGTAAGCTCCTTCTCATTCATCTCGTATACATGATCGCATGCATCTGTGACGGCACTCTGCGTATGTTTCAGGTGTAATTAAGCTACACATTAGGAAAAAATAGCAAAAATTTAAACAAATGGAAAATGGAAAGTGATATGTAACCTGTCCCAATTTGGTAAGAAAGTTGTTCATGAGGTTCAAAGATGTGAGCCGGACATCTTCATTGGCTTTGAGTGCTTGAGCAATTGCGAAAGCCCCTTCATCCTGCGTAATGTGAAGATAACGCCATCAATTAACTGACAAAATATAATATCATGATATAAAAGTTTTGTAATGTTGGTTAAAAAGATAAATTCCGTACTCTTATTTCATTGAATCCAAGATTCAGTGATACTAAAGCCTCATTAACCACCTTCAAGCTGCGGGCAAGGCAGACGGCGCCCTACAAAAGATTAGTAAGGAACAATCTGAATCAGATAAAAGGGTGCTTGCAAGAACTTCTGCTCTTAGCTTTTGGACAAGTTGAAGTAAAAGCTAGTAAAAGTTGGGAGTGTTTGAAAAAGAAACTAGGAAAGCATTTTTAATAGAGAAAAAGAAAACTAAACTAGAAAACTTACAAAAGCACCCCGAAAGGTGCTTCTAGCTTATTTTAAGTAGAAGCAGCAAAACAAAAAAATTCCCTTCTACTTTTAGCTATTAAACTAAAAGCAGTTCGAGTGAGACTAACCTCATCTCTTAGTCCATTGGCTCGGAGATCTAGGCTTGATACCGTACTGTTGTATCTCAACATATCTGCAATATATTCAGCTCCAGTAGGTCCTATCTGCAAGAGTTGGATTTCTAGAAAGGTCAAAAAAGAAATTTATGAAAGAAGGTCTTCCAAATTTGTATTTTATTTTCTTACCTGACACCAACCAAGCATGAGATCTTTTATGTTTCCATGAAATTTAAGAACTTCTGCTAATGCCTTCGCACCTTCAGGTCCAATGGGATTATAACCTAGTTCCAACTGTGTGTGTGTGTCATAGAGAGACGTTTATTTGTTGAATAGTATTATAAGATCAAGAAAACTGAGGGAAGCAAAAGCTGGGCACATACAGCAGTAATGACAGAATTATCTTTCATAACTCGAGCTATTTCAGATATTCCTTTGGCATGGATGTCATTTCCTCCCTGCAAAAATACTTGCCATTAATAATTATTAAACAGGGCAAATTACATTTACTGTCCTTGAGGATTGCCTTAATTACAATTTAGTCCATCTATTTCAAAAATTACAAAAACTCCATGATATTTCACTTTATTACAAAAAACACCATGAAATAGACTGATTGATTGCAATTTTTGGCTTCATGTTGTAAAAAGTTATGGGAGTTGTTCGCATTAAAGTGAAAATGTCAGGGAGTCTTTTTTGTAATTTTTGAAAACAGACTAAATTGTAACTAGGGCAAACCTCAGGAAAGTAAAAATCAAAAGAAAAAAACATTGAGTCCAAAAAAAAGAAAGAAAAAAATGAGAATCTGAAGTTCCTTTACTTACAAGATCAACATTCGTAACTGAGCGATTCTCCTTCAAAGCCTGTGCCATTTTTTCAGCTCCCTGAGAAAGATACAAGAAGTGGACATCAATAGCTTAACAAGAGGTACATTAATCTTCAATTTTGGCATGGTTTGGAAAGAAGAAATTGATTTCTACCTCATCCCCAATATCATTCATATATAGACTAATCCAATACAAGCTCTTGCTTTTTTGGACATATTCAGCAACATGAGAGGCTCCTCTCGCACTAATTGAATTGTTTGCAAGATCCAAGACGGTAAGCTTCCCTACATTAAAGGGTAAAATTGTCAGACAATCTGCAATATTTTAAAAAATAATAAATAGTGTCAAAACAAAAAATTTCAAAAGCAGAATAAACCTTTATGAGAAGATAAGCCAGACATCAGAGCAATGACTCCTTCATCTCCAATAGAGTTCCCTTGCAAATACAGTTCCTATATAAATATTGTAATCAATGCATACATTCCATGAATCTAAAAGTCAAACATTAAGAGGTCCTAGTGATTGTATTATTTAAAACCAAATATCTAAATAAGTAATAAAAAATGAAATGTTCAGAAAAATACCCTCAAGGATCTGTTTCCCTCCAGACCTTTTGCCAATGCAGCTGCACCAAGGGGACCTCCATAATTGCCACTAAATTAAAAACATACAGAAATATATTAACTATATGCATATGTTGGATCGAAATACAAAAGGTGATCATTTTGGTTACAAGAACTTTACTTGAGGTGTATTGACAGTATAGTTTTGTTTTCAAGAATTGCTCCAGCAAGGCCTGAAAATCCCTACCTCCATTTCCAAAATTAACAAGAAAGCAGAATTGGTTGCTGAATTCAATCTATTCACAAAATTTAAAGGAGGCTTAGGTAACTAAGATTTCATACAGAATAGTCAATCAAATTGTTGTTAAGTTCAACAATGCGCAATGTTGAATTTTTCTTCAACATCTCACCAATAGCCTTTGCTCCCTATGAAAATGAGAAATGAGAAGGACAAATTAGGTGCTTTACAAAGAAATTTTCACAAAGACATGTGTATGACACAACATAAATCCAATGAAGGTCAAAATGAACCTAACCTCGTCCCCAAACGCACTACTACTAAGCTGTAACTTCTGAATTCCAGAATTATTCACCAATATGTCACATAAATACTGCAAAAAGAATATAGTATATACCAATTGATAAGAGCGAAAATTCAAATCATGTAACAGTTACATTAGAGGATGTATCTAATAATATTTTAGTAAAGTCTTACCTTGACTCCTTCATCCCCAATAGAATTTCCTGATAGGTTAAGAGATTTTAGTGTAATATTTGATTGCAAAACCCCATCAAACGCCTTTATTCCTTCGGAAGTAATCCCATTAGCAGCAAAACTCACTTCTTCAGCAGTCTGAAAATAATATAAGTAGCAAATAACGGATATATACATTCAAATTTCAAAGTATGCGAGCAAGTGTTCTAAAACTCAAAATGACAAACTGTTACCTGATTATAAGCTAAGCTCTCAGCTAGAAAAAATAGCCCTTCATTTCCAAAGTTGTGACCTAACAATTTTAAGTGCATTGAATATTTAATCCTGTATATCGATCACAAATCGGAACAAGCAATGAACTTTTTCAATTACCTGACATGTCAACACTGGGGAACGACCTAAGCTCTTGGGCAAAATCATTTAACCTCATTTTGGATTCTCTTTCAACCTTTGTCCCAAAGGAAGACAACAAATTTGTCCCAGCAGCAAAGGACCACTTCAATCCCTCAGATTTATTCTCTTCAGTTACAGACTTGGATTGTCTCGGTTGAAAGATGTTTCCCGCCAATTTCCATAAAACTGTTAGCTGGAAGGTGTAGATTAGTTACCAATTGAGAAATTTATTTCTTTGTGGAAATTATTTACACTCTAGAGATGGCAAGCTGATTGAGCTACAATAATGTGTTAATGTCATTAAAATCGAATAGAAGTGTGTTAAACCAGTCCTCTCCACTTTACCTCATCCTAGTCATACTAGAAAAACAAAAGTGTATGTCATATGGTTAAACTGAAGAATTTTCCATCTCTGTGCTGCAATACATGCAAAAACAAAGGCAAAAAACTATAGGAGACCTGAACATTCACTCATCAAAACCAGGAAAGGAAATACATGAGACTTCTTTTTTCATCTAAGGACATTAATGTGATTACAAAAGTGATGGCCCTGGGAGGAAATATGAAAAATCAATCCTCTATAGTCCTTGCCAAATTATATACTCAACTACATATGGAAAAGTTTAAAAAAATTGTTTTACTTTAATTTATTTTACCTAAATCTAAAAATTGCCCGATCAAAATAAGCTCGAGATTTTCATGATTTTCTTGCCCAAAGTTGACCCCAAATATTTCAAAAGGCAAGATGCACATGGACAAGGAAAGACAAAAAGAATAAATAGATAACATTTAAAACAACCAAAGCGAGGAGACACTTGAACAAGCTAGTATGTACAAATCAATGGTAACAAAACCCTCACATGTATACTTTGCATAATTCCTTATCCGACAGGATATGGAACATTCACACTCAGTAATCAAACAAACCAAGAAGCATGGCCACATTATCCATGATAACAAACCTTAAGAAATTCACAAATAGAGATAACATTTGATTGGGAAAATGCATACCGAAAGATGCAACAAGCACAGCACCGGCAGGGAGAATATAGGGAGTAATTTCTTTGATTGGACCACTTGGAGCTTGCGCTTGAGACTGCTTGTAAACTCTTCGAGAACTAGCGCCACGCCTCGAATTGCTGCTTCCAGAACCCCCCGCCGCCGCTTTAATGCTGATCTTTTTCAAATATAAGCGTTTCGATGTGATGCTAACTAGAGAAAATGGGGAGATTACGCCCAATGAACACGCTTTCGTGGAGCTTATCGCCCATAATTCGGTTCTATATTTGTCTTGCACTCTGAAGTTAATCTGTGATTGGAAAAAACAAAATTATTCAATAGAGACGAAAATCTGAGCAAATAATTGAGTTTTTCAATATTTTGCCTACCTTTGGATGAGAACACAGAGAAGGTGTAGAAGTAGACGCCATTTGTATGGTTGTATGTATAGCTGTATCTATCTGTATCTCAAGGGGGTTTTTGCTGGAGGATTTGTAGTTTGTACTGTTGCAGTTCTTGCAGAGAGAAAGGGGATAGAATAGAAATTAGAACACAGCGGCGATTCGCGAAGATGATAGCTTGAAGCTGGAGACTGGCAGGAGTGTTTGATTTGACTGAAATTGGGCCAAGGATTACGATATGGGCTTTTTAAATTCAAGCCCAATATATTCGGGCCCACTATGGCTCGTAACAGGCTTTTTCACTTCGAAAGAACATGATTCAGGTGGACTTAAAACTTGAAGCCCATTTTGATATGGTAATTGCTATCTAGAACAGGTGAACCAAAAAAATGTTTAGATAATAAAGTACAAAAATCGTTATAATGTGGATGGAAAAAAATGTTTTATGCTTTTGTTATAATTAGGATTACAAACATCTCACCTGCAGGTTATGATAAGCCGGTTTATCATAGCTGGATTAATTAAAGAAACAAACAAGGTAGTGATGAAAGTTTCCAAGTGGTTATTGGTTTATATCTTGAGGCAATCAGCTAGCTAGGTGAGTTAATTTTAATTTCTAAATCCAGCAAGCTAAATGACAGTTTGACATTGAAACTTTCATAATACTTATGACTATTTGCAGAGATATATATATTGCAAATATTCTTTAACTCCAGTGTATCATGTATGTCAGTAAGTTGACCCTCTTCCTACATCCTTCTCAATTCGCCTTTATAAATTTGGTTGAAGTAATCAACTTTCTTTTTTCTGAGAAAATGTTCGGAAAATTGTAAAATATGCCACGTCATATTTTTTGGTGGGTCAAAGTCAATTTAGGTGAAATTTGTTCTTAAATTGCCAATTTTTAAAATCTATAAGTCTATAATTCCAACATTTACAAACTAGTGTACCACTTTTCATACTAATTAATGCAAACCTACAACACTATATATAATTCCAATATTTACAAACTAATGTACCACTTTTTACCCTGCAACAAACCTACAGGATGAAATATGCAATTTTCTCAGATCAGGAACGTACTAGTCTTCATTTTCAAAACAATTCTCAATGGAAATTGAGTTTCTCACGCACATAGAATTAAATAAACGATCGAAAATCAACAAATTAATTAAGCTAACAAATTAGTCCATTTATCACACTATATAAGAAGAGATATGGGAATCAAAGAAGGAACATACATATAGCATAAAAGCAAATCATTTCACGTACGTACGCGGAAAAGTAAGTAATTATTATATTATCATGTCTGAAATTAGCTTGGGTTCTTGTTTTTGCAGAATTATCCAAGAAATAATTTGTTGCATTGTTTGCTAGTGATATATGTTGCTGATACCACCGCCGGCAGGCAGCTGAGATAGTACTGATCAGAAGGATCATTTCATTCATCATTATATTGCCACACCAAAAATAAGCTAGCTAGCTGTTCATGCCGTGCATGATTTGTAATTTCTAGTATAACTTTATCCTTTTAATTTCTTCGTAATTTATGACCCTTTTCTTCCATATATATATGTTGGTTCGACTGTTTGCTAGCTTGTGAGCTAAAGATTATTGTTGTAATATATTATATATATGTTGTCTGGGCTAGATTAATTCGAACCACTTAACATTATTGGTTAAGTCCGCCTCAACCTTCTCCTAGTTATCCAACAATAATAATTGGATCAGGCACGAGTAGAGTAATACTGGGTTCTATATTTGCTAGCCCAAGATGCATCTTGGATCAAAATTTTAGAATATATAATTGGATTCGAATTTGAATTTTTAAATTTCGATATGATCCAAATCCGACAAGTTGATAGCCCTGGCCGGATAATTCTTGTATGAGTCGGGCGTATGAACATCCGCCTCTAATACACCATTATTAAACAAAAAATTCCCGCCCTAGCCCCCATGAAAGCGAGATCCAGAAAGGCTCAAGCCGAAAATTTGAAGATAAGAGTTTTCAGAAATAAGACCTAAAAACTCGAACTACCCTTCTCTAAAATAAGAGGGATTAAGTTCTATTTTGGTTTAGTTGCTACCTATGACGTATGAACAGTACGAAATAATTACCGTGCAGTATCGTGTTATATTATGTCAAATATCATTTTAACTATGACGTATCGTGCAGTATCGTGTTATACTATGACGTATTATATATATATATATATATATATATATATATATATATATATATATATATATATATATTATTTGAACTAAATCATAAATGCCGGGAAATCTGGCATCAAAGGATCATTTCAACTTTTCCATTTTAACTTTAAAAATGAGAAATAAAAAAGAGGAGTACCTATACAAACTTAATCGAGAAAATTGAAATTTGTCCTGATCAGTCTTCACAAACTTAGGAAGAATGTTTGAATTGGTCATCTCATCCATGTGGCGCATGGAAATGTTTATAAATCTGCATGTCCAAATTCATGTACAATTGTACATATTCGTAAAACCTATTAATTATTGCATTTATGCTACTGATACTATGGTTGCTGAAAAGGCTTTTTCATTCCAGCTGTTGACGACTTGATGTAGGAATATTCGAAATTTGGGTTTTGCTTTAACTTTTACTAGCAAGTTCGAAGTTTATACTTGTTTCTAACGGATCGTCAGATTCAGTTTGTATTAGGTGGTATCATAATCTATTGTCAGTCGTGAAAATTATTCTGGTGTCCAACAGGGCCGGCCCACGGCAATTTCGATCGGGGCATGACAACTTTAATGTCAAAAATAACATTTTTTTTTTGTTTAAGACAAAGTCTCTATGTCTCTATCCAAAGTACAAATGATATACATTTAAAAAAAAATTAAAAAAATAAAATAAAATTTATATATATATATATATATATATAAATAATATACCTGTAGATGGAAGTGTAGTTATTGATGAGGTAGCAAGTTGTTTATCAATTTCAAAAACATAAAAATAAAGAAGCTAGTTGTTTATCAGGTTCATGTACTTAAACTGAGTTCGTGCTATTTATTTATTTTAAATGCAAACTTGTCATTGTAAGTGTAGTTTATCTATCTTGGCCAGTTATTTTACTATGTAATGATGGATGGGTGTGCAATGTCATTAGTTCTAATACTTACAGTTATCTCAAAGGGATAACTCGTATTGTTTTAATCCTTGGTTGAGAACTCAATATGGTGATTGGTGAGAATGAGAGAATGGTGAGGCTCTTTAGAGTGGTGGGAAAAAACGAGCGAAACCAAACACATTATAGTTCTCGCTTTACATATCTAGAGACTCAAAATTTGGAGGAGTTAGAATCATTCAATGCGGACTAATTAACTTTATTTCTTTGCAGGTTTTATATTGTTTCTTATTTCTGGCGTTTTCATAGCTAGGTGGTTATCAATGGGAAGAGTGAAAACTTATCCTATATTAGTGAGAGAGTGATTTCGGAAAGGATCATTAGAGATTTATAATGGAGAGAAAGACGAGCGCACCAAACACTGTCCCCGGGGGCGATACTACCCTATAAAGTCGGGGCAATAAAAAATCTGTATTACTATATTTGTATAGTGTCGTGTCCCTGTTGCCTTATCCGTATTTCATAAGTGAAAGTTTATGAACTTATAGCTTGTAGATTTGGAAACGTGATTAGTTGCTTGAAGGCTTGCTGGTTTAGAATTCAAACTACTAGCCAACTTGCATTAAATCCCAATTAGATGTCATATTGATAATTCTGCTTGTAGACCCTTATTTATATTAAATGCAAACTTGTCATTGCAGGTCCATTAATCACACTATATATATCTTAATTTATATTAAATGCAAACTTGACCTACAAAGATTAAATGCCAACTTGTCATTGTAGGTCCATTTATCACACTATATAAGAAGATATGGATATTAAGGAAGGAACACATGCATTGCACAAAATTAAAAAATCATTTCACGTACGTGGAAAAGTAATTAATTAAGCATTTGGGCAATTAATCATGGCTGGCTCGGGTTCTTGTCTTATCAGAATTGTCAGAGAAATAATTTGTTGCCTTCTTTGCGGCGAATCAGACTGTAGTGATGATCCTGATACCCCCGCCGCCACCGCCACCGCCGGCAGTTCAAAATAAGCTAGCTGTTCATGCATGCCGTGATTTGTAATTTCTAGTCCAACGACTTTTTCCTTTTAATTTCTTCGTAATTTGTGATCCTTTTCTATCATATATATATATGTTGGTGCGACTGTTGGCTTGTGAGCTAAGGATTATGTAATATATATGTCGTCTGGGTTGGATTTCTTCCAGACTCAGTTGAAAGGAAAATCATGTTTTGATCTATCTAATGATCGTCTTGATTAGTTTTCTAATTTTTATATGGATCGAGCTGAGTCGGAAGGTGTAAAGTTCTCCCTACCGTATTACCGTCTGTCAATGTATCAAATAATTTTATTAATAAGGAAAATCATTAGGAAATACCAATTATTTTGGTAAAACATTGATTTTAACTTAGTTTCCTTTTTGATATAAGTACACCAATTACTTTACGTTCTTTTAGTGACACATTAATTCTAACTTGAAAAATTTGCAAAATGGAGACACTTTTTACCACTGAATTGCGTTTTTGGGACACAAGATCTGAAATTCGCGTAAATGCTCTGTAACTTTATTTTTTTAGCAATTTTGGGACTCTGGCAGATTTAATTTCAATTTCGGGACTTTGTTACACAGTTAAGACTCTTCACCCCTATCAGAGGGTGTGTTTAGTAGGGATCCAATCTGGGACTCTTCCCACAAATTCAGCCTATGTTGCCAATTGAGGCACACCACGTTGGTAACTAACACCAATTTTGTTATAATTAGGAGTACAAAAATCTCACCTGAAAGTTCTGAGTTGACTTATGATAATCTGGATTATATTAGTGCAATTAGGATTAAAAACCAATAATTAAAAAATTATTGGTTTATATCTTGAGGCAATCAGCTAGCTAGTTGAGTTAATTTTAATTTCTAAATCCAGCTAAGTGACAGTTTGACATTGAAACTTTCATAAAACGTATGACTATTTGCAGATATTTTTCTTTTTTCCTTTTTTGGTTTTCAAGCCAATTTGCAGATATCTTTTTAACTGGATCCAGTGTATGTCATACTATATATACTATACTTCTTGATCGACATATATATACAATTAGTGAACTTGATCTAAACTGAGTACCTGCTATGTATTACTTGAATGAATATTCATTTCGATCGTTGACTAGAGCAGGAACGTACTAGCTAGTCTTCTTTTTCAAAACAATTCTCCATCAATGGAAATTGAGTTTCTCACGCAAATAGATGATCAATTAGGATTAAACAAACGGAAATCAACCAATTAAGCTGATAAATTAATATTCATCAATTTTTAATTTCTCCATCTGAATTAATGAACTGGGCTTTTCTTTTTTCAGATTATTATAGATATATTTATTGATTAATTTTCTTTCATGGGCGAATTCGAAGTAACTCTGAATATATTAGGAATCGAATAGGCTTTTTTAGTCTATTTTAATAGTAATTATTATTTCTTTTGTGATTAATTCTAGTGTAAGAAGAGTTTGATTTTAATTTTGAGTGATAATGTATTCAGCTATATATCCCCATTGAAGAAGATTAGTGATATATATTTACTCTATGTAAATTATGATTTTGTGATTATTTATGTTGATATTAATTGTCTCGATCGTATGTACGTATAAAAAAACATTAATTCTCGCCAAAAATACGCTTAATTTAATAATTTTGTTGTTGAAATTCGGGTGCATTAATGTTGGTATACCGTATATATGAAAGCATCCTATATAAAACCGTGATTCATAATAGCTAGCCAACACTACTCAAAACCAGCAACAAAAAACATTTCGTTATGAATAAATTGGAATTAGCTACGGAAATGAACATTAAGAGTCATCCCAATTAGCAACGGAGACTACGCTGCAAATTCCGTTGCAAACTTGACTGTTCAACGAAGCAAAAATTTGCAACGGATCCAATATCCGTCGTATCTAAATCTCTAATTTAACAACCCTCTATAGTCTCTTCCGCATCCGTGTTCTCGAAATTGGTCGATATATATATTCATCTATCTATCTAGCTCCCAGCAAACTGCATGCCATTCATAAGTTTTTAGAATTAATTTATTGATTGCATTGTGAATTAATTTGGTTATTATTTCAATTGAATTCTAAAAATTAAATTCTGTTAACACGCTTTTAATTTGGCAACATATATAAATGAAATTAATATTAATCAACTTTTAAATTTTGCCAGAATTTCGCTGCATGACAAAAGTAATATTTTAGTAATTGTATTAAATATATAATATAGTGGTGGCGAAGTCGAGTCGTAACCTAAATTTTTTAAAAAAATTCATTTTCCCGTATTCGTGTCGTGTTCATATCCATATCCATACAACAATAATAAAGTTTATAGCCGGCCCCATGGGCTTGTTTATCTGGGACTTTATCTTTCAAAAATCAATTCAAAATAAAAGATCAAAAAAAGTTGAGCCTTGTAGCTAGACTGCTAGAGAATCAAGATTGTGACTAATATCTAATTAAAGTATCCCATTTGCTATGAACTGCAAGTAACTTATGCATGAAAAAAGTAAAATTTCGTGATGCACATTTTCAAGAATCTCCCCTTTTCACAATTATATAAGTAAAATTTCGTGATGCACATGTTCAAGAATCTCCCCGGCCTTTTCACAATTATATAAATATGTGTATGATCAGTACGTACCTACTACCAATCTTATTATAACATATCCTCATTTAGTTAATTATATAAACATCAATTTTCTACTGAAAATGAGTGAAAAAGAGAAAATACTAGATCGTCAACTGTATGAGATTGATGAGTCGAGTAAAAAAAACGATATCGTGAGATTGTACAAGTCAATCCAGCAATTCCCCAAAATTCTCCAATACATAGACGAGTTTCAATTCCACAACACTCCTCTCCACGAAGCTGCAAAAATGGGGCACACAAAGTTCTGCGTAGAAATGATGAATTTGATGCCATCATTTGGTAAGAAACTCAACCCTGAAGGGCACAGCCCTCTTCATCTTGCTTTACAAAATGGCCACAGAGAAACTGTTTTAGCTCTGGTGGATATTGATATAGAACTCGTACGCGTTAAAGGTATAGATGGTATGACTCCATTGATGTACTGTGCTGAAAGCACGCGTAATGATATATATCTGAAAATTCTAGCTGAATTCCTTCGGGATTGCCCGCAATCAATTTATGATAAGAATACCAGGTCTCAAACGGCGTTGCATGTTGCGTTGGAGAGTAAGAACTGCAATGGTGTTGTCATTCTTCTGCATTGGATTCAGAGGAGTTCAAATGAAAAGGTTCTCCGAATCAAGGATGACCAAGGGAACACACCACTCCATGTTGCAGCTCTACATAATTGTGTACCGGTATTAATTATTTTATTTAGTTTTATTTATTTATGGGTAAAATTGATCCTCTAAATATATATATATATGCATGCGAGGTTTAATTTTATACTTTATTTTTTCAATTTTAGTCCTTTTTTCCCCTCCTAAAATCACTATAATTAATTGTATTCATCATTTAATTAGTAATTAATTGTCGTAAAATTATAATACATAATAGTGACAAGATGATGGTGCGGAAATTGTCACTATTGGCCTGAAAAATCCAAAACACTTCATCAAAATTATTGGATTCCCTTTATTATTTTCATCAAAATCCCCACTTCAATTAAACATAACTTCATTCTCAAAATTTTCCAATTTCACCATAAAAAGTCTAATTATTAGATAAAATTGCCACTTTTAATGACAACACAACTTGTAGAGTAGCAATTAATCTTGTACGTAATATTTCAATATATATATAATTATAAATGCATGTGGCATATATGCAGGGAGTGGAAATAATGGTGGACATTGCCTTATTGAACAAAAGGAATGACGAGGATAAGACCCCTCTAGACATTGCTATAGACTCCGGCCACGAAGAAATCAAAACAAAATTGGAAAAGAAAAAAGCACTATCATCAAAGAATATGGTCCAGAGATCTACTTACGCTGAATTTTTGGAGGCGCCAGTAAGTTGGAGTGAGAGCAACATGAAAACCTATTATCATATGATGAAGGATCTGAATATCGATATGCGCAACATGGTTTTAGTGGTAGCTGTGCTGATCGCCACCGCCACTTACACGGCCATACTCCAACCACCAGGCGGAGTTTACCAGGCCGATGCCAACACCACCACCACCACCGCCATTATCGGCAGGGGTGCTCTTCAAATAGCCGCGTCAGTGCCGCCTCCTCCGAAATCAAACGAGGGGAGAATGGTGATGAAGGACGGCGACTACAAGAGGTTCATGCCGGCAAACACGTTGGCATTCACACTGTCAATCATGGTGATCATATTTGTCCTTCCTGGCCGACCTTACACCATTATCCTGCACACATGTTTAATCTTTCTGTCGTACAGCTGTTTGATCGGGATGGTGTTTGTTTCCAATGATACTGGGATTCCTAACGCCACCTTCTTCATATGCTGGTCTCTTATCGCGTTTACGTTCTTCCTGAAAGTCGCTGATTATTTTTTCGTGACAGGCTTCTTCAAGGATGTTTACTGGATGCCCAATTATTTTACCAAACTCAGTAACGCCGCTGATTTTGTGAACAAAGCCGGCGACAGTAACGAGACGACCACGTCGAATGATCATATTGAGAGTAGTAACATGAGGGTCAACAAATTACATTTGTGGATATCTAAACTGAGAAAGCAATACAAATTAACCCAACAGTCCTTACAATTCGATAAGCCATAATAATTAATTCTATCGTATTAATTTATTATGATTATTTTCAAATTTTACTAAATAAGTGTGGAGAATTATAAATGGGATTGCAGTATGTTTATTTTTTCCGATAATAAACGCGTTGCGCGTGGCATCATGTTAATTTCTTTTTTTTTTTTTTTTTGTTACGAAATTTGATTTCATTTTATAGTACGAGCATGAATTTCAGAGATGAATTCATTTGTTTTATCAAGTATTTGATCTATTTAATTGTTATGTATTTTGAGTTCTCTAATCAAGTTTATTTTTTAATTAGCGTCTATCCGAGGTGGAATTTTTTTTAAGAGAAAACACCTGTATTATTAATAAATCGATAAGGTTAGGAAATAAAATGATCAATTTAGGAAAACATTTAACGAAAAATTCAACAGCCATTAGTTCTAGGGGGCAAAATAAGCACTTTGTCAAAGGTTGAGGAGTTTGTGCAAAACTAAATGATAGGAATGAAAGTGAAAAATTTGGAAAAGTTAAAAAAGAGAAAAAATGCATTATCATTTTATTAAATTAACCACATATTTTGCAAAAGTTGTTTGTCATTTATTAAATTGGAAGACGTGGATTGCAATCCATCTGCTAAATTTAGCCACGGAAATTCCGTTCAAATAGTTTCGTTTTCAATAGCACTATTGCATAAATGACATTTTCTGCAACGGCTTGTTCCGTTGCAATTAGGTGTTTTCTAGTGATGCCGTAGTATATGAGAACAAACTCAAAACTTGTTCCGAGAGTCCGGTGGCGTGAGCATATTAAGCCGTCGGCTCTGATACTATTACCTAAGTTATTGTCCAAAAGAATATATATATATATATATATATATATATATATATATATATATATATATATTCTTTTTTTTGATTAAACTTAAATTCTAATTTATGAACAAAACATTTTTCCTTCAAACTTCTGAGGTGGGACGGTAGCCCCCAAACATTATATCTCTTGGGGTGCTACAACAAGTCTCAAGCAAATAACTTATACGTTGATGAGGACTTTGATTAAACAAAAAAGAAAATGCAAAAACGGCATGGATTGTTGCACCAATCGGAAGCACATCCTCATCAATAGTATAATAAGGACTGTGAGGAGGATATACAGATCCAACGTTGTCATTTCTTACTCCCAAAAGCAACAAGGATCCTGCAACTTTTTCTAAGTAAACTGCAAAATCTTCACTCGCCATGAAATTAGGAGCCAGTATTGTGTTTTCATCTCCTACAATCATCCTGGATACTTGCTCTGCGTGTTGCCATATTCTCTCATCATTTATAGTCGGTGGAAGCGTTGGATGCTCTTTTCCGTCGAATTCTACGTCCGCCGAGCAACGATGTACAGCCGCTTGCCCTTTTATAACCTGCAAAAAGCCAAAAACACAATATTTTGATCCAAAAAAATGATGCACATAATTAGCTGCATGCTATACATATATATATTTTGGTTACCTCTTCAATTCTTCTTCTTAGTGCGTTAAAACTGTGTCTATCAAAAGTCCTGAAAGTACCAGCAATCGCGGATGAATCAGGAATTACATTAAGCACGCTTCCTCCTTGAACCATACTCACGGAAACAACCTGATAAAAAATCAACAATTTTTTAAGGTAAAATAGCAAGTTTTCTCGTCGGCCTTGCGATTTTGCGTTTTGTAATTTTTCGTTTTTTCGCAGGTTTAGTCAGATATTCCCCGGAATTTTCAAATTTTTCTGGAAAAAATCTTCCAGCAAGTTGCCTCAAGTACCGCCAAGTTGGGCAAATTTTCCAGCAATTTTAATTTCCGGCAAGAAAACACATTCAGGCCAAAATATGACCTATATATAGACCAACTTTTTAAAACTACACGACAAAACCAGAAAAGTAAATTCGGACACCATGACAAGTCGAAAATAACTAAGTTACATGAACATTAATTTTCCAATTTTCCCTTTTCTTAATCTCAACAACTTCGGATAATTAATAGTCCAAATTCAAGACCTCTAAAATTAAATTATATATCACATTAATTACCTGTGAATCTAAAGGGTCCGTCTCCCTGGAGACAATATTCTGTAAACTTATAACAGAAGTGGCAGCAGCCAAGATTGGATCAACCGAATGATGTGGGAGCGCCGCGTGTCCTCCTCTTCCATTTATGACAGCCTTAAAACTCCCAAAACCAGCAAGAAATTTTCCAGGTCGCGATGCAACGGTGCCTATTGGATACCTATGTACAGTATGCAATCCAAATATGGCGCTAACGTTTTCAAGCACGCCTTCTTTTATCATGTATCTTGCTCCTTCGCCGTTTTCCTCAGCTGGTTGGAATATTAGAACAACAGTTCCCTAATATAGACTAAAATTGTTATTCATATGATGATAAATAAATAAATCCGTAAATGTAATAACAGAATTGTTGTCACCTTCAAATAGTTGCGGAGTTGTTGCAAGATTCTTGCAGCTCCTAAAAGCATTGCTACATGTGCATCATGTCCACAGGCATGCATTTTGCCGTCTACTTGACTCTTGTGCTCCCATTCCCTCAACTCCTTCATGGTTTATATATATCTCATACATAAATATTAGGGCCAATTACAAAAATCCCCCTCAGATTTACACTAATTACGAAAAATACCCTTGAAACCTTGTAATCTTACATTTACTCCCTGACATGGGCTATTTATAAGGTTTCACTTATATTTTACACTTTTGGGAGTATTGTGTAAGGTTTCAGGTTTGGATGGTGTTTTGGATTTTAAAACAAACCTATAATTATCCCTAAATATAAAATACATGTAGATATTTTATTTTTTTGGCAGCCATCTGTATTTTAATTTGGTTTGTATATATACATTCTCTAATGTTTTTATTGGAAGCCAAAACTATGTGATTTTTGGAAATATACAAGAAACATCTTTCTTATCATAATTAATGAACCATACGTACAGGTTGTGTAATTTAATATGAAAAGGGGGTCGTCCTTCTACTGGATAGAAGTACGTACAATTTATAGAACGAAATTTGCAATTTTCTAGCTAAACCAGGATCGGACTTTCAAAATATTAATTACTTTAATGAATCCCGATTTTCTAAAACGCACAGACCTGAATCGATAGAGCATCCATATCTGCTCTAAGCGCCACAAATGGAGGAGAACCTGATCCAATGGTGGCCACTACGCCTGTCCGTGCAACCGGCCACTTATAATGAATCCCCATTTTATCCAATTCAAGCTTTATAAGTGAACTCGTCTTAAATTCTTGAAAGCAAGTTCAGGATTCCTGTGTATTTCTCTTCTCATCTTCACCATCCATTTCACCGTTTCACGCTCGTTCGCCAACTCTTTTACATGCTCAGTTAAAGGAGAAGAAGCGTGTTTCTGTTGAGAAGGGTTAGGATCACTTGAAGAAGCAAAGATCAGTGATGTCGTAATAATACTCAAGATTAATAATGTGGTTAGGATAGAGAATCTCAGTACAGGTTTCATTTTTTGGACAAAATATAGAAAAAAGTATGGGATTTTGACACGATCGATCGATATGTTTCTTTTAATGAGGGATTTTCTGAAGTTGTTGTCACTATATATATATATACAATTATGAGAGGAAAAATGGACGACTTGATCATAGAGTACTGTATGAAAGCTGGGAAGCTAGCTGAGTACTGCAACTTCTTGGCTTTTTCTGGTTCAACTAACCTATTAAATATATGGAGGGAAGTGCGACAGCAAATTAGATTTGAGAGGATATTTTCGATGGCAACTATGTTCCATATTTAAAAGATGATGAAAATAATAATAATAATAATAATAATAATAATAATAATAATAGTAGTAGAAAAAGGAATATGGATCAGGAGAAAAACGTGTGGAATGTATGGTAATTGGAGTTCCATGATCAAATATTTATCAAATAATAACGGACTTTTTATATACTGTTTATGGCTTGTTTTGAGATCTGTCAAAAGGATGAAATGATGAATCCATGGTCACTCAGAAAGGATTTGACCATCCCCTAAATATAATCTCAAAGTATAATACTTGAGGATGCTTGAGAAAATGTAATTACATTCTGTATGAGATTGGATGACGTTTGTATATGGGACTTTTACTAACTATTTAGCCTTTCTAATCTGGAATTCCTTTTCCTTAAAGTGATTATACAAAACCACTTTAGCAACCTTAAACTTTTTAAATAGAAGGATTATAATAAGAATAGGCCGGGGATAAAAGAAAAGATGCTTAGAACACGCTTACTTAGTTACTTGGGTGTTTAATTACCCATGTAATTAGCTACGTAAACTGGTTGTTACCGTTGTTTTACTTCACTTGTATTGGAGCCCGCATGTAACCTCTCAGCCCGGCCGTCCTTGCAGAGATGTGTCAGATATTTTGGAATTTTAAGTTACGCATGCTGCTTAAGTCCAAAATATTGTTGTTAGCTAAGCAGCATGCGTAACTTAAAATTACCATTCTATCCAACGCTTCACCTAATTTACATCAGTGCCTCTGAAATTTAAACGAAAAGAAAAAAAGTTAGCATTTCACTTTAATTGAAATTTTCGAACGCAATCGGAAGTGTATTGCACTTATTTAACTCCCTTCATATTTCTGAATTTATTATAATTTCTAACTTAGACATCGGATAGCTAGGCTTCTTTGGGCTAGTTCAGTACCTTTGATTCCTTTTACTAAGAAAACAAGTGCATGTGCCTGCAGCATATATACATAATAAAAAGGATGTGCCTGGTAATAATCAAGACGTACGTACAACCAGTGGCTCTTTGCTTGAGGGGGTGCAATTGACCCCCCTCAACTCCCAAAATTTTTATTAGAGTATATGCATATACATATATAGATTTGTGTAGATTTTTTGTTAAATTTCCTTAATTGACCCCCTAACAAAACTCTAAAAAACTTATGAATTGGGTCTATATTATAAAAGATTTAATATTGGGAACTTCTTTCAATTAAGTTGGAACTTGATTGGAATTTCGACCACCCTGATCAAACAAAAGAAAAAAAATTAAAAAAAAAAAAAAAATATATATATATATATATATGTATCATTTTTACTTTACTCTCTTTTTTTCTCTTCGCTTTACTTTTAATTGTCATATAAAAACTTGAATATTGCGTAAATTGGTCTTTAAATAATTTTTATAAAAATAAGAAAAAAAAGTGATTTTAGTGTTCTTTCTTATCTCTCTTATTTTTTGTTGAAACTTGAGGATTTAAGATTATATTAGTAAAGATTTAGTTATACATTCTATAAAAAAAAAAACTAAATTTGGTGGCGTCTCCGATTCAAATAAAAAATATAATAATATAAAATATTCTGATGCAAATGATGGTGAACTCTTGAAAATTCAAAAAAGATATGGTTAATTATTGAAAATTCAAAAAACTAAATTTATACTTCAATAGATTTTGTATGTTTTATATTTTGGTTCAAATAAACCTTTAGATATTATATTGGCATATATTATTACCTACGATTACTTAAATAAAATAGTAGAAGAAAATATTTTCAATATATACATAAACTATAGTACTATATACATAGAATGGAAAGATTGTCAATATCATCGTGATATAATGATCAAAACTTTTAGTCGTGATAATAGTGAATGTATAGAATAATAAATTAGACGTAGAAATTAATTAGAAGAAGGTGATCTGTGGCGCCCCAAACGGTTAACACCACACCCCGCACCGAACCACAACCCGCAAATAGAACGAGGGTCCGCTAGCGAATCACAACCCGGCAAACGGAGACAATTTACTTAATATTAGGCAGCAACTTATTTCAAACACCAACCCAACAAAAACCACCAATAAATGAGCAACTGCGGAAGCGTAAACAAATATAACCTAACCCACACAGGGGCTAAGAAAACAATAAAACAGTGCGCAATTAGAAAAGCCTACCAAGGCTAGCAAAAGTTCACTAGCTAACAAACATTTACATTACGAGAATCCTAATACAATGCCGATAATTATAACGTCTAGATCCATAATAATGTACATCCAGTAGTATGAGCATCCAAAATACATAACACAAACCAACCAACTAGACTCGACCACTGTGCCGCCTAGTTTCTTATCTCTCTTATTTTTTGTTGAAACTTGAGGATTTAAGATTATATTAGTAAAGATTTAGTTATACATTCTATAAAAAAAAAAACTAAATTTGGTGGCGTCTCCGATTCAAATAAAAAATATAATAATATAAAATATTCTGATGCAAATGATGGTGAACTCTTGAAAATTCAAAAAAGATATGGTTAATTATTGAAAATTCAAAAAACTAAATTTATACTTCAATAGATTTTGTATGTTTTATATTTTGGTTCAAATAAACCTTTAGATATTATATTGGCATATATTATTACCTACGATTACTTAAATAAAATAGTAGAAGAAAATATTTTCAATATATACATAAACTATAGTACTATATACATAGAATGGAAAGATTGTCAATATCATCGTGATATAATGATCAAAACTTTTAGTCGTGATAATAGTGAATGTATAGAATAATAAATTAGACGTAGAAATTAATTAGAAGAAGGTGATCTGTGGCGCCCCAAACGGTTAACACCACACCCCGCACCGAACCACAACCCGCAAATAGAACGAGGGTCCGCTAGCGAATCACAACCCGGCAAACGGAGACAATTTACTTAATATTAGGCAGCAACTTATTTCAAACACCAACCCAACAAAAACCACCAATAAATGAGCAACTGCGGAAGCGTAAACAAATATAACCTAACCCACACAGGGGCTAAGAAAACAATAAAACAGTGCGCAATTAGAAAAGCCTACCAAGGCTAGCAAAAGTTCACTAGCTAACAAACATTTACATTACGAGAATCCTAATACAATGCCGATAATTATAACGTCTAGATCCATAATAATGTACATCCAGTAGTATGAGCATCCAAAATACATAACACAAACCAACCAACTAGACTCGACCACTGTGCCGCCTAGTAACCTGAAACAATGGGTGAGGCAGATAGGGTTAGTCAAATGACTAAGTGAGGGGGTAATAGGAGTATATTATAAAACAATTTAGAATCATCATTTTAAACGTAAAAGAAAGCAATTAAAACAATGTTTTCGCAATGGTTGATGATTTTAATATCAAAACAATCAAACCAAATAAAACTCGGCGAGTCGAGCAATCTTCTCAACATCAATCAATCAATCAAATCGAGTAAACCATCCTTATTCCTCCAGTTGTAGGTCAGGAGCAACACCGAACTACACAATTCATATATTTTTGGGAATTTCACCCATAATTTTCGACACACACAGGATAGCCCTGCCGAGTGCCGGCTCAGGTACTCAAAAGGGCTGCCACTCCGGCCACACCCCGAGCTCCCAAAGGTTGCACGAAGATCGCCCCTATGTCTAGCCGGCTTTACCGCATACCCCCTACTCTGGATCCAACAATCAATCGATCAATCGAACAAGATGAGTCTCGCATTTTCAAAACATTTGGCATTCAGTCAAACGGACTTATCTTTAAAGAACAGTTTGCCTCTTCTCACGCAAACGGCAATCAAAGAGTTAATACGATATAACTTTGATATGAAATCATTTTCTATAAATCGTCAAGATAATTGAGTCAAATATTTACATATACGATGTAGAAATGGGATAAAATCAAACTTCATAAAACAAGGCTTATTTGAGTGGGGCTTAGATACGTATATACTTATTTAACTGGAATAGAAGCTGAAAGAAACCTCACCTGACAAAAAGATCAAAACGAACGAGGACTAAAAGCTACTTATCGGCTGTATCTCCTGAAAATCAAGCAAGACACGACCAAATAAGACAACGACTCAGACGCACAGCTTTAACAATGCAATTAACATGTATGAATGATCAATTACGATAAACAATATAGATGGATGCAATTATATTCACATTTGCACTTAAAACAAGCGAAATATCAAAATTAATGAAATATAAGCATGCTTAAGCGCAAACCAAGTTCACATTCATGCTTGAAACACTAAAATGAAGCATTCCTACGAGTTTTGGATCAAAAAATTACAAAAATACCCATCCGAATAAGGTCACTATTCACTACCCGAACGAGGTTGGAAAAATTCAAACTCCACATTTTTATAAGTTTTCGGACCCTACGAATCTATTGGCGAAGTTGGATTTCAAAAACAAGGTTAAACGAAGAAAGTACGGATTTGAAATTAGCACTTGCAGTAGGTCGGATGAAAAATAGCTAAAAAATGCATGCTCACGGTAAGATGTGCAATCTCACGGTATGCTGCTTACCGTGAGATGAGCTCGCACGGGAAGATGCTCACGGTAAGCTGCATACCGTGAGCTTCTTCAAAACGCAGCAGAACAGAACAGCAATGGTGATCTCACGCGAAAAACCAACAATTTGTAAATCCATGCGAGAACTCATGTAAAAGTGTAAATCCAACCAACTTGCAAAAACAACAACTAAATCATCATATTTCATCAAATCTATATATATACAACTATTGATATATCTTGCTCGAACACAGTCAAAACAACATGAAAATGAATGAAACGAGGTAGCTACCTGTAGAGGGTAATGAGAGGATCGCATAGGTTCAAACGGCTTGTGAATTAGTCGAGAAACGAGTTCGGTAGAAGGTTTTCAAAACCAAATATCACCTTCTCTCTTTCTCTTCTCTTTCTCACGTGTTCTCTCTTCTTCTCTCTCTCTCTTTTTGAAAAGTCAAGGATAGAAAGAAAGAATGAATAATTTGGGAAAGTTTCTATTTTGGGAAAGAAAACCGAAGGGGCGAAACTGTAATTTACGAAAACTTAACAAAATTGCACGTTATCGAAACTTAACAATATTACAGTCAAAATTCATCATTTTAAATACACGTCACGTAATAAATCAAAATAGACAATCATACATTTACGAAATTCTTAAATAATTACAGGAATTAAATCAAATAAATCGAGAAATAAAAGTCAGAAGTGAGAAACGAACGTCGAAGTGTACCAAAATCCATCTCGAAAAATCGGGGCATTACATGATCATTTAAAAAAGGGAAGCTTTTAGCATTGTTTGGTAGTTTTGTGTGTTATACTAGAAGCTATTAGAGCATTGTACAATCTTCTAGATTGAATGATCTTGAGGATTAACCTCTATTGTTGGATCAACTAAATCAACATTATCGATTTAAAGAAATTAACATTATAAATAGATAGTAAATTTTATTTATAATTATAAAAACTTAACTCTTAAATTAAATCTTCAGAGTCTAAATACAAGTTTTCATATAATGAGACAAAAAAATGGAGTATAGACATGTCATGTTGAGCAATGCGAGTTATATGTTACATTTAATTGACCCCAGTTGAAAAAAATTCTGGCTACGCCACTGCGTACAACTGTTTCTAGAAATATTAATAAAGAATTTAAAAAGAAAAAAGAAAACGATTATATATTGTCTATTTTGTCCAAAAGTACTATATATTTAGGTATTGAAGAAGGGGAAATAAATCAAGTATAACCTCAAAAATTCTGGTGAAAGGGAGAGAAAGTCGGTTTGCCAATAATCATAGGCACCTGTAATTTTGCATGAAAAGGGATTGACATTTTCCTTCAAACTCTGCGTTTTCCTCTCACACTTCCCCACAACAATCACCCTTAAATTAAGATAACAGCCATTTTTAAAAACAACCAAGCTGTCTCCTCCCCTCCACCACCACACCCACCACCACGGCTCCACCGCCGCACATAATGACAATTATGGCGTCATCAACCGTAAAAACACTATTTCTGCTCCCGCTCCTCCTCATCCTCCCATTTGCAGCAGAATCACATCTCACCCTCGACTACTACAAAAAATCATGCCCTAATTTCGCCAAAATCGTCCAAGATGTGGCGGTGGAGAAGCAGCTCGCCGTTCCCACCACAGCCGCCGGTGCCCTCCGCGTTTTCTTCCACGACTGCATCGTGGGCGGCTGTGACGCGTCCCTCCTCATCACCTCCAACAACTTTAACACCGCCGAGCGCGACAGCGACATCAACAAGGCCCTTCCCGGCGACGCCTTTGACGTCGTCATCAAAGCCAAAACCAAGCTGGAACTCGAGTGCCCAGGTATCGTCTCATGCTCCGACATCCTCGCCGAAGCCACGCGCGACCTCGTTTCCATGACCGGCGGCCCAAAATACAACGTCCGCCTCGGCAGGAAAGACAGCCTCACCTCCCACGCCGCCGATGTCGAGGGCCACATTGCCCGCCCCAACATGACCATGTCCCACATAATCAACCTATTCGCCGCCAAGGATCTCAGCGTGCAGGAAATGGTGGCCCTCACCGGTGCCCACACCTTGGGATTCACGCACTGCGTCGAATTCGCCGACCGGATCTTCAATTTCAGCAGAAAATCGCAGGTCGACCCTACGATGAACCCGACCTACGCCGAGGGACTGCGCAAGCTCTGCGCCAACTACAAGAAGGATTCCACTCTGTCGGCGTTCAACGATCCGATGAGCCCCGGGAAATTCGACAACGCCTACTTCAGGAACATCCAGAACGGCGTGGGATTGCTGGCGAGTGATGCGGCGATGGCGACCGATCCCAGGACGAAGCCGTTTGTGGATCTGTACGCGAACAATGAAACGGCATTTTTCACTGCGTTTGCTCGTGCGATGGAGAAAGTAAGCATTCTCCATGTGAAGACTGGACACCACGGAGAGGTGCGGAGGAGATGCGACACGCCCAATTCACTCTCAAATTGATTATTAATTGCAAAACCTAATTAATTTTAATTAATTAGAAAAGCACTAATTTTCTTTAATATAGTATGATTTCTATGTATTGCAAGGTGAATGGTGGTATTATTCGTATATATATGAAAGAGATTATTTGTTATAATGAAAATTGAATTCATATGCATTATTATATATAGATATATAAGTTGATTTTATTAAGTTTGTTGGGTGATTTTCGTTATATTTATTTCCTTATTATGAGAAATAACTTTTACCATCCGAATTCTGACACTTTTATAAAATTGGGTCACCGTAAAACTGCTCATATGGAGGTTATTAACAACTTAAGGGCCATTCTTTAAATCGTACAAAATTATCTTTAAATTATTCACATGGCAGGTTTTTAATGACTGAAACAACCTGGAAATGATTTCAGGTGTCAGTGTGAATTAGGCATTACTAAGCACTACTAGAAATTATATAATTAGCTCCGGTATTTATTAAATTTTACGCATTTATTTCTTTTTATTTTTGGTTTTCCACCCCATTTTTTGTATCTACTCCCTTGGTATAAGTTTACAAGAAAGTGGTAAATCCGTTAATGGATCCATTACTGAATTAGAGCAGGCCTTTTCAAAAAACCAATTATTACCAAGACTCAACTTCCTTAAATTAGCCCAAACACATTACTAAAAATTGCCCCAATATTGTTGCAAAAACTTTATACAAACAAGATTGTGAAAATTGAACAATAATATAATATTAAGTTTACACAATAATATTCCCTAGATTCTTCAACACGTAAAATGAAAATATTCCATGAAATTCGACTGGAAACTGCAATTTAAACCATCAATGCACACTTACAAAAGGCTGTACTAGAATCGCTAGCTCACGCACGGCTATTAGGAACCAAAGTGCTGAGTGCCAAAATATCTCAAATATAAGGGTGGTTTTCAAAGTTAACCCCAAATAGTTAGAGTTTAGGAATGAGGATATAAGGATAGTTTATGCCGTTTACGAAAAATATTCTGAAATCTTATAATCTAATTACACTTACCTTTGAGGGGGGTTTGTAAAATTTTTCAGAAGTATTACATATACATTTTTATATTTCAAGAGAATATTTTTAAAATTTCAACTAACTGGAAATAATGTTTCAAGATTTCAAGATATTTTCATGAAAAAAAACCTAGCATCGAATAGCTTTTTTGTAATCATCCCAATAATAGTTACAAATCAAATATTTTCGTTTTCATGTTTTCTTATTATCTCTACATCTCCAATTAATGAAGTTTACTACATATTTTTCAAGATAGTGTAATCTTGGAAATTGTCACTACCTAACTTTGAAAATCATCAATTGTTACATAATTGTGGCTGGAATAATGGTAGATACAACCCACAAATAGTACAAAGTTGAATAGAACTTCAAAGCCCTACTAGAAGCTCCCATCTCATCTTTCCCTGTTCCAGATTTTTTCCAAAAATAATTCCTATTGAATGAAATATTCAATTTACAATACAAGAAAAAAAATCCTTCAATTAGGGGAAAACATAGAGAAAAGATGGATAAATAAGAATATAGCCATAGTCATTCCATTCCACAAGGCTTCCTTTTGTCCACCTTCAAGTGAAGATTGTACCATCTTTTCTTCTTTGATCTCTCTCTAGAAAAATGCTTTTTCTCTCTCACTACACCGTCTTCACTTTCTTTGAATGCGGGCTTGTTCTTGCTCCGACTACTACTGCTACGCTTTATTTGTGGAAGAGTTGTGTAGCAAGAATGTATATCATTCCTCTCTTTAAGGAGATTGTCGATCTGTACACAAACAATTTCAAGATCAAAATTTTCTACTTAAAAACAAAAGAGGCTGTCTGTGGTGATTTTCGAAGATGCTACTTACTGCTTGCATTTCTTGTGCATATCTACTTGTCATCTCGGTAAATTGCGCGAGAACCTGTTTTTGACAATTTCAAATTGTTAAAAAAAAAAAAGGGGACAGCTTCACATAAAGGACATCTACATATATCTAAGTCGAATTACATATTCAAACCCCTTCTGGTGAAATTACAAGATGTCTCTCACATTTGGGAAGTTAGGTACAAGTCTGTTCAAAAAGCAATTATCTGAATATGCCCTCCTTTATTAGGGAAATTATCTTCAACTTATTTTCGGACCAAAATGCACCAAGGGTTTAATTTAACAAATGCAAACCAAAGGGAGTTATTTGTGAAACATCTTTTTCACCTTTTTCCTCCACCACCAACCCTTATTCTTCTTTTGCAAATTTTACAGCTAGACCTCCTATATTTGATATTTACATAAAGGTCCCTGAGGGTATTTGTGAAATTTAACCATTCTTGAGTTTATGTTTTCTTTGTTGTTAAAACGTTAAGGGTACTTTTGAATTTTATTCTTCACAGAAACAGTCTATTTTTACGTCTATATTGAAATATAGGGGTGTGTGGTGTAATTTTCCAAACATGAGGGACTTTTTTGTAATTTTGTAATTCTATCAAACCCCAAGATTGTGGATGTAATTCTCGCTATATATATACAGATATGCTAATTTATGCTAGAGTAGAGAGCACATACCTCCCTATACTCGGTTTCAAATTTAGAAAGTTCAGCTCTTTTTGACAAAATTTCAGCTTCCACGGATCTAAGGTTCTCCTTTTCTTCTGGAAAAGGTGCAGCAGAAAGAACTTCAATGGTGTAGCTTACGCTTTTAAAAAAATTATCACCTGAACAATTGTGATTAGCCCACCAAATTAGCCTCTTGCACAGATGAAATAAATACAGAAAAATTACTAGGAAATGTGAGTACCATAAACTGCAAAATAATGGGTGCCCGCTTTCAGTTCGTTAATTTCACATGGCTGAAATCCATCCAGCTTCTTGAAGAAAGCAGCATCTGGATCTTTTGTACTTGCCGTCTGAAACAGGATAAATAATTAATAAGAAATTAAAATGTAAATAAAATCATTTTATTTGCATTTGAACTTATTGCATTTACTTACAGAGTTATGGGCTGGATCCATTCGGTAGACAGGGAACCCTAGAAAATACATCCCGGCAGATGTAACTTTCCCTGTTTTTAAACTATCCTCCTACAAATGAAAAGGTATATCATGATTAAGTAGCAATTAAATAAAGTGATACTGAAACAACACATCCTCAAGTGAAAAAAATCTCCGAATCAGAAAATAGGAAATAGTGAGTTGTAGCTTTATATTCCCTGCAGAAACAAGAAATAGGAAATCTCTTACCTGTAAAGCAAGACTTAGTCCGCCACTGTCTTCCTGATCAAAGAACAACAGCTGCAAAACCCAAAAAAGCTTAATTAAAGCAATACGAAACATATCATAGTGAAAGTAGAATTGCTTCTTACATTACATTTTTAATTTTTTAATGGCTAACGCATCATGCTGTCTAATATGCTTGAGAAGCTCATAAAGAAAACTTAAGATAGACAATTGGCCTCTAATTTAATTAGTTGTAGATCTCCTTGAAGGAAGTGAGATAAAAAGAAAAAGTCATATTAGTATGTTTCATATTACAGGGACTACGAACAAAGAGAACAAGAATATTCATGCCATGGTAAATATTGAAGATATCTATGTTTGACTACAATATCTATGACATGGTAAAGATTTCTGAAAAAGCAAAGTAAAATTTCAATAGCAAATCAATATGATTAACGTAATTAGAACCCTATAGTTATATCCCACACTTCCAAGCTATAATCTTATCTCTTTTAACAGTAACTATTACAGGATTGAATGGATTGTTCAAATAAGAATCAACTGAATCCACGTAGAACAGTACGTCGGGAAGTTAAAAGTGTTCCAAAATCCAAACGATAGACTAAGGTAATCCAGCAATTATGAGACTTAGTAAATCATGCAATTCCCTGGTCTAGAATTCCCATGTGTCCTACTCAATGTAATGAGATTTCCTTTTTTACGTCAATAGTTTCTTTCAAGAAAATCGGCAATATGTTATTAAATAGATCTCAGATAAACAGGATGTATTAACAACCACTTTACCGTATGAGCAATATCGTAGTAAATAGAACTCAGATAAATAGGCTATATCAAGTATCACTCTCATTTCTTCACATAATGCAAAGAAAAAATGTCAGGTAGAGAATTTTGTTAACAGAATAAAAATCCAAAACTAAGCACAAATATTCAACTTGCATACCTTAAACTTGCTCTTGTCTGATGAATAAACTCTACAAACAAATCCTGCCTGTGCCTCCTTTTCTGTTATTGTAACACAGTAAAAGTGAGCACTTTGCTTCTCGACCTGTTTAAAAAACGAAAGAAAAATATCAGTCTTAAGACTCTGGAAAAACCATATGTCGAGGCTATTGCAATCTAAGAAAAGAAACACAGGTGCATAATTTTACCTTCCTACACAAAGATTGTCCAATTGGGAGTGGACGAATTATTACATCACCATTCAATGCTTCCTCCAAAACAGTGGCTGATACTGTAGTCTTAATAGGAACTCCAAGCTTACTGATTGCAAAAATTATAGTAAAATTATTTTATGGGGCATCCAGAATATAACAGTATGAAGAAGACACTGAGATTGGTAACCAACTAACCTAAAAATTGCAGCAAACACAGTATTAACTGTTCCTAAACTTGAAAGATCCAGTTCCAGTTCCTGGCTTTCTGATTCAATAGCCTGACAAAAGGTATACATTCACGTTGGAAACTAAACTCAATAATCTGAAGGCTATTTAGTCTTCAAACTGAATTTATAGTAAAAGCTGACTTCAGAAATGTTTACCTCAAAACCGGCAGCATCATATTGCTGCCTTTTATCCGGATCGGACAAAATGTTATATGAGAAGGTGACCTCTTTGAACATATCTGCAGCTGTAGCATCATTTGCATTTTTGTCTGGATGGTACCTACAGTTTAGTAAGGAAAAAAAGAAAATCATGAACAATCAATAAACTCTTTAAATAAACTAAATATCTAATTTAATTGTTGGTTTCAATATATTTTCTCTTGGTTCCTGTCCTACACCCGACTATACAACATCACAGAATAGAATCTCTACAAGTGAATCCAAGAGCATAGCAAGAACTAGTACTATAAGTTTCTCATATCTGTTTCCCCTTTTGAAAGTAAACCAGAGAAAAGAAATTCAGAAAGCTATTATCAATTAATATTGATAGCAAAGAATAACAATGGCCAGCAACATCTGCATCTAATATTCAACTAATTACCAAATCTAAATGTCACTCATTTCTCAAATCACGTTTTTTATGTCACATTAACAGATAATGCAGAAATTATGATGAAACATGAGACACAGCTAAATTAATTCATATCGTGCTGTATAATTCACAAAACAAACCAAGACTAACTCAAAGACAAAAACATAGACTTCAACATTAAAATGATAATTAAAATTAAAACTAAAATACATACTTTAGAGCTAACTTTCTGTAGGCGCTTTTAATTTCCTGATCAGTAGAATTTCTGTTGACTCCCAAAACCTCGTAAGGGTCTCTCCTCAGCTCCTTCTCCGCATCTGCTTTCTCTTCTTTAGACTTATGCCCCGGCATTTTCTATGTATATAATTCTCACCGACACACGGATTTGCAATAACAGGAAGAAAACTCAACCAGAGGTTGAATCTTGAAGAGAACCCACAGATTTTTTCATTTATCTCAGAAATGTGGGACAAATTTCATTTCAAACGGAGAATCCAGACATAAAAAAGGGAAATCTTGAAAAACCCAAAGAAATTGTTGGCAGAAAAAAAATTCAAACTGACCATTTATTTATTCATTCTTTTACGAACGGCCCAAGATTTTAAAACATTTCGGAGGAATAATGAACAGGGGATAAATTTTGGAAAACCCTAAGCAGAGATTTACAGAGGTGGATAAAAATGGAGGGGAAATTAGGTGGAATTTTCTGGGTTTTTCTTTTTTTCCTTCCCTTGTTTTTATATTTGTTTGTATATGTGGCAGCTGTTTAAAAATTCAAATTTATTGTTAGCTGAATGCTAGCATGCGCCGTGGGTTAGCTGTGCGGCTACACAGAACCAGCCGCAGCCTAGCCTGGATGAGGTGTCGTGCGCACCCTAGCGCATGCAAAAGCAGGGCCGCTTTTTAGATAACCTTATTTTCCTGAATTATTAATTATTTAAGTAGGTGGGATTAATTAAAAGTAATTATTGATTAATTATTAATTACTAGGTGAAGTGGAGTAGATCAGCATCAGATCAGATTCATTGGCATAATTGAAACGAAAGAAAGGTAAAACATTGAAATCGTAATCAAGTGGTTATGACAAGGAAACTTGACCTTTTAAATGCTCCATGTGATTATGATGCCTAATTGTTATTGTAATCATCATTTGGATCATTAGTTTATTTTTCATTCTTTTTAGAATGATTTTATGTAACGTTGAGTTTTTTGGGGTTTTTTTTTTAATATGATTAATCATTTCAAATATGATGAAAATCAAACCAACTGTTAATGATTGGTCGATCTTACTCGATCTTATTCAGTTGAGTAGGTGTTTAACTACATTATAATCTTTAGATTATAATCATATATATATATATATATATATATATATATATATATATATAAAATGAATGAGTGAGATATTTTAAGAAATATGCTTATGTGTTAATGAGTTGGATTAGTTAAAATTAGTTCATTTTGTCATGTAGATTATTTTTATAATTAAGTCATTAATTATGATTTTTGTAACTTTTATATATATATATATATATATATATATATATATATATATATATATATATATATATATATATATATATATATATATAATTGACATTCCATATATTGGCTTATATTAAAAAAATTATAACTCCTATTTAATTATAGAATTATATAACTACTTTATATAATATTGATATTGAAAATTCATTCAAGAAATAATTTTAAAGTAAATTTTAATAAGCTTTGCTAATTATTATAAACTTTACATTTAAGTGCTAAAATATATATATATATATGATTGAAGGGAAGCTTACGACTATTTATAATTTAGATATAATATTCAATTTGTACATGAAAGCATAGTATAAAAAAATTACCATTCACAAAATATTAACAATATTTGGGTAAAAGATTATTTAGTTCTATAATTAATATTTTTTTATTTTGTATTCTTTTTATCTATCATGTAATTGTATTTTCAAAATTTCTTTTAATTATTCGTGGGGTCACATAATTACGTATATTTTTTAAAATGTAAGTTTAATTAAATTTTATTATTACCTTAATATTATAAAATAAATAAATAGTTGATTTTATTTTTAGAAAAATCTCTAAATACACGTGTTTCTTTTCCATTTTACAGTGGGAAAATTATATTTAATTTCAATGTGAATAAATTTATTAAGTTATTACATATAAATATTCATATTGCCATAGTATAAAGAAAATTTCAATAATGAAATGAACATTATTGTTAATTAATAATGAAATAATAATAAATTATTCAACAAAAAAATAATATCAAGTATACAAGAGATTCCAATAATTATTTATATGGTCTATTATAAATATTTTCTATATTTTAATTATTATTTTAATATTTTTATATTGATTGTGTGCGTGATTTAAAAATAATTATATATATATATATATATACTCCCTCTATTACAAATACAAAATCATATCATATTACTATTTTTATATATTTAAAATGAGTTTTTCATATATATAAAGTATGATTATTTTATAAAAAGAATTATTTTGGTGTGTGATATTTATATGTATTGTTAATAATTATATAAGAAAATATGATTCAATATATTTAATAATATATATTTTATAAATAAATTTTTCCGTGCAACGTAGAGAATATATATATTAATTTATAAAAAAAAACTCTATTAAATTTGTGATATAAATTCAAGTATATAAACTATAATTAATATTAATATATTAAATTTATAATTATAAATTAATTTCCCGATGCAACGCAAGGCTAAAAACTAGTTTAACAATACAATAAAATGAAATCATAACATCATCATCATGCACCGACTAACCCTTATTAATGTCCATCTACGAATTGCCGACATAATTAGCATATCCCTAATTTTATGTTGCTATTATTGTACATAATTAATTAATTGATTAATTTAGTTATATTTCTCAATTGGATCATTCAATTATATGCTTAATTCAAGTTTAACTTTTAAGGATAAAGTGTTTATGTGTGGTTGGAATCACCCTTTATTGTGCTACATCAATATAACCATTAGAACCTAAAAAAAGAGTAGCATAGCTAAAATTCTCACCGAGATGACTTTTTCTTGATCGGATAGTCCCATTGACTCTTTGAAAGAATGGGTTATTTGCAAGAATTGGTAGAAGATATCCACACACAATGCTATGGCGAAAATCAAGGTCTAAATTCGATAAGAATGTCTATAGTAAGAGAGAGAAAAGTTCGGTTATCGCATTCTTGTGGAAGAAGGAAGTTTCGGTGGTAGTTCAGAGCTATTCCCAAAGGTATATTAATGCTTTTGTAGAAATTAGTGATAATTATCTTCTCTTTTATCTTTCAAACTTGGCTTTGCTTTCCGTTAAAGAGCTTCACCCTAATCTTTTTAGCAACTTCGTCTCATTCCTTAATTGACATTTGGTAATTATTGTTTATTTGATTTTTAAAATTTTCCTGCTCTTTTATTTTCTTGTGTTTCTCCCTGTGATGGTGGTGGCTCCAATTGAAATTGAGTAAAACTTTTCCCCTAATTTTATCCATGATTTAAATTTAGTTTGTAATTTAATGATTAGCCACCAAGGATGATCCCATTCGAACATTTAGTTACATAATTATGTTACTTATTTTTTTTATATTCACTTTACATGATAGTATATTATTGTATTTGGTTAATGATTGGTTAAGACACAAATAAATTAAAATATTCAACTACCTTTTTTTATATTCAACTACTTCTATAATTTTAGTTTTAATTGTTTTAATAAAGCTTTAAATATTTATACTTTAACTTCTTAAAAAATATATATATAAAAAAATGGAAAATCAAACACCCTCATTCTCTTTGATCTCGGACCTGTTCTTTGTCTTAAAATATGTATGCAGGTACAACCGTACAAGTATAATGATCGGGCCGTTATTCTTGGTTGTCTAATGGTCATGTCAATTTTATTAGGCCTGTCAACTGGACCAATTAGCTTATTAAGGCCCATTTATGGAGGCCCACATATTAAATGAGAAATTAGAGCTTGGCCCAGTTCACTAATTTCAGATCTTTAGGTTGGTTCAGGATCAGCATGACAGTTATTCTCCAAAGTAAAGGGGGTTTTAATTTATAATTTTCGAAACAGATGCGATATTTTGTAATTATGACAAATTTTAGGGATAATTTATGTAATTTCCCTTATTTTATTCATATCGAATCATGCCACAAGTTTAATCATAAAATAACCTTTTATAACTCCTTAACATGAACGGAAAGATAATAAAATCAAACTAACCTTAATTCGGATATCTATCTATCAAACCGAACGATAGACGGCAATGTATAATTAAACCTACCAATAACTTCTATGCTTGTTTAAACAACCAATATATAATATATATAATCCATAGATAGTGACTTCTAATCAGAACAAGTCATGGCAACAGCCAACTCCACATTAATCAACAAAAACTTTATAATAAGAAGATTTGTTACAGAATTAATAATAATATTAGCATTTATCTTCTCATATAAAAAATACATCCACATTTCCCCTCGGATTCCAGTACCCGAAAATAAATAAGAAAAATTATAATGATAAAAAGAACAAAAAAAAAAAAAAAAAAAAGAAGAGAGAGAGAGAGAGATTATCAGTATCTAATGTTCATCGATCATAACAAAAAGCTACAGATTTGAATAAATGTAAACCCTAAACGAACGAGATCAACAATTATATACTATTTATCATTTATGTAATCGTATATATACATATCTGTATGATCATCAGGTTTAGCTTCAAATAGTTGAATGTAAACTCAACCCTAACTGAAGATCTAAACATTTATTCCCAGTACAACTTTTCTTCGAGCTAGGTTTACTGATGAACGGCCTTGATCTATCCACATGTGTCAGACTAAATGTGTTGGATTCTTGTTGATCCATCACAGTACCGAAACTCATGAGGATCTGTGATTCGTCAGATATCGAAAACTCAGCAGGATGATGGGGTACTGACGGATCGTAGAACCATGCAGGATTAATAGGCTGATTAACATTAGTATTAGAGCTAAAAAAATTGAATGAATTAATATTGCTATGTTGACTATCTATAATATTATTATTATTGTTATAATTACTACTATAGTGAAAGGGCTGAATATTGTAATAATTATTGATGCTGGCCTTTCTTGCTTGAAGCTGCAGCCTCTTTTTCCTCATTCTTTCCTTCTTGTGTGCATTTTGATGGCCTCCTAGAGCTTGCGAGTTTGCAAAAACCTTCAAACAATATTGGCACTCAAATTTCTTGTCCTCCGGATCGGTGGGCGCCGCCCCCGCTTTCTCAGTCACGGTGGAAGATGTCGTCGACGAGTTGATGCTCTCGTCACCGTCGGATGACGACAACGCTTTATTATCCTGATCCGACGGCTCGAGCTCGACTCCGAATAGTTTCAGCTTTCTATCAGGATTACTAGATTTTTCCTGGGAAGAAGAGAGAGTACTGGAATTTCTTTTCATCACTCTAATTAATTTTATGAGAAATTATAGTAAGGAGGGGAGAAGAGGAAGTATTTCTTTTTTTTTAATGTTTGTTTCTAAGTTATGGTGCACAAATTATGTTCTTCAGACCTCTTATATATATAGGAAAGCAAAACCCTATTGGTTATTGACTATGCACTGCATCTCGAATGCAAGAATAGTTTTTTTTTTTAATTTATTTATTTTATAATGATAAAAACAGCACAATAACATAACGTACCACAAAGGTCAACAAAAAAGGATAAAAAGGAATAGTCAGATTAGGGAAGTTCTGTCTGATAGATCATGCAATAATAAAAAAAATATATATATATGCTTTAAATAATTATATATAATAATGTAGTAGATACACCATAAACTTTTTCCCACCATAGAGGATTCAGTGTGTATTCTTTAAGTAAAGAAAACTAATTAAAAATGTGCTATATGGTAATGTTTTAAAATGATTAATATTCCATGCTTAGAGAGTTGGGAAAAAAATTGATGGGGTTTTATTTTATATTAAAATGGAGATATATGGGAAAAAGTCAAAAAGAAAGATGGGGATGCAATCACCTGGAAGGATGGCGATGATCTAGCTTTTGCAACAAATCTACCACACTGTACTTCAATAATTCTTAAAATAAGATTACTTTGATTGACCAACTAACTAGTGGATTCATGTATCATTATTCTCTAACCAAAGCTTATAATATAAACTACACATGGAATAATATTTAATATTATATATCATGTACCTACATATATGATCAGGTGCCTAGTCCCATCTCCCAACAGTACTTTTCATATATATAATCTTGATTATTTCACTAGTAGTTTAGGCTTCAATAATACTTACCTATTTTGAGATTTGAAAAATTACAAAACTATATTTTAAAGTCTAATTGTTGTTAGAGAACTTCGATAGAAAAAATATTTTCACATTATATTTCTAGTTTTTTTTAAAATTAAAATAACATCAGGGTTTTATCGAATAGATGTTCTCAAAATCCATCAACCACTTCAGAAATTCTTTAACAGGATATATTTTTGTAATTTTTGAAACCTAATTTCATATAGGTTAATAATCCATTAATTCATATGATCCCTGTAGATTGTTGATTATTCAGCACTTAACCGAAGGTTCGTTGCAATTATCCGCATTCCACACTCCAGGTATAATTTAATATTTAAAAGAAGATAATAATATATTAGTACTTGTTTTAATCTTGACCATGTTTTCTGGGATGCATTAGTAATTTAATTTTTTTTTTTAAAAAGGTGATTAGATTAGGAGAGGAGACAGGAGTAGCTAGTTTGCTAAACAAATTAATTAAAGGAATATATTTAAGAAGTGGGCAATGATGTAAGCAAATTGAATAATGAAAATATGATAATTAATGATAAGAGTCTTCAACCAAATCTGGGCATATCTTCTTAGAGCAGGCAAAAGCCTATATTTTATTACCAGCCCAAAAGCATATGTTTTTAAGGTGAATCCAGTCATCATCTAGTATTAATCAAATGCATTTTTGTTGGACAGTTGTTGAGTTTTGGACCCACTTAGGCTTTACCTTTGGGGACATCTAAGAAATTATATTAGATTGTGTTCTTATTCCATTGTCTCATCTTAATTAATTGCTATTATAATCAGGAGGCTATGGTCGTGCGTGATTGAGTGGAATTGATTCATTTATTTTTAATTATATGTTAGGAATTTGAATTCTGGTTTTGGGTATGGACTATGGAGCAATCTTATATTTTCAGGCCAATTATTCAACTCTTTATGATGTCTACAATTCAACAAAGTGATTAATCGTCACTGTGATCGACGATAGATGCCTTAGTTTAAAAAAAAAAATCAGAATTGCTATTATATCTTCAAATTGGTGGACTATCTTCCACCAATAAATCTTAATTCTCATTCTCATGATCATCATCATAATCAATTCAATTCCCACCTTCTTTATTTTTAATTTGTTAATTTTCTTTATCTTGTTTCTAGTGTATTCCCAATATATAACTTTTCTCTCTTTTGGGAGAAGAATTCCAAATAAGCATGCTATCATCAACCATTCCAATATCAATATTTTTACTTCTTTTTTTTTTTTAATTTCAAATTAAAGAAGCATTAATTTAAAGTATCACCACAAATATTTAAAAACTATTTTATATTGCCACTTACCATACTATATATAGTTTTTTGATAATCCAATTAATACATTCTATCAATAATATAAATAAATAAACATAATTTAGATAAGTATTAATATACTTTATGAAATTAATTAGGCACAGATTAATCCTCATTTCTTTTCATCTATTATTTGATAGATTTATTTAACAAGATGAGAAGTGGGCCATTAGTCACTAACAACCCCATCTCCATTCATTGTATTTTACCCATATTGACATGATATAATTTAAATCACATAATAAACATGAGTAATGTATAGTATAGATCTGGTTTAATTGGTTGTTTTTATTGGTGAGAAAAGAAAAAAATTGTGATCTTGATTTGACATGGGGGTGTTTGAACATACCTGCAATATTAGTGACATAATGAGATGTATATCAATTATTATTATATTTATATTTTAAATTTATAAAGTACGTGCAAATTAACAATTATATATTTCAATTAATAAGATATAAATTACAATAAAAAAAAGTGCTATATATATAATAAACTAATTGTTCCTACAAAATTGACTCGAACGAGAAAATACTTTTAAACTTAAATTAAGATTTCTTAATCTTACCACTTGACAAGCCTCCTTGGACTAAGCTTGTCATTAATTAATTAAGAGAATCTATGTTTGGTGCAATCATATCTCTCATCCTAATTCTTTGAATATATTCATAGTTTTCTGAACTTATTTCACGTCGTTCATTCAATTAATTTTTCGTTTTGATGAGCCTACTTGTCAATCAAACAACGTTGTCCTCAATTTTTATAAGTTAATTAATATTCAAAACCTAGACTTTGCCACTACATAAAAGTACGAAATTTCAAAAACTTACAATATTATATACATTGCAAACTTATCTTGAAAACTAGCTACTTTCCGTATCTACTTTTAAAAATATTGCTAACTAAAGAAAGCCAAAATTGACTCTTAACTACACAAATTAAGATGAGAACTAGATCTATTTGATTGGTGGAGAATCTTTTATGATAATTAATAATTAGGACAAAAGAAAAGCATCTTAGATGTGTATGTTTATTTAAGTGAAAATACAAACACAGCATTATAAACTATCCCATGTCGAAAAATCAAAGATGTGATGTTTAATATATAATGATTTGATAAATTTCTCATCTCGAGCTAGCTTTTGAGAATTGAGTTAGATCATAGTCCATTTCTTTCGCATCTTATTTTATAACAAGACAAGCCTTGCAACAATATTAATTGAACTGGGTGGAGATTAATAATTGAATAAATCTCAACTAGTCCAAAGATGTGGATCATTCGGATAATCACTCTCGAAGATTAGACTTGTAAGCTACTAATGTACGTAATTGCCATTTTTTGTGGAAAAATATGATCAGAAAAGATTAGAACTATTAACGCTTGGATTCAATCATGTAATTTTGTCATTTATGTGTGTTGAAACCTAATGAATAATTTTTATTCATTCATATAAAAGAGTAAACAACATCTCATTTTTTTTCCGGATTTGAGTATTACACATGCGACTCAATTGAGAGTGACCTCTCAACTCAGTTACTGCATGTACAAGCTAAGTTTAAAACCCTGAATTAACTTTGGTTATTGTTTATTTGTATTATTGTAATTTAATAATGTCTAGCTACATCAACATATAAATTGAAGAGATAATTATCCAAAACCCCTGAAGTTTGCTTAAAAATTGAAAATACTATTCAAACCTTACAAATACTCCCGAAAATATAAAAATGTAAGTAAAACCTTACAAATACCCCATTAAAACACTTTACAGATACCCCTCTCAGAGGATTGTTTGTAAAGTTTTCGGATTTTATAACAAACCTGAGGGTTGTATGTAATTTACGGATTGCTATATTGAATTCCAGAATTTAACATTATCATATATAATATTCCGCAACAAACATTTGTTCCATGTTTTTTTTCATAATGATCATATATATATATATATATTACAATTAATTTATATATCTTTTTCAGTATTGGTGGTTAGTGAAAGACAAAAGATTAGATATGTATAATTAAAAGAATTTTTCTGTACATAAAAGGGAAAAAGTGAGAGAATCAAGTTTCCACTCTAGCTTTGTGATGGCAAGAATCCTAAAACAGTTACCTATATATCAATGATGTTACTATAGTACTACTTACAGTATTGATTAAATATGCTGATCGATCTATACATAAAGTAACTCACTTTTGCTTCAAGTTCTTCTTGCGAATGAAATGAAAGAGCTATTTTCAGAGTTTGTCTCTATGTACTGTGTGTATATGATACACATTTAAACCAATTTCTTTTGTTCTTTTCTGCATGAATCTAGGACCATAGCTTCTGCAAAATTGTAATTTCAGGACAAATTTCACCGAGAATTCTTCAACTGGCCTGGTTGATTTTGTCACATGTCATGCACATGAACAGTTAAATAGGGAGAAAAATCGCTGGAATTTTAAACAAGATATATAGCAGTAATCTCCATTTTAAATCTTGTGGAACATCCTTGGAACCGGCCAGTTAGCTTATTTTCTGATGGCATTCTCCGTTTGTATGACTGAGGTGTTAATATTCATTAGATAAGAGATTGTGAATTTGTTCTTAGTGAAGACAACCGGACGGAGAGTACTCCTATACATCTCTAAAGAGGCGTATTACTCCACTCGTTACCCCTAAACGAAGAAGCGGTTCCACAATCAATCCCAAATTCATCTATTTGAGGAGGTCTAATTAATTCCGTACTCTTCGAAAGTCCTAAACTAAATGCATTTTTTTTAAGAAACTATGGTCCTAAATTGCGGAAAACAAAAGAAATGGGTTTAAAATGCCACTACCCACTTAGTTAGGGGTCCAATTTTACAATAAGGCCCACATATGTACTACTTAATACATTCATTAAATAATTTAGATTAAAAAAGACGTCTACAAATATATAATTAAGTGTGTTCCCTCCTGTTTGTGTGCGTGTGTTGAGGTTCATTCCTTGATTGTGAATTTGTATTTTGTGGTACCATTTAAAACGTATTAATAATTAAGTACAATGTGTTATATTAAACACCAATTTCTTGATTGGTCGATATATATCTTTGATTTGATGATGACTTCAAATTTTCGATGACAGGCGAACAAACTAATTGTTGGCTTTCTCATAATAACTAAAGTCATAATCGGATAGTTCGAATAGAAAAGACTCATTTATCCTTAATCAAATGTAAGAGATTCGAATCTTAGCTTTGAGTATAAAGCAACCTTGAGATCTTCTGGCCAGTTATAATTTAGTGCCGTAAACTAATCATTGTCATCTAGAAAAAAAATAAAGTAACTAAAGTCATATTAAAAGTCAATGTTTCTCACGAAGAAAATGAATATAAGATGCATGCATATTATAATCGCTGCGGCAGTAGCTACTAGCTAGCGTGATGACTAGATAATATTGCTTCGCACATATAGCTAATTGTCATTGGTCATTACACCTCTAGAAACAAAGAGATGTAGTTAAAAAGCTTTAATGCTAGATAATATTGCTTCGCACATATAGCTGTTTATACCAGACCTCAATTAGGTTTAGTGGGATGAGGTACTAGATTTTTCAAACAAAGTTTAAGATTTAAATTTTAGTTTATGCATGGAATAACTGGATTAGGAGAGTCGTCCTCAATTGAATCTCTACAATACCCGAGACGAGAAAAAACTAGGTGGAAAATAAAAAAAAAATTGATGTTTATACAAAGAACAAATAAAAAGAATCGCATATATCATTTGTTATGTATATATACAAATCTTAGTAATTGTGGAGCACCATTTTACGTTTGATTGTGGTGGAGGATTCCTATTGTTTCTAGCAATTACCATAGAACATTTAAATTAATTCTTAATTCTTAAAGCTTTAGCGCTATTTCCGTATAAAATCTTGAACTCAATATTTTCCCTTACATGATCCAATGAATATAGACTATAGTTTCATTGCAAAGTAACGTATGTAATATTTTATACAATTCTTTTGTTTATCAGGAAATCATTTCAAGCTAAGAAGAAGGAAAACATGGATTACGTGCTGTAAAATAAAAATGTACAGGAAAAATCACTTCCTTTTCAATTTGCCTTTTCCGAACGCAGTGCTTTTCAGACATGAACTATGTATGTAGCTCATCTAATCTAAATTCTAGAATTCAATTTAATACTTATAAAATTTTGGATTTATTCTGAAATCTCCACTATTATAGCGTGTAGAATACAGACCAATTTCCAACTCTGCACAAAACCTTCAAAATAGTACCCTTTTACCATTAACAAGGGTAAAAATGTCAGTTCACTTGGGGAACAAACACTCACAAAATCCACACCTTTTTTTTTAATATAATAATAAAAAGTAGGAAATAAATCCGTATACTTTTATCAAAAGATATAACAGCTAAGAATTCATATGAAAACATACTAAAAAAAGCGTGATTAGAGATGCTGTAATTGTCATTTAGTTACGATTAGAGTTGCAACACAAGAAGTCAATCATCAGCTCCCTTAGGCTGGCAACAACTCAAAAAGGGTAGGGCCCAATTACGTGCTCATTCTGAATTGTGTATGCATAGCATAGTGTTAAACTAAAATACCACAAAATAAAATCCTGTTACATCAAAAAGGAAATAAAAATGTATTTCCATGTATGAACAATGCTCACCAAAATGAGTATATTCTTGGAACTCTTCAAAGGCACAAGGGCTGCAAAACTATCTGTAAAATCTCATCTGCATTCAGTATGACAATCATGCTTGTATCGTACGAGGTTGCAGCGCGAGTAGAATCATGCTTGTTGTTTCATACGATGTTGCAGCGCGAGTAGGATTTTCTTCCTTGGTCCCTGCAATTAGTGAGCTCTCTGTAAGCAAACATCAGAACTGAAATGTGAAAAAAGTAGCACTTACGAATTATTCCAATTTCCAAGATGTCTTTGACGTCCCTGATTTGGCTTAAGAAGAGCTCAAATAAACTTTTTCCCTCATACTTTGCCACTGTTCAAGGAAATTGTCCTTTGAAGTACAAAAGGTGAAGATATTGATCTCGGGCACTTTAGTTACGGACATTTAAGCTATAAAGGGCTAAATTTATTGAAGAACTGAGAAGAAAATTCGAGGAAAAAACAGTCAAGGATTTGAGAAGAAAATGAAAACAAAGATTGTATATTTGGCTACCCCTACCACTACTCCAACAAATCATACCGATTAGTCAAGCACAAGTCTCGGTCCTAGCTCTCGAGAATCATGAATTAAAAATTAAAATAATCTGTAACTTGGTGGAACTAACTTACCAAGCCAAGGAATAAAACACATGTTTAGTTCAGAAGTTAAAAAGTGGCTATACAATGAAAGACAGCTGCTTGTCAACTCTTGGAAAGAGCCCTTGAAGGTGGAGGCTAAAAGGAAATGGAATTGATGAAGAACTATATGCTTTGTCATGAAATTAACTTTGGTGTAGCTGACAACATTAACACCTTGCATGTTACTTCCTCAAACCCGAGAAAACATGTCAATCTTTACCTCTTCTCATGCCTGTATTAGCAGACCAACTATAGCTACAAATAGAGGCTCTCTTCTTCAGTTTTAACACACTGATTGTAGAAAAAGAAAAATCAAGAGACGCTTCAAGGGAGAAATGTGGCATCAAGCTAGAAAATGTTATTCTATTCCAAGGTGTCAATGTTGCCGGATGCACCAAGGATTATTTCATGCCAAAGCATATAGCTCTTCATCAATTTTATTTCCTTGTCACCACAGCCTTCAAGTGCTGTCAACATCTTTGTGTTTCATTGATAACTAATTATCTTTTGACTTTTGAATTGAACATGCTAGTATCTTTAGGCTCTTGGAACTCATCTATCTACACAAACTAAGAGCATGGTTTTGTTAAAAACTAAAATCATTTGTAATTTGGTAATAATTAGTTAGTAATGGCAATCTTCTAGTTACATAGCCAAAATAAGAGGGGTGTTACATCTTCGAAAAATAAGTTGGGAGTCTCAAACTCTTTTGTGCTGCTTCGTTTTGTCTATCATAGTTTTGTATGAAGAACATATAAATTTTACCATTTTATATTGAAGCAACCTCTTAAAGTTACCAAATAATCCAGAAACCTCAACCAATGAACTATATTAATAGTTCATGGAAAGTAATATAACCTATGCAGCTTGACCTCTCTATATTTCATGATCTATACTGTTCCACATAAAAAGTACTTAAGACTAGAATACAAGAACATAAGAAATTGATTAAAGGTATTACCATAGGTATTCCCAACTCTTTCAGGTCTCTCTCAGACATGCGCTTCAAGGAATACATATCCACCTGCATAGTAGATCAAACTTAATTAAATAAATTGCTGAGAAAATGTTTCTTCAGAGCCACAGCTGCCTTAAAGATGCAAAAGAACAACGAAAACATGCATATGATGCAGCAAATGAAGTTATATTGAGAACTTCTTATTTACATTGTTCTGCAAATAGTATTTCTCTCATTTGGAGATTTTGTTTCTAAGTTCTTAAAGACAGAGAAGTTAAGTATGAAGTACTGGAAAGTGCAGAACAGCCAAAAAAAAACAATAAACTTGCATACTTCCTCAGCCTTAAAAGCAATAGCAAATTTTTCAAGAGCCAACGAGCGCAAAAAGCTGTCAACAGTAACTTGATCATCAACCTGCAAGCAAAACGCTCCAATAAGTGTATAATCATGAAAGCCCTTAAAAATGAAATAAAAAAGCTAAAAAGCATTACTTCTCCAAAAACTGCCAAACTGAATAGTTTCATGTCAACACGTTAATTGACTGAAGCAATGAAAAAGAATAATATGTTTCAGATATTGAATATTAAAGAAGAATTATTGGAATTCATATACTGTCGAATAGGAAAACGCTAAGCTTTTAATTGCTGGCAAAAACAGACACCATTGCTACTGAAGACAACCCATTCCACAAAATGGCAATGCTGAACTTTTAACTTCTCTAGTTTACAATAACACCATTTGTCACTTGAAAATTCTTGCTTCCTTAGACTATTAAGCAAATAAGCCAGCATTTCTGAACTTACCATGCACAGGCAAGATAGACAAAAGTATATACACTATCAAGGAAAATGTGCAGCAACAACAAAAAGAAAGTAAAATTAACATGTGGACAAGCTAAACGTTAAGGTAGACTGACCACATAAGAACTTTTTTGTGCAAGACTCCCTGACAGAGGAAGTGATGATGGCGCCATGGTCTTCACCGGTCCAACATTTGGAGCCATCCTACCCAAATTAGATGAACTCATAGGTCTGCAAATCTCAAAAGCATCTTTACCCATATAAGTGCTTGTCCTAACATCATCATAAGTCCTAACTGCATATCCTCTCTGCAAAACTTCATCCCTCTTTGGAGCTCCGAGGCTTCTAGAAGCAGCCAAAGCTTCATCTGGTGATCTTCTCCTCAAACGCTCCAATGTCCAGGGAGATTGAGAATTAACATTTGAAACCCTCATACCAGGCATTTCACCCAAAACGCTAGCATTTCTTGTCTCTGGCAAATGGGGCCTAAAATCTTTTGCCTCAAGAATGCTTCTTTCCCTGGACTCTGGAATGCTCTGTCTCCTAGGATCAGGTATGTACTCAGCCCTGAATTCATGTATATGAGGGCTAGAATTTCTAGTCACTTGACGGAGATCATCTCTGGCTATATAGTGCTGTCTAAGATCACGTGGTTCTATATAACGTGGTGTTGTATCTTTTGGTTCAGGAATTCTGTCCCGTGTAGCCATGCTACTAGGAGAAGATTGAGATGGCCTCGAGAGGATGTTGCGAAGATCAAGTTCGTCCTGTTGACTTTTTTGACTTTGCTTCTGCATGTTCTTTTGCATGATTTTGTACCGGAGATCATTTTTGCTAAGGCGGATATCTTTTGTTCCATTGGAGTCACCAGAATTTAAAAATTATTTACTAACAAAAACTTGATAGAATAATAAAGAAATTACGAACTAAAGAATAAGTATGTTACCATCAACAGCATTGGTGGTTTGACCATCTCCGCGTTGTCTGCAAAAACATAAATATAGAAACTATAGGTAATTGACAATTAAACAACATATTAGAAATAAAACACTTGTTAACTAGGAACGAACAGGAGCCAATTAAAAATTAGAAATGACTAAAGAATAAAACAAGCAAACCTCTTATTCACTTGGGACGATGAATCGATATTATTCCCAAGCCTTTCTCGAACCGATCTTTTGCTACCAGAAACTGGATTCAAATCACTAAAAGAACTATCCAACGGACCTCCAGCCCTTTTCACCACCTACATGTAATATAAAATACAACAACCAACATATAGTAAACTCATAATTTCAAAATACAGAATATAGAACTAAACTTCATCTCAAAATGCATTTCTGCCACAGGCCCACAGTGGATAATTCCACCACACACATTACAACCATACACAAAATCAAAATTCAAGGTCATCCTGTTATCATATAACGAAAAAAACAGTATCAACAATCTCTCGTACCAATCGGCATCCGCAGAATAACATGAAAAACCAGAAAACCAACAAACCAACTCGACATCAGTCAATCATTTTCCTCCAACACTACTTAAATTAAATGCACAATCAACATATTCACCACATACTAAGATGATTTAAGTAACGAAATTACCTGCCCAGTGCGTCCCAGGGTAATGGTCACTCGAGACCTTGAAGTCTCTGACATTTCAACTTCCGTAAAATATACCAAATTAATCGAAGAGAAAAACAAAATAATGCCACGACGAACAAAATCTAGAATTCCTAATCGAATTTGTTCTCGATTAAAAAAAGCTTAACTCATGTTTAGGGTTTCCCGTAGTGTGTTCGTGCGAGATAGAGAAGAAAGAGAGAGAGAGTTGCTTTGCTGGGAACTAGGAATGTAAAGGAGTACGCAGCGTGTGAAAGATTCGGCGCGTGTGACGTATTTCCAGAGTCGCTACAACGTTTGATGTACAAAGCGATATGCCTGCCCGTAAAATTGTAATAACTAAAACCGATTCACCGACAACATCCTTTAAATGGGCAGTCCTAAGACCAAATAACTCTTGGCTGGCCCAAGTTCTGAATGGCCTTAATAAATTCTGAAATGGGCCGAATGTTCCAACAATTTTGTTGATCATAAAACATCATAAATCAAACTTCAAATTTTCACACTGACAACAATTGTTATATTCTATTCCCAAACCACGTAGTTTAGTAGTTATATGTTAATTTAACTAGAAGTTTCGGGTTCGAATCCATGATAATGCACCTATCATTAATAGAGAGAACTTTTCATCTTAGTAGCCCGACCCGGCTTGACCTGTAAAAATGGACACACATAAATATGTGTACACACGTAAACTGCCTATTGTAGGAGAGGTATGATTTTTGTCTAATCTTAGTTGTATAAACTATAATATCAAAATTAAGTTTGAAACAGATTTTTTCTCGTGAGTATATATATATGTTTATTCAACTTTTTGTCAGATTATTCGCGTGAGAGGTTGTTTAACAAAAATGTAATCTTATTAGGCAGGTAAGGTTTGTCTAGTTTTAGGTGTGTGTAGGGTGTGATATCTTATTTGGATTATAATTTTTTTTGAAGAATATGGGAATCGGACAAGTAAGATATAAAATTATTTCTATCAATGACAACTGAGTTTTCAGGGATTTAAGTACGTGCGAGATTTCTGATTAAACTAGCATAGTGTTGAACCACTAATTAAATTACGTCACTTGTTGGTTATTTGGATTAGAAGTTGCTTATATTATATATTAGGATCCAACAATTAAGGCTAGCTTAAATGCAATTTTTAGAAAATTTTCTAACTCTATATAATATCACTGTGTGTGGGGGATTCAAAAAGTTAATCATATGATTTGTACATACGTTAGCTGTTTATGATAGGAACTGTATAAATCCTATAATATCAAATTCCAACTAAAATCTTTTAGTGAATATGTAATAATACAGGCGTCCAGAAATTTGTTTAAAAATATGAAAAATCAATATTTGAAATATTCTTAAACGGTACCTTACAAATACTTTATGATCTAATGAAATAAAAATCTTATAAATATCAGATTCAGGGGTAAGTGTAATTAATGTTGCAAAGTTCCGATGGTAAAATTATAAATCATGCCAACATGAGGGGGATTTTGTGAAATTGACGTGTGAGATGGGTAATTAAGTAGGCGAGAGATTTAACAAAGATGTAATTAATTTTCCTACAATAAAGAGCTAGCATTATAACTTGAACGTTCGACGACTATGTAACGTAACTGACATGATCATGAGCAGCAGGCAGGCAGGTAGGCACAATCATTTCTTGCCAATCGGTCGACCATATGTATCAGCAACAATTAGCTAGTCATGTCCGATACAACAACAGTATCATCGATCCATAAACTGATAAAGCTGAGACGACAACATAATTAATTTTTTGAACTAGCTAGCTAGCTTGTTTATAACCATATATAATATATATAATACCAGCTTCTAGAACACCAAATATATGATGAATACTAGTCCAATACTAAGCTTCCACGTACTTTTCTCTGCCTTTTCTCATTTTGCAGGTTGCAAATATTATATTCATCAAAATAAACATATTGTAGTACACAAAATTAATTTTATCTTTTATTAGTATTAATTAAGTTGAATGAAAAAATGTTAGTAGAATTGGAAAAAAATGAAAGGATCGATCGACTACGTGAAAACCTGATCATATCCGATGATTCTTTTCCTGGAGCTAAAGCTATATATATGGATTATCATATCATCATCATCATGTTTGATTTCGTTGAAGAAAGAAAAGCTAGCTAGCTAGGGATGAATTTTCTAAGATTAATATCTAATTATTGTTACATATATATAATTGAAGCCAATATTAATCTTGTATAGGCTGACAGCACATATATAAGATCAATCTCAAACAAAAATCAAACCCTAGTTAGATAGTTTTAAACAGCTCAACATATATTATATATTTTTATTACATGATTTTCAGAAATTAACTCAAACTGTTTATAGTATCATCACAAACTTGCGCGCAACAACAAAGTAGATTAATCCACAGTACAACCAAAGGAACAGTAGCCAGAAAGAGATCGAATTAATTAAAGAAAGGGATCTAGAGATCAGAAGGATCATATGTATATGTAAAACCACCAACAAAGATCTTCATTCAACTTAACCAAATCTAGACCTAATTAAATCTACTTAAACCTCAAAGAAACAATAGAAAAATTAAACAACAATCCTCAAACACACATATATATAGAAGCTAAGGTACTGTGAAATTAAAGTACTGATGAACATATATAAGATGTACGTAATTGGTAGATTTGCTCTGAAGCAGCAAACAATCGGACCGTTACGCTTCAATTCCCCGGAGAGAAAGCAGATCGAAGAGATCAAGAAAAACCATTATAATTATATATGGAAGCTAGATCATCATATATAGATATATACGATCATCAGGGAAAGAAACTAGGGTTTTTGATCTTCTTCTTGATGAGTAACAAATTTTCATTTTTCGAATGATTTTATTGATCTGATCTCTCTCTTTTTCTTCCTTTTCGAGGGAGTTATGGTTAAGTTTGAGGAAGGAGATGGTTGAATTGCAAGATGGAAAAAGAGGGCCATCTCGTGATGATGAAAGTGAGGGACTAATGATGAAATGCTGAGGAGTTTTGAGGACACCATTATTAGTACTGCGCGCACCTTCTGAAAATATTGAGAAGTACCTAAATATATATATAACTGTAAAAGTATACATACATGTGCATAAATATGTACATATAACACGAAATTATTGTGTTGGCTACTCTAGGTATTGAAACATGTTACTCGCTCTTAACCTCAACTTTTTTCCGAAACTTGGGTATTGTAGAGATCTAATTAAGAATAATTTTCTCAACTCAACTGTTTCATGCGTACAAATTAAAATAAGTTTTGAGCCTACTTTATTTAAGAAATCTAATACTTCATACCAATAGACCAATTGAACTTTGATTATATCAAGGACAATATATATATGTATATACAATTCTAAATAGAAGCGGTACTATTAATTATATATTTTGAATGAGTACTTGAAATCAAGTAATTCTTAATGCTAAGAACAAAGAAGAATTTCGCATAACATTAAATTTTATTTAGTGCATGTTTTTCGCACGTTTTCATCTAATTTTAATTTTTTTTTTTTTTACAAACCAATATCATTCCAACATGCAATGTAAAATTTTGCTAGTTGTCATCTCCGATAGAATATTCTGCAGGAAAATTGTATCATTCCATATGAGAAATATAGGTCTGCGATAGATGTCTTGTTCAACTCAACGTTTCGAAAATAAACTCTCAATTAATTTCATAAAAATTGAAAATCTTAATACCTAGTTGAATATTAAATAAATGATCTATCAAAATTACATGTATCTATTTCAATTCCACCATCATCACTAACTATTTCACCAAATTGAAGCTTCTAATAATATCTTTTAATTTCCTCAAGAATATTATTTTCCAGTCAAAATTTTATCATTACAAAACCCTTATTTTACCAGAATTTGCCAAACACCTTCATATCTTGGCGAAATATTCCACCCAAGATGTCTAACTTACAAATTTCACATAGTTAATTTGGATGGTAATTTATCATTAAAAAAATAGATGATAAAGTGCGAAAAACGTAATAGAAAAAATCTTTATTCTTTTTGTTTTATCTCCGTCTCTTGTTAAAAAAAAAACAATCATCAGTTCTTGGCTAAGCAGTTGTAAGCATGACTACAGCGCCTAAAAACCACACAAGAATTCTTTGTCGGCATGCGGGATTATATATGATCTGTTGGTTTCACTGATTAAGCATTAGGTAAATAAATTACGTAAATTTTCGCTAATTAATAATTAAGAAAAAATGAATATATTTTTCTCCGATCATAAGTAGTATATTGTCAATATTCGTAGAAAAGTTTGTCTGACTTTATGACAATTAATCGAAGAAAAATATAATTACTCCTCCTTTACGTTTGACTCTATAAAAAGTTACCACTTAAATTCCAATTGTTTTGTATCCTGATCTCACGATATCTATACATTCTCTCATCTTTTTGAAATTCCTATATATTTTCAACTTTATCGTCTAATTAGTCAGCGCTTAATTATTACTAAGATAAATGTAAATTCAAGAGAAACTTTGGTATATAATATATATGTGTCTGTTGGTGCTGTCAATTCATTCTCATTGTCATCATTATGTTATCTTATGTTGTTGTAGGCAGACGCAGACCCCATTCATGAACTTCACAGTACTGTTATTGCTATTACTTTCTTCTTCCTTTTCTTTCTCTTTTTTCTTCAAAATAAATATACTGAAAATAGAATCTATATTGGGCTTGTCCTGAATCCACAGAAAGCCCAAACAAATAATATACTTGGACTTGGTTTCTTATGCAGTCCAAGAAATCTCTCGAGGATAAATGGGTCAGATTCGGATCTGGATTTAAAAAATTAATTAGGATCCGGATTCGACTACATAATCCGAATTCAGATTGAATCCAATGACCTGATAAAAATTCAAACTCCATTAACTTCCAGTGACATTGTACCATCCTAATACTACAAATTAAATATGTACGTACGTACGTTAATTTGTAAATCTAATTTTAAAATTAATTAGAGATTGGCAATTTGGCATAAACTATTATCATCTAATTGTCTTTGTCCGCGCAGACTGAGAAATAGCACCGTCACAACCTTGCTTCTCATGACGACAATTAACTCAAATATATTACTTATACAAGTTTTTGTATTGTTCTGAGTTAGATTAGTTGGTTTTTTCTATGATAATTTAAATTGGAATATATATCCTAGCTAGTACACTTGCTCCTATCTAAACAAAATTGTACTAGGATATGATTCTATATTAATTTTCACTAAAAGTTCATAATCAAAGCGACTTTTCCTCTTTTTTTTCTTTTTTTTAAGGTTGAAAATATCTAAGTCGTAATTTTGGCATAAAGCAATTGTACTAGAAAATAAGAAATTAAAGTCGATCACCCCCCCTTTTTTTTTCTCATCTATACGTACTGTTTTTTCAACGTTGTTTGGTATAGAGTCATGATCAAGTATCAATAATCATTAAGATTATTTATCACCAACATTGAAAAATCATCAAAATAAACAAATCAGGGGAAATTAATTAATTGATTAAATTCTGGGATCAAAGTTAATAGGAGAAAATTTAGGTTTGGATCCATCAACCATCATTACATCGACATGGCTAATAAAACCATTGGCTTCGACAAAAAAAAAAAAAAAGAATAAAAAGAAATTGGCAATTCAAATTAGGATTCATGAACGTTGACCACATGATTCAACCCTTAAAAATAATTCAACCAATCAACATTAGAAATTGGCTTACAGACAATATTGAAAATATTCGAAGAGGGAATCCACATTCACAATGTTTATACCATATGGTACTGGAATAGCAAGTTGGGGACAGATATAGTTATTAAAATCTACTATTTGACTGAATTTATAAATTCTTTTAAACAATTTATAAGCTGTAAATGACTCCGTAAGCTCTTAAAAAAAGTATTTTGGTAAATATTATTTTAAAAGAGATTATACGAAGTTGAAATAAGCTCTTTTCAAATAAGTTAGCATATCTCAACTTATTTTTTAAGAAGTTGTTTATATTTTTAGAATGTAATCAAAAGTAGTTTCGTTAATGGACTGACAAAGTGGTGGGCTGTTTCTATACTTACATTGTTTCATTGCTTCATTATATAACTAGTTTTTGGGCTTAGTTTACCTTGGGCCTTTTTCCCGACGGATAACTGTTCACAACGATTGATAACTGAGACTAAAATGTGGACTGTGGATGAGTTATTTAAAAATGACCAAAAATGAGCAGCTAATTAACAAGTTCATAGTCCATTTTAAGGACGAGCTAGACTCATAGCTTGTGGGAGCGGACCAAACAATGAAAACGGATTATTTAAGTTATTTTGGGCAGATAAATACCATTACATTAATATATAAACAATTTCTATAAGCATACAAGTTGCCCAAAGATTGTTCATCCTTAACAAGTTGAGATAATCTACTTTTGAACTTTATGTCATCTCCCAGTATATTTCAGGGATGCTCACAAAAATGTAAAGAATCTATCCTCCAGTCTCCAGATATACATTCAATTAATACTTTTATATAAATGTATATGTATATTGTTTAATAAAATTTGAACAATTAGAGAATGAAATGCAGTATCTGAACTAGAAAACAAAATTAAATTTGTGTTATACATATGCTGTTTGTAATATAAATTGATCTTTATATGTGAAAAACCAGAACTTTACAATAACATTAACCTGGAAAAAGTATCCTATTAATTACTTAGGAAAAATTAAGGAACTCTATAAAAATATCATACAATAAAAATCAATTTTCCTATGTACAAGTTTGATTTTTGTCTTAACTGAATGGCAGGCGATCTAAGGGGACCAAAATTTGCCATACCTTAACCTCAAAATCCAAACTGCCACTGTAAACCAGATAAGAATTGCCACAATAATCCTTCTTCCCATGATTATTATTATCCAAAGCTGTTACCAAACACTTGACAGGACTATTATGTCCTTCCAATACTGCCAGACAAGAATAACTATTTCCACTCCCCTTTCTCCACACTCTAACTGTCCTGTCAGCTGATCCACTGAACAGCAAATCCTCCACTACAGCCAAACATAAAATAGCCTTCGTGTGTCCCCTCAGAGCCCCAACCACCGCCATAACAGCGGCGCCGTCGCCGTTCTTCTCCCATACAATTATTGACCTATCGCAGGCGCCGGAGTACAGAACAGAACCGTCGGCGCTCAGAGCCAAAGCATTCACAGCCGATTTGTGTTTTTCCATTGTGGAGAGAAGGGAGTGTGTCTTCTCGCCGGCGGTCTTTTTCCAAACCCTGATTCGTTTATCGGCGGAGCCCGTGTAAACGAGCCCGTCGTCGGATAAGACGACGGCGTTTATCGCGTCGTTGTGCGCGTTCTGCACGGATTCGAGGCATTTGTAGTCCGAAGTTCGCCACACTTTGAGGGTTCTATCCCATGAAACGGAGTATAGGAGGGATCCGTCTCTGGTCAAAGCTAGAGCCGATACGGCGTCGACGTGGTGGACCCACGTCGATTTCTTGTGCCGGCGAACTTTAACGTAGCTGTTCGGCGAGAACAGCCGCAGACAGCGGTCGGACATGGTGGGTAAAATTGAAATCAGCTTGTATTTCTGATGGGGCGTGGAATTATCGATTTTCCAGACGCGGATCTTGTGATCGTGGTGGGCCGTGAATATTTTGTCGGCCAAGACTACGATTGATTTTACGGAGCTGTGGCCATCGGCGACTGTGTAATTTTGGGATGAGCTGCGTGAAGAGCGGTTGCGATCCCATACACGGATTTCTCCGGCGGAGGCGCCGCTGAGGAGGTGTTTCCCGGCGAGGGCGAGGGAGAATATGTTGGAGGAGTGGCCTTTAAGCGTAGCTGAGCAGTGGTGGTGGGCCGCTGCCGCGGCGGATTCCGTAGGCGGTGTTAGTGAAGGAACGGAGGGGAGACTTGGTTGTGAAGCGAGAGATGTGTTTGTAGATGAATCTGAAATATTGGGGTTAGATTGAAATTGATCAAAATGTTGGGGTGGATTTGAATGGAAAGGCAAAGGGCATTGAACAAATCTGCCCATTTTTCTATAAGAAGAAAATTTGTTGAAACCAGGCCAGTTGATTACGAGTGATGAAAAGAATATGAATGGAACTTGTTTATAAAGACAATTTCCAAGTATGGTTGGCGCATTTTAGCCTGACGGCGCATTTTAGGGAAACATGCAGGAAGCATAGGACTTAACTAAAAAGGACTAAGATATCAAATTCCTACAATTGGCAATTGGTTGTAAGTAGTGTCATGCAGTAGATATGATCAGTTATGTCCAAATCCTAAATTATAAAAATATGGCAATATCAACTTTATTGAAAAAAAGTAACTCTTAAAGTAAAATTATATAATGTAATGTCAAATCCTAGGTACTGTTGAAGAAGCATAAGTCTAACTAACAACTACATAAATCATTTTCCAAATTGCTATTTTATTGCTTGGGACTGTGTGCACATTAGCACAAATGCGCATATTAACATTGAGAGTTGAAATTTAGTTTACATTTTACATCATTTTGCATTGGCCTGGATGAATACAAAGTAACCTAACCCTAACCGAAGGGGTAAATTGTAATTTAACAAACTTCTAAAATTGGGTGTGCTGGATGCAATTTAAGCTAAATCTCAAAGCCAACCTACTTTTTGGTCATGAATATGTATAGCGATGTTCAGAGCAAATGGGCAATTAATAAACTTTTATTCTTTAATTTTGTGTCACTAGTTTTTCAAGACTCTAGTACCGTACCCTATGTTTTAAAACCCGGACCGGACGTCGAACCGGAGGCCTTAATGGTCAGGGGTTCGACCGGTTTGACCGGTTGGACCACCGGTCGAACCGGTATGACGTCATAATTATGTAATAATTATATTTAAATATATATAATATTAGTAATATTAAAAAATATAGAAAAATAAACAAAATAATATAAAAAAAATTAAAAAAATATACCAAAAAATATAAAATAAAATTTCAACCATCATTCCATCAACCATGTAAAAATAATTGCATCAACCAACTCAAAAATTAAAAAACTCACCAAAGTCTAACACATCAATTACTGTATTCACAAAAATTAGGTTGAAAAACTAAGAAATAAAAACTTAAAAAGTTAAAAACACAATAAGTGGTCAACCTATTTAAAAAAAAAAAAAAAACATTGAACCAGTGGTCAACCGGTCCGACCAGGACCGGTTTAACCGGTCAATTGACCGGTTCCCACTGGTTCAATTAGGAACTGGTTCAAAGGGGTCACCCAACGGTCCGGTCCGGGTTTTAAAACACAAACCCTACCGCATGCAAGGTTTGATATTAATTATTTGTTAACTCATTTGATTTCCAATATATATATATATATATATATATATATATATATATATATATTGTTTTCCTAAGAAATATCATTTTAGATTCAAAACGACGACAATTCTGCAGGTAATCTATAGTGTTTTTGTTAATGATTGACCTGTTTAGTGCATGAGGATTGATTAATTATCAATAAAGGGGTCATGAATAATCTAATCATGTAGTTAATGTTATATCTTTTTCCAACATTAATATATTAGCTAAGTAAATGGTAATTATGACTCGTTCGCTTCGTTCCCTCTAATTAAAAGTGATCAATAAGTGCAGTTAATCGATCTAGTTAGAACTTAGAATTAACCAGTTGGATCCGAATCCGATCCACTTAAATATATATATATATATAGTTCTCGAAATCCAGCTAGCTAGCAAACAAGTGCAACAAAAAAAATCTCACAAGTCGTTTTACAATTACAGATATATGATCATATCAAGAATTAATTAAGTACTATAAGAATACGTAGACTTATAGTATTAATTCCAACTTTTAAAATATCACCGCAGGCTATGTTGGTTGGCGTTAGGGTAAGTTTCATTATTATTTTAATTTAGAATTAATTACACTCACATATCTTAAAAATGAGCTAATTATACAAATATACATGTGTTCTTACACAGAAAATTACACAACTATACATTGTGAATAATTTTTATTATATTCCTGATTGGATGGATTTCACGAACATTCATTACATAAAACCTAATTTTAATTTTTTAACGGAAATCAGAAATTAAATGTGAAAGTATTCTCTATCGTTAAGGTTTTAATATGATGGCAATTTAGAGTTCAGATTTTTGTAACTTTTCAAATCTCTAGATATATGTGATTAATTAGCCTAAATCTAAATAATTCATCTTATATGAAAAAATATATATCAACAAACTTTTATACAAAAAACTAGCTAATTTTATATATGTTTCTTGTACGCGCGGAATGCCAACTCTTTCCAATCCAATTTGCGCGTTAGTAGACTCTTTTCTTTTTCTTTTTTTTTTGGTCAGCTTAATAGACTTCTCTGATTGTTGGTCCTAACCAGCTTCTTGGCCTTCCAGATCCAGTTTGAGTGTACTGAGGACCACTTTAATTTATTCTCTTTTTGTGGAATTAATTGTCTGCAAATGTTCTAAATTTACTTGAAAGTTAAATCACATTGCATATATTTGATATATTTTCATTAGTTCTTTCTTTCTTTACTTTTTTTTTGGGTTAAACACAAATCGATAAATTACTTGAATATTATCAGACAAAGAGTGTGAATTGATTAAGTTGGTAGCCGGCACAGTTCGCAACTTGGATGGTAACTCACTTTTGGATATATCTACTTTTTTCTTTTTTCCAAATAAATTTTTACCTGATCCAATGGTTCATTTAAAAAGATGTACGGAGATCTACATTTATTATCTCAAATTTGTAATTATAACTCAGTTTTCCTTTTTATTTTAAATATTACAAAAAAATCCCCAGATTTTGGTTGTGTCCATGTTTTTAGAAGCATATCGTCTCAAGAAATCTACCGACGTAAGAGTTAATGTGGTATAAAATTTAATTAATGTCGTTCAAAACTCTTCTTTGTTATAACTTTTACAAATTTTACATGAATGATACAAAATTTTTATAATTTCTAAAACAAAAAGTAAACAGGTTATAATTACACCCAAAAGAACCAGTAAGGCAGTAATAGCGGGTGGAAATTGATTGACCCTAAAAAACCTATTATTTGAACAAAATAAGTTTTCAAAACCATACCAAATTGATGAGTAATACAGTACGAAAAAGACTGATCATCAATTACAAATTGTAAAGCAGCCCCTACTTTTCTTTCTAATTTTAGATTTTCCCTTCCTACATCTAATAAAAGCAAATCCCATAATTGTTCAATAATACTCAATTTGATCTGTTTAGGTCGTTTTAGAGGGTGTTCTAGGCTTCCTATTTTCCGCACCAATCCAATTAGATAAAGTATGCAAGTGGGAGCGATCGCTTTTTATCCATTTCATTTGTAACGAGAATATATGACTGTTTGGAAAAAAGTTTTCTTGCTTGAATGCGACTCTGTCCATAGCTTTGTTATCTCAACATTTGTTTTTTTTTTTGTCGAGAAAAAAAACGACGAAACTAGTCAGGACTCATTTCAGTCGGAATACAATCAACCATCTCATTCTGAGGGTCGTTCCAATGAACAACAAGATAACTCATCTCATGCCCCATCTTAGCTAACAAATCTGCACAATAATTTCTGTCTCTTCGAATATGTGTAAGCTTGCAATCCCAAGGGAGATGTAGAAAATTCCTGCAGTCTTGAATAATCGGCCCAAGCGGATTATCTCAACATTTGTAATAAAACATGAATTTTAAGAAAATATAACATTTGTAATAATTAAAACAAATAAATTATTGACCGAGAGTCATGTATATATATAATTAGAAAAAAAATACTAAAAAATAAATGGGATAATTACCCAAACCACTGAAGCTTGCTTAAAAATCCGAAACACCGTACAAATTGGATAAATTTGTAAGGTTTTTAGTTTTGGATGGTGTTTCAGAATTTTTAGCAAACCTCAAGGAGTTCTATGTAATTGACCCAAAATAAACATGTGTGTACATACACATTACTAAATAAAACAAAGAGGTCTTGACCAATGGCGGATCCAAAACCTTAATTAGGTTAGGGGTGCATTCATCTAACTTAAAATGTGCATTACAAAATATTTAGGGGCTCATCGAGTAAAAAACTACACCTATATATTATGAAATAACTTCACAAAATATAATATATAAATGAAATAATTTTAAAGTCAAAGTACACGACGTGAACATCTTTACTTATATGCAGCTCCGCCACTTAACGTGCCACAATAGTTGTAATTTAGTCACGTTTGCTAACAAACTCACTCTCATATTGATCTTCAAACTGGTTGTGCTGGTGATGGTTATACTTCGTTTTCATCAAATTTAATTGATGATTTGATTTCATTTTGTGTAGAAAATATTTTAAGGGATATATATTATTTTAGCAACTTTGGGTCTTAAAGAATTATGTCCACTAAAAGTGTAATTATATTGAATACTTCTTAATTAGTAGGTCCTAGAAATTTTATGATCATCAATATTTAATGTAGGGCTTATGCACTATTAATGGTTGTGGACTTGGTATCTTGAGAACTAATTAAGTCGCCGAATTGGTTAAGATTTCCCATCACAAAGAACCAGTACTACTTTTTATTTAATTTGTGATTTAGGTCTATCGATTTCTTTCGTTTTTTCCCTTAAAAAAAACGTTGGTAACGAAATTTAGGACAAGATTTGGGATCAATATGGGATGTAGAAACTCACATCCAGTAGTAATATTTAGGAATAAATTACATTTACATCCCTCGATTTAGGAAAAAATACAGTAAAACCCTCTCGATTATTGAAAATTAAAGAGACATTCAACATTCCCTCGACTATAGATGCGTCTAATACTTAAACCCTTTCGTCAGTCATTTTTTTGTTTTTAAGTAGACGCTAATATTTTACTAACTAGACAACAAAGCAATCACTTTGCACATTCCACGTATAACAAACACTATAACAAAAATATTATGGGTGATATAGTTATTTTGCAACTTTCCGTTAAGTTTTGTAGGCTTCCATTAGGATTTGATGGTATGTTTATAATTTTCAATAATCAAGAGAGTGTTGATATATTTACCCCTAAGTTAAGGAGTGTAAGTGTAATTATCCCAACTCGATACCAGATTGGGCCTAAGCTTTTACGAGTGGAAGAGCCCAGCAACGTCCCATACTTCAAGTCCAATAAGAAACATCCACTCCACAATTTGGGAAGTAATCCTTAATCAGCCCAACTCAAAGGCCCACCACGGAGTGGACTGGTGATACCCTTTTAGACCAACCTCTTTTTTGTGCATTACAAGTTCTTGCTTCTTGAAAATCCGCTGAGCATTTTAGTAATAATAAAAAACATTCTAACTCTAATCTGGTATTTCAAATTCCATATTAATCTTCACTAAAAGTTCATAATTTTTGGGGGCTATAGTCCATGATGCAGTGAAAAATTCTAGTTTGGATTTGATCAAATTCAACTAATTAGATACTGTGGGATAATATGTTTTAAGTCACAAACTTTTTCTAAGTAGAAAATAAATAATTTTGGTGATTTAACTAGTAATAATATTAAGCAACAAGCCACAAAATTAGACTAGGAGATCCACATTTTCAATATCTAACACAGGATTCTAATTCGTTATATTTAGTTAAAAATGAATGAGTCTCTTCTACTAAAACCACACCCTACAAGTTACATGGTTACAATATATAACGATGTAGAAATTGAAATAAATCTAGTTCCTCATCACATCTTTAGTTTTTCGATATTTTATAGCAGAATTGCCGGCAAAACTCCCATGTAACTCTTGAGATTTGAGAATAAATAACGACAAACACTTCAGCCTCGTTTACTTTTCCAGCATGAGTTTTCGCATGTCATGTTGTTGGATGTCGAAAATCATGTTTTGCAATTTAATTAGCTCTGATAACAGGTGTTTACTATGCATGTTTCTATTATTTCAAAATAACAGGAATAGCCTTGTTGTTTACTTTATAAATCATGATATTGTGTGTTTTGCTGCATTTTTACAATTATGCCCTCGAAATATTTCCCTTAAAAGGGCTTGCTTTGATGAATTGAGGCTACATATACTACAGAAAATCCACCTTTCTAGAATTACATGCACCTCCCCTCTTAGAAAAATATTACCGAAAGCTTCCCTTTATGAAGATAACAGCAGGTTAGCTCATCATGTTCATCCTTTCCATAACTGCTAACAAATCCACATTTCGGTGTATAAAATCTGAATATAAAATCGTGTATGACGGTGTGTATATTTACTCCAATCAATATAACAAAAAAAAAAAACAAAAAATAACAATATATATGACAAAAAAATATTAAAAAATTCTACACAAATAATAAAGAGAATAATCCGACAACCAATAGGAGCCCAGATTCCCACCAATAGTTTACACGACTAGCCCCACTCGTATCCCTTTCATCTCTCGGAGTCAAAGTCGGATCCGACCCATTATAATTCGGGTTGGATCCGTATAGTTCTTGGATCCCCATAATATCGTCATTAGCAAGCTCCACTTTCCGGGTACCCGAAGTAATACTCGGGTACATAATCGACTCCTCAACCGAACTATGACCCAATCCGAGTAAATGCCCGATTTCATGAACCGCAACCGACTCCAGATCCACCGCCGACATCGGCGACGAGTTCAGAAAGTCGCCGTCAATCACCCAGTTCTCATCGCCGTCCAAGTGAAACCTTCCAGCCGGCGGCGAGAACGCGTGGGCCAACGTCCCCAAGACGCCGTCGAACGGCTCGCCGTCGCCGTGGTTCCCGCTGAAAAATCCGATCTTAATATCCGCCGAGTAGAACGACGTCGTCTCGACGAAAGTCAACGGAGTCACCTCCGACCACCGCTCGAACGCGCGGGAGAACACGCCCCTGACCAAATCGGAGAGCTCGTTTTCAGGCAGGAAGGCGTAGGTCAGCTGGCTCTTCCGCCAGCGCGGCCTGTTTGGGAAGAAGGTGTAGTGCGCCACCGTGTGGACAACTGTATAGTTTGCACTGTACCCGTTCGACGGTTTGCCTGAACGCATAGTGGAGCTGCCGTTGACGATGTCGGCGTTCCCACATCTGGGCCTCACGATGTAGTTGAGCGTCGGCGCGTCGAGCTGACCGGTGGCGTTGAGGTTGAAGTTGAGCTGGTAGTTCCGGACGGCGGATTCGAGGTAGTCGTCGAAATCGTCGTCGAAATCATCGTAAGAAGTGTTGAGGTAGCCGAAGTGTTGAAAGTATTTCTTGAGTTTTGCTAGTCCTTGAGTTTTGATGCCTTTCTGACAGCCGGCGAATCCGCTGAAACCGTCCCAGATTGTAGTATTTGGGATTAATGAATTGGGGATAGATGTAATATTTGGAAAGAAATGAGCAGAAACTGGAGTTTGATTTATTGAAGCTAACAGCGACAATAAAGTTACAGAGACTATACAAAAATTAATGAACTTCATTTTTTTTTCTGTATGCAGTTTTTTTTTTAGAGAGAGAAATTAAGGGATGTAAATAAAATGAAAAATATTGGAATTGGATCTAAGTTTTTAAAGGGTTATTCTAATTTCACACAGCTTTAAAGTGTGAAATTGAACTTGGTCATAACTCAATAGTCGTAATTCAGGTATTTCTGTTGGTCTATATATCTACCCAACTTGTATATCTTCAATTTATGTCATCTATGACGACGTTCTCGATTACATTTTAGCATAACCACTATATATAATTAGTTGAATTTATAAATTCATCCCTGTAGTTTCAGAAATTACAACATAATCCCTGTTGTTTTCAATAGCTTGGTGAAGTTTTAACCCTGTACAGGGACTATATATGTTGTAATTATTTACTAATTAATTGAAACTACAGGGATTATGTTATAATATCTGAAACTAGCTAATTAAGGGATGAACTTGTAAGTTCAACGAACTTATAACATATACTTTTGAAGATACTAATAATCAAATAATGATGACACACTTTGGAGAAAATTACACTCCTAAATGTGTGATTATTTGTGTATGAACGAGTCATTTTAAGTATCAAGTGTCAACATAAGGAAGTTGACATTTGGTACAATGATGACTATAAGAATAATAAAACAATTAATCTTGAGAAATAAAATCGGTTTAGGTGATATATCAAATGGAAAGGAACTTGGGAAGAATAGTCTAATTGGGTGAAATGTTTGTTAACCAGTTTTAGAATGCGTTTGACATTTCTTTTTTTTTTTTTCTTTTAATAATTGTTAAGTGAGAATTGAGCTATATTAGTCGATTGTATCCACGTTACCAAATGTTAGACCGACAAGTGTTTCTTTTCTTTTCTTTTTATTTTACTAGCTAGTAACAACTTACACAAAGATTCAAATAATTAATCTAATTATTTCTGGGATTTAAATTAATTGTGAGAAAAAGCAAGCAGAGATGAGAAATTGTAAGATGATGGGGACACGTACTACAATATTTGATGAGATTGGTTTCTGGTTAAGATCGATATTTATGTATTTTTGAGTTATAACATATATATATATGGTGCGCCTTCTTTTTCATATTAAAATTAAGGTCCAGTTTGATATTATTATAGAGTGATTAAAAGTTAGTGGGCCGGGTTTGCATCCTTATAAATGGGAAATTAAGTTCATTTGTTACACAAAACTTTGTTAACTATATATAAATGGGAAATAAAAGCTGCCTAGCTACCAAATATATAAATATATAGCCTAGAAGTACTCTGTCATGCATGTTGATATAAAACCACAATTACCACTATATATATATCCAATATGGAAAGAATCTATGTCTGATATTATCCTATCCACTGGCATTCTGTTCCAATTCTTGGAAAGACTTTCAAACCTCATCAATAACCATTTTTTTTAATTTTTTTTTTCATATATAATAATTAGGAATTGAAACGAGAAGGGATATGACGATCTAGATGTATCGAGAACAATGATGATTGGTTTGAATTTAATTATTTCTGGGTTTGAAGTCAGTCTCTGAGATGAAATCTTTTAATACCTATAGAATTAATGTTGATCATATTGATCAAATTAAGGTTTTGATTTTTGGCTGCCCAGCTCGCGTAAGTCATCATACGTGACGCCATCGTATATACATATATATATATATATATATATATTTCCAGTTTCCACCACATATTATATATCTAACCTAGCTATTACCTATCAATAAAAGGAACCCAATTTGACCAAGCTAGCTAGATCTATATATCCCAACGAATCAGATTCAATTGCTGCATGTTTTAATTTGTTTCTATTTGGCAAAAGAGACGTATAACTAGCTAGTACATTACTCACCACACCGTCCAAAAGTAATTCCTAGATAGATCGCACAAATCAAAAATAGAATAACTTTATCTACTCACCGCGTTAACTGTGATATATATTTTTAATTTTAATGAAAAATCTCAGCTCGATCAATAGTTTTCTAGCTAATTGGCAACAAATGTTATATATATATGTATGTCATGTATACAACGACAAGTACTTAATTACGAAATGTATTCTTCAACTCTTCTCGATCATGATTAAAAATATAATTAAATTCTGATCTCGTTCTAGAACAAGGATATATATATCCATTCAAAAAGAAAAGGCTGCAGGCTGCTGCATATTAATTCTAATTAATTTTTCTCCACGCTTGCAATATTCTTTTTCTTCCTCCTTCTGGAAACAAAGCTAGCTAGCCATCACAGACATACTTACTATATATAAATACCTAAATAAATTCTCTTCATCAAAATCCTCAAATATTGTTTTCATCTGTAATCACTGATAGATCTATATTTGATATTAATCTCTTAATTATTAATTCATTGAGTATGGCATCAAACAGCAGCTCATCATACGAGACCTCATGGGCTGATCAATGGGATCCTGAGCCCATGTATAGCTACCCAAACAACACCAATTCAAAAGATCATTCATCATCTAATTACTCCAAATTATCCGGGAAGACCAAGGCGGCGGCCTCCACCGGTGTGAAGAAGGTGAAGGCGGGAGCCACCGCCGGAATCCACTGGATCAAGCACAAGTACCAGAAGACAACACAGAAGCACTAGATATATATAATTGCTGTTGTAACCCATTATTCATTTTAATTAGCTTATTGATCAATGACCGTTGTTTATATCATTTTCACGTTAATTAGTTTGATTTTTCTTAATTTTGTAGACGTGTTTGATCCAAGTACTATAGTTGAATTAAATCAACTAATTAGATCAATTGCGAATCTCAACTCGCATAAAAACCAGATGTGCTAAAGTATTTTGATGCTAAACTAAAGTAGCTAAGTTGTTTATGATATGTATGCGCATATTAGCCCTAAAAAAAGGTATCAATCTCAATATATATACAGCACAGCACTCAGATCTGATGATCTGTAGTGTGTAGGCACATGATTTGCCCAACTTTTATTGAATGTGTATATACCGTACGTCACTCCTAATTAACAGCCAAAAATTCATAAAGCTAGCTAGCATGACAAAATATTCCCAACTTTTTTTCATAGCTAGCTTTACTGTCCAAAAATAAGAATATCCCATTTTAAACTTTTTTTTTTTTTGTTCACATGAATATTGATAGTCGATGGTTACTTCCATCCGATTGTTTTAATTAATTCTGAAATCCTGAAATTACACAGAATGGTCAAAACTTAAAAAGGGTAATTTTCCAGCGAGATCGATCATCTCAAATGATCAAGAAATTAAGAGAGAAAGCTAGATAAGCAACTTAAAGATGTAAGAAAGCTAGGTCCTAAGAATTAGTATTTTACATGGCCTATAATTTAATTATACTGTCTTTATATGAGCTTGATTTTATTTTATCTCTATGAAGTTGACCCTTATGGATTGGGGAATCGGATTGGTTATACCCACATCACCGTAACTAAATGGAAGTCGACAACAATTTGAAAAGAATATCAGCATTTTCTCATATTTATATCTACATTTTTCTACTTTCATTTATTATATATTAGTTCATAGAATAATCAACATTAGACTTCCGTTAAATTTTTTGTATTTTTACGAAAATACTCTCTTATTACTGGGGTGATATTTTGCTGATGATTTTACCCTTAAAGACTGCAATATTAATATATATATAAAAGCTCGAAGATCGTTTTGATAAGAAATATGCAACAAAATGACTTTTTTACTAAAGAAAAAAAAAACTCTAACAAACCTAGCTAATGTTAACTATTTTAGAAATTAATATGTAATAAAAAAATTAGAGAGATCTAAATATAAATATAACAAATTGTAGGATACTTATATGTAATTTTCCTAAAAATTTCAACACTTGTACATTAAAAAATAAATTTATCAAAGAAATCACATGAGAAATAAAAAATTATAATGTTGCCCATAATCTTCGTATAAAAGTATTAGAAGTCTAGAAGGAGGAGGTGAGGACCTTATTCCTAAAACGCGCTTAAGGCAGACATAATAATATTCAAGTCTAAATTCACACATAGAAACCTATACTGTACACAACGTAGTTGAGGCGACCACGGATAATACTCTCCATATAAAACCGCCACAAAACCCCTCAAAAAACAATTCATCAGACGCATCAAAATTCATCGAATCCTGAATCGTTAATCAATTCTTTCTCATTTTTCTGAATCAGTTGGAAAAAAATTAAATACCGATGGCGTCGAACGATAATCCTTGGGGAGGAAGCAGTACCGTCGCCTATCAGCCGGATCGGTTCGGCGGATCAGCGACCAAGCCGTCGAAGCTCGATCGGACTAAGGAGGTGGCTTCGGTCGGCTTCGAGAAAACCAAGGTGGTGGCGAAGAAGGTTAAGCAAGCCGCAACGGTCGGCGCCAATTGGATTAAACTCAAGTACCAAAAAAGCAAGCTCTTCCAGAAGAAATAATTAAATTTTGAAGGGAAAGATGAAAGATTTAGAGTAAAAGGAGATTTTCTATTTTCTGATTAATGGTTGTTCCCTAATATTTTTCATAGCTTTTTTCTGTCTCTTCTTTTTTTTTTTTTTTAAAAAAAAACTTTTATATGTTGTGTTTTTTATTAGAGGTAGTTGTGTAGCAATTCTGTTTTGTAAATTTATGATTGATTTAGAATTTGCTTTAAATTTTCGTACCTGGAATAGATAATTGATTCATTATTTAATTTGTGTATTGATATTGTATTGTTATATATATTGTATTGATAATTGAAAATTGAGAGAAAATAATAAACTGAATAATCGTGTTTATTAGATTAATGAAAAGATAATTACAAATAACAATTATACGAGAAGTATAAATATGAGAATAAGATTACAATAAGGGGCAAGAAGCCGTTGGATGGAGATTAAGGAAAAGAAACGTTTGAGCCAATCATGTGGGATCTTCTGTTGAGGGATTGATATGGCGACTTTCCTTTGATGAAGATTTAGATGGAGTAATATCCGGTAATAGCCCCGCAAACTGGCGATAGGAAGTTGAGCAATCCCAGTTTGAATGCATGAATGTTGAAAAGCTTTGTGGTGAGGGGTTTTGTTAGGATATCAGCGGTTTGGTTGTGAGTCCGGAGGGGGAGCAAGTGAATTAGACTGTTGATCGTTGCGTCCATTGGAGTTGGGGCCGGCTTGGTTGCAAGCAATCCACAATCCAAAAGAAGATCAATGGCATACTGTCGTTGAGAGATGTGAATTCCTTTGGATGAACGAGCAATTTCAAGCCCTAGGAAGTATTTGAGTTCACCAAGGTCCTTGATTTGGAAGGTATTGTCGAGGGAACATTTTGCGTTGGCAATCTCAGTGCGATCATTTCCTGTCAATATGATATCATCAACGTATACGTGAAGAGCTGTAAAAAAATTATTAGTGCCTTTCACAAATAAGGAGTAGTCCGATAAAGATTGAATGTAGCCATGCGAGAGTAAAAAGGAGGAGAGTTTAGAAAACCATTTGCGGCTTGCCTGTTTCAAGCCATACAGGGATTTATTCAATTTGCAAACCTGGGTTGGGTTGTTTGTGGAGAAACTTTGAGGGAGTGACATATATACCTCTTCGTCTAAATCACCGTGTAAAAAGGCGTTGTTGACATCTAGTTGCTGGAGAAACCAACCGTTGATGGAAGCGAGTGCAAGAAGTAACCAGACGATAGTAATTTTTGCCACGGGTGAGAATGTATCAAAGTAGTCGATTCCTTCAGTTTGGGTATATCCCTTGGCGGCGAGACGGGCCTTGTATCTTTCAATAGAATCATCAGCCTTGTGCTTGATTTTAAAAACCCATTTGCATCCGATTGGTTGCTTTTCCGGAAGGAGAGTGACGAGAGTCCAAGTGTTGTTCATTTCTATTACCGGATATTACTCCATCCAAATCTTCATCAAAGGAAAGTCGCCATATCAATCCCTCAACAGAAGATCCCACATGATTGGCTCAAACGTTTCTTTTCCTTAATCTCCATCCAACGGCTTCTTGCCCCTTATTGTAATCTTATTCTCATATTTATACTTCTCGTATAATTGTTATTTGTAATTATCTTTTCATTAATCTGATAAACACGATTATTCAGTTTATTATTTTCTCTCAATTCTCAATTATCAATATGGTATCAGAACGGGGTTCTATTCTCGACCTGTCTCTCCACCCCTACTCTTCTCGCAGATATTCTTGCAAATCATTTCACGCTCCAGTTTGTCCCGCATATTCCGCGACCCTGGGCGTGACGGGGGTGTGTTAAACCATCCCACATTGAATAATCAAAGATGTGAGGTTCACTATATAATGGCTTGGCAAACCTCCCCTCTCAAGCTAGCTTTTGGGATTGAGTTAGACCAAGTCCATTAATTTAACATATTGGCTCTACAAATGTGGTCTAGGTGCAATTTATATTAGTTTTTGGTCGGAATAAGCACGTAGAGATACATTCAATGTATGACTACTAAATACATTTAATATCACAAAAAAAAAAAAAAAAAAAAAAAAACCTTATAAACTATTAAAACTACCAATCCATAATCTTCTGCCAATATTTGTTTGTTTACACGCTTCAACTGCAACTGAAACTGGACATTGGCATATGAATTTATAAACTTAACCCACAATTAGTCTTTCATTTCGTTTCTTTTATTTTCCTATTTTTCTTTCATTTCTCTAACACAACCCCTAACACTATCCCCCAACGGCCACCACAATTTACATCATCTAACTACAAGCACCACAGACCCCTCTTCCCCACTTGTTCTCTACTCTTTGTCCATTAATTTATCAGGTATTCTTGGAAGCCCTAAACAACCTTGCAAACCGATTCAAACCCCTACATAAGAGTGACGCTTGTGTTAGCAAGGATGGATGGAGATTAATCATATTTATAAGGGCCAATTACGAAGCCCCCCCAAGGTTTTTGCCATTTACGAAGAACACCTTGAAATCTTGTAACCTTACACTTACCCCCTGAGGGGGTTATTTGTAAGGTTTTTTCAGGGGTATTACGTATAAATTTTTATATTTCAAGTGAGTTATTTGTAAGGATTCAGCTGAACAGGGGGGTATTTGTAATTTTCAAATTTTAGGGTATTTTCAGAAAAATGACTTAAGACCAGGGGGGGTTTTGTAATTACCCCTATTTATAATTAGACTTTAATGAACATAATTAAACTCTGTTACCTTTTACTAGAATGTGGTTTTCCCATATCTTCTTTTGTTGTCCGTGATAGAGTTACGGGTATATATTGGATGACTACATCGCAGACATTACAGTTCATGTTTTCCTTTTTCTCAGACCAGTCAGGTGTGCATTTTTCGTGTAATAAAGTCAACTTGCATCTGCATTTTGTCCTGAGAACACTCATCTCTTCTTGAACCAAATTAATATAGCAAATTGTGCAGATTGCTTCGTCAATAGGTATCTTCTCCAAATCTTTATCTGAAAACAGAAAAACATATATGTGTATAACTTGATCGATCGAAATCGCCACAGCTTTAAACGAGGTACATTACATACTTGTGCAAAATCTACATCCAGTTCTTAACGAAAATTAAAGTTGGAAAATGGTTAAATTTTAAGAATAATAGTAAAATGTAAGACTAATTCTGAGAAGTCATATCTAATGAAATTAAGGAAAAGGAAACAAGTATTATGTTGTGGAATAAAAAAGTGAATTTCCCAAATAAAAGATTTGATAACAGAATCCTAAAATTATTATTTACCGTCATCATTTGCTGCTTTGACACTGACAATGACAAGTCCCTGCTGCAAAAATGAATATCAAGTTAGCATACAATTGGTCTGTTAGTTTTCAAACCGATCACACGACTAAAATTTAAGATTATTCGTGTTAGAATCGAATCAAATTAAACCACTAAATATGTTGTAATCCACAGATTCTCTTCTTATTCAGTGTTGGAAGTGCATCAAACCACTAAATGTAGAATCCCCTTTATAAAATTTTCAAAGATTTGCAAATTTATCATCATCCCTCCCAGTAGCGCCTTTTGTCGAACAAGATAATTGAGCACCATCAAGATAGGATCATCAAAGAATCATCAAAATGAGAGTGTTGGGCTTTTTCCTGGGGCGAACTCACCGAATTAGTCAGGAGTAGTCAAAATCTTCCAGGGATGACAGCGCAGTTCGGAGATAACAGGATTCATCGTAGTTCTCAGACTCACATGGTTGAGCCTGCTTCTAAGTAGTCCATAAGATAAAAAGTCAAAATTGATGGTTTATTAGGCAAAGAAATGTAATTAGTCAAACTGTAAATATCCATTGTGAATTTGTGATTTGAACAGAGCTTATAAAAATTATTAGCATAAATCCAAAGGCTATGTACCTTGCAACTAGAAACAAGTGGCGGCAGAGGCTCCGTGGTGCTTGCTTCGACAGAGTACTCCATCCTTGCTCGGTCTTCTTTTTCCGTATAAACTCTTTCTAGTGGAATTACAAGGAAAACAATTAATTAAGTTAGATTATTATCAGATGTTGGAAAATGATATATTAAAAGGACCGTGGAGGTGGTGGTCGTGGTTGCCTTGGATGGTGCTTCTGCGACGGTGGCTATGGAGGACTGGAGGTGGATCTTCCTTATGTACCCCCCATTTTATTATTTTCGCCTAGAGAAATAAAAAAACTGGAAAAAAAAATTGTAATTAAACTTAATATTAAATACAACTTTTTTTTGCCTTTTTCTATTTCGTATATATATAAAACAAAAAGACTCCTTATAATATATAAATTTGTTCCTACCAAAAAAAAAAACAATAATAATAAATAAATTTGTATTCAATATTATTAAAGAAAAATTAGTTATGATATTATTACCAAATTCTCTAAGAATTATTAATTATAATTAAAACTGAACTTTTTCCACTAGTTGATTACATAAAATTTAAAGATTTCTATGTAAAAGTAGTATTAATATTATTAAATCATTTTTATCATGAAAGTATTAGTCGAAATAATTAAGATTTTAATTAATGCAAATCCCCCGTACGAATTTTAAAAATTACAAAGGCATTCATGGAAACAAAAAATAGGTCATATTAGGGATATATATAATGGAGAGATTCTTTATAATATAGATTACTATTTCATATTAATAAAATTTTAGTCAAGACATTATTTGTAGAAATTATGTAATTAATAATATTATCAACATAAATATAAATTAAAATAGCATCGAGGACGACGCCGTTTGCTGTTAACGTCGGCTGGGCTTCACATGTTGTTCTGTGGGCTTTTTCCTTTTTGAATTGTGTGGGTTGTCCATTGGATGTCTGCTGGGTTGGGCCTGTAATTTAGAGTAGTAAACGTCTTCTGAGTTGGGCTTAGAACCGGTTAAAAGAACTTGAAAGAACCGAAAAACAGAGATGAAGGATTTATCAGGGTTTTGTTAATTTCATGTTTTGGTCAGTGTTGATTTTCAGAATTGTGAGACTGCATAGTTTTCTGAGGCACTTCTGTTAGACTTACACAACCATCTTTTTCCTCCCAAACAAACCAACGGCAAAAACCCAACCAGGACAGAAAATCGACTGATTCAACCCAGAAATTTCAAAAATTAATCCCCAACTCCAATTTCATCGATGATTCTTGAATCAGACAAGAAGAATTATTAAATTGTGTGGTCTTTACTCTTTCGTAGTAATTATGTTGGACTTGTTTAGGTCATCTGCTTTTAAAACCAATTTTTAGATTAAAGTTTTCGTTAATCAAATTATCTTTGTGACAACTCCGAATCTTTAAAGTTCATTATACTTTTTTAATAAAATATTTTAAATCCACAAAACCCCCCGTGGAATTGACCATATTAATATTGTTTCGTTTTTTATTACATGGATACTGATCAGACCGTTGAATAAATTAACTTTCTAGGTCAGCTACTAATCATAGTACTGTCATGTAAATTAGAGGCTAATGAGGATATCATATGCTGTCGCCGGCCAGCTGCTTGATAAAATGCTTCAGCTGGACTGCACTGGACTGGACGCATTTGTTTTATCGCAATTATTTATCTTTATTAATTCTCACGAGATATGATAAATTGTTACTGTAGAGAAACGCTTTATAGATGATATACGATTAATCATTCTAAAAATTTTATTTTATTGTATCCTATTATATTCGTAGCTACCATATTATTTTTACATGCCAACAAACTATATACAAAACTAACAAATTATAAACTTAATTTCTATACAGAAAACTAATATCCACAATCATGAAACTCAAACTCATAACCTCGAGATCATTGAGCCTCCTCCTTGTCGCTCAGCCAAGAACTCCTTGGCATATTCGTAGCTACCATAGTTGTGTCTTTATATTCTTTCTTTTGCTTCTTATCTTTTCTTTTTTCTTTTGGAGTTGGAAGAAAGGAATACATTCTTCTTTAATTCGTGGTTACTCTATGAAGAATCAAATTTGAAGCTATCAATAATAATATATTGAAAACATAAATTCATGCCAAAATAAAATCAAACTTAGACTTAGACGACATCCAATAAATTATTTCGAAAAACTCAGCGAATTCAACCAAGAACGATAAGTAATTGTAAGACCGGCTAGAAAAATAATTTATTTTGGACCCTAACTGTGATCACCTTTTCGGATGTATAATATCATTTTGTTTCTGTTATAGTTAAACCATAAAAATTCAAAAATATTCATTTACTGGTAACAGGGGGGAAGTAATGGACTTTGTAACCAAGTAATATGAGACTTTCGGTGTGGGGGACGTTAGGGGAAACAGGTGTATGGTGTTTTTCTTGGTTTTCATGTGTTGGGCACATCGAAATGTAATAGTTGTTCAGGAAGTGGAATGTGAACATAAACTTGGAATCTACGAAATGTAATATAAAATTTTGACTTAAAATAATGCTCAAAAGAGATAATCATTAATTATATTTGAATTCTAAAATATAAATTAATGTTATTTGCCACACAATTTGGATTGTAATTGTACAGACACGCCGCCCTTAATTAGTGTTGACTCTTGGGCATAGTGATGATCTCTTTTAAGTTTGTCCTGTGGTGGGGGTTCCTATTCATAGTCGGTGAGTTGTTGAGTTCTCATAGTAGGTGGGGGTGGGGGGGTTCCTATTCATAGTGGGTGAGTGGTTGAGTTTTCACATGGAATATAGATAATTAAATATTAAATATATAATACATCCAAACAGCCTTATGTATTTAAACGGTTCATATTATATTAATAATATATATGTGAGTTGGAAAGCTCTCACATAAATTAAGTCATAAATACATAATTGATAATGATATCTCCAAATAATTGGTTAAATATATATTATTCTATTGAAATTTATATATAAAGATCGCTTTCGGTTAAAAGACAAAACGGACCAAACTGGCTTAAACAATTACAAAGCTAAGAATAAGGAGAATTTTTGTTTCTTTAGTTTTTGCAGTTTGATCCCCCTGTTTTATATTAATTAATTCACGTCGGATCATGTGAGATGAACTACCACATTGTGTTATTAATTAATTAACATACAGAATCTTCGATTCTTGATTTGGAGTTCATGTACTTAGTATGCATCTGAGAATTAATTTTTTTCGACTCATCATTGGCTATAAAATAATATTTTTACCCTTATTCTATCGAAAATTCATTTCTAATAATATTACGTACAGAACCTGTATCATTAAAACTAGCACAGACAATCTTGAGACAAAAAAGATAAAAAAATGTGGAGTATTTTGATATATTTAACAAGGACAGCACTTTTGATATTTTACATTTGTGAACACAATTGAACTAGTCTGGATGCGATAGAAAATAGAATAACACCATATTTGTGTTGTTATATGCTCTTTTTAATTTATTTTTCTTGTTTACTTTTAAGAATTCGAGGAGTCACATCACACAATACTACAGTACCATAACAAGTTGTGTGTGGGTCCACCATGAAATGACTGGGGGCGTTTCTCACACCACATGTAATTTGATCATCCCTACCCTTCTGCATAAAAATACAATTAATTCTCAACTCTTGAATCTTTCGCACAAAATTACTTCTCTGAATTGGTAGATTGTCCCTAAACAAACTCTCCTTTTTCAGACCCGGAGTTCTAACATCTACTTTGTGGCTGTTTTACCAAGAAAAAGGAAACTTCAAATTTGAGTCGAAACTGAAGATATAAGAAGGTCCACCAGCAAGACTCATTTCCGGCTTCACCAGTGAGTAAATTTTTATTTTGGTTCCTATATTAGAATCAGATATTGCTAATTATGTTCATATCTTCTTGACTCATAGAGTGAGATCTGCAGTGTTGCTTCGTTGATTTCTTGGATTTTGTTAATGTTTTTGTTGTGTTATTATTGCATCATCCCTCTGGGCGGAGCAAGGATTTTAATGAGGGGATGGGGGGGATTTATTTTTCTTTGGAAAAAATAATTAATTATGAGAGAAAAATAAGTATATATATAACATAAAAATGTAGTAGTTGGAATTTTAATAATGGGGTTGAATTATTTTTTCTTTTAAAAAACTAATTATAAAAAATATAAGTATAAATATTAATGCAATATTTATCAAGAAGTTTACATGAAACTTGAAAGTTATATCAATTTAATTGAACATAGAGTCTCAAAAAGTCACAAAGAATTACACTCAATTCCTCTTTTCTTTTTCTTTTTTTTAATTTTTGTAACACACGCACACAATTCGATCCTTATTATTGCAAAGAATCGAACAGGTCTACTGAAGTAATATCTGGTGGTCAGTGAGCCAAATCCCAATGGTTCACTCAATTCCTCATTTCAATACTCATTAAAAAAATATTGGGCGGTTTCTTTAAAAAGAAGAATTGAAGAATTGGTTAGTGGGTTTCTAGTTCAAAAAGTAACACAAATAAGAATGCACAATATATAATCCCATCAACATAAAAAGAAGTTGGTTTAAAAATGAAGTATAATTTCACTTTAGCAGGTAAATGGTATTATACTAAAAGGGTGTATTTGTAATTTAGGGAAGACAAAATTTTAATTTTTCAAAAGACATACATCTCAGATCATCTGTTTCCCCTGAGAAACTAGAAAAATGTGCTGCACTTTTGATAGAACTTTTGGGATTCCTAACTCCTAAGACTAATCAAGTACTCTGTGAAATTTCAGCAAATATGCAATGCAAAAAGGGTGAGGAGGCCTTCAACAGCATAAATCACAAACTCTCACAGATCCGCAACGCAGAAAAACAAGGTTTCATTTATAGAGTACATGATCACTTGCGAAATGTCAATCGACAGGCTTACGAACCGGCTATCGTAGCAATTGGTCCTTATCATCATGATAAAGAGAGCTGTAAAATGATGGAGGAGCACAAATGGCGGTATCTGCAGTTACTTCTCAACCGTAAGAAGGAGAGTACTGCCGAGAGATACATCGCAGCTATTGGAGAATTGGAACAAGAGGCACGCAATTGTTATGCCGAACCCATTAACCTTAGTCCGGATAACTTTATCAAAATGCTTGTACTAGATGGTTGCTTCATAATTGAATTAGTACAAAAATTTGAAAAGGTAGGCTACAGGTACTCGAGCGATCCTGTCTTCCAACTGAAATGGATCCGTGGTAGCTTGCGGAGGGATCTGATAGTGTTCGAAAATCAAATTCCTTTCTTTGTTCTGTGCAAGTTGTTTGACCTCATCGAGGGGCCGAACAAATATAACAGGTTAATCAACCTACTCTTAAGCTTCTGCGAGTATCTTTTCCCTGATGCAGAATACAAAAGACAAAAGAATAGTAGTTCGCATGATGTAAAGCATTTGCTTGATCTGATTTATAGTTGGTGGATTCCTGAATCATTTGATGGGGCCATTGATCTCGATGTAGACTACCCCGTTCCTGTGAATAGGGAGTCGAGATTCATCCACTCTGCGGCAGAGCTTAAAGCTGCTAATATGAAGTTTAAGAAAAGGAAGTCACGGGACTCTTTGTTTGAGGTTAAATTTCAAAATGGGGTTATGCTAATGCCGCCTTTGACCATTGAAGACAGGACGGAGTGTTTCTTTAGGAACCTTATTGCTTACGAGCAATATTTTCCAGATGTTCGAGCCAGTTATGTTACGGATTATGTTATATTCTTGGATCTCCTCATTAATTCTTCCAAAGACGTTGATGTTCTTTCTGAGTGTGGGATTATTGACAGTTCTTTGGGAGATAATGAAGTGATTGCTAACATGTTTAACAGACTCAATGACTCGATTGAAGGCTCCGCGAAGCAAGTGTATGGTAAAACTTTTGTAGATATCAATACGTTCTACAATAAGCGTTGGAATAGATGGATGGCTGTGTTAAATCGAGAATATTTTGGTAGTCCTTGGGCTTATATTTCACTTTTTGCTGCTTTTATACTCCTTTTTATCACCATTATTCAAACCGTTTGCTCTGTACTACAGGTTGCTTAAACTCAGTAAGGCTTCGGTTTATTATTTACACGATTCTAGAATGTTGTATTCACTCGAAGCAGTCTGGCTGTAAGAGTAGCCACTTTAACTTAATACAAGATTTTCCATCTGTGTATAGAGTTTTGCTTCCCTGACTTGGAAATAACTGTTACTAATTAAGAAGGAGTTCGAATAACATTGTTTTTTCCCAAAATGCCCCTAATTGTCTTTATTTAATCTTGTTTTTCGATTTTTTTGTTGGAAGATTTTTTTATTTATAATATTGATTCCACTTACGCACAATCAACCATTGTTCATACAGGGGATGTAAAGTAATTTAAAAAAGTAAATGGGTGGTGTCTGTCAGATGACTTAAGGTTACAAGGGAGGTATATGTAAATTTGAAAACCAATATTGTGACTATTCTAGATTGTTTTATTGCATTAACTTATAATAATTATTGACTTGACATACAATTTTGCCATATGTAATTTAAGTTTACTTTTCATTTTGATTTTAAATGGCAGCTTCACTTAATTCGACTTGCATACACAACAATAATAAGCAGTAATAATAAAGCATAAATGAAAGTAAGTAATATCCCAGCAGTTGGTTAATGTAATTTTGAAACTTAAAAGGGGGCCAACTTGTTATATATCCTAAACTTACAGGGGAAATATATGTAAATTTCTAAACTATTTTTACAGACATTTTGGGTGGTGTTTGGGAAAAATTGAATCAGTAGTCTCATTACTGATCTGTCCCATCATTATATAATAAAATCCTGTTTACTTTGTCCACATTAATGTGAACAATTTTATAATTCACATAATAATTTAAAATGCACGTTGCTAGCTGTCTCCTTCACTCGGGGATTAAGTTGACTTTTGTGAAATAGGATGTTAAGGATTCATGCTTATAAATGAAAAAGTGATTATCAGGGAAATCACATTTATAAACCTGCAGCTGCAGAAACAGAGGAATAAGCTGGTTCTTGTTAGGAAATAATTTCTGGCTTTTGTGTGTGGACTGTGGAACTCTGCTCCTGTGAGTACATTTTAATTTTGTATTTTCTTTGCTTACGATGTTTAAAAGAATATTCACAAAATGGAAAACAAAAATCGATGTTGATCCCTTAAGTTTGCTCGTTTGGCAAATCAGCCTTGTCGATCTAATTATTAGTTTCAGTTAATGTAACATTATTTTCTGCGAATTTTCGTTAAGCTGCACTAAATCTGTTTGTTATATATAAATGTGCGTCTTTTTTTAGTTTTAAGACAAGTTAAGTGCGTTGTGAAATTTCAGCAAATATGCAGCACAAAAAGGGTGAGGGGGCCTGCAATAGCATAAACCTTGAAATCTCTCAGCTCCGCAAGGAAGGAACACAAGCTGGTTTTATCTATAGATTACATGATTCCTTGCGTAATGTGAATAGCAAGGAGTACGAACCAGATATCTTAGCAATTGGTCCTTACCATCATGGTAAAGATAGATATAAAATGATGGAGGAGTACAAGTTGATCTATCTGCAGGCTCTTCTCAACCGTAATAATGAGAGTACTGCTGATAGATACATCTCAGCTATTGCAGAAGTGGAACAAGAGGCACGTAATTGTTACGCCGAACCCATTAACCTTAGTGAAGATGAGTTCATCAAAATGCTTGTACTAGATGGCTGCTTCATCATTGAATTCCTAAAAAAACTTGAAATAGAAAGCTATGGGTCCTCCACTGATCCTATCTTCGGAATGCAGTGGATCCAAGTAAGGTTGATGAGGGACCTGATATTGTTTGAGAACCAAATGCCTTTCTTTGTTTTGTGCAAATTGGTCGACCTGATCATTGAGGGACCAAACAAATATGCCAGGTTGATCTACCTAATCGTAGCTTTTTGCAATTATCTTTTCCCCGACCTAGAATACAGAAATCCAAAAACATATAATTCTCATGATGTAAAGCATTTGCTTGAGCTGGTATATAATTCTTGGGTTCCTGATTCATTGGATGGCCAAGTTCATCACGTCGAGCTGAATAGGGAGACTAGATTCATCAACTCTGCCGCAGAACTTAAAGATGCTAATGTGAAGTTTAAGAAAAGGAAATCTTGTCAGTCTTTGTTTGAGGTTAAATTTCAAAATGGGACTATGCTGATGCCACCGTTGATCATTGATAAAACGACAGAGTGTTTCTTCAGGAACCTTATTGCTTACGAGCAATATTTTCCCAAGGTTGGACACAGTTATGTCACAAATTATGTGATACTCTTTGATCTCCTAATTAATTCTTCCAAAGACGTTGAAATTCTTTCTGAATGTGGGATTATTGAGAGTTGGTTGGGAGATAATGAAGAGATTCCCAACATTATCAACAAACTCATGGAATCAGTTGCAGTTCCTCAGGACCGTGCCTATGCTAAGACCTTTGAAGACATCAATACATACTACAAAAAGCGTCGGAATAGATGGATGGCCGTCTTAAATCGAGATTATTTTAGTAGTCCTTGGGCCTATATTTCACTTTCTGCTGCGTTTGTACTCCTTTTACTCACCATCGTTCAAACTGTGTGCTCTATACTACAGGTTGTTTAAACTTTACAAGGCACCGTAAGTCATTCTATGTTATATATGTGTTTCGAAGCAGTCTGTCTGTAATAGTACATTTAAAGCCCTTAATTTCTGAGTATAGAGTTTTGCTTTCATGACTTGAACATGATTGTGTATCAGTTCTGTATTAATCTTTTTTATTTTCAAGCCGAGGAGTGGCACAAGTATATATTTTGTATGACCAGAGTAATTCTTAAGGAATCTTGTTGCTTACAAGCAATATTTTTCCAGATGTTCGAGCCAGTTGTGTTATATTCTTGGATTTCCTCATCAACTCTTCCAAGGATGTTGATATTCTTTCCGAATATGGGATTATCGATAGTTCTTTGGGAGATAATGAAGTGATTGCCAACATGTTTAACAGACTCAATGACTCGATTGGAAGTTCCGGGAAGCAAGCAAGTGTATGGTAAAACTTTTGTAGATATCGATACATTCTACAACAAGCGTTGGAATAGATTGATGGCTGTTTTAAAATTTAGGGATAATTACAGTTACACCCCCTCGACTTAGGGATAAATACAGCTAGACCCCCTGTACTATTAAAAATTACAGATAGATCCTCTAACCCTAACGAAAACCTTACAAACTTATCGAAAAGTTGTGAAATGACTAAATTATCCATAACATTTTGTTATAGTGTTTGCTATACATGAAATGAACGAAGTGAGTAAGTTATTGCCGGGTTAATAGAACGTTAGAATCTACATGGAAATAAGAAAATGATTAATGACAGGACCTAAGTGTTAGATAGAGCCATAGTTGAGGGGGTGTCTCTGTAATTTCCAATAGTACAGGGGGGTCTAGCTGTATTTACCCTTAAGTCGAGGGAGTGTAAGTGTAATTATCCCTAAAATATATTGTAGAATAACCACCTCATTTAAAAGCTCGAGCTATTAGAGAGCTGTATCATCAAACACTTAAATATCTCAACACGCCCCCTCACGTGCAGGCATACTTCTTTTTTGTCTGGCCTTGCCATGTGAAAATTCTATTTTTTTTATTAAATGGGTGACGGTGAGGAATTGAACACGAGACCTCTTCGGCCTGGACTCTAATACCATGTATCATGACAACCTCATCTAAAAGCTCGAGCTTTTAGATGGGATGGTCATTCTACCAGTTAGATGAGGTAGTCATTCTACACTATATCGTGTGCTTTCATTGAGCTTCTCATTCTCTTTATATAGAACTTCACCTTTCATATTTAATAGATTTATGCATATTAATCAAATGTTACATGTAGATGGACTTCGTAAATTAGGGCAATTTACACAAAACCCCCCAAAGATTTGCTCCTCTTACAATTTCATAATCGAAAGCTTGTAACCTTATACTTACCCCTAAGGGGGGTGTTTGTAAGGTTTTTCAAGGTGTATTATCAATACATTTTTATGTTTCAAGGAGGGTATTTGTAAGATTTCAGTCGACCAGGGGGGTATTCGTAAGTGTCAAGGTCTCGATATTTTTTCAGAATTTAAGGCAAACCTCAGGGGTTTGTGTAATTATCCCAATTTACAAAAACCTTCCGTAGAATCTATATAGATGGACATCTTCTCTCGAGAATGATGGACTAACTGTTGTTTGGGTAAGTTTATTTTTAAGAGCATATAAGTTTTTAGAGCTTTTAAATTCTTATGTCTTATTTTTAAGAAATAAGTTGTCCAAGTGTTTCGGAGAACATATGACTAAATTTCCTTGATGTTTACATTTTCGTTAAGCTGCACTATTTCTGTCTGCTATATATATATGTTTTTGATTTATGAGACAAATTAAGTGCTTCGTGAAATTTCAGTAAACATGCAGTCCGAAGTGCTTCATGAAATTCCAGTAAACATGCACTCCGAAGGCGGTAAAGAAGCCTTGGATAGCATAACTCTCGAAATCTCTCAGATCCATAAGGCAGAAGCACAAGGTTTCATCTATAGAGTACACGAGTCCTTGCGAAATGTTAATAGCAAGGAGTACGAACCAGATGTCTTAGCGATCGGCCCTTAACATCATGGTAAAGATAAATATAAAATGATAGAGGAGCAGAAGTTGATCTATATGCAGGCTCTTCTTAACCGTAAAAATGAGAGTAGTGCTGAGAGATACATCTCAGCTATTGCAGAATTGGAACAAAAGGCACGCAGTTGTTACATTGAACAGGTTAACCTTAGTCCGGATAAGTTTATCAAAATGCTTGTATTAGATGGTTGCTTCATCATTGAATTAGCACAAAGAATTGAAATAGAAAGCATGAGGCCGTCCTGCAGTGATCCTGTCTTAGAAATGGACTGGGTCGGAATTAGGTTGAAGAGGGACCTGATAATGTTAGAAAACCAAATTCCTTTCTTTGTTTTGTGCAAATTGTTCGACCTGATTGAGGGGCCAAACAAATATGACAGGTTGACCAACCTACTAGTAACCTTTCTCGATAATCTTTTCCCTGACGGAGAATACAGAAAGCCAAAAAATAGTAATTCCCATAATGTATATAATTCTTGGGTTCCGGAATCATTGGATGGCCACGTTCCTGGTATCGAGCCGAATAGGGAGACTAGATTCATCAACTCTGCCGCAGAGCTTAAAGAAGCTAATGTGAATTTTAAGAAACTGGAAACATGTGATTCTTTGTTTGAGGTTAAATTTCGTGAAGTAGATGGGACTATACTAATGCCACCGTTGATCATTTCTGTAGAGACAGAGTGTTTCTTCAGGAATCTTATTGCTTACGAGCAATATTTTCCACCATCTACTTATCCAAAACCTGGATGCAGTTATGTTTCAAATTATGTGCAACTCTTTGATTGCCTCATTAATTCTTCCAAAGACATTGATGTTCTTTCTGAATGTGAGGTTATTGCATTATCAACAAACTCATGGAATCAGTTGCAACTCCAACTCCGGATGAACTTGTTTATGGTCAAACCTTTTACAAAATCAGTAAGTACTACAAGAAGCGTCGGAACAGATGGGTGGCCGTCTTGCGTAAAGATTATTTTAGCAGCCCTTGGGCCTATATTGCACTTTTTGCTGGTTTTGTAATCCTTGTACTCACCATCCTTCAAACTGTCTTCTCTATACTGCAGTTTAAACTTGATAATAATAATAAGGCAGTGTAAATCACTGCCCTGGAATATTATAGCTAGTAATTGGCTATCAACTTATAATTATTTCAACTATTATTATAAACGTGTTTCGAAACAGTCTGTTTTTAACTTCTTAGGACATTTCTCCTCTTGAGTAATGAGTTTTGCTTTCATAGTTTCATGACTTGAAAATAATTGTATATTAGTTCTGTACTAATCTTTTGAATAAATCTATATATCGTATAATAATGATCTATAAATCTCCCCTAAAGAATTATCTAAACGTTATAATAAGTTTAAATCATATATCAATCAAATACATATTCATGTATCCATTACTAATTATTTTGTACGTGATATATCTTTTAATTATTATGCAATATTATAATATAATATAATTTTTATAAAGAGACAATTAATTAGAAAAATAACATTTATTGATCAATAATCTCCCTTTTTTTATCATTGATTGATTGTATCCTCAAAAATCTACAATAATGTCTTATTTTGTATAAATATTGTTTAAAAACAAATTAAAAGAGAAAAATAAAAATGTCTAAAAAAAAAAAGAAAAAAATGCAAAATAGAAGGAAAGATTAATACACAAAATACCATGTGTTTTGTTAATGTTAAAACTTGAGCCAGTGTTTCCTCGTTATTAAACTAAGGAATTCTTACCTAATCATTTACTAATTGAAATAATTTAATGTTTGCGTACTTTGAAATTTTTCAAGTACCGCCCTAGCTAATTTAGTTGGAACGTCACGGACATGACCTCAGGATTATTGAATTTTGCAAATATAGTTGTTACAAACTTATAAATTGATTAATTTTATTTCGGGAAAATTTCACTTTTGGTCCCATAAGATTAAAGTGAGGTCAAAGTTAGTCCCACAGTATTCATAAATCCTCTTAAAGTCCCATAAGATTTAAAAGTTGGACACTAGTAGTCCATCCATTAGTTTTTGAACGGAAATTGCATACGTGGCAGTTAGTATGCTATTTTTTAACCTTTTTTCTTATTTTTTCCAAAAAAAAAATTGGCTTAATTGTATTTTTGGTCCTATAACTACAGTTCTAGTAGGTTTTGCAATTTTTCAATTTTATTATATAACTTATAGTTTAATAATATTTTAAAAATTTCTTATATCTAATAATCATTTAAAATTATATTAATTAGAGAAAAAAACTTTATATTAAAAACTAAATTTATGATAATACCAAAAATATATAAAGTATTTAATAAAATTATTATAAACTTTATATTCAATAAATATGGTAAATTCAAAAGGTTATATTTATTATTATTTAATTTTTAATTAAATAATTCATGTTAATTCTAGTAATTCTTAATAAATAAATATTTAACAAGGGATGCATATTTGTTAACCATACCACATGAAATAATTACTAAACTATTATCTATTTTATGATGTATATGCAACTCTCACCTCATTAGTTAGCTTTTATGGTGATTTAGACCGAATCACCCAATACTGATATAGCTAGGTACTTGCCCACAATTATAGTGATTAAGACATTCAAAATGTAAAACAAGACCACCTCAAATCACTTTATATAACATGGATTCATATATTTATAAAATGTTTTCAATTTTCTTTTGGAAGAAGGGAACTTAGCTTGTACAGCATATACTTAAAAAATAATTATCTCAGAATACTGATAACATTGAATTAAATAGTTTGTTAATTAATCTGTCTCATTAGTGATCTGGCCCGGCCTTATATAATATAATATCCTGTTTACTTAGTCCATATTAATGTGAACAATTAATTTATAATTCACATATAATAATTAAAATTGCAAGTTGTTATCTCCTTCACTTGGGGCTTAAGTTGACTGACTTGAATTAGCTAGGGTGCTAAGGATTTTTGCTTATAAATGAAACGAGTGATTACAGGGAAATGAAATCACATTATAATTTATAAACTTGCAGGTGCAGAAACAGGAATAAGCTGGTTCTTCTTGGGAAATCATTTCTGGTTAGCTTTTGTGTGTGTGGAAGTCTTGCTACGTACTGTGAGTACATTTTACTTTTTGTATTTTACTATTTTCTTTGCTAAACATGTTTAGAAAAATTCAAAAAAGAGGGAAATTAAATTTTCAATTTTGGTCCCGTAAGTTTGCCCGTTTGACAAATCAGTCATGCTCGAGTTCTGCTTTGGAATAATTAATGTCCAACTTGAATTTAATTTATGCAATCTTAGTCCGATTTTTACCCGAAATGCAAAAATTGCTGGAATTTGACGTGAGAGGTCTAATTTTGGGACTTTCAAATTTTTTTGGTAAACTTGCATTGTTAGATCTATTGTGGCATTTACATGGCAATTATTTTGAGGCGTACAAGGTACATGATCAAGACTCAGTTTAAGAATCTATTTTCTGCCTTCATTCGGAAACACGTACAGAAGTTATTAGGGATAATTATACTTTGCATGATCTGAGGGAGCTGAGTGAGGTTTGGCCTAATTAAGCAAACATATCCTGAGAAAACATATAATAAAGTTGAGGAAATTACAGAAACATACCCTGTTAAAGAATTTTGTTATATCCATTAAGTGGTTGGACGGGTTCGGGACATCCATTCAATTAAAAAAGTTGATTTTATTTTTATATTTTAATTAACAAAATTAGGAACACAGCCTAAAAGTGATATTTCCATTGGGGTTCTCCAACGGTAGTTAGTTATAAAGCTGAAGGTATGTTTTTGTAATTTTCTGTTTCAGCAAATATGCAAAACAATAAGGGTGAGGAGGCCTGCAGTAGCATAAACATTGAAATCTCTCAGCTCCGTACACCAGAAACACAAGGGTTTATCTATAGAGTACATGATTCCTTGCGTAACGTGAATAGCAAGGAGTACGAACCAGATATCTTAGCAATTGGCCCTTATCATCATGGTAAAGATAGATATAAAATGATGGAGGAGCACAAGTTGATCTATCTGCAAGCTATTCTCAACCGAAATAACGAGACTACTGTTGAGAGATACATCTCAGCTATCGCAGAAGTGGAACAAAAGGCACGCAATTGTTACGTTGAACCGGTTGACCTTAGTGAAGATGAGTTCATCAAAATGCTTGTACTAGATGGCTGCTTCATCATTGAATTCGTACAAAGATATCAAATAAAAACTAATAAGACCTTTGGGACCACTGATCCTATCTTCAGCACGCGGTGTATACTAGGTAGTTTGATGAGGGACTTGATATTGTTTGAAAACCAAATTCCTTTCTTTGTTCTGTGCAAATTGTTCGACCTGATTGAGGGACCAAACAAATATGATAGGTTGACCTACCTACTCATAGACTTTTTCGATTATCTTTTCCCCGACGTTGAATACAGAGAGGAAAAGAATAGTAATTCCCATGATGTAAAACATATTCTTGAGCTGATATATAATTCTTGGGTCCCTGCTGGATCATCGGATGACCAAGTTGGTAATATCGGTCTGACGAGGGAGTATAGATTCATCCACTCTGCCGCAGAGCTTAAAGATGGTAATGTGAAGTTCAAGAAAAGGGAATCACGTGCTTCTTTGTTTGAGGTTAAATTTCAAAATGGGACAATGCTAATGCCACCATTGATCATTGATAAAGACACAGAGTGTTTCTTCAGGAACCTTATTACTTACGAGCAATATTTTCCATTAACTGATAATTCATTCAATTATGTTACAGATTATGTGACACTCTTTGATCTCCTCATTAATTCTTCCAAAGACGTTGACATTCTTTCTGAATGTGGGATCATTGAGAGTTGGTTGGGAGATAATGAAGTGATTGCAAACATTATCAACAAACTCAACGAATCAGTTGTAAGTTCCCGGAACCGTGTCTATGGCGAAACCTTTTACGACATCAATAAGTACTACAACAAGCGTTGGAATAGATGGATGGCTGTCTTAAATCGAGATTATTTTAGTAGTCCTTGGGCTTATATCTCACTTTTTGCTGCTTTTGTACTCCTTTTACTCACCATCATTCAAACTGTGTGCTCTATACTACAGGTTTAAGCGTCATATATAAGGCTATGTAAGTTGTGAAACATTATATATTTTGTATTTCATTTTATGTTAAATCTGTGTTTCGAAGCAGTCCACTTGTAATAAGTTAGCTCACTCTTTAGCTAGATTTTCGTCTACCTGTAATAAGTTAATTAGCTCACTCTTTAGCTAGATTCTCGTCTACCTGTAATAAGTTAATTAGCTCACTCTTTAGCTAGATTCTCGTCTGTTTTTAAAGAAGGGTACTATGTTCTCCCTGATTTTGCCTTTTCTGCTTTGTTGGGTGATTTAGTTTTGAATTAATATCTAGGATAATTACACTTACACCCCCTCGACTTAAGGGTAAATACAACTAGACCCCCTGTACTATTGAAAATTACAGAAACACCCCCTCGACTATGGCTCTATCTAACACTTAAGTCCTGCATTTCTTATTTTCATATAGATTCTAACGTTCTATTAACTCGACAATAACTTACTTCGCTCATTTCATGTATATCAAACACTATAACAAAAATGTTAATACGTATTCTAGTTTTCCTTCAAAAAATATATATATATATATTCAATGTAAGTGTTCTGATCGAGTGAATTCCAAGTTAATTGTAAAGTGATGCACCGATGGGCTATAATACATGTGTTTTTTATAAGTGATATAGGTGTTAAACATAATTAAATCTTAAAATTGACTAGTGTGTGCCTAATTGACTCTTCTAAATTTTCTTGACATCTTAAATCAGGTGATTTGTGAATTAATTGATAGGGACGAGATTTATATTTACATGTATGAGTTAAATAGTACTAATTGTATAAGATTTATATTCCATGACAAGTACAGAGGTAGATTAAATTGTAAACTCATTATTTCACCAACCAAGGTTTCCCAAGGAACCTTAATCTGGATATATATACAATTTGATTAACACAAAGCAAGTTTTTTGAAGCCAAGACAACATTATATTACAAGATTGGGCTACATCAAAAAGTTCTCTGAGGAATATCCTTATCCTTACATATAAATAAAAACCATCCAGGTATTCAGCAACGAACGGGCCTTTCATATGTCGGCGGTAACGAAGGACAATTTTCATTCATATTGGCGTAAGGCTCTAAAGTGTTGTAATACGGCAATTCCATTTTATATTCGCCCAAGATCTGGCAGAACGGCAGCGCATCACCGCCGTTGTTGCACCAGTTCGGTAATCGTGTTGTATTATTCTCAAATATTTTAAGCATATAAGCGTCCTTGATCTGGAAGTAGTTAAGGAAGACAATATAAGCAGACATTTGACGATAGTAGTACAATTGTCGAAAACATAGATACTCACCGTAAACTCGGTGACTTGAATGGAATTGGAGATGGGAGCAAATACTCCAGCTGCTTTATACATAGCCAGAATAAAGGCAACACATGTTGTAGACTTACCATCACTATACACCCATTCATCTTGTTCAGGAATAGTGAGTAATTGATCAAAAGTTATACCTCGTCTTTCGGTTTCAGCTAGAATTCCGTACAGGTCCAGATCCTATCAGAAATAATACAAGATGAGACAGACATCATGTTTTAGAACTTGTAAAATAAATTCTTAATGATTGTGCGTTTAAAATTCTGCACGGTTGATGTATACCGTTAATGAAGCATGAACCCTTTTTGTAACTACCGTTGGTCTCTCAACTATTTTGAAATGTCATTTGAAAAGGAAAAATTAATCGATCCAAATTTTTTTCTCTCTACTCTTCCTCACGTTTATTTTTCTGCTCTCCTCTCTGCTCAAACTCAAAACAAAATTAAATTATTTTCTTATTTACTCTGTTACTTACATAAACTATTTTCAACTTATTTTATAAATATAGAAAATAAAACTAAGTAAAGGAGAGTTAAATCCACTACCCCTAAGGGTTTTGACACGATTTTCACAAATTTGATCTAATTTACCTGAATAATGAAACCTCGCGAGGGTTTTGTATTGTTTAAAACACGGACTAATTTATAATTACACCAAATCCCAGGGTAGAGGATGTAAATTTTCCTAAATTTAATGAATATTTAATCTATACTACTAAAATTAAATAAAACATGTGATTAAATTACATTCCATTCTTTTCCCGTTTTGCCAGTTACAATGGAGCATGTTATTCATCACATTCTTGTCCCAAGTATATCATCTCGAATATATAAACCGTATGGGACATCTTTATAAGCACCACTCAGCTGATAGTTCTTCAGCTCATCATTAGTAACACTTTATTGGATGATTCTAGTAGAGATAGAAATCAAAGATTAAAATGAAAAGTTCAGTAAGAAGAAAACAAGTCACCTCAGTCCCAAGGCGCATATTCAGAGCTTCATTCCACATGTTTGCAGCATATGCTGGCTGCATTCTGGTCCACATGGACATGACAGAAATCACCTGCACACAGAAAAAGGAAAATAACCATTAACTGAAGATGTCAAACGAATAGTGGGGTCCACAGAGAAATGTGCGTGCATATATACCAAGTGAGCATCTAAAGGTGGAGGATAATTATCAGCCACTGTATCAATCCAACTAAAGATCATGTTGTGGTAACCGTATGGCTTTCCCGCCATCTGTCTAGCATATTCCCAAGCTGCAGTTGTGTTAAATCTTGCACGTATTTCTGGATGTAAAGGCAACAAAGCTATTTGTGGATTGGAACTATCCTTCAGTGCAAGTTCCCACCATTCTTCCCAAGGAACTATTGCAATTATTTCTTCACCCTGACAAGTTAGCAAACAAACATCAGTACGTCTATTGATGGGTGTTTTGCAAAGACTTCTACTCTAGAGAACCAAAATTAAAAATGGGGAGTAAGTTGTGGGGGGGTGGGGCGGGAGAAAGTAAAAAAGAAAAAAACACAACAGTGCTTTTAATTCTTAGAATTTGCAACCACCATAACGTACACAACATACCTTTTCATTTTCATGTCCAGATTCACCAACCCAAAGTTTACCCGATTCATCCTTCAAGCAAACAGCTGTGTGTCCAGCAAAAGCTCCAGTCACCCACTTCTCAAGTGTCTCAAATCCACCCCAACGTCCACGAATCTTTGACACGGCTAAAAAGTCACCAGAATGCACATCTTCTGGTTTGATTGTCGTTCTCCACGGTTGACTACGTTTTTCAAATGATGCACCCATGTGTTTCTTCAGAAAAGCTAGATTAGCACTCTGACCCCAACCAGTGTTGGAGAATAAAGGCAAGACATCAACCATTGAAAGAAATGTTCCAAGCATTCCTGATGGCATGAGAAAAACTGAGATCCCATGCTGCTTTACATATTCCACTTCAGCAGGTTCCTCCCATGATTCGATTTTCAATGTATGGTCTCGAGCCGAGAAATAGTAATCCCAAGTGATTCTATAAGGAGTGGCAAATACATATAAATCCATACACGTCCAGCTGTGGGCAGATGCAGTCTGAAAAGAGAAGTAGAATAAGTGAAAATTGAAAAAACTATAAACAGAATTCCAATACATAAACCAGTACCAAAATACCCCTCTTAAACAAACAGACATAAGTGAATCAAACTCCCTGTTTAATGGATAGGTGTTTATGACATTCTGCAAATTTGTGCACGAACAGAGTAACGTATAAACATGTCAAATGTTTATAACTGTGAGTTCTAGTACCCAAAAAGGTTCGTTGCTTCAGTCCAATCACGACATAGTGATATGAACCTGAAACCAAATGTTATTATTCATCTTTCTCTAGAAATAACAGAAGTAATATCCATTCAACATTATTCGCCTTTTTCGTATTTGGTTTCATTCAGTTCATGTCTTTGGAAAAAAACAGTCAGCAACGAAATATAATCACTCCTAGTCACAGTCCTATTTCATTTCAGTTCGTCAATTAACTCTGAACCTTGCTAGTTTCATTTACTTACTACCATATACCTATTTCGGTTTTACAACAAAATTACTCCTACCATGCCAAAAATCCAAGACCCATCTCCCAGTTCACAAAAAGTAAACCCCCAGCTGCACAAACGAAAATAAACGTATAAAGGCATATACAGAGAAAGAATGAAGATGACGGACCGACAGATGAATAACGCCGCCACCAATCCCTCGATCACCGGCTTTCGTGAACTCGATCTTCGCCTGGTTTTCGTTAAAGCAGGCACCTTTCCACTCAATTGTCCCATTATGCGGCGCCAAGGAACCAATATACTGCGGCAGCAAATCAACGGCGCTGTGGATATTGTTCAGTACAGGCCACGATACCTCACGTGGCAACACCGGAAGCACGTCCTTCACTCTAAAGGGCACTTTCAATGCATCCCCAAATTCAAACCCTAACCCTAAACCCAGAAAAATTACTACTCTCAGCAACCACACCTTTCTCTGAGTAGATACCATCATTTTTGTGTGGTGATGAAATTGAAAGAATCAACCCGAATTTCAGGGTTGCAGCTTTGATTTCATCTATACGATGAGATTAAGGAAAGGGTTTGATTTTGATGGAATTTTGGGTTTGATTTCCTTGTGATTTTTTTTGGGACTATTTGTAACGACCATTGATTGCTTGACTTGAGTACAGGTGTCCCGTTTGATGGGACTTCGGAGTTATACGACTGACTTTTCCATGTTAGAACTTTGGGTTACAAAATTTAGGAGGAAGATTAGACTAGAAAGATAAAGTCTAAAATTAAGATATAGATTTCGTTTACTTGGGGGTTTAAAGCCATATAATTCTCAAAAATAAACAGACATTGATGTTTTCTTGGTTCCCTTAAAAACCCGACTCAATCCTTCATACCCGGTCTTATTTGCACTGTTCACCGGCTAATTAAAACATACCAAAAAGCCGCTGCTAACTTATCTGTCAAAAGCAAAGTTTATACCTCACCTCAGAGTTCCTATCTATTTACGAATCTATGCCACTGAAGGCTCCAATTCTCTCCCAAATTTTTCGAACCCAAAATTTTTAGAGCGAACCGAAAATGGTTTTCCCTCCCCAAATCTCTCCTTTTATGCCCGCGCCCGCTTATTCCATCTTCACACCATCGACGAAAAGAATCATCTTCTCCATATATATTTATTTTATTTTTAGGTTTTTCTCTTTTATTGAAAGTTAATTCTTCTCTTTTGTTGGCAGATTCAGCATCGAGCAAGCTTCGTTCTTGATTTTGTGCGAGTATTCGGTTTCAATAACTCTCACAGTGATATCGATTCGTTGAGGTATCATCTATTATCATTAATATTGTTTATACTTCAATTTATTTTTGCGCCCAGACTTTTGTTTACAGAAATTAAGTTACGATTTTGCTTGTTCTCCATGATTTTTTCAATTTCATCCACATTTTCTAAATTAAACCTGTGTTTCCGTTTGAGATATCAAGTTATAATGAGCTGTCCTTAAATGTTTTTTGAATATTAGTTCAGTTGATGCTGTTAGGGATGATGACCGACACCATTCTTCTGTTGGAATTGGTAAAAAATAAGAGAAGGCGTTTAGATGAAGCTCGTTCTTATAGCATAAATGAGAGAATCCCTGACCAAGTTAAGCATGTGATGGCACTTACTGAACTTTCAGACACAGACACCCTAAACCAACTTAGAATGGGAAAAAATGCTTTTGGTAAACTATGTTTGATATTGAAACAAAGAGGAGGTTTGACAGACACTAGAGGAATTACAATACCCGAACAAGTAGCAATGTTTCTTAGTATTATAGGACATAATAAAAAAAAATAGGATTGTATTCTTCGATTTCAAACAATCGGCCCGCACTGTTAGCATTCACTTTAACAGAGTATTGGAAGCAGTCTTGGATCTGCATTCAATTCTCATGGTTACACCTGAACCGGTTCCTACAAATTCAACTGACGATCGTTGGAAATGGTTTTAGGTATAAAATAACTTGATCATATAATTTATTAATCAACTGTTTGTTTTTTTTTTGTTTGTCAAACACTAATCTCTGTGCTATTTTATGTTGAAGGGTTGTTTGGGTGCACTTGATGGTACCTACATAGAGGTAACAGTGCCAGATGAGGATAAACCGAGATATAGATCTAGAAAGAGGAAAGTTAGTGTCAATGTCTTGGGTGTTTGTGACCGAAATATGAATTTTGTTTATGTTCTAACCGGTTGGGAAGGGTCAGCGGCTGACGGAAGGGTTTTAAGAGATGCTGTGGAAATTGGTAATGATAATTTTTTAATATCTGATGTACATCTAATTCCATTTGAAAATCAATTACTGATGTTATCTATTTTCCATTGTAGGTAATTATTATTTGTGTGATAGGGGCTATACAAATGGTGAAGGATTCTTGGCCCCTTACAGAGGAATTCGTTACCATTTGAAAGAGTAGGATAGTGGTAATAATAAGCCTCAAAATCCAAAGGAATTGTTCAATATGAGGCATTCAAAGGCCAGAGATTCTATTGAAAGGGCATTTGGCATTCTGAAAAAGAGATGGGCCATTCTAAGGAGTCAAAATTTTTATCCTATTGAGACACAAAACAATATTATCATTGCTTGTTGTGTATTACATAACTTCATCAGGAGGGAAATGGTTATTGACCCAATTGAGATTGAGTTAGAGAATGAAGAGTTTGATGATCAGTTTGTTGGTATAGGACATATACCCCATGTGGCTCCATCAGCACATTGGACCAACTGGAGAGACACCTTAGCTAATGATATGTTTAATAATTGGAGGCATTAAGTTGAAAATTAGGAAGAAGTTTCAAGATGGTAGAATGTAGAAGTGTTGCTAATCATGATCTAGAATATGTATTTGTTTCCAGTTCCCATGTTTGTGACTATTTGTTGTATTTGTTTGGCTTTGTTTGATGTTGTACTAGTTAGTTCTAAGATTAATATGACAATCAAGGTGTGCTAATGTCATCATTCATTACTCTCTAAATACTTCATGTACTTGGTTTCTATGTACTTCTTTATTCAGTTATTGCACTTTGATAAACACATGCATATGCAAGTTGATTAAGAAATTTTGATTTATATCTTGGTTACTTCTTTGTCAGACTAATTTGATCATGGAGGGGAATTGTTCACAAGCTGCATCACAGACATTGTCCAAGTTGGTTGTGAGGAGAAGGACTTGGGCTGCTGCTGAAGAGAGAGCTCTCATTGAAGCATTCAAGGATATCATCAGTTTGGGTTGGAAAGCTGACAATGGCTTCAAGAATGGATTCTTGATGCAACTGGAAGCCAAGATGAGGCATGCCATTCCAGGGACAGATATCAGGGGTGATCCTCACATTAACAGCAAGTATGGGACATGGAAAAGGCAGTTCAGGGATATTTGGGATACCCTCAAGCTCAGTGGCTTCAACTGGTGTTCTGGTACTAAAACAGTTCGTGCAAATGATGATGTGTGGGATGAATATGTCAGGGTAAGCTTCCCAAAATCTCATAATTCAGTTATTAATTTTCAATGTTTGTTTTTGTATTTTTGGTTACCTCTGTCATAACATTACTAATGTGGTATTAATATTTTTTCCATATAGGTTCATCCGGGAATGAAATGGTTTAGGGAGAAACCTGTTCCTCACTATGAGGTATGGGTTGAAATGTTTGGGAAAGATACTGCTGGTGGTTCTGGCTCGAATGATAATGAGCATCGTCGTCGTCGTGCCAATAGAAGGTCTCCACCAATCAATGTTGAGGAAGGTGATGAAAACAGCCCTTTGCATGATGAAACTCCTACCACAGATGTACCAGTTCAGTCAGAGACAAATGCTCCAAAAACATCTACGCCTCCACCAGCTGGAACTAAAAAGAGAAAGAAGATTGATGGCATTGAAGAACTTGGAGATGTCATAGCTCAAGCTTGGGGCAAGGTCACTGAGTCAATGGAAAAGATTGCATCAAGACTTGGATATGAAATGGATGAGGCTGATAATAGGAAAGTGCTTTGGAAGATCATTGGTGAACTGCCAATTGTCCTTGATGCATATCAACAGGTTCAAGCAACATTGGCTATAGGTAATCACCAAAAGACTCTAGATATGTTCCATGGGATGCCTGATGAGCAGAGGTGTGTTGTTGTTAGGTTGGCTCTTGAGGGTATGCTTATTTAATATTCTGATGAATCGTTTATGGAACTAAATTATTAACTAACTTTTGGCTATAGGGTAGTAGTTGATCAGATAGTTTATCTAAGGGCATAGTTGTTTGTATTTGCTGTATTGGGGTCATTTTGTGAACTTGGCTTAGTATATAATTACTTGTAGCTAGAATAGTTTTTGTTCTACATTTAATAGCCTGGCATGATGTAATTAAGTGTGCTGTAACAGCCTTTTCTATATGCTGTTAATTTATTATGAAATTATATATTGCTTAGTTTAATAGTTTGTTTAAATATTTTTCTTGCTTCTCTTGTGCTGGTGACTGAATATTTTCTGCACTCTTTAGATTTGACTACAGACATCAGTAAAAATTTAGTCCCCATATAAATTTTCTGATTCAGTCCATTTATGATGCACCTACCAGAGTACAGGTAGTGGAATTTTTGATGAAATATTACTACATGGACCAAGCATTTTTATCTATAAATACCAGATTTTTGTAGTTGTTTCTGTGCTCACTTCAACTTATACTTCTTAAATGGCTGAGGAACCACCCCTCATCTCAAAGATTATATCTCTAAATTCAACCCTTATCAGACTGATGCATGGAGTATCACAAAAAATCTGAAATAATATCTATAATCTGTACAAAGCCCGGTGGCTTTACTGGAATGGGAATTTACAGATTAAATCTTGTCATGTACTCATGTAGTTGAGGGTAAATAATTACAAAAACGTCCCTGGGGCTGGGTATTAACCCCTGATGACATTTATTCCCCACTAAAATAAAACACTTTATTTGAGATAATGATTTCATAAATCTGATTATCATGGGGAAATAAAATATTCGAAAATGAAACTATTTGAAAATTTTAAAAATTCCAATAAACATGAAACAAATTACTGACATACCAAATTAAATTTAATCAATAAATGGTAGAAATTAACTGTGACGGATATAACGGCCAAATAAGAAAGTTTGAAATTTCAAGAAGGGCAAGGCAGTCTTTTACCATCTAACAACCCATTTTCCATTGGGCCAGTAAACATCATCAGGAAAGATTGTGAATTTAGTCCAACTTACAATACATCCAAGTAAACATGATTTTATCTGACTTCTGGCATATTAATAATATGGGATAACATAAACACGCGTCTTTAACAAAAATTGAAGTAAACAAAATCATAGTTTTTAATTTTTTATCCTATTATTAAAGTATGGAAAATTGAAGATTAATATATAGAAAGAAAAGTTTTAAAAAAAGAGTTAAAAGGATGGTGAATAGTTTTTAAATTCTTTATTTTATGTAATTCGACTTGGATAAATGATGACTTTTATCGAGAACCTCACCTCATTTATTAATCAAAATAAGCAACAACCAAGCAAAGTAATACGAGATTATATACAACGCTAATTCTAATCCATGGCCATGAGTAAAATTCAAGGAATCAAAAACATAACAATACAACTTCAAGCAAAAGGAAAACTTCTTCAACAGATGTTTCAACTTCGATTTATAGGCTTTAGGAACTTATCTGGGTCATTCATCACTTTGTGACACATACTCATGAAATGCAAACTCCTCTATGGTATAAAAGTTAATTTTAAGAATGTTTAAGTATTTTTACCAAAATTCAAATTTGATAAAAGATAATAATATTATAATAAATTTAGATTTAAACATACAACTAAAAATATTATAAAAAGCTACCCGATGGTTGAGAAAATTAATAGATTATGGCCCGTAGGCTGTGGTAAATAGCCCAATTAGAAGGTCCATGTCACATATATCCGGCCCATCAATCAAAATATGTTCGGGCCAGAACCCGCTCTCTCTTTTTGCAATTCCATATTTTATGACACTTCTCATTCAATTGTTTACCTATTTGATCTGCCCCATTCTATTCTATGAAATAAATAAAAAGCCCTAGCTAGCTCATTATTACAAAGTACTTTAGCATAGCCTCACCGCTTCTCATTTATTTTGGACCATCGGCAGGCACCGCCTTTTCCTTTATTAGGACAATTTACTTCTCATATTCTTATGTCTCCCATTTAAATATACAACATAATATTGTATTGTAATTAATTTTTCTCACTTGAGTAATGAAACATATCAGAATAATCAAGACAGTGGAATTAGATATTCTCATCTTTCAATATCTACAAAAGTGATTACTAAAAAGGAGAAAATATTTTCTAACCTAAAGTATATCGTTTTTTAGATTAAGTCAGTTGCATGTTATAATCTAAAATATTTTTGTGTAAACTTAACTGAGTCATGTGGGTAAATTTTGATGTTGGTTTTGGTTTCAGACAGAAAAGATAATAAAGATGAGATGAAAATGACGATATGATTATGATATAATAATTTGTATTTATCACGAGATGGATGTTGAGTTGAGTTGAGTTGAGTTTCATAGCAAAAGTCCAACCTAAAATTGGGTGGGGCCCATGAAAAGATTTGGTTGGGAGTCCCAGATCTTCCTCTATCTGGGCCTGTCCTGAGGGTTTCTTGTCGTTTTCCAATTGAGATTATATATGACGACAAATAACTATAAGTTAATTAATTAATAATAATACTATTAAATAAAATTCAAATTGTTAATTAAGTAAGTAATTACCCCTTTACGTTTTGGAAATGGATCAGGTTTAGTGGGTTCCCAAACCAATCCACTTGGAGCGGGTCTAGGCTGTTAAATGGGTCGGTGTTATAATAAGGTATCAATTTCTTAAATTTACATTGATTCTGAAGTTTCGCAATATTATCGTTATAATTGTTCTTGGTTTATTATTTTTGTGGTCTCGATTTGGTTTACTTAGAAAACTCGAGAGCTTTGGATATTTCAAAATCGAAATGAGCTCTTGAGATATATTGTTGACGCCATCAAGGTCCTGGTTATGGACCTTCTTAGTATTCAAAAAGTCAAAGACGGTAAAAAACCTCGAGATAGGACAGGCAGTCGGGCATGGGGTCAGACCGCCTAGGTCCTAATTCAAGTTACACACTGATAGAAGTTTTATCTCGAACTTTAAAAACATGATGACTGGGGGCCTTCTCCGAGACTAGAAAGGTGGTTGGGTTTTGGGATTTTTAATGAATCTTGGGTACTCATGTTCTATTACACTGGAGAAATTATTAGATCTTCATGAAAGGTTGAAATTGGCCAGAAACTAATCCTTGAAGTGTGGAGCTCAACCACATCTTGCAGAAGGACAACTCGAGCGCGAATGCTTTAGTCAGACTGGAACACAACACTGTGGCGCTGGTCGAATGAGAAATCCTTGGAGCGTGGATTCATTTATCTAAATTGGCTTTTGTCCCAAAATGAAAATGAACCATGAACCATGAATTGAATTGTTGTTACTCATTGGCAGTTAAACACAAAGCCTTAAATCAAGAATGACAGAAAATCTTCCGAGTCTTGGCCAAATCCACTTTCGGTGGTTTATAATTAAATGTAATTATGCAAATTAATTTCCTGTCTATCTCATATAGGAAGGATTTCATAGAAACTATAACTGGTTGTTTGAGTTATGAATTTATGAGCTCCTACTTTCTGACTTAAATTTATGATTTATCATAAAAATTAAACATCTTCAGTTAATTTTTATATGATTAATATAGATTAAATGTTAATTAAATTGATTTATTCTCGATTCTAAAACAAGTATGCCCGGCGACTTTGAGCTTTAGTTAATACGTCAACGGCATCAGACTTAATGACTTAATTCTTAATAATATCCCACAAATCTCCACACCTTTTAATTTTGACGGCGCTATTACAAATTCACCCCTCGGTCAACAGCCCTTTTCAGTTTCACCGCCCCTTTACTCAAAATCCCGGGAGAAATTCGAGAAACTCAAAATCTCAGGTGGATATGGAAAATCAGATCACCACTTAGTCCACCTAAGTGGATTTCAGAATCTCAGCCGTATGCTTTTTATATATTAAAAAAGTAGATTTCACCAGATTTGATTTTCAAGACTCGTTTTTTTTTTCTTATATTATTATTCACATTACATTTTTACATATGTAAGTGGACGAAAAAGACGTGTGGTATCATCATATATACACTTTGATACAGACAGATTGACCCATTATATGTGCATTTCTAGATTTTTCACAAGAAAATTCTCTCCCTTTTCTCCGCCATTTATGATAGCGGTGCAAATGTTTTGAGCTGAAAAGATTCTCATTGGAAGCGTAGTAGATAAAATCTTCAGTCTTTCTTCATCTGGGCCGTTGAGATTTTCTTCAAAATGGCGAAAAATGGGGTCTTTTCAAGATTAAGAAGATTGGAGAAGGTTGATGGGGTGGATGATTTTGATTCTCATGATGTTCATGTTCTCGCTGTGGATGATAGTCTTGTTGATAGAAAAGTCATTGAGAGATTGCTGAAAATCACTTCTTGCAAAGGTATGAAGAAAATTGAAATTTTCATGAATTTTGGGTTCTTTTTTTCTTCTATTTTTTTCTCTTATTTCTGAGTTAAATGTTCACAATTTGGGTGTTTTTCAGTGACAGCAGTGGATAGTGGGAGAAGGGCTTTACAGTTTTTAGGATTGGATGAAGAGGAAAGCTCTGTTGGTTTTGATGTGAGTAAGGAAATATTTGATAATTATTTTCTATTTTAATGGATTTTTCCGGTGGTGATGGATTGTTTGATTTGGATTTTTAGGGTTTAAAGGTAGATCTGATAATTACAGATTACTGCATGCCTGGAATGACTGGCTATGAGTTGCTGAAAAAAATCAAGGTCAATTTCTATCTTTAAATTCTTCTAATTGCCTATATTTTGCTAAGTTATTGAAGAAACATAATTAAGAACCACATGAGCTAAACTTTCTGTAATTTATTTTGTTTGAACAGGGCTCATCTACTTTTAGAGAAATCCCAGTTGTGATCATGTCATCTGAAAACATATTAACTAGGATTGACAGGTAAATATTCAACTTATATTGATTTTCTTGGTTAATTGTAATATAAAATCATTGACTGTGATGCATTTCTTTCCTCCAAATCTTTGTTGTATGTTCGAGATTTAACTCGATGCCTCTGGTTTATGAGACTCGATCCACATTGCTAATGCTGGATAGTCTTAACAAGAAACATTATAAATTCAATTTGATTCTTGATAGTGTGAAAGAATGTTACTAAAATAAGGAAGCATCTTTCCCCAATGTCTTAAAGTAGACTTTGTGTTGTTTAATAATGTTGTGGTTTACCATAATGTAGTTAAGTGGTACGGTTCTTCTATATGCTTGATCAAGTTTATATATATTTAATCTTCCGAATGACTACAATCGATGTATAGACAGACGACCAACACTTACATCTAAGCGATACATTAAAGAAGTTAACCTAATTTAGTATGCAATATTCTATCTTATCCAGGCCTAAAGATTAACAATTTAATAGCAGAAATTAGCATTGGATCCTTTAGGAAAGTAATAAAGTAGTTGGAAAACCGCCGCCCATAACCAGTTTGCTATACAACTCAACTTGTGCTTTTAATTGTTTAATTTTCTATTGATCTCCTTTTCTAGTTCGAGTCATAAAAGCACGAATAACTCTTTAAGTAGAAAAGCTATATTGCTGGTTATACTTGTGAAAGTTGTTTGGAACTTATTCTAGAAAAATAGTCAACAACTCAGAAAAATTTCCCCTTTATTTTTTATTTTTTATAATATCATCTCCCTTGTACTGATGGATTATTGTTCAATATCAGATGTTTGGAAGAAGGTGCCGAAGATTTCATAGTAAAGCCCGTGAAACTATCGGATGTCAAACGGTTGAAAAGCTGTATGTTTGGAGAAGGTCGGATTCAGAAACAAGACAGTGGTTTCAACAAGAGGAAATTACAAGACAACTCCGATGATGTTTCTTTCACTCCAACTCCATCTCCATCTCCATCTCCATCTCCATCATCATCCTCATCTCCAGATGACACCTCATCAAGTCAATCTCCTCCGTCCATTTCATCACCCTGTTCACCAAGATCATTCTCATCATTGCCTTCAAGTCCTCGTTCGCCCACACCACCGGAATCTCCCACGAGGCGCTTCAAAATGAGCAACAACAACGAAAACCGAAACTGCCCGTAAATTTTTCACTACATAATGTTGTTGGGTTGTCCAATTTTTTTTTTTTCTTTTTTGCCATCATGATCAATCCTTAGAAGAAAGAAATGTCAATATAAATGAGAGAATTTGGTAATTTTTTTGACTTAGTCCTCGTAATAATTTTGTGTTTTAATTTTATTTATAGGAAAATGAAATCTTGCATGACAGTTGCATTGTGGTTGGAAATGAATATTAAAAGGGATATAGATTGATTTGATTCTGATACGGGTGTTTATTTAAATGTCAATTCTTGTCTGGTAAAAGAGAATATTGGATTCGGATTGAATTAGACATGTTGATGTGTTCCCTTTTGATGGTATTATTGTGTGTGGGGGTCCTTATTTTAAGCTGCTGTGTCTGTCTAGTTGGCTCACTCACACTGCCATTGGATGTGTGTGAAAATCCATCATAATGGATGGGGATGGACACTCAAACAAAGCATCTTTTGGTAATTGGTACAGCTGCCCCGGCAACATCATTCACAACTCACAACAGCTCCTCCTCATTATTATTATTTATGGGATTTTATTATCAAACACGAGTATGGTACAAGTGTGTGTCTCTCTCTCTTACATAATAAACGTGCTTGGTCTCTCGACGATCATTAAGTAAATGTTTTAACCTCGCTTCATCACTCAAGTAGGAAATTAAGACTACTTTTTTCTTTCATTAAAATTGCAATGCTCCCTTCCTATATATATAAACCATCACAATGAAAAGTTGATGAAAAACATCAAAAGCTCAATCAAAATGATTCAAACAGTAAATCCAAAGCCCTCTAAAGAAGTCGATCTATAAAACAATGAGCAACTAGGTAAAATTTGGATCTTCTCGATGCAAGGTGGACATTATTGTCCATGCCAATTTGATGATTGGAGTAACTGTTATTCGTGTCTGATAGATGGGAATTGGGACCGACAGGCGTAACAAAATATTAAATGGGCTGGGCTCAACACTGTGGCCTCAAAGGGGCAAAATGCAAATAAATGGGGAATTGACAGGGTATGGGTTCACACGTGTCAGAGGCACGAACCCGGAGCCTGCAACATATTCAGTGACCTAGGTTAGGTATATTCATATGGGAAAATCTTATTTTTCTATACAGTTTTGAGAAATCATAAACATAAATATATCATTTATCAGTCAAAGAAAAATTCAAATTTAAAACTCCTCGAGTTATATAAATGGTTGGACTTAATACTCAGGTTGAAATTAGCTAAGCTTGAGATCGATTAATCTAAAGTGGTCTTAAAATTTGTTAATGAAGGATATGCAGTCACCCATCCATTCCTTAGATAACATTATTCAGCTTTATTGTCGTGATATTCTTTACAAAGCGTGAGAGATTAAGTTTGTACATGTATTTAGACATTTTAATAGTTGTGTTAAGATGGGCCATGATTTAACTTATAATTTCTGTTGTTGGGATGTTCTATCACGCTCCAAACTTGGATTCGTTAGACACGATAATAAATTTTGAATTCATTATTTACTGCTCCATATTAGAAAAACCTCATTGGGATCCAATGAGATCGGATCTATTGAAGTATCTTTTTGTGCGGCTCAATTTACACAAAAGCACTCGGAAAATCCCAACTTCTGTATTTCTTAAATGTTAACCATACTTTTACTTTGTTTGTGCATGTCGTCAAGTACTTTGTCTTTGAAGCTGATATATGTTCTTACCACATTCGAAGATATTTAGAATGACATTGATACTTTTGTCTTGAGTTGAGAAAAGACTTGATCAGTTTCTTTTTATTTTAATTTATGGAAATCAGTTTATTATTAGTTATAACCAATTAATTACATCAATGCTTTGAATTAAAACAACTATTATAATCCCATGAAATGACGTTTCCAATTTTACAATCAAAACATTACAACTTTATACTTACCCCTTGAGGGGGTATTTGTAATTTTTTTATAGGATATTATGTATACATTCTTTATGTTTCAAGGAGGATATTTGTAAAATTTTAATGTATTTTTAAGTAAGCTGGGGGGATTTGTGTAATTATCCCTTCTTTTTAAATACTTCCATAAAAAATCTCGCTATTTTCTGTTTACGGATCTCTGAGATTCCATATTGACTTGGTCTGTCAGAGTATTTAATCAAGCCTAAACGTTTTTTTGGCTTGATAATTAACTCAAATAATACTTAACTCGACTAGCTAAAATCATAAGATATAATGTTAGAATTATTAAGCTGAATCTTTGTTCCACTAATATTAAATAAAGCCCATCGTCAAAGTTAAGATATTTAATATTGATGTGCCTAATTTCATAATGTCACATGGCTAATCCCTCTCCGCTCATCTCATATAAGAGAACACCATCCATTTACTAAAACAAATACCAAGTATCCCTCTCGAAGATATCATTCGAGGAGATAACTCCGCATGTAGCACGAAATCCATACTTCGTCAAATTCCGTCTCGAAGAAGAACACCCCAACTCGAACCAGTCCTCGAGATAATGGTACTTCACCTGAGAAACCACCCAACCACGAATAACTCCCCACTACTCTCAATAGCCCCAAAATCAGGGAATAACTGATCCAACAATCACAGTCACTTCAAGATAACCGCCACGTTCAGAACGTGACCCATAACTCATCCCACGATTTAGGAAATCACTTATAAATACTCAGAAACACAACCAAGTAAGGTACGCACAATTTACATACCAAAACTCTACTAAAATATTCTCTCAAGTATCTCTACATATATTTGTTATCCTCTGATACCTGATTTAACTCAGTGAAGGATCAACGCTGATTTAAACCCCAGCTTGGTCTTAACCTTAGAATTATTGGTTGTTCTTAGCAGGTAGAATCCACAAATATCAACAGATTGTTGCTGAATTCAAGAAGTTCTCTCCTCGAAGTTTCAAGTCATTTTTCAGCAACATCAAATATATAAATTTTTTGTGCCAAAAAAAATAAAAATAGGCAAATTATATTTGGGTCCTGACGTTTATCTCATTTATATTTAGGTCCATTTACATGTGTTTATTACATATAAGTCACTAAATTGGTCAATATTTTTACATATAGGCCCATAAATTAGTCAACATTCGCTTCTAAATCGGTGGTGGGATCTAAATGTATCCCATGTATATAATATAAGTTAAACTAAATGATCTTGGGTGTCGCTTATATCTAAGGACCTCCATTTTACGTTAAATTTGACTAAATATAGACCAGTCTAAGGATCTAAACATAATAAATATATCTAAATGTAAATACGGCAAGCGCCAGAGATCCATATATAATTAGCTCAAAAAAATAATTTAATATATCAAATTTCAATCGTTTTTTATCTAGGTCGGATATTTGAACTTTTAAAGTTTGCGCGTTGGTTTGATTATTACGTTTACACCCAAAATCAATATAAATTAGACCATTAGTAGCGCAGATAAGGTTGACCAAGAGCAAAGTTCTAAAAACAGTAACTTCACATTGACAACCATATTTCAAAAGGTTATTTCACACTTTTAGTTCTTGTCCGTTGCAATAAATGTATTAATTGAAAGAATCAAATGAGACCTATGACAAATGATATTTTGTAACCATTTTGCAGTATCTATAAATAGCAAAAGATTTTTTCATACAATATTTATTAAAATTAAAGAGATTTATATCGACTATGCCCCTACTTTGATTGTGTCAAAGCAATACCATATTTTTACCGGCAGACACCGATGTAGGGCTTCATTCTTCTCTTATTCTTCTTTCCATATGGTATCGATCAGTCACTAATATTTAGAGTAATTATAAATTATTTTTATATCACCGAAAGCGTTTTGCCTTATGCAGTCAAACGATTCAAGAGTCGACTATTATTTAATTAGTCCTATATCATGCCAGTTGAAGTCAATCTTTTTGTACTTTATTAAGCAAAAGGGATCGATTTGTAATTTACCAAACATTATAGTATTGAGTGTAAATAGTCTATATATCTGCAGAAATGAGGAAGTTTTCTGAACTTTTTTAAAGAAAAAATAACATTTATTTGGAATGTGCATGTAACAGCCAAAACTGAAGCATCAATCAATAATGCCACCAACCAAGATTGTGAAAAATAAATTGCTAACGTTAAATGCCGAATGTGAATAAGAAGTAATAAAAACAATTGAATCTGCTTCCCAAAAAGTCAAAGAAATCAGGAAAAGCACTAAAGATTGAAGATTGCTACTCCAAATTAAGAGTATTAGTTTGGTTGACTTAAGGTAGATGTAGACTTCCCATATATGCTTCCAGAATGAAAAAGCATCGAAAATTTTCAAGTCTAGAATGATCTGTTTCTCTCATTTCAACCACTTCATGATGCAATTTCTAGCAAGGAAAGTGGCTAATTTTGCCTTTCCTTTTCCTACAACAGTACAACCACTTCATCATTCATGGATTTTCTCCCAAAAATCCTAAATTTCAAACAAATTAGAAGCTAAAAGCACCTCATCGGATGCTTTTTCAGCTTCTAGATTCTTTTTTTTTCGTATTTAGATGTATTTTTATACTTTTTTTAACATTTCCAAATTTCACCAATAACCTCTTACTATTTTAAGTTTTATTTTAGTTTTTCTAAAAGTAAAAGCTTTTATTAACAAGCCCTTATGCCAACATTGTTTAGCTTACACGATTTTAATTATCTGCCCACGACTGATTAAATAAAATTTTGAGCATTACTTTTGTGTTTTTATTAAACCATGCTTTTGCTTCTTTCCTCTTCTTCTAGAAAATATAAATAATTTATCGATTATAATAATTTCCTAAGTTTGATCTAAATTCCAATATTTTTTCTTAAACTCTTCACATTTATAATTTTTAATGGGTGGCCAAACCAATTAGGTTAACCACTTCCATCCATTGTCATGAGAACAACATTACTTTCTTCCACTACATATATATCCTAATTATGGTTGCAAGACAACTACGAATTACTAGAAATAATAAGTTATATTATAAAAATTATCTTTGTATTTTGCTAAATAAAATCTTATATTAGAGAAAAATACGTATATAGTAGAATCTTTAACTGATCGATAACAATTACATTAGCCATCGCCTAACAATGAATTTTGTTTTATCATAATATGACTTAATAATAACAAAAATATAATATATTATTTATATATATATATATATATATATATATTTAATACATAGAAAATAAATGTAGACTATTTCTTGTGGACTACAAGATGACTTTTTCCATGGCATATGACCTAACATAGATGAAATATGTCCTTTAGATATAGTCTACCCTCTGACTTTCTCCATCTCTAACGTGTAAGATATCGCTATCATTTTCTTAATCCTCCATTAATAAATACTAATTCCATCATTAAACAATTAATAACTAGTCGATTATACTAATGTGCAAGCCATACCAATTCAACATTTTGGCCATTGGAAACTTAACTCAAGATGAAATCACATAAAACAATGAAGAACATTTCCACCGCCCCAAAAATCACTATTTTTCTTCCCCTTCGTTTTTTCTGGGCTCGGGTACTGTAAAGGTCCAATTGAGAGCGCTTATCCCAACTCAATTGCTCCATGCAGAAGAGAGATCTAGTGTTTCATCCCACCGGAACAACTGATATTAGTTGAAAATCACCTAAATATCAACCCTAAACACGCCCTTAACTACATTCAATATCATCATTTCACATAAGGGCATTTTAGTCATTTAATCCCAAAATCCCGCCTAAATATATATACCAAAACAACAACCAACTGCTCTTGTTTGACACTTTCAGCAACCCAACCAAACAAAAATAAAAAGAGAATGAAATTCAAAACCAACTCTCCTCAAATCAATCAAGAATCATTAAGCAATGATCAAAATACATAACAATAAAACAAATTCATCTCCCAAAACTCTTCGGAAATTCTTCACAAATCCACCACGATCATGGCTCCCACTATTCTTCCCTTTTTCATTCTTCTCATAATTTCCATCCATATTCCTCAATCTTCATCCCAAAACCAAAACATCGAAACTTTCTATCCATTTTCTCCTCCACCGTCGCTTACTCTTCCACCACCACCACCGCCACAGGTAGCTGATATCCCGCCACCAACCACCCTAGTGCCGCCTCTACGCCCACCATCCAGGACACGGCGATCATCGTCGGGGGCAGCGGTGGGAAAAGCAATCGGAGCGACTGCCGCCAGCACGCTCGTGTTATCGGGGCTTCTTTTCTTTCTCCTCCTCAGGCGTTCGAAGCGGAAGAGGGAGAGAGAGAATACTGATCATATCACAAATGGAGGTGGCAATAATCCTATGCCGCCGCTGCCGCCTCAAAACGATAATTTTACGCGTTTCGGTGGTAATCTTAAGGGGGTGATTGTTGATGAGAATGGTTTGGATGTTCTGTATTGGAGAGACTTGCAGGAGGGGGAAAAGAGGAGTAGTTTTAAGAAGCAACAGTACTATAACAATTTGAAAGATGAGGAGAGAGAAGAAGAGAAGAGAATTGTTAGTGAGAGAAAGAGTAGTAGTAAGTCTAAGCCACCGATACAAGAAGCTCCTTTGCTGAGGGGAAAATCTTCAACTTCTCAAAGCCCTATTTGGGTGGATGATGAGGTGATCACGAGACCACCTTCGTTCTCAAAATTAGATTCTGGATCGGTGAAAGTTATCAAATTTGCAACACCGCCACTTCCTCCGCCGCCGGGAGCACAGCCCCGGCCACCGCCACCATCGCAGCCGCCCACCCCGCCGCCGCCACAGCCACTACTGACTGTCGAGGCTGTTCCAAAGGGGAAAATGGCTGCGCCACCTCCTCCTCCACCACCACCGCCGCCACCACCGATGCTGGCGGTCTCGGCGGTTTCAAAAGAAAAAATTGCTGCGCCACCACCTCCGCCGCCAGCTAGGGTTTCAACTTCATCGTCGAAACCGCCTCCGGCCCCAATTGGCGCGCCTAGTAGGCGGTCTACTTCAGCAGGAGAATCCTCGTCGAGCAAGGAAGATTCGCAGGTGAAAATGAAGCCGTTGCATTGGGATAAGGTCAATCCCAATGTTGTTGAGCATTCAATGGTGTGGGACAAAATTGATAAAGGCTCATTCAAGTAAGAACCCTAACCTCCAACTAATTTCCTTCTCTTTTATGATAGTAAATAATTCTTTCTACAAAATGTCTAATTTTTTCAATTGATGATATTTTCAATTTTCAATGTAGGTTTGATGGTGATCTTATGGAAGCACTCTTTGGCTACGTCGCCACGAACAAAAAATCTCCCCAACGCGACAGCAGAGTAGACAAACCAGGCCCCGCCCAAATCTTCATCCTCGACACGCGTAAATCACAAAACACAGCAATCGTGCTGAAATCTCTCGGCATATCGCGCAAAGAAATCATCGATGCCCTAATCGAAGGGCGCGGCTTGAACACCGATACAATAGAAAAACTCACCAAAATCGCTCCAACTGATGAAGAATCATCTCAAATCACGGCCTTCAATGGCGACCCAACCAAGCTCGCCGACGCCGAATCATTCCTGTACCATCTCCTAAAAGCCGTTCCACCCGCCTTCACACGTTTCAACGCAATGCTATTCAGAGCAAACTACGATACAGAGGTTTCGCACATCAAAGAATCGTTACAGTCACTAGAATCGGCCTGTAAAGAGCTCAGAACTCGCGGACTCTTCCTGAAGCTCCTAGAAGCGGTGCTCAAAGCTGGGAACCGATTGAATGCGGGAACGTCCAGAGGAAACGCACAGGCTTTCAATTTAACGGCACTGAGGAAGCTATCAGATGTCAAAAGCTCCGATGGGAAAACAACTCTGCTTCAGTTTGTCGTGCAGGAAGTCGTCAGAGCAGAGGGTAAACGCTGCGTACTCAACAGAAATCGTAGCCTGAACAGGACAACGAGTAGTGGGGTTAACAATCATACAAACCAAACGCATGATAAAGATGATACCGAAAAAGAATACATGATGCTCGGATTGCCAGTTGTGGGTGGATTAAGCGCTGAATTCTCAAATGTGAAAAAGGCAGCAGTTTTAGATTACGATATTATTGTTAAGACAATCTCGGGATTAGTAGGACAGGTGGCGGAAATCCGACAAGTGGTGGCGCAGTGTGGCCCGTCGGATCGAGGGTTTGCGCGAGAGATGAACGGATTTCTCGATACTGCTGAATTGGAGATAAAAGTATTGAAGGAAGAGGAAATCAGAGTAATGGATCTCGTGAAGAAAACAACGGATTATTACCAAGCGGGATATTCAAAGGAAAAAGGAGGGAACTCAAATCCTCTTCAACTGTTTGTGATAGTTAGGGATTTTCTGAGAATGGTTGATCAGGTGTGTATAGACATTGCAAGAAATGTGCAGAAGAGGAAATCTGGACCATCCGTTGCTGGATCATCGTCGTCATCATCAGCATCACCGGGATCTCCTAGAGTGTTTAGGTTTCCGAAATTGCCGGCTAATTTCATGTCTGAAAGTTCGAAAAGCAGTTCGGACTCGGATGAAGATGATTCGGAGGTGAGGTAATGGAATTGATAGGGAAGATTGAGATTTGTACAGATGAAGAGGAAGGGGAAATTGACAGTATACAAAATTACAAATGCCTTTTGTTATTTGATTTTTACAAAGTGTAATATTCTTTTCCAATTGTTATTCTGATTTCATAGAAAGGAAAGGAATTGTATTTTTTATTTAACCATGATTCACTTCTTTTTCTATTCTTGATTCTTCATATCTTCAAGTAAAATTCATATTTCTTAGTTTGAGAGAGTGTGTTGAGGACACTTATCTGATGTCTCATTTTAAATATTGCCGCCAAACTGTTTGGCTTACAAATTACAATTGGAAAATTACAAATTGGCACCCAAAGTATGATGGTTTTTCAATTTATTCATCTACTTTTTTCTATTTCAAATCATCGCTTCAAGTTTACAGATTTTACAAATTACGCCATAAAAAGACTTATTTGCTCTCGCAGGGTTTTTCATCACATGCCTCGCACCAGGGCTTAGCGAGGACAAATATGTTTTTCTATTCTACAAATGTGCATATAGCCATATACGTGCTACCTTGCAAAATGTGCAAAACTTTAAAAAAGAAAAGTATCTATGATACATAAATAAATGTAACTTTGTATATACATATGATCTCCCGAGTATTAAATAGACAGGACTGAGTTTCTACAGTATATAAAACTAGACAGCTAAGCTGATTTAATCTCCTAACGCAAGACATAGATTTATAGACCATAAGCAGCAAGAGAGTACAAAAATCTTCCTTTCACTTAATGCAAAAAAAGAAAAGCTGCTTTTCAACTTTTTTCCAGCATGTGACAGCAATCCTTCTATTTTCAACATGTAACTTTCCTCAACCTGGAAATTATGAGAAGACTATCTTCATCCATTGAACATAGGCTCAACAACTACCTGCAACAAACAATTAGACATCTGATTTTACCAATGATTGGAACAATGAAACAGAACAGAATGCGGACATTTAACAAGAAAAAGAGAAAAAAAAAATCCACCCACCCAACTCTGCAATTTTACACTTTTTTTGGTGGTTTCGAGCGCGGAAGAAAAAATAACAGGCTTATCACATGATTTATTTAAGGGTATTTTAGTCTTTCGAAAAAATGGGTGAAATTGTCTTGAACACATAAGGGCACAATTAATATGTTGTTCTTGGAAGGAATGTAAAGGAAAAAAAAAAAAACCGATCTCTTGTTTTCCTGGTGGCCTAAACCACCAATAAGTGACCTCAGATGGCGAACAGTAGTAATTGCAGGGATGGTGGTTTGTTAAGGGTTCAAATGGCCAAAAAAAGCAAATCTCTAAAGAAATATAATTTGAATGCTTCTTCATCCTTCACCAAAGTAAGAAGTATACCTTTGACTTTTGCACTAAGCCGAGCATTTTCTGCATCTCTAGCAATTGATTTTGCTTCCAAACTCTTCAAAAACTGTTTTAAATTTGTTTACTTACAGAAATAAGTCAAAAGGACACAAGAAGGGATGGATTGGATTGTTGGAGTTCGGAAATACCTCTTTTCGTTTTTCAGCTTTTTCATCACTTCTCAAGCTAGTTGTTGGTGAGAAAGTCATCGTGTTTTTCCTGATCGGTGCAGTACTTTTATGTGATCTGTTATTAAATTAAAAAAGTTGGAATCAAACTGTTGAAATCCATACGGACGAACAACAGTTATTTTGATCAAGTATGAGAAATGATATACTTGCCTTTTTTTTTTCCTTCAAACTTACAACATTAAGTATAAAGATAACGAAAATAAATTTGAACAAAGTAAAGGAAGGATCAAGTACAAAAGACCATGCTATTTACACTAATTAGCAAGTTCAATTAATTCGACATGCAAAAAAGTTGTTTTTTTAATACCATCAAAGAGATTCTAAGTTAATGTACAACTCTAAACGCATCAAGCATCTTTTCTCATTTGTGATAAATAGTAGCTTTGCAATTACGAAGCTACTTCCGTTACCAAAAAAAAAAGTTACAAAGCTACTTTTACTTTCAGTGTAGAATTCAAAGGACATCATAATTGTCACAAGAACAAAATAGGCAATATAATATAAATGAGTTCAAAAGTGCTACGGCTACCAATCCAACAAATAAAAGGAAAAATCAATATTTTCCATAACTATTCATTATAGAAAAGAGAGTAAAATCTCACACTGAGGGAAGAGGATTTGATCTAGTTCCTAATTGACTCCTCTGAGTTGGCCACTTTTCAGCATCCTTCCTCAGTCTAAAATTCAAATAATTAATCAGTCACCTATCAACTGTAAGATTGAAATAATGCAAATTTATGATTTATTTTTAAATAAGATCAATAATTACCCTTTGTTTCCCTTCACAGGAGTGCGAGCAGGGGAGATCTTTGGTTCGACTGCAATAGACGACACCTGCCGGTATATATATATATACATTAAAATATAACAGCACAACTAAATAATTCAAGAAAAGTAAAAAAAGAAAATTCAATGTCAAATCACTTACATGCTTTACTGTACTTGATTTTTGATCAACATTAGATCCATTATTACGGTTCTGGAAAGTCTTGAATGCTCGTTTAACAATGTCCTTATCCCCCATACTTTCCATTATGAGAGACTTTCTATTCATAGACAGAGAATTTGTGGGACCCAAACTAAGAGACATGTGCAAAGCTGTAGGAGGAGCTCTCTTGTTTTCTCCTGAAGCAAAATTCTTGCGTTCTCTTGAAGCAGAATTCGTGCTTTTCTGCAATGGTGATCCATTCACCTTCTTTGTTATAGTATTTTTAGGGGCAGGTTTTGGTGTCGAGATTGATGATGGTTTTGATCTTGGAGTTGAAGAAGCTGGTACTGGTTTGACAGCTGGCGATACGACTTTCTTCTTCATACCACTTAAACTTCTCTCGGTTTTAGTTGGAGTCGCCTAAGAAAACAAAAACACATAATTAAAATTCACAAAATCAACTGAAATAACTGAAAGGGGATAAGAAGTTCAAAACTTTATACCTTTTGAGCTATATTTCGCGCATTTGACTTAGAATTTTCCTTTTTCAATACCATTGGTTGTTCATTAACCTTCTTCCTTTCTTGAAGTTTATGTCGAGAGTCCTTTCTAGGGGTCCCTAGTCCAACCGAAACAGCTTCTTTTCTTACATCTAATTCAGGGTTATCTTCATTATTACCATTAGATTCATCCTTAGCTTCCTCAAAAGTGGAGTTTAAGTTTTCACACTTGATATCAACAACAGTATCTTCTTTTTCCTCCACTTGATTTGAATCATTAGTACCATCAAATTCAGAGGATCTATCAAGATCATTATTGTCTTTTGCCACCTCAGCAACGGCTTCGTTTGTCAGAACAGCGAAACCGGCTTCATCCACATCTTCTTCAACTATTCTCTCACAGTTGGGCAAAACAAATTTATCATCGATCTCACTAGAATTCTCAGTAGAATCTTCCTTGCTTGAGATTTCTGAGCTTTGAATTGCAGAGTTCTCCAATTTTTCCTGCTCTAACTCCTCGGCTTTCTTAGCTGCAATCTTTTTGTAGTGAGCTTCAAAATATGCTTTCTTTTGTGCTACTGATCCAGGAGTTGATAAACTTCCAACTTCCTCCAAATATTTGTTAGGTGAGAAAGATGACCATTTCTCCCAAGAAAGTGCATCATTCTCAAACCTACCGAAAGAAACCGACACTTCCAGTCTAGCACCTGAGTTAACAGACTCATCCATCTGTTTCATAACACTAGATCTTAAATTTAAACTGTAATTAATAAAGATTTACAATTTCAGACTACAAATAAGGCAAGAGCAAGAATTCAATTTCTGATATCCATTAGGAATTAATCATAAATCTACCACAAAATTGAAATTATGGGCTTGAGGCAAGTATGGGTTTATCATCCAACACACAGAACCAATCAAGAACATGAAAGATTGTCATAATGAAGACCAAAGGTAGGACAACGATAATGTGAGGCACTTAAAACAAACCCATGTGATGTGTTTATCTAACGTAGCAATCATCCATATCATTACAGCTTTTCTACAGTTACAAATATAATTGTCTGTTTCTGGGTTCTAGAAAGTCCTAAAGAGATAACCTTAATCATCAGCGCAAAAACACAACAATCCATAAAGCAACAAACATATTAAAGGTTGAGCATAATACTCGGATCAGCAAGTACAAAAGATGTGCTTTTTGCCTTTGATCTTTTCATCAAAGCCGATACAGTTCCTCGAGTGAGGAAAAGTCGAAAAGTGTAATCTTTAACATTAATCTAAAAGAAACGGAGAAAATATGATGCGGGTTTTGTCTATAGCCCTAAAATTTACCAAAAAACTATCATTTCCCCAAAAAATACAGAGTTAACGCACAAACTAAAACTTAAAAAATGGATTAAACTGACAGAAAATTATAAAAACATTTGAAGTAGTTGCATTACCTAAAAAGATTTTAAAGTAATTCTTGAAAGAGGGTCAAGATTGAAGATAATGATGATGCTGGGTAGATAGAGATGGTTTTCCGAAGGCCCACCTAAAAGAAGTGTGAAACACTGAAGTGCAGTGCCAGTCAGGAGAGAAAGGAGGAGACGGGGTAGCACGTGCGAGATCTTTTGGATCAATAATGCAGGTGGAGGTTTGGCACGTGTGGACCCTTTGGAATTTAATTGTATTAACTATTAACTATTTCAAGCAAAAATGTCTGGTACGCTAAAATTGGGATTTCAGTCCTAAAAAGTATTGAAATTTGATAGTTATGTTATAGGATGAATTAACACTTCTAAAAATTCTAGTTTGTTAATGGTGTTTCGTGTTCAACCTTTCCTTTTATACTTCTTTAGTATAAAATGTCAAAAAATTTAAAATTACTCTAATAAATGATAATTATGGAAATTTAAAATTTAATGTATACTATAGATATTCCACATTCTCATTTAAGTAGTCAACGCCTTTGGAGGCATGGCATTATACAAAGACAATTGAGACATCATTAATCACTACATCATAAGTGCACTGAGTCACACGACACATTTTCCACTTTTCGAACAACTTTGATGTTATTAATTTTTCAGATATTTTAGAATGAATTGTTTGGTTCATTGAATTTTGTTTCATTCATGATGAATATGGTTGAAGTGTCCAATTCATGTGAATATTTCACATGACTTTCCAACTCTAAACAATTTTCTTATCATAGGCCTGCAAATTGCAAAAGGCCCAAGATTAATGGGTCAAAGCCCAATAGCCTTTTAGAGAATGCAAACTTTTAGGACAAAAATATCTCTATCTTCTAGGCTCCCAAAAACTCTCATTTTCACTTGTATTTTAGGCCAAATTCAACCCACCATTACTTGCCTTGTATCCTATTTCTCTCTTGGTAGGATGCTCAAAAGTTATTCAAAAGCACTACCAAATTGATATACAATTATAGTTGTGGATGTAAATCAATAGCTTCCACTTGAAAGGTGATTTTGTCTATTTCACAAGTATATAAGGTTTTAACTTCTGATGCGTGTCGATTTACATCTCAATAAACTCGATGTTTATTTCGAGTGATAATTTCGAGGATTAATGAAGATTGTCAGCAAATCTTCCTTTTCCGTTGAAGAAGTGACAAAGTCCTCTTCGTGACTTCGAGCATCTGCAATAATGGGACATCGGGAGGGTTCCCGATAAACCACCTCCGACGCTCAAGTCAGTAAACAATAACAAAAAGAAAAATAATCGAAAAAGAGAGAGAAGTTACCCAAGTCTTTGTTCCTTCGTTGTCCGTTGTTCTGTCTTCATCGTTTGACTTCGTGTGAGGTGGTTCCTCGTCTCTCCAGTGTATTGTCTGACTTCGTATCCTCGTAGGATCTCGTCCTTCTCGTTCTCGTCTTCTTTTGTCTCCTCGTATGATTTTTGTCCCTTGAATCAATCAATCAATCCTCCGAGAAGAAGGAATTGGATTGATTGTTGATCACCAAAAAGTGGTGCATGGCGAAGATCATGCATGGCGAAGGTGCATCTCTCTCGTTTGCACTCTTTATTGTCCAAGGAGAATACAATCATCATCCTTGGAAGGATTTTGATGACTTCGGCCAATGGTTCTCTCCGTCTGTTTTATCGTGAGTGATTCCGTCTCCTTTCAATGTGTGCTCGTGTCCTTATGTCATCTTTAATAACCCGTATTTATAGGGATATGTGGTATCCTAGTCCGCTTGGATTAGGATTCTCTTAACCAATCAGGAAGAGTTAGCCTGATTCTAGGATTCTTTGTCTGAATCAACCACTCATATAGCCTTAATCTTCTTTCTTTGACCCAATTCGTACGGGCTTAGCTCGGTCGGTCCAACTGATTATTGGACCCAAAATATGATATATCATCAACTTCCATCATGTTTTTATTTCTCTTGTCTAATTTGAGTGTACAAATCCATCATGGAAATAAATTCTATTTTCTTTCTCCAACTCCTTTTGGGCCTAATTTTCTATTCGTGCTTAGGTAAATCCGATTCGGAACCACTTCATGACTATTGTGCTGCTGCAGATACAAAAAGTCATCACAATTTCTTCTCGAATGACGTTCCATGCATCAATCCAAATCACACATTACCTTCCCATTTTGCCACATCTACATTATCCGAGTCTGGTGACATTAACCAATTCAAGTTTAGTGTTACTCTTACAAACACTATCGGATCTGCACGTAGTAAAAAATGATTGCATTAGTTAAAGTGTTATAAAAATCTAAAACCACCAACTTCATAAAATATTTCAACAATTATAACAAATCTATCAAATAAACTATCCACTTACCACGTAATTCTTATGATTGTATTCACCAACTTACAATTGCTTAAGAAACAATTTTTCCACTCACAACTATAAGGCCATTACTTACACTAATTGCTTAAAAATTCATGTAGGTTAGGAACAAAAAAAATGTTATGAGAGTTGGGAGAGTGAAGTATAACAAAAGCGGCGTTCACAACTATAAAGCCATTATGACATGCACTAATTAATCGTTTTTGACATTTAATTAATGGAGTATATTATGGCATAATATAATAAAACAATTTAAGAAAAGAGAATATTCCCTTGTGCTCCTACCAAAGTCAACCATTAATTATACGTAAAAGAGAATTGTTATATAAAGAAAAAAATTAGAAGCAAGATTTGTGGCAATCAACCATTAATTGCACGTAAAATTTGATTGTTATAACTGATGATGCTGATTTTTGGTATAAGGTCGGGTCGACCGCGTCTTCGAGCTCGTCAGTTGAATTTGTTGAGTTGGGAACGACCTCGACCTAAAATCACACGAACACAGGGGTTACTTGGCCGAAGAGGGTTGTCTCCGGCGTAGCACCTCCGACGCTCAAGTCAGTAAACTAGACTGAAAGGCTTTTAGAGAGAGAAAATATGGGCTCAAGAGACTTATGAGTGCTTACCTCTTACTGCAAATGCAAGGGGTATTTATAGAACCACCAAGACACATACAAGCACACACCTGAGGTGTGCATTTAATGCTCTAGCGGCTTTGGTGGGACCACCCATGATTTGACAGGATTTAAGGACCCCCCCGATCATAGATCTAATCGACCATGACCCGTCAGGGTCATGGGAATGCTCGACCCCGACCCTGACGGGTCAAGGGAGTTCTCGACCCCGACCCTGATGGGTCATGGGTCTACTTGACCACGACCCTGACGGGTCAAGGAAGTGCTCGACCCCGACCCTGACAGGTCATAGATCTACTCGACCCCGACCCTGACGGGTCAAGGGAGTGCTCGACCCCGACCCTGACAGGTCATAGGTCTACTCGACCGGAGCCTTACGGACTATAGGAATCAAGCTTGGTGATCTTAGACCACCTAGTCTCGCTATTTAGTGGCCTTAGGCCCGACTCGAGGTCGTTTAGATGGGGGACTAGGGTTTTACACCCATGCCCGACCCTGTGACAAACCGGGGGCAGGATTTTGACCTTACGGTCATGCCAACGATCCCGATCATGCTCGACCGAGCTCTGGGACTTTGATTTGCTCCACGTGTACTTGTGACTGCCAGGATCGTGACACGTGGACGGTCAGAATTACTCCCTATCATGAGTCCCCTAAGTCTCAGTCGAATTTATTCGACTGGGAGTTGTAACCGAGCATAGCTCTATTTCCTTGAGGGGTGCGCTTATTAATGGCGGCTGTCAGCTCGAGCTCTACGCTCAAGCGCTTCAGTATTGGGCTCGGATCGTTGCTTGGGGCTCAGGGCTCGGGGCTCGGGGCTCGTGCCAAGTCCCTAGCCTTCCAACCAAGCTCTAAGCTTGGGACGGATCTCCTCGATTCGAGCTCTAAGCTTGGGTTGGATCTCTTTGATCCAAGCTCTAGGCTCAGATCAGATCTCTTCTATCCGAGCTCGAGGCTCGGATCCGATCCTTTTGATCGAGCTCGAGGCTCAGATCGGATCGTTGATCGGGGCTCAGCGTTCGTGCCGAGTCCCCAGTCTTCGGACCAAGCTCTAAGCTTGGGCCGGATCTCTTTGATCCGAGCTCGAGGCTCGGATCCTATCGTTTCGATCGAGCTTGAGGCTCGGATCCGATCGTTTCGATCGAGTTCGAGGCCCGGATCGGATCATTGCTTGGGGCTCGCCGAGGCCTCAGTCTTCGGACCAAGCTCTAAGCTTGGGTTGGATCTCTTTGATCCAAGCTCTAGGCTCAGATCGGATCTCTTTTATCTGAGCTCGAGGCTCGAATCCGATCATTTTAATCGAGCTCGAGGCTCAGATCGGATCGTTGATCGGGGCTCGGCGCTCGTGCCGAGTCCCAGTCTTCGGACCAAGTTCTAAGCTTGGGCCGGATCTCTTCGATTCGAGCTCTAAGCTTGGGTTGGATCTCTTTGATCCAAGCTCTAGGCTCAGATCAGATCTCTTCTATCCGAGCTCGAGGCTCGGATCCGATCGTTTTAATCGAGCTTGAGGCACAGATCGGATCGTTGATCAGGGTTCGACGCTCGTGCCCAGTCCCCAGTCTTCGGATCAAGCTTTAAGCTTGGGCCGGATCTCTTTGATCCGAGCTCGAGGCTCGGATTGGATCATTGCTCGAGTCCCCAGTCTCCGGACCAAGCTCTAAGCTTGGGCCAGATCTCTTACGAGATTCAATGCATTGGTCGGGTTAGGGGACCTTTCGACCCCGACCCTGGCACATCTCTTACGAGATTCAATCCGGCAGTCGGGTCATGGGACCGCTCGACCCCGACCTGGACAGGCGACCTTAGAGCGTATTCTCCTCATCAATCGTAGTGTTTGATTCTCAAAGGTCGAGAGTGATTTCCCACAGACGGCGCCAAACTGATGATGCTGATTTTTGGTATAAGGTCGGGTCGACCGCGTCTTCGAGCTCGTCAGTTGAATTTGTTGAGTTGGGAACGACCTCGACCTAAAATCACACGAACACAGGGGTTACTTGGCCGAAGAGGGTTGTCTCCGGCGTAGCACCTCCGACGCTCAAGTCAGTAAACTAGACTGAAAGGCTTTTAGAGAGAGAAAATATGGGCTCAAGAGACTTATGAGTGCTTACCTCTTACTGCAAATGCAAGGGGTATTTATAGAACCACCAAGACACATACAAGCACACACCTGAGGTGTGCATTTAATGCTCTAGCGGCTTTGGTGGGACCACCCATGATTTGACAGGATTTAAGGACCCCCCCGATCATAGATCTAATCGACCATGACCCGTCAGGGTCATGGGAATGCTCGACCCCGACCCTGACAGGTCATAGGTCTACTCGACCGGAGCCTTACGGACTACAGGAATCAAGCTTGGTGATCTTAGACCACCTAGTCTCGCTATTTAGTGGCCTTAGGCCCGACTCGAGGTCGTTTAGATGGGGGACTAGGGTTTTACACCCATGCCCGACCCTGTGACAAACCGGGGGCAGGATTTTGACCTTACGGTCATGCCAACGATCCCGATCATGCTCGACCGAGCTCTGGGACTTTGATTTGCTCCACGTGTACTTGTGACTGCCAGGATCGTGACACGTGGACGGTCAGAATTACTCCCTATCAATAACTATTAGAGAACATTAATTTCCTTAGCCAAACAATAACATTTATTTTGATAGCAAATTATATAAAGTCTTAATGAAAAATCAACCAATGATTTTTTTTCTTAGAATTAAAATAACTCAAAAAAATATAGAATTAAAATAACTCAAAAAAATCAGAAAATTCTATTAAGTCAAAATGTATACGGTGAACGATGTCCTATATTATATAGTATAGATAGATTCCGTTTCTATCTCAGATTGAAACTGAACAACCTATCACAATTGGAAAAACACAAACAACACAATTGAAGTGAACTTTCGTGGGTCTTTGCTCATGCGTTCAAGTATTGTGGGCTCAGTATTGGGCTTGGGCCAAATACATAATCATTAGCCTGATCCATATCACTAAGGAAAAGTAAATATAATATAGTTATTATAGAAAATTAATAGCAACCAAATATTATTTTTACTATAATTAATATTTGGGGAAATTAAAAGAAATTTATTAATTCTCATCTCTAATTATCAATTGTATCTGCTGCGTAATATCTAGTCTCATTCATACAAGAAATTGGCGGTAAATGCAATTCCCGGAAGTCAATAAACCAAACCTGATATTATTAAATAGTAAATAAATAAAGCTGATGAAGAACAAAGGTAAACCATGAAAATAGGCCTTGACAAATTCAAGAGAATCAGAGTATGTGTAACATGCTCATGTAGAACAAAAAAAGCACCCACAAGAACCTATAAAATAGACTTAAAAGCTGAGAAAAACAAACTAAAGTCACAAAAGGAAGTTTTGAGCCAACTTATCAAAGAAACACCAAAACAAGTCAATCAGGTAACAAACAGCAAAAGCAGAGCATTCCTTAGTCTTCACCAACCATTGTCGACATAAGCAGAAGCAAACCTACGCTGAGATTGCTTTTCAGAAAATGCCCTGAATCAGAATGATTTAGTATTCTCCATTGGAAAACTCCTGAGTGAAAGATAGTTTGGCCTGCAAAGCACAGGTGTTTTACACAGTTCACCAAACATACCAATTTCTGTAGCAGTTTTAGTCTTGTTGGAGTACTAGAAAAAGTGATCTGCTGATAACATCACAATGCAACCATGTCCGTAAACTTTAATAAGACATCTTTGATGACATAGTGTATAATCCAAATCTGTGGTTATGTTCATAACAAATGCCTTGGTCCAAGATTTGTCAACCCCATATTCCTTCATCAACCAGACAGCAGTTCCGTTTTCATATAATTTTCGTCTATCATCACATATGTACAGGTAATCCCCTGAAGCTACCAGCTCAGGTTGCCGAAAATCTCGGACCTCTCTGGAAAAAAGATTAGGAGGAGGAGAAAATGTGCTAAAAATCTCTGTTTCAAGGTCAAAACAAGAAACCCAAATACAACCCTTTAAATCAGTAACCAACCAGTGAAGAATTCCGTTCAGAAAGGTCCCTGAACCAAATATTGGATATGTAAAAGTGGCAACTAGCTTAATGCTCCTCCACGATCCTGTTCCGAGAGTGAAAACATGACAGAAAAACTTTGAAATCTTCGTCAATCCATGTGTTCCATCCCGAGTAGAGTCAGGGTCCTCATGGAATATCCTGATCAACTTATATTGGCCAGTCCATTTGCTGACACCCAATCCATAAGCAACAAAACTATCTTCATATACACTCTCTTCAGGGATCGGGTTTGGAACCTCGATATACTCACGAGTAACTGGATTGCAAATGTAATAAGGATGCTGCAGAGGGTCCATAACCATCACGAAAAGGAAACCATTGGCTACACACTGTACCTGTATAACAACCATTTGGGATATCAATGAAATCTCGAAAGTCCAATTTCATGATTAGATTGCAGTCAAGCGAGTCTTCGAATTCAGTTATCTGGTATACGGTTTCGTAGCTGTCCTCGTTGCTCTCCTCGTATACATTGAGGACCAACCCAGGTTTTGATTCAGAAAGATGGGACTTGACAAACTCAGGAGACATGATTAAGTTGAGCCACAACTTGCAAACACATTTGCAAGTTGCGACAGTTCTAACAGAAAGCTTGGACAGGATATTGATGACAATTTCTGATGGTAGATCCTGCAACAGTTGTTCTTGGTTCTGCTCAGGATTTTTTGCTTTTGAAGCTTTCTGGCTCATGGTAATTGAACTATATATAGATGTCAGTTAGTATATATTTGGTGCAGAAACAATAACTCCACTAAACAAAAAAAGAACAAAAGAAACCCTCGATTTATTTGCAATCACGAAGCTACAAAATAGGCAATATAATAGAAAAGAGTTCAAAGGAGCTACGGCTACGAATCCAACAAATAATAGGAAAAATCAATATTTTCCACAACTATTCATTAGAGAAAAGAGAGTAAAATCTCACATTGAGGGAAGAGGATTTTATTTAGTTACTAATTGACTCCTCTGAGTAGGCCTCTTTTCAGCATCCTTCCTCAGTCTACAGTTCAAATAATTAATCAGTCACCTATCCACTGTAAGATTGAAATCATGCAAATTTATGATTTATTTTTAAATAAGATCAATAATTACCCTTTGTTTCCCTTCACAGGAGCACGAGCAGGGGAGATCTTTGGTTCGACTGCAATAGACGACACCTGCAGGTATATGTACACATTAAAATATAACAGCACAACTAAATAATTCCAGAAAAGTAAAAAATAAAAAATGAAAATTCAATGTCAAATCACTTACATGCTTTACTGTACTTGATTTTTCATCAACATTAGATCCATTATTACAGTTCTGGAAAATCTTGAAAGCTCGTTTAACAATGTCCTTATCCCCCATATTTTCCATTATGAGAGACTTTCTATTCATAGAGAGAGAATTTGTGGGACCCAAACTAAGAGACATGTGCAAAGCTGTAGGAGGAGCTCTCTTGTTTTCTCCTGAAGCAAAATTCTTGCTTTCTCTTGAAGCAGAATTCGTGCTTTTCTGCAATGGTGATCCATTCACCATCTTTATTATAGTATTTTGAGGGGCAGGTTTTGGTGTCGAGATTGATGATGGTTTTGAATATCTTGGAGTTGAAGAAGCTGGTACTGGTTTGAAAGCTGGCGATACGACTTTCTTCTTCATACCACTTAAACTTCTCTCGGTTTTAGTTGGAGTTGCCTAAGAAACCAAAAACCCATAATTTAAAATTCACAAAATCAACTGAAATAACTGAAAGGAGATAAGAAGTTCAAAACTTTATACCTTTTGAGCTATATTTCGCGCATTTGACTTAGAATTTTCCTTTTTCAATACCATTGGTTGTTCATTAACCTTCTTCCTTTCTTGAAGTTTATGTCGAGGGTCCTTTCTAGGGGTCCCTAGTCCAACCGAAACAGCTTCTTTTCTTACATCTAATTCAGGGTTATCTTCATTATTACCATTAGATTCATCCTTAGCTTCCTCAAAAGTGGAGTTTAAGTTTTCACACTTGATATCAACAACAGTATCTTCTTTTTCCAAATCATTAGTACCATCAAATTCAGAGGATCTATCAAGATCATTATTATCTTTTGCCACCTCAGCAACGGCTTCGTTTGTCAGAACAGAGAAAAGGGCTTCATCCACATCTTCTTCAACTATTCTCTCACAGTTGGACAAAACAAATTTACCATCGATCTCACTAAAATTCTCAGTAGAATCTTCCTTGCTTGAGATTTCTGAGCTTTGAATTGCAGAGTTCTCCAATTTTTCCTGCTCTAACTCCTCGGCTTTCTTAGCTGCAATCTTTTTGTAGTGAGCTTCAAAATATGCCTTCTTTTGTGCTACTGATCCAGGAGTTGATAAACTTCCAACTTCCTCCAAATATTTATTAGGTGAGAAAGATGACCATTTCTCCCAAGAAAGTGCATCATTCTCAAACCTACCGAAAGAATCCGACACTTGCCGTCTAGCACCTGAGTTAACAGACTCATCCATCTGTTTCATAACACTAGATCTTAAATTTAAACTGTAATTAATAAAGATTTACAATTTCAGACTACAAATAAGGCAAGAGCAATAATTCAATTTCTGATATCCATTAGGGATTAATCAGAAATCTACCACAAAATTGAAATTATGGGCTTGAGGCAAGTATGGGTTTATCATCCAACACACAGAACCAATCAAGAACATGAAAGATTGTCATATGAAGACAAAAGGTAGGACAACGATAATGTGAGGCACTTAAAACAAACCCATGTGATGTGTTTATCTAACGTAGCAATCATCCATATCATTACAGCTTTTCTACAGTTACAAATATAATTGTCTGTTTCTGGGTTCTGGAAAGTCCTAAAGAGATAACCTTAATCATCAGCGCAAAAACACAACAATACATAAAACAACAAACATATTAAAAGTTGAGCATAATACTCGGATCAGCAAGTACAAGAGATGCCTTTGATCTTTCATAAGTAGTCAACGCCGGCCTTTGGAAACCTAGCTAAAAAATGGAAAAATACTTGCAGAACAAAAATAAGCATACCTGGCAAATGAAGATGTTGTCGGAGTCCTCAGAATCGTTGTTCGGCTTCAAAGATTTCTTCTTAAGCTCGTCGCCGTCGGAGAGCGGCTCATCGTGTTCCTTCGTCTTCCCGCGCTTCGACATTTTTCCTTATCTCTCACTCACTACTACAGAGTCAGAAGATAATAATATTTGAAACAAAAAAGCTGTAGGTGTCCCAGAAAAAGTGTATTCGGTTCAAACTTTTATATAGATAGAATAGAAAGAAACTGCGAGAAATTTGGGCTTTACTATTTATTTTGTTTCAATAAAGATCATTTTCTCTCCGCGGGGTTTTAATAAAGACTAGAATAGAATAGAATATGCATTTTTTAAAATTCATTTATTTTTAATATTTAAAGAGTGGCTGTTTGGTTGCCCCGTTTAGTGCAGATTAAGCCTAATACCATGTCCGGTTACAGCGAGCGAGCGATCGATCTGTTATGCCGGCCCGGATCCTGAGAGTCAATCTCAAGATCCGGCAGGCACTGTAGCAGCTTTTAACCTGGATATGATATGGATCTCGTCTCGGCCCTGCCCTCACCCTGTGATTATCAATCGGGCTCCATCAAGCTAATTTTATTCCCTTTAACCCGGTAGTAGCTAGGTTTTCCACTTTTCGAACAACTTTGATGTTATTAATTTCAGATATTTTAGAATGAATTGTTTGGTTCATTGAATTTTGTATGAATGTGGTTTGAAGTGTCCAATTCATGTGAATATTTCACATGACTTTCCAACTCTACATATCATAGACCTGCAAATTGCCAAAAGCCCAATATAAATGGGCCATAGCCCAATAGCCTTTTAGAGGAATGCAAAGTTTTAGGACAAAAATATCTCTATCTTCTAGGCCCCCTAAAACTCTCATTTTCACTTGTGTTTTAGGCCAAATTCAACCCACCATTACTTGCCTTGTATTCTATTTCTCTCTTGTTACAATGCTCAAAAGTTACTCAAAAGCACTACCAAATTGATATACAATTATAGTTGTGGATGTTAATCAATAGCTACCATTTGAAAGGTGACTTTGTCTATTTCACAAGTATATAAGGTTTTAACTTCCATCATGTTTTTATTTCTCTTGTCTAGTTTGAGTGTATAAATCCCATCATGGAAATAAATTCTATTTTGTTTCTCCAACTCCTTTTGGGCCTAATTTTTTATTCGAGCTTAGGTAAATCCGATTCGGAACCACTTCATGACTATTGTGTTGCTGCAGATACAAAAAGTCGTCACAATTTCTTCTCGAATGACGTTCCATGCATCAATCCAGATCACACATCGCCTTCCCATTTTGCCACATCTGCATTATTCGAGTCTGGTGACATGAACCGATTCAAGTTTAGTGTTACTCTTACAAACACTAGTAACTTACCCGGGCTAAACACTCTTGGTTTAGTCATGGCTCGAGCTGACATTGCAGTTAACAGTCTCATTCCACCCCATTCTCACCCTAGGGCATCGGAAGTGAGCATTTTGCTCGAAGGTTCCCTCCTTGTTGGCTTTGTAGATACATCAAATCGTCTATATACACAACGATTACGTTCTGGTGATTGCTTTATATTCCCAAAGGGTCTTGCTCACTTTTTGTATAATACAGACTTAGTGAAGCCCGCATTGGTCATCTCGGGACTTAACAGCCAGAACCCAGGTACCCAAATAACATCGATGGCCTCGTTCACATCGAAACCTCCCATTCCGGATGAGGTTTTGGAGAAAGGATTCAAGATAACTGGCCAAGATGTCACTAGAATTAGAAGAAACCTTGGAGGATAAACACTTGAACCTATACCTTGTGATTTTTAAACTTGGAAATAGTTGAAAGTGCATATACTTTATTTTCATTAATATTTTGTTACTTGAATCGGATAATTTATTGGTATTCGTAGGTGTGCACATATATGGACATGCCAACGGTCACTTTTTGTTTGAATTTATTTACTGAAATTGAAAGGATTAGGCGTATTCGTATAACACCTAAAATTCAAAGTATTGTGTTTAGTTTGTCACAAACTCACACGTAATAACATTTCATTATTTTTTGATTTACGAATCTGTAAGATACCCTTTACAGAGTAATCAATGTTCTTAAGTTTTAAATCAAGGCTACATTGGTCTTATAATGTTGGGACTTATGATGGAAAATAAAATAAAAAAACCATTTTCTTTACTGTGTTATTTTCTTATTTCTTCTATCAAAATATAATATTGAAACACATCTTCACTACCACTTGTTCCTTTCTTCAAGACAAATTCAGGTCCCTTAGCAAATCCCACACTCCAAGTTTCCATAATGTCAATCTAATAACTCCCATCATTCGTCAACTTTGAATCTGATTCTTTAAATTATTAGCATATATTATAACATTCTATTTGTTTTATTTAAGTTTATACAACTATATACTCACTGGCGGAGGCACGTTCACTTGAGGGGGGTCACTTGACCCCCCTGACCTTCCAATAATCCTTATAGATGTATGCTGATTTGTGGAAAATTTTGATGATTTTCTTTGTTTTCTCAGTAATGACTTGGTTATTGACCCCCCCAAGAAAATGAAAAATTTACAAATGAAGGGGTCACACTTCCTCCGATAATATGTTGGTTTGCTGTCCATGAAATTGCACGGTAGTTGTGTCCCTAGGCACTTGATGCGAGAGTTCTAGTTAAGCTAGCATAATGATAAACTGCTAAACTACGCGAATTGATGGTTATTAAAAATACATAATCTCTTATTTTTTCGGTGTATATTATTTTTTTTCGATGACATATGTTATGTGAATGACCCTTCTAAATTAAATTAAATTTCTGGCTCTGACACTGTATATACTAATTGAGAAAGCATGTGATGGGACGCCAAATGAGGAATTCACAGCAAAAATAAATACAATGTATGCCGAAGGACAGGCTGTGGCATGTGACAATCTTTACCATTCATATTCAAAATATTTTGCAATAATTGATTTTCTCAAGTTGGATAGATCATTTGTTAAATACAGCCAAATTACCTTGTTTGCTTCATTACTTAGATTATGGTATACTCATCTACTGACAAATTACCAATTTGGTGTAGCTCAATTGGTAACGCAAGCTGAGTTTGTGAAAAAATCCTCAAATGAACCTTAATTTAGTATAAGGTTCGAAAATATACACTAATCGTACAATGATTAAACGAAAACGAATGAGTAAAATACAAACAATAATCACAAAGACAATGAAATTCGATCCAAGAATGATGATTGAACAACTAAATGTTATTCATAATTTTGGTAAGTACAATAAGAATGTGGACTAGAAAATTGGTTCCTCGAATAAAAGGAACACGAACTCAACTAATCATACGACAAGTCGGGAAAGAAAAATCTTCTTCCTAAAAGAATAAGAAAAAAATAAAACCCCTAACCCTCTTTGTTTCCATCCTCAATCTGTACACATCTAAATCAAAGAATCAACAAACAAAAAAAGAATTCAAAAGAAATAATTGGGATATCCTGCAAAATTACTAGATTGTTCCTTGTGCTGATGGTGTTGTACTATCAACCCTTTCCACTTGTACAAATCGTAAGGCTCCCAGAGATAATCCAACGGACAAGGTTTCCTCTCATCAAGCCTAACCCAAGGCTTTCCCTTTCCACTCCAGTGCAGCAGGCTCACTGGACCACGATGCAGCTTCCTACAGGATCCTGCCACGTTGTCACCTCCCAAGCCATGTTGGTTCCATCTATGATCGATGGGCTCCACATTGCCAGCGAAGATGAGCAAGAAAGGAGGCAATGAGCCCAGCTCGTATATCCGGTTGTTTCTCTGCAGTTCCATCCAGTTCTCGATTTTCTCCCGAAAATGCCCCGCGCTCCACTTCTCCAAATCCATTACCATAACGCCCGTGTTGAAGTAACACGGGTTTCGGGATTCGAATACCCGGGTGAGAATCGGGTCGGACCAGAATTTATCAGTGAAATATTTCGTGAAATTCGCGTGGCAATATTCCGGGGCTCCGATTATTTTCCCTTCGGAGATTTTCACTTCCCAGAGCTTCAAGATATCGTCCACGAGTACAAGATCCGAATCAAGATAAATGACCCGTTTCACACACGGGTCGAGGATATCGCCCAGATAGTTTCGGGCGTAGTTTAATGGGGTTTCCAAAGCGGGCCGGATTGATGAAGAGATGAGATTTATTACTGTGTTTTCCCGGAAAATGTAGACTTTAAAGTTGAGAGAAGGGAATACAGACCTCACGAGCCGGGTCAGGACCCGGGGACTCGCCGGGTCGAACTCGGCGGCGATGAAATGGAAGAAAACCTGCTCCGGGCAGGAGGCGTGGCGGAGGACTGAGTGCACCGCCGCCATTGAGCCTCTGAGGTATTCGGAGTCGAGGGTCATCGCCACGTGGACTAACGAGGGGTCGCATGACGTCAGGGCTCCGCCGGACGGCAGTGGACATTCGACGCCGTTGCGGTATTCCGGCGCCTCGGCGAATCCGAAGCGAGCGATGAAATCAGAGTCCCTTAACTCGCCACCATTGTTAGGGAATGAGCGGATCCCGAGACACATCAACGGTGAGTAGATGATGAGGAGAAGGAATCCGACGGCTGAGACCAATTCCGAGCTGCATCTTGAAAGACCCATCTTTTTTCTTGAAAAAAAAAAAGAAAAAGATGGATCTTGATAAGAAAACGAAATGGGATTCTCTTTCTCTCTCTGTAGGGCAATATTGCACACTATTGGGAGTGCATTTCTGGAAATTTTAGCTCACTGAAAAGGATTTTTGGAGAAGAAGAAACAAAGGGGAAAGGGAAAGGGTTTTTGAGAAGGAAATGCTTCCAAAGAATGTTCAGTCAATCACTCAACAGAAGTTATATATTTATGTGGTGTTTGTGTGAGCATACATTTATTTATTTATTTTGTTTATTCTCCTTATTGATGAATTAAAATTTAACACAGAAATTTCAAACAAGACGAGGATGCATTTGCAATATACTAAAGATATTATTACACTTCCATCCCTCTACTTAGGAGTAAATACAATAATATCCCCTTAATTATTAAAAATTATAAAGACATCACCTCTAACTATGGCTTCGTCAAACATTTAGGTCATTTCATTAGGGTAAATGCGTACGGCTTATGTCAGCAAAAGAAATTTAAGTCGATGACGTGTTGTTGTATTTACTCTTAAGTCGAGTACGTGTAATTATAATTATCTATTTTTTTAAGTTAATGACCATTCATAATAAAATGGTAATTTCGCAACTTTATGTTAAGTTTTTAGATTTCTGTTAGATTGTTTGTTTATAATTTTCAATAATCGAAAGGACTTGTTGTATTTTTTCCTAAATTTGAGAGCGTATCTATAATTATCCGTAGATTAAATGGATAAACCAATAACAACTATGGAGAAAAAAAGGGGTCCAAAAATTACATTTATTCTGCTAACTACAAGTCAACAATTATTTATTCTATAATTATGTTAATTAAGTATTGTGTTTGAATAGGAAAATTATTTAAACCATGTTAATTAGGTATCATTGAAATATAAATGTCTATGTCATGGTAAGAACATCAAATTTAAGTTTCTAAATTTATTAATAAAATCTTAAATAAAAGTGATCCCTTTTTCTTGTTTTTGGATTTTCACATTTATGTCGCATATTATATATTTATATAGGTGAAATTTAGAGACTATATGAATTTGTAATTTCACAAATTTGTAATTTCACAGTTTCTCATATATAAATCAAAGATTCGAATTGTATTGTATTTTTAATTATTTAAAATTATTAATAGACAATATAATTTTTAATTTACATGTGGAGGACTAAAATAGATAATTAAGAAAACCGAAAGTTTTGGGATTTGATACATTTAGGTGGCTGGGGATCGAGTCTACGCGCTAACGAATTAGATGCAGATTTATGGGGGTTTAATATTAATATATTATTATCATGTCTTTTTGCTAATTATAATTTTTATTATTAGTGGTACAAATATATAGTTGGTGGTTGCGTTTTAGGTTGGAGTGAATTTTAAAATATAAATTAAAAAAATATATATGTAAGTATGTGGAAGATCTTTGCAATAACAGGACGACATTTTCGGTTGTATAGTTGGTAAACTTTAGTGGTTGATGTTTTATGTAATTATCTAAGATGATTTTAAAATGGTCTTGTTATTTATATATTGAGAATTACAAAAAAAGAACAATTTGAGTTTTATTTTCAATTAGTATAAATTTAAGAAAAGGCATCATCTTTTTTGCTTATTAATAATTGTGAGATAAAGAAAGTTGGCACTTTTGAAACATTATTGGGGAAAGAATATTATTTGCTTTGCAAACAATTTTACAAGCTTGCACTCACCAAATTTCGTACCCTAGTGCATGTGTAATGCTATAAATTTTGAAACAATTAAGAAGGGCATCAAAGTTAGGTGTTTGGGATTAATTATTTTCGAAAATACTAAAAGATGTAGTTAAATAAAAGGGATGGATAACTACACTTATATTTCTTGACTGAGGGGAAATACAATAATATCCTCTCGATTATTGAAAATTACAGACAGATCCTTAAACCATAACAAAAATTTAAAATCTTAACAAGAAATTGCGAAATGACCATGTTACCCTTAACAACCGTTACTTAGAAAAATATATCATTACGCTTTCACCCCCAGAGTTATGGGTAAATTCAGTGAACACGTTTTCGGTTAGGAACTTTTTTGCTGACATAAGCCCGAACTCTATCTGCAGGACCTAAGTAATAGATGGAGCCATAGTTGAGGAAAATATCTCCATAATTTCCAATAGTTAAAGGGATATTGTTATATTTACTCCTAAATCGAGAGAGTATTTTAAAAAATATATAACTTAAGGTATAAGCTCAAGCTTACATATTTGAGATAAGCACATAATTTGATATAACATTAGAAAGTATAAATTCTTTCTAATCTTATTTAAGATTTTGTAGAATATGAATCCAGCCAGCTAAAAAGGGAAATGCTACTGAAAAGACAAGATCAAGTATGAGTATGACACCATGAAAACAAGAACCAATTATATGAGAAAGTGTCAATTAATCTAGGAAACAACATTGATTCGTCCAAGAAACAAAACTTAGTTACATTTGTGACAGCTGGAAATAAAAGAGATGACAGCTGGAAATAAAAGAGAGTTGATGTTGACGGCTACCATCAGTCACGTGCTCCCTCTTCTAAATTTTAGTGTATGGTATCATGTTTTATAGCGTTTGTATCGTCGAATTCGTGTTTGTGTATTTTAGACGGGCATACTAGGTAGTGGATTTTCTGTTAAATAATTTCACGTCGTTTATGTTGAGATTTAAAATAATGACCTATAATTTAGCTAAAAAAATATTTTCCCTTTTGTTAAACAAGCTAGTACCTAGTTGCCCTAGTTATAAGTTATCTATAAAGTACATAAGTCCTATATATAATTTTGTGTTGTCCCTATGTGAAACCGACTATGAGATTTTGTTATTCTTATATTAATTCTTGTTTTTAGTTTTCTTTATTTACCTTTTCTTTTTCGAAAAAAGAAGCCCAATCTATACTGGTTGAAAATCCAAAATTTATAATAAAGAGAGCTTGAAATTTTAGTTCAACCTAATTATTGTTTGATATTCAAAATCATTGTCTTAAAAGATTAACCAGTTAGGTCAACCCAGCTTTCAAAAGTCATATAGTAAACGGATAGTTTAATATTTTGTGGGGATGTGGATGAAAATATTAATTATTATTAACTGATGGTAAGAAATCGGAAGAGCAAAAATGCATTAAAAGTGAGTGTGCACTGTGCAGTGCCTAGGATTCTCTGAAAAAAAAAATATATATTATATATAGTACATAAGTTTAACAATATATTAAAAGGAGCCCACGGGTTTTGGTGAACTGCCATTGGCCTAATTCCTACTGATCCATTTATATAACCTGTCAGAGTCAGACGGTGTCGTTTGTCTGCACACGGGTTTTCCTAAGCACTGCCCTGAAATAGGAATAAAAGTGGCAAAAAAGGTGGAATCTTTATTCATTTTATTTTGTATAGTTTCTTGGTTAGGACTTAGGTATCAATGCTAATTTAATTATTTATTTTATGTTTTGATTTCCACATTTTGTTCGGAGTTTGGATACTACATAGACCTGTTCCACTATTTTTCCCTTGTCATCTTTAATGAACAGATTAAAATATCCATATTTCGTTAAACATGATTCCTATGATGTTATAAGACAAAATTTAATAATTATAGAATTTTTGTCATTTTCATTTTCATGAATATTTGGTTTCATGTTTACCTTGTATAAACATTAGATGCTGTGCCCGCATATTCTTTGTTTCTTGTCTACGTCTTTTTTTTTCTATTTACTTATAATTATATAACTATGTATCTGAGTTCTGAATTTCCCATCTTGGGAAAATCGATTCAGTTTTTGCATTGTTTCTTTTATAATAATAATAATAACAACAATAATTATTGTTATTATCAGTTTTCTTGAATTTTTCGGCAATATGCTCAAACACTTGGAGTCTCATTCACAAAATAAGAGGTTTCAACTAATAAGATAAATGGACAAAACTCACGTCGAACATTGCAGGTTATAAGAGAATTTAGCATGACTGAACATTTTATAAGCTTGCGGCAATTCGAATGTTTCTTGATGTTTTCACCAAAAGAAGTCACATAACCTGTTTTTTTCTCAGCCACTCAAGAAAATATAAACCAATGCAATACAAATTACCTTGTAAATGTAGACCAGTAAAAAGCTCAGAAGCAGGGATTTCGGCAAACACTGATACATACAAGTCTCGTACAAACCTTCAAAAAACTGAAATCTCGGATCAAATTTCAGATAAACATAAGAAACACTACCACTTTTAACTTGGAGCTTTTGCAGTGGCTTTCATCTACAACGTTTTCTTGTTTCTTTTTCCGAGTCCATCACTTCAGAAAAGCTTTCAATAGACAATGGTTTCAAGTCATGGCATCAAAATATAGGATCCTCCATGAACTGAAGCTAAAAATGTATATGAATTACGATGTCAGTATGTCACACTGGATATTCTTGCAGGCACCCAAATGTTCAGATTTTGCTACATCTTTAATTCACTTAGAAAAGAAAAGTTAAATACAAAATATGATGAAATCTGGACCCCTTGATTCCAGGTGGGGCTATACACCTAGTTCCACTTTGTGGCTTAGATCATGTTTATTTCAATAGAATCATGCCCCTACAGACTGAACAATATAGCATGAAATTTATGCATTTATCATCAAGAAAGAATGTCTCATAATATATCCATCTGTCTTAAAACTAACAACCTCATCACATGTACAACATCTGCTCCCAGGAATCATACATGGAGTTTCCACAACATCCTTAGATTTCCATTTCAAGGGTCTGGATCTGAATAGAATCAAGGGAGATAAATTAGATTTATCACAGTATAAAGGAAGTGGAATTATTAGTATTATTAGTTTGGGTTACTTACACCTAGCCCCCTAATAAGATTCAAAAATTACAACTTGTGCCCTGACTTTGAAAAATTATTACAACACATCCCCCACGAGTTTGAAAGATTTACCTGTTTTTCAAAGTTAGGGCACGAGTCGTAATTAATGTTACCTTATTAGGGGTTTAGATGTAATTACCCCTATTATTTTTTATCCTTTTCCTTTTTCATCCTGCAAAATTTAAAAAAGGGGACAAGCATCCCTACCTCACTTTAAATAGTGAAGAACCAGCTCCTTGTCCTCCTCGGATGGACAATCACATGGATGCAGATTATCAATTTCTCAACCAACAAACAATTTACATATCTACATCACCAATAATCACCACATGAACAAACTCCATCTTTAAAGTGATGAAAGCGATTAGAATCCCTCACAATAATCTCCCTCTCAGTAAGCTTCGATATGAATTTCGTCACACTATGGCAATCTCCACAAACCCTCAAATTCTTGTAAATCCTAATAGAACTTTTCGGAGGCGTATTAAGAATTCCATACATAATAGCCAACCTCTCACTATGACCCGTAAGTATATTCTCCTTCTCGTCATCCTCCACATCCTGCAGCACAAAGCTATAATCTGGGATATAACCAAGACTTTTTATTTTACCATTTAATACTGCTAATTCTTTATATATCTCCCCACACTGTGGGTGAGACTGATTGCCAGTATAAAACACTTCAACACTATTATTCAATTCAACTGAGCTCCATCCAGGAGTCTTCCACAAGCCTCTTTCCCTAGCCAATGATCTTGCTTCACCCACTCCTTCCCATTTCCCAGAACTTGCATAAAGATTTGACAACAAAACGTAATATCCAACATTTTCTGAATCAAGCTCAAGCAAACGTTTCGAGGCCTTTCTACCCATTTCCACATTTGCATGGATTCTACAGGCACCTAGAAGCGCTCCCCATATTGTCTCGTCAGGTTTTAAAGGCATGTCTTTTATGAAATTATATGCTGTTTCCAATTGTCCAGCTCTGCCAAATAAGTCAACCATGCAGCCATAATGCTTCAAAGTAGGTTTGATTCCATATTCCTTGTGCATAATGTGAAAACACCGTTTTCCTTGGTCAACCAAGCCTGAATGGCTACAAGCTGTCAACAACGATAAAAATGTTACATGATCTGGCTTCACCTTTTCATTTAACATACTCTCGAAAAGTTCGATAGATTTTTCACCATGTCCATGAAGTCCGTGACATGATATTACTGCATTCCAAGGGACAGATGTTTCTTTATTTACCTCAGAGAACAAATACATTGCTTCAGACAATCTCCCACATTTTCCATACAGATCAATAAGGCAAGTAGCTACAAATACATCAGAGTCGAGGGAATCTTTAAGGACCTGACAATGGATTTTCGTTCCATCTTTTAGAGCTCCAAGATGAGCATAGGCTGGTAAAATTGACACCCAAGTTCCTTGATTAGGTTTTAAATCCCGACTCTCTTGCATCCTGTGAAAAATCTCAATGGCTTCACTTGCAAAACCATTTTGAGAATAGCCTGTGATCATCGTGTTCCAAGAGATTATATCTTTACAAGGAAGATCCTCGAAAACTTTTCGTGCAGAATCTATAATGCCTAATTTTGCATACATATCAACAACACCATTTCCAATCACAGTGTCTTCTATAATCCAATATCTTCTCATGACAAATCCATGAACAGATTTGCTGCTTAAGACATCCTTGGTCTGAGCAACGCTGGAAGACAAGCTGACTAGTGTCAGCAAATCTGGTTTGGCATTATTTCGCTGCATCTGATGAAAGAATTTCAGTGCATTTTGGGGATAATCATTTTGTTCATAAGCTGCAATTATAGAATTCCATGATACTAAGTCCCTAACAACCATATGGTCAAATACATTTTGTGCACATTTCAATTCCCCGAATTTGGCGTACATATTAATCAAGGCATTGGAAACAAAAACATTAAACTCCAAACCGTGTTTTATGACAAACAAATGAATTAGCATCCCACGCAACATATCGTTTATCTGAGCACATATTGAGAGACTAGTTGCTACAGTTACTGAATCCATCACTATGCCTTCCAATATCATCTCATCCAGGACGATTAGTGCCTCTTTAGCATTCCCATTTTGGCAAAATCCAGAAATCATAGAGTTCCAACACCCCATATCACGGGACGGCATATTCTTGAAAATTGTGTACGCACTATCAGCAAGGCCAAAACGACAGTACATATGCACCAAGGAAGCAGCCACGAATACATCCCACTCAAACCCTAATTTCAAAATCCAGGAATGCAATCGCATTCCATCAATTAAAGAATTGCAAGCTTTCAACACAGGGGGAAAGGTGTAAGAATCAGGTCTAACCTCACTGCCCGACAACATTTTAAACACACATTTGACTGCATCATTGAAACGACGATTCCTGACATATGATGATACCATTGAGTTCCAAGTATAGGAATCTTTTCTTGAAACTTGATCAAAAGTGTCTCGAGATGAGGAAACATCACCGAGATGCGAATAGATGTTGACAAGCCTTGTGGCAACGAAAGGGCTTTGGGCTTTTCCCGAGACAAGAAGAAGAGCATGAATGCGCTTGGCAATTTCAGGTGTGGCGCAAGCGTTAAATAGAAGCTCAAAATCAATCTCTTTGCTCCTTCCATCAGTGCCATTTGACAAACTGCTTATGCAGCTGACGCTATGAGAATTTGACAGGTAACAAGCTGAGGACGACAGAGACTTCAAAGAGTGCCCATCTTTGACGATGGGCAGCAATCTGCGTATGAAAATCTTATTAAACTCCATAAACAGAGACGGAAGTGCAAATTCAACAGAAACTAAATGCATGCTATAAGTATACTAATTGAAGTCCGTAAACATATATACTGATACAGAATTTCCATTTGAGGATTTAAACGTAACATCCGAATTTCTAAATTAGCTTCAGCTCACGCATTCAAGCCTTACACAAACACTGAAACTTAATATCTTCAGCATAGATTTTAATGAATTTGCGAAAAAGACAGGAAAAAGAGTATTATAAATATACACAATCCTGATGTATAGCTAAATCAAACATACCTGAACATTCATGTAAGAGTGTAGAAAATAGCAACTTTGCCAAGAGATTTTCAAATCTTAGGGTTTAAGCAATTCGGGGTTTTAGAGGAGACTGCAGAGTGAGCGTGTGTGGATATGAACTTGTTTGGGCCGAGTATGCTTGGGTTAAAACGAAGTCAATGACTCAATACTTGTGTTATTTAAAATTAGGGGAAAATTATTTATTAGGAGATTGAAAGTTTTAAATTATTCTTTAAAAAAAGAAAAGTTTTAAATTATTTATCAGGAAAATATATCTACTTTTGTGGGGTAGTTCCTATAATGTACGAATACTTCTAAAATCATACCATTTCGTGTGTCTTGTTATGTCCGATATGTGTTGCTATGACTATATCATGTCGCGTCCGTGTTACAAGTTTTAAACTGTTTTTATATGACGAAAGGACACGACTAACAAGTTACAACCAGAAGCCAATGTGGATCAAGTTGCAAAAATTGCAATTTGGTAGCATGCAACCCAGCACGATTATAAGGGTTATCATGTAAAACAAACTAATACAAGCAGAAGGAGACAAGCTAAAAACAAGAAGCCAGGCAGACAAATAAATGCTGTTACATTCACAAAATAAAATACAGGAGCTCATCAACACCTGTACAAATTTATAGTTCTGCTGCAAAAAAAATTACTTGCACAACAGTGTATTCATCACACACAGTTTTCTAATATCCACAAACTGAGTAAAATGTCAGGAAAAGCAAAATAAAGAATATAACGGCTTTCAGCATGAATAGCGATATCGTTCAACAGCAGCTCTTATTTCTCTGTTTTTATTGCCGGTTAGTCCATGGGTGGAAGCTGATACATGGATGGTTTTGTGGAAGTTTCTAACTTATGGAAGCACAGCTCTCAATTCTTTCCTGTCTGCTCCAAATGACTGCAGATACAAATTTGACATAGAAGTACAAACGATATTAGCTCGAAATTTGGAAACGCCAGCCAGCTAGATACCCTTTGCAGCAAATAATTTAGCATATCATGTAACGAATTCTCGTAACAGTCACATACCACATATTCCAGATGAATTTTGAAAGCCATGTAAGTGAAAGATAAAGATGTACAGCATAACTCAGAGATTAGCTATTACAAAAAATGAACCAAGTAACAAGAGAAGCAACATAGTATTCAATTTAGGTGCTGTTTGGCAAACTATTTGGGGATCCAATTTCTCTGATCATATTTGGGGAACTATTGAATGAATCAAATACAAGTCTGTATGGTTCAATTTGGCCTTCATCCGGCTTTAGCTCATTCCAGGAAGTAAAATTAACAGAAACTTGTTTCGATATGCCAAAGAAGATATAGTTTAATGTTACAAAGAAATAATCAAATACTTCTTTTTTAACATTAGCTTGATGAGTTTCCCGACAAATTAAACAATTTCATTGTTCAACTTAACCAAATGAAGCTATGAAACATAGCGTTTTGAAGAAAATAAAGTAGAAACAGAAGTTGCAAAACTTGAGTGTTAGGAGAAAGAAGTGAAAAGTTAAAAAAAGAATTAGTAGTAGAGTGTTTAGACAAAAAAAGTTGAAAAGCACTTTTAGTGCTCCCAAGAAACTTCCATTCATTCGGAAATAACCTAGAAGGCTGAAGCCAAAAGTAGGTCCTTAGGTGCTTCTAGCTCATTCCTGATTGAAATAAGCAAAAGCTAGTTTCCAAACACTCTCAAAGTGCTGAAAAAAAGCTAAAAGCACAAAAGTGATTTTTTTAGAGTTTGCATGCACGACCATAGTTCCTGAAGACTCTTGTTTGATTAAAACAGATCATGGAAATAAGACCAGATCAGGCTGGCAATGTTTATAGAGCATTGGGTCCTCTAAAACTCAAATGCTGCAATAAAAGAACTGGCAAAGTAGTTCAAAGACAATATACATTTACCCTTATGTTCTATAGGTACTTATTGTCTGAAGAAATAAATCAATATAAAAGCTTGTACCTCAACTCCATAGCCTTTGACATATACATTAGTGAAAAGCTCAGACGAATCAGGCAAGAGACTCTCCTGCAAAACCAGAATGATATAAGTCGATAAATAAAGCAAATCATTAAGTGTACCCATTCAATCAAACATGAAAATGTGGCACTTCTAACCTTAGCTTTTGCAATGGCATCATCCACCTCTTTTCTTATTTCTTTCTCAGTTTCCTGAAACAAAGAACGAAAATAGACCATAATCTCACCATGATTCCATTCTTCAAAAAACATTTGCCAAATAATCCATTCAGCTTGGAAGGATCAATGATTTCAGAAGCCAAAAAATATTTTAGCTAAAAGGAAACTTAAATCTAGAAAAAAGAAAGTAGGATCCTTGAAAAGGAGAAATTTAACAAAGGTACCTTCAGTTCCTTTTCAGTGGCTAGATCATGAGAAAGTATAAGCTTTCTGATTCTTTCAATTGGATCACGCTCCTGTAGACAAGATGATTGAGTTTACCATATAAACATCAAAAGAAAAAAATAAATATACCCACCTGTCTAACACCACTAATCTCATCACGTGTACGGTATGTGCTTCCAGGATCAGACATGGAGTGCCCGTGATACCTGTAGGTGTCCATTTCAAGGATCTGAACAGAATCAAAGAGGATTAATTAGAAAGGCATTAGAATATTAAGTAAGTAGAGGATCTTCAAGCAACAAAGTTACAGCATAATAAATGGTGTTCACGAAAGGTCCATATCAAAATGGACATGCTGAAGAAAGATGATATTACTATGCAAGTATGCTCAGCTTCACTTTAAAAAAGACTAGGAAGAATGAAAGAGTAGTTAAAGTCGGAATCTCTTATCTATTTTCATTCTCTCTAATATTTTAACAAAGCAAGCACAACAAAATCAGCCTAGTAACAGGCATTGAATCTAAATACTGTTGTACTTTTCATTCCCAGTAATCTAGACACCTCTCAAATAAAACACACACGGACCCTTTCGTGCAAAAAAATAGGATTTTGCAGCATAAATTCTTTAGTTAGATATTCGGATGCAAACTTGTTAGTTTCCCCTATGTATGCTTAATTAATTATGGTTAAAAACTGTTCCTTTTATTTTCAGGCTTGCTATCACTATTAAACATGTGGACGAGTGAATGACTAGTATGAAGTGAATAGCTAAAAGAGGACACAGAAAATGACATACTCAAGTATATAGATGTATTGAGAATTGGCTACAAACATAATGCAAGAACTGTTAAAAGAAATAAAATTTCAAGCACTCACAATTGGTCCATTCTTCAGCGCATGCTCCTTAGCAAACTTGCATGCTTGTTTCACAGCAAAGGCATCCATTCCATCCACCTGTCACACCACAAATATGCAATACATGTGTCAAAAAAATGGAAAATTGTTATTTGCAATATCACCTAGACTCAACAAAAAAATTCCTTCAAAATAAATAATCCCACTATCTTTTAGATTAATGTGAAGTATGTCAAAATAACAAATAATTGAGGAAGTAAGATGGCTCGGATCTCAAGACCGCTTTCACTGAACAAGTGAACATATTGGATTCAATAATCAAATACAAATACAGGGATATGAGAAGCTTATTTCAGAAATATTAAGGCAGGCATTAAACTTCACACATATTCACTATCATCATAGGCAGAATATGGTACTCCCTAGTCCCTAAATACCAATGACGACGCTATCTGACATGAAAACCTTATTCAGTAATGCAATATTAAATGACCAACTGAAACAGAATACCTTTGACCTAATTGAGGTCGATTGCTGAATATTTATTACTTTATACCTTAAGAGTTAAGTGAAGCACACAAAAATAATCAAAAAGACATGTTACATTTACTTATATGGAGCCACATAATATGTCCCAAACTCAAAAGTGACTCAACTATCAGCAGTTTGCATATAGCTTGTGCTGCATGAATTAAACTTCTACATGCTTATCAAATAAAATTACAGAATGGCAAATCCAACAAACCAAAAAGAAAATGTAGCCAAAAGGATTGATTAATTTTCTCGCATCATTAGTTAAGGATGCATAAAGGTATAATATTAGCATGACGATAAGACAATATGGCAATAGCCTTGGACACCAACTAAACAAACTTTCGGTAAATATTCTCAAGTACTTTACCCAATTCTAATGCATACCACCCAAAAAGATAAATTGGATGTGACTCAAGAGAGGAAAAGCCCAAGTTACCTTCAACCCTGGAACATAATCTCCTCTCTTGTAATAAGCTGGACTCTTTGCTGCTCTCCATTCTGCAGTGCCCATTCCATCTGTGCACCAATCCAATCAAGAAAATCAATATCCGTACCCACATGGACTTATAAGTTACTTCACTTATCAAACCAAACCAAAATCAAGGAATGTTATGGTCTTTAGAGTTAAAGATATGTGGAGAATCAAGATCAATCTAACAAAAAGTTCCTACTTTTATCAAATGTCTTAATGCGACTATCTTTGCAGTAACAAATTTGAAACATATTTTCAATTATTAACAAAGTCAATCATGCACTTCTCTCATATAAACCTACTGTTTGCGGTAAAGGGAATTGAAGCAGGTAAATTCATGTTCAATAGAATCAAGCACATTTTCTATCAATACATCAAGCATCTTGAACATCTTACAGTGATTATTCTCGCAGACCAAGATAGCGGGCAGATCCCACAGCGCGGCCATATTCAATGCCTCGAATAACTGCCCCTGGTTAGCGGCACCATCTCCATACATTGCAAAAGTCACATTCTCATCCTTCCTATACTTCTGCGCGAAAGCCAATCCAATACCCAACGGGACCTGAGCCCCAACGATCCCATGTCCGCCATAAAATCCTCCTTCCTTCTTATAGAAATGCATCGAACCTCCCTTTCCCTTAGAACATCCATCTTTTCTACCCATAAGCTCAGCGAACGCTTCCAAGAGCGTTCCTCCACGCCCCAAAAACAAACAGTGATCTCGATAAGCAGTGATTATGCAATCCTTTCTCGTGATTGCAGATTCCATTCCGATGGCAACAGCTTCCTGGCCGTCGTAGAGGTGGCAGAATCCACGGATTAGCTTAGCCTTGTAAAGCGAATCCGCGGCGATTTCCATACGGCGCATCAGAGCCATGTCGCGGAAGAAGGTGAGGAGTTCTTGAGGGCTGGTTTCCACGGTGCGGGAGGGAGGATCGATGTTGTGGCCGGTGAACGGAAGCGAGGTCTCCACGGTAATTGTGGATGTAGAGGAGGTGGAGAGCTGGCGCGTCGCCGATATTGCGGCGGCGAGGGTTTTTTGGATGCCGGTGGTACGGTGAGTCAGCTGAGCCATGTCTCCCGTAGATTTCACCGATTTTCGATCGGACGGCGGAGTGTGCGTCTGTTGGGAGAGTGAAGGGGTGAGATGGTGGTTTGGTGAGCTGACAAAGGTGGAGAATACTTGCAAATCTGCTAAATAATTGCAGATACTACTTCTAGGGGTACTAATGGGAATAAACTAAAAGTCAACCATTGAGTGCGAATAATTAAGAATTTTGAATTCTGTTAAAATTAAAAAAAAAAAAGGTTAGAATTTAGAACTCTTATATAATGAATATTCTTTGAGAATACCTTTTTTTCATAGTGAGCTATAAAAATTTGTACATTTTGCCACCTATTTTTGTTCACACTTTGTGATTTAAAACTATTTTGAGGTGATTTCGATCACTCAAAAAACGCTCATGAGAACAATTTAAGAGTAATCTGATGCCATTCAAAGAAAAATGGTTATTTTGTACCTTCACAAGAACATTGATACTTTATATTATAAAAAAATTTGGAATTATTTTTACTCAAATTCTTTCACATGTGTTTATTAGCATTATTGAATTTTATCTTTTTTTGAAGAAAGGTATAATTGTATTAAATTAAATTGGTAATTACATAACTCGTTACAATTACATAATCGACATTTTATTGAATTTTATTATAAAATATAAAATGTGTAAAAATACATACAAATAATTACTTTCACCATTTTGCTATTCGGTCTAATTAAGTAAATATATCCTAAAATTTGAGAAGTTACAAAAACTTACTATGTGACATAATATCCATTAAATAGTAATAATTTGCACCAAAAATAAAATAAAAAATTAAATAGTTATAATAATTTTAGGGTCAGAAAGTCTGGTTGATTTTTTATTCTTAATAGAAAAAAAAGAAAAGAAATATAATGTGCTTTTTCTATTAGGATGTCAATAACAATTCGAATTTATACTATATTTTTGTAACTTTTCAGACATTGAGTATATTTGTGTAAATTTTATTGTAATTATCACTTTGTTAACGTTCCACCTAGGTCAATAAAGTACTCTTAGTTTGATTAATGAAAGATTAGTAGACGAATTTGACATGGTGAAAACTAGTCAAATTCTCAATCACTTCATAGCAAGAATTTTGTAAGAAGTATGAATAAGGGGCTATTTGTAATATTTTGTAAACATTAAGTTTGTTTCGACTTAAAATTTTCATAAACCATTTTCTTTTCGAAGGAATTCATATACCAAATTGCAAAATTACCAGAATTATCTTCAATACTCGAAAAGAAAATATCTCCATTTACATGAGAGAGAGGAAAAGGAAAAGAGCAAAGCCATTGTCAAATCCTCTCCCGCCATGAGTACATTCTCCATTCTCTCCTCTTTTCCACACTCATCTCTCAGCGCACAGACTATCAACCAGCTCTCTCCATTTCCTCTACTCAGACCTTTTCTCCAGTTTCAATCCCAGCAATTCTTCCAGTCCAAGAGCTATTCTCGCTTCACAGCTCCGTACAAGTTTCCGAGCTCAATTTTCCCAATCGACTCGTCTTCGCAGCTCTCCGACGATGAAAATGAAGCAGAATCAGACGATGAAGATGACGAGGATGATGTGGCTGCCGATGAGTACGACGTCGTTTCCGGTGAAGACGACGAACAGGATGATGATGAAGAAGATGACGACGGCGTTTCGGAGGAGAGTGATGGTGTTGGTGTTAGTGGTAGTGAGTCGAGATATGAGGAGTTGAAGTGGCAGAGAGTGGAGAGGATTAGGAATGAAGTGCGGGAGTTTGGCGAGGACATAATTGATGTTGAGGAGCTGTCATCGATTTACAACTTCAGAATTGATAAATTTCAGGTCTTTTTTTTTTTTTTTGAATTATATGAATACATGTCCTTTATAAGCTTCTATATATATCAGGAAGATTCTCAAGTTTCCCTTGCAAGTTGTCTCCGTTGCCCAAATATCTATGGCTAACTTTGCATTGGATTTAGTTAAGAAAAAGCGTAAGAAAATAAAAATAATAAAATGCTTATATGTATGTAACTATGGTAAATATAAACAATGGGTACATTAATTTACTTTGTTTTCATGCCTTCCAACTACATTGTTATAATTTGGTTGTCATTTTGTTCGAGAGGATAACACAAATGATCCATCTTGATTTTCGTTGTCAGTATCCTCCTTCACATAATACTCAACCCCAAGTGCACACGTACTTCGTGAATGATCATTAGTGGTACTGAATGTATTTTGTTGATGAGTTCTGATTATAAGGATATTATAGATTCAAGTAAGTAATGTACTGAATGTAGCTATTAGAATTAATTAGTTGGATCTCATTTTTTGATTAGGCTCAATCAATATGGAAATTATGCTTTCAAAATCACATAAATAATTCATATGCGACTGAATATGTAGTTTTGGGCGGAGAAGTCCGCATACGATAAAGGTACCAGATTAACCATTGACCCGAACTGTTCACCTTTATGCTCTATGCACAGTTTTTGATACATGTATATCTGATCAACTGTTCTGTGAGGAAAGTTCTATCAGGTGAGCAATTAGGCATTCAAATACATAAGCTGCAATAAACTAGACTTGAACTGTTCTTAATTGGAATACTTGGTAGATAGCGAGAAATCGTCCATAAGTTGGTAGATAATGTTGCGCTATAATATTAAGAGTTTTCGTTTTTTTTCCTGGGTTTTTGTAGCGATTGGCCATTCAAGCATTCTTGAGAGGCTCTTCAGTCGTAGTTTCTGCACCTACTAGTAGTGGCAAAACTTTGATTGCTGAAGCTGCAGCTGTTGCTACAGTTGCCCGAGGCAGGAGATTGTTTTACACTACTCCTCTCAAAGCCTTGTCAAATCAGAAGTTCCGCGATTTCCGGTAAGGGATGTTAGTCTTTTTGTTGTCGTGGATAAAATTGTAATTACTAAGTTCAACTGTTTGTGCTTTTACAGTGAGGCATTTGGTGATAGTAATGTTGGGCTTCTCACTGGAGATTCTTCTGTTAACAAAGATGCTCAAGTTTTGATAATGACGACGGAGATCTTGCGCAACATGTTGTATCAAAGGTACTTGTTCAATTTGATGCTTCTCTTATTAGATCTTTTGGTGGATGCCCAAATTCACACTTCAATGAATAATAGGGTATGATGTTTGCATGATTAAAACTTGTTCTGGTATGTTGATGATCCTGATAGACATAGCTTATTTCTTGACTCTGGAAGAATTACTATGTTGTCCCTAATGCGGTTTGCTTCATAAAATTCTCTTGAGTTATTATTTTCTGCATGTTGCTCTTTTGATGAAATCTATATCCTTGTCTTTATCCCTTTCTAAGTATTTGTTATCAAGTTGAGTGGTGATCTTTTTGGTATTTTGTACTTCTTCATGTACTGAGACTTTCTGTTTCCTACTCTAATAGATAAGTTTGTATTTCAGTGTTGGGATGGCCTCCTCTGAAACTGCACTTTCCCATGTTGATGTCATTGTCTTGGATGAAGTCCATTACTTGAGTGACATATCCCGGGGTACAGTTTGGGAAGAGATAGTGAGTAGCTTTTAAACCTACAGAAAATGAAAATGATGATTTCTCTCTGATGTTAATTTGTTCTTACGTAGGTAATTTATTGCCCTAAAGAAGTTCAACTTATATGTCTGTCAGCAACTGTTGCAAACCCAGATGAGTTAGCAGGTTGGATTGGTGAGGTAACTGTTGCTACTCTTGGCATGTATGCCGTTTTTTGTGTTGGGTAGTGCATAAAACAGTTCTTCCTAGAAATATTTGGAACTTTTTGAGTTGAAATCTTTAATTTATTGTTGCTTATCTTTGTTTTAGGTTCAATTTGATCAATAATGTGATAAACAATGATTGTATGTCATTTTTGTTCTTCTGCGGTTTGTATTTTCTTATGTTTTGTCTTTGGTGACTGATCCCTTGTAAAAAATTAGCAAGGCAGCTTCACATACCAACTTCTTTTTCCTTGTAGTTCATCTGCATAACTGATTTTTTCTTTCTTTCTTGTTCACAGTTCTTTAGTGAGGTTGATAACCCCATTGTATGTTTGATACATTAGTCGGGATATATGAGCTATCTGTTCTGGCATTTCTTACATTATATTTACATTATCTATGTGCAATGGATTGGTTTAGAGAACTACTTGAGACAAACAAGCATTCGTTCTTTTTCTTTCGCTTTATGTTGTATTTCTTTTCTTTTTGTCTCTACCTGACTTACTTTTTGTTTCTCAAACTCTGTTCTTTGGTTATGCTTCAAGATTCACGGAAAAACTGAGTTAGTAACATCATCTAAGCGGCCGGTTCCATTGACTTGGCACTTCTCGACAAAGACAGCACTATTACCACTTCTTAATGAGAAAGGCACTGGCATGAATAGGTGATCTTTTATATTGTCTCTTTTTATTTTGATACCAGTTGGCTTAAGCTTGTTCATTTGTGAAATTTAGGCCAGTCTACACCGCTGTCACATTCTTTTGCTAGATCTCCATCATGTCATGCTAATGGTTCACTGTCCCCTTCACTGTCAGATAGAGAGACATTATGAAGTTTTTAGCCCAATGTCTTCTCACAAATAATAATCAACATGCTGTCCGTCTGGTTATGTTTGAAGTTTCCAGCAGTGAACACCAGTATTTATGGCACTTATATTCAAAGGATTGTTCTAGGACTGCTAAATTTGTTTTGTCTTACTCCTCAATTCTCACTACTATGTTCTTGCGATGCTTTTAATATTGGATGGAGTTATCTTTTTTAATTACTGTATCAAAACTTGTCTGGTAATAAGTATGCCTCAAAACTTCAAGACCCTATTCTTGAAGCTGCATCTGGTGCAACTTTCCAGGAAGCGGCTCTTCAATATTTTCCATTTTTGTTTCTTTCTCCAGACTAAGATAATAGATGTGCCTAAAAGAGCCTTACGTAATCCGGATGCTTCGTATACATAAATTGTCATGTTAAGTCCATGTTAAATTCTAACTTATTAACAAACTTTGATGGGATGAACTCCTTTTAAAGCTGTACAACTGTGGAAATGTCATGGCCTCTAATTTCTGTAATTTTTCCCTGAAACAGGAGGCTATCTCTCAACCAGTTACAGCTTGATGCATCAGGAGCTAATCCATACAAGGAAGAGAGGTCCAGACGAAGGAGATCAAGAAAAGATCAGAGTGACGTGCCTACAACTTCAAAGAATGATATGAACTCTATTCGTCGTTCACAGGTATGATTTGATGCTTAGTTGATCATTCATATGAAAACTATATTCATATTGCATTTCTGATTTTATTTCCAGGTCCCTCAAGTTATAGATACATTGTGGCATCTTAAAGCAAGGGATATGCTTCCAGCAGTGTGGTTCATCTTTAGCAGAAAAGGTTGTGATGCAGCTGTTCAGTATCTCGAAGAGTGCATGCTATTGGATGAATGTGAGATAACTGAAGTCGAGCTTGCCCTGAAGAGGTTTCGTCTCAAATATCCTGACGCCGTCAGAGAATCCTCTGCAAAAGGACTTCTTCGGGGAGTTGCTGCCCATCATGCTGGCTGTCTTCCCCTGTGGAAATCATTCATCGAAGAGCTTTTCCAAAGGGGACTTGTCAAGGTTGTTTTTGCCACAGAAACGCTTGCTGCTGGAATCAATATGCCTGCAAGAACATCAGTTATTTCAACTCTGAGCAAAAGAACTGACAGTGGCAGAACTCTTTTGAACTCAAATGAGCTGCTCCAAATGGCGGGACGAGCTGGCCGTAGAGGCATTGATGAAAGGGGTCATGTTGTTCTTGTACAGACTCCATTTGAAGGGGCTGAAGAGGGCTGCAAAGTTCTGTTTTCTGGACTCAATCCCCTGGTGTCACAGTTTAAAGCTTCATATGGAATGGTGCTTAATCTACTGGCGGTGAGGGCTTAATCCTTCTGCTCTTCAGCTTAAGTTGTGGTTGGACACTTAAAAAAAAAAGCACTTTTGTGCTAAGCGCTTCTTTTTTCAGCACTTTGGGAGTGTTTGAAAAATCACTTCTGCTTATTTTAAGCAGAAATAAACTAGAAGCTAGAAGCACCTAAGGACATGCTTTTTGCTTCATCTTCTAGCTTCTAGGTTATTTCGTAAATAAATGGAAGTTTCTTGAGAGTGGTAAAAGTGCTTCTCAACTTTTTTGTGTAAACACTCAACTTCTTTTTTTCTCCAAACACTCCCCACTTTTACTACAACTTTTTACAACTTTAATTTCTACTTAGCTTCTCCGGAAGCAGTAGAGTTTGCAAACACCGACTTAGCTATGTTGATTTGTTAAAATCATAGATCACCCTATGCAGGGGGCAAAAGTTACACGTAGCTCGCCTGAATCGGATGACTCGAATAATGCCTCACGCTCTGGACGGACACTGGAGGAAGCAAGGAAATTGATCGAACAAAGTTTTGGAAATTATGTAGGTAGCAGTGTCATGCTTGCTGCAAAGGAGGAGCTTGCTAGAATACAGAATGAGATAAAGATGCTCGGTTCAGAAATTACTGACGAAGCTATTGACAAGAAGAGCCGGAAACTGTTGTCACAATCAGCTTACAAAGAGATTGCTGATCTTCAGGAGGAATTACGGGTATCTCACTTGCTCATTATTCTTCCTGATGAGATTTAAAAATAGATCCCAATTCTGGATGTTCTAATCAAATTTATACTATCTTTCGCAGGCAGAAAAGCGTACTCGGACTGAACTTCGGAGAAGGATGGAGCTTCAGAGAATTTCTTCTTGGAAGCCATTGCTTGAGGTGCTAGGAAAGGGGCATTTGCCTTTTATGTGTTTGCAGCATACTGATTCAGATGGTGTTCAACATCAAATCCCTGCTGTTTATTTGGGGAATGTTGATTCTTTGAACACTTCAAAAGTAAAAAATATGGTAAGCTTGACTTGGTCAACCGTTCCACCTGCCTTTTGTTTACTCGGGAAAACTTTACCACTAAAATCACTATAAGCCATGTTTTATAACATGCCAATATCCGCTTTTAGAACCACCTTTAGTATTTTTCTCACTGGTTGATGAACACATCACACTGTTAGGTTGGGAAGTCCAAACATGTGCTCTTTATCTTTTGCAATGAAGCATATATATTTCTCCTGATCGCCTCAACACTGAAGTTTTGTGTATCAGTATATTGTTCTCCAGTGGTTAGAGAAACAGAGCTTTAAGTTCTAGGATATTCTGGTTGCATATTTTATCATTTCAATCTCTTTTCTAATATGTTTTCATCTCACCTCACAGGTTCATGAATCTGATTCTTTTGCACTAAATAAGGAAATCTGGTCCAATGATACTAAGGCGGAGCTTGCTGTTCAACCATCTTACCACGTGGCACTTGGTTCAGATAATTCTTGGTACCTTTTCACAGAGAAGTGGATCAAAACAGTCTATAAAACTGGCTTTCCTGATGTTGCCTTGACATTAGGTGATGCTTTGCCTCGTGAAATAATGACAGCTCTGCTTGATAAGGAAGGAATACAGTGGCAAAAGGTTGCAGAATCAGAACTAGGTGATCTTTGGTGCATGGAAGGATCTCTAGAGACATGGTCTTGGAGTTTAAATGTACCAGTACTGAGTAGTCTTTCTGGAGACGATGAGGTAATCCCAATTACTAAAAACTTAACTAGCTTAGTTTTTCTTAATATGTGGACTTTCTGTTTGTAATGACTTCATGTCCAAAACTCAAGCAAGCATGATTTTAGCAAAGCATAGAGAAAATGTAAACTTCAGGTTTCATGGATTTAGCTGTCTTTCAGTCTTTCATTAGTTTAAAGTTGACCATCGACTCTCTCTGTTCTGTTATTAGGTTTCAGAGTTCTCTGAATCATACCAAAATGCTGTAGAATGTTACAAGGACCAGAGAAACAAAGTTTCTCGTCTGAAGAAAAAGATAGCACGTACAGAAGGCTTCAGAGAGTATAAGAAGATTATAGATATTGCCAAATTTACTGAAGAGAAGATAAGGAGATTGAAAGCTAGATCAAGGCGTTTGACCACTCGTATAGAGCAGATTGAACCATCTGGCTGGAAGGAGTTTCTGCAGGTAATTACATGAACAAACTCTCACAAATACCATCTGCTTTGTCCCTTAATGTTTACGAGTTAGGGTTTTGGTGAAGTGACAATCTAATCAGCTTTTGTAAGCCGCCTGTTTGCTTCAATTTCTAATATACTTCGATTTTTCCCTCTAGTTTTGATAACGAACTGATTCTGACAGTTTTTCAAGCATGACGAGAAATTTGCAAAGAGAACGGATGATTTCCTTAAGTTGGTTCTTAGTGGGCTAACCTGTTAGGATCCAACAACTTTATCAACGTCTAGTTCTGTTCTATGAAGTAATATACTTCCACATTTCAAAAAAAAAAAAGGATAATTACACTTACACCCCCTTGACTTAGGGGTGCATACAGCTAGATCCTCTGTACTATTGGAAATTACAGATAGATTCTCTAACCCTAACGAAAACCTTAAAAACTTAACGAATAGTTGTGGAATGACTAAATTATCCATAATATTTTTGTTATAGTGTTTGCTATACATGAAATGAGCGAAGTAAGTAAGTTTTTGTCGAGTTAATAGGACGTTAGAATCTACATGGAAATAAGAAAATGACTAACGGCAGGACCTAAGTGTTAAATAGAGCCATAGTCGAGGGGGTGTCTCTGTAATTTCCAATAGTACAGGGGGTCTAGCTGTATTTACCCCTAACTCAAGGGGGTGTAAGTGTAATTATCCCAAAAAAAATATATATATATAGTTCCCAGTTTCTTTGTAAGCATCAATACATTTACTTATATGTTTGATGGCTGTTAATCTCTCTTTCACATTCTCTGTCATGTAAAAGTAAATTATACAATTTGTATATAATTCTGGGTGTGGGTTTTGAAATTTCATTTTCACTTCTCAATAAGTCCTATATGTTAGGCTTGGGAATGAGGCTTTTAGGAGTTTGAAGATATATTGATCATGTAAAAGTGGAACTTTTTTTTGGTTCGTTATTAGATGAAAAACACGTTTTGATGCCATAAGTTTTAATGTTTTTCAGATCAGCAACGTAATACATGAAATTAGGGCATTGGATATCAATTCACATATTATATTTCCCCTTGGTGAAACTGCTGCTGCAATTCGTGGAGAGAATGAACTTTGGTTAGCAATGGTTCTTCGAAGTAAAGTTCTCCTGGGATTGAAACCTGCACAGCTTGCTGCTGTTCTTGGAAGTCTAGTTTCTGAAGGAATTAAACTTCGACCTTGGAAAAATAATAGGTAAATACCGTCATTTCCTTTTTTCAGTAACTTCTCGTGTCTGCTGATCATAAACTTAATTTAGTAGTTTCATTTCTATGCTGTTTACGTGAAATTCATTCTGAATTGCCTCTCACTAAGTTTTTCATTACTTACGATTATTGGTATCCCACAAGTTTGGAAACTACAAACCACCCCCAAGCTCTTTTTTTTTAATCACACAAACCACCTGTGGAAGGGTGTAGATGTAATTAATTCTGCTAATTATACTCCTTCGACCTCCAACTATAGACACCAAGCACTTACTCCTTTTTTGCTTTTTGGCAGCTATGTATATGAAGCTTCAACCACAGTTATGAATGTAATCAATTTGTTGGATGAACAACGAGGATCACTTTTACAACTCCAGGAAAAGCATGGTGTGCAGGTAATATTATAGGATGACTAAACGGAACATGTTTAAGAACTTATGTTGCTCAACTTAGATTTAAAAATAAAAGCAAATTACATCTACTACCCCAGAGGTTTGCCTTAATTACCATGTAGTCTAGTCCCTCTGCTATCAGAAATTACAAAAAAAACCCTGTCACTTCACTTTTATTATAAGAAACTCCTTGAAACTATTCAACATGAAGCCGAAAAATGCAAATATCAATTCAGGGAGTTTTGTGATAAAGTGAAAAATGATGGAGTTTGTTGTAATTTCAGAAAATGGAGGGACTAAATTGTAATTAGGGCAAACCTCAGGGGTAGTAGACGCAATTCACCCAAAAAATAAATAAACATTTCTTGGTTGATAGATCCCTTGCTGCTTGGATAGCCAATTCTCTGGCATGGTTGAAGCTTGGGCTTCTGGTCTAACTTGGAGAGAGATTATGATGGATTGTGCAATGGATGAAGGAGATTTAGCTCGTTTATTACGAAGAACTATTGATATATTAGCACAGGTTTGCATACTTGTGAATTTGTGCATTTTTCTAGGTTTTATTTTCTTTTTATACTATCAAGAACAGATAAAATTGCATTATTTCTGCTTTCGCTTATTTTCCTCTGTAATTTTTGCAGGTACCTAAATTGCCTGATATTGATCCACTGCTGCAAAGCAATGCAGTAAAAGCATCCGGTGTTATGGACCGTCCACCAATAAGTGAGCTTGTAGGATGAGAATTTGCCCTATTCTCAGGTATTAAATCCTCGATTATTTTATTTTATTTTTATAGGGGTATTGGATCTGTATGCAAAATGTATATTTTTTCCTTTTATATATTTTTTTTGGTTATTTTGACTTTTGAGTAGGTTAGCAATTGAGCCCGCAAAGGGATATCATTGTTTTCCAGAATGATGTAACATAGACATAGTCCAAATTGCTAATCTATTATCTATATCCTATTTTTCCAACCGAAAATGTGTTCATTATTTAGTTGCGTGTTGATTTTATGTTTACAAAATATTAGTTGCTTTTTTCATCAATTCGTTTAATCCAAGTATAGGCATCAAACGCCAACAAGAATTGACGCACTTGGTAAGAAGTGAACTCGGTACAAATATAAAAAATTTCACTGTCGAATATATAAAAAAAATTCTAAATTTTCTTTCCATTTGCAAAGGATATTGCGTTGCAAGTTGAATTATTCTATTAAAGTTTATTGAATTTTCAACGGATTTTTCAATGCAAACACACTTAAAATACAGTATATACTCAAGTTGTTTTTTAACAAATTTTCCATTGCAAGAGCCAAAATGGAAATGCTCAATGGTATTTGCAACGGAACTTCCGTTGCAAAAAAAAAAATAAAAAATTACGCACTTTATTCTTTTCCAATGGACTGTCCGTTGCAAAATTAACTATTTTAAAACAATTTATTGAATTCGCAATGGCAAATACCGTTGCAAAGTTTACATATCGAATTTTGGTTATGCGAAAAATTTGACATATAAATTGATATTTGCAACGAAAATGTTCCGTTGCAGAATACAAGTTTTTGTTAATTTCCAACACAATTTTTATTTCAAAACTAAGTATTTTAATAATTAAAATTATTAAAAACACAACATGTTTCCATGTCTGTTTGCAACGGGCAATCCCTTGCAAAGCTAAGAAAGTATGGCATTTGGAACGGAAATTCCGTCACAAAATTTTAAAAAAAAATAAATTGAATCTTGAATTCTTCTTTTTCCACTTCGAAACATAATTATAATATTAAAGTTTGTTAAATTTGCAATGTTATCTGTTGAGATTTTTCAAAAAAATACACGTTTTTTGCAACAGATTTTCCGTCGCAAACTTTCGAATAAATTAGATGAATTCAGGTTATTGCAACGGAATTCCCGTTGCTAAAGTACGAAAATTATATTTATGATTTAGGTTTTAATTTATAGGAAACGGAAATTCCGTTGCAAAATTCCTATGTTTTTTTTAATTACAACGGAATTTACGTTGCAAAGTTATTTCTTTTATGAAAACTATTGAATGTGCAAACGGATTTCCTTTGCAAATTTCTAGTGCAACAACAAAATCTTTTTCAATAAAAATGCATATAAGTAATGACTATTTTTATTATATTGTTCTTTTTTCTTTGAGTGTATTAGTGTTTAAAAAAATTGAACTTGCGTGTAATAATAAAATAAATTACTAATCATCCCATGACATGTACGAACAATTAGAACCAATTTGATAAAAAAAAAAAACAAACACAGGATCACAAAGAAAGAAAATTAAAGGAAAAAACAGAGAAATTTACATCACAGTACTTCATGCTGCTGATCTATTAGACAAGACGAAACTAGCAAGAAAAATAAACAATAAGTTTCTATTGTTATAGAGAGACTGCAATTAGCTACCTCAATCAAAACAAATTATTAAACTGAATACTCACTTTAAAGTTTAAAATAACAATATTTCTTGCTTTATTCTTTGATCCTTCCTCACATTTCAAGATCCAAACAAAGTATGATTGAGAATTTGATAAGTAATATCGATCAAAATGGGAATTAGATTAGGAAACGAAATAATTTAGGCTAACAAAATACAGACGCCATAGAGAAAAAACAGGGAAGTCTTAATTCTTAATTACAGTTGAGCAAAAAGAACATAATTCTCCATCTTACATTACAAATGGCGCTAAACATCTCTCCTTTCGGCTTTCATCAACTTTATTAACCAGGAAAGAGACCACCACATCACATTTACATAAGACAAAAACCTGCATAACAAATTAAGTTGCTTAACTTCACCACAACAAAAATCTAGGGATGTAATGTGAATGAGTAGTTGAATGTTTAAGACCGGGAAAATTGCAAATTTTGTCCCATAAAGTATCTCTTTTTCGATTCCGGTCCTCATTGATTACGGCATTCTCGCATTTTACTACTTTAACTTCTATTTAGCTTCTCACAATTTCCAGCCTTTAGACTGAAGCTCGACACTAAACCATGAAAAAGAGACAGCAAATTCTGTTTTTTTTTTAAACTAAAAGAGACTGCAATTACCTACCTCGATGTTGCACATGAAAAGTTAGCATGGATTAAGAACCAATTTGCGACGTTTGACTCTTGGAAAGCCATCACCAGAACGTGAACAATTATGATACAAAGCCCTTCTTCTTTTCTTTGTCCGGTACAAAAAGTCCTCCGTGTCTAAAACATATGCGGCCTATAAAGTGCCAAGTGAAAAATCAGCAGAATACCGTGGTTTGCTTAAGAATAATAAATTTATATATTAAATAAATGGAAAATATGATATTTAGCAGAAATTACCTTCAATGTAGTGGAATTCACCTTCATTTCCACACCATTACGAATTATAAGTCCTTCCATGGCTTTGCAAGCATCAGAAATCTCATTTCCAGTTGAGTTTTTTCTCTTGTTTCTGAAAATTAAGTCAAAACTAATTATCTCAAAAAACAATTCGAAATTAAACATAACCTATTTGTGACATCATACCTCTTGAGAAATACACCAGTTTTTTCCTTCCTTGCAGGTACAGCTGAGAGGAGTTCATCATTCAAATAAGCTGCAAAACTAGGGTCCATGGAGACAGCAGTTGGTTCAAGCTTATCATTTTCATATTTCATTAGCTGTATAGTCAAACGCGTTGGACAAGGCAACTGCAATAGGAGTTTCATATATACAGATATTATATATCAACATAGTGATAATTTTCACATCAAATCACGAAAATAGAAAGCAGGAAAAAGGGAAACGTACGCATTCTATTCGATATAAATTATCTTCTGGGAGAAGAAAACGAGCATTCTCATGGTAAACTGCATCAGAAAATGTGCCCGGACTTCTCGATCTTTCATATGCATAGAGTTGGAGGAGTTTGTTATCCATCTCCTCAGTTGCAATTGTTTGTAGCTGTGGGAAATAATAGAGAACATATCTTTCGTCAGAAACAAGTAACAAGTAGTCGAAACGAGAAAGAAATAGAAAATAAAAGAGGCCTATGTAACAACCTGTTTGACAAGTTTATGTATCAGTTTGTCTAATGTAAAAAGGATGTAAGATTGAGCACCAATAACAGCCCGACACTCATCCTCAAACTTTGCATTGTCAGAGGACCCATTCAGCAAACTGTGTAGAGCATCCTTAAATCTGTTGAAAATAATGAGTTCAGGAAGACAGAAGTTTATACATGAGGAAGTAAAACTAAAGTAATGAGAATATGAAGATAAAATACCTGGCATATGAATCTGCTGGATTTGCACCCTTCAAAACCCTCCATTTATTTTCAGGAGATAAAGAATGCAATTTGGCGCTCTGCATTCTTTCATACAACATCTGTTAAATGAGGATGATTAGTTAGAAGTTAGAACTGGAACTTAAGGGATAATAACACTTGACCATCGAAACTGTAACCCTTTACTCCCAAACTTTCACTTGTTACCGACAGCCACCCGAAATTTGCATTTTATTGCAATTTACCTCCTGACCCCACTTTTCCGGCAAAAAGCAGCCGCCCGAGTAAGACATGTGGCCAAATTTTGGCAGCACGTTTTACCTAAAAAGTGGGGTTAGGAGGTGAAATGCAATAAAATACAAAATTTAGGTGGCAATTGGCAACAAATAAAAGTTTGGGAAGTGGCTAAGCTTAGTGAAAGAGCTTATAAGCTATCACATCTTAAAATGATGATTTTCGAGCTCATAAGATACTAGATCTTGCTTTAAAAATAAAACCTGGAAACATTTGGATAAAAATAAAGAATATGAGCTTATAAGATGTTGGTAATGGCAAGTGTCTAATTAATATGTTCAAAAGGTAGGGTAATGTGTTAAATCTTGGAAATAAGTTGGTATTTCCCAACTTATTGAAAGGAGTTTATAAGCTCTTTCATTAAAAAGTTTGCCATACATTTTGGGTGCTTATAAGCTCCTAGACAACTTATAAGCTGTTTAGAAGAGCTTATGTAAGCTCACCCAAACACCCTCTTAATGATGTATTAGAAACCCCAAAATTCAGTTAGAAAAAGATAAGACTATTCTATAGTTAACATCTGTACCTGGTGAAGCCTGAAAAGCAAATAGAATGAATCATTTCCATAAAAGATCTGGGAATTCCTCTCTTTGCCTTGTAATGCTATTGGGACTTTCATCTTAAGAGGCTTCACTGACTGCAAAAACCGATCTGAAAATGGAATAATTCCTTCATTGTCATGGACATCTGCTTCTCCTTCACTCTCAACCTTGTTATTATCATTCTCCTCATCATCGTGTTCTTCAGGAGAGCCTTCTTCTCCATTAGCAGATTCACTTGCTGAAACATCGCCATTTTCAGAAGCATTTTCACTGTCTGATGAGCCGCGAGCACTTTCCTCACCTTCTTCATCAGCAATTGCATCAACTTCTACTCTTTCATCACTTCTACCAGTATTTCCAGATGCTGGAAAATTGTTACCTTCGAGATTTGTTGTATTAGGAGATAATTCGCCCTCTTCTTGTTCACTTTTAGTTTCTTGATGTGATTTTTGAGGTTTGGCCTCTTGGGGAATTGAAGATGAAATCGGTTTCGTAATAACAACATCCTGCAGTATTAGATAAAAGTTTTTACTTAAAGAAAAGGAGAAACAATTAGGGATAGTGAGAACCACATCAGAACAAGGCCAGAGGCAAAACTAGATTCCCATTGTTTATAAGTACAAATATGGTAAAACACTAAAACCCAAAAGCTTTTTAGCTTAGCTTCTGAGATGATGTAAATTAAATAGTCAAATATTGAATAATTTAAGGTGGAGTTTCAAGTTAATTATTGTGGAGAAGTATAAGATAACTGAATTATAAATATTTCAAATTTTCATAATCTTGGAAACATTCACTATATTGACGTCATACATACCCTCCACAACTTTTATCTTGCAATTTCTTGATAGCCACACGTTAGCTGGAAGCAATTTTCTTGAAACCATTATGTTAACAACACAACTTTTCCATGCTGTTCTTTCATTTTAACATAATTCTTATCTAAGTAATTTTCTCTACAACTCAAGAAGACAAAAATGAGGTATGCATTTGGAGAAAACATATAAATGACCAAAATAAACAACAAAAGTACTCACTAAGAAAATTATCAATGAACTTCAATTAGCTCCCAATTTACCTCTGATTCTTGACTTGGCATTGCCTCTAGCCCGCAGTCAGCATCGGCATTATCAGGTCCTAAAAGAGGGGCAAAAAGGCCAAAATGATCTTAAAGATAATGGAATAACGACCAGTTATAGCTATATAACTAAAGAATATTTACCCTTCCTTGAAGCTGCCACATTTTCCTCATTGGTGCCCTTTTCTCCTACAGTACTCAGGGCAGCTTCCTTCACTAAATCAGCTTGTTTGCTCGGCCATAATTTAGTCTCATCAGTCTGCATCACTCCATTTTCAGGAGCCTTACATAAGATATCACCCTTACAAGTGGTACGATCTGAACCCTCAGTTTTCACCCCATAACTATCATGTGCCATCAGAACTCTGCTGGAGCAAGAATGTTCAGCTGGAATGTGGTTGTCTCCATTTTTGGACAGTTCTGATGGTTTACCATTCTCTTCACCTACATTCTCCAAACTTTTAGCTATATGATTCTTAGCCTTAACTCCAAACACAGGCTCAAGAAATGATGTCCAAATCTTCATGACTTTGTCATGCTGTTCAGGTGTACAAACTTCTCCACAAGAATATTTCATAAGCTGATAGAGATCTTCTTGGATTTCTTGATCAGGATACTCAAATTCCATATGAGGTCTAATCGGTTGTTTATAACCAGCACCAACTGAAAGGACCATTTCATTTTCGTTCTGATTCTTTTCGCTCATTTCCTTGACCTCAGCTAATAACGCTGAACGAAATAGTCATAACAATAATAAATGGTCAGTAAAACAATTCATTTTCTATGAATGATAAGAGAGATCCAAATGAAAAAAGTTCTGCATTACTAAGACACATCCTTGTAATAGAACTTCTAGTTATTGATACAGCAGCACAAGATGGCCCTGGACTCTGGAGTGAATTGCTGAAATGGTTCAAAGTCTATGATAATATAGAATTGAAGAGAGGCTAGCGACGACTTCTTATTGTACACGTGTTTGCCCAACATATAATTTTTCACTTATGTTTCAGGAAAGGACATTGTTAGAGATATTAAATATTTGATGTCTTTCCACTCTTAACAGCTTAAGCTTTTGGAGGAGGCCGTCATCCAATAAACATCAAGTAAAAAAGAAAAGTTACTAAAACAAGTAACAAAGTACTTTCACCTTCACATTTATATGTAAATAAGTTGAAGTATCAAATATGCCAAAATCACTCCTAAGCATATGAAAAAGATAGAATACAGCCGCAAACTAACCCTAGCAATCAGATAAAGCTCAATCAGCTATGAGATAACAAGTCACTCTACTGCTTCCAATGATATCGATTTTTACTTTAGCAAATAAAAATCAACTAATTGATCTAACTGTTTTATGAAATTCACACAGGCATCAATCCTGACACAAGAAGATGAAGGAGAAAAGAATAAAAGAAGGAAGTCTTCAATTTTGTGAGGGGCAAAAGCAACCCCCACTAAATGTATAACCATTTTTAAAAGTTTTCAATTTTGCCATGGTGCAGTCGTCCATTTATACTTCTGAATGCAGCATGACTAAGAAGGACTTACTGTGGAAACTTGAACATTGGAAAAATAAATGCAAGTCCAATCCAGTTCAGATATAAAAACCGAGTACAAGACTAGACTTGGCAATTTTCATTTTATTCAAAATCCATGTATCTTGCAGGAAACTCTGTTTGGCATTTTCTGCCGTTACATTAAAAAAGGTGGCCAAAATAATAAAGTAGGCATCACTTGCTACTAGAATTCCTTTCACTTCAACCCATTTGTGTAATGGGAACTCATTTACATATTCTATATCAAACATTTTCCTCAATAAATACTGCGGAAACCATAATAAGATTAAACTAATAGCAAAAACATTTCTGTTGATTCTGATGAGTATTACCATTTCAACATAGAATATAATTATATTACAATATAAAATTTTTACATATCAGAAAGTCAACAAAATCACAAGTATCACAAAAAAGCATCAAGATCACAGATCAAGATGTCTCAAATCCATTTGAAGGTAACTGAAGAATTCAAGAAACCAGAACTCAGGAACAACTTCACTGCATGATTAGTGACAAGATATAAAAAATAAATGCTCACTTATTTAAGAATTTGAATGGAAGAAACTAAATCTACAAGAGATACCCGACTCCGAGGAATCAATACCGAGGACGTATAGCATTTTCATATATAATGAGAAAAGGGAAGGACTGATGAAACCAGGCAAGAAAAGATGGGATAAGAATAAGAATGTGAAACAGTTTAAGAAGAAAAGAAGGCGATGAAAACAATGACTGAAGGAGAAATTTCAAAGAAAAAAAACTCTAAAGGCGACAAACAACTATGCGTGTATCCGCAAGTAAAATAGATGAATATAATTAATATCTAAAGGACAAAAAGAGAAAATAATGAATGTGTATGTGCAGTTGCTATTGGCATTGTGCAATGAATACCATCAAAATCCAAAAATTCCCCGACACAATTTTCACCAAAAATAGACATTAATACTCCAGGTTGCGCAAAGGACAAACCAACCAGTAAAAAGCAGGTCTGACCAAAAAGCACCTACAAAGCACAAGCTAATTAAATAAACACACAAGATGCCAGATAAACAAACACTGTGAGTATACATACCCTAACACTAAAAAACGACGAGATCTTAAAAAGATATAGAAAATTTCCAAAGCACAAAGCGCCCACAGAAAGAAGGCCATTTTTTAAAGTTGGCATGGAAAAAGCATGCATTAAAGGCAATCTGCATTAGATGCTGCTGATTATTTAAAGCAGCATTAGTTACATTGACAAGAAAAGCTTGACAAAAAATTTTATGCCATAAATGGCCCATCTTTAGAGTTAAGACAGATCGAAATTTTGCACAAAACAGCTTTACATTGCCTTTATCTAGTGTACTTGGCCTCTATAGGGTTGATGTCAGTTTCAACTTCAAACTTGAGCCACTGTACTATTGTCATAATAAGTTAATATGACGTGATTTTAGTGGCAATCCAAGTTTGAACTCAAAAATCAAAATTTCATACCAGGGCTCATAAGATAGATAAGTTCCTAGAATAATACAGTAAAATCTCCCCAGCATGAAATTCGGGGAAGAGAAGGCTATCCTTAAAGTTAGCACCAAAAAAAGCATGCGTTAAAGGAAATCTGAATAAGCCGCTGCCAACTATTTTACAGATTACTTTACAGAGGGTTGGTGCAGTTTTCTATCCTATGCGTGGATCAGAAACCCAAGGACGACAATGCGTATAGTTCTGCAATCTATTGTACTCTAACATGTGCATCATGTAATTATATGAATACTATTATTAAAGAGAACTTCTAGGATGAAGAAAAATATAGTCTCAATGTTGTAACACATACCTTTAGCACTCAAGTTCTTGGTGTCCTGTTGCTTGAAATAGAAGCTCCTATGGTCAAGTGATTTATGATAGTTCTTGGCATAAATTTCAGCCCAAACTTTATTAAAATCAGCACGACACCTTGCCCATTCTTCCTGTTTCTGCTTCAACCGGGTTAATATAACTGGCAGTGCAAGAGGTGCATTCTTCCTCAATACATCCATCACATCAAGCCCATGATCACCATATAAGCGTTCTATGCACCGTAGGTGAAGAGCTGAATAAAAGAGAATTAAATGGAGTATTAATCTTGCAGCAGAACCTATACTATAAGGAATCATCAAAAACTTACCTGTCAAATGATCTTCAATACAAAATGAAGTGTCTGTCTTATTTGTAGCATTTATACTGTCTAATAGTTCCTCAACACATTTGGCTGTTGCATTCACAGATTCCAACAACATGTCAAGTTCAAACCTGCAATTATAATCAGATAACCAGTTGCCGATTTCAGTCACAAAGTACAGATTAACCCTGTTTATTTCTGTGTCATAAAAATGGAAACTAAGAGAAGCTCCAAACTGTGAAAAATTGACTTAGCGACATATTGGTGTTTTATATCACGAAATACATTTCACCAGCGATGTTTAAACTTCAAATTCGAAAGTGGCTTATCCTCACAACTTACGCTGTACAAGGTGGAACCAACAAGCATAAGTTAGAGAGAAGGTATAGTGGATGTTTGCAAATTCTATTGCTTCTGGAGATGCTAAAGTAAAAGTGGGGTGTGTTTGGCAAAAAAAGTGGAAAGGTTAAAAAAAAAGAAAAAGAAAAGCAGTTGAGTTTTTGGAAGAAAAAAAAAAGCTAAGAAGCTCTCATGAAACTTCCATTTATTTACGAAAATAATCTAAAATCCATAAGCTGAAGCCAAAAGCATGTCTTTACAATGTTATTAGCTTCCAGCTCCTTTCTGCTTAAAATAAGCAGAAGCTGGTTTTCCTAACAGTCCCAAAGTGCTGGAGAAAGAGAATTTATCACACAAAGGTGCTTTTTTTGGAGTTTAAGAACACTACAAAGATCTCGTGAGAGACTTTTGAGTTTTACCTGTCATCCTCACATCGGAACAAGCTTTCTTCATATTGATTTTTGCGCATGTGTTTGAATGAGTAATCTTCACTTCCTGAAGTAACCGACACCCAGTGGTCATTCAGCACTTTAGCACCAATCTTTGTCCTACGGCTTGCTGACGGAATAGGATACTGTTTGATGGAAATGCCAATAAGATGAGTAAAATAACCATTAACTAGAAAGCTGAATAAAAGGAAAATCAGATAAGGAAAAACCCACATTTTCAGGAAGGAGTCGGTAACTTGGAGTGCAGCGCTCGCAATTAGAGAGGTCGAGTTCTTGAATTGGTTTCGCCATAAACTTCTCTTTGCTTGCATATGCAGATATCCTCTGTCCTAGGATATCTCTAGAGTTAAAGCCAATGCCTCTCTCATGTCTATCCCTTTCTCTGTTATCATGATCTTTATTTTTATCTCTGTCTTCCCTATCATAACCAATTCCATCTCCATCCACCTTTGAAGATCTGAAAACTTGTTTATTGTTCCGTAAGCATCCTGAAATGAGATAAGCTGATTACAAAATTACATATCATTCGTCATCCTTAAGGCAGTTATTGTGTCGCAATTTTCCTAGAATATATCAGCATGACATAGTACTTTTCCATAATATGACAGGAAAAAAGAATCGCATGCCGGGAAAAGAATTAAGAGATGGTCAACATACTCCACAGATAAATTGAATAGCTTCCAGTAAACAGATACAAAAGGGAAAGTAAAATTACTAATAACAAGCTAATATCATATTTTATTACCATTCTTCTCGTTGCAAGTTATGAACTCTTCACAGGCCTCCATAAGGTCTGGATGTGTTCCAATTAAACTGGCAACCTGGCAAGATAAAAATTTACCTTCAGATTCGTGGCCCTACTAAGGAGATAGGGAAAAAACATGAAAGTGTACTTCATAGCCCTAGTACTATTAAATCCTCACGCAAGATACTCAGAATAGATGAAAAACATAATTTCAATAACAAAGCGCAATTGTTTGGAAAGATATTTCACTGCTTATAGCCTTGAAATAGAGCATAACCTTATTCATAGCTCAAAAACAATACTACAAAATGGGAAATGCTACAAAAAGATGATGACGCAGTAATTGAACAACCTCATTGGATAAAAAAGAGGAACATATAAGTTAAAGCAGGGACGGAGCCGGGATTTTGGCTAACGCGGGTGAGATTGAAAATGGAATTTTTTTATCACTTAAGGGGAATGGAATTACAACTCGTTTAATTTTTGTGTACAAATATAGTGAATTATGAAGTTTCTCCAAAAAAATATAAAGACCAAAAGGTTTTAGGGGGGCGGCCGCCCCTTACTGGCTCCATCAGTGAGTTAAATCAAGGAGAGAGAGAGAGAGAGAGAGAGAGAAGGTCACCAGCATTCGAAATTGAGCTGCAGTGACAAACTTGCTTTTGTAGGAGCGAATGCAATCTTCAATTTTTTCATAACTTTCAGCTTGTAGCCGTTCTTTCACTTTCTCACGGAAAAATGACTCTGGGTCCTGCATTCCTGCGCAAAATAAAATAAAAGAAACTGATACTGATTAGCTTTGTCTGGATTCATCATACTAATCACCTAAGAAGCTATTCTTTTATCCCAAAATGAGTATTTCATTATGTGACCTTCAATTAACATGCAAGTATATTCCTCAAAGTATCCTAGAAAAACAGATTAACACTTGAACAGGGTAACAGAAAAAGTTGTCACATTGATCAAAGATGGTTTCAGTAAAATGAATCCACACAAAGAAGCATGAAAATGAGATAAATTATCTGATCTATTATTACTAGACATACAACGACATAGTAGCTAAGTAACACAAATCGTAATATGCAGATGATTTTCAGTTATGTGTACATGCTATCAGAATCTTTCCTACCTCGACGAAACTGGTCGGTGACAGAATCATCTCGGCGAGCAGATTTTCTTTTGTGATCTAAGCTATCATCATTTTCCCACTCATTTTTATCTCGTTCTTCTCTCTTCTCCTTTTCTTTGTCAACATGGTTCCACTGCTCCGAATCAGGGTGACTGACATACTGGTCACAGGCAGCATATGAAATGGCAGGCTTCTGAAACAAGTAAGCAGAAGCATTACATGTTACCACTAAGAGGGTGATTTGCAAACACTACTACTTTCTGGAGAAGCTAAAGTAAAAAAGGTAGTTGAGTGTTTGGAAAAAAAAGCTAAGAGGCACTTTTACTACTCTTGAGAAACTTCCATTAGTTTACCAAAATAACCTAGAAGATACAAGTTGAAGCCAAAGCCGGCCTGTAGGTGCTTCTGGCTTCTAGCTTATTTCTGCTTAAAATAGGCATAAGTTGGTTTTCCAAACACTCCCAAAGTGCTGAAAAAAAGCAAAAAACACAAAAGTCCTATTTTTCTTTAGAGTTTGCAAACACTACCTAAGAAACAACTGAAAATCAGTCATCATAAATTACCTTTTCAACATGCATGGGCCTTGCTATTGTTAATGGAGAGCTTCTATCATGTCCCTGTAGGATGTGATTCTTAACAGGCTGCAGAGACTGGACAGAGGCAGCCCCGGAAGTGTCAGGTAAGAAATGAGTGAACTCAACAAGTAGGTCGGCATGGTCCTGAAAAAGAACTGAAACCTACAAACAAACATAAACTGTTGAATTCTACTCCTTTTAAAGACTGACAAAATAATCTTGAATCAGAAGTCATAGCAGCATACCTCCTGATAAACCTCATTTATAGACTTATTATCTTTTCTGTACATATTCAAAATGTCGAGGAAAGCTTTGTACACATGATCATCGCCTTGAAATCTAGTCTGCAATTAGTTGGAAAGTGGTTTAGCCCGTATATTATAATGGACAAGTGGAGAGAGGACAGTACTGGCATGATGCTTTAGCAGTTCTACCTTGATTTTGTTTACAAAACTGATTGCTTCGTCAAATTCTACTGGCTTCTTTTTCAGAAATGGTTCGTCCTCCGGTGGGAGGGTGATTTCAAATCCCTTCGGCAAAAAGGTATTGAAACCCAAAATTAGGTCTCGATTACCTTTAAATAACTCCTTCACTCTCAATATAACACCAGATGTATCAATCCTACAAAGAAAATTGCACTAATATTACAACAAACGGAAAACCTTAGTTAACTACAAGTGGGAAAACTGTAACTAGCAAGGAGATAAAGAAATTAACTCTACCTTTGAGCCTTGAAATCTTTCATGACATCAAGAAACTCCTCATATTTATCCCTTTTGTCTTGAAAATTTTCCTTCACATGTTTTAAATATGACAATGCATCGGTTGTTGTCAGCCTCTGTGCACTGCTTGCAGTTGACATCTGGGCTTGCCCAGACCTGCGTTGCCATCAATATATATGTAACTTTGAATCAATATATCCAATGCCACCAAAAAAAAGGGTAATCTTCAGTCCCCAGTATTCAAATTCGACATCATAATGGAACATAATTATTTATATAATATGCAAGAAAATCATCTGTGATGTTTCAATAACAGAACTGGACTGAAAATATTATCACTAACAGGATCTTCAGAACAATCACAACACAGTTAATACCATCTTCCTATAACAACATGCTTCATGTATACCGGTAATATATGACTGAAAACAATAAAAGTTCGAAATAGATAGCATGTAAAAAAGCATAATTAAAAAGCACCTAACTCGCAGACAATTTGACAGCAGAAAACGTGCAGCTTAATGAATAGAATGGGTTTCAAGACATTAAGTGTGAAAAATGACTAAATTGCCGTTAAAAAGAAAAAGATCAATACTCAGTGACATAATCACAGTTGATAAACAAAAAAAAATGTAGAAATTATCAAAAAGCTAAATAAAATTGACATACAAAAACAGGAAATTAAAAACTTACGGTTCAATGCAAGGAGGAACGGCGGGGCGCTTGAGTTGAGAACTCATGAAGACATCATCTCTGGACCTCTTCATTCCAATCTTCAATTATTACTATTGTCTTATTGTTATTATCTCCCTCAATCTTCAAAAAAGTCGCGCTTTATTCACTTCAATTGAAAACCAAAAAATTGTGATCCAACAGCGCTGCCAAAAGGTAATTACCAAACCAGTAAAGTTAATTACATTAAGAACAACAATTAGATCTATTAAGCACGCCTAAACAGTGATTAACGTAAATAAATTAACCTCAACCCATACCTCCACGCAGATCACCTCCAAACTATCTTATCATTAAAAAAAATCCTACAAAAATCGCGCAACATTGAAGACACATTACTTGAATTATACAAAAGGCAACAAAACAATCCAGCGAAAAGTTGAGAATTGTTACAGCAAGAGATCTTTTGGGTCTCTTTCAATGAATGAAGGAATGAGCAGAAGACAGTTTATTCCAGCTGCCTGCAAAATAATGTGTGCAGTCTGTGTATGCATAATTTGTACGTATACGTATACATACACGTATTTCAACGTATATGTATTGTATGCAGTATTGATGAGAAATATTACAAAGTGTTAATTTTCGTATCTTCTGCAGAGAAAGAGAGAGAGAGAGAGAGAAGAGAGTTTTATGGTGTGTGTGCGCGTTTGTGTAAGAGAGAGAGAGAGAGACAGATTTATATATTATGGGGAAAATGGATTTTCTTTTTCTTTTTCTTTTTTTCATTTATACATGCAGAGTAGACGGGCTGAGTGAAGAGAAGGAGAGACCAAGAAATGGAAACAGCTATTCTTGACCTTTCTAGTTGAAGCCGTTTGAGCCACAATAGGAAATTTTTAACTTAGGAAAAATGTTGAAATTTTTTTCTTAAATATTATTTTGGTAAATAGACTTACTCACTTACGTAAATGGTAATTATTGAGGGCATTGCTTAGAAAAATATTAGTGTGATTTGGAGATTTATGTAGAAATTTTTACTTTTCTATGTGATTTTTTAAGCTGATGAATTTTATTAAAACGATATCTAAAGGCAATTAGAATTTTAATTGTAGTAGCTAGTAATATTTCTGCAATTACCTAATAAATTATTATAGTATTTATTAAAGAGAATTGTGTACCTTAATAATTGGCTAAATAAGATTGTGTGTGTGATTTTTTTTTTAATTATTCAAAATAGTGTTAGGGTTAGGGCAAAGTAGAAGGGCGGTTGTGGTGGAATTATCAAATCTTTGAAGATGGTTTTAAAATAGCAGGCTATGGGTGGGTGGCAAGTGGTGGCCATAGCCCCCTCATGGCTAAAGTAAGAATTGACAGAAGCAAAATTGGCCTTATAAAGGTAAATTAAACTTGATTTAAAAGTCTTTTTGTTACGTATTTGGATTTTTGGTGGCCCATGTCCAGCCAAAGATTCGAATAATAAAGGCCCAATTATTTAAAGTAAAAGGGAAGAAAAATAAGTTTTAGTATATATATATATATTTAAAATAAAAGACCTAAAATATATACTTTGTGATATATTATATATCTTAAAATTATGGACTAATGATGTTGACTATATTTCATTTTGTTAGTGGCTAGTGCGCTATCAAGAACAGTCAGCCCAATGTCAGCCCTTGTGTGTGATCATTAATCCATCCTTTGCACGTTTTGGGTGGATAATAGTATATAAATGGGCCTTGAAATATGGACTTTTGTTTGGCATTAGTGGCCCATAATAAATAGATTGGGCCAACTTGATCAGGCCCAGTATTCGAGGATAACTTAAGGTCATGAATCCAGAATAGGCTTAACTGTTAAATGGGTCAGAGTCTCAGAGAGGCTTTGTCCAAAATGGTAAAGGTCAGTAGGGTTGTCCATGGGAGAGGAGAATCGATTTTTTCCGGGCTCAGATAGTGCAGAAGCCAATTAGATGCAATTCTTCCAATTGTTCATTTCATGTGCATACGATAATATGATGATTCTTGCGGATTGAATCGGCTTCAATTGATGAATAATTCAGTATAGATAATGAGCAACTACTGCAAAATGAATAAGCTCGTGATGAAACCCTAGATCGGTACAAACTTAATCTTGAGTAAACCGGGCAACAATCCCAGATTTTCAGTAAATTGGAGATGATGCACAAAATCAGCCTAGCTAACTCAACAAAACAATAGTCACAAGAGGATCCAATAAATCTGCAAATGTGGAAATCTCAAAGAACATTAGAGATAAGAACAATAGGGACATATCATAAATATTGATTGGATGAAATAAAATGATTCACGTGAGAGTGAGGGTGCATGTGTGGGGAAAATAACATAAAAGAGAATGTCCTTAATTTCAGGATTGCTTCTTTATCCCATAAAGGATATGTTTCATATATCTGTCCCTATTATTTCTCTTCTGTATGTGCTTATCTGTACCAAAATTGAGTTAGATCCAGTAGGATGAGATTTATATTAGGTCTCTTATAGCTTGTGCAGAGCAACTGAGTTAGAATAACAGCCCCAAGGGGCCTTTCCCTTATGTAGTATTCGAGCCTGGAAAACAATCGGGTGGAAAACCAAGAAAAAAAAAGGGGAATACAGCTTCGTCTTCTCTTTTATGCAGCCTTGATATTTCACTGTCAAAGGATTAAAAATCATGAAGAAAGTTTGGTAAAAGTATTTATAGATATTGTTGTGAGAGATTAAATTTTTGCAGACCATATTATTTTTTACTTCTTTAAAGCTACAATAATGGTATAACCTTTTCTTCTTTTTTCTATTTGCGTTTTAACTAATGTGCACGAACTATTTATTAGCTTGGTACTATTTACCAAAAAATAAAAAAGAATAAATTATTAGCTTGGTGCTTTATTAATCAAAATGATTTGCTAGTACATACAATAAGGGTAAAACATTTTCTGCATTCTAAACTTTGAGCACTTTCACAATTTGGTGTCCGAACTTAGAAATTTGTCCGATTGATACCTAATTTTTGCATTCCATTAGATTCCTTGACACGTAACTTGCTCGTGTTTTTAGTAAACAGACAAAAATATACATGCCATGGACGAGGTTTAATTATTATTTTTTTTAAAAAAAATCAATGTCTAAGGCGAGAGACTAGTTGTCTCCCCCATTTTCAGAAAAATATACCTAAAATGAACTAAAGTAATAATAAATGTGATGCAGCTGGTTTCATTAATGTCGTGGAAAGTGACAAAAAACCATAAGAAAAATTCATATGCATTTAGTCCGATTTTTCGTCTACCCGGCCTGCCATGTGAAAAATGGACCTTCTTCACTTGTTGTGAATGACTGATACAATGTACTACTTTGCCAAGATCGAACATCACTTCATGTACTTGTTCAAGATCAATGTTCTAGCTAGGGGTATTGCAGACTTGCAGTTTTGTTTTTCTGGCCAGCTCAGATTTATATAAAATGGAAATCAATGCCAATTTCATTGAGCTAGGTTTAATTACGTACACTTTCTCATCTGAAGTATGACCCTTTTTACATTTCACAACTAGATGTTTAATAAATGGGTAAATTACCCAAAACCCTCTGAGGTTTAAGACATTCACGAAAAATATCCTGACACTTTGAAACCTTATATTTACACGTATTTTTAGGGGGATATTTGTAAGGTTTTAAGATTACAAGTGGTAGTGTTTTGGATTTTTTATTTTTTAAGTAATCTCTGGGGTTCTTTAGTAATTTTCCCTCAATAAATTACAGCCTAAAATGCCTTTTGCCTTTTTGCAGTTTGAGACATCAATCCATTTTTTGGTACAACTCCCTAATCGATCTTGTAATTTTCGACTTTTTGGTTACTATTAGCGGTAATTTGCTCTAAATATAAAACCAGAGCGGGCAGTGGCCCCTCGAAAAGAATTTTGAATTATTTGGTGGATAAAGACAAAAGAAAACCTAAACTGGAATAATAGCTAGCAATACATGCAGGAGTACTGGCCCATGGTCTTTAATTGTATCTTAATATTACTTTTTTTCTCCCACTAAATCTTTTTTCTGGGAATTAATTAATTCTATAGCTAGTGGTTCGAACTAACAAATACATCAGGTAAGCTGCCACAAGCTGTAATGGCCTTGGTCAGCTTAAAAATAGTAAAGATGGAGATATGGTGCTGGCAACTAAGCAAAAAACAAAAAGAAAAAGGAAGTAAAGGCTTATATATGAGAAAATTGCCGTTTTGGTCCCATAAACTACCTTCTTTTATATTTTCGTCTCATACATTTTCACGTTGGTCAATTTAGTCCCATAAAGTATAAAAGTTGGCCAATTACATCGCAAGGGCCAATTTTCATTAAATATTAACGAAGGTGTATGTGTCCGTTAAAAATCAGGGTTAGATTAAATAAAATTATGTATAAACTTCATTATATGTGAGACAATTTGGCCGAGTGGTCTAAGGTGCCAGATTTATAAGGCTTTGGTCTGAAACATTGTAGGTTTAACGGTATGCTTGCAATAAGTAAACACATAAAGCGGAATAAATCTTGAGAAATAAGTAAACACATAAAGGGAAATGTGGGTTGGGAAACTATTAGTCATTTGATTCGGCTGCGATCGGAGTCTAGCTCTTTAATACGTCCCCAACAGAGTCACCACTGTAGGCAGGCCGCTCACCGGCCGAGGCGCACGCATGTGTTTTTGGTTTGTTGACATGTTAGGTGTATGTTGTTGTTTAAAGTCGCCACCACACTCGATTTAGATCGACACGGTTGATAGAAAAACCCGCTGGCTCGTGCGTCCTTTTGTGTGTCTAGAGATTCTATGAAGGGTTTGCGAGCTAATTTACGATGGGGGAAGAAGTTGAGACAGCTTAGCACCCCCACCATCTTTCCTAAATCCCTAAACACGTACGCCTCCATTAATTTTTAAGGAAATTGGTGCTTGGGGACGTAATTGGCCAACTTTTATACTTTATGAGACTAAATTGGCCAACGTAAAAATGTATGGGACGAAAATAGAAAAGAGAGTAGTTTATGGGACGAAAATAACAATTTTCTCGGTTATATATATACTTTGGCAAAATAAATATATAATATACTCGTGTTTTAGAACAGCTAGCTGTATTCTAAAATTATTGTTGTTGGTAGCAACTAATAAAGCCTTTAATTTATCTTATTGGAGGAAATTTGTTTTGATTATCCAATGAGTGTTTGTCAGGAATAAACTATATATGCTGCAGCATAGAAGAATTCAAGATTCCCCAGCTAATATATTTCAAGAACCCTCAAAACATAAATCTTACAAATATCCCCTTTTAAACAAAAAGTATATAGACAATACTTCTGAAAAACCTTACAAATACCGCCTCAAAGAATAATTAGTGAAAGGTTACAAGATTTCGATGATGAAATTGTAAACGCCACATAACTAAGAGGTTTATGAAACCAAATGTACTTTCAAAATCCCCCTTCAAACAATTCATCTATCTTCGATGTACTTGACAATTTCTCCAGGAGAGGTAATAGTTAACCGATAAAAGGAGACTTAACGAAATAATATAATAGTGATTCTCTGCCATGTTCCCCTTAATATAGAAAATCAATAATCTATGAACGAACAGCTCCACTATTACAACAAAAGTACAAACATTAAATCATTGCTTCCATATGATCATCAACAATGATGTACGTATGATCCAACAGAAATCATTTTGTGTATAAAATTTCAACGGAGTCACATGGATCCTGAAGCATATATATGAATTAGGGTAATTATCTCAAGAAAATGGATTTGATGTGTAGCTATAGCTAGCTGCAGCAAGAGTTATTAATGTTTGCTAGCTAAGTCACGGGAAGCATCTTTGTCAAAGTACTTTTCTACTTTCACCCAAGTTGCTCTTGCTTTTCCAATTCCTATATATTAGTTAATCTTATTTCAAAAATTACAAACTCCCCCCTTCCCAGTTCCCTCTATATTTTATTATTATTATTATTATTATTACTACAATGTATATATGTAGAGAGTGCTGAATGATTGATATATATACGTAGGCCTGCTGCAGTGCATCCTGCAGTGGTATGTGGTTAAATCTGCTGCAGCATTGACTCTGGTCATCTCTCTATTATTATTGTCACATGCAGCCGCTTTTTCTAACCTAATAAATGACAAAAAATTATTAGTATTCACAGTTTTTATTTTCAAAATTGTCCCCCCTAGCTCTTGTTATTTTTATCTTTTCTTTTCCTTGGCGAAATTATGATTAATTTGACTGGTTTATAATGAAATACTCGTGTTAAATATTATATATGGATCCAATAATAATTTTTTTGGTTAAAATATTATACTTACAATTTACGAAAAGTTTTTTAATTATAAAAAACACTCAATCTTTATGGTTTTGTTGGGATTAATTTACTTATTTATTTAAAAAAAAATAGTGAACAAACTAATTAATTTAGTGACTTGTTTATTTAATTTATATATCTCCCATGTTAGGGGCTAGTGTATAGTTAGTACATCAGACTACGTACAATCCAATTCCGTTAGCATGCAGTTGTGAACATGTGAATATGTGATTTTGCACATGCCCATGTTATCGGCCTCTTAATTATTTACAGAAACAAAAAATTTAAAATCCATCCATAGGATGAGACAAGATAATATATATATATATATGTATATCTAATTAAGAACAAAAGGAAAAAGAAAAAAAAAACAGATAATAGAGTCTGTTTGTCTTCATTTTCTTTCTTATATATGATAAATAATCTGTTTTAATTTTCACTGTAGTTAATAAAATAAAATCATATTTTTATTTTATTTTATTTTTTAAAGTTTGAAGTTCAAGGAATCTGAAATAATGAGTTCAATGAATTAATGTGGCCAGCTGCATGGTCACGTGATCTTCTGCCATTTTTAAGTGGTGAATTAATTTCTGAATATATCAAAATGCCTATGATCTCCATTCTCCTCCCATATCTCCCTCACATGCTATGCATTTACGTCTTCCTGCATGCTTACAAGATTTATTTATTTATCTCTTTTAATTTATAATAAATATATACACTCACTTTTTCCTCAATTCAAAATATTCTCTGCTTGTGAGAGATGCACCATAAGCGTGTAACTATTAACTTGTCCTTTTAATGGAGAATTTTTTTTTATAATATGAATTTTCTGACCGCTAATGCACAAACATGTAGTAATACCAACACTGTTCGACACGATATAAATATAATGATATTTTTTTTTTGTAATATTTACTATTGATAATTAGGGTGTACACTAAACGACTTTGTAGTGTACTACATTTATAATCTCATGAATTTAATGGATTTAAGGTCAATTGTCAAAAGTTTATGCGACTCAAGAAGTTATTATTGTTGCATTATTGGTTGTTAACTTGGTTATCATTATGGGATTTAGGTACGTATTAGTTACTTGCCATGACTATATAACTTCGCATGAACCGCATTCACTAAATATGATCATACTTTCTTTCAATAATTAAATTGAACTCAATTAATTTCTACTCTGGTTTTTATTAAATTTTTTGTGCTATAATATCTAAAAAAATGCATATTTAATATTTTTTCAAAATTTAGATATATTAAAATTTTAATTAACTCAAATTTATTTCTCGTCCATTGTATTAAAAAGCTAGCTATATATAAATGTGATATAATAATTGTGTAACATATCTCACATTAGTTGAAAATCTTGACATGTACTAGCTAATATATAATGATGGGTTACTTTTTCCCTTAACAATTGATTTTTAAGGTTATGTTGGACTCCTACATCAAGTTCGTGACCTAATATATAATGGTAGATTATCTTCTCACTTGTGAACTAGCATATAATGGTATGTTATCTTCCTGTTTGGAGGTGCCATATACCCGGGAACATGCTTGAATAATTTTGACTTATGCTAGTATATATAATGATTAGTTACCTTCTTGTACGATCAATTTTTAAGGATATATTATTCTATTCTTGTAAAAACGTACGGAGAATTATTTACTCAACTTGAAAAGATTCGCTAACGCAAGCAGCACTATTAAGAAAGTAGAGAATTTTTGGCGCTAGATATGCCCTTTATTCACTTTTTACTTGCATTCCCAATGAATTTCATAATTCCTTTCTTTCAACAAGTCTGTCTGGTCTCAAAAAAAAAATGACAAAACAAAATTAAATTTAAAAAAAAAGATAAAGAAAGAAAGTCTTCTCTGATTTACTCCCTACTACAGCGCACGTTCTATCCTCAAACATATAAAAACCAACCCCTCTTTCCCCCTCCTCCCACTTCATTTACCCCATTAACACATCTCCTCCTCCTCCTCCTCCTCCGTATGCCAACGCCCACGCCGCCACACTGACACGTCTTCTTAGCCTTAGCATTGGGTCTTTCTCGGAAAAATGGCTATCACAAAGCAAAAGTCTGGGGAACTCAAAACAAGAGTCAACAGTTGTCTGAACAAACTTTCAGACAGGGACACGCTTTCAATGGCTGCCAACGAGCTCGAAAGTATAGCTAAAGCCCTCCCAAATGACGGTTTTGCTCCATTTCTGAATTGTCTCTCCACCACGGACTCGTCGGAGAAGTCCCCTGTCCGCCGCCAATGCGTCCGTCTTCTGGGCGTCCTGTCCGCCGCTCACGGGGACGCTCTGTCGCCTCATTTGTCTCGGATGATGACAGCCGTGCTCCGCCGCCTGCGTGATCCGGACTCCGCCGTACGCGGCGCCTGCGTCGACGCGGTTTCGTCCATCACCACTCACGTGAACTCGCCGCCGTTTACTGTCATTCTGAAGCCACTAGTGGACGCGCTCTTTCACGAGCAGGATTTGAACGCGCAGATCGGCGCTTCCCTCTGCCTCTCTGCGGCGGTGGAAGCGGCGTCGGAGCCGGATGCCGCTGAACTGAAGAAGCTTTTGCCGAGGGTGTTGAAGTTGGTTAAAACCGATTGCTTCAAAGCGAAACCTGCTTTGTTGTCGTTTATTGGTACTATTGTTGGTTCTGATTGTGTAAGAGGTAAAAGTTTGTTGAGTTCTTTAGTTTCGACGGTGATTGAGTTCTTAAGCAGCGACGATTGGGCGACGAGAAAAGCTGCAGCGGAGGTTCTGGAGAAGGTAGCGGTTTCTGAGACAAATTTGGCGGCAGCGTTCAAGGATTCCTGCGTTTCTGCTCTGGAGACCCGAAGATTTGATAAGGTAAAACTTCAATTCTACTTTAAATTTTCCCCAAAATTTCATCTTGTTTTCTGCAAAGATCCGGACAAGAAAATTTAATTTAATTTTTTTAACTTGTAAAATTACGGTAACAGGTAAAGCTTGTGAGGGAGACGATGAATCGAGCATTGGAGATGTGGAAAGATCTCTCCGGTCTATCTGACGATGTTTCGTCGCTGAAAGGTAATGCAAAAATAAACAAAACTCTTGTTATTTTTACAAATTATTGCATCTTTACAGTCTTAATCCCACAACCCAACAACGTTAAGTCATTTTAATACGTTTAGGACAGATGATTAACGATTGAAGTGGTCGTTAATTTTATTGTTGAAAGATCACATCTGGGATATCCACTCTCCTTGGTATATGTAAAGCAACGACAAAACAGATTGAGTCCTGTTCAAGCATTTTCATTTTCTTGAATTCGAATAATACACCGAGTTATATGTTAGTTTATTTAGCAGAATGCGTAGTTCATATTATGGCTTAAATTTCAATTTTCTCACAAATCTTGCTTGTATATGCGTCTACTTGGTTTGTTTTTGTTCTTGAAGTTAAATTCATATCGCCTATCGCCACCTCTTTACACCATTTCACAGTCGAAATGCTGATTTTTGCCACCTTATTCTCTTGTCCATCAGATACTAGCAGTTTTGGACGATCCCCTGTTACGCTTCCAGAAAGTCCCGGCTATATTGGGTTAGAAACCCCACAAATGAGGAAAATGGTGCCAATTAGATCGCCCTCGTCTAGTTGTTCGTCCACAACCAGTAGTCAGAGGGGCACTATTGGAATTGAGGAAAGTAAGAGGACCATTATTGTAAACGAAGAAAGTAAGCCATGTGTTCCCAGTGCTACTAAGTTGAATATGAGGAGAAATTTTCGCTCTCGAGTGGTCCCTTTTAACTGCAATGAGAATCCGAAAATTGCTGATGAATTATGTGCCATGAAAGATAATTCCGAAAATCAAAAGGAGTTTGAGGACCTGTCTCTCATCCGGAAACAGCTTCGGCAGATTGAAAACCAGCAATCCAATTTGTTGGACCTCCTTCAGGTAATAACAAATGGATTTTGTTTGCGAAAAAATTCTGCTTTTCGAGAAGCAACGGTAGAAGCTAAAGCTGTTAAAAGAGTATAAAACATTGGGAGTAATTATTTGGAGACAGAAGTATAAGAACACTTTTAAGTAACAGAAAAAAGCACCTGCAATGGTGCTTCTAGTTGTTAACGTATTAGAGCTTATATTTTAAGCAGAAGCAGCAATAAAATACGCTCAATTTTGCTGTTCTTAAGTTAAAGGAATAATTACGAAAAAAAACCTGAGATTTGTGCCATTTACAAAAATCACCCCGTAATCTTGAAAATTACAAAAAACACCCCGAGCCAACGATTTTCCATTAGTTTGAGGGTGTTTTTCGTAAACAGCGCAAATGTTAGGGGGTTATTTGTAATTGATCCTAAGTAAGTAGAAGACCGCTTCCTTTAGAATCTGCAAATCACTCCCTCTAAGTCTTAACAATTGTTTCTTTCTTTTTCTTAATTTCAGAGATTTATAGGAAGCTCCCAGAAGGGAATGAGTTCATTGGAGAAACGAGTTGACGGCTTGGAGAAAGTGTTGGACGAGATGTCACAGGATTTCCACATATCAACAAGAAGAGCCTCATCAGGAAATACTGATACATGTTGCATGATACCAGGAACTGAATTTCTGAGTACCAAGTTCTGGAGGAAAGCTGAAGGACAAAATGGCAATTTAAAGCTGTCTTCTCCTTTTAGAAACCAATCCCAGCATGGTGGGATAAGAAAAGATATTAGTGCTGAAATATCAAACCTTGATAGTCCGAGAAATGCAGCTCGATGATTTCAGATAGTCGAATGCTTTTAGTTAGTGTGATCACCAACAACGTTGTTGGTGACAAAAATGTTTACTCGATTGGATGTGTATATGCGTATTTTTGTATCCACTAGAAAGCAGGTTCCCCAACATGTTTGTATAAAGTGCGAAATCAAGCATGGTTCTTTTTAATGGTCCAACATGAAAAATAATAAAAATGTCATATTTCCTATCTCTATAGGGTTTTTTAAAAATGTCGATGGCGTGTTACAGTATTTATCCTTAAGTCAAGAGGATGTAGGTGTAATTATCCCTTTTAAAAATTCCAATTTACGGGGAGGCCACCAAAACCAAGGCAAAGGACAGAAAATACTGTCCTTAATATGATGGGCCTAGCCTAGAGGACCAATCCCATATTAGATTTGTCTCCCATTGACTTCAGTTATGGAGATAGCCCATTACAGTTCCCTATATCGGAGTACCCTTTCAATTACTATTTCTAAATTCTAAACAGAGAAATTGGAATTTGGAATCATTTTGCGTAATTCATTAGGAAAAAATGGCCAAACGAGAAAAAAGAAAGATCTTTAATAGGTGCAACTTGCAAGAGAATTATTTTCAAAAAAAAAAAAACTTGCAAGAGAATTTGTCCGTCACTTTGCAAAAACTTCAGAATTTTGTCTTGTAGTGGACCTGTGTGGCTGTTACCAACCACCATAGCTTCAAAGTTTACAGGGTTTAGGGCTACAAGGCACGTTTTCACTTATGCAAGCATTTTCCTCATGATTCTTTGCAGTTTTCGTAATTAGTTAAATTCATTTCTGCAGGGGGGAATTGTAATTAATCATACATGGGCGTGATTGATTTGTTCTGCAACACTTCATCGCTTTGCGTGGACAGACCAAAACCAAGTCCCAGTTTCTGTTCATTTGAGGGGAAGCAGAGACGGGGTACAATTACATTTATGACCCCTCCCGCCTCCGCCGAGCCGCTGACTGAGGAAAACCAGCAGCAAAGCGGCAGCTCGTTGACTGGGGATTCGTTTATTCGTCCTCATCTCCGGAAATTGTCCCCGTATCAGCCTATTCTACCTTTTGAGGTCAATTTTTCTTGAATCAATATCATTTTCATTGTGACCTGTGAGTTCAGAAGACTCTGATAAAATAAAACAAAGAATAAAGATATCCATTCAGAGCACTAGGTCAGGAAACAACATTTGAAGGTTGGCGGGCATCATCACTCATCAAATTTAGAAGTTAGTTGCACAATGTGATGGTTATTTGCGATGTGTGCATCCTTTATGCTTGGTGCTTTTAGTTTCTTCATTCAATTGATACTACAGTTTCCTCTGTGGCTCTGTGAATTCACAAAAGAAGCATCAAGATAAAAGTTTTGCTGAAGTTATTTTCTAATTTAGATGCATACATTAATTTTTGATGATGTTTTTTAGTTGACCTGGAATTGTTTCTAACTTTTGTGTGCCAAGTTGAGTAAGGTAATCAGTGGCTATAATTACTGAATGTTAATGTCATATATGCAGGTATTGTCTACCCGACTTGGTAGGAAGCCTGAGGATATAATCAAATTAGATGCAAATGAAAATCCATACGGTCCACCTCCAGAGGTACGAGTAACACTGCCTAAAATCTTCTTTGTGAATATAATTCTTTTGCATAATATCTTTATTTCATGTTGTGCAGGAATTGTTTTATATGTTGCATGGTTTTACCTATCAAACTATTTTTTTCTTGTAGGTTTTTGAAGCTTTGGGTTCCATGAGATTTCCTTATATTTATCCCGATCCTGAAAGCCGTAGATTACGAGCGGCACTTGCTGAAGATTCCGGTGTTGAAGCTGAATATATTCTTGCTGGTTGTGGTGCAGATGAACTTATTGATTTGATTATGCGGTTTGTAGCAGAGCCCTTTCTGAGCTTTTCTGTTTTTGATTTTCATTTTTCGCTTTCAATCTCTAATTTGTGTCTTTGTTTGAATTGATCTTCTAGATGCGTGTTAGAACCTGGTGACAAAATTGTGGACTGCCCTCCAACTTTTACAATGTACGAGTTTGATGCAGCAGTTAATGCAGCACTTGTGATCAAGGGCAAGTCCATTTAATTTTGGCTACCAAGTGTTTTTTTTTGTTCCTGTCTGTGGTAAGATCGAAAAAAATCTGGTTTGAGGCAAGAAATAAAATATATATGCTGCTTGTTAAAATGCTATAACATCATATCTGATGCCATTTATGACTTTACAATTATTTCTTTCTGCAAATTTCTTGAGTAAATTTCTTACCTTCGTTGCTACTAATTCCATGTGTCAATAACTTTTAGCTTATCCAATTTGGCAGTTCCTCGGAATCCTGACTTCAGCTTGGATGTAAAAAGGATATGTGAAGTCATTGAGCAGGAGAAACCCAAGTGTATATTTCTGACATCACCTAATAATCCAGATGGAAGGTAATTTTTAGTTTGCTCTATTCTTTCTCTTATGTGGTGCTTTAAAAAACTCTCCTTGTTAAATAACTCCTGCTGTAACTTAATTTTGACTTTGTTTCACGTTTGATATACATGACATTTTCCCTTTTTTATTGGGTCTGGCAGCATTATTGACGATGATACTCTTTTGAAAATACTTAATCTGCCAATATTGGTTGTGCTGGATGAAGCATATATCGAGTTTGCGGGACTTGAGTCAAAGATGAGCTGGGTCAAGAAGTACGAGAATCTAATTGTGCTTCGGACATTTAGCAAAAGAGCCGGTACTACCCTTTCTCGATTCCGAAGTGCTACGCATTACATACCCTTACAAGTAATTATTATATATGTTGGCTGAGAAAACCGACAATTATTAAAATCGAGAATATTTCCTATGAATTTTGAATTCATGGTTACAATTAATGTGATGGTGACAGCTTTAGCTGGACTTCGAGTTGGATATGGAGCATTTCCATTGAGCATTATAGAATATCTATGGAGGGCTAAGCAACCATATAATGTCTCTGTTGCTGCTGAAGTTGCAGCGTGTGCAGCATTACAGAATCCCGTTTATCTAGAGGTAATAATATATATGGATAAATACACTCAAGGGTTGACCTAATTACGCAAACATACCCTGAGGTTTGTGACATTACAGAAACATACTCTGAACTCTAACAGCCATTAGAGAACCTTAATGAAAAAGAGCGCTTTCAGAAAATATGAATAAAACCAGGTTTTATCGAATGGATGTCGCTGAAATCCGTCCACTTAATGGATGTAATGAAATTCTATGACGACAAGTTATGTTTTTGAATTTCCCAAATCTTAGGGTGTGTTCGTGTAATTAGGCCAAATCTCAGGGTAAGTGAGTGTTTTCTTTCCCTATATATACATTGTTTTAATATCAATGTAATGATGATACAATGATTTATGGCAGAATGTGAAAGTGGCATTGGTGCAAGAAAGAGAGAGGCTCTTCAACCTTTTGAAAGAAGTACCATTTCTGAAGCCATATCCAAGCCACTCAAATTTCATTCTTTGCGAGGTTACATCCGGAAGGGATGCCAAGAAGTTGAAGGTATCAAAATTTAACTCATCTTCACTGTATTTTTTTATTTGTTTCACTATTTATATTTGGTCGAGAAAATTACTACAATTTTATTACAGGAAGATCTTGCGAAAACGGGTGTGATGATTCGTCACTATAGCAACAAGGAATTAGCCGGCTATGTGCGTGTCTCTGTGGGCAAGCCGGATCATACGGATGCTTTAATGGATAGTCTCAAACGCCTCTACTAAACAACTTATGTGAGTAAGAGAAAGATACTCAGATTTGGACATCCGCATATTAATCTACTTTTTTTTGTGGAGAATATCAGGTAGTTTTCTCATTCTTCCCCGAAAGAGTGGAAAAGTTGAGGAGAAATTGTGTGATTTGATAAAGAAATGTTTTTTTCTTTCTTCCTTCAACTTCTATTTGTAAGGAGGGTTTTACACTTTATTATCGAATGGGGAATAAGTGCAATTTAAAATTCCAAAAGATTGCATAATTTGTTTTCCTGAAATGTTGTAATGGGAATTTTCTTCCTAGAAAGCAGCGAGCGGCCTATGGGCATTTGCCCAATTTTTTTAAAAGCTCACCTTTAACTTCTATGTTTAGAATACATTATTATTATTTCTTTTGCATGAGTTTGAAAGACCTTTTGAGATCTCTAGTAATCTTTATGCAATAAAAGAAATAGGAATTAAAAAACAATGCTTATTCCCATGACTTAGGCTTGATTTGTGCTTGCTTTCTTATCCCTTAAACTAAGGAATTTCAAATCACTATGTTTGGGAAATTGGGAGAATAATGTGTGTTTAACTACCAATTGGTTCAATTCCATGTGCTATTATGGGCATCATATACTTTTAATACAAGCATGTGCCAAAGAAATTCCCACATTGTTTATTTATCTTTTCAAAAGCCCTACTTCATGTTATTCCAAACAATCTTAGAACTCTCAAACGATAGGACTTTCCGCCAACTCACTTAATTTCACCAGAGGTTGCAACTTCCAACTGTAAATAACGCTACAATTTAGTGGTCTGATTCGACTAGACCCATATAAATAGGTTTTAGAAAGGAAAAAAAGAATCAAACTATTACTAATTTCTTAGCAGGGACATGACAAATCCCAAAATTGACAAATTAACCACTAAAAGCTTATAAAACTAGAAATTCTACCTTAATAAAACAAATAATCTTTTACAGGCAGTGTATACAAATAGGCATAGCTGGTCCAAGACAAGGACATAACCTTTTGTTCTGTTCCTTAGTTTTCTATCCTTCTTTATGGGCCGGTGATAAATAAGTAATATTAATTATTAATTAATTAAATAAATTATCGATAAACAACTACTAATGGATAACGACTCACTATTATAAGTGTTATATTAAGTTAATTATTCTTATTCCAAATGGCAATGATTTCACAGAATTACAACCGTCATACCCCTTTCAACTATTGAAGATTTGTGATACATCTCCTCAACTATCACTCGGTCTAACAGTTAAGTCCTGCCGTTATTCATTTTCTAATTTTCAAGTAGAAGTTAACATTTTATTCACTGACTATCACCTGAATCACTTCACTCATTCTATGTATAGCAAACAGTATAAAAAAACGTTGTGGATAATTTATTCATTTTGCAACTTTCCGTTAAGTTTTTTAGGTTTCCGTTACGGTTAGAAGATTTGTCCGTAATTTCCAATAGTTAAGGGATTGTTGTTGTATTTATCCATAAGTCAAGGGAGTGTAAATGTAATTATCTATTTATTTTATTATTTATATTTGTTTTGCATATTTCCATATGAAAGGACACATATAATTCAAGATTAAAAAAAATCATAATTCAAGAAATTACAAGGCAAAGATTGAGATTGCATTTAGGTAATTAGAGATTGACTAAAAGAAAATGGAGTTAAATGGGATTAAAATATATTAGGAAAATTTAAAATTCATTTATTGCTTGAAGAATAATCAAAGTTATTGCTAATGGTCCCCTTATCTGCATCTGCAAATTACATTAATGATTAATACGAATTTAAACTTCTTAGCTGACCACCTGAAACGTTTGGTTCATTAATTAAAAAAGACAATGATGAAACTTTATAATTGATTTCAAGTAATTATGATGAAGATTGAATTCTCATTCTGCATTGAGAAACTTGAGAGAGACCTTCTCACCATTTCAATTGAATGGTTTTTTCAATTTTCATCTTTTTATCCTTAATAGTTTAAACTTTTTTTTGATATGAATATAGTGGATTAGTAATTCTATCTAGAAAACTAATGCTCATAATTATGAAAATCGAACCAATAATTTCTACGGTTATGAGATCTCCTCTTGCCGGAATTCTCTTAAGTCGGAGAACCTATACGGATTCTCTTTTTTTTTTTTTTTCAAAATGGATGAATCAAATATTCCACCGCAAGAGTCTACTTTTGCTGCTAGCTTGGACTCAAAAAGTCTACTCTCCACATATAATATTAGGATAGGATATTTTACGAGAAAAAAACAATTACTAGTTGATCAATTACTTAGTAAATTTAAAACAGAAAATTGAGCACCAAATTTCCCAATTTCTAAAGGAAAAAACAATGAAACCCGAATATCCAGCAAACTGCGTCCACTCAGAAGCAAAGATAAAGAGAAAAGTGTTTTCTTTCTTTCCATTTTTTGTTTAAATAAAATTTTATTTTCTCTCTCTCTCTCTCTGTTATATTCTGTCTCGTACATTTACCTGATTACCAGAAGCAACAAACCTTTAAAGTAAAAAGAGAAGACAAGTCTAGAACCACTGTCGGTACACTCACAGATCTGCAGAAATAATTTATTTTCATTTGCATTCTATCAAACACTTTGTTAGCAGCTCCTAATCCCATCCACGGATTAGAAAAAGAAAAAAAAAAATGATTTCTTCCGATCAACGTCGCAAGAGAAAACGCATTCTCAGACAATCTGCGTCATCTTTCTTCTTGTTTGTAAGAACTCTTGTCTTGTGCTTCAGCTTCTTCATCTTTATTTACTTTTTATCCTATACAAACCCTTTTAGCTCTTCAGTTTTTCGCCCAGTTTTAGTAGTTTCAAGCTTATCTTTATTGTCATCTTATAGTCCCAGCACTTCAAAGTCAGTTGAAAATTTTGGTAATTTTTTATTGCCATTGAAAATTGAGAACCGGGTTTTGTTCCCTGATCATGTTCTTTTACTGGTGGGAGGTGAAAAGAATGATGGGCTGTTGAAAGAGACTGCTGCTGATGAATTGGAATGTGTTTATTATGGTAAAGCATCTGTATTGAGTAGCTTTAGCCATGAAAATGGTAATTTTTCTGTTAAAAAGGTGCTGTCTTTAGATGATTTTGATGAGTTTAGGTCAATTGTGAGATGCCCACTTCCATCAAAGAATTATTCAGCTGTAGTAAATTTGAGAAGAGTAGTTAAAAATCGAATCTTGATGGAGAATAAATATGGGTTTTTGGTTAAGAACCAAACTGCAAATTCTTGTTCTTGGGAAAATGTGGCTTATGCAGCTACTCTTGATGAGGGCACAGTTGTGGTTTTTGTGAAGGGACTGAATTTAAGGGCTGGTCGACAATCTGATCCATCTCAATTCACTTGCCATTTTGGGTTAGGAGCATGGGAGAAAAATAACCAATATATGTTCACAACAAAAGCTCTAACAGCTGCTCAAGAAGTTATAAGATGTCCATTGCCAAGAAGCATGAAAACCAATCCTGATAAAGTTCACGGCCTTCGTGTGACCGTTGGTGTGGCCCACCTAGTCCACGCCCGGGCCCACAACCATGTCCTCATGCCATCCGTTGCGAAGATTGCAAATTCTGGTTTCTCTGAGGGCATAAAGGTAAAACACGACCTTTGCGTGTGTACGATGGTGTGGAACCAGGCTTCAGCCATACGCGAGTGGATTACATACCATACATGGCTTGGAGTTGAAAGATGGTTCATCTACGACAACAATAGTGATGACAGCATTGCTAATGTCATCGAACAGCTATCTCGTGAAGATTATAACGTTACAAGGCACATTTGGCCTTGGATCAAGACTCAAGAAGCTGGATTCTCCCATTGTGCTCTCAGAGCCAAGAAAGAATGCAGTTGGGTTTCGTTTATGGATGTGGATGAGTATTTTTACTTCCCATATTCTTCTCCTAGGCATCAAAGATTCAGATCATTAGCCTATGCAGGCCAAAATTCGCTTCGTGCCTTAGCTTCAAATTTCTCATCATCATCATCAAGTATAGCTGAAATCAGAACATCTTGCCATAGCTTTGGTCCATCCGGGCTTAATGCACCGCCAGCACAGGGCGTTATGGTGGGGTACACGTGTCGGCTCCAGAGTCCGGAGAGGCACAAGTCGATCATCAGGCCTGATGCTCTGGATTATACCCTTCTCAATGTGGTGCACCATTTCCACCTCCGGAAGGGGTTCAGGTACCTGAATTTACCTCAAAGCACGGCTATAATCAACCACTATAAGTATCAAGTTTGGGAGGTTTTTAGGGCTAAGTTTTACAGAAGGGTTGCTACTTATGTTGCTGATTGGCAAGAAAATCAGAATGAAGGTTCAAGAGATAGAGCGCCTGGATTGGGTACGGAGGCTGTCGAGCCCCCTGATTGGCCACGGAGGTTTTGTGAGGTTTGGGATACTGGGCTGAGGGATTTTGTTTTGGCTAATTTGGCTGATATTTCCACCGGTTTGATGCCATGGGAGAGAAAGTCGGCTTTGTGAAGCTCGTCTGTTGTAAATGAGAAAATTACACGTATTCTTTATTGATTTTGTTTTGAATTTTGTATTTGTTTCTTTTGGTTTTTTTTTTTGACAGAGGATTAAAGAAGGTATAGGTTTAGTTATACAATTTTAGATAGATGTAGCTGGATATGATTTTGAGTTGTAGCTTATTGACTGATTCCACTGATTAAATATGGCTACTGTGTTATTTATACCGTTGAATTGTTTTTTCTTTCTATTTAGACCATGTAGCATTGCTGCTTAAATATACATTCTCATCTATAGTCACAGTAAGGAATGAATATGTATTCTAATAGTAGTGTAGGTCAGAGAACTTAGAATTAAGTATTTGTTTTCCTCTGTTTACGAAAAAAAACTTTGAAACTTTGAAAATTACAAAAAGAACACCCCAAGTCAATAATGGTCAATGATTTTCCATTAATTTGAGAGGTATTCGTCATGATTTGTCATTCTCCTAGTGTTTTTTGGTAATGTTACACAACTTCAGGGTGGTTTCAGCCTTCAGGGATACTCATAATTGACCCATTATTATATAAAACAGCTTGGGATTGCAACAGATTACGTTATTATTATTATGTGCAAACCAATAGGTTATTTCTAGCTGAGAGATTTAAAGCTATAGTTAGCAACAAATGATATAGCAAAAGATCCATTACACGCTGCTACTTTTTTCTGTTTTCTTTATCTTGAGAATGAGATCCATTACAAGTTAAAGACAACAAAAATGATGTACCATAGTCCTTCAACATTGGAAAATATAGCTTCAATGTTCTTAAATCTTGCACTTCTGGGCAACCACCATTGCTGCAGGTCGGTATTGGTAATTGGATCCCTTTTCTTGTTGTATGAAGAGACATAAGCTGACGAGATTCCAAACTTTTAGAATTTCTGAAGGGAGAAAATGAAAGATAATACAGAAAATCATAAGGTTAATTGCCATTTCAAAGGAATTCCAGGACGACCAACAGAGGGCTTACATTTTTCTTTAGTTCACATCTTCACAACTGGAAAAATAAACAATGCAGTAAATATTTCTCAGTTTGTATATGATGATTAAAGAAAACCTTGAAATAACAAAGAAAAAAGAGTTCAGCAAGTGAATCTTGACACAAAACCTGGAATTTGAAGCATTTTTTTCTATGTTACGACATTTGTCAGCATAAATGTGACATGCCAAGAGATTTTTATTACATACAGCAAGGGTAGACGCACATTGATCAAGGGTAGGTTAAATTAAAAGTTCAAAATATACAGCAGAAAAGGAATCATTTTGGCGAAAATAACCCAATCTATATGGTGTACTGTAATAGGAATTTATATAATGTGAAAACTGAAAACTGAAAAGATACCTTTGAACATGATCATAAGGCATCATAAGCTGACTCGGAGTTCGATGCTGCAACTGATTGCTCAACTTTTCTCTTGCATGGTTGATGGTGTTTTATTCATAACTTTTGCAAGTGTAGCATCGAGCTTCTCTCCAACCAATGAGATCCATGCCTAAATTTCACAAGCATAAACATCAAAGATTTGAAATCTAGGATTTATGAATTTGATCATGGCAAAGAATATTTTGGAGAGGCGATTTAAATGAAAATGCAAAATTCATAAATCAGGAAAAAGAAATAACTATATATTTCCTCCATTAAAATACAACATATGCAAACGATGCATACGGCATCAATGTTTCAGCAAGTCCTTGAATTTATAAAGCTTAGATTGCAACAAATGGACAGAAAAAGTGAAATTATTTTAAGAAAAAGCATCTAAATCATGAGATATGGTTGTATTTATAAACGACTGGAAAATTACCAAAAAATAATTCAGCTCAGAACAAGCATAAAAATAGAGAAAGAATACCTGGTCGGAAGTAGTGAATCCTCTAATTGTGTCACCACCAACTATTGCAATTCCTTTGTCCCCAAGGGGTTGCAAGATAACTGCCTAAAGACATCAATATTTTCCTAGAAATTAGTCAGCTGATACACATAAAGTAAGAAGAAGATTACGCATATGTATGAGAAAAAGAGAATTTTATACAACCAAATTCAATAATTTAAAGTTCTGTAAGAGAAAGAGCACTGCACCAAAAAATAAGTTAATATTCAGATCCTACTTAAAGACAGTAACTAATATAAATACCTGTGTATTCGATGGTAGAAATGGAAGCTCAGACTTCCCAGGATACAGTGCCAAGTTGGCCAAGTAACTTTCTGAAATATAGATGATGATGTTTTGCTTCAAAATTTACTCACCGACTAAATCTTCAATTAAACTATGGATTATTATATAAATAAGTTCTCACGTGATCCAGATTTTGCAACACCACTATAAAGAGATCCTTTAACCAATTTGTTGGCATCAACAACCATGGGTTCACTTCCATTTGAGTTAGATACATTAGCAAACCCTGTTTGCAAAATGCAGATGCCATCATATACAACAATGAGAGACCTGCAGCATGTAGCATCTGATAGAGACTCCCATGCCCTGAGAATTGACAAAAAGCACCAAGATTATTTTAATTTCTTATTTTGGAAGAATGATGCTTTATTCTAAAATTTTGAGTGAAGTTATTCATGACTAGATTCTCATTTCACTGCTGATCCAGAAGTAAAAGCCTTATAGTATGCAGGGTAATCCCATTTCATAATTCTCCTACGACAGTTTGCAAATTGAGTGTCAAAATTCTATATTTTCACCAGATAGTAATTTTAAGAAGTTATTAGTTTCAATAACCACCATGAAAGACTTTTTTCAAACTAACATAGAAGGTGTGCAATGCAGCAACAGGTTTTTAAGTAAATAGCATTATATAAAGAAGTGGGACAAATAAATATCATTACCAGAGTAATTCCGAAATGACAGAACTAGGAAGGTCATGATACATTCTTTGACATTCCAATCCATCTGGATCCACCTGAAAATTAAGTATGAATGACGAAACTGTTTTCTGTTACTGCAAAAACTGAAACTAAAAAAAAAAAAAAAAAAAACTGAGAGGGAGAATGCACATATAGTTTCCTCACCACAGAAATAGATTTTGGTCGAATAGAGAGCCATACAAGACCATTCAATATGTTTGTCACGGCCAAACCAAGCGTCAATAGATCTGCCCTAGACTGTGAACTGCCATACAAAGAAAAGGGGGCCAATAAATCATTATACACATCATTAAGAGGGTATCAAGCTATAGAGGTTCATTATATTTCAGTAGCATGACTTCCAGCATTATATTTTCATCCCACACTTGCATTACCGATTAAATCAAGTAACTTTATGCATTTCCGAGGGAAATATATCATAATTAAAGGATAATTGAATTTACCTGCTGGCGTCAGCAACAGGAGCAATGCCTGAAACTGTCCGGTTAAAGAGGACTGCCAACAGAGATATGCCGCCGACGTATATCGGCAAGCTCCGTACAAAGTCGTCGTTTTTAGACACCCAATCGGCCGCCCATTCCCTCTTAGGCCTCAGCCCTTGATACCCTCCCTTCGATTTCCAGCCATTTTTCAGCAAAAAGTTAGTGATTTGAAAGGAAAAACAAACGGAGTAACTGAATTGCAGTATAGTGTACCTGTGGATTGCGAGAAGCCCTAATTGAGCACGGGCGGGAAGTAAAACGGCGTCGTGGTGGATTTAACGGCACAACTAAACGTAGCAGAGTTCCCGCTTCCATTGAGAATCAGTTGGTGTAGCTTTTCTGTAAATACTGCAAATAAGGTGAAGTCCAAACATGCCCCAAAGTTTTAGTCCCTGTAGAATGCCACATATTCGATTTTGGCCCCTTTAGTTTCCACTGTTACACAAAAATAGCCCTCACATTCTGAATTGTGAAAATATTGATTGATGAAGCCTTGATAAACAATAAGGGTTTATTTGTATGGAATTGATCGAGATGGCAATTTGTAAAACCTATAGTTTAGATGAAAAAATAGTTTAGATAATAAACGGCTTAAAAAAAAAATTCCTAAAATTTGTATTTTGTACATTTGAATTAATTTTAGTTTTTTATTTTAATATATTTATCAAGTTACTAATTAAGTAACAAAAGTAGCAATTATTGAAGATTAAATAATATCAATATGCTATAAGTTTTATTAGTAATCATGAGAAAAACAATTGATTAAGTATTATAAATATGTATAATTTTCAAGGAAGTACTATAAAGTATAAATAGGTGAATCAATTCAAAAGTTAGATCTTCTAAAATTTAATTGTGTTTAAATCAACAAACAACTGACAAAGTTATCATCACTAAACCATGCTCCTAAATTACCATTATCCCCTTTTCAACAAAGTTTCAACATTTCGAAATAAACTAGATAACACCATGCACCAAAGTCTGCTTCTGGAAGGTATCAACTGCAGCCTAATTTCATGAACCCTTTTTCTTGTTGCTTCACGTTCCCCTTCCATAGCAGTGATCTTCTTCTGTAGTTCAGAAATACAGGCTCATGCATCATATTTTGCCTCCTCTTTCTTGATTTGCAAGTATTCTTGGAGACCATCTTTTGCTTGAGAAATTCTCTCTAGCCTCTGACGGAGCCATCCAACATTTACCTTCATGGTCTCCTCAAGAAAACGAACATCATTGAGCATTTCTTCGAGCATGATATGTGTGACATCTTTGAAAGTTGTTTGCTCTAGTTTTGTCATCACGCCACACAGATTCTCTAAGGCAAAAGATAGGTAGCGAGGAGACGTGGCTGTACAATCTTTTGTAATATCACCATACGTGTCGAAGATTTTTCTGAGTAAAGGAACCATCTCAATTTTCACCTTGTGCTCGCCAACATAGCCGAAGGCAGGATCAAAATCAGATTGAACTTCTTCAGGGTCATCTTCTATCTCATCTTCAAGCATTTTAGCAAACTCCGTGATGTTAAGGCTCTGCGTCCAACTATGAAAAATAGGTTTGCTAGTGCTATTTTCAAGGTTAACATTTTTTACAGCTACATTAACCTGCATGGGCCGAACATGAAATACTAATGCACAAAATCATATTGATTACCTAAAAAAGGAGATAATTACCAACTACCGCATGGGGTTTGGCTCAAATACAGAAAACCCCCATGAATATTCATAAATTACCAACTCACCCCTAAGGTTCACTGTGATCTCTCTCACGAAACTACCCATGTGGTTCACTATCTTTCATTAATTTTTCCTTTAGTATCAAAACATCAGGGGGGTGGCGGTTAATTTCTGAAACCCCAGGGGTAGTTGGTAATATTCCCTAAAAAATTCAATGCCACACAACATAGAGATCAATACATACACGATTAAACGGGATAGTGCATGCATTGGTTTTTTCACATACCGAATCTCGAGGAGGATGTTGTTTAGCAGATTTTTCCAACTCTTGCGTTAGATTATTTGATTCATTTTCTTCAGATAAAGTCATTGAAGAATTTCCATGACTGGCCCTAGTGACACAACGAACAGCACTTCGTAATGGCCGAGAAGAGTTCGCCGCCCATTTTGCATGGATTGTTCTGGAAAGTCTTGTTCCATATTTGTGTGCAGGAGAGTATAGAATGTCCTATGAAATGGAAGACAAATTGGTTATAAGTTAATAACAGGACTTAAGACAACAAGAATGAGGATCTTCTGAGAAGAGAGAGAAATAAAGCTCAAATATACAGGAAGAAAAGAACACTGAGAACCTCTACAGTTCAACCTTGTGCAACTCTTTCGCAAAAGTAGAACATTCTGCTTATTATGCTTGTCAGCTCTAAAATGAAGTCTTGTTCAGTAATAGAGTAAATTCCTTGTAGTAATGCTAGATTTCATAGGTAAGCTTCATTTTTCTTATCAACATCTCGAAGAACAGAGCGCACCAAGCTTTCATCATTTTCCTAGAATAACTTTAAGCTAATGTTTCAAACGATACAATTTTTTCTACATCAAGGCAAGAGTGGCTATGATTAGACAAAGATACATGCTTTTACAATTTCTTTCATGGATATAAGTAAAAAATTCAACTTACAACTCTAGCTTATACGGTTATACCTCTTCCTAGCCTCTTTCATAACCTCTGTAAATTCTCCACATTTTATAAATTTATTCATTACATTAATCAAGAACACTATTACAAGGGCTTCGTTTCAAAAAGATATCTTTTAATTTTTTTTTGCAGGTTATGATGAGACCATTGTTCTCTCTCTCAAATCACTTATGTTCTAACAAAGAAGGTGCTAACGGGGGACAAAAGCAAACATCAATGTTACAATATCCCAACACTCTGTTCTTTAAGTTAAAAAAGCACAACCCAGAACGTAAACGCGCACAAAGACTAAGTACAAACACACCAAGAGCTCTGAAAATGTGTGTGAAAATGGACAATAAGAAAAAAAGCAAGCAACAAATGAGCTTTTTCTTAAGAGATTCTTTCTTTTTACCTCTGTGGGATCTTGTCTTTCTACCGCCACAATTTCTTCTTCATTCGCTCCACCACTTCGCTTATTCGGCCTTCCTCTTTTTCCCATTGCTATCTCTATGTGTGTGTTGTGAAAGATCGGTTGCAGAAACGAGAGGAGGAGATAGAAAAGGCTTAGGGCTGCAAGCTGCTTATCTCTGTGTGTGTTTCTCTTGCTATCTGTGTGTGTTTAGAGAAGAAATCAATAAAGGTTACTTTTGAATTCTGATTCTTCAAATAACAAGAGATATCAAAGCAGGAAAAGTACTTCTATGGTGCCATGTGTAACTTTGTCATTGCATGCATTTCAAATGCAGAACTCATGTAACTTGCAGAAAATGCTCCATAGCCTGAAGTAGTATAACCGATTTACTAGGGAAGGATGAAGCTTTGGATTAATTAGGGGCTCGGGTATTATAGAGATTCAATTAGGCAAGACTCTCTCAATTTAGTTGTTAGTGTCTTATCTCACTAGTCATATTTTAATTATACCTAGTACGCATTAATAAACAAAATTCTTTTATTTAACTAGTGAAAATTACGTATTTTACACGAAAATTGTTACATTTATTCAATTCTTAAAATATTGAGTTTTATAAGTATACTGTAAAAGCTATGAACATATTAAACAAAAGAAATCCTGATATTATACATAAAGATAATTATTATATAATTTAATGTTCAATGCTGCTAAAATTTTCAAGAAATAATATTATTTATCAAATAAACGTGTTAAGAGAACTTTATTTAAAAAAATGTTTTGTAACTTAATGGACTAAAACCCGAAAATTCCAGGTCAATTCTTACAATTTCGCCATTAGTAATGTTTATGAATTTCAATTTTCACCACCAGTCCTAATTTTAAATTCTATTGCATCCCTTTTGAATATTTATTTTTTTTTAGATTTTTGAATAATTGGTATGCTGAATGCTAAAATTTCAATTCAGTATAGATTTGGAGCTAGCCGTAATATACCTTTCCATTTTCAGCAAATAGTTTATGTTTTCCTCAGTGGAGAAAAACAAATAACCATGAGACATGACATTCCAAGCCAACCAGAAGGATGCGGTTGAGTGGAAGGGATTCATTCATCCTTAACGAAATGTCAGGGGTTCGAATTCTAATTTTGGTTATGGAGTAGCCTTAAATCTGTTGGCCAGCTATCCCACCCAATGAGGTGCCTACAAGTCAGCAAGGGGACTAGTCACTGTAGTCGACGGTGGATGCCCTGATGTAGACAAAAAAAAAAATGACATTCCAAGCCCAAATAGGAGAAATTAATGCAAACACATATATAATACAAAGTGATTAATCATAAATTACATGGCTATTTTTGTTAGGCACCTGTGCTGTGGGACAGCTTTAAAGATGCTCGATATATATTCAAACTTTGGTTAAGAATGGATGATTTTCGAAGTTGGAACTTTAGTCTGTGTAGAGAGTTCTGGTCAACTGAGTTTCTGAAGCAAATATGTGTAGCAGAGTTGGATGATTGCTGGAAAAGGCAAAGGGAATTAAGAGTGTAACTAGAGGTTCACAAAAAGGTGTTACACAGAACAGGAAGGGCAGCAGGTTTGAGCTGGTACTGCATGCGTCTGAGCCTGGCGAGGTTTAGCGATTTGGCACAATTTAATTAGCATCTTAATATTCAATTATTTTAATTTTAACTAAATCAAATGGGCCTTTTTCCACTGGACCAAGTGGTGAAGCAAAGGAACACAAAGTGCTAAAAAGAGTGGGCCGAAAAAACGAAGCAAATTAAACTCTGGCCCGATCATCTCTGATGGATCCTTTATTTTTAATTCAAGCAGCCCAAGCCCAGTTAAAGATAGTAAATTCGTGGTTGATGTTTCACATATGACTGACTGGTTTGAAATCTGGATGACCAACACAGTCAATGGATTCCACCATGAGCCGGGAGCAGCGGCCGAAGACACGCCGTTTCCAATCCATTTTTCTTTAGAAGCGAACCGCAGGCTTCTCACGTAGATGAAATGGAAGAGAAACCGCTCCATACGATATCAAATTCCCCGAAAGGTGCTCTACAATTGAATGTGTCCATCATTTAAGTCTCTAATAATTATTTCAATAATGACCTATATATTTTTTCAATCTTTTGGACCTTGGTTCAGTAGAGCTTCTAGCTAAAACAACTCAGTACTGCGTGGTTGACAACTTGACATTTCACCTTTTACGATTATAGCCATAATTATAATATTATGCTTCACCATCATAAATTATTAGCGACTTATAATATCCACCCAATATTTGTGGAGGCGAAATGGCAATAGTGTTGGTCGCAAAAGACAACATCAAGCAGGCTGCTCAAAAATCAATTTCCATGTGAGATTCATCACTCTCATTATAAAAGAACTTGATGTTAATAGCTTTAAATAGACCACAACTTAATTGGATCATGAAAACAAGTATTAATTTGTCTTACAAATATTTTGTCTAAACCCTTTTAAAAAAAATCAAACTTAGATTTTTTTCGTTTAAGCTTCGGCACACATTGAATATAGGACAAGTATGTCAATCTTGGGGTTGTAAATAAATCAATTTTCCCTCTATCTTTGTTTTTTTGTCAGAAAAAGTTAAAACAAAAACTAATCCAGTCTAAATTTCTCAGTTAAAAAGCAATCTAATACCACAATAATCCTGTCAAATTGACAACCTGGGTTTTTTTTAAGAAATTTATTACAATATTTTTCTAGGACATAATTATGTTAAAAATGAGGTGATGTTTCGTTATTTATCCTATTAATTAGAAATTAGACTACCCATCGCAAGAAAACTCCACGCATTAGATCGTGCTAATAGTTGTTTAGTCACTTGATTCAAACTTCTAGCGAGCAAAAATATACCCTGTGAGATCATTTTTATTATATCCGTCGAGTAATTGAGGGATTTTTGAGATATCCATTCAATAAAATCTTATTTAATTTTTATTTGCAACATAAAAACAAAGAACAATATAAAAATGTTATTTTTATTAAGATATTCTAACAATATAAATTTATTATAATTTTTCAAATTTTAAGATATGTTTATGTTTACGAGGTCAAAAAATAATAGTATATATAGGATATGATAATTCCCAGGAGCATATATGAAAAGTAATATCACTAAGAGAGGAAAAGGTTGATGGAAAAGAAGAGAAGAAAATGGAGTTGAGATTAGTGGGGTCGTATTGGATCTTATCCTCAGAAATCCCACCCACCACCAATGCCCATTAAACAACACAGTCCGCACACAACGAATATGCCATTTTCACGGTCGACAACACACCCTTCTCCTCCACCATCCCTTTTTTTTCCATTTAATATTTATATATTTTGAAATTGTTTGCAAGTCCAAATCATGACAATGTTGCACTATGACACTTCCGTGGCCTTTTAAAATCATTGCTAAATACTCGATATTACATATTACATCTCCAAATAGTATTGGGAATAATCTAGTTTATTACCTCCACTGTCTACTATAGTGACTAGTTCTTCATTAAATTGTAGGCACTTTAAAGTTAATCAGTTTCATACTCATTCACTGTCTACTATAATGACTAATTTCTTTGCTGAATTATAGGCACATCAAAGAATGACAGCTACTTTATACCTAAAGTCCAAATTCGAACCTCTAAAGTTTGATTAAGGATGGATGAACCCTACCTAATTAAAATTCTTGGATTATAATTGTCCCTATGTGTTTATTGTTTTTCCTTGTTTTTTAGGGATAAATAATGATTGGATGTGGTTGAATACTATTAGAAATATTGCGGGATCTTAAAGATTATTCTTTCTTCACTAGTGCGGGTGTTTTTGGATTTTCATGTTTAGATTAAGATTTTTTCTTTTGCCCTAGTACGTACTACAAGAATGCAATTTAAAAGTAATTTGAGAATATTTGATATTTTGGTGATCTATTTTTGCTTTGGAAGTTTATAATATTGGAACCCATATAATATATATTAATTGATTGTCCAAGAAAAAAAAAGAAGATTAACTGATTTACAACTAAAGGATAAAATGATTATGACAATAGAAAATTAATTCATAAAAATATAATACATTTTCTAATTTTGTAGTGGTGAATAGATCATGTGAACGGCATTGATTCCAAATATAAGAGATCGTGATCAAAATACGGTGCACCGTCGAAGCACGGGAATATTTCCTGGCTCAGCCATTATTCAAACACAATATAACGAAAATCTCATTAGAGAGAGAATAATAAAACAGAACAAAACCCTCGTTGCTACGTAAACTAAAACAAACACCTTATAAACTTCTCGTTTGTGCGTGCCCACGAGACAAATTCCATTTTCTCCTCTCCTCTTCTTTCCTCCATTCTTCCCCCTTGTACATGGGCTGAGCCTCCATTCGTACGGCGGAGGAATCAACGGTGATGGAGGCGATGGACAGCAAATGTTCGGAGTACGCAGCCGTGGACGATGGCCAGAGCTCGTCGGAGCTCAGCGGCGGAGGCCGGCGCGGAGGCGGCCTCGGTGGTGGTAAAGGGTTCATGCTGTTTGGTGTGAGAGTTATGATGGAAGGATCGTTTAGGAAGAGCGCTAGTATGAATAATTTGGCACAATTTGATCAGCAACCACAGGATTCCACCAATGATGCCGCCGCTGGCTATGCTTCTGACGACGTCGTTCATCCCTCCGGTAGGAACCGGGAGCGAAAAAGAGGTACGAATCCTTCATATTCCGTAACTTACCAAAAAAATAACCTTCCGAATTGATCTAATTTAGACAGTAACTTTTGCACGGTGAATGAAAATTTGGAACAATTAGATTTGAAAGCATTTAGGTATTTTGACCTATGTTTCGATTTTTTATCCACCCTACGCAAATGTTATCACATCCGGTTTTCCAGCACTAATTTTTGTTTCGATTATCATTTAGTCAAATTGCAAAATTTAAAGTACGCATTTGATGGATAGTGGAAATTAAGTTAGAAATTTCGCGTCACTCTGTAAATAATAGGAGTTCCATGGAGTGAAGAGGAGCACAGGCTGTTCCTATTGGGGCTGCAAAAAGTAGGGAAAGGAGACTGGAGAGGAATTTCCAGAAACTATGTCAAAACAAGAACACCTACTCAAGTTGCAAGCCATGCTCAGAAGTATTTCCTCCGCCGCAACAACCACAACAGGCGGCGCCGGCGATCCAGCCTTTTTGACATTACAACCGATGCGGTATGTATTACATCCTCCACCCAAATATTTTCTCTTTTAAAATTAATTTGTTTATTTATATATGTGAATAATTGAAATTGATTAATAATGTCTTCCATTTCTAGCTTCCTTGTTTGGTTTTGTTTCGTTGACTTTCTTGTCGTTTTGTCTCAAACAGGTTGTGGGTTCTGCAATTGAAGACCAAATGCATCAAGATAACTTACCACAACCACAAATAACACAACAACAACAACAACAGAGCCTCACACAAAATCTTGAAAATTTTCCTAATCCAACTTTCCCTGTGGCTATGGCGCCTCTAGTTGTGCCAATCACAAGCGAAAATCACATAGAAAATCTGAGTCTTGGACAATTAAATCAGCTCAACAATTCACCAAAGCCCATAAGGCCAATTCCCATTTTGCCCGTCCCCCCATCCTCCAAAATGGCTAATTTGAATCTAAACAAGAACACATCCCAGTCCCAGTCCCAGTCCCAGACCGAGCCTCCTCCATCTTTATCACTTAATTTGTCCATGTCATCACAATCACAGCCGTCCAATCAGGAAACAGAGACGTCGGATCAGCAACGACACGCGTCGGCTTTCCAAACAATGCCGTCTGGCTTTAGTGGGAGTGGTGGGGATAGCATCATAAGTGTTGCTTGATGGCAACTTATTTGATATAATGTTGATTTTAGTGATTTTCTGTGCTGTAAAGTGAGGAGATTCCTGTTGTTGTATAATTGTATTATTCCTTATAAGTAATCAGTAATGTTCTATGGGAAAATGCGGGGAAAAAAGATTAAAAGCTGGATTAGTTAGTTTTTGAGTAGATTTCTGGGGATTAGGTTATTTATTGAGTGGATGTGTATAGTTTTATGAGATTTTATTGTACATAGTAGGAAGATTGGGAAAGTACTGGCTGAATGTTCACTGAACTGGGGATAATTTATTTATGTTACTCGTATCAATGTTATTTGTCAGCATATGAAAATTATCAAATTTTCTTTTTTTTTTTTTAATTCTCTCTCCCTCTTTTTTTTTTTCAAGAATCGGTCAGAAGATCGTGGGGTTAAAAGAGGTTCCCGTATATTATCAACTCAAATAGGAAAGTTCACAAAGTATATAAATAAGCTTAGAAAAACTCCCACCAAACAGGGAACAGCAACATCAATGTTTGTCCAACTCAAATGGCTGTCCACCAAATGGATTTGAGTTTCGCACTTGTTATTTTATTTTCTTTTTTATTTTCTTGTTTAATTTCTTCATTAGTCACTACTCACCAACCAGAGCACTATGCAAAATTAATAAAAAAAATACTTAAATTATCAACTTCTTCTATGCAACGCATTATGCCTGGATTTATTTTGGAAAACTTCCATAAGAATTCCAAACTCTCAGTCTAAAATCAATTATTTTACCCAAATACTTCCAAATACTCTAAGTCTATAAGAATATATATATATATATATATATATATATATATATATATAGTTATCATTCTCTAATTTGAATTTGATAACTTATTTCTTGGAAGTTCACAATTAAGCCAACTTATGGGATAAGCTAAAGTTAACACAAAACCTTAATTTCATGTGAATAATTCAAATCAGGTGTCATTTACAATCCTATAAATAACTCGAAATTAAGATGATGTTACAAAATGCACTTCACCCCCTGGAAATTTTCTATTTTTCACTATATCCCCTAGAAAAAGGAAAACAAGATTCTTCCCCCTTTAAAAATTTTAGTTTCTATTACACTTACACCCCAAAAATCAAAATCTCATCAAATTCCAATAGCCACCACACAACCTCCAACTCAACATTCAAACCCGCTTTTTTACACCCTTCTAACTATACAAACCTTACATTTACACCCTAGAAAGATACATAAATCGGACAAATATAAGAACTCTTGGACCAAAGGTAGAATATAGGTCAATTATACAAAACCACCCTGAGGTTTGTGCATTTTACAATTTCACAATCGAAACCTTGCAACCTACACTTACCACGGAGGGGTATTTGTAAGATTTTTCAAGGGTACAATGTTATATATTTTTAGGTTTAAGGGGGTATTTGTGCAATATTAACAACAGAACCCATCCTTCGAAAATGCATGCGTAATTTTCTAAATGGAGGTAATAATAATACTTACAAAAGAGGAGAAATATAATCTTAGAAATTATGAGTACTAATTTGAAATAGGTCAAGTGTTCAGATAATTGGGTGGAGGAGGCAACACCATAGGCACACCTGTGGATGAAGCCAACGTATAATCACGCGAGTTCTTTTCATGAAACTTCCTGATATAATCAGTCGCCTTCTCATTAGTAATCGCTCTGTTCACCTCATTATGGTTCCCTTTATGGAACCTTCTGATATAATCAGAGAAATTCCCATCATCATCATCATCATTAGCCGTACTCCGACGATACACCATGTAATTAGGCGATGAACGGCTGCGATCATCATGGTCCCCTGCACCCTGCTCCATCAGATAGGATTTGGTCAAAGGTTGTAGTTTTGACTTCTTGCTTTTGCTGAGATTGGGATTTGATGAATAATCGGTACTGAAGGGTTTAGTTGGAATATTAAGCCTTGAGCTGTGCGTGTGCCTGTCGCCTAGATTGATAGTCGTTGCCAGAGAAAATGAGGAGAATTTGATAATATTGATCATCATCTGCATGGATTGCTCACACACAGATTTCTTTTTCTGCATCTTCTTTTTATCCCTCATTTCTGATATATGATAATTGATTTTTTTTTTCTGTGTATTTCTTGGCAATAAGATGAATTTATATAAGCGTATATATGTGTTGCGGTACTAAAAAAGGGATTCCAATTTAATGGGAATTTTAATAAACTTTTATTGGGATAAAAGAATACTTATCCCTTAGTATAGAGCATGTCTCGTTGTTTTGTTACAAATCTTATTTATCGTTCACTTTTTACAATTTTATCATAACATTACCGGGTATTTGTAAGATTCTTTAGAGATATTATGCATAAATTTTTATATATTAAATAGCGTATTTGTGAGATTTCAGTTGACCGATAAATGTATTTATAAAATTTTAAGGTATAATAATTTTTCGAATTTTTAAGCAAGGGGTTTGTGTAATTATCCCATCGGGAAACATCAACAACTATTTGTTTTTTTATGGTTTATCTGAAAACATGAATGTCAAAAGAGAGAACTATGAAGGAATCCAACTTTGTTGAAAAAAAAAACAAGAAAATATCAGGATCCGCCATATATATATATATATATATATATATATTCATCTTGAACAGCTAGCTATAAGGCCAGGGATCATTCCAGAATATATCAATACAATAATTTGATTGGGAAAATGTTAGGACATAAATTAATTCGAATCACCTAATTAGTTACTTGTTTTAGCTTGCTACTTGTATCTATATCATTAATTAGTATAGTAAATCTATTACAACAAATATATTATTACATTACAAAATCGACTATTAATATAAATTTTATGTTTGTTTGTTAGAGGCTTGTATTCTAATGCTGCTTTGGAGGTGCATTTCTATTTCAACTTTAAGAGAGAAAGAAAATAGGACAGATTCTGAATAGGACTTGTAAAACACGAGTTTCTCGAGAGACAAGTCGTCGCCTAATGAAATATTAGCTTTTGTAAAGTAGCTAGCTTTGAGACTGCTCTTTAACTAGCTTTGCTTTTCTCTTCATGTTAGTTTTTTGTTATTTTTTTTTCTTCCTTAAGCCTATTTATATGGCCTACCAATCACAACTGCATTCTTAAAGAAATTCGAACTCAAGACTTCTAATTAAACTAGCATAATGTCAAACCACTAAGTTACGTCTTATGCTTCTTTGTTCTTCCCCATCTTTTTTTTTTGATAGAAAAGAGAAAATAGATAAAACTAAACTAAATTGTAAGGAAAGTTGCTAATTGATTAGCAAGGGCATGAAGGATGAAACGAGTCCAACTTTACAGAGGCCAAAATAGAAACAAATAAAATCATTGAGGACCTGTTTATAATATTACATAATTCGAAACGCGAGATCTACGAATTCCATCAACCCCAAAATTTCACAGCTGAGAAGAAGAAGAAACATACAGAAGCGAAAATGCTTTACTTGATTAAACCTCCATTGATTCTACCTCACTTCTTCTTTCTAATTTTATTTGCTTCCGCACACCTGTCGCTTGCTCAAAATTCGTAAGTCGATTCCTTTTTTCGTTTATGTGAAGTTTGGATTTTTATGTAGTAGAAATTCTAAAATTATCCGTAAGATTTATTTTTTTGAATAAAATATTTGTTGAAATTGCAGGGAATTCAAAGTGGGAAAACGGAGAAACCTGATGAGTATTAAGGAGACACCAAGTGGAGGAAATGTCACATTTGATTGCGCTCCTTCTGGGCCTTGTATTCCTTGCTCGCGCCCGGAAAAGGTATCTTGTTTCTCCCTTTTTATTATATTTGTTTTGTTTATTTATTTAATATTTGGGTTGGGTTGGGTTGGGGTTTAATTGCTACTGCCTTTTGAGAACTGTGCTCGACTTTAGTTTCATTGTTCATCCGTTATGATTAGTGCCTTCAATGGTTGGTTTCTTGGATCTGTTGGATGTTGAGCGAGAAAAAAATGTTAACTCGCTGGATATAGATACGAATTTACATATTCAAATTGATCAGAGTGTGATTATTACTTAGCTGATTGGAGATGGAAGTTTATTCAACTCCATCAAATTGTTAAGATTACTATACTGATCAAATTGATGTTCTTTAGTAGTGTCTTAAGGTTGTCTCTGAAACTTCACTAGATAAATGCTGGAAATTTTCATTTTGTGAGCGATCTAAGTATCTAATCGTGTAAATGAAGATTCTCTAGTTAGTTTGTTTCTTGACAGGCATATCGAGTTCTTGCTGCCTTTCTCTTATGAGCAAGCATCCATCGTAATGATGAACTTCAACTTCTTTTGAAGAAACATAGTTTTCATTGTTCGACCATAAGATAAAATAATATATATTATATATACCACCTGGAGTACCATGAAACATAATGCAAGGTATAGAACCCACATAAAGAAATTGAAAGTCATGATTCTTCCATTTCAGTGATTTATTTGGTGAATACCATTGGCACCATTATGATGCTATCAGTCTCTACTTCTAACTGTGCTTTTCTGTTTATATTGTGATAATATTAGTATCGTGCATGGTTTATATTTCAGTGCTTTTAAAAGTTCAATAATAAATGTTTTTCTCATACAAGAAAAGTTTGGTGCTGTTTCTTAGAGTGATGAAAAGTATCGCTGTGGTGAAACTGGATATCGCATTCGTTTGAAATGTGTATCATCTGGATCTGTTTCAAAAGATGAAAAGACATCAAAAAAAGCAAAGAAGACAAGATCTACACTTGAGCTTACAGATTTTGGTGTTAATCAGCACGAATCAACAAGGCAAAGGATATTACAAGATTCATCCAAATCAGGTGGATCACGTTCTTATACCACGTACAGAAGCTGTATACCTGCAGTTAATGAAGAAAGAATTTCCGTATTTGGTTTTGAGGTAAGTTTGTACTGTTTTTATGGCTTAATAACATCATTTTTCATTCCAACTTAGAAATTTCTCTTCTTTACTTGGGTAATCTTTTGAAAGTAATGTAAATTCATATGTATAAATATATTCATTACATTGAGGATAACTTTTAAAGTTTGGAGCTTTGAGCCAATAGGAAGTGAAGCCCAGAAGAATGATTGAGTATTTCTGCTCAAAACCACAATTCCAGAAATTAGAAATCAGGATATCCCCCTACGTTAAAGATATTAATGAACTATTACCGCGATGAATAGAATCTCTATGATTGTAATTTATTATGACAGGGTTGAATCTCTTTTTCATTTCAAGTACCAGAAACATATTCTTAAGATGAGGTCTACCAATTCAAAAAGGTTATTGAGCTTTAGTGAGATCCTAGAATCGGATTTTTGCTGACTATCCAGTATGCTTACTAATGAGATGCTTTATTTACCGATAATTAAATTTCTATTAGGAGCATGAAGCATTTTTTGGGGGAAAGAATGCTTTCAACCATGGACCGCATTGCTTTTTGGGCCTTTTTCTTTGGTTCTTTTTTCTTTTGTATCCATATTGCCCACCCAGCTTTTGCTTATGTATTTGTCTTGTGTTTTTAAATTTCTCTGTGCAGGCCCTTATGTTGGCTTTGCTGCTAAGCAGTGGCTCATTTATATACTTCAGACGAAAGCGGAGTACTGTTTTAGCAGGTGGTGTACCAATGAGGCTCCCGACTAATTCTAGGTTTTAATTTTACACAACCATTGTGTCCTTTCTCAGGAAAAGAATCAACATGTTGTAATTTGTGACAATATTTAGCATCATTATTTCTGGCGTATTGTTGTTTGCCTTGTAATCAAGTTTTTCTGTAATTATTCTTAGTTTATGGCATCTCTTCATATGTTCTTGATAACTGCAAAATTCTTCTTCCTCCCTGGTTATATTAATGAAGATGAGAAATCCTCTGATATGAATATATATATATATATATATATATTTATATATATATCCATATATTTTTGTCTCAATTCTGATTGGTGTTTTACTAAAATTAGTTATTTTTTTTTTGCAATTTAGGCCATGTAATATAGAGAATTGTACTTGTACATAGATCCATTGATCCAACATGAGATTATCCATGTCAAATCCATAGCATGTTTCACAAACGCAGTAGCTTTATAGCGGAAACAGATATAAAGATTTCAGAAAAACTTTGAAAGAAGAATCTCATATTCGTTGAGCAACATGAGTAAAAAGGTAAAGACTAAATTATATGCATCTGATCTTACGTAGAGCTCTAAATACCATGGCAACATTGGTACTTTTTTTTTTATTTCCAAATGACAACATTGGTTAATAGAACTGGTTCCCTACAATTCTGACAAGGACAACCTTGTAAATTACATAACACAATATACCAATCCATCATTGCTTTCTCCTTTTGGGGAAAAAAAATATACAAGTCAAAATACTACTCCATGCCTGCATGAAACCAACTCTCCATCAAACATAGAGCAAACTCCAAACAAAAGAATGATGTAGGGACAATAATAATAATATCCTCAAATAACAATAATCTTTCTCTTAAGACAACACATCTACAGTAACATCATCATTAACTCCAAACAACAGAGTTCACAAAAAATAATCTGGAGTCTTGCGCGTTGTGTCGGGCTCAATCTGCCTAGGAGCAGGGTCAAACTGAAGGAAATTCTGGTCCATATTCTCCCCAATTTCAAGTATTGCAGCCATGTTTCCACATCGGTAACAATAGTTTGGAGCACTAAAAACCGTCACAACATTCTTTTCCTAAATATGCATACAAAACCAGATAAGCAACTCTTTTCTAGACTCCGAAAGAAGTGAGTTAATTGCATTTTTAGTCCCATAATATCACATGTTTTTTATTTTGGACGCACATTAATTGAGTTATCCATTTACATCCCATAAGTGGGTTCTTTTGTTAAATTTCAGGACTAGATGTAAATCGCAAAAGTTTGCAAATTACATCCCATTATTAGATTGAAAGTTGAAAAGGTCCTGAAATTAGAAAAATATCCACTCATGGGATGTAAATTGGAAAATTCATTTAGTATAAGACCAAAATTAGAAACTAGTGAAGTTATGGGGCCAAAAATGCAATTAACTCGAATGCAGTCGAAACAATTTTGAGATTAAAGACAAACCTGACACCAGTTGTAACCCTCCATGACAAGTTGATGTGCTCTTGAAATTAGAGTGAGGCCATTTGTGTGGTTGAATTGAGCAGCTATATCTTGTCCAAACGTGTAACCTGCCCCACGTGGTGATATGCCCCAACCACAACGATCATCTGGATCAGACCACAAGAGATCACACATTGGCCCTTCGTGTGGAACCTACAAGTCCACAACAAATACATTTATAAAAAGATAAACTATGTAGGAAAAAAATTAGCAAATTACAGATTTAAATTCATTTATACCTCCTGTATACGGTCTAAGGCTCGGATATTGTCTAAGGTATCAAGTGATGGTGAAAGACCCCCATGCAAACAGAAGATCTGAAACATCCACATAATGTAACAGATCAGATATAGTAAAGATGCTAATATTCAAAAGAAATGGGAATATGTACTTAATATTTATTATCCAACCTGACTTTCGATAAGTGCTGTCAAGGGCAAATAATCAAAAAGATCAGTGAAAAACTTCCACACATTGGCATTGCCATACTTCCTCAAGCATTCATCATAGAACCCATACCTGGTGTGGAAAAAAGTCCATAAATAATCCTGAAGACAATAAAAAATAGAGCCATATAATATTTCTGAAAAATAACCAATGGATGGAAAAACCACATAGTCAACTTCTCATCTAGCAATCAAATTGATTCAACAATCTCTGCAAGTGATATGTTACTCTCTGTTGTAGAGATCTGTTATCATTTTGCAAGCAAAAAGAGTGTCCAAAGTCCAGTTCTACCAGGACACTCATGCCAATTGCATCATTGATTTTAGCTATAATAGGATCATAGAGGAATTCTAGTAGGGGTTATGTTTTTATACAGAGTAGGTAGAACCATAATTTCAAAAAAAAATTCACAGATATTGTAATAATAAATATTTTGTGTTTATGCTATCTGTATCATTTACAATACATAAAGCACTCGCAAATCTATTAAATGTACTGAAACAGCATCAAAAGGATCAGTAACAAATTTCCTCAACAAACCACAAATAGTATACTAGTAAATAGTAATGTTTAGCGATAGAAACAAAATTTCAGTTGGACTCAGAATATCTATGCATCAGTAATTCGAATTAATGGTAGCCGATGGCTAATGGCGCAGATGATTGACTATGCACACCTCTGCAACTCATACAAGGTATCATGGCACCCAGCATGAGTACCATATTGAAAGCAATAATCGAAAGATGAGTCAAAATTTCAATTATACAAATCTCAGGTATGCATTTCTCCTCCCCATTGTTTCAGCCCTTCTCTACTATAGAATATTTTTATCCCTTTTTTCTTCTTTTTTATTTTTCTGCTCTTTTGTCTTTCTTCCTTTTCCCATGTTACCGGCACAGACCACCCCACTCTTTCTCTCTATTTCATCTTCTACTACAGTTCCTTCATTCCCTGCTTTTTTTTCTCTACTTCCTACTTTTCTTCTTTATTATGTGAAGGTTCGTTACAGAGAAGGCAGAGGTCTTACACTTGAGTAATTTGTCGGCTTTCATGATTTCCCCTAAGGATTGTGATTCTATCTCTATAACGAACTTTCAGAGCCACTAAAAGTGAAACAGTCTCCACAGAGTAGTACCCACGATCTGCATTAAATAAAACTTTATCAGTGGAGTGTTATGGTACACTTCATTAAAGAAACTTACTACGACAAAATGAATGTGAATGGAAGGATTAATCGAACAAAAACAAGGACAGCAGATGAATGAGAATTACTATTTCACCAAAAACAAGGTTTAGTGCAACTGTTCAAGACCAAACATCAGCGCTGGGTTTGTTGCTAAGAAATGCCTTATTGAAATTCCATGTGAGGGAATAGAAAATACATGAACCAGAAGCACTAGCGAATTGCTGTTTGCTTGAGCACACACACAGATATTGCTTTGTCTTGACCAGAGACCACGAAGACTATACTATAAGCTTTGAGAAAAAAGGAAGTAAAAGCATCATAATCTTCTCCTTTGGTTTCTATATTTTAGTAAATACAGTTGATGTCGCATAGAAACACTCCCCAGGAACAATGGGATGAAAAAGCAGGTCTTGTAGGTAACGCATGCACGTCTTAAGCCAATAGTTTCCCACCTATCATTATACTCATTCCATCTAAACCACCTCATCTGGAAATTTAAGTAACATGTCATAACATCACTAGTGATTTAGTACGGACCAAAACCAACCCCAACACTTTTGGAATGACTTTGTAAATTTGTTAAAAGCACTAAACTTGGAAGGATAGTAATCCCCATTCTCATCTCCAAGCCATACCCAGCTCATCAACACAGAAAGAAGCTTAATGGCTAATGACCAATCTCTACTGTCAAGACATACTAAATAATAAGCTAAATTAGCTTCCTTTGCACTTTTGAGTGAACCAGGTTAAAAAATTGGGAAAGGTATCAACTTCCATGGGCACTTTTCCATGCTACTTTCAAATAAAATGGGCTATGAATCTTCAAAACAATCTAAAGGTATCAAAATATTTAACATCTTCAAAAAAATTAAACATGCCATACAATCATATCACTTTTTTTATTTTCGGATACTATACTCTATAACAAACACCATAATCAACCTCTGTAAAGTGCAAACCCCCAATTAATCCAAGTCACAGAAAACTACCTTAAACATGCTTAAAATTCAAACCATACGCATCCACACAAAAATAGATCAGAAAACAGCTTACCCCAAATAAAATCACCGAGAACCGCAAGAAAATGTAAAAACTCACCAACGTAGTCTCCCATGAAAAGGTAATTCGTATCCGGAGCATTTCCACCAATCCGGAAAAGCTCGATCAGATCGTAGAACTGCCCATGGATATCACCGCAAACAGTAACGGGGCACTTCACCGGCTGTACATTCCATTCCTCCACCAAAATCGCCCGCGCCTGATCGCACAAAATCTTCACCTCCGCCTCGGCCAGCGGCTTGCACTCCATCAATTGCTCTATTTGCCTATCCAAATCCCCATGCCCCGGCATTTTTTCTATGGAAAAAACAAACACCCTCACTCTCTCAGCTGCTTCGATTTTCAGCAACTCGATCTGAAAGAGATACAAACCTCAACGACAGAAAATACGAATACTGATTCGCCGCCGGATCACCTGAGATCTAGAATCGGAAAAATCTTCGGTAAAAACCCAAAATTTGGTGCAGATTATTTTTTCATAATTTTATATTTCTGAGATTCGTTTCCATATTTATGCGAATCTAAATTCAGAAATGATTGAGGAAATAATTTCAAGCATGCATATAAGATGAATATAGAAACAGGAGGTGAGTATATGTATGTATAGATTAGTTTTTGCTTTTTTCTTTTTGTTTGTGTGTGAGAACTGAGAGAGAGACAGAAGAAATGGTGGAATGCGAAATGAACACTCAAATGAACTCGAAATGAAATTTAAATGCAAATGCAACTCTGGTCTCTGTGTGTGTGGATTGTAATTTTAGTAAATATTTTCGCTTTAAAATAATAAAAAGAAATGAGAAATTTCTCGCTCCAGGATGTGGGACACGTGGCGAGCTGGCGGGTAGTATTAGTTGTTTGCCTTTGCCTGGCTGCGCACTCGGCGTAAGGTAGTGTCTACTCTTGAATTGGGTTAATTACACTAAGCCCCGTAATAATATTGATTATTCAAAACCAACTACACAGTTGTTTGAAATATTACCTTCAACTACCCACTAGTTTTAAAATTATTACAACTAACCCACTAAGAGTTTAATATATTACCTTTAAATTTGACTTTGATGGGATATTGGGATGCTCGGAGTAATGTATCAAACTCATGGGGTACTTTGTAAATTGTAATATTTGAAAATATAATTGGTGAATTTTATTAGGGGCTAGCTGTAATTAACTCACTTTGAATTTCTATCAAATTGGTCTCCTTTTAACAATTGCAAGCATTAAAAAGTCAGTTTATCTAGTGAGATGAGGCAATAAATTTCTTAGACAAAGTTTAGGATTTCAGGATCTAAATTCTATCATGTGAATATAGCTATGGAATTGGGAGAGTGGCCCCCCAATTGGATCATTGCAATATCCCAAACTCGAAAAAAATCAGGTGAAAAATTATATATGGCTTATCGCATGAAATTCTTGACATTTTCATGTCTTGTTTTCTGGGCTGAGCTAGTCCATTTACGTCTTGAATTGAGTGGCCCATAGAAAGATTCTGGTTGGAGTTATGATGTACGGATATTTTTCAAAATCTTATTCTGTCGTGTCGTATCACTACAAAAAAACTGCTTTTTTGCGACGAAATAATTCGTCACACAAAGACCTTATTTCGTCACAAAATATCTTTCGCGACGAAAATTTTCGTCATGGGGCCCGTAGCATAAAGCCTGTCGCGAAAGGGTTTATGTGACGAAATGACAGTTCGTCACAATATCGTGTGACGAAATCAACATTTGTCATAACAACTTGGGCTTTTGTGACGACAATTTCATCACATAAACCCAAAAAATTCGTCACTACAATTGATTTTCGTCACTACAGTATTGTTGTTTACATGTCGAAATAATATATTCGTCGCAATAGAATTACTTTGCGTGACGATGGTTTCATCACATAAGTATTATAATTTCGTCTCTATAGCACAATTTTGTCACTACAAACATAAACTTTAGCTATGTTTTGTGACAATAAATTTCGTCACAAGAAATTCTACGTATTTGTGCCAAAATTTTAATACTTTTATACCAAAGATTTTGTCACAAAAATATTTTCAGATTTTCTTTTTGTCACAACACATCCCTGTTATGACAAATTATTTGTCACAAATAACCTATAAGAAATTACTACAAAAAACTTGAAATTCATTAGAGAAGCAAAATTCCTAAAGCTTATATTGCAATCATGATCAATAAAGATGTCATTACATTGCTGGATTAATTGAATACCAAAATAAACCAACTAAAGTTTGTATGGTTCAAAAGACAATGTTTAACCATTTCTTTCCCATCTTCTCTAATATTTACTTCTATGTCCTTCAAGATATTCTCTCTGGCCACTCCTGCTAAAGCTCCACTTGTTGTACCCATATCAAACTTTGCCTGATAAGATGCAATAACCATTACAATATTAGATTGGAACATATTAGTAAAAAGATTAATTCTTTCAACAACATTTGTTCAAGTTACCACACATGAAGTCTGAAGCTGCAATTAGCTCAGGCGTGTAGACATCCTTAGGAAACCTCATAAAATTTTCTGGAAGCTCTTGATCTTCAGCTTCCCCACATACCTGTATTAGGAGACAATATTATTAGATATCCAGTGAAAATTTTACTAAACAAGAAAAGCAAAAGGCTAATTGTTTAAAGAAAGTATCATGTAGGCACATTAGAAATATTAAAATTTAAATATATCTCCTTTATAACAGCTTAATTCTTTAAGATGAGGCAGTACTCAATAAGATTAAACAGTATAATCAAGGAAATCCCAAATGCATATTGTCAGAAGGTCGCAATGAGAATAATCTTCTGCTATCTGCAAAGATACCATTAAATTAAAACAGAAAAAAGAAAAAATAAATGAATTTTTTAATGGTAAGCTTCTCGAAAGGTGAGAAATGAAAAACCATCAAATAAGGTACATGAACAAAACTGGCAATGAATAGCATGCTCGAGAAGTTTATTCTCACCTGCCAGATATTGGAGTGAGTGTGACGTCCAGCTTATGTTACGTACTCTGCATAAATGAAAGGGCCAACTACAAAAACAAAAATAAGAAGATAAATGAAACAAGAATAGCCTTACATACTCTGCATCAATAAACTATTTTCAAACAAGTAACAAGTAACAACACATACAAAATGCATCAAGAACTTAACCACAGGAGTCATAAATAAAACCTGAACATCCTGTTCATACACAACTTAGAAAAGGCTCATAGAAAAAATAATTTCATAAATTGGTTATCCACAAAAATGATTTATTATGTGTTTATTTAATAATATAATCATGTCCAATTATTAGAGTCATCCTACCCAACAGGCTTGATCATGTGCTCACACTAAACAAAAATCCATAGAAATTTCAAAGAGTCAAACAAGAAAATAGGGGAACAGCAGAAAAACATCTCCAAAAAAAAATATACTCAGATAAATACCATTAGCAGATTAAAGATCATTTCAGCATAGTACTTCTATTGGAGATTGGCAACTTTTTGCTGTGACTTATCAAGAAGGTAAACAGTTGCTTCCGTATAAAACTCAAACTGTCAAACACCCTAATTAACATAACCAATTTTATGGGCCGGACCAAACTAACCATTTGTATGGACTCAGAAAATTACCAAAACCTCCCCTGCAGTCTGCACAATGAACTTAAATAAACTCATGAAAATTACGAAAACCTCCTCTTTATCTTGGAAATTCTTATCAGAATTGATTTTCTTCAATGAATTCACAAAAAATAAATGAGAATCCTACTTTGTTAAGCCTGCAGGGGATAAAAACTTAATGCAATCATTAGAACTTCGAATAAAATTGTTAAGAATAGAAGGAAAATAGAAATTATAAATGCAAAAAACTTCACAAATCCAATGTTTTCTAATAAATTGAATTCCCTCAATTGATTTTTCTAAGAAACTATTAAAAAAATCATATCTTTCCAACAGAAAAGCACTTAATTAATGGACATCCATACAGTCCCTACAAACTAAAGGCAATTTCCTAGAAAAAAATTGTTAGAACACCCTTATTGTGAACAGAAGGCCAACACTAATTGGTGGCTCAAAAAAAACATAGCCCACAATAGATAATGACTACCCAACTCATAAAACCCACCCCCTCCCCCATTGCTCCTCGAGTATATATATTACCCGTGGTCAATAGTTCATACATGCATCATAAATATACAACTGAGATCTCTCTTTTGATACTTCCTAGATGAAGTTCTTGTCAGAATTAGGATTCTGTTGGGGCGGGACTAGGGAAAAAGATTACCTCAATTACAGTAAGCAGCGTAGAGAATTTCACTTTAGAGTCTGTTTCGAACGGCAAGCGGCGGAGAGAAATTCATTGAGCAATCAGCAATTGGTCGAGCGAGAGCGGCGGAAAGAAATTTGTGCGTGTATTTTTGGCACAAGAGTGGGTTTAAGTGGGCGGGTAATTAGGCAGAGACGTGGGTTTGTAGGAGTAGACTGGAAGAGGCGTGAATTAAAAAACATCATCCTATTTTGTTTTATGTTTTTTTTTTGGTAATATTTGTCTAATTAAAAAAAAAGACTAAATATATAAATGGAAAAATATTTGGAAGAATATGATTTTGTATGATAAATAAAATTTCGTCACATGCCAATTACTAATGTGATGAAAGGGTTTATCACAGTAAAATTATTTTTATTTTATAATAAATACTTATGTGAAAAAATATATCATTTTGTTATAGAACTTGTAGTATTGTGAAATGAAAATTCACTCGTGAATATATTTTTTCTTTGTTATATATACTACATTGTATCTAAATTAATATAAAAAATATTTTGAGAAAAGTGGATATTTTAAATTTTAGTTTTTTAAGATAATGATAAATATTATTGAAAATAGGATACTTGTTGTGACAATAATTCATATTCGTCATATAAAACCGAAAATAAAATTAATAAATATAAAACATAAAAATATTTTGGTGAAAATATGATTTTATACGAGGAAACACACTTTTGTCACACAGTCCACGTACTAATGTGACGAAAGTGAATTCGTCATAATATATATTTTTTATACATAATAAATATTTATATGACAAACTATTATTTCATCACAATATTACATGCCTATAGTGATGAAAATATGATGTCACACAACAAAATCTTACGTAACAAAATATTTTGTCACAATAAAATGTACAATTCATCCCCTTAAATTTCAGGAAATTTACCGCGAAATAATTCGGGTTTTATGTCACGATTTTTCAATTTCGTCACATTAGTTTTACCTTTATGCGAATGATTTTTTATTTCGTCATATAAAATTTGTATGTACGTGACAAATTGAAATTTCGTCACGTCAGGCTTATTTTATATGCCGAATTTATTCTTCATCACAAAAGTTTGTCACAAAAGATCTGTTTTTTTGTAGTGTGTTGTATCTAACACTATGTCGGATACCCATATCAGACACTTTTCTAATGTAAAATATCAAGAAAAATCCGTATCGCCGTATCCTTATCGTGAAGTATCAATGTCTGTATCCGTATCCGTATTTCATAGTGTTGGAGATATGTTATACTGATTTGCTTTTCTATATTTTTTTTCTTTTAAAAATCCGATCCTTGTCATTGCAAGGAGTCGAACCCCAGATCTCCACATTTGAAGTAATATCTAGTGGCCATTGGATCAAACCCCAATGGTTGATTTGCTTTTCTGGTTGCCACGAGATTAATGGAGAATCTGAAATACCATTGTCTAAGTTTGAATGGACTAAAACAGTGTCACATTTCCTTTTTTGTTGTATCTAACTCACAATCTACGACATCATCAGATGTGTAGGAAGTGTTTTGAAGTAAAAATATAATATATATTATAATTTATAAATATAAAATAATTTTAAAGTAAGGGGCAGGGACCTCCCCAATTTTATGTAACTCCGACATTGTAACATATTACAAACATATATATGTATATCTTTCTTTAATTTGTGGATTAGCTTTTTATTATTATAATTCATTTTTTTATAAAATATATTATAATTTATAAATATAAAATAATTTTAAAGTAAGGAGACAGGGACATTCCAATTTTATGTAACTCCGACATTGTAACATATTACAAACATATATGTATATCTTTCTTTTATTTGTGGATTAGCTTTTTATTTTTGGAACCATCTATCAAAAAATTAATAATTAAGCTATACTTTCCATCTTTTGGATGCCAAATTAGATTTGGACATTTACCAGCCGTTATATCTACAATGCATATGGCGGCTAGCTAGATCAATAAAATAAAATGAACTAATTCTATAACTTTTGGGGGCGGATTCATATTTTTTGAACCATAAGCATGCATATATGATCTAATTTCAGGATAATTAAACAAATTGATAATATTAATTACACAAGCATCAAGGTTATTGTAAAATTAAGACGTACTTTCTACAACAATTTCCTGAAGAGTTTTCTCTTAATTTTGTCACCAAGCATGCCACAAAGGCCTTGTATATATATCAAACTTTCACTTACTCTCAATATTTCTTAGCTTAGAATAAAGGAAACAAAAAAAAGAAAATAAAAAAATTGAACAACACGGACTTTCCAGCTAGCTTGTCAAAGCTTAGGCTTGGCCTGGTGGCTGATGAGAGTTGCCAGCTCTTCTGCAGTTACAAAGAAAATATTGGCATGTTAATTATTACATTTGGTATTATAATTTCCTCACACTTACATAACAATACACAAAAAAAATCTCTGATCGAGGTCTGCTTAAAAATTAGAAAAATTATTGAAATCTTGAAACCTTATAAATACCCTCTTGATAAACTCAAACTTTACAAATACCCCCTAGGGGTTAGTGTAAGGTTGCGATGGTGACATTGTAAAATGTGTGAATTTAAGGGGTTTTCTGTAATTTATCCTATTTAATTAATATATCACATATATATAACGTGGATTTCCTACTAAGTAAGGAATAGTGCATGAGACTTATAAAGCTATCATACCTTATAATTTTTTGATGGCAAATACCAATAAAGGAGTGAGGTGAAAAAGAGAACACAAAAAGAAATTAAAGGCAGCGCATAAAAAGGTTCCAAGTCTTAAAAGTGCAGAAAATACCAAAAATGAAATGTTAAAACTATTAACTTTAGTAAATCTGTTCAAGAAAGGATACAGTGATGATGATAGGGTACTACTGAGACAGCCCCTTAATTCTTTTTGGTACTTTGTGTTTGATAATATGCAAATTAGATCTCAATAATATATGAATTTAAAGAATATATATATGGTCGTCTAAGAAGATGGAAATCAAGAAAATCCATGAAACATTAATGTTGTGAATAAATTAAGTAATTATTAAGCTATAAATTCAAATTAGAGAGACCAGACATTTATTTTAAATTAAATTGAGTACTACTTCATAAAACCTAATCAAAACAAGCAATCTATGGAATCCAGTAGTCTCTGTTATGCATATATTGTTTGGAGAGAGAGAGAGAGAGAGAGACCTATTATGGATGGGGTCAGGTCCATTAGGAACCCTTCTTCTGTTGATGAAGTTGAGTTTAAACTTGGAATTTAGAACCAGTACCCTATGCTTTCCTCTTGATCTTCCCATACTTTGTTGATCTGCATGCTTCATATAATTCCTCGTTCTGATTTCTCCATTTTCACGACAAACAATCAACAAAAGAACAACTCCAAGCAACAAAGTTAGCGGAAGAAACCCCTTCAAGAACTTGCAACTACTACTCATCTCTCTCTCTCAAAATTCCACCTAATTAAAACCTAATATATATATATATATATATATATATATATATATATATATATATACTTCTGGAAGAAACGAATATCGGTAGGAAATTGGGAGTAATTTAGACTCAGATAGCTTATTGGTTTGCACAAATTATGGGGATTTTGTATGGAGTTTTGGCAAAAGGTTTCTTGTGTTCTTTTATTGCATGGCTTTCTTTATAGGTTCAAGTGATTTTGTTTGCTTTATCGATCAGAGAGAGAGAGAGAGAGGAGTAGTTGATGACGAACGTGACATGGGTACGCCTTGCTTTATACTTGCAGGGGCTATACGACAGACTTCGCTTTTGCTTTCAATATTTTGTATTTTCATGCACTCTTACATGTATGTAGCTAGTATGTATGATTGATGCCATTCTTTAATCTTTTGCATGATTCATTACGTAGTAGTTTGGGTTTCTAGTAAATTTATACACGTATTATCTATCATTATATATTAGTCACAAAATCTATAAATATGTATATATGCACGCATGCCGCATTACTAAATATTTGTTCAAAATATAATAAAAATGTTAAAAGAAATTAATTTATAGGGTGCCAAACTTTCAATAATTTATATATTTAACTCGCGCGACAATACCAATTATATGCTCTCTCTCTCTCTCTCTCTCTCTCTCTCTCTCTCTTCGTCGAGAGGAAAAGGTACGCGAGATCTTGGTTATTGGCGGCTTGTTAGCTAGGAGCTTTTGTGGAGATCTTGACTGGAAAGGCAAATAACAAGATATATACCAAGTTTCAAATACAAGAGCATAAGAATACACACTTATTAAGTAATTATAAAGGAACTTGCTAAAGCTAGAGAATCTATAAGGCTAGCTAGTAATATGCATATCTAGAGCCTAGCTATGGCTCTTTATTTAATTTGTTTAAATTAATGTACATCGATATCGACATGGGATAATTTTGATTTTTCACGTGACATACACGTGAATGAAGCTACGACTCTGATCAAAGGGATCGATATTGAGGCGACCATAGAGTTCAACATTCAGGAGAAACTCAACGTTGCTAATCAACGACTAGCGACGAGTATTTTAACGCAAGATTTTTTTGGCATATCCATCTCCTCTAAAAGCACTTCAAGCTATTAGAAAGATTGATCATTAATGAGAACATATATATTGGGATATGAGAAATGCAATGTGAGCTAGACTTAATTACATTTTATTAATTGAGATCCAAATTAAATAAGATATATGGAACCAAATATGAGATTTTTCCACATGATTAACAACTTTTGAGTCTAATCTTGCAGCCATGGCCCATATATATGCTCAACCACTTTAATTAGGTGCCACTTAATTCCTCTATATATATATATATATATATATATATACTCTTTAATTAATAATTATAATATGATTTTGTGAAACCAATGGAGTGCAGGATATATTGACAGTGACCAAAGCAAATAAGCAGAATACTTTTTTGTTAAATCTTGGAGTAAAAGAGGCTTATTAATTTGATTTAGGAATATGTATGAGCCTCCATCTGAATAGACTATAGAGCATAATCAAGGCACATTTGCAATCAACATACACCATATATATGATATATGACCCAATAAAGAAACATCAAGCAAGTTGTGTTGGAGAATCAAATACTTCTTTTTACTAGTGATTTGGCTTCACTTGTAAGTTTAATCACACATCATGTCCACAAATAGTGTTGTCCGGATTGAGTAAGTCGGGTCCGATTCACCCCGTTTGGGCGATTCAAGCAAATATTTCAGTCAAAAACTCGAATTCGGGTAACTTATATATGTAACAATTTACTTAGGAGCCAGGCATTTCATTTGTGCTGATTTGGTGCTAATCAACTATGAGCACGGACACTCCAATAATGCAGTCTAATGTCGTGTCGTATCGGATATTAGTGAGGGTAAGACACCCGTCTACAGGCTACCATGCATCTTGTTTAAGGTTAAAAGCATATAATGTATTCAAGTTCCACTAAACAATAGTACAAACTAAATGAGGCCTAGCTAGCTAGTATTATAGTATCATGATCAGTATCAAGCTAAGAAGTATAAAGACAACAAAGAGAAGAAAAGGAAAAAAAAAAAGAAAAAGAGAAAAGAAAGCTATACAAAGCATGAAAATAGATATTAAATCTTGACCTCTTTTATGGATTCGTACAACAACTTTGTGATTCTCTCCCCCTCGAAATTGGATACGATTTTGGCTAAAGCAAGAATATGTAACTCAATTAAAACATATTTAATCTGAAGATTCTACATCTAGTGATTTAACATGAAAGTAACGTATTGTTAAAGTTTTAGTTTCAATTACACAAAAATTTCTCAAGTTTGAGTCTTTATGTATACATTATATTTTCATGTTTTATGAGGAGATATTTATTAGGTTTCAGCTTTACCAGAAAGTATTTGTAAGATTTCGATAGTTTTTGAAATTTTTAAATAAATTTGAGGTTCTATGTAATTATCCCTTAAAGTTTTATTTTGTGGAAAACAGGAAAAAGAAAAAGAAGAAAAAAAGCAAGCTACTTTTATGCGGTTTAAGTGTCAGTGGAGACCCAATTCCGAGGCTGCTTAATTAGTGCTTAATTTTTCTCGTACACAACTTGTAGCTTTTGCATGAACATGCAATTGGATATATATGTTTCAAGTACACTTCTCAAAAGAATGACCCTGCAATTAATGATGTAATCCAGTATGCATGTGTCCCTTGGAATTCTCTTTTGTTGTCTTGAAAAACGACATAATATTTTATTTTAAAAAAAGAAAAGAAAAGGAGACACATAATCTTTTCTAAAATACTTGATTTACTGTTTACCCCTTATATCTTTCAAATAATTACAATAAAACCCCCTCTGAGTTTAACCGTATCACAATCATCCACTTCGGTCACTTTTCTTTTCTTTTGCAAACATCCTATTTTGATATAAAACTGAACCCTCGAACAAATCATCATCACCAACAACCATAATTTTTTGTTTTTGGGAACCAGAAGATCAACTCTATTGTATGAATGAAGTAATTCACTAACCAGTGCAATGAATGTGAATTGGATTTGATTGGGCATCTGATTTATTTAGAGCCTCATCGTCAAACTTAGGCTTATTTTGGCACGAGTCTTGGAATATATATATTTTTTTATTTCCATCTGACTTTTTTCGGACTCGGGTGCTGCAGAAGTCCAGTTGGGGGAGACCTTCTCAATTCAATTGCTTCATGCACAATCTAGGATTTGAACCTTATACTTTACTTACGGGATATAGTGTATCATCCTACTATATCAATTGGATTTGGTCTTGAAATATGATAAAAGGAGAAAATCTAAATTAAAACTATATCAAGAGACAAAAGTGAATGAATGATCCTCATTCAAAGACACAAATAGACGAGTGAATATAGTTAAAAGAGAGGGAGACAAACTTAGACTAACGAGCGACTCTCATAACTAAACATTTCCACTTTCTTTGGAAACTAACAATGGAGCCAAACTTCACCAGAGGATAACCTCCGAAAAACAAAATACTAAAGAATTGTCTCAATAATCATCGTTTCATCATGTCCAATTAATCTTGACATGGGATTCTCAAACACATACCATACTCAAAATTTTCCACCATAATTACTCAACAAAAATCCAAGAAAAATTAAAAAAAAGAAAAAAAAGAAGAAGTTCCGCCATGGATGAAGATGATTCGGCCAGGCCACCATCCCGTTCAGACGGGTACAACAGGCTGAGCACCCTAGAAATGGAGAACCCACCCCCACCACCCGCCCCCGCCACCACCACCCACATTACAAGTGAATCCGACATAGTATCCGAATTCAGACAATTCTGCTACGATCTTAACTTCCAAATGGACAACGCTTGCCAAGTAATCGATTGGGACCGTATTTTCATGACGGCTTTCGTCACCCTCTCGATAATCCTAGTCATGTTCGCATTCTTCCCGTATTTGCACACCGAGCTCATTTCCGACCAACAGTTCCAACACCAGTTTTCTCTAAAAACACTGACAATAACAGAATTCCAGGCGGAATCCGATCAGGTGACAGGGAAATGCGAGGCGACGTTCAACATCAGCAACCGCAGCGATCGGAGCATATATCACGAAACATCCGTGGTATCCATTTTCTTGGATCACGAGCTATTATGGGTGACCAGAACCGAGGATTTCTTTCTCGATATTAGTAACAGCATTTTGTTTAATGTGAGTATAAATAAGTCCACAGTTTCCGTTCCAGCCTCGTTTGTCCCGACGGCTATGAGAGAGAGCCAGAGTTTGCATAAGCCTCTTTTCTTCAAGTTGAAGTATGACGGCATGCTGAGAGAGGGCCTCGCGGCATGGTATGAAGAGAGGGCCCACATTTACGTCATTTGTGGGTGGATTGAGATGAACTTTGTCAATGGAACTACTCTTCAGGGAGGGCCAGCAAATTGTACCATAGAAAATTGAGTAATTTTCTTACAAGGAATGTGAGGTTTTTTCCCTTTTCTTGATTTTAGGACATTAGTTGTCAGCCCTTTGCTTGTAAACTAAGACAGGGAAGAAGTGGTGATTTTGGTGATGTAAATAGGTAGAAGGTAGTTTAAGGTGGTGTGGTCGCTCTTTAGGTTGTTTTAATTTTTTGTGCCCTTTTGAGCAGTTTTCTAATTTTTTGCTCATTTATTCCATCTGGTCTATATGGCTACAGAAAATGCAATTTTGGTCCAAGTATTTACAAGATATAGCAATGATTTCAAAAAAAATCCAATTTGCTCCCATACTTTAACTTGACCTTGCAATTTTGGTTACATTGTTTACAAAGTGCGGCAATTTTAGGCACAGATCTTGTTATATTGACGACGTGACGTTATTTACACATGATTTTTCATCAGACATTTGGTGAGGACTATAACTGCATCATCAAGTTAAAGTATGGTACTAAAATTGGATGTTTAAAAGTATTTGGATCAAAATTGCCACGATTTGTAAACAATGGGACCAAAATTACATGTTTCCCCTTGGCTAGATAATTATCCACATGTATATCAGCAGGATAATCAAGAACTCAATACAATCTTGGAAATCTAAAGTAAAAAGTAATTCCATGCAACTGGGGATGTATGTAATAACAAAGCTGACTTTTATTTAAGCAACCATGGACTTCGTATTACACCCCAAATGCAAACAGCAGTTACAGAGACAGGACAGCGACTAGCATTTAGAAGTCTCTAGAATATGAATTTTACAAGATTGTCGATTCTATGAATCTTTAATAGACAAAAACAATGAAGCCCTTTTATAAAATGAAACCACTTCCCACATCGGATAGAGATAATGGAAATCCAAGCTTCGGCAATACATACCTGAAACACGTCCACCACTGATAGAGAGGAAATTGAAGAAATTTGTATACTGTTTCTGCATTCACTGGAGGAAAGGGAGAAGCACGGCTTTTTTCAAGCACTTATTGGCTATAATTTATGAGAAATTGTTTTTCATGTTGTTCTTTCAAAACCGCCACCAAGCTGCATGTGCAGCCATTCTGGTGATGAACCTCTTGCATATTCTCTTGTACCTTGAGAAGCAAAAGCCATGCTGGAAGCATCAAAAGTTTGCTGACCAAACTGCTAATAAAAGAGAACAAAGAAAAAGATCAGTTACTTGTGCATTAATAAGATGGGTCAATAGAAATAATCCCTTGAGGTTTCCACCGTTTAGGAAAATCATCCTGAAACCTTCAAGATTATGAAAAACACCCTGAGGTTTGGCAAATCATAACGAGAAACACTCTCAAACTAACAGAAAATCACGGCCTCAGGGATTTTTGTAAGTTTCAAGGTTTCAGGGGTGTTTTCCGTAATCGCGCAAATCTCAGGGAGGTTTTCATAATTATTCATAAAAAGATTTAACAAGATTCCAGACAGTTGAGGGTCATATTTGGAAACTTACATCTTTTGAAGGATATCCATCAATTCCAACTCTTGCATTGACTGCTTCGAGCTTCATAGACAAAAACTGTGAGACAATTCAACTGTGATTAGTGCATATTTAAAGTGGACGAATCACTAAGAGAGAGAGACAGAGTGATCTACCTCGACCTGTCGTTGTAATGATTGGATATAATTAATAATCTCATCAAGCACCAGTGCTTTGCCAATAACCTGAACCCAAACAAGCCCTTCTTAAAATTAGGCACTTTGGAAAAATATTTAATAAATTTCACCATTATTTAAAAATAAGCAAAACACAGGAAAAATTACTAGCAATAGGCAAGAAACTATACAAATTTTGTAGTGAAATCCACAAGCAATTCCACAAAATCATTAGGAATGAGAAACTACTTTGATGATCGGTAATAAAAAGAAGATATATATGATGTCAACAAAATGCCAAGCAATGAAGGGCAATACTTATTTTTCATTTGTTCTTTATGCTTTATATTACATCAGATATTTCAAGTCGGGATTCAGAAGAATTCCAGCTGCCCGCACAATTTTGAGGTAGTTATATATGTTTTTTCTATTTTTTGGTAGAAAGTACTTTGTGAAAAGCAGTAAGAGTCTAGCGGCCTCGGCATAGGGAATAAAAGCTGCTGTTGATCAATTTCAACATTCAAAACCCTTGAGCTTTGATCAGGCTAAATTTTGACAAAAAATCGCTCTCATGCAATGAAGGATGGAATATCAAAAATAAAATCCAACAACATGCATATATTAATTGTTTCTATGATCTTGCATAAGCTTTAAAATAGTGTGCGAAATAGATCATATGGCATCAATGCCATGAGTTCATAAATATTGTCCTTCTATATTTCGATCCAATGAAAATGAAAAAAGCAAGACATTCCAATTTTCGTATAAGATTTCTTACATAAGCAAAATTGGTAAAAATTTCCCAAAAAGGACACTAAACTCAAAAGTTGTTGTTACTCACTTTATTACAACCAGGTACCAAATCTTGGAGAATTTTCATCCTCTCACTAATCTTTTCTCTCCTAGCCTGCACCAAGAGGGGTTGAAACAGCAAAAATCACTTAATATAAAAATTCACCATCAACTAATTTATAAAAGATAATTGTCCTTACTCTTTCAGCTAAACTGTGACTATCAGTAGCTTGCCCTCTTCTGGCTCGCACATGGATGTAGTCTTGCTTTGGAGGATCAGTAGCTTTTGCCGCTGTCTCTGTTGCCTTACCTGAATTCGCTTCAGCTTCTGCTTTATTTTCATGATTCTCATTCCCCTTTAGCCTTTTACTATCAACTTCATTCTGCTTCAGTATCAAACAGTAATTCACATATCAAAATTTAGATCAATTTGAGAAAAGAAAAAAATGTCTATTGAGACTCAATTAGTCACTATTACTACAGTTCAAGCGGTCACTAAATCAAAATGAATATAGCAAGAAATTTTATCAAACAGATCATAGGCAATTACTAAAATTAAAATCACATAGCAGAAGAGAGTCAGCTAGTGAAGCTGGCAATATGTAATCATTACATCTTTAAATGATAATAAACTAAGTAAGCAAGTTTATCAATATTGGATAACAGTATAAGGTACTATGAGGATGAATTGTATAGTGCTTAACGAAAATTAAGTGGATTATTTAGTTAATACAGTACCATAACATTGTTATTGTTATTGTTATTGCTGTTGCCATTGCTATTGCTAGTGGAAGCTCCTCCTTTGGCGGACTCCTCTTCGTCGCGGCGCTTCCTGGAATTGTGATTGGGCGGACTATGATTCGATCTCTGGTCCATCAGCATCGGATCCAAGCCCAGACCATACGACGCCGCAGCGGCATTTATCTGGAAACCCGGCCAGATCTCGGCGAAGTTATAGACTCCTCCGTCGTTCATCATTGCCGCCGTCCCTTGTGGATCCATTTTTTTTTTAATTTCCTTTTCCTGAAGCGGTGGCAATCACGGCAAATGAACGATCATGAATGTGTAGATACAGGAAAAGTGTATGTATGTATGTATAGGTACTGGAGTAGTACTACGGAGTGGGATCTTCTTTCCTTCAAGAGTGGAGGTTGTTGGGTGCGTACAGTAGCCACTGGCGTACAATGGCTACTACCACCACTGCTTCTCCAATCTAGAGAGAGACCTCGGGAGTTGAAAAGAAGCGACTTCGACTGAGCTTTTCTCGGAGCGTTCAGCGTTTCATGTCTTAATGCTTCCGGGCTATTATCTTCTACAACTGGCTCACCTAAACCCATTACCAACTTAAAAAAGGATCACAATAAAATCAAATAAAGACATAAATTTAAGGAATGGATATTAGTACTCTAATGACTAATCTAATCCACGGATACAGATACATCACCAGACTATGGGTTTGAGTTATATCGGATAACTAAAGTATAAAGTTTTTTCTACTAGTATTTTCAGAAATTTGAACTCGAAATCGATAATTAAATTAGTATGACATCGAAACCCAAAATCTCTAGTTAAGTGAATATAGTGACGCACTGTAAATTATAATTACTATTCATCTCCCATTCATCAATCAGCGTCATCTGTAAAAAGTCAACAAATCAACGGTGAAAAAGAAGAGGGATACACAGTAATGGGATCTCACTGCAGCGCAATAATGTTTGTCTGTCATAAATATAGGAGTTTAATTAATTAATTAATTAGTTAGGTCTGAATAAAAAATGGTACAAAAACCGTTGAACATGATTTTCACACTGCAAACAAAATAAACCTTAATTATTTCCATAAAAAGAAGTGATTAATTAGTTTTAACTTTTATTGGTTTCGGTGCAATTAATTTTGGATAATTAAAGTGGATTATTGGTAATTAAAAAGGTAGATTGATTAATGATTGTTGGGATAGTGATTATTAGTCTATTTGTGGAAAGATTAGTGATAATGATAGTTTTGGGCTTGGAGATTAGCCTTTTTAAGGATAATCGGAAAGGTCTGGATCGATCATGACTCTGCCATCATTTATTGGCCCACTTTTTTAGATTGTTTAGCTTCATCCTATACCTAACAAATTAACCCCTTTTTTTTCCCTCCCAAAAGAGAAAAAAAAAAAAAAATTCTTTCTTCAATTATTATTTTTACACGAAATAACTGAGGATTATCTCCAAAAAATATTGTTTTTAGAAATGTTATAGTGGTGACAGTTGAATTAATAAAAGTTGAGTTTTTTTGTTGTACAATAAAAGGTCGGTTTATAACTTTTCGGAATGCACTGTAAATTGTTTAAGAAAACCTTAATTCATTAAGCATTTTCCGTTTTGTATACTTTTGAAACTATCCATTGAATATAAGTGTAATATTTTAATTAAATGATACCAAATGTAATTTCTTAAAACTCCCATGGGATTTACATATAATAAACCAAAAAAATGATTTTTTTTCTCTAATTAATATATTTTGACTCTTTTGGCTTCAATTTCAGTTTTATGTGTATTTTATTTTCCAATACATATCGACGGTATATAATTCACATCTGACTATTTTTAGAAACTACTCAACATATTAATGGTTAATATATAATGTAAAATAATAATAAGATATTACTTAGGGATCTAAATAGTCTTATGATTTTATTATTATTTTATTATTGTTTTCAAACTAATAGGGATCGGTCCAAGTGATTAAGGATTCATTCTCTAGGTTAATGACTCTGGGTTCGAATTTCTCTGACCACAATCCACTCATAATAGGTCATCTGTAAATTCAAAAAAATCCGCATTAATTAAAAGTCCAAACAAAACCTCGTAAATTCGAGATATAATATGCTATATATTGCTGTTTTCCATGTTCATTGAGTTGTTGCATCGCCGGAGGACGGAGGTCGGCCCTCGGCCGGCAATTTTCCGTAGGCAATGTACGCTAACTGATTTTTAATGAGTTTTTGCAAATGCCAAGACTGGTCCAGATTCATTTCTCCTTCATTATATTTGTGAAACATAAATGCAACCTAATACAGAATTTATAAATAATAAAATATCCCCAATTGGGAAATTAGGTTTTCTGTACTAAGGACCTGCTCTGACTGTTTTCTTCGGCTGAAATAATTTAATAGAGCTCACACTGACACACTCATAATATAGAAAAAAAAAATTAGCTAATATTAACGAAAATCCTTACCCCGTATCTGATATAATCAAACCCATTAACCATATAATGATCGGGGTGAATCATATGTAGCGATAATTACACTTACACCCCCTCGATAATTACACTTACATCAACAAAAGAATTCCTAAGTCGAGAACGTATTGTTATAGTTATTACCACTAAGTCGATGAAATGTAAATGTAATTATCTCTTTTTTAAATTAATGGTCAAAGGGTAAAATGGTAATTTTATAACTTTCTGTAAAGTTTTTTTTTGTTTCCATTAGGGTTTGGGGATCTGACTGTAATTTCTAATAGCCGAGAAGTGTTGTTGTATTTTTTCTTAAATTGAGAGAGCGTAAGTGTAACAATCACTTATATGTACGCACTACTTCAATAGTTTGTCATAATTACAATCCAATCCCTCTAATTTTTAGATATTATAAATAACTCCTCATTATTTTATTTTAACACAAAATTTTCCAAGAACGGACTGATTATTTACCATTTTTAGCTTTATAACTAATATAGTTTCAGGGAGTCTGAAGTGTCAATATATATAATTTATTGGGCAAAGAAAAAAATTTATTTGCTTATGTACACGTTAATATTTGTGAATACGTATTCGTCTCGTATCCCTGTGTCCGTATTCTGTTTTATAAATACACGTTATTAGTTCATCATAATAAATCTTCTTTAGCACCATGAGATTCTAAAATATTAATTAAATTGCTTTGTCAAAGTGACGAAGCAATGATATGTTGAAAGCTCCTAGAAGCTGCCATCATGCCAAACTTTCCCCACAGCTTATCGAATTTAGTTAGACACCCAATATCAATGGAAAGGCCACTACCTACTTTCTAATCAGGATTTGTTTTCTTGAAAATCAAATAGTGTACCTTCAATTTATGAACAATTTTTTTGAAATATCATTTTCAATCCCTATCTTTGTTAAATTAGAAGGTTTTGACAAGTGACTAGAAAATGAAAAACAATTCTTATACTGCAAAATTCATGAAAGGTAATTGTTAATTGCACAAAACCCCAAAGTTTACACTTTTTATAAATTTAACGTCAGAACCTTACAGTCGTACACTTAATCCTTGAGGGAGTTACTTGTAAGGTTTCAATACGTTAAAGTCCTCTAACAAAATTATTTTTGTATTAATGCAGCAACTATCTATAAAATGCAATAAACGACGCTATCCTTTTATATCAACTGGTCATCTCAAGAACTGGCTTAATTGAAAGCGTGTTATTTATTACCACTATAAATATTTACAACAGTAACACTTTTAACATAAATTTTCAGTTGTCCTGACTCCTGACAAATGTTTAGTGGACCTAATATATAGTCAGAGCAATGCGATGCGCCTCATCAAAACAAGTTTCTGTTGTTACCTTATTTTAGAAAATTACATTTACCACCCTTCAGATTTAATATAATCACATATTAAGTCTCTTTTTGTTTTAAAGAGTACTAATGTAAAACTTATATCGTCATTTAGACATGATCACTCAACCCTCTCCTATAATCCTGTCGTTTAATAGTTAATGTTGTTTAATAAATCCTCCCCAATATCAGTCGAAATTTCTCCTTATCACGATTTTTACATATTTTACATAAATAATGAAGTCCAAGCCCCTAATATGTGTATAGAGCAATTGGGTTGAGAAGATCGTCCCCAATAGAGTTTCTGCAATATCCGAGCCCAGAAAAAAAATAATAAACCAAAAAAAAAGCACTAATTCTCATTCAAGAATAAAGGATCAATTTGTTAGGGAGAAGATAGTCAAAATTGAATTATGTTTATTCTAATGGACCTTTGTCTAATAAATGGATGAGCTGTACATAACAATTAGTATAGTGACATTAAATTCTTTTAAAAAGTAAGAAGTTGATGATTGATTGTAAATAATCTAAGTTACTTTTTGTGCCTGCGACCTACAATTGCAGAACTGCACAAAATTGTTTAAACCTCAACTACACAATTAAATTGTCCAAAAAAAAACTATACAATTGATTTTATTTTTTGCACAGCCCAAATATGTCCACGCAAGAGCTAGCAGAGTAGTCAATCAGCAGTTCAACTTTTTACAGTAATAAATGTACTGTGTACATAGCTAAATAATTGAATAACCAAGTTGAGAATAGGAGCTATAAGTATATATATAAAATAATAAAAACAGGTAAAATAATTATTGAAATTTGGGTATGGTAGATGCACTTTACTGCAGTATTATTGGTCTTAACTAAAAGACGTGCAACTATATTTCAAAAGGTCACTATTAAAACGAGTTGCATTTGGATGTGCTGGAAAAAAGCTGGTCATCTAATCTAAATACATAAACATATGAAATCTTCGTCTTAAAATATTGCGATATTACATTTACATTCTTCGAGTAAGAGAAAAATACAACGAGATTCTATCGACTATTGAAAAATACAAACACTTTATAACTTTAATGATAACCTCAAACTTTAACAGAAAATTGTAAAAATTAGACGTGTGTGAGAGGTTGCCAACTTCAATGAGAATATAAGTCGAAATTGGAATGAAAACTAAGGACCCCTAAAAATGGGACATCTACAGCTAAGTGTGAGGCAGCCCACAAAATGCCCCACTGCGTCAGGATGATTGCATTCATCAATGAAATTCTAATAATTAAGTAGATTTACATTATTTGCTCTGAAATTTGATGTAATTCCATGTTCTTTTAAGTTTACAAAATTATAACCCACGCTTCAACAACGAAATCGTCTCGACATCAAGATTTCAACTGCATAATCAATAACGGTATGATATTATTTTTTTGCCCTCGATCAATGTCCGTCTTATTTTATCAGCCGATTAACTTTCGTTAAATTCAGGATATATTCACACGATCAAAAGTATCTCGTTTCTTACAGTTAATCAATTTAAATATCAATGTAGTTTAAACCTCATTAACCCAGCTTCAAACCATTTTTACATATCTTATCTAATTTTACATAAATAATGATATTATACCAAGAATTTTATAATTTCTAAAGTTTTATTGACATTTTCCTAATAATTAAATTATATATATAATGCATGTATATGGTGCAAATATGAAATGTGGATGGTGGTGGGGTTATAATTTGGTCCATCAAAGTTATCAAAATCTGTCAAATTAGATGTAACAGCAACACCGCTTTTGTCTAATGCTAAAGATAAGGCAGGCAGGCATACGGAAGTTGTCCTCCTTGGCCACCCTATCTAACTAGCTTGTGTGGGGAACACAACTAATTATTATTTCTTTTGGTACTTTTTATTATTTATAAAAATAAAATAAAATGTGTATAACGAAAATTCAAAATAATTCATCCAATACGAAAAAATACATACACTCGTGAAATGCCAATCCATAACATCAGAATGATTTAATAAGTGTTTAAATCACAATTTGAAAACATTGAAAACTTTTTCAGATAATTTCTTGTCATAATTCTGTAGTGATAAATATAAAAAAAAATCGTATTATCGTGCCTGTGTCATATATAAGAGTTCATTTCCCTTATATTAATTCGATGCAGGAGTTTTTCCATATAATGAAGAGTTTCCCAGCGATTTGAATTAAGAGCATGCTTCTTTTTTCTTTTTTTTTTTTCTTTTTTAGGAATGAATCAAGTACATGCTGTCATCGTATTCTTTTGTCGAGTTTTGAGTTATTAATTGGGCCAATCCAAAACAGTACTCTTGTTTTTACCATAAAGCCCAATATTTATTAATGTCAAAATTACAGCTAGTAATTATTAAATTGGGCCTGAATTAGTTTAACATAAATAAGCCCAAATTTGCACGGCCCATTAGTAATTAGTTCTCTTCTAATTCATACGAGCATATAGCACCAAAAACCCTAAAATTCTACATAATATCCTATTATTTGAAAATTAGCCCAAAATTCTGCCTTTTTCAAACATTGTCTACCTCTCCGAATTCGTTCAGTTGTGTTTAGGCTTATATATGCAACATTGTTAGAGACGAAATTTGGATAAAATTATCATTTTGCAGCTAATAAGTTGAAAAAACAAAGTCCCGTCTGCATACCAAAGGCGTGAACTTCAAACTAAGAACAAAAGGTTTTTTATGTTAATAATTAATCAGAAACCCAAGGTTTTTTGCTCTGATTCATATCTATACAAATTTCAAATCATTGGAGACAAAATTTATGGGCCAAGTTAATGCGGAAACTGGAAACTCTCATTGTCAGCTGGATACATACAAAATCTAAACAATGTCCAGCTAACAACAAAGACTGCAACAGCTCAGTTGCGACAATAATACAAAGTAATGATGTATATACATATCTTACATAAAATATTATCAAATTTGGAATCTTTAAAACAAAAATTCCATAATAAAATAGAGGTATATATGCAGAAAGAGAAAATCATTTATTGTGAAAATCATAATCGAAATATGTACAGTTTGGCGTATATTGTAAGAACAGAACATGATTTCCTTTTTCAAGAAGTTGATGATGATTTTAATTTATGTACCTTTGACACGTACATTCATTCAACCTTGGTTGTTGAGATTTTTATGACTTCCATAAATTTTTCCAACTCTGTAGATGAGTAAAGCCAGCACTGATCGGCATCAAAACCTGCATGCACTTGTCTTATCTCTTTAATTGCCAATTGTACTCAACTTTGAATAGAGGTTCGTCTAAATTTCCAAGTTTTTCAAACTTGTATTTGGATGGAATCATTGAAAGTTGATTACAAAGAAAGGATTTCAAATGGTTCTTGAAATTTATCAGAAAAAATTGACTCATGTTGTGTACACGCGTACTGATTTGTTAGTGTCTTAGTGAAATAATTGAGTTGAGATTCGTTTGTCATATTTTCTGTTGGACCGTGTGATAACTTATCTGTAATGTACAGATACAGACATGATCATGGTCATATAGATATTTTTCAACATGTATCATTTGATAAGTGTCTGATACGACATAATAACACATTTAAAAATATTCATGATTTCATAAGTGATTATATTTCTGCATTAGTGCCAAAATTATTTGCATAAAAAAAGGAATTAATATGCCAAAATCATTGTAATCATAACCAGCCACTTAGAACACAATAATTAAAGAAACAACAAACTTCAGCAGCTGGCCTGCGCACTTTTAACATTGTATTAATATTAATTAAATAATTAACTTATAAAATTGTACTTGTAGACCTTTTATTGTACTTGTAGACCTAACAATTTACGATAAATTAATAAATAAGTGTTTCGAAAAGGAGAAATGGGTAAAATTAGTAGATAAATTATGAGGAGGGGAAAATTCCTCCCATATGTTTGACTTGAGGTCACAAATGGTCCATAAGTTGAATAAATCTATACTTAGTTCCCTAACTTAACTTTTTAGGACAAACTTAGTCATTCCGTTATATTTTAACAGGAAGAAGTCATGTGCAAGCCATGTGCCTGTTAGTCAATAATTTTTGGGGCTTTGACCTAACCACTACCACACCAAACATTATCTCAAAATTTTTGAATTCTCTCAAGGGTTTCTCTCTCTATAGGAACGAGAAAATTCTAAACCCCCAAATCCTTATCTCTAAAAATCTCGACAAGAATGACAAAATTTCTGTACGAATATATATGCTAACTCTTGAAGGACGTAAGAAAACCTGATAATTGGCGCTGAAGATAATTCTTTCGTTGCATTTGAGGCTATCAGATAATTCATGTAACTTTTAGGTATTTTTTATAGGGTTTTCTTATGCAAAGTGAGGTTGATAAATTGCATATTTCATTAGTTTGAAAATATGAAATATTACATAGACCATTGGAGTATATTATTGAGCTGCGATTTTTTTTTTCTGTTTTTTCGGAGCAAATTATTGTTTTTTGATGTTGTGAAGTGGGGGAGGTGAAGCTGTATTTATGAAATAAGGGGCAATATTTTTCCCACCAAATTTAAATGCAATGAGATGATTTTCACACTAATTCGAAACCTAACGGCATAAACGGAAAAACTTATTAAAATTTAACGGAGGGACTAAATTTGTCCTAAAAAATTAAGTTATGGGACTAAGTATGAATTTACTCAACCTATGAGACCATTTATGACCTCAAAAACTAAATTATGGAACTAAGTATAAATTTATTCAACTTATGGGACAATTTGTGAACTCAAATCTATCATATGGACCAAATAGGGAATTTTCCCTTATGAACAGAAACAAAGTGAAGATCAAGAAGCAGTCCAGAGTGTTGGATTTTGGTCTGACACTTGACAGTCTGAGCTTAAAGACAGACAGCAACGTTAAAATCCCAGGTGTCACACGTAGGAAACTATCACACGCCTGACCTCTAAATTCACGACACGTGTCGTGTGCCCATACCATGGAAGATCCATCAAAGACCCAACTGCCGTCACCGCTTTGCTTTGCTTATCTTTTTCTTCCATTCTTTTTCCTTTCATGTAAAGTGCATTTAGAATTGAAAAAAATCGACTCTTGATATTCCCAGGAATTAATTTTCTATTCCGGAGCACTGAAAATCACATGTATTTTTTAATAAGCGTAATAATTGTGTATTGATTTCGTGAATCTCTGCAGATAGAGAGAAAATTAATGGCATAGGATTTGTTTATTTCTTGAGAGAGAGAGAGAGAGAGAGAGAGAGTCTGTGGGAAGAAGAGGTGGGTGGTTGTGGGGTTCTCAAGTTCTCCTCCTCTTCACGTTTTTTCTCTCTCTAGAACGAGTTTCCTTCTTCTTTCTCTCTCTAGGCTTTAGAGAGAGAGAGAGAGATGGGGGCATGTGTTTCTCGACCGGAGAACTGTGTGGGAGGCAAATTCGGAGGTTCTGGAAAGAAGAAGATAAGGAAGAGAAGGAAGGGTTTGAAGAGTAGAAGGTTCTCTGATCGATCATCAAACAGAGCTGAAAAGTTCTCATCTTTGCCTGAGGATCGTCCCTTAAGCAATCCCACTTTTCATGGTTAATTAACTTAATTCTCTCCTCTCAGTAAATCTGTCTCTGTGGGTATTTCTATTATGTATGTTTAAAGGTCATGAAAATGTCAGTTCCGGGGAAATGTTGGCCCAATGCTGCAAATTTGCTTGGGACAAAAGAGCAGAGTAGCGTAGAATATTTGCCTGTAAATGAATTTACAGTTTGCAGTTGCTGAATTAGTTCATAAGTTCTGAAATGAAGTTAGATTTTTCTAAGTAGGTTACATTTTGTTACTGCCAGGTATTGTTGAGGAAGCATGGTTTGATTCTGCTGCAGTTCTTGAATCTGATTGGAGTGACGAAGATTTTCAAAGCCTTCCTGATGGTCTGTATCTGTCTGTTCAAACCTCATTTGACTATAAAATGCTTAGGGGAAAAGATATTTTATCATAAGAAATAGACTTTTAACAAACGATTTTTTTTCGTAGGAGAGCGCGATCTGAAGTATGCATATTTTGCTGAAAGCCATCTAAAAGCACATTCTGATAACAACGACAAAGGAAATTGTTTTCCCTTCCTTAACACAATTTGGGTTGAAAACCCGGCGAGGACAGATGTGTCCTTGTCGCCGTGAATGTGCATTTAGATGGTGTTTTGCAAAACCTGCATACTTTGTTACGGTGATGCATACTTTTTTCCCCAAATGCTTATTCTTGTTCATATTGATGGTTTTTTTGTTGTTTCTTCAGATGTGATCTCCCTTAGTGGCTCTGATGGGACATCCTTAGTATCTCAGACAGATAGAACTGATATCAGAGTAAAACCAGACGGGCCGTCGAGTGAAATAAAGCCCGTTTTCATAGACGAAATCTCGGGTCCGTCCGGAGAAATTGGTTGTGGGCCCGATAGTTTATTGGATAATTGTTTGCCTTGTTTGGCTTCTGCTGTTCCCTCTGTTGAAAAGAGAAGATCACTCAGCTCTAGCCCTCCTAGTACGAGGAAAAAAGCTGCATTAAAGATCTCATTTAAGTGGAAGGAAGGAAATCCTACTGCAAATTTAAGTGAGTAGTATTTACAAAATAAAAAAGAAGAAGAAGAACTACATTATATTCGTACATTGTCTGAATTATTTGATTTTATTGTTGTAGTTTCTTCAAAGGCACTGCTGCAAAGACCTATAGCTGGTTCTCAAGTCCCGTTTTGTCCATTAGGGAAGAACATGCCCAATAGTTGGTCCGAAATTGAACCGGGGACGTTTAAAGTTAGGGGAGTTCATTATTTCAGGTAAAAAAAGATAAAAAGATAAACTATTGTCTGCTTTTTTCTTGTCGTCGTGATTTGCATGTGTTTCTTGTTCTATTTCAGTGTTCATATTGCATATTTTGTTTGCAGGGATAAGAGGAAAGAGCATGCTCCAAATTGTGCTGCATATAATCCTTTTGGTCTTGATGTATTTTTATCTCAGAGGAAAATTGACCACATTGCTAGATTTGTGGAACTTCCTATTATTAATTCTTCTGGGAAACTTCCACCCATTCTTGTTGTAAATGTTCAGGTATTGCACACGACATGATTATGAGAAACATAATATGATGAAAATAAAAAACCATTTTGCTCCGCGTTATACGAAAAACATAGGCAACAATGTGGTCTAAATTGCATCTTTTTCATGTGTGACTGAAAGGAATTACCATGCAACATTTACAGTCCTTTATAATTTACTCTGGCTTTTTTTTGTCTGGTTTTGCAGATGCCATTATATCCCGCATCAATTTTTCAGGGCGAGACCGATGGTGAAGGAATAAGCTTTGCTTTATACTTTAAGCTTTCTGAAAGTTTTACCAAGGAGAATTCATCCCATTTTCAAGAAAAAATTAGGGTGAGTGAATCGCTAGACTTTTTTTAGCTTCTCCCATCAAAATTTCTCGCGTTAAATTATCATGCATATTTTGCTTGGATTTGTATCTAAATTTATGCATGTTTCCCTATTACAGAGATTGATTGATGACGAAGTAGAAAAAATTAAAGGTTTTGCTGTAGACGCAGTTGCACCCTTTCGAGAAAGGTTAAAGATATTGGGACGTGTAGCAAATGTCGAAGAGCTTCCTCTAAGTTCTGCAGAGAGGAAGCTAATGCATGCCTATAATGAAAAACCCGTTCTGTCTCGACCCCAACACGAGTTTTACTTTGTAAGTTTTAATAATTCTTACCCGAGAACTCAAATGCTATAAAAACTTCATGCAACAAAATTTGCATGACATGAAAAAGAATTTAACTTCCGTTATGCAAGGGTAATTTCTATAATTTTTCTTTTTTGGCAGGGTGATAATTATTTTGAAATAGATTTGGACATGCATAGATTCAGCTACATTTCGAGAAAGGGGTTCGAAACGTTCTTTGACAGGCTAAAGCTTTGTGTCTTGGATTTCGGGTTGACAATTCAGGCAAGTAATTTTGATTTGTCTCTGAATTTTATTTTTTTTGTTTTGGTGATCTTCTTGAGCTAAAGATGTTAATATTTGCTTTGTATAATTATATGGCAGGGCAATAAAGCTGAAGAGCTTCCAGAGCAGATCTTGTGTTGTATACGGTTAAACGAAATCGATTATGTGCATTATCAACAACTTGGGGAATCCCTTGAATAGGTGTGTATTGAGAGCGTTGTAAGGACCAGAGATGTCTAAATAAATTCAGCTTTTGTTCAAAGAAGCTTTGATTTCATTCTTTTGCAGCTTGATTATTAAATATTAGACCACTGATAAATGAAGATACACGAGTATAGGAAACAGAGTTGAGTATATTTACTGTATATTTTATGAACTTCCATGAGAATGGACAGATGATGCAGATCTTGCTGATACTGAAGCAGTAGGGCTGTTCATTTCATGGTCATCGTTCTCGAAATCAGCTTGTCCGGTCAGCATTTTAATCGCGATTTGTGCAACGTCAGCAAACCATTCATCCTCCGGCAAAACACTGGAAACAAAAAAGGGAAAGTTGGAACTATTAAGATTTTGCAAGGATAAAGCAATTGTGATTTGAGAAGGTTTTTCTTCAAAGATGTACCTGAATGGATCAATCTTATTTGCCTGAACTGCTTCAATGGCTCTAGAAATAACATTCTTCATAACCGAGTGCAGATTCCGAGACAGGTAACGCCCTTGAGACGAGAAAAGTATCACAAACTCCATATCCAAATAGAACTGCACAAACATTCAGATCATTCGCATCTATTAAGCTTGAAATTGTTGATCAGAAAATTTCTTGAATCCTAATAATTACAAATATTCTGTTGCAACTTGGAAAATGGTATTGAAAAACCAAACCTGTTGAAGCCCGAGTGGACCTAAAGGCCTTGCCCCGGCTTCAATCTCGTCCCAAAAGTTTTGATCATCAGAAAACCAAAGGATTACAGTCTCTGTGAGTCTCATCAAGAGAATAGTTGCAAACCTCTCTCTTCCAACAAACATATCTGATGCAATGCTGGCAATTCGTGTCAACTTTACAAACAGTTCCTGAATAATGTTCAGACTTAAAATGAGTGAAAATACTCATAATTATCCAAACCCCCAGAAATGCTCCATAATTAGAGAAAGAGCCCCTTTATCTACTAAAATTACAACTAACCCCTTTATCTATGCTTAGTTTCAGGGGTTAATTGTAATTTCAATAGATATAGGGGGGTTCGTAATTGACAGACTTATAGGGGTATTTGGCAATTTTCCCTTTTTGTAAATGCATCAAGATTATAACAAAGCCTCCATCCACCGAGGACTAGCACCAGCCATTGGTTGCTCTGATTACGAAAGACTTCTCCATCCGTTAGTTAGTCTAGGGGGTCAAATGCGGGATTGATTTTTTTTTTTATGCGTAATTGAGGCAAACTTGAGGGTGTTTTTTATAGTCATTCCTTTTCTTTTTTCCTGAACTCGTTAAGATAACAAAAAAGCCCATCCATTCCGACTAGCACCAGCAGTTGGTTGCTCCATGCAAAAAACACCCTCCATCCATCAGCGTCAAAGGGGTTAATTGTAAATTCAACACATATAGGGATCTTTTTGTAATCAAGTCAAATTTAGGTTTTTTTCCGTCAATAAAACTCAAGTACCATCTAACAAAGTTTTGACCAAAAAAAACCATCTAACAAAGTGAAAACCATTAATTACCTGATAAATGGGAGACGGAAACCACTGCGGTTCATCTTTACTCTCATCCATACTCAAATACATGTCAGCACTCAATCGAACGCCTCCATCTTCAGTAAATATGAGCTCAAGAGCATGCTGACGACAAAAACTATCTCTAAGCTGATCAACTAATCTTTGTAATCTTCTCTTCAACTCTCTCTGCTCAGGAGGACGATTAGGCTTGTCTTGCCCTCCTCTCCCTCGGTTCTGTTGCTGCTCATCACTTCTAATTGTGGAACAAAGTTTGCTGGTTGCTCGTGGAAGAAGCTCGTCAGCTAATAACAAAGCATTAGCCAGCAACGCTATCTGCTGAGTTTCAGACTCTGCCATTTTGACTATTCTTCTTCCAGAGCCTTCCAAGTTTTCTGTTTCTACGGAGGAGGGAAATGCGCTTATGAGCATGGTGACATATGAGTTGAATGATTGTAGGACACCTTCTAGAGCTTGCTCAGATAACTGCATGATTTCGAGAGAGCCGATATCCTCACAAAGCTCCTGGATCAAAAAATTCAAAGAAATTATAGAAAGTTTAATGAGTTAAACCCAATTAAATGGCAAGAATATCCTCAATTTTCTTCCAATCTTACATTCTTACCAAGAAATTTTTATTTACGTGAAGGTGAAACTAATTTCACTTTACTATATTTCATCATTATTTTACTAAAAGAGACCGTAAAAGCTCTTATTGAGACCAAACAGAACCAACTTATAAGCTCCCAAAATATCTTATAGGAGCCTAAGTGTAATTAAGCCAAATATCAGGGGTCTAGATGTAATTTACCCTTTGTTTTATCTAAACACTTCGAAAACACATTATTAAAATAAGACGCACCAGCTTAAAATAAGCTCTTGGAACGTAAAAAACTTCTATTACTTTGATTATTTGACCTGAATCATTGTATTGAATCTGTGACCACTGCTCGAGAGCTTCTGCTGTGAGACCACGGCCCCTGTAACAGAAGCTGGCGAATAAGTGAGCGACCAATCATCAGAAGCAGCAATAGCAGCAGTACATAAATCAATCCTCTTCAAATTAGTCATCAACGCCTCTTCCAAATAAGGCCTAAATATCTTCAATAGAGTCGGGCAAAGCACCAAACCACGATCTTCTAGAAGGGTACAATGCCCCAAGCTAATATGTACACATTCCGCAACAATCCTCAAGCACCCAGAAGCAGCTGAAGCCGCCACACCGTTCTTCTTGATAAGCTGTGCATAAGCCTGAGTCCGATTCACAGCCCAAGTCACAAGCTCAGAAGCAAAAGCCGGCTCGTCATCGAAAATAGCCAAAGAATCATTAGCAGCTTGAGCTATTGTAGAAAAAACGAGATGCGCAAGAGCCGTTATGTAAGCTGTTCCGTGAGATGAGCCCGTTGGTTGAATAAATTGCATGTTTCTCAGTAGCTTTTGTTGATGAGAATTTAAAAGCAGTGTGTGTGCACGAGGCCCGTCTCCAAGCTGCTTTATGGCTTTTACTGAGGAACGAAGCTCGAAGCTGTTTGTGGAAGCTTGACAGGTTGACTCTGCCAATAGGTCGGCTAGTTTTTGGCGGTTTTCCATTATGGAGGTTTGGAGAGAGAGTAGTAATGCGGGAGAGAGAGATTTTTTTTCCTCAATTATGGTTTCGCCCTCGTCAAGGGCCGATAAAGCTTCTTCGACACGTCTCTCCGCTAGGAGGACTTCGAGGTTTTCCCCGAATTGGGAAAGCCATTTGTCGAATTCTGTTGGCTCTTTGTCTTGGAAATCAAGAGCATCGCTGTTTGAGTAATTATGGGTTTCATCATGTAGGGATTCGACTCGGACTCCATCCGCTATGCCGTGTATGAGATTTGCACGGGATGAGAGGAGGTTTTTTAGGGACACGAGCTCGCCTTCAAGGTCAGAAATTTCTTTTGATGTTCTGAAAGGTGTAATAATCAAATGATTTTGGGTTTTTTTGGTAAGAATCTGAAATTCGAAAGAATCTAAATTTATGCTACAAAGAGTAGTGAAGGCAACACTCACCTTATGAAAGATGGATAATTGGCATAAACGCTTTTCCTCATTTCTTCTGCAGAAGCCTTCTTCAAGCCAACTAGGTAAAGGCAGAGATGCCTGATTTCCTGCAAGAAAATGAGCAAATTCAACAACTTTATATGCATTATCACATAATAATCATAAACTCTGTTCTTCAAAAATTTTTCTCAAAAGCAAATAACACATGTAGTCATGCATATATAGTGAAATTAACAACATTGATCAAACATGTTATAAGCATTACATAATTCTTAACTTCCACTACAACCCCACTCTTGCCAATTTAATTAACTCTGAACAACCTTTTGTTTATCATACTCGGATTGGTCGATTTTTCGAAATTATCTGAAACAAAACTTAGTTTCCCAGCTTTAGCTCAACGAAAAGCAATATTTGAATACATGCATAGATCATGCAACGTATACGCGATGAATTATCACTGGGTTTTAATGAATCACGCCAATTAACCCCACACAGGAAAATAATTATTCAAAAAAAAAGGGAAATTAAATTGTACCTTTTCGCTCATGGCGCCGCAGTGGGTGGTGAGATAAGACTGGGAATCGAATTGATTAGATTTGAAAACTTTGAGCTTGTCACTCAACGGCACCTCGTTGTCGAAATCAAGCGACTCCGATCTCGACGAGAACGGGTCGCTGTCAAGCGACTCTGATCTCTTATTCACTTTTCTCTCCTTTTTCTTTTTCTCATTTCCAAGTAAATTCATTTTATCACGCCGAAGAATCAATCGGATAGGCTATATATGATCACGAATACCCGGAATTGTGTGTATGATCAACTTGATCGGACGTGCGATTCAATTCCAGGAAGAATATATGTCGTTAAATGTTAATACTATTCGACTAGTGCATGGAAGGAGAAGGGAGATGGGGGGATGCAGTTTGAGATTTGGAATGCGGCTTCAAATTTTATTCGCAAGATCCAAAGGGATTTTCAATATTGAAAAGGCAAAAAGAAAAAAAAAATTAACAAAATTGCAGGGTAAATATTACTAGTGTCCCTAAATTTTAAATTCTAAATAATTTTTATTATTTATCTTTAATCTCTAAAATTCAACCAAAATCCAAAAGTTAATATGTTTTTTTTTTTTTTTGGTAAGTTAAGTAGAAAAGAAAAAGAAATTAATATATCTAAAATTCCTCTATTGGTTGGACAGTATACATAAACTTACAATTTATTCAGTTTATAAATTCAACATGAAAAATAAAAATGAAAAAGCGGTGTAGACATCCAAAAATTCTTGAATCTTGGCCCATTTCCTAACATTGATGTCAGCATCCCATGACTTTGTTGGGCTTGAGCCGCGGCGGGGGCTTATCCACGACGGTGCCGTCGTTTCCGGCAAGCGCTCTATACTTATCTCTCCTCGTAAACGTGGTGCACTCATACGAAAGCGTGGAGGCGATCAACCTTTGTATATAATTAGCCACCTCGTGGCTCGATTTCCCGCCGGCGCCACAAGTCAGCTCCGCCGGCAGCTTGTTCAGAAACGTCACCTCATAAGCCGGGCTCGGGTTCATGAAGAAGTAAAACGGGTCCATCCCCTTCCACCCACGCGCCGTCGTGCCATGAAACATGCTCATACGGTTCACCATCGCGACTGGGACCAACTCGTCGGTCAACTCGGCGAACAGTGACGAGAACCGGAGGAGGAACGGCTCCCGGCAGGTGGTGCCCTCCGGGCAAATGGCGAGATCCCCTTCTTTCAGGAGCTTCTTTATCATGGCGGCGTCGGTGGCGCGATCGCGGCTGAGGCGGACGGTTTTGATCGGGGAGATGATCTCGGAGAGGCGGGAGACGGAGTATGTGACGGCGGGAATGGGGCGGCCGAGGGCCGTGGAGAGGAAGATTGGGTCGAGGAGGGTGCGGTGGGAGCAGATGAAGAGGACCCCCGATTTTCCGGAGGACTTGTCGACGGGCGGCGGAGGAGTGCCGTTAACGGTGACGCGGACGCCGAGGGCCCAGAAAGCGTAGTAGACGAGCGGCATTGGGAGGAGGGAGCCGGCGGCGATGCGGATGCAAGCTAGGAGGAAGCCAATTGGGGTCCAAAGGATGATGAGGAGAGAGAAGAAGGGCGTCGGCTTCTGTGCTAGGCGGCCGTCGTGGAAGATGATCGGCTTTGGGAGCTTGTCGACGGCGACGGCTTTCACTTCTGGCTTTGGCGGCACAATGTAGGCTTCCTGCATTTGATTGGATATATTTTAGTTAATAAACTCCGTTCAAAAAAAATAATAATAATTCAGCCCACACAATTCAATCCTTATAATTTCAAATAATCAAACCACAAATCTTCACCTTAGAATAAAATATTGAATTGGAAATTTTCAATTATTATTGGATTATAAGATCATAAATATACTAGTTATTATCATTTTTTTTCAAAACTATAATTAAAAATTTTCCTTTCTATATTTATTAAGCTCAAATTAATTTTTGCAGTTCCATTAAATTTTAAATATTTAAGAAATTTAAAATATATAATAAGTTAACATTAAATAATGCTTATCCGAATCGTGCAAGTTGCTCATTAATATAAAGAAAGTTAAAAAAAATAAATGATACTTACTTTTAATATATAGTGCGACTTGCTTAAACAATACAATACACATTGAGAAAACATTATTGAATCATAACTTTGTTGTAGTTGAGAAAATTCTATTGATTACTATTACTTTGTTTGTATGTCATTTAAGTACTCAAACTGTACCTCTTAATTACTATATTAAGTTAGTTTCAATATGCATTTTAATTTGAGAGCTGTATTTCAGTTTGACAACAAAAGCACCAAAGAATAGATTAAATAACATTAATGACTGGATATTAAAATATGACATGGCTTTTACTATTCCATATTTTCAGCTCTAACCTATGTGAAAAAAAATTCCACCACGACCATTAGTTTTCATAGTATAAGTAATTTTTACTAAGTTTCTATATGAGTATATATTTTTGAAATACTTTTAATATATTCATAAAATTATAATAGAGGGAAAAGATAATATTGAAAATACTGAGGGAAGAGAGGAAATAGGAAAAATTCGCGCTTTTATCCGTCAAACTTTGTAACATTGGGATGTTTTGGGACATAGGATTATAGGAATGGATAATTCTATCTCTTAAATTTAAAAAAAGTTACATATTAGGCACAAATTTATTGAAGTTTGACTTTCCCTTGAAAAAATTGTAACAGTCAGAAAATTACAACTTAGGATATAGTTTTTAATTATTTAATCATGATTTAAAATGAAAATTGATTAATAGATATCCTAATTAAGCAACTTTTTCAGGCCAGAAATCCAACTCTAACGAATTTTGACCCCATTAACACGAAGCCTAGCTGGAATTATCAATACAAAACTCTAAAATTATGTTAAGAATAGCAGCAACAAACCTTGCACAGTGTCATGAATGCAAAATCCGTGTGCCTATCGCCCAATCCAATCTCCGGCGTCGCTTCCCCGAACGCCGCCGTGAGAGCGTCGGCCTTGTTCTTCCCCACCAAAACCCCCGGCGCCTTAACAAACCCCGTCGCCCTTCCTCCATACGTCGAAATCTCAGTCCCCAACACCAAATCCGCTCCCAAGAACTCCTTCAGGAACGGCTCCACCATAATCCGCGGGTTCGCCGTCAGCACGCACCGCCGCCCGCACGACGAGAACACCCGCCACGACTGCGGGTGGAGGTCGCCGGAGTAAAACTTGGGCAGCACCGCCCGCGCCACCGATTCTATATCGGAAACCCGCATTCCTGCGAACGTCGCGAAGATCAGCACTTGGATCCCTGCGGACTCGGACACGAAGTAATAAAGAACTCCGGCAAACGGCGCAAGGAGGAGCAAGAACAGCAGCCGGAGAACGCCGCCGACTTCGAAAGCAAACAATGCGAAGTAAGGAAATGAGCTTCTTCCTCTCAGCAGCGTCCCGTCCATGTCTGCTACAACCGTGTCTTTCTCTCTCCCGATCGACGGGCAATCATCGACGCCCGGAAAATTAAAGCTACTCGCCGAATCCATGACTAGTACTTATATATATATTAAAGAAGAGAAAGAATCTATAAATTCTTGTTTTCCTTGAATTAACTACTGTGTATGAATTGGAGCTAGGTTGATATATATATATTTATATGAATACGTTTGAGATTGCGTGGCATTAAAGTGAGTTGTTGACAAAGGGACAAAGAGATGGATGTATGAGAAAGGATGATGAGATCTATGGTTGGTGTCTGGTTTTACTATATAGACATTGACAGCTTCTGGAGTTTGGCTAGCTAGCTCACGACGATTTCTATATTGTATATATGAAATTGTTTCTAGACTTGGGGATGATCGTCTCTTTTTGTTCTATTTTCAAGAACATTAGTTTTATATGCTTTATATGTTAGGAAGATTTCCATAATTATGTAAAAGTTTTATATAATTACAAATTAGTCCATTGAAAAGTACTTTTGAGATTTTATAATTTACGAAAAACTTTTATCAAATTCTAAAACTATGATCACACTCACAATTCAAGAGGTGATGTGGTTTAAGCATAATCAACTCAGTTCAAAATCACTTTTTGCCATAATAAAATTAGAGCTATTTTGTAATTTCTAAATAGGCAAGACTAAATTATAACTATTTTAAACCATAGGAAGAGTGGGTGTGCATAAAAAATCTGCTGGTAGATATTGTCCACTTTGAGTGAAACCGAGCACTTACGGTTTGATTTCTGAGCAGAATCCAAGAGAAATACTCGATAATATATAGTAGTTATAATTCTTCCTAACTAGCATTAATTATTTAATCTTAATATCATTGTATAAGAGTTTTTTCTATGTTTGGAAAGATGCTTGCGCTATAGTTCTAGCATTGTAATCTAAAAAAACGTAAGTGCAACGACAAAAATACTTTCTTAGTGAATGTAGAAAATGATGCGTGTACTTTTCCGCAACATAGGAAGAAATGTAAAACATATATATTAACAATGTATACATTTAAAGTTATATATTTGGATGCATGTATAGAGGAGAACCATCAGATTCAAAATTATTTTCAATTGAACCTATGTTATAATTGAGCCAAAAAAAGGTTGGGAAATTAATAAATAATATCTAACTTTTACGCAATATAAAAGTAATTGTATGATGGGTTTTTTACTAAAAAGATTCTCAATTGAAATTACATATATATACAACTTTAAAACAGCTATAAGAAAAAGGAAATTCCTCTAATATGTACAGTGTACTCATGTAGTCATGTTGTTATATAGTTTCTTACTATGTATTCTATTAACATATAAATGGGCCAATACGTATCTAGAGATAAAATCCATACTTTGTTAGGCTTTAATACACATAACATCTGGACCAGCAATTAGGGGAAGTGGGGAACTACTGCTACACAAAATCTTACCCAAATTCACTACTTGAAAGCTGTCAAATAGCAGCGGATATTGTCACGGATTTGAGTAATTATTCGTGGCTATTACGTTTAGCAAGGGATTTAGCTAAATCCCTTGTGGCAAACAAATCAATACTTGATGTCTGATTTGGAGGGTGTTTTCAGGAGTTTCAAAGGTGATAAATTTTATAAATTTTTACAATTTAGAAATCATTGGTATATAAATTAATTTTTTTTTATAAATTTATATATTTATTTTTTTCTACATTTCGTTTTCCATTTTCCTTCTTTCTGCTACAAGAAAAAGAAATATTGGTAAAAATATAATAAATACGAATATAAAAGTGATCATCTATAGAGAAAGTTAGGCCATTGCCACACAACCTATATGTAATTAACCTAAGAAGTTCGGTATGCAAGGTTACCTATTTCTAGTCCATTGGTAATTTTGGCGTTTTATTTGTGCTATAAAATTGATATATCTAAGCCGTAAATACTTAAGTTTCATATTAATAAGATGGATAATTATATTAGCCATGCAAGAAATTTGAAAATATGAGAGCATTTACGGTATGCAATTTTATGGAAGGAAATAATGAAGTCATTTTAATTTGTAGCTCTAGGTAATTACCCACCCTAGTAATTATGGCAATATGAATAAGTAAACACAAAGAATTTAGTGTAAATCTAAACTAGCTTTTTAACCCTGCGTTGCACGGGATAATTTACTTATAAAATATATATTATTAAATAAATTATATTATATTTTTTATATGATTATTAACAATATGTCAAAAATTATTAATTCAGAATTTGAAGCCTACACACAAAAGTAATTCATTTTATAAAATTATCAGGAATTTTGTATATAAAAAATTCATTTTAAATATATAAAAATAGTAATATGATATTTTAATGACAAAGTACTGATTTTATATTTATAATAGAGAGAATATATATTTATACATATATAGAGAAGGAATATCATGACGGTTATAGAAATATTAAAATGATAATTAAAATACTAAAAAAATATTTAATAATAAACCATGCATATAAATAATGATTGGAATCTCTTTGTCTCTTTGGTCGAAAGAATAGTTATTTATTATACTTTATATTATTTTTTTATTAAATAATCTGTTATTGTTTCGTTATTGAGTCATAATAATTTTTATTTTATTATTGAAATTTCTTTTATATTATGAAAAATATTAATACTCAAATATAATAATTTAAGAAATTTATTTACATTGAAATAAATATACTTTTTCTACCACAAAATGAACATGAGACACGTGTATTTGGAAAAAAAAATTTCAAAAAAATTAATTATTTATTTATTTTATATTATTAAAATAATAATAAAATTTATTTTAAAAAAAAATTCCTTACTTTAGTTAGATAAATTTTCATTTGAATTTGATATATCAAAAATATTTGTTAGAAACTAAAATATTAAATATAATTTTTTAATGGATATATTGAATACATTATTTTATCTTTATTTTTATTAACGAACATTCAATACCGTATGGATAACTCTAAAACTTGTTAAAATTTACTTAAAATCATATTTTGAAAAAAAAAAAATTTTAATATTATATAAAGTAGTTATATAGTTCTATAATTAAATAGGAGTTACAAATTTTTTGATAATTGATATAAATAAAAGTATGGAAAATCAATAAATACATATGTAAGTTATAAACATAATAATTAATTAAATTAATTATAGAAACAATCTACATGGCAAAATGGATCGATTTTAACTTATCCACTTAATTGTCACATAAACATGTTTCCTAAAACATTTCACTCACTCATTTCCATATATATATGAATGTTTCATCCTATGACGCACGGACACTTCTAAAAATCTTATTCTACTGTATCCTATCGTATCGGATACTTCTCTAATGTAAAATATCGAAAAAAATTATCCTTGTGTCATAGATTTCATCCTTTTCAATTTTCTTGGTTCACATATTAGAGAAATAATAAATCACAATAGCATCTTAATTCTTAAAACCAACCACTCCAATTCATATTTTATAATTTTAGTTATGTGCAGTTCTCCAAAAAATCTCAACCGTTTTTTCCTACCTCCACCGATAAACCACCTTTTGACACACTTTAAACTTTGTTTAATTGTATTACTATTATTATTATTTTAATAATTGACATTAACAACAACACACCATTGACAGTTCACCACACATTTTGCATTAAATAGTAAAATTAAGAGAAATAATAATTTAAACAAATGCTTGAAAGAGACCAACCTGAAGACTCGTGTGTTCACCTGTCAAGTCTTGCCATAAATAAATAATTTTCATTAATTGTCTACACTTAATTGTTAAGTACGCACTAATTAAGAAAGAAATCGCTGACAGGCGAACGACGTCGTTTGCCTATGAGCATTTCGCCGGCGTTTTCGTCTTTTAAAATTTCCTCCCAACCAACCGCACCTGGTGGGGGTGGCTGATCTGTTGTACAAAAACTTCACCTTTAAACGCCATTTCATACTATCAGCATTGAATTCGTCCGTTTCCACATTTGTTTTTTTTTTTTCAATTAAAGCAGCAGATTCATTCTCGTTCTTCTCAATGTATATATATAAATATACATCGATTTGAATGAATGAATCTGTGTGTGATGAACTAACCTCTTTTTTTCGTTTTTGAAAAAAAAACCCTCACTTTAATCAGATAGAAGCCCTTGATCTGCGATTGAATCCTTTCCCAATCTCAAAATCCCAGAACATTATTTTGGGTTTTATTGTTTTTTGGCGTTTCCCTTTGAGATGGGTACGAATAAGCGAGCCAAGTTGGACTCGCTGATCTCATTGAGTCGACTCCGATCGATTCAAGTTTTGTCAGGTTTGCTTTTTTTGTATCTGGTTCTTGTCAGCTTTGAGATTCCAATGGTTTTGCGAACTGGGTTAGGGTTAGAATCTGCTGAAGTAGAGCGCGCCATACCCCTCCTCTCTCATCCAATCGTCAGAACACAAAATGACAATCAGTTTTCAAGAAAAGAGAAAGAGAAACCCGTTTTCCGGACGCCGGGGCGGAAAATGGGGGAGTTTAAGAAGATCTCAGGCCTCATCTTCGATGATGATGCGTTTAATAGTGTCAGCAAAGATGAATATTCTGAATTACATAAGGTAGTTAGGGATGCGTTTGCATCAGGAAAGAAAGTAATGGAGGATTTGAGGTCAGGAAAATCGATGAATGAGGTGGAAAACCGAGCAATAAAGGGTGCAGAGGAACCCTGCCCAAATTCTGTAGTATTATCTGGAGATGATTTTCTGAATAAAGGGAAAGTGCTGGTGATACCTTGTGGTTTGTCTTTGGGATCCCACATCACAGTGATTGGGAGGCCAAGGTGGGCCCACATCGAAAATGAGTCAAAGATAGCTTTGACCAAAAGTGATGGAGGGAAAACTATGGTATCACAGTTCTTGATGGAGTTGCAGGGTTTAAGGGCTGTGGATGGTGAGGATCCACCTAGGATTCTGCATTTTAATCCAAGATTAAAGGGAGATTGGAGTGGACGTTCGGTTATTGAGCATAATACTTGTTATAGGATGCACTGGGGAACTTCTCAGAGATGTGAAGGATGGAAATCGAGGGCTGATGAGGAAACTGGTGAGGAATTTTTTTACTTGAAATTTAATGTGCAGGCTGAATGCAAGGTTTTATGTTGATTGATATCTGATATGACTCTATTATTTGTTGATGGTAGTTGATTATATGGATTTTTCTTTTTCAGTTCATGATGTTTTATGGAATGGTAAAATTGGGTCTTGAGGACAGTGAATGAAAAGTTGAAAGCTTGTATACTGTTTGATTACCCGAAAACTAAATTTTCCTGTTCTTTAAGTTCTGAGGAGAAGTAATTGAACATAGCTTGCTGTGTATGACAAATTGAAGTTATTTTCACAATCTAGAGTTAAAGTTGCATGTTTATTGTTTAGTACATTAGTATCCGATGATAGTTGACAATTGACATCCTTTAACCAGTGTAGTGTATGACATCCTTCTTTATTTCGGTTCTTGATGTTTTAAGAAACGTCTTGTTGGGTTTTTCCTATTGTGTTTCTGTCCTGGAATAACATGTTTTTCTTAACCTTTTTTACTGTATGAAGTTGATGGACAATTGAAGTGTGAGAAGTGGATTCGTGATGATAGTGGGTCTCAAGAATCAAAGGCGACGTGGTGGTTGAAAAGGCTTATTGGGAGGACAAAGAAGGTTACTGTTGATTGGCCCTTCCCTTTTGCAGAGAATAAATTGTTTGTACTCACACTTATTGCTGGCTTGGAAGGTTATCATATCAATGTAGATGGGAGACATGTTTCATCCTTTCCATATCGTCCTGTGAGTATTTTTCTAATTGTATAGACTATATAATAATTTTGACATATATTGACATTTGAAAGGTCATTTATGGTATTTGACAGGGTTTCACTCTTGAGGATGCGACAGGCCTGCATCTGAATGGTGATGTCGACATTCATTCCGTTGTTGCTGCTTCGTTGCCCACTTCACATCCAAGTACAGCTCCACGGAAGCATCTAGAACTTTCCGAGAAGTGGAAACGCCCGAATCTTCCGGAAGAACCTGTGGACCTCTTTATTGGCATTCTCTCTGCTGGCAATCATTTTGCTGAGAGAATGGCCGTGAGAAAATCTTGGATGCAGTACGATACAGTCAAGTCGGCAAATGTTGTCACTCGTTTTTTTGTAGCAATGGTGAGAGTCACATAAAAGATGTGATTTTAGAATATCTTGTTAATTTCCATTTTTTAGTATCTTGAAAACTCGTGTTTTTGGCAGCATGGTAGAAAAGATGTGAATGTGGAGCTCATGAAAGAGGCGGAGTATTTTGGTGATATTGTTATAGTGCCTTACATGGATAACTATGACCTAGTTGTATTGAAGACTATTGCAATATGTGAATATGGGGTGAGGCGTTTTTGCTAGTTCAAGATTTTAGATTCTTTGATCTTTGTGTTTATAATCTTGAGATTGATCTATTTGGTTTCTTTAGGTTCGCACTGTGGCAGCTAAGTATATTATGAAATGTGATGACGATACATTTGTGAGGATAGATGCTGTGATGATGGAAGTGAACAAAATTCAAAATGGTAGAAGTTTTTATATTGGAAATATTAACTACTATCACAAGCCTCTACGAAATGGTAAATGGGCTGTCACATATGAGGTATGATTTCATAATATCTCTGATTTTCTATTGCTTTTTTTTTTTTGCTTTATGTGATATATTTCTTGTTCTTTGTGCTTTAGGCCAATTTCTTAAACTAAGCTGTTCTAGCAAAAACTATATGAACCTCATTTTAAGATTTATCATTTTTGTTCCAATTATCATTGGGTTTGTTACTCCAATAAACTAGCGACTTAGATCAATGTATCGCAAATTATCTACTTCTTTGTTGTTCCATTTGTATCTGATAACCGTGGCAGGGATTTCAAGAAAACCTGAGATTGCTTATCATAAATTTCTTGCCTTGTCATTCATTTTGTTGAAAATCCAAAACAGGCCCTATAAATGACTTTTGCTCACTACTTATATTTTTCTCCTATGGGTCTTCAGGAATGGCCGGAGGAGGTTTATCCACCCTATGCAAATGGGCCTGGTTATGTTGTGTCATCTGACATAGCAGAGTATGCTGTAAATGAATTTGAGAAACATAAACTAAGGGTATGTGCTTTCCACCTTGCTCTATTTGTGTGTGTGTGTGTGTGTGAGGGAGAATTTTTTTAATTGAACTATCGTTTGAGTTTTGTTGACTAAACTGAGCCTCTGTTTTTTCCCATGACAGTTGTTCAAGATGGAAGATGTGAGCATGGGAATGTGGGTGGAACAGTTCAACACCACAAAACCAGTTGAATATGTGCATAGCTTGAAGTTCTGTCAATTTGGATGCATTGATGGTTATTTTACTGCACATTATCAATCTCCAAGACAAATGACCTGCTTATGGGATAAATTGCAAATTCAGGGAAAGCCTCGATGCTGCAACATGAGATGACACCACTATTTCTGATATAATTTGAGACGAGCGCAACACGTTTTATTTTCTCATTAGCTACCTTTGTTGTACATAATTTCAAGTAGCTGAGCCTAATACTATTTCCCAGTTCATTCATTTTTTTTGGTCCACCTGTTTTTTGACCCCCATTTTTGTAATTGTTATGGCTCAGATGCTAGGAATTCAATTTTCAACTAGCAGAGTTGTAACAATTCTGATAAATTATCATTCCTAAATTAATACCTTTCCGTTTTATTTCTTCTGCTTATATACGGTTCAAGAACCTGAAAATCATGAAACGGTTTAAGATATTGAAGTGAGTGGTCGATTTATATATTATTCTTGTTTTTTTTTTCTTTTTCTCTTTAGCTTGAGAATAACAGGTGGAGGATTTCCAGGAGTGTCCAGAGGCTGATATTGTAGTGGGGATGCAAATGATGCCGTAGCCAATATATATTTCCTTATCTGAAGCTTCTCTTGGGATTTGGGATAAAGAAAGAACATTTACAAGGAAAGGTGTTCTTTCTTAGTGGAGCTGCTTTAAAAAATGGGAACATATTCCATAAGGTATTATTGCTGCATCTATTTTTTATGCACCTGATTCTCTGATGCCTTGAAAAGTTGAAAGCTATACTTTTTCACATTTTTAGTTAACTTGCTTGACCCACAGGCTTCTGAGAACAATATTTGGATGGCTAAGAAATAAAGGCATTCAACATAAAAGTTCATGCTTTCAGAAACAGTGGAATGATCAATAGTAGTACAAAAAATCTGACTAGTGGACAAATAAGAAAATCTGCATTGGATAATTTGTTTTACATTAGGAAGGTAATATTCAAGATCATGCAATTTATCACAAATTTTGAAATTGACAGCTTGAATTTTCATGAAATCTTCCTTTGCAGGCTACACAAAGGCCAAGACGATGAACAATGTGAATGAAAAGACCAAAAGAGTCCCTGCAAGCACGAAACAATAATATATGTCAGATTTCAAGAAAATGCAGGAAAATATAAATTTCAAATGCTTCGACTTATACCAGTTTTCCATGGGAGAAACCTTGAACCGGAGCTCCAAGATGCTCCGTAGAAGCAATCAGTCGTTGTATTCAATCCTGGACAATTACAAGCAAATGACTTGTAAGCATCATTATTAAATCCACAAACTCCATTACTCTTCTCACAGCTTGCACACAGTGCAGGATAATCATTATTATAACTGAACTTATATTTAAGCGCAATCCCATAATCCCATCCTCCAGGATTAGATTCTTGGCCATTAAATCCATACAAAGCAGAATAAGACTCGCACTGCAGTTTCTCCAAATCCATCTCAAATGAAGGGCCGAGATCAACTGGAGTGTACACACAGCAAGATGATATCGGCAAACTAAGCCTACTAATTGCTTCACATGAATAAAGAAGACTGCAAATAGACCCACCCTGAGAATCACACATAGGTAAATTGGAACTATTATTATTACCAAAACTACCCCTGTAAACCGAGGAGCTTGCCGAGCAATCTAATAGTGCGAAAACCGTGTCATCACTAAAACTGAAAGGGGCGTCCCAGTTTAGGCCGAAGCCTTTGCTGGGCTGTTTGCATGAGCACGTGGAAATGGTGGGGTCAGAAATGTAAATAACTTGACTGCTGTAATCTATGGAGGTGACTGTGTAGCAGCCGGTGTGGGTGGTGAAGGTTAACTGTTGGTTAGTGCAGGTTATGTGAGGGTTGAAACGTGGGTCCCCACAACCGGGCCCCGTGCCGAAGGGGTATTTGATTGGCAGTTTGCCGCAGGTTTTCTGACATGTTTGTGAGGAGATTAAGGTGGGAAGAAATATGATCAGAAATGAGGAAGCTAAAGTGATGGGCTTCATTGTGGTCTGAATGAAGAGTGTAGAGAAGAAGGCAAGTGGAAGAGAAGTTGGCTTGGAAGTTGGAATATATAGATGTGGTTCAGGGGGGTGAAATTCCCTTTTTGCCCCTGGTGGTGATACTTTGGAGGACCTACTTGTGGAGTTTTATACAGGTTTGTTGGGGAATGTAGAGAATCTGGTATAGTTATAGCTGCATTCCTGCAAATTTTGTATTTGTGTAATATGTAGTTTTGATTTACTTTATTTATGGTCTTGATATGTATTCAATGTATAAAAGGAGAAAGGAAGAAATTTCTCTAATTACACCATTGGGATTGCCTTTTTAGCTTGCTTTCAGCGTCAGATTGCTAGCTTTTGGTCACACACCAATCAATCTCAAAAACTTTTGAGGTTTTGATCCCATAAAATTACACAAATTACAAGAATAAATTTAAAATTCTTTCTTACATAGGACGCTAATTTTATTACAACGTTAAGATCCCAATTAGCAATATTGATGTAGTAACAAGCATATGTCCTGAGCTTGTAACACAAATTTCTTAATTTGATCTAAAATTAACTCTAAATAATTATTTCGTCCAACTTTTCGTGCCTAATGCTTCAAAAATGAGAAGCCTATAAACCAACAAAGTCCAAATAAACTTTGATCGGGCCCAATTATTTGGCCCGTTTTCGAAAACCCAACAGTTAACAAAGCCCAACTATAATGACCCAATACAAGCGAAAAAAAGAAAAATATTCAAAAATTGTCCAAAACCTGAAGCTCAGCTCGCCTTCTTCAACAGTCAACACTCTCCTCCTGCAGGTTGCCTCACAAGGTACTACTGCTTTTCGGATTAATTACTAATATTTTCTTGATGTTTCGATTCATAGTTCTTCGGGGCTTTCCTTTTTTTCTACTATTTGTCTTCTTCTGCTAAAAGTTTTCTCTTTTTCATTCTTTTAATTTTCGGCAAGACTATGAGCAAATTGCATTTGTAGTATCAATTCATAGGGAGATTTTTCTTCCAATGTGTTAATTTACTTAGTTTCTGTGGTATTCTCTAACAATTTTTTTAACTTATTTGACGGTTTTATCTTTAGTAGTGACAGTAAATGCATTTTGCTGTGTGCTCGTTACATATTTGATGAATTGCCTTGAGTGCTTATTTCTGCCCTGTACTTTTATGCACACACATTCTTGTATCTGCATGTGCATTTCCATGAAATTTAGCATCGGTGTAATTGTTGGGGCCATTATTCTAATTTGATTTTTTGGTTGGGTCACAAATGTGAAGTTAAAGTTGTAAACGTATTGTTTGCTTTATATTTAGATGAAAGTATTAAATCGATGTTCTAATTTCTTTAAGCCTTTGCTGACTGACCTGCTGGAAATTGTCGAGGGACTTTTTGAGCAATAGCTTACTTGAAAATCCTGCTATGAGTATTCATAGAATTTGATATTAGCTCATGGGTAAAAGAGGGTGTTGGTAAGCTTAGTACAGAATACAGAACTATGAATATGTATATGGTAGTTTATTCTGCATTGAATGTTGTTTAGCCACTTAAACTGTATTTCTGATGTGGTATTAGATGATGTGGTGACCAGTCAGCCTGCAGGAAAGCCACTTCAAATCAGATATGTGATTTTGAAATCCATATTCATGGATCTCTTTCACCAGCATGAAGAGGCATCCCATCATACTTTCATCTTACTGTCAAAAATTGTTCTCTTGTTATTTACATTTACACCCAAGTCAAATCAGAGGTCATTTCTCATCTGTATGCTTTTCAAGTTCTCCCTTTGGATCTGGTGTGAGATCTTTTCCTGATTATTCACCAAAGAGACCTTCTATAAGAGAGTCTGAATTAGTTAACCATATCTCAACTATCATCAAGCAACGGCGCTGTGAGCCCTTACGGCGAATTTTGAAGCCATTTGAATCCAAATTCAAGCCTGATCATCTCATTTGGGTTCTCATGGACATAAAGAATGATTATAAACTAGTTCTGAGTTTATTTGACTGGTCATGTATTAGACGGGACCCATCACTTGAGGCTCGTTGCATCCTCATACAAATTTCTGTTGCTGCAAAGAATATAAATATGGCTCGCACACTTTGTCATGATTTCTGGACGCAACACAGTTTTAATAGCAATATCTCAGTCTCCCAGTTTCTTGAAAAGTTAATTTACACTTACAAGGATTGGGGTTCAAATCCCTATGTTTTTGACATTTTTTTCCAAGCTCTTGTTGAGAACGGACACCTTGATGATGCAAGAAAGCTTTTCGATAAGATGTTGAATTATGGTGTGGTTCTCTCTATTGATTCATGTAACATGTTCCTTTCCAGACTGTCAAAAGATATTAATGGTCCCAAAATGTCACTAAAAGTTTTCACTGAATTTTCTGAAGTGGGTATTCAGTGGAACACTGCTTCATATAATATAGTGATGCACTCACTTTGTCAATCAAGGAAAACCAAGGAAGCTCATAACTTACTTCTTCAAATGGAGTTAAGAGGTTGTGTTCCTGATGCTGTAAGTTACAGTACAATAATAAATGGGTATTGCAATTTAGGAGAACTTCAAGCTGCACTAAAAGTTGTTGACTATATGCAACAGAAAGGTGTGAAGCCAAATGCATTTACTGTTAACAGTATAATCCTTCTTTTGTCCAAGAATGGTAAACTGGAAGAAGCAGAGAAGGTTTTGAGGGCAATGATTTCTCAGGGAATTTTCCCTGATAATGCAGTCTACACGACTCTCATTACTGGTTTTAGCAATACTGGAAATGTTTCTTCAGCATTGAGAATGTACGATGAAATGCAGAGTAGGAATATTGTTCCTGATTTTATTGCATACACCGCTCTAATCTGCAGCCTTTGCCAGAGTGGAAAAGTAGCAGAAGCAGACAAGCACTTTCGTGAAATGGTTAATTTTGGGTTAAAAGCAGATGAATTTACTTATACAACCCTTATTGACGGATACTGCAAAGCAGGTGAAATTAAAAAAGCATTTTCTCTCCACAATGAGATGATTCAGATGGGTTTGATCCCAAATGTGGTCACATATACTGCACTCGTTGATGGGCTGTGTAAACACGGCGCAGTTGATACAGCAAACGAACTTCTTCATGAAATGTGTGAAAAAGGACTTGTTCTCAATATTTACACGTGCAATACACTTATAAATGGCCTTTGTAAATCTGGAAATATAACACAAGCAGTTAAGTTAATGAAAGAGATGGAAATGGCAAGAATATGGCCTGATGCTTTTACCTATACTACTTTAATGGATACTTATTGCAAATATGGAGAAATGGCTATGGCCCACCAACTTCTTCACGAGATGTTACAGAAAGGTATTAAACCAACTGTTGTTACATTCAATGTTTTGATGAACGGTTTTTGCCTGTCGGGAATGTTAGAAGATGGTCAGAAGCTGCTGAAATGGATGTTGGAGAAGGAAATAATGCCAAATGTCACCACATATAATTCTCTAATTAAACAACACTGTATTGGAAATGATATGGGTGCAGCAATGGATATATACCGGCTTATGTGTAATAAAGGTGTGGATCCAGATGAAAATACATATAATATACTGATACGAGGGCATTGCAAGGCAAGAAATATGAAGGAATCTTGGTTTTTGCGTAGAGAATGTATTCAGAAGGGATTTGTTCTAACAGTCGAGACATATAATGCACTAATCAAGGGCTTTATTAAAAGAAAGAAGTATATGGAGGCTAGAGAAATTTTTGAAGAGATGAGAAAGAAAGAATTATGTCCAGATGCCGAAACATACTGTACTTTTGCGGAAATGAATTATGAGGAAGGGAACATTGAATTAACTTTAGACCTTTGTGATGAAGCGGTAGAGAAATGTCTTGTTGATAAGAGTAAAAATGGAAGGACATAAACTCTATTCTTGAGCTTGAACTTTGTTGAGGTCCTGTTCTCTCAATATGGATTGGGCTAATGTTGACGATCGTCAGTGAGCTTTGGGTAAATTCTGCTTTTGTGCTCTTTTCTTGTAAAGTTAGTTTATTATGTTCATTGCCTGAAGAGTGCCTAATTTGATGGCTGAGGTAGTGTTTGCAAACTCTAGGAAAAGAAGCACGTCTATTCTTTTTGCTGTTTTTTCAGCTCTTTGGGAGTGTTTGGAAAACCACCTTCTGCCAGTTTTAAGCATAAATAAGGTAGAAGCTTGAAGCACCTAAGGACATACTTATGGCTTCAACCTCTGGCTTCTAGGTTATTTTCGTTAATAAATGGAAGTTTATTGAGAGTAGTGAAAGTGATTCTCAGCTTTTTTTTTGCCAAAGACCCAAATACATTTTGTTGTACTTTTCACTCTTTTTCCCAAACACTCAACTATATCTTTTTGTACTTTTTACTCTCTTTCCCAAATACTCCCAGCTCTATTCCTACTTTTGTTTCTCCATAAGTAGTAGTGTTTGAAACACCCATTGAGTCCCTTGGTAGCTCTCTGATTTCGATGTGATTAGTAACACATTGATAACATGAGAGAATGTATTAGTATCAAAGTCATGTTTTCTCTCTCCATTATTTTACAGAAATATAGAAGCATTGTTTGGTAATGAAGTTTTATGTTTTATGCTTTATCAGCGATAGTTGATTTACTTTTTCACGTTTCTGACACTTTTCTAATGTGATAGTTGCAAGGCTGAAGTGGGAGAACGATGAACATGGTCAATTCAGATTAATGTTTTCTCCATATCCATAATTTGAACCAAGGTATGTTAAATTCTTCAAAACCGTTCATAAGTCATTCATAGTGTTAGCCTTTGCTGCATTTCTTATTCTATGACTATGCGATACAGGAAAGTGGTGGAGTCCTTGGAGGGAATAAAAGTTTGTTTATAGGAATCTTGAAAGCTTGCAAAGTGCCTCTTTGAGGTCTGAATATTTGGTTAATGATGCCTCAAGGGTAAAGATTGACATATAATTATTCTTGCAGGACTTGAGATGTAAATATTTAACGGATGCTAGTCATGCTACCCATGTGAAATTTCTGCTGCTATGTTGAGCCTGGTGTGGAAGATGATCCAAGTTAGTAATATGATCCAAGGACTAGGATTTTAGGAATGATTCATGTGACATGTCCGATTGTTCAATTTCTTAAACTGACAATTGTAACAGTCGCCCCATTCAATTAAATATCTATACAAAATTGTCCTCGTGTTATATACTTATTCGATAGATTTCAATATAAGTTAAGCTTTTCTCTTTGAAGTTTGAACTGTTTATTTAATTTTGAGATAAGGTCAGTTGCACAGAAAACTGCTGAAACGTAAAGCAGCATAGCCATCAGAAGCAGCAGCAGGGGGAGGTGCGCGAGCTGATGTCGCAACTTCCTTCGAGCAAGCATAATTGCATTGGCTGGGACGAACAACACGGTACACACCGCTCTGTGTTAGAATGTAGACATCTATTCTGTTATCTTCTCCAAACGACAAGATGTATTCTAAGGCAGGAAGATTGCTGTTGGGGACTGAGTCACACTTTTATTGGAGAATCTGGAGCACACCTGAAAGGAATGTCGCTGCTTGTAAAGTTTCCACTGTTTTGTGGCGTTTCCGATGCTGCCCATATGTGGACGTAAAGATCTCCATACAAGTAACTGAAGAGATCGATGAGACATATTGATGCAAAGGTAAGTTATACTTGGACAAGAAAATAAAGATAGTTTGTGTGTGCAGGAAGGGAGCAAGAAATAATTACTAGATCAGTTTTGAATTCTTGTAAATGTAGAGATAAATACATATGTGAAATTGGGCGTTGAAATATGTTAATTTCTACGATATGATGTGTGTGTGGAAGCAAAATTACTACAAGCCCCACCATAGAAAATAGAATTGTGCACATCATTTTTGTACACTGCAACGTCTTATTTTCTTTCGCTAGATAGATCCTTCATTTCAAATTATTGGAATTTGGACAAGCCAATCGAAGTAGACAAATATTTTTCTTAGGGAATACCACTTGAAGTGATCAAATCCAAATGAGAGATAGAAAAGGAAATTAGCCTGGAGAGTATACAGAAGAAGTTACCCTCGAACACTAATTACACTCAGTTTCCACAATCACGAAAAGAAGAATGAAGTCGGTTCTACAACACTTTACCACTATGACAATGTAAAGAGCATTTTGATCTCAACAAAACAAAGTGACAATTTAAATGAAACGTGTTTCAAACTTGCGCCCTTCATTCTTCTTGTAACTTTCCTTAAGATTTGGATCATAACACCCCGATCAGCTGCCTCTCTGCAAAGGCATTAGCAATTGGCTTAAATAATATTTTCAAGAAAATACGGAAACTGAGTTAAATACGCGAAAATTGCATTTTCAAAGAGTCATATAAATATAATTTTTTTTTTTTTAAAAAAGACATATAAATACGAACGCGAAAATGTCATTTTCAAAGAGACATATAAAATAGGCTTAAAACCCTTACTCGGGTTCCAGGGTTTTCCAAAGAAGTGTTTTATTTTTCTTTTCTCTTTTTCATCTTTGAATCGATCTGCACTCTACTCCCGTCTTACTGACCTAGTGAATCTTGTAGCTTCAAATCGCAAGCCGAGATGCATGCCCCTGTCCTCGTCCTCAGTAAGCTTCCTTTTCGCTCAGTGCTTCACTTCTTGCTCTTCGTTATGATCTCTATGCCCATTTATCATTATTCAGCAATCGTTGGAGAAATTAAGGACCCAATATATTGAACCTTCAGTTGCCTAAAGTGGATTCCTACCACACTTGAGTTTGTTTTAGTTTTTGAGAGAGAACGGTAATAGAATTTGAACGTCACTGCTAATCAAATGCCTGAGTTCGAATTATCTAGATTTGGTTTTGTACCTTAAATTGCCAGTTTTGGTAACTGAACGGGTAGTTTGCAAGCAGGACTTGAGTTGAGTTTACTGCATGGAGAGCGTCGGGGATTTTGTTTTTTAATTTGTTCTGCGGGCTTTCTGCGTAATTACATTGAACTGAATGGGTCCAACACCTGTTTTCAGTACGGTGAAATGTTAGAATATGGATCTCTTGATAGCATCGAGTTCCTCTGTTGAAGATTCGTGCTTGCCTTTTTCTCTAAATTGGAATACATAGTATTTTAATGCTTGCATAGGCTCTTGAATAAATGTTTCTAGTGTGCTGATATTGTAGTCTGAAGATGTTTCCTTTTCTTCATTTCTCTTTTGTAAGGTCGGGGTCCTTTTTATGCAGTTTCACTAAGGTTATTTAACTTTATAATAGAACTTTACTGTGAGAAAGAGAAGCTTAACGAGAATTTCTCATTCCCTGGCCAATACCCTCCTTGTTCTTTGGCTAATACATTTTGAATTCTGTTGGGCAGAGGATTCATTGAAGCGGGAGTCTGGAAGCAAGGTGCATCATGCCAATATACAAGCATCCAAGGTATTGCTCTTTTTCCACCATGCTATCCCTTTTCATTATAAGTTTTCAATCTGACAGTGTGAGGATAATGATTTTGTTGCATCCATATTTTTGCTCCTGACAGGCTGTCGCAGATATTATACGAACTACTTTAGGTCCACGATCAATGTTGAAGATGCTGCTTGATGCGGCTGGAGGTGATCTTTCTCATCATCTTAAATTAATCATGTATACTTGAAATATATGATATAGAGAAGAAAAACTGTTTACTTTTTCATGGAAAATTATTTTCTAGATCTATTATGGTCTTATTATTCCTGGTAGTTTGGTCCATAGAATCAGAAAAGAGGTGGCTTGCTAAATTTGATATCATACTTGATATTGGCCTTCTCTTATTATGTTATCAAAGTTTTCATTCTTCCTGTTGCTAAACCTTTTTTTCCCCCTGAAACAGGAATTGTAGTGACGAATGATGGGAACGCTATTCTCCGTGAACTAGATGTTGCACACCCTGCAGCAAAGGCATAGTTTCTCTGTTTTCTTTTCCTTTATAATTGACTTCAAGTAGTTTGGCTCCTTTATTGACCCCAGAAAAAAAAAATCCTATGTGGCTGTAGCTTGTAGTTGTACATTATTCAGTTGGATATGTGATTGTACTTCTGCCACATAACTGCATTTTGATGTGTGCCTCTTTATCATGGTGGCAGTCAATGATTGAACTAAGCCGAACTCAGGATGAGGAGGTCGGAGATGGGACAACATCTGTCATTGTCCTTGGTATGTATACACTTATTTGTAATCCAATCCATTTGTCTTTGATAGTTCAAACATCTTTTCGCAAAGTTTGCAATTGGTACAAAGGATACTTGTGTAGCTGTGCACTTTCATGTTCACATATACTGGATATGAAATGGTACTTGTTTCAGGATCCATTATGTGCTGTTTCTTTGGATTAAATATTCAAGTTCACTGCGCATATATATGAACACATACACATATCCTTGTAGTTGGGTGTTTGTATAGTGTGACCATTTGTATGGTGTTGAGAGTTTTTTACTTAATGCAACTGATAAATGCTTTCCAGATTTCCTTATTGGCCAATGCGAAAGTCTCAAACTAATTAATTGTCATAGAAATTTATGTTTGAAGAATTATATATATGTACATATTTTTTTTCCTTAGATATTAACTGATGACCTTATTATTGAATATTCTGTATATTGAAGCTGGCGAAATGCTTCATGTTGCTGAAGCCTTTATTGACAAGAGCTATCATCCCACAGTCATCTGTCGAGGTAATAATGATTACGATATAATCATAAGCGTTGTTTTCCTGTGGGTTATTCTGTAGGTTAATATCTTGACAGTGGCAAACTTCTTCCTATTGGCTTGCAGCTTATAATAAAGCTCTAGAGGATGCTGTCGCGGTTCTTGATAAAATTGCAATGACCGTTGATGTAAATGACCGTAAGTTTATTGCCTCTTTTCTTATAAGCAAATGTTAATGATGCTCAATTTTTAAAATTGCAAGGACTGTTAATGTAAACAATCCCTTATAAATCAGGTGTGGTGTTAATTCAAGCTCTTATCCTGTCGCGTTTCTCATTTTGCAGGTGCATCAATGTTGGGACTTGTCAAGAGTTGCATTGGAACTAAATTTACGAGTCAATTCGGGGATCTGATAGCTGTAAGTTTCTCTCACTAGTGCTCCTCATTCATTCATTATGCTCCTCAATCATAGAGTTCTCTTGTTGAAATCTTCAGGACTTAGCAATTGATGCTACAACCACAGTAGGTGTCGACGTTGGCCAAGGATTGCGTGAAGTGGACATCAAGAAGTACATTAAGGTAGAGAAAATTCCTGGTGGTCAGTTGGAGGACTCAAAAGTCTTAAAAGGAGTTATGTTCAACAAGGATGTTGTTGCTCCTGGTAAAATGAGAAGAAAAATAGTGAACCCCAGAATTATTCTTGTTGATTGTCCTCTTGAGTACAAGAAAGGAGAGAACCAGACGAATGCTGAACTGATGAAAGAAGAAGATTGGAGTGTCTTACTTAAAATGGAGGAGGAATACATAGAGAACTTATGCATGCAGATACTAAAATTCAAACCTGATCTAGTCATCACTGAAAAGGGACTCAGTGATCTGGCTTGCCATTATTTCAGCAAGGCTGGTGTTAGTGCTATCAGAAGGCTAAGGAAGACTGACAACAACAGAATTGCCAAGGCTTGTGGGGCAGTTATTGTTAACAGGCCTGATGAATTGCAGGAATCTGATGTTGGCGTTGGTGCTGGACTGTTTGAGGTGAAGAAAATTGGAGATGAGTTCTTTGCATTCATTGTTGACTGCAAGGAACCAAAGGCCTGCACAGTCCTTTTGAGGGGTGCCAGCAAGGACTTGCTCAATGAAGTAGAGAGAAATTTGCAGGTATTTTTGAGTTTTAATAGTAATACTTGTTATGTTGTACGGAAGACAGTCTTCCTGAGTTTCGAATGTTTTGGTACACAGGATGCAATGTCCGTGTCAAGGAACATAATTAAAAATCCGAAACTGGTGCCTGGTGGAGGTGCTACCGAGCTTACTGTATCAGCTATGTTAAAACACAAGAGTTCTTCTGTTGAAGGCGTAGAGAAGGTAAGTGACTGTCATATTAGTTGCCTTACTTTTTATTGGCTGTTAAACAATCATATTCTAGTTCAGTTATAATAACCACCTTTCCAGAGTTTCGTGCTGATATTTGTTTGTCAGAACTGCATAACAGATTTGGTTTATGATCCTTCAAATTTATTCTGACTACTAATAGCGATTTTACTTTATAGACCATGAATCGTGCTATCTCAAATAATGCTTAAACGATCATATACTGGCAGTGCTTAGTGTGCTTGTGTTTTAACAAAAGTAACTCTTTTTAACTTCCCCCTTACCCACCCCCCACCCCGATAAAACCAACCAGCTCATGCATAGTTCTCTGGGGATATATTGTGAGTCATTCATGTGCAAGTTGTTTTTTATAATTCTTCTCTTATGGATAACTATGAACAGTGGCCATATGAAGCTGCTGCAATCGCATTTGAGGCTATACCAAGAACTTTGGCTCAGAATTGTGGTGTGAACGTTATTCGGACCATGACTGCATTACAAGGACAGGTAAAATCCCTTTATACTAGGGGTGATAACTGAGTCGAGCCGGCTCACGTGCTTCGTGAGCTGGCTCAAGATGAGCTCAATTTGAGCTTGAGTTTCGTGAGCTTGAGCTTGAGCATTTTGTTGAGCTGAGCTTGAGCCCACTCTTTGTCGTTCAATAGCTCATGAGCCGGCTCATGAACTTTTACTTTTATATATATATTTTTTATATTTTTATATATATAAATTATATGAATATTTTTTTATATTTTATATATATAAATTATATGAATATATAAACATATTATATATATATATATATTAAGTATTTTAATAATATTATTATATATGGGAAAATTTATGATTAGGGGATTAGGAAGTTTTCAAATTATTAAAGAGATAGACAATTTAAGATAATTAGAAGTTAGAACTAAAGGATTCATATTATAAAATGTTATGATTAAATGATCAAGGGATAATGAAGTTTTAAAATTGTTAATATACAATAACTTTTGTATATTATAGATAAGAGACTAACAAACTTATAAAACTCGAAGATTAATTATATTACAAAAAAGATATACAAATTTCCATTATTTTTATATTTTAGAGCTCAGACCATGCTTTGTTTTCTTTCATAGGATTTATGAATAAGTGGATGACTATGGATATTTTTTATGGTTTAGGTCTTGTTATATTTAAAGGAGATTTTGAATAATTTTATATTTTTGATATTATTCTATTTTATTTTCGTGGATATGTGAGTTTATATGTCGAAATTTATACAATAATATTACAAAAATGCTCACATGAGCTTGAGCTTGAGCAACGGCTCATTTAGAATCGAGCGTGAGCTCTATAATATTAAGCTCAATGAGCTTGAGCTTGAGTTTGAACAAAAAAATATTACATGAGCTTGAGCTTGAACTTTTCAAAATTAGATGAGCTTGGCTCAAGCTCAGCTCATTAACACCCCTACTTTATACCCTGCTTTCAGTTTCATACAAGCTCGAAACTCTGCCCTCTTCTTATTTACATCTCTCATTTTTCAGCATGCAAATGGTGAGAATGCATGGATCGGCATAGATGGAAACACTGGTGAAATAACTGACATGAAAGAGCGTAAGGTAAGGATTTCAGTTCACCTTTTCACCAACTTCTTCCTTTTATATCTAATCATGAGTTAGGTTATTAAGTGAGTTCTTCACGAGTTTGCTAATGGCTACAAACACCAATACAGAGAAATCACACCTTGATGTTTCTTGTTTTATGAAATCATTATGGCACTTCTAATTGTGAATTTCATTTTTATTGGATTTCCTAAGTTCTAAATTAATTAATTCACTGGTATTCATGGATGTTACAGATATGGGATTCATACACCGTGAAGGCACAAGCATTTAAGACAGCTATTGAAGCAGCTTGCATGCTATTGAGAATTGATGATATAGTGAGTGGCATCAAGAAGAAGCAGGCCCCTGGAGCAGGGGGCCCGTCAAAGCCAACTATCGAGACGGAAGGTGATGCAGACAATGAGAATATGATTCCTGAATGAGGATCTGAAAATGAAATTATTATCTTTTGCTTCTCGCTACTCCATATCAATTCTTCGAAAATGTCCCGTTGCTGTTTTTGCTGAACGCGGGGATGTATTGAGTTGCAGGTTTAGATTAGTAGTTTATTTTATTGTTGGAGATTTGAGTTTTTACTCAACTTAGATTGTGTTGTTTTGTGATCTGTCTGAAGTTAATTTCTCAAATGCATATTCGGAACGTTTTCTATTTTCTACAGTCTAGAGGTCTAAATTTGCGAATTTGGTACCTCTTTTTTGACCTCATGGTGCTATGTATGTATGGCTTGTAGAGTTTCAGACAGTATTTGTTTTCCGGTGGATTTTTAAGATGTTTACAACTTTGAAGATTCAGTAAGAGCTCTGTTAATACTTAATAGTCTGTATGAATGTATTGAAATTTGAAATGAATTTCTCTAGCTATTGTGATGATGAGATAAAGATACAAGCTATGAAACACGATTCAAATATGACTACATGTCTTTTTTTCAATACTTTACAGACAATAAAGACATAGCTCCTTCCAAAATCCACATTTAATTCAAAATGAATCAATTGCCAACTATACCCTTACTAAAGTATTGCATCATGTTGTCATTGTCAGATTTCTCTTTTTCTATTGTTCATTTTGAATTATTTTGCGGGAGAAATATAACTGTGTAAGCTTCAAAATTCAAATAAAACACACACACACACACAAGCACGCACAGTCTGCTATTCAAATGGGTAACCGTCGGTTTGTTCCTACAAGCGACGACGAGGAGGACGCGCCGCTGCGCTCTCGAAACACAAAAGGCGATGAAAACCAAAACCCGAGGAAGCGTAAAAAAGTGCATATCCTTGACGATGATGAAGACGAGAAGGAAATGGACGAGAAATTGAGTGAGCTGAGTATAAAGAAGAAGACCGAAGTTTCCGAGCCCGAGGCGGCGGGTGAAGAAAATGATGAACAGGAGGATGTGGAAGCCGTGCCGCTGGGTAATATGGTTAGGGTTTCTGGTATAGGGAGAGGGAGGAAGAAGCATTACTCATCCTTCGAGTACGATGGTCTTCAATATGAGCTTGTAAGTGTTTTTTTTTTCTTTTTTTTTCTTCGTTTGGTTGTTGTGGTGTTTTTGAATGGTATTAGGTGTTTAAGGTTTTGTTGTCCTTTTTATATAAAATTGATGGATATGGATATTAGTATATTTTTGTCCTATTTGTTTTTTGGTTTTGTGGAGGTTTCGGACTTATTTTGAGCTTGGTTTGTATTCTCATGTGTATAGAAATTGTAGTAGAGGACATGGATTTTTTGGGTTATTGAACAGTGATTCATGCCTAATAGGAAGGTAGGGGATTGATTTGAAGTTGTCCGTGTTGATTAGGATAATGAAAGATAATCAACGGTTGATACTTATAATTTGTCTTTTTCTTCTTTCAATCTTTTGGATGTTTGAAGTTCTAGAGGCTGTAGGTACCCTTCCCTCCAGTGGTAGTTCTTCCCCTCTATATTTCGGCCTTCTTGTTCCTTATATGTGGATGTTCAAGATAATGTGTATCTATTATTTATTTTTCTCAAAAGCTCAACTATGTTTTCCAGGACTGCAGGGTGTTTGAAAGATTTACTATATGCCAACCTATTTGTTTGGAAGTCTACTTTTGATAATGGAACATAGTTACATTACATCTCTTATGAGTCTCTCCGTGGAAATCCTGTAAATCCTCACTCCACTCAAGCACCATAAGAATTTGTAGATCACACTAAATGTCATAAGACTCATAACTGGGAGTTCTCCCTAATGTTATAATGATGTTATGCTATGTGCTTAGTTATTTTTCTGCTGAATTTTTGAACCTCATCCAGCCATGATTAATGATTTGATGATTCATTTTAGGAGGGTCCGGTGCTGTTGGTTCCTGAGAAACAAAGTCAGAAGCCGCGTGCGGTCATAATTAAGGTACTCTCTCCGTGTGCGATGGAATTTTGAGAATTTAAGCATCCATTTGTTACTTTCTGGTGTGGATGAAAACTTGGTTATTACATGATGCTTGATTGTGTTACTATGGTTAGGTTGAATGGTTCGTTGTCTTTGTTGCATTTGAAAGTGTGGTCACAACTATTAACTGTTCCTAAGAGCAAGTATTCTCGTTGCTGGAAGTGTAAGGAATGTGACTGAATGATCTGAATTAGAAGTTCCTTTCCTTGTACATCCAAAGAAGTGACTGCGTCCCCTTTAAATGGTTGCTTATCTAGTGTGTGTGTTGCTATACTGTGCTATTCCGAACATTAAAGGGTTTATGTTGCTATCTATTAGCTCCTTTAGGTTGCCAGGAGTTGGTGTTTGGAAATGCTATACCTAACTTTGCTCATAAATGCATAGCATGTTATAACTTATGACGTTATCCTTTTATGCGATAGAATATTGTCTTTGCTTCTAGTGGTATGAAGTTCGTATTTTGATTAACAGGACATCTCTAAAAAACTGGACGAGCAGGTGATGGTGGAAGGTCAGTGGTTCTATCGCCCGGAGGAAGTAGAAATAAAAGGTGGTGGAAATTGGCAATCACATGATAGAAGGAGGGAGTTGTTTTATAGTTTTCACAGAGATGAAGTTCCTGCAGAATCCGTCATGCACAAGTGCGTGGTGCACTTCATACCTCAAAATAAGCAGATCCCACGTCGAAAAGAACACCCTAGTTTCATTGTGCAAAATGTATATGATACTGAAGATATGAGATTTTTTAAGTTGACAGATAAATATTATAGAGAAGACAATCAAGGCGAGATTGATCTTCTTGTTCAGAAGACTCATGCACGGCTTGGAGATCTTCCTGACCTTGAGCTTGGGGAGCCAGATGCGGAACATGATGATCGGATAAAGAATAAGCAACTTTTAAGGAAGAGGAATATGTCACCTCTGGATGTTTCCAAGGAGGATGAAGGACTTGGTAGATCTCAATCACTTAATCCAGAAACTCCAGGAAGTGCTGGTGGCATTGCATCTGAATATTTTGCCATTCTTTCAAAGTTTTAAGATTTTGACTGGGGATACTCAGCGTGACAAGTGGTTGGAAAATGTTCTCCAGAGAATCCAATTCATGTGCACTCCTGTGGGCAGTAAGCAGAATGATGACGCAAATCACAGAAAAGAATCTCATGATAAGACCCCAAATGTGAGTTTCGGTTCTTTGTCAGAAATCCAGAATATTTATCAAATTCTTTCTTTTTCTATAAATCCGATTGATAAGACCCCAGATGCAGCTGTTCCAGCTGTGGCTGCTCTTGAGAAAGCCGCACATACACTTTCTCAGAAGTATAACCAGAAGATGCGGACATTGACTTTCAATCTTCAGGTAGCTTTTAGAGGTTTTTTATGAGTTTGATCGTGCATCCGAGTGGGCTTAATTCAACTGATGGATATCTCATTGAGGTGGTTGTAGTTTGGTTTGTTGACTTTGGATCTCTAGTTGTGACACTTCCTTTGAATGAGTTAGATCTGTCCTTGATTTTGCCTGTATTTTGCTTCTGTCTCTATGGAATCCTTCTTCAGTGTTCTATCTTTATATGTCGGTCTCTTTGAATTTGCTACTTCATGGCAGGGCAATGCTGTACTAGCACGGGGTCTTCTGAATGGGGAATTGGAACCTGCTCAGATAGTAAATATGGCACCTAATGAATTAAAGGTGCACTTGCTTTTGCTTTCTTTGAGTTAATGTTTTCAAGAACTTTGGTTTTAATTTGTTTTTTCCTCTTACCTGTTCGGGGATTCTTTTTTATACTGGTTTTGGTTAGTAGGGTTGGCGTATGTGGCAGCCATATCAATGTGAAAGTTAGAAGCTATATTCAACTGCTCCTCATATAAACTTTCTACCATTTCTATTAGTAATCTTCTACACAATTTGGCACCGGCTGTCACTAGTGCCACTTTACCTAATATTGAAATCCTAGCATTTGATGGTGAAAACTGTTTCACGACTTTCGTTTTCCGTTTTGGGTGTGCGTTGGGGATGGTAACCATTTACTGGATTGGAAGGAAGAGTTTGGGATTTCTGCCTCTATGCAGTTGTGTGTTTAGTTTCTTATACAGGAGCTTATGCCAAGTATGTCAAAAATTCTCACGCTCATACTTTGGTCTCCCAGGAAGGTTTAACAGGAGAGGAAATAGCAAGAAGGCAGCCGGAGGAGTCAGTCCATATGCAGGTTTTCATCTCGTGATTCTTTAGAAGAAATCTGACATTATATTATTTATATGTATATTGTTTCTGTTTTTCTTATTGTGGGTTTTACTTGTTGGGGCCAGATGATGGATGCTCGTTGTAAAAGATGCGGTGAGAAACAAGTGCGTTTAATAGATATTATTCAGGCTGGACGTGGTGACCGATACCAGGTTCTTACACCGTCCTTCAACTCTGGAAATATGTTATTTAAATAAGAACAGATAATTGTATTTAATCCAACTTTAATTTGAAAATAATATTCAAATCAGAATAAACTGCATCTGGCATAACGATTTTTACATTGTGTTGTTTCCGCAGCTGGAATGTCTTGCTTGTGGTAATACTTGGTATGCTTCTAGAAATGCTGTTGCCACGCTCACCATTGAAGGGCCGAGTTCTAAGACAGTTGGCGCTGCACCGCGTGGAGCTACTGAGAAGGGAGCAAATGATGTGCTGAAGAAAACAACAGAAGCTTACGTGCCAGTATTAGGTAAGCAGAAATCTTCTAACAAAACCACCAAGTGATTATTTACTCTAATTGCTTGATTTTGGCTTATGCAGTCGGCAGTTTCTGTAAATGGGTAAATCACGTGTGAATGTGATACAATTGAATGATACCTGTATGCATGTGTTAGCTGTTAACTTTTGTAGCTTAGATTCGAGTAAAGGTAGGGAAAAATAGGTCAAGCTGATTGTTACGGTAAACAAAATCTCAACTTTCAACATTATTTTGTCAATAGCCTACTAATTACTAAAATCCCCCTACCCCACGCCCATTCTAATTTCTACCCCTCTTTCTCCATGACTAAATTATCCTTGCAAAATACCAAGTCGATTATATCAGCATTTCAAGTAAATTGAATATTCAACAAAAGTCTGTCATTTCACTTCCACCACCTCCAATTATTTCATCGAATTGAAGTTATTTATAGGCTCACCTCCTCATGAATGCCATTTCCGATCAAAATCTTAATAGAAAAGGCATATGTCGCTAGGAATCATCAATCACCGGCTAATTGAAATTATTCAGTTCAATTGGTTATTAGTAAACTCTGCATTGTTTAGATTATAAAATGTGAAATAATATATAGTCCAAATGCCAACTGTTTCCCTATATATATATATATATATATATATATATATATTTAATTGTATTATGAACTAACAAAGGATGATTCTTATTAGTTTGATTGCATACTTATCACACAAAAAATTCATAGTTTACATTAGAATTAGTTGAGTTACTCCAAAATCTTAACGAATGTCTTTATTAAAATTTTGATATTGGCTTGTTCACCTGAGTACAAGTTTCTATTAGACAAAATTAGCATTTAAAATATTAAATAATTAATATCTCTGATCTCCCATAAATACAAAATCTCCAAATTCTGCAAAGTGACTAGTAAAAATAACGTGTATTATTTTTGTATTTTTATTTTTATTTATTTTTTGTTTGATACCGATATACCAAATAAACATTTACGAGACAAAAACATGAAGTCTCGGAATTAGGCGTACTTAGTGTCAAAAATGACTGTAATGAAAAGCTTAACAAGGTCCGTGGTTCATTTTGTGAAAATCTGGGCATTTATGAGAAGTTTTTTATTTTTATTTATTTTTTGTTTGATACCGATATACCAAATAAACATTTACGAGACAAAAACATGAAGTCTCGGAATTAGGCGTACTTAGTGTCAAAAATGACTGTAATGAAAAGTTTAACAAGGTCCGTGGTTCATTTTGTGAAAATCTGGGCATTTATGAGAAGTCAATATCAGGTGGGGTCAAAATGTAAATAATTTTGGGCTTAAAATGTAATTTAATGAAAATATGATTTTATAAAAGATATTTTGAGCTTTATGAAAATACTTGTAACCTCGATGAAATTTACACTGGATTCCGATCCAATGTGCACCGTTAAGTTAATAGATTAAATTAAATGAGCTAAAATATAAATTTACCAAATTGACTCTATTTAGTGTCAAAACGATGCAAATCAAATTCTTATTAATGCTTTGAGATTAAAATGCCAAATCAATGATTTATGAAATATTTAATGCAAGAGTTGAAAAACGTGTAACCGTGAAAGATGTCGAGACCATAAATTGTCTGAATCTCGATAAACGTGTCAATACTAATCTTGGAAATTGTGGGTCGTCACAATACTCCCATCTTCAAAAGAATCTGTCCTCAGATTCTACTTCTCACGTCAAACTATTCTCTGCCAAACTTCCTCTTTAGCTTCGGTTCTAAGAATTCGTTCTAAGAATTCTGTCTTCAGAACTTGTACAGACTCCTTTGATTCCTGAAGAATCATGTCCGTTTATCCATTTCACCTAAATTTGGTGTCCTTCGTGTTGGTCGGATTAATTCTCAATACCAATCTACATTCAAAAGCACACCTTCTCGTCTATAATGACAAAGAATAGAAAATTCCAATACAAGGTCTTCAGTCTGGTGTAGCTGAAAGCTCGGTGTTCCTCTAGTCGAGTTCGACATCTAGATTCATGTCAGCTCTCACTCCGATTATCTTCAAAAATATTCTCCTTCAAATTTCTCGTAAATAAGAAGAAAAAAAAAACCTTGCTTGTAAAAATTACAAATTATTGTCTTATCAAGTTCAAGCCTTGTTCATATATTTCAAACTCAAGTTCAAAGCCTGTTATTTTAGGTCAAGCTGGATCGAATCATGTGCACCCCGATGATACTTCAATTTCAACAATCTATTACATCAGCGTGTTTTCCATTCTTCAAAGCGAGACGCGAATTCGTCTTGGTTGTTTGACAGAGGTACACTATAGGTACAAATTGTGAATTGAATCCTACCGTATACCAGACCAATTAATTTGTGTACTTGTTTTCGTCGGTTCTGGTGTAGAGAGTGGCTGGCTAGCAGCAAAAGCTTTGAGAGAAAATATTTATGCAGTTGCTCAATCCCACAACTGTTCGTTGAAATACCTGAGAGAAAATTCTCGTACAAGCATCAAAAGTTCTACCACAGTTACCACATGGGAGGGAAGAAGAAAAAGGGGTCCAATGTAACCCCTGGGTCTCAGTCCCGGGTTTCCATGACTCTGAGAGAAGAATCAAGTGGCAAGAAGCAGGTCAATGCCAATGCCAAATCGATGTGCAAGCTGGATCATCTGAAAAATCTTGCTGTATGGGCCGGGTCGGAAGCTTCCATTCCTTCTTGGCGCCTTCTTTGGAGAGCGCTTAGCTGCTACGACTGAGGCTTTGGGCCTTCGGGCTGACCCTTCTTTGTTTGCTTGTGAAAGGTCCCCGTCTTACTTCATTTATATTATTTTTAATTTCAAGGTCTTTTTTATGTTATTATTTTACCTATATTTTAGCCTTTAGGGAATTTGCGGGAAGGGTAGCATTCTTTTGCTGTATTTGACCTATGTGGCCAACTTGAATAAATAATTATGCTCGCACATAGTTTTTCTTGGAATCTTCTGACAACGATTTCCAAGATTTTATCTGTGCGTACAGAAACACACTGTGTGGACATCCATTTTGCTTGAGCCTTCTCCAAATTTTATGAAATCCATGGGGTCTGTGCTTCAATGTTTTGGATGACAACTCCCTTCTCCACTGAATCATGAAAAGGGGAAAAAAAGAAAGAAACAGTTGGTTATTTGGGCAGTTTTTGCTTTGATTACAGTTTCTCCACAAAATCTAAGTGATTTATGATGGTTGGGAAAACCACATAACCACACCACTTTATGCAGTTCTTTTGTTGTCTTCTTCCTGTGATTGCTTCACTTTTATATTGGTTATTTTTTTATTGCTTCTTAATATCTAGTTTCTTTTTGTTTGCCCAAACTTAACTTTGTTCCTCTCTCCTACCCCTCTTAAATGCTAAGTAAAATATTCTGTTATTTACATGCATAAATGATACGTGCGGCAAGTTGACATAGTGAAGAGAAATATTCCGGTGGTGCTTTATTTTCCTTACAGGTGTGAATCTAATCTGCAACCAGGGGATAATTTTACAGTTCGAATTGGAAAGAACAAGTCAAAGGTGCGACATAGGCACAAGAAATCCAATCCCACCACACAGAATAATGTTGTATACAGATGCCATTTCTGTTTTCACCGGAATCTGATGAGAGGAACCCCAAAGGGCTATGTAAAACAGATTTTTCCACCAAAGCCTAAACCACCACGAAAACTAGAGCCTGGCAGACACAAGTATAATAGCTCAGCTCAAGCTTCAACAAGTATTCCCGAGGTTAACAAGGCAGGCACAATTGCTTTGGCAGCAACAGATGATGGTCCAGCTACTCCAGTACCAATATCTGGTCTGTCTTTATTGGATTTGAAGAGGAGGAAAAGGAATAGGTCAGGTGTTAAGAAAGTAGCTGAACCTCAAACTAGCTCGAATGCAGCTGATGCGGAGAAACGTAGACATGCTTCAAGCAAGAGGAGGAAGAAAGCCTGGACGAGTCTCAAGGAGATAGCTCAGAGTAGTGAAAAGAAGGTCTCTAATTTAAGTATACCGTTCGTTATTTAATACAATGGAGCCTTCCACAATTTTTGACTGGTAGAATATGAAGTTTGCAAAAGTCCTTTTGCATTCAATACTTAGTTGTTTAATTATGAAACTGATGATCGCAATATTTCAATTAAATATCTGTACAAAATTGTCCTCATGTTATATATTTATTTATTTTGAAGGCTAATTAAGTACTTCAAATTAAAAATTAAACTCATAAGCAGTATAATAATACTTGTTTTATAAATACTGAACTATATAAATTTAGAAACTAAAAAAGTGGTTTTGTTTATGGTACTCTATTGAGAGGAAAAGTGTTGTCTTTATTAGTTTTAGAATGATACTCTTAGAACAATTGGTATTTATGCTTTTCTCTTTTAACTATATATTTAATTTTGAGATATAACAGATCCATGAACAGAAAATCAACACTAGGAAGCATATTTGAGGTCTATTACTCATTAGCATCCTCTCCATCACAGTACAAGAAACCTTACATGATATTATAATGTTACAACAAAAACTCCTGCAAAACCAAAACTGCTGAAACAAAGAGCACAAACACAAAACAAGGGCGTACAATATAGCCATCAGAAGCAGCAGCAGGCGGAGGTGCGCGTGCCGCGACTTCCTTCGAGCAAGCATAATTGCATCGGCTGGGACGAACAACACGGTACACACCGCTCTGTGTTAGAATGTAGACATCTTTTCTGTTATCTTCTCCAAACGAAAATATGTATTCTAAGGCAGGAAGATTGCTGTTGGGAACTGAGTCACACTTTATTGGAGAATCTGGAGCACAGCTGAAAGGAATGTCACTGCTCGTAAAGTTTCCACTGTTTTGTGGCGTTTCTGATGCTGCCCATATGTGACTTGCATATAGATCTCCGTACAAGTAACTGAAGATCGATGAAACATATTTAGGCAAAGGTAAGTTATACTTGGACAAGTATAAGAAAGATTGTACCAAGAAAATAAAGATGTTTTACCTTCCATATGTGCATGGATCAGTTTGGGCACGGTAGAAATATCCACCAGATATTGCTGCAGATCCAAGCTTATTTATCTCGGAGTGACTATATCCCAATACGGGAAATATAGGATCTATCGAACCAGCTGAAGTATTTCCACCCGGAGTTTTCTGAGGCTTAAAGGCATTTGGCCCTTCATACACACGCCAACCATAGTTTCCACCCTTAGAAATGATATCAACTTCTTCATATTGATCCTGCAAAAGAAAAACCCAAATTAGGCATATCACACATATCGTTGACAAATTCTGGAATAATTACGGAAAAAAACCCCTAAAACCTTGAAATTTACGAAAAATACCCTGAGTCAATGATTTTCTGTTAGTTTGCGGGTGGTGTTGTTATGATATGCCAAACATGAGGGCATTTTTCGTAAGTTTCAAGGTTTCAAGTGTTTTTCATAAAGATTGCAAACCTCAGGGGGTTATTTGTAATCGACCCAAAACTTTTGTTCAAGAAGTCATATGTAACTAACCTGTCCAACATCAGCACACATGAAGTAAGAAGGCCTTTCTGAATCAAAGCTACAACGCCACGGATTTCTCAACCCATAAGCCCATATTTCCTGTTCCATTAACTTATCTTCTGAATAAGGATTATCTTGAGGGACGGAATAATTTCCCCATCTCCCGAGATTAACTATTTCTTCTTCACTTGGTATATTGTCGACATCGACTCTCATAATTTTTCCGAGCAGGGATTTCTTGTTCTGTGCGAAGTTATAAGGATCGCCCTTACTTCCTCCGTCTCCCATCATGATGTATAAGTAGCCGTCGCCGGGACCGAAAAGAATTTGGCCGCCGTGATTGGCTGTAAAAGGTAGTCCTAGTGTGAAGATTCTTCTTACTTCTTGTGGTCTTGCCTTTTCTGCCTTAAAAATCATATGGAACTCAGTTCAGGTGGATAATCAAAATGAGTTAATCGCGCTAAACCTCTTGTACCATGTTAATGAGTAAAAATTTACAGGGATACTTACGAAGACCCCACCGAAGTTAGGGTTTTTTTTCCAGAAAACACATTGAAACTATGATAATACCCATAGTTTCAGAGGGTTTCAGAGGGGTTCGTAATGTTTTGCAAATCTTAATGTACTTTTCTTTATGTTTCAGCCATGTTCACACTCATGCAGTTCGTCCGTGTAAGAGTCGTGCTCTTTAAAGCCTAGTCGCCTGCCAAAGACTCTTTTTGCAATAGTTTTCAAAATTTACATTTTACATGAATAATCAAACGTCAAGGTTTTTTTGTAATAAATGTAGATTAAGGGAATGTTTAGTAATATCACCAAAATTAACGGATAGTAAATGTAAAAAAAGAAAGAAAAAAAAATCAATTTCAATCTAATTCTTTTTGATATGATTAATGGGCACAAAAAGGTAAAACTTTACCAATGATGGGGTTGAAGCAGTTCCATTAGCAGAAAACTCAGCAATAATAGTATGAAATCTGCAAACTTCTCCAGCTTCAACAGAACCCAATTCAGAAGGGTCGCATCCAACATCGGAATTGCATGCGCATCTTCCGCCACATCCTGGAGATTTCTCTTTATCACAATTAAACGATGCGAAAAACCTTCCATTTCTTCCAAAATCCGGATGAAACGCGAGTCCCATCATTCCAAAGCTCGTATCGAGATATACTTGATCAGTCAAATCAACAAACGGACTCGATTCATCAACTCCCAATACATCTCCTGAATCCTGATCGGGAATCGTAGCCAACCAGATTTTGCCTGCTAGATTCGAGAAGAAAGCCCGATTCGACCCGTCTGGGTGAGGAACCATGTTGATGTAAGAACCATTTCCAATTTTCTCGAGACACATGCCTTTTGGGGATGGGATTGTGTCTGTTTTGTTGAGTGTAATTGGTCCGCCATTGAAGCAGATGGAGTTTTCATCAGAGGGTCCTCCGAATGCGTTGCAGAAATCAGATTTTGATTGCCAGAGGTCGGTTAGACGGGATGACGTCCCGTTTTGGGGGATTTGAGCTTTGCTTTGGAGCGCTGGGGCAAAAGGGGAATTTGAGATTAGTACGTTTTGACAGGATTCCCATATTGTTGAGCAAAAGCTGGAGTTTGTCTGGCTTGATAAGGATGAAACTGATGTGGGGGAAGTGGAATTGCAGAGTATGGGAACTGTTCGAGGAAATGACTCAACGGCGAACAATTTTGCTGAGAAGGGATCACAAGTCTGCCAAGATAAAGATTATTAAACAATCTTACACGAAAATTAGAATTTTGCAACCAAATCATTCGACAAAAAGGAAATCCTCATTTTCAAGAAGCCCAAAACTGTAAATGGAAGAAAATGCAGAGAAACTCACAGCACAGAGGATTGATTTCACTGCAGAAGCACAAGCAGAATCAGATATATTCATGGACTGGAAACGCTTCTGCAACTGCGAATCTTCTGAAGGGCTGCAACAAACTTTTCCATCGTATGGACAGAAAGCCAATTTGTTCTTCGGGCCGGTATTCGCAGGCGCCCCTGTAAAAATTCAAAAATCAGATAAATTGAAAAAAAAAAAAAGCAGAGAGGATCACACACAGAACACAAGACTTACTCAAGTCGGTGCACTGGGGAAATGAGGAAGAACGAGAAGGGAACAAGAGGAGCAGAATCAAAAAGTGGTAAATTTTCAGAGTTTTCTCCATTGTTTCCTCTGTTTTGGAAAAGATGAGTGGACAATTATTACATTTTAGTCACCAAACCACCTTATCTTTCTATTCTTCCACTACGTGCAGGGTGCTACTTAACATGCTGTGCAGATAAACTCTATACTACGAAAAAGCTGGAAATTTAATAAAATATAGATATGGATATCCAGAAGATATTGAACTGTTCATATCCTTTCGGACAAGAAACTCTCTCTCATTGGAAATTTTGATCATTGGGGCCATGAATCAGTGCAGTTAAACCTGAAAGGTGAGTTTGATATTAATGGATATGGACTTTGCACTCATCTTTGGTCAACGGCAGAGCCATATTAAGATTAGGGCAAGCACATTAAAGGCACCGAAACTATATATTTTTCAAAAAAGTGTGAAAATTTCATGTGAAATAAATTATTGAAAACTTCTTATTTGATAAACTTAGCTCACATCTCCTGGACCCCTACACCTATTTACCTCATTTTTCCTAAAAATATTTTCAAAACACCTAATTTACAGAGTTTGTCGTGTCATATTCGTATTTCGAAATACCTAAAAGTTCTCGAATTATTTCTTTTTTGTCCTAAGCTATGTTTATTTTGTATTTGAGTTTGAGTCCGACCATTCAAATGTATAGCTTTTGCAATTTATTCTTGAAAAATTCAATCTTGAAAGTTTTAGTTACATTTACATACCACTTATATTATACATAACTCGATTTATATTTAAGCAGGTAATTTCCTAATTTTTTAGTTTTGATCAAGTTGGAGGACATAACTTTCTTGTATTGTGGTTGACTTGTCCATTTGCCCAAAATCTGAGTGGATGGAAGTGGTTAAAAAGGAAAGCAATAATGTTTGAAGTTTGAACAAAATAAATAGTGTACATACATACATAAGATAAACAAGAAGTTGGGTGATTGTTGGTCACTCAAAATAAATGCAGACTTTGTCATTTATTGGTCTGTCTACTCTTCCCTCTATTTGCTTTACTTCCTTTTCAAAAAGGTCTAAAAAGCATTGCACATAATGTCAATATTTCTTTGCCTCTAAAGCTGTAAAGGGCTCTTCTAGATGTACTTGTTTGTTACATATCACATCCCGGAGCTACGTATAAACGAGGGATTAACGTACATCTCCGACATAAAAATTCTTCTATATATATATAGTGTATTTGACTATTTTCTAAAATTTTATAATATATAATGTTCTTTTTGTTCATTGCATCCTGAATATTTTAGGATACTGGCTCCGTTATTGTCACACCCTACTTGACATTGGCAGATTTTTTATTTTATATTTAATTAATATCCCGATTTAAATATTAATTTATTTTTATGAAATAGTCGTGGACTTGTATTTTTGGTCGGAATTAAATCGGATAAAGATCGGGTTAAATAGGTTGGAGTGATTTTCTGGCGTGTATTTATTACAAAATTATGGTCTATGTGGGACATAGATTTTCTATTATTAGAGGTGAACGAAATGGAAAAAAAATGGACTATCAACATCATCACTTATCTGTCAGAAAAGAGATCTATTTTTTAATTAGTTCAACAGCTAAAATAATCTGGAAAATTAGTAGTGCGTCGGAGTTGGGTCAAATTCCTTCCAGAAGAATAAAAAAAATATATATTGAATTATCTGGGGAATGTTTGGGCCTTGGGCCGAATGCCTGGGCTCAATTAACCTATGAGAGAAACTTGGCCCAAATTCATACAAGCCCAGATGAAGGAAAGCAAATTGAATTAACAATTAATTGGAATAATTGCAAAAAGAAAACCTGCATGTAGGTCTTTTTTCTTTAAACCACTTTGAAACCTTAAATTGTTACAAATATCCTTCAGTCAACTAAAACCTTACAAATATCTCCCTTGAAGCAAAAAAATGTATACATAATATCCCATCTGGGAGTAAGTCTAACGTTACAAGATTTCAGGGTATTTTTCGTAGTAAACGGCTTAAACCTCTGGGGAGTTTTCGTAACTTGCCCTAATTGGCCGACCGAGAGCCTTTAAGTACAGAAATATAATGCTTAGAAAACTCGACGACCTTATCAGTGTCAGGCAAAACATCCTTAACAGCATCATCGGTAGAAAAATCTTGTGCCCATTTGAACAAATTAGGAGTGTTGGATTCATCAATGAGGCAGATATTACACACCTTTTTTATTACTCCAATCCAGGCTAGGTAAGATCCCAATGAAATGTCTAAGTATCCAATTCTTTCACCTCCAAAGAACTTTTGGCCTTTGCTGTAATTTGTGAAGGTATCCTCAAGCAAAGCCAGGCCTTGAGTTGCGGCCTCTTTTGCTGTATTTTTAGTCTCCTCTTCGTCTGACTGTAAGATTGTCGTAAGGCTTGCTGCCCACTGGAACATAGTAATTATTAATATTAGCATAGTTATTGTTAGGGTTAATTACATCTAGAACCCCCTGAGATTTGGTCTAATTACACTTACACCCCCTATATTGCTTTTGTTAAGGTTTCTAATAATTTTCCGCCAGATCTGTGGAGAAAACAGCCCAAATTACCCCCAAGTATTGGACTAGAACAGTTCTTTAACTATACCCTGCAGATTTATAAGTAGATTTTGCGTGAAGTACTTTCAGTCACACAAAATCTATTAAACTAGGGTAAAATTTTTCTTTTTCGTCTATGGAGGGGTAATCGGGTTGTATATTGGGTAACTTTGACAGGAAAACGACAAGAAAGCAGACAGAAGAGGTAATTTGTAAGGTCAAGTCAAAATGCAGTCTCTGTAAGGAAATTCTGAAGACAACTTCATAAAAATATTTGCCAGAATGCCTAAAATTTACAAAATACTGAGGTTTCTAATGTAGGAAATTAATAATCATTTCATGGAAAGGATATATGAACTGCATAGGTTCATTTCGAGTTTTCGAAATCAAAAATTATTTGTTAGGAGTTTATCCCGGTGTTGTATAAAGAGCATCACTGTTATTCTTTTGTTTTGAAATCATTTTTGGGAGTTTTAATGCGAGAATGAAAAAAATCTTAGATCGTCTTAAAACAAGAAAGGTATACTAATTTCCCGAAAGCATGGAGCTTTAAGAAAATCACACAAATTAAAATTTGTAGTATGAAATTTAAACGTCCCTTAACTTATCGTCGATATAAGTACTCCAAAACCGGGCCAAGGCCCGATCATATGGATCAGACGGCAGGATTGCGGGTCCCGAAGCCCAAACTTCATCAATATACTGAACAATGATGAGTGATTCACAGATTGGTCTGCCGCCATGGATGAGAACTGGGATTTTTTTGTAAACAGGATTGGATTGAAGAAGGAGATCACTTTTGGATACTAAAACATTTTCCGATTGATACTCGTACTCGACGGATTTGATATTGAGTGCAATTCGAGTCCGCAGCGTAAACGGGCTTGGCCAATTTCCCAATACTTTCACTTCACTACCAGAACCCATTGTTCGATCAAAGATTATGAATGTGTGGTATATAATTTAGTAGCTGAAAAGATCGTATATATCACATTTGTGTTGCTGGATTTTATGTGCATTTCATATATATGTATGACGAAAATGACTTTAGTGGGCTTGATTTTCTCTGTGTTCGGTAGATGTAAATTGAACGTTGCATGTTTATGAACCACATATCTGTAGTTTTCCTAACCCAATGAAATATTTGGGAATATTCTGTTCAATGATTAAGGGTTTTTTTGTAATTTTAAAAACAATCAGTTCAAATCTCAAGATAATGGATGTATCACTTCGAGATAAACTAATACATAATCATAGATATTTATTCATTAAAATTCAAAAAAAACCCAACAAACATCTTTGAAGGAGCTTAAAACATTCTTGAATTACTAGAAAATCAATCCACAATTCCACACATATCATGTGGATTAGTTCTTTGCTAGACTTCTAAGTACAGAAACAAGGGTTTTAGAGAACTCGACCATCTTATCAGAGTCTGGAAGGACATTTTTAACAGCATCTTCAGCAGAGAAATGTTGAGCCCATTTGAACAAATGAGGAGTTTTGGATTCATCAATGAGACTAACGTTGAAGACCTTTTCAACCGTCCTAGTCCAGGGCAGAAAACCTCCGAATGAGATATCTAAATATCCAATTTTTTCACCTCCAAAGAATTTTTGGCCTTTGCTGCATTTTATGAAGGCATCCTCCAACAAATCCAGGATTCCGGTTGCTGTCTCTGTTGCTGCATTTTTAGCCTCCTCCCCGTCGGAAACTAAGATTGCCCTAAGGTTTGGAAACCACTGGAACAGTACGTATCTATGTTAAAACTAGGAATAATTACATCTTACTACGATCTACTCTCTCTAGTTTTACAAATAACGATTTTATAAAAGTTAATGAAAAACTCGAAAAGACCACGATGCTTTATTGAAATCTCTCTTGAAAATGTCACAAATCAAAGTCACTATCGGGAATAAAAGCTTCACAACGATCATCAATATTTTCATAATTAGATATAGTTTTCAAGTTTTCTGTCAACTTTTACATTAAATTTGAAATGTTAGAAGACTATACTTAGATGTAAATCCCCCTAACAAATGTATTAGATATATCAAAGTTACTAAATTGACAAATACCACATAGACAAAAATGAAATTCACAAGAGATTTGTGAGAAATGCAATTTACCCCCTCTGATTAGAAAAATTAGCAGACAACCCCACTGTATTCACAAGAATTGCACGGAGCCTTTTATTTTGACTCCTCAAGTGTGTTGCTTACTTGTGGAAATTGTGACTGGTTTAATTTTTTTAGCCTCGAAATACACTTTTTTTTTCGCTACAGTGAATACGTTAGGAGGGAAAAAAGTCATCTTTACATCAGTTAATGTTGGGTGTCAAGGGGGTTTTCTGTAATTTTTCAAAATATAAATTTTTGTTTTGGCCACTAAATCATAGCTCAAGAAAATTTATCAAATTTTCTGTGCAAATCCATAAAAGAGGAAAATGAAACCCTTACCTTATCCTCCAAATAAGTACTCCAAAAACGGGCCGTGGCCCGATCATATGGATCGGACGGCAGGATTGAGGGCCCGGAAGCCCAAACTTCATCAATATACTGAACAATGAGGGCTGATTCACAGATGGGCTTGCCGCCATGGATGAGAACTGGTATCTTCTTGTAAACAGGGTTGGATTTGAGGAGAAGGTCACTTTTGGATACTAAGACATTTTCCTCTTGAAACTCATACTCAACGGATTTGACGTTGAGTGCAATCATAGCCCGCAAGGCATAAGGGCTTGGCCAGAACCCCAACAGTTTAACTTCATTAGCAGAAGCCATTATTTCAATACGAGGATACAATGCAAAAAGATGTTTTTTTTTTTTAAAGATTATGAATGTGGAAAGTAGCTGAAAAGATTGGTTTAAATTAACTGAGAAGGTAATCACATTTGTGCAAATATGTGGTGTGTAACTGTGTATGGTACTTTGGAATTTGGACTACTGAGCGAAGTTATTGTAGTGGGCCAACTATTTAAGGTTATGCCAGTCCCATAATCTACAAATATTTCTAAAAATTATATCTTAACTTGTCGTATTATTTCGTGTTTGATCCCGTGTCCGACGTCCTTGTAAAATATTTTTCTAGTACAAAATATAGAAAAAATATTCATGTCAGTTGTGTTCGTGTCGAATTATGTCTGAGTGACCATGTTGCCATATCCATATCTGTAACGACCCGAATATTTAATTATATTATTAATATTTACGCGAATTCTTTCTTGTCTAATTTCTCGATCTATCCAATTGGATTAATTAATCTTGTGGAAAAGATTGATTTAACCTATCTTCTAAATAGCCTCGATTACTTAAATTACATAAATGCCCTTAAAAACCTAAATGACCATTTTACCCTTCTGAGATATTTTCCTAAATATCAACCTATCTCTCTCATTCTCTCATTTCAAAGAAGAAAGAAAGAAGAAAGAAGAAAGAAAGGAGAAAGAAGGAGAAGAAAGGAGAAAGATCTTCCCGACGCCCTACCGAGCTCGTTTCTCGCCCGATCGACGAGCCGTGAAAACCCGAACGACCCTCATTACATTATCTACCGGTAATCCTTTTACCCCGTTTCATTCCGTTCGTTATTTCTTGCGATTTTTCGTGATTTATATATAGAATTTTATATATTTGGATTTTCGTGTTTAGGAAGAATTACTTGACCATTTTACGTGATTCTTGTGTCTATATGTAGCTTATTTGATATGTATGATTATATGTGAAAATTAGGATGTTTTATGGTGTAGATTAGGAGATATATGAATTTATATTTTGATTTTCGCGTATGAGGTTCGCGATCTGCTGAGTCTGCTGCTCAGTAGATCCACACGGGCGAACGCACGGTCTTGATCAAGACCGTGCAAGAGCCCGTGCGCTTCACTTTTCAGCCTGCACGGGCTTGAGCCCGTGCACAGGCCCGTGCGCATGGCCGTTTGCACCTGCACGGTCTTGACACCGTGCTCAAGACCGTGCGGGAGGCCGTGCAACCCCTTTTGTGCTTGCACCGGCTTGCCAAGCCCGTGCGTAAGCCCGTGCGTTGGCCGGTGCAACATACTTAGTATATTTTTCCAGCCTTTTCCTTTCTTGCACTTCGGGAATTGGTCAACCCCACTCATTTAAATGTTGACTTTTCTCATACGACCTCCGAATATCAATCCGATTTCACTTATAGCTTCCTCGAGCCTTGGGATTTGATATTCTTCATAATTTACAATTTACCCGACCCTAATTGACCGTCAATTGACACCTTTGCTTGTTTAGGGATTTTATCCCATCTTTCCCGTTTCTTGTCCGATTAATCCTGTATTCGCGAGAGAACGTCCTTATATTATTTTAAGCATGTCTACGTGCCCTAATTGCGTTTAAGCATGCCTTTAATATTTATTATTTACGTTCTTTCATTATTTAACATTTCATTAATATTCTTTAATTGTCGTACCGTAATTTACATGTTTAATTGATTTACTTTCCACATTGCACCTGTAGCATGAGTGATGTCTATGTGAATTGCCGTGCGTCGTCTGTTGTCTTGTGTCTTGCTTTTAGTATTGTCGGTCTTGTTTTCATCCTCTAGGCCCTGTGTATTACAGGTGGGTCCAACGAGGGAGAAACCTGACTACCGCTTGCTTTCATACTGTCTTGTCGAGCCAGGTAAGGGTTTTAAATTGTTTTCAACTGGAGTAAGAACATAGTTTATTTAGGCTTCGAAATAACTTATTCCCCGCCTTTTCTTATTGCTTGTTGTACTGTCTTTAATATTCCTTACATGCTTAGTCAAACCGTTTGGATAGCAAACCAAAATGATTTGAAATGCTTCCAACTAGAGACAAGTAACTTATTTGTTTTAAAAAGTAACTATTTGATCTCTGAGGCACTTATAAGTAACGTCGTTAGGGACATCCGTCAGTATGCTCCCGAAGCGTACGACGCTTATGAGTATTTCCTAGATCGTTACATCAACTTGTCTCAAAAGCACCTTTTGCCATTCATACTTAACTACTTGCATCATATTTTCGAACGGCCCTTTTGGCCACTTAAACTATCATTGATTTCAAAAGCGAGCCATAGCCTGTTTTATGACTTGGGCCCGGAGTATACAAGAGGTGAGCCTGGGGACGTGCGTCTAGGGCAAATCCCGATGTATACTTCTAGCGTGTTAACTTGGGCCGGCTAGGAGGTTGGCTAGCCTAAGTTGATGCGAACGGTGGTGCTAATCGCGTCTCCTTAAACCCTGTACGGTGGTGCTGATCGCGTCTCCTTAAATCCTGATGGTGGTGCTAATCGCGTCTCCTTAAACCCTGTTTATGAATCTTGGTGATGGAGTACTTGCTTGCATGTTTTTCAATGGGGAGTGATAAGGAGAGGGCCCGTTCTCGCCGGGACACATTACTGCATGATTTATTGCATTTATTGCTTGTCTAATTGTTTTATGGCTTTCGTGACAAGTCGAAGCACATTCCGGTTTTCTTCAATTATCATATGTACTTCCCTATATATATATAAAACCCGGAAGTGTGACTCGTACTTGCTACCCTAAGTCCCCTTTATTACCCAACTAATATTCTTTCAATCGGCTTGATATTTCGTGCAAATGTTTTAAAGGATCCGGTTCGTCAACCTTTTGTGTTTTCAAATAAGCCAAACCCGAGTGTTGCTTTGTGTCATTTTACAACTTATATTTCGTATTCTTTCTCAAAACGGGCAACACTCACCACTTTTAGTTTTAAAAAGATAAATGACGAACTGTGACCAAAACCCCCTTACTGAGTATCCTTTATACTCACCCCTGCTATTTTGGTTCTTGCTTCAGGTAGACAGGTGGCGACGTCACCTATCTTGTCAGTCGGCATCAGCAGGTCTAGATAGGCTCAGTCTTTCTGGTTTGTCTTGTCAGTGGTCCCAACAACAGTCGAGTCTTGTTTATTGTATTTATTTACTTTACGTACTTATGTGCCCCTGATGTGGGATAGTTGAAGATATCTAGGATTGCATAGGGTAGACTAGTTGAGCCATGGATGGCACTACGTGTTGTTGTTATGTTGTATTTCGATTTGCACATGTTTAATTGACATTTATGGAATTTGTCTTGTTTTTAAACCGCTTCCGCATTTTCTCTGCTCTTCTCTGGTTGTTGTTGGGATGTCGTTGCTGTTGCCGAAGGTTCTTGCTTGAGTGCCGTTCGCCGGAGTGGGTTTTTGGGTTGAGGCCCCTCGCCGAAGCTCGGGAATCCGTTTCGGTGCGGATGTGGCGGTCCTTCTTCAGGGGGCGCTACAGTCAGTGGTATCAGAGCCAGGTTCCCAAAAGGAACCGAAGCTTTGTAATCGCGTCCTGTCTTGTCTCTTGTGTCTGCCCGTTTCGTGTCAATGAGACTTAGAGTTTCCAGTCACAGGTGCTTTAGAACTCCTTAGTATTGAAATTGTGATTGATCTTCTCTTGGAATGGCCAACCAACCGTTTGATCTCTTACAATTGTAGTACTGAGTTGGGATCGAATGCAAGTGGATGTGGAACTCGAGGTAGCGTCTGTCTTGTCTTGTCGTCTTGTCGTGTTCTGCTTGGGTCTTGTCGTGTCTAGGTCGTACGGCTATAGGATCGAGTTTTTCTTGTTCTGTGATTTGTTTCATGCTTAACTTGTCTACATGCTATCCGAATCATATATGTATGCTTTGATTAAATTTTTATATGCCTTACGTGACCATTCCATTAACCGAACATGCATCTTTTTCCTAGTTTATTGAGCGCAGGTACATAATGCCTCATCGAAGACCCCCTACCGCTCCCTTATCTCCGAATTCGATTGCAAGGGAGTTAGTGACAGCGATGAGACAGATTGCTGAGCAAGTGCATCAAGAGAGACAACGACAACAGCAGCATATACCTGCGAGACAAACCGAGGGTCAATCCCTGGATAGATTTCTGCACTACAACCCACCTTGCTTCGTGGGTGAACCAGATGACCTTAAAGCCGAGGCTTGGATAGCCGATCTGGAGCGAATCTTTCGAGTAATACACTGCGGTGACCCCGAGAGGGTCGAGTATGCCATCTTTCTCATGAGAGGACCAGCTGAGGATTGGTGGCGTTACATAGAACAGAGATGGATCGCTGAGAGAATTCCGTACACTTGGTCACGGTTCCTATCCGACTTCCGAGAGAAGTACGTGCCGCAAGTGGTACGTGACAGCCGAGAAAGAGAGTTCATGTCCCTCACCCAAGGAGCTCTCCCTGTTGCACAATACGAGGCACTTTTCAGCCGCCTCATCGTCTATGCTCCTCACATTGCATCTGACGATCGAAGAAGAGCGCGAAAGTTCATCGAGGGACTTCAGCAGGAGATCTTGGAAAGATTAGTAGGATTGGACATTCGAGTTTATCACGAGGCAGTTAACAGAGCTATGAGAGTGGAGTCCGATCTTCAAGAGATGAGACGAGGTATTCCTCACATGAAAGGATCCTTTTTCAACGAGAAGGCAAGAAGAGAACCAGCCGGACCGAGCACTTCTCCGACATCGAGACCACACTACGAGATGCCAAAACCTACCGAACCTGAAGTGAACGAGGACCCCATTCCCTGCGAATATTGTGGGAAGACAAATCACGAGACTGCAAGGTGTAGGAGGAAACTGGGACGTTGCCTCAGATGTGGGAGTAGCAAGCATCGAGTTCAAGACTGCCCCGACTCAAGCAACCCTAGGGGAAGAAAAAGGGGATCCCGACCATGATACCGACTCGCAGAGGTACATTGCATTATTATAGCATTCATTCATAATATTTTGTTTCGAATGGTAATTGCTTTAAGTATGTGTTAAGTGTTTTATAGAATTTACGTGCTTTAACTACTTTCAAAATTCACACTTGCACTGATTGAATGATTAGATGCTAAGATTTATGTGACCTCTGTGTGGATAGCGTGGAATTCGATAAATTCGTTATACGCTATTAGAGAGTGCTAAGGACAAGGAGTTCTTGGCCGACTAGGATCGATTCTGTTGCGAATACGTTATGCGGTTTTGGATGGCACCGACGTTGACAAATCGAGTCTGAAGAAGCATACTTCTGAAGGTATGTCTGAAGATGAATCAACTAGTGAAGAGGATAATGAATTATCTGACGATGATGATTATATGGGAGATAAGCCGACATCGGCTTCTGATGATGACGACTCTGATGTTTCGTATGAAGTCGAGCGAAGAAATGATGAAAATGATGGTTTAATGGAAGGCGGAGAGGAGAAATCATCAAATACCCTTGAAGATGAGAAAACATTCTGTAGAAAGAATAAGAAAGAGTGTGATCTTGAGGAGACAGATTGTGAGAAAGACGAGGAGTACAATAGGAGAAATGATGATGGCGTTACTTCCTGTAAAAGGAACTCTAATCAAGAAACAGGAGAAGGATGTGACAATTGTCATTGGGGATACGAAGAGTACAAGAATCAGTCGGAAGAACGAAATAGATAATGACAGTGATGAAGGACCTTACATTGGGATTTTCTTCTTCGGCGTTAGCCTCGTTTAGGGTTTTTGTAATTCTGTCTTTCGCTTGACTTTGAATTTTACTTGGAATGTTATTTGCATTTAAATATTTTGTTATGCATGATGTTTTATAATGTATTTTAATTGCTCCTAAATGTTCGTTTTTAATTCGCGTTATTAGAGCTCTTAGATTATGCTCCCCTTAACTAACCCCGAAGTCCGGAGGAGAATCTGAGGACAGATTCTTTTGAAGAGGGGGGTATTGTAACGACCCGAATATTTAATTATATTATTAATATTTACGCGAATTCTTTCTTGTCTAATTTCTCGATCTATCCAATTGGATTAATTAATCTTGTGGAAAAGATTGATTTAACCTATCTTCTAAATAGCCTCGATTACTTAAATTACATAAATGCCCTTAAAAACCTAAATGACCATTTTACCCTTCTGAGATATTTTCCTAAATATCAACCTATCTCTCTCATTCTCTCATTTCAAAGAAGAAAGAAAGAAGAAAGAAGAAAGAAAGGAGAAAGAAGGAGAAGAAAGGAGAAAGATCTTCCCGACGCCCTACCGAGCTCGTTTCTCGCCCGATCGACGAGCCGTGAAAACCCGAACGACCCTCATTACATTATCTACCGGTAATCCTTTTACCCCGTTTCATTCCGTTCGTTATTTCTTGCGATTTTTCGTGATTTATATATAGAATTTTATATATTTGGATTTTCGTGTTTAGGAAGAATTACTTGACCATTTTACGTGATTCTTGTGTCTATATGTAGCTTATTTGATATGTATGATTATATGTGAAAATTAGGATGTTTTATGGTGTAGATTAGGAGATATATGAATTTATATTTTGATTTTCGCGTATGAGGTTCGCGATCTGCTGAGTCTGCTGCTCAGTAGATCCACACGGGCGAACGCACGGTCTTGATCAAGACCGTGCAAGAGCCCGTGCGCTTCACTTTTCAGCCTGCACGGGCTTGAGCCCGTGCACAGGCCCGTGCGCATGGCCGTTTGCACCTGCACGGTCTTGACACCGTGCTCAAGACCGTGCGGGAGGCCGTGCAACCCCTTTTGTGCTTGCACCGGCTTGCCAAGCCCGTGCGTAAGCCCGTGCGTTGGCCGGTGCAACATACTTAGTATATTTTTCCAGCCTTTTCCTTTCTTGCACTTCGGGAATTGGTCAACCCCACTCATTTAAATGTTGACTTTTCTCATACGACCTCCGAATATCAATCCGATTTCACTTATAGCTTCCTCGAGCCTTGGGATTTGATATTCTTCATAATTTACAATTTACCCGACCCTAATTGACCGTCAATTGACACCTTTGCTTGTTTAGGGATTTTATCCCATCTTTCCCGTTTCTTGTCCGATTAATCCTGTATTCGCGAGAGAACGTCCTTATATTATTTTAAGCATGTCTACGTGCCCTAATTGCGTTTAAGCATGCCTTTAATATTTATTATTTACGTTCTTTCATTATTTAACATTTCATTAATATTCTTTAATTGTCGTACCGTAATTTACATGTTTAATTGATTTACTTTCCACATTGCACCTGTAGCATGAGTGATGTCTATGTGAATTGCCGTGCGTCGTCTGTTGTCTTGTGTCTTGCTTTTAGTATTGTCGGTCTTGTTTTCATCCTCTAGGCCCTGTGTATTACAGGTGGGTCCAACGAGGGAGAAACCTGACTACCGCTTGCTTTCATACTGTCTTGTCGAGCCAGGTAAGGGTTTTAAATTGTTTTCAACTGGAGTAAGAACATAGTTTATTTAGGCTTCGAAATAACTTATTCCCCGCCTTTTCTTATTGCTTGTTGTACTGTCTTTAATATTCCTTACATGCTTAGTCAAACCGTTTGGATAGCAAACCAAAATGATTTGAAATGCTTCCAACTAGAGACAAGTAACTTATTTGTTTTAAAAAGTAACTATTTGATCTCTGAGGCACTTATAAGTAACGTCGTTAGGGACATCCGTCAGTATGCTCCCGAAGCGTACGACGCTTATGAGTATTTCCTAGATCGTTACATCAACTTGTCTCAAAAGCACCTTTTGCCATTCATACTTAACTACTTGCATCATATTTTCGAACGGCCCTTTTGGCCACTTAAACTATCATTGATTTCAAAAGCGAGCCATAGCCTGTTTTATGACTTGGGCCCGGAGTATACAAGAGGTGAGCCTGGGGACGTGCGTCTAGGGCAAATCCCGATGTATACTTCTAGCGTGTTAACTTGGGCCGGCTAGGAGGTTGGCTAGCCTAAGTTGATGCGAACGGTGGTGCTAATCGCGTCTCCTTAAACCCTGTACGGTGGTGCTGATCGCGTCTCCTTAAATCCTGATGGTGGTGCTAATCGCGTCTCCTTAAACCCTGTTTATGAATCTTGGTGATGGAGTACTTGCTTGCATGTTTTTCAATGGGGAGTGATAAGGAGAGGGCCCGTTCTCGCCGGGACACATTACTGCATGATTTATTGCATTTATTGCTTGTCTAATTGTTTTATGGCTTTCGTGACAAGTCGAAGCACATTCCGGTTTTCTTCAATTATCATATGTACTTCCCTATATATATATAAAACCCGGAAGTGTGACTCGTACTTGCTACCCTAAGTCCCCTTTATTACCCAACTAATATTCTTTCAATCGGCTTGATATTTCGTGCAAATGTTTTAAAGGATCCGGTTCGTCAACCTTTTGTGTTTTCAAATAAGCCAAACCCGAGTGTTGCTTTGTGTCATTTTACAACTTATATTTCGTATTCTTTCTCAAAACGGGCAACACTCACCACTTTTAGTTTTAAAAAGATAAATGACGAACTGTGACCAAAACCCCCTTACTGAGTATCCTTTATACTCACCCCTGCTATTTTGGTTCTTGCTTCAGGTAGACAGGTGGCGACGTCACCTATCTTGTCAGTCGGCATCAGCAGGTCTAGATAGGCTCAGTCTTTCTGGTTTGTCTTGTCAGTGGTCCCAACAACAGTCGAGTCTTGTTTATTGTATTTATTTACTTTACGTACTTATGTGCCCCTGATGTGGGATAGTTGAAGATATCTAGGATTGCATAGGGTAGACTAGTTGAGCCATGGATGGCACTACGTGTTGTTGTTATGTTGTATTTCGATTTGCACATGTTTAATTGACATTTATGGAATTTGTCTTGTTTTTAAACCGCTTCCGCATTTTCTCTGCTCTTCTCTGGTTGTTGTTGGGATGTCGTTGCTGTTGCCGAAGGTTCTTGCTTGAGTGCCGTTCGCCGGAGTGGGTTTTTGGGTTGAGGCCCCTCGCCGAAGCTCGGGAATCCGTTTCGGTGCGGATGTGGCGGTCCTTCTTCAGGGGGCGCTACAATATCCATATCGCCGTATCGGTATCCATATTTGTATCGGTCTATTACTAGTGCTACCCCAATTCATTCATTAAATTGAAATTACAGTTTAATGAATTAATTGGGTGGTCACTGGTCACCCACCTGGGTGGCATCGCCTCTCCTCTGTTTGTTTAAGAACCACATATCAGTAGACTGTTGCTAATTTTCTTTTCATTTATGTTTCAAGAGACAAGAAATATCTTGCAGGGAATATTGATTTCGTGGAAAATTGTAAAATTGGAACATTAATCAGTATTAGATTATTGATATTCTAGTAACTAATTTGATAATTTGCATTTTTACTTATTAACTACCAAATAATGAAAATTTCAATCAATTTTTTTTCCCAAATTGCGAAAAGACTATCGAAACCCGCACGTATCGTATATGTGTCAGCGAAAATTATTGAGTTGGAGTTTGAATTTTGGTGTGATAGTTTGTTTTTAATCACATAAGTACAAAAGTCATTAATAAAAGACAAAAACAAATCGTCACGTCAGAACTTAGGTGCTCACTTAACAATTTTGGCCAACACATGCACAATATGTGCGAATACAAGAGTGACCTTTGCAATTTGAGGGAAAAATTAGTTGAAATTGCCATTATTTCATTATTAATGAGTAAAAACATAAATTGTTAAATTAGTGTACCAAAATGACAATATAATAATACTAGTTAATATTCCAATTTTACAAATTTTCATATTGATGATTGGTGTATCAAGTTTAATTAGACTCACTTACATCATAACTAATTGTTTTCAAATTGAAAATTCCAATAGGTTAATCAAGATATTTGCCAGTTTGATTTAGTCCCACTAAACCCGTTTATGACCAGTTCTAGCTATGAATGATAATTAGTGACATTTTCTTTGTGAGAAATTAAAAATCATGTCAAAATTCACGATGACGACAATTCTTTAGTCACTAAAAAGGTGGTGCTAATTGGCCCGGGCGATACTGACTAATTACAGTTGGTCGGTCATCTGCTTGTTTGAAAAATTGCAGTTTAACTCATTGACGAAATTGATAATTACAGGAATATCCAGACGTTTAGGTTTTCGTCTAAAACTTAACATACGTACAAGATCAAAATATTACTAACCCAATTATTTATATATATAGGTTAGATTAATTGAAGATGTTGCGGTCAGCCGAGGTAATCAATCAAGGTTTGACCGTTTGAGAAATTTTATTTAAACTTGATATCAAGACCGAGTAAGAGTTGCCTTTCATCATATATCAATTCATATTTGTCTTTTTTTTTTCATTCTAAAGTCTATTTATATGAGTCGAATCGGATCGGACTACTAAAGTGTAAGACTCTTCCTACCAATAAAAATTGTATTTCCAGATATTCGAATCCGAGACCTCAACGCCGAACTGCTAAGTTACATCACTTGTGCATGCTAATTCATATTATAAGTCATTAGAGCATGTATAAAGAAATCACCAAGACACCAATACTGCATCTAATTATAAAGCTTATATATATGCCTCCTCAAACATCTCTAACCATGAAATCCAAGAATCTTCAAACTCCAAAATTTCAAAACCCAAAATATCTGTAGAAATTCAACAAAAAAATGGCCGCGTCAAATCATGAAGTGAAACTTTTAGGTTCATGGGCAAGCCCATATGCGGCTCGAGCCATGCTTGCACTCAATATCAAGTGTGTCGAGTATGAATTCGTTGAGGAAAACCTTCTGACGCCCAAGAGTGACCTCCTGCTAAAATTTAACCCTATTTACAAGAAAATCCCAGTTCTTATCCATGGCGATAGACCTATCTGCGAGTCACTCGTTATTGTTCAGTATATTGATGAAGTTTGGGCTTCGGGCACCTCATTATTCCCTTCTGATCCCTATGATCGGGCCATTACTCGGTTTTGGACAGCTTATATTGATGATAAGGTGATTTTTCTTTTTCCCCACATATACATGCATGATTGCAGTTTATTTTTAAAAATAATATTTGGTGACAGAAAACAGGGGATTTTGTAAGGTTTTAATTTACCAGGGATATTTGTAAGGTCTCCAAGTTAACGGTTTTTCGAATTTTTAAGCAAACCTCAGGGGTTTGTGCAATTATCTCCAGCTATTATTTAACGTGTAAAAGTGTTTGTATATAGTTATTTCCAGCCCTTAAGGCAATCTTAAGAGCTGAAGGAGAGGAAGCAGAACTGGTTGCTGCTATGGAGGACGCAACTCAAATCCTGGTTTTATTAGATGATGCTTTCACAAAATGCAGCAAAGGCCACAAGTTCTTTGGAGGTGACGAAATTGGGTGCTTAGATATTTCACTGGGATGTTTCTTGTGCTGGATTAGAGTTATAGAGAAAATGGGTAATGCCAATCTGATTAATGATGAATCCAAGACTCCAAATTTGTTCAAATGGGCTCAAGAATTTGGTGCTGATGATGCTGTTAAGGATGTTTTGCCTGAAACTGATAAGCTCATGGAGTTTGCCAAAATCTTTGTTGTTATTCTTAAAGCTGCCTATAGGAAGCTGTAAGCTGTTGATTCATTAGAATTATCATTTGTCGATCTTTAGAGATCTATTTTGTCTTGACTTTCCAGTTTGTGGGAATAATGGATATATATGTTTTGTATGTGGACATGGCTGAGTACTTCAACTTTAATGATTCTAATATAAAAAGATAAATTTATGGGCTAATATTAGTATCATCATCATCATGATCAGTTACCAATTAGAGAAGTACTGATCTACTAAATTCACTGACATTTTCCTAGTCGTGTCCTTATTTTAATTTGGTTGGTGCCTACAATTCAATAATATTATTTCTATATTAATTTGAAGACTAATATCTAAAATCATGAAACTTGAATTGAGACCTTCTCTTCGTCACTAGGCCAAAAATTCATTAGCATCCCGTCCTTATTTTGATCTTGAAAGGATCCCTAAATTCTCTTTTTCTTTTGGGTTTCTCATGATCTGATTTTTTTCGGAGCTCGGGTAATGGAGAGCAGACTCAATTGAGGGCTGCTCTTCCAACCTACTTATTCTATGATAAGCTAGGGTTTGAAAATTAAATTTTGCTTAAGAGATCTAGTGTCTCGTCTCATTAGATCAGCAAAATTTTGGTCTGTAAAACTCTTATCTAGTGAACATGAAAAGTAATAACTGACTAAATTAACCAATGGCGATCTCTAGTCTCTATCTCAACAGACTGGTAAAAACGGTCATTTGCCGATGCTACGACTTTTCCTTCAGCTGTATATATAATGAAAGACATTAAAAAAGGAAAATTTTAAAAAACACAAGGCTGGATTAGCTAATTTTCATATCAGAGGGGATAGTTTGAAAATTTTGAATTTCACAAGGGTTGGTTGGCAAGATAGGCTTTTATATTGGGCTATCGTGCCAGCCTAAGTACTCTTGGCCCTGACCTTTTGAATCTGAGCCGAAGTCGATACTATCCGTTCGTAATTTCGTACCAATTATTATTCTTTACCTTTTTTTTTTGGTATAAATATCAATAATTATTCTCTAAACCTAATAAATTTCCCGACATGTAAATTTTTTGAATAATCCCACGTACCAATAATTCATGGACGAGTTTGATTGTTTTGTTTTTCTTTCTTCAAGATCAAGGCAAATTTTAATTTTCTTGTCAAGATCATACATCGCCATTTTCGAATACCTTATGTCATGGTTGTTACATACATAAAATTAGAATTCCAACCTTAATGTTTAATAAAAGATGAAGGAATATTTCCATTTAATCATGGTTAAGGATGAGTTTTATAAATATGTATCATACGCAATAAATAAACACTATTTATATCCATATTACTTATTATATAAAATAAATTCATTAAATTCTCTAGAAACTTGACTCTAAGTCAACTTAGTCAAAAAAAAAAAAAAACCATCCACCCAACAAAACAAGCATAATTACGTCTCAATTCTCCAAACATCTCCCACCACAAAAGCCTCCTATCTTCAATTCTTCATCAAACTTCAAAAAGTAGAAAATCCACAATATTTCTGAGAAACATTCTGAACAGAAATGGGTTCAATGGAAGTGAAACTTTTAGGTACATGGGCAAGCCCATATGTGGCTCGAGCCAGGATAGCATTAAATATCAAGAGCGTCGAGTATGAGTTTCAAGAAGAAATTTTACTATCTAAAAGTGAAACCCTTCTAAATTACAACCCTATTTACAGGAAAGTCCCAGTTCTCATCCATGGCGATAGGCCCATATGTGAGTCACTTATCATTATTCAGTATATTGATGATGTTTGGGCTTCGGGCCAATCAATAATCCTCCCTTCGGATCCTTATGATCGGGCCATGGCCCGCTTTTGGACAGCTTATATTGATGATAAGGTGATCGTTTTGTTTCCTTTTTTTTCCTTTTTCTTAAACATAACTGATCTCGATCGTTTTAGAACCCATTTAATTAAGGGTGAATTGCCTTAATTTAACGAATTTACAAATTTATCTCCGCAGTTTCCAGGCAGCGATAAGGATTATGCTGTAATTCTACAGGAACTATATTGTAATTGTTTACCAACTAATTGAAAGTTTGGAAATAATAACTATGGGAGTTTTGTTGTAATTTTTAAAACAACGAAGATGGACTTGTACATTAATTCACCTAATTAATGGAAAATTAACATGCATGAGATTTGTTTCAGCTGTTTCTAGCTCTTAAGCAAATCGAGGGAGCTGAGGACGATGAAGTTAAAAAGGCAGCTGCAGTGGCGGAGGCAACTCAAATCCTGGTTCTATTGGACGATGTCTTCACAAAATGCAGCAAAGGTAAAAAATTCTTCGGAGGTGAAAACATTGGGTGCTTGGACATTACATTGGGATCTTTCTCGACCTGGTTTAGTCTGATACATAAAATGTGTAATGTAAATCTGATTGACGAATCCAAGACTCCTAATTTGTTCAAGTGGGTTCAAGAGTTTAGTGCTGATGATGCTGTTAAGAATGTAATGCCTGAAACTGAGAAGCTCATGGAGTTGATGGCGGCTGCCTCCGGAGGTAATTGATTTGTTCGAATAGATTAATAACTATCCGTGTTTACGTACAGATAAGAGTGTTGCACATGCACCCTTTCATTTAAAAATTATTCTAGCTAGCTAGCTAGTTATATTGTGTGTGTTTTATAAAACATTTCATAGTATATAGTGTATATATATTTGACTTCAGTGCATCCCCTAGTATTTAACATTAATGCACATTGTGACTGGCGTGTACCCCTGATTTACGGTCATTGAAAAGACAAATAATCCTTCAATAATGAGTTACTAGTGCTCCAGAAAGTTCTATTACTGATTTTTTTTTTTAATTTGTGGCGAAATATTAATGGATTAGAAAATAGAGAGAAAATAAGTATAATAAAAAAAATAAAAATAAATATGATGGATTTTATATCTATGACAAAACAAATAATTAACGAGACATATAGTAATAAATTTGTGAAGAAATATAGTAATAATTGACAAGACATAGTAATAAATTTGTAATGAATTTAATTAAGTTTGTAACAAATTAACTTTTTTATAAGTATAGAATTGTTGTCTAGGATGGTCTGACCCGACTCCGACTCTGCCACCGTTTAGCCACACGCGCGGTATAATGCATCATATATTTACTGATAATCCTATTGTTTGAGAAATTATAACTTAATGATAATAATTAAATTTTGTTAATTATACTATATATTAGATGGCTACTGGCTAGGTTAATCCTAATAATTTTAATTGGTGTTTTATTTTTCAACATCAGGTCATCGAAATTTTCTATGTGTGACTTTAGTTTATTCAGTCAACCTTTTCTTCCTCTTTAATAAGGGCTTTTTTTAAGTTCCAAACTTTTTCTACTGAACTTAATAAGTCAATAATTGCTCAGACTAAATTATGTGCCTGGCCTACTAAAAATTTAGATGATCGGTGGTCAGCAACCGGTACCATACTTTTCCTGCATTCCGCTGTACAAGAAAGACTTGACCTAAAAAACTGACATGCATGTTCTCCTACTTGGACCCGTTTCTTCCCCTGTATAATGGATTATGAATTTATTTTTATTTTTTTGGTACAAAAAGAGCAGCAAAAGCAGGATTATGAATATAATACACGAATGTACTTGTCGTATCGTATCCATTTCGTCGCGTTCATTATTAAATATTGACGAAAGTAAATAAAATTACTCAACATTCTCATTTCTCATAGTCACCATATCTGATGCTTTAGGTGGGTTGATACCTGATGAGCTGTCTCCAATCTTCTGTAGGTGGGCTTTTATATGCCCAACCCATTTATAATTGTTTTTTTTTTTTTTTTCATAATTACACTTGTAACATTAGGTTTTTGTCTAATTACATAAATATACCCTAAGATTTGAATAATTATAGTAAAATACCTCGAATAATAACCCTACTATTAGAGAAAACTTAATAGAAATGAGCACTTAATTTATATTTCTAATTTTTGTGTTAAAAAAAAATAAAATTAGACTTCATTATATATAATATCTCTGATATCCATCCAATCACTTAACAAAGGTAATGAAAATTATCTGAGAAAAGGTAACCTCAAGGTCCTCAACCTATGCAAGTATAATCCATATCTTTAACAGCCCCCTAATAATTCAAGGACGAGTTTTTAAATATATATATATATATCATCATACCACTTGACTCCAAGTCTCTAAGTCAAATTAATCTGAATAGATCCCGCCGCCGTGGCCGGCCTTCATCCACCCGCCAAAACAAGCATAAATACGTCTCCACTCTCCAAATTAAACAATATCTCCCACCACAAAAACCTACAATCTTCAAACTTCAAAAAAGTGGAAAAGCCATTATATTTCAGAGAAGCTCTCCGAATAGAAATGGCTTCAATGGAAGTGAAACTTTTAGGTGCATGGGCAAGCCCATATGTGGCCCGGGCCAGGATCGCATTAAATGTCAAAAACGTCGACTATGAGTTTCAAGAAGAAGAAGTTTTACTATCTAAGAGCGAGACCCTTCTGAAATACAACCCTATTTACAAGAAAATCCCAGTTCTCCTCCATGGCGATAGGGCCATCTGCGAGTCACTCATCATTATTCAGTATATCGATGACGTTTGGGCTACTGGCCAATCGATCCTACCTTCCGATCCTTATGATCGGGCCATGGCCCGTTTTTGGACAGCTTATATTGATGATAAGGTGATTATTACTCTTCCTTAATTCTCTTTCTCCTTTTGGACACTAGTTTAAAGTCTAGTCTCTGTCGGTTAAAATCTCTTTTTGCTACATTTTCACAAAATTTTACAAACCTCAAGGGGTTCTTTTGTAATTTATGAAACAAGAAGGACTGATTTGTAATTACACCAAACCTGAGGGGTAGTGAAGTTAAATTTCCCAACATAGTTTTAAGCCGTTAAAATTGGTATGTTTCAGTTGTTTCCAGCTCTTAAACAAATCGTGGGAGCTGAGGATGATGAAGTAAAAAAGGCAGCTGCAGTGGCGGAAGCAAATCAAGTCTTGGTTTTACTAGACGATGCCTTCACAAAATGCAGCAAAGGTGAAAAATTCTTCGGAGGTGAAAACATTGGGTGCTTGGATATTACTTTGGGATGTTTCTCGACCTGGTTTAGGGTTATACATAAAATGTGTAATGTAAATCTGATTGACGAATCCAAGACTCCTAATTTGTTCAAGTGGGATCAAGAATGTCGTGCTGATGATGCTGTTAACAATGTAATGCCTGAAACTGAGAAGCTTATGGAGTTTGCCAAATTCTTTCTTCGCATGATGAAGGCGGCTGCCTCAGCTGGAAGTAATTGATCAGTCATATATAAGTTCAATCATCAAGCTGGTTGACGATTTGTGTTTCTGCAGTATTTTGTTTCCTTTCTATTCGGTTCAATAAATCTATGAATTAATTCCGGGATATTTCAACATACATCAGATTTTAAACATGAAAAGACTCAAATTAATTCAGCTCTGTATAATTGTAAGGGATAATTATAAAAAACCCCCTGAGATTAATTTTTTTTCTTTCTAAAAACACCCTGAAACCAGCTTGAAACATTACAAATATCCCGGTCATCAATTGAAACCTCACAAATAACCCCCTTGAAATATAAAAATGTATACAGAATAATATCCTTTGAAAAACCTTACAAATATCCCCTCAGGGTTAAGTATAAGATTACAAGGTTTTCATAAACGACGTAAACCTCAGGGGATTTTCGTAACTGGCCCTAATAATAAGTGAACTTTTTCATTTTATTCAGTCATAATAAGTGCTTAGTTTAAGTCCTAAACTTTTTCCATTGAACTTTTTGATCAGCATTTTTCTGTTGAACTCAAATTAAAAAATAATTGATCAGACTAAATAATGTGCATAGTCTATTATTATTTTCTAGTTATGGGCAGCCGGCCAGCCGGCGATACCATACTTTTCCTAGCAGAACAAAGAAAATTTGACCAAAAAATTTGACTAGTACTCAGACTACCGGGGTCACCTTACGCTCAAACTTTTTTTATTTTATTAATTATTTTTTTACTTCCAACTTAAACTATTCTATATATATCTTCTTATATATCCACCTATATTTGAGTATCACCCCATCGACTATTGATACTTACAGATCCAGCTTCGATTATTAGTCCGCTACCACTCGATCATGTCTATTCGTTAGGGTCTGTGCATGTAATGATGTCCGCAAAAATCCACACAACTTGTTCCTGTTAGATATTTAGGATTTCTGACTCAATATTTTCGGAACGAAATATACTGTAAATTATAAACTTATAATTTTGGGACCTCATTGTAAGAAAGTTTTGCTCCTTGTAATGAAATAAATGAGAAGTTGTGATACTTGCTGCTCATAAGTTTACATTGTTTATACACTTTTCTTATGATTGTCATATTACATATACACCCCTAGCTCGAATTATCATAGAATTTACTGAATTGAAATAATGTGATGGTTTAATTTTGCAGTTTTACACTATCACTTTATACAAATTTATAGATCTAATTCAAGAGATATCACGATTAACGTACAGTACTGTGCTCATCAAATTTAATTATTAATCTCATATTACATCATTATGATCTATTCGGTTGTTAACATCCAATTACATCAAGTCGTTTGTTGTAGGAAGATCATCAGGTTTGTTGGATGATGACAAATCTCGACTTGATTTTGCTGATCAGTCACGTACAAGAAAAGTAAGAATTCTAGATTGGGATTTTCCGATCCCAAACCAGTACTATTAATTTTCCTCCCCCATCCCAGCTACTTCCTGTCGTCCAAGATTTTCGCCGTTAGCTTGTCTCTCCATATATATATATATATATATATATATATATACAAACACACACTTGTATTAACTAGCAAAAAGCAGATGGGTTGTATTAACTTGTATATAATTATTTATTTTATTTTTTAAAATATTATTTTTATAAATAATTTTGTGTAAGTACTATTTATCATTTTTAAATATAATTAGCATATATTTCAATTGTTAGCCCATTTTATATATATCTTGATTGAGTTTATAGCTAAATAAATATATTTGTAAATATTTTAATAAAAATATTAAGTAGAGTAGCCTAATTATAACAAAAATACGATATAAAATATAATCACAGTAAAGTACAAATAGCTTCGGGTATTATCTACATAGGACATTAAATATAATCACATAAAAGTACAAATAGCTTAGGGTATTATCTAGATTGTTTTTATTTTATTTAATGATATATATTATATTTGTTTTGATGATGAGCTATATTGAGCTTGATCTTCTTTAATTAATGACCCTAGTTTGTGTTCACAAATACTTTACAAGTTTACTCTTTTTAAATTTTACAATTCAAAAATTGTTATATTCAAATTAAATAATATATAGTACTATATATTAGTGTTAATAATGATAGTAATTCAAGTTCTAATAGACTCTACTGCAATAGAGCCCAAACCGAGTTTGAGATTTTTATATATGCAATTGAGCTCAAACCTAAGATTTGTAATTAAGCTTGAGAAATTTGTGTTCGAGCTTGAATTCAAGAGTTTTGAAATAAAATTGAACTAAATTGAGCCTAAATATTCTTATAAAAATGGCCTGAGTACTCGAGCTCAAATCATTTATAGTCTTCTATGATGCAAGATACTTCAAAAATTCTATCACTTCGTGTCCGATACTAGGTAGATTAATCCTCTAGTATAAAATATCGAAAAAATTCGTATTGTGTTGTATTCGTGACCATGTTTCATAGCTTATAGTAATTTTTGAAACCCCGTCATCACCATTAATTGGCAACCGCGCGCCGTGTACTCAACAACCAACGTACATACAAATTAAATGCCGGCAGCCCGCCCCACCATCACCAACCGCGCGCATGCATATATATATATATGGGCTATGCATACCAAGCTGATCATTGCCATGAAAGTGAAAAGCATAGTGTTTCTTGAAAGTCGATAATATTCTTGAGATTCTGTGCAGATTAAGATGATGGCTTCAAGTTGTGATGATCAAGTAGTGATAATTGTAGGTGCATGGGCAAGCCCATTTGTGACACGGGCCAAGATAGCATTAAATATCAAGTGTGTGGAGTACCTGCCTGCTGCTGTTGGTAGTGCACTCTCCTCGGATGGACCTGCAACATGAGACAGGGATGTTGGGATCGAGGTGGTTGAGGAAAATATTCTTTCATCCATTAAAAGTGAACTCCTTCTCAAATCCAACCCTGTTTACAAGAAGGTCCCAGTTCTTATCCATGGCGATAGAACTATCTGTGAATCCCCCGTCATTGTTCAGTATATTGATGAAGTTTGGGCTTCGGGCCGCTCGATCCTCCCCTCTGATCCCTATGATCGGGCTATCGCTCGTTTTTGGACTACTTATATTGACGAGAAGGTAACTAACATACTTTTAAACATTTCAATATTTAATTATGTTTTCAACTTCTATTAATTGTTTCCTCAAAATATTAGAAGCATGGGCATGCACTTTGAAATCAAAATCAAATTATATTTTGTAATAACTTAAAATTTAGGGATAATTACTTTTATACCCCTCTACTTAGGGAAAAATACAGCAAGTCCTTTACTATTGGAAATTATAGAGACACCCCCGACTATGGCTCTGTCTAACATGTAGATCCTTCCGTTAGTTTCCAGATTTTCTTATTTCCAAATAGATGCTAAATATTTTATTAAGTGGACAACAAATTAATTACTTCGTGCAGTTCATGTATAACAAACACTATTATAAAAATGTTGTGGATATATGTAATTTAGTCGTTTTACAACTTTCCGTTAATTTTTTAGGTTTCTGTTAGAGTTAAAGGATCTATATATCTGTAATTTCTAATATTAATTGAGGGGGTATTGTTGCATGTCTTTACCCTTAAGTTGAAGTGTGTAAGTGTAATTATCCCTAAAATTTATTGAGATGTGTAAAATGGGTGCATAATTACAGTTGTCTCCGACCATTAAGGCAATCTTAAAGGCTGAGGGAGAGGAAGCAAAAAGGGCTGCTGCAGTGGCGGAAGCAACTCAAATCCTGGTTTTATTAGATGAAGCCTTCACAAAATGCAGCAAAGGCCAAAAGTTCTTTGGAGGTGAAAAAATTGGTTACTTGGACATTTCACTGGGATCTTTCTTGACCTGGATTAGGGTTGTAGAGAAAATGGGTAATGCCCGTCTGATTAATGAATCAAAGACTCCTAATTTGTTCAAATGGGCTCAAGAGTTTGGTGCTGATCATGATGCTGTCAAGGATGTTTTGCCTGAAACTGATAAGCTCATGGAGTTTGCCAAAATCTTTGTTGCTAAAGCCTCTACAACTAAAATGATACATTAAAATCATTTGTTTCACAAGATTAATTTCAGTATTCCACAACCCACTAATTGGGTATATATCAACATTTAACTAATTAAATAGAGTTTGTGGATTTCGTAAATTGTTCTTGCGACCAAGTTAATATTATATTTTTTTTTTAATGGAATCGGTCACCCGACCGTAGGGTTAAAAGAGGCCCCCACCTCGTATATAAGATCATCAAATCGGAAAGTTGATAAAGTACATCAAAGTGGTGACATGCCCACCAACAATGATAATCTGAGCAACAGTAATACAAGAGCAATTATACATAAAAAGCAAAATGATAAGCTCTCTATGGGCCGTCCGACACATGGACACGAGTTTCACACTCGCCAGGCTTGGCCAACTCTCCCCTATACTGACATCGTCCTTCAGGGTATAGCTCATCTTTAACGACTGAAGAGCTATGTAATTGTTGCACTTAAGGCAGCTCGCCCAAGTTTTATCATAACGAATGATTCGGTTCCAGCTCATGACATCTTGTACACTTTGATCCGTCAATTCCAAATAGTATCTACTGGCTAAGGCCATGACATTTTGTACACATATTTCCGTCAATTTCCCATAGTAAAAACTAGCCAAGGCCGTTTCTTGTTGCAATTCCGCAAGACTCCAGCATCTCAAATTAGGCCACCACCAATCTTTATTCCAAGTTCTCCTGATCAAGGTAGATAAAGAATCATTAATTCCCTTGCTATAATATCTTCTATACATTACCTGTAATCCACCACAACATTGATCACATATAAGCCTCCAATTTTCCTTTTGATGCCTCCATCCACAGACCTACCATATGACTTCCAATCCATGACTCCAGTTCATCCACCTTTTCCAACAAAGAAACAAAAGCCTGCAAAATTCACAAATATTATGATTAGACATAGTAAAACTCCGATCATCGCTAATCCACAAAATTAAAATATGAAAGAAGGGAATGTTATTAATCTCAATTCGTCTGTCCTTCCTTGAGGGATTAGCAATCCAAGTCCCGTCATTTTTCCAGCACTTCCAATTCTCTACATACCACTTCAATCTGATCAGATTATGTGTCAACATATTTAGTTCTAAGGTAAGGAATTTGCATCACATCACATCGAAGAATTCCCTTAAGCTCCCTTTTGACTTCTTCTCCGTTCAAAACTTTACTATCTTGTCGTGAGCAACCAGCATTGGCTAGAAAATCTGCTGCACTGTTCCCTTCTCTCATTATATGAGTATATTTGAACTCAATTTTTTCCAACAGCCCTCTAATATTGGATAGAGTATGAACAAACTTCCAGGCACCTGTATTATTGCTAAGAATAAGATCACAAATGATTTTGGAATCCCCTTCAATCCAAATTTCAGAAAACCCGAGATTTAACGCAACACAAAGCCCCTCATACACCGCCCATAATTCAGTGAAATTATTCGTTGTGTTACCCAAGAATCTGTAAAATCCTCCAACAGCCTGTCCATTAGGCAACCTAATAACACCACCTGCTCCTGCAATGCCTGGGTTACCTTTCGCTGCCCCATCAATATTCAGCTTGATCCAATCATCCGGAGGAAGGAGCCATCGAACCAAAGTGACCCGACGCTTTCTGCCGATAGAAATCCGCAATCCCAGATTAGCCGCGCTGTCCAAGTTTCCTCGCAAATCTTCACCTTTAATGAGGCCCAACTTACCGAGGTTAATAAGATAGTCCCAAGTGTTCTTGACAATCCAGCTAGTAGCAAACTTTTTCTTGTTATGTTTAGTCTCATTTCTCGCTCTCCAAATAAACCAAACAATAATGATGGGGATTATTGTACGGACATGAGTCGATTTCTGCCTTCTAATCGAGAAGAACCACTGTGCCATCAAAGTTTTTATCGAGCTTGTATTAGGGATATTAATCTGAAAAAGTTCTCCGAAATACCGCCACACTCGTTGAACTTTAAATCCATTAATAAACAAATGTTGGATATCCTCCTCTCCAATACAGCAATTACACTTAGAAGCCATTTGAATACCTTTAGCTTTTAATCTTGAATCCACTGGCACCCAGTTTTGCAGCAAATGCCATGCAAAGATCGACATAGTAGGCCGGATGTAAGGACTTCTCAGTTGCTATTAAATTTTATATTTACTTTATATTATATAATATTTTGTGTCAACCAAAAAAAAGTAATATATATATATATATAATATTTTGTTTTCCTATCTAATTGTTTTTTGATTTCAAACTATATCAATACCTTAATTAACTCTAACTATCTAAAACGTGTTATCTCTTTATTAATTTTAACTTTTCATATAGTCCCCCCAAAATGAAAAAGAAAAAGAAAGAAATATTAATTAGATTAGTAGATACTAGGTACAGGATATATAATATGTACGTTTAACTCACTAACTTTAATTTCCAGTATAAAATTAAATAAGTTGGTGGTTGAACTAGTAATAATCTATGTCTATGTATCTATGTATATTATAAAAGTACGAGTTGTTTGTCACTTTTCTTGTGATGACTAAAATATCCTTTTAATAACATATATTAAAATATATTATCACTAAACCAGATTTACTTACAAATAATAATACTAGGAAAAAGGATATATATAAAAAATCGATATTTAATTCTTCAACTTAATTATAATATATATCTGCATTGGATGTCTGTCTGTATATTATTTAGGTTTACACACAACTGGTGGCATGTGTCTCTGTGTTACTTGGAAGGCAATGCTCCTATCAAATATGTATGGGAAATTCATGAAAATATCTCTGGGCACAAATGAAAAAGGAGAAAGAGGGGGCTACTTCGCGAGGGAAGGTATATATATATATATGAGGGAGAATCTCATTTTTGTCCGAGGAAATTAACGTTTTTCGAATTTGGTCCGGCCCATTTATTATTGGTTTAATCATATCATAACATGATGTTGTATATTGAATGGATGCAGGTATACTTAAACGACATTGGTTTACTGCTACGTGTGCATATAAGAGAGAGTTACGATGGAGCTCTACGAGGCTACGAATCTTCTATGCTGAAAGAACGTCTCGATACTTTAACTGAATCTCTGATGAATGATCTTCAGGTGAGTAGTTTCTATGAATGAATTATATATGTTTTAATTTCCTGCTTTTAATTTCTATGAGTAATTTGGAACTGATCAGTATATTTGGTTTCTGCTGTGATCTTCATATATAATTGATCAATTAGTACATTTCGAATCGGGAGTGGTCCGTCGATATCTTGGTACTGTGGGTCTTATCTCACATGAACAAACATAAAAAAGCACAGGACTTACTCGATGCCTTAGAAATCAAGTAGGTTAATCTTAATTAATTTCCCAGATTTTCTCCTAATTAAGTATACAGTGCAGTTCATGACAGTAACATCCATGATTTTCTCCTTTATTTATAGGACGGATAATGAGGAACACAAGGAGAAACAAGATAGAATGCGGAAAGGATTAGAGGTAATTATTAGTAATTTTAGAATTCTTGTCTCTAACAAGTTCTTCTTTCTAAATATAATAAATAATCTGATTATATATTTCAATATTGATTATATTGTAGCTTGCAAGAGCTTCCTCTCATTACGGGAAGAGGGAATATGAAAAGGCATTGGAATTTCTTGAACCCAATTTTGATGCTGTTAACTACAAGGTATGTATATTCAGCTGAAACCTTACAAATACACCCCTCAGGGGGTTAAGTGTAAGGTTGTAAGGTTTCAGGGTGTTTTTCATAGACGGCAGGGGGTTTGTAACTGGCCCTATATAATATATATAATAATAATAATTTTATTTATACCAGTAACTGTATACATATATGTAATTTGTTGTTTTAGGTAATCGGGGCGTCTGGTGAACAGATTGATGTATTCGACGAAGTATATATCGATATGCTGCTAAAGACTGGAAGAGGACTGGATGGTATGTACCACGTATTAACTAGCCTAAATTTAATTTACAAGTATTATAGTTAATTTCTAATTGAACTCACTTATTACTTGGACTATACCTTTGCAGCTGCACTCTTTATTCTGAAACAATTGTATGGGCGGAAAGGTGCACCATTCCTATGGCGTCTCGGGGTACATATATATACATACATATATATAATGATGTAATATATCAAAGTTAGAAGGGTACTAATTGTAATTTCTCGATGATTAATTGATTTTACAGTCGGAAGCAATAAAGGTTGTGAAATCAAATATGGAGGTGGATGGAGAAGGCAATTCAGAAACTATCAAGATTCTTGAGGAACTCAGTGGGATCTTAGCTGAGCTGTCCAAGGAGTATGAAGATTTCGATCATCTCACTTAGTTATCTGCACAAAACTCTACTGTTTTCGCCGATTTTCCTTATTTTATGTAATTTTCAGCTTTCCGAAGAATATTTAGACGTACATGGTCGTCGTTTATTGAGTTTCCTGTTGAACTTTGTTATTGCAAGTTAGGCTGCTGCACCTGTTGTTTCTTGCATGATTGATAATAAAAATCTGTTTGCTTATTTATAAAGCCAACTTTCTGAAAACATTATAATTTTTGGTAAATACCTTCTACTTTTTCACTATTTGAAATTTTTTTGTGACAATAATTTTTAGTTATTTTGACATAATATGACTCTATGGTGACAATACTTAGTATTTAAATTTAGTTGTTATAATTGATAATTAGTGACAACCTGATGACAAAAAAAAATTATCACTATGATCTTGTGACAAGATTTTTCCAGACTATGGTCTAGAAGTAATTCACTCTTAAATTAAAATCAGTTAATTTAATTTGTTTCCTGCCGGCACCAGATCATTCGTAGTAGACTCGACGATCTCAATGGGCCATTGCGCTATCAGTTGATTTATAATATTCCAACTGCAACAATATTAATCTGATTGTTGTTAGCTTTTTATGAGAAGAAAGATTCAATCCAGACAGCTTAGTTAACTCCACCCACAACTCCCTCATTATATTCAAATATTTTTAGTATTAATAAAGGACAATAACACCACGATAAATCCCAAGTGAATTAGCTGTTCTTATATCTATATATATACTTCATAAGACCAAACAAATCTCAGCGCGCAATATCTACATTCTACAATGGCAACAAGTGATGTAAAGGTGTTGGGGATGGGCGTAAGCCCGTTCGTCAACCGAGTCGTAATGGCTCTTAAGCTTAAATCGGTCGAGTTTGAGTTAGTTGAAATGGACCCACACGTAAAAACCGAGCTTCTTGTTAAAAGCAATCCAGTTTACAAGAAAATCCCAGTTCTTATCCATGCTGACAAGCCGATCTGTGAATCTCTTGTCATTATTCAGTATATTGATGATGCCTGGCCTAGTGGACCTTCTATTCTACCATCCGATCCCTATGATCGTGCCATAGCCCGTTTTTGGGCAACTTACATAGATGATAAGGTACGAATTCCTCTAATTTCCTCTTCAACTAGCAGAAAAAACAAAACTTGTATTAATTACACTGACGTCTCCTTTAGAATAGCCAAATTACCAACTCCCCCCAATTAAATCTTTCAAACTTACACAGTTACACTAACCTCCCCTTTGAATTTGCAGAATTACAAAACTCAAATGGGAACTGTTAAATAACCCAATCATCCTTGACAAAAACAACTTTCTTTTTCCAGACTTCGTTATTTCCAGCATTCCGTTACCTGCTTTAGTTAGGATGATCGTATAATTTAATTTACAGTTTTCGATTGGATGTTATAAATATGCAAACCTAGAGTGGAGGTTAGTGTAATTTCTGAAGATATCAGGGAGGTGCTGGTAAATTAGGTACTTTGAAGAGTCATTTATTTTTGGTTATGGAATTTACTAAATTCTAGTATAACTCCTAATTAAACTACTTAAAATGCTTGAAGTGGCAACCATTACTAAAGCAGCTAGGCCAGACCGAGGAAGAGGAAGCCAAAAAAGCTGTTATGGAGAAAATATTAGAAGGACTGATCTTGTTGGAGGAGGCTTTTGTCAATTGTAGTAAAGGAAAAGCTTTCTTTGGCGGAGATGATGTTGGTTATGTTGATATAGTTCTAGGTTGTCTTGTGGGATGGATTAAAGTGACAGAGATAATGAATGGAGTTAAATTTCTAGATGAAATCAAAACTCCTTGTCTGATGAAATGGGCTGAGAAGCTTTATTCAGACAGTGCTGTTAAGGATGTTATGCTGGAGACTGATACTCTTCTTGAACTTTTGAAGAAGTTCAAGGCCATGTCATCATCAACAGCTTCTACTGATTAAAAGGATTGATCCATTTCATCGGCCTGGGTTTTATGTAACGGGATAATTGTACTTTTTGTTGTGCTTTTCAATCAAAGTATACCTTTTTTCCTTTCTTTCGTCGTCTTCGCACAATATCAGAGGTGTTCTGCAGCCAAGATTGATACTTGGATTCAGGAATCATAGTTTGTTAATCGTTCTGCAGCCAAGATTGATACTTAGATTCTCAAGTTTAATATTTGATAAAAGATTACAATATTTCCATAAATATGGTTCATCTTAAATATTAAATGAAAACATAAATTAACTTTGAGATCAGATAAATCAAATTATAAATTAAATAATAAAAAAAACTATAAAATACAAGTTATAACTATAAAGTACAAATTATATCCATCTTTTTTCCCGCAAAATCTCCCGCCGCCGTTGCCGCACCCCGGCCGGCCTAACCATCTTAAATGACATAATTAATGACGGCCGGGAAAGTCAAGTTTACTATTATTTTACAGTAGGAGATAATCTACTCTATTATCATTATTAATTTATTATTTCTATTATTATATAGTAATGTATCTCTAGATAGTTCCTGCAATTTGCATTTATACCATTAATTAATTGCAGAAAAATTAGATAAGATCTACTTCAGTTTCTCAACTCATAGCAGAGAGCTTGCCTTACTGGTCTTTAGTCCTTACTTGTTTCTTGATCATCAGATCTGGCAATGGCAACAAGCAGTAAAGTTGAGATACTGGGATCATTTGCAAGCCCATTTTCAATCAGGGTTGAAATGGCTCTCAATCTGAAATCCATTGAATATGAACTGATTGAAGTGAATTTCTACAGCAACAAAAGTCAACGTCTTCTTGAGGCCAATCCGGTCCACAAGCAAATCCCGGTTTTAATCCATGATGACAAACCGGTTTGTGAGTCGCTTGTAATTCTTCAGTACATCGATGAAGCCTGGTCTGGTCATGGCGCGCCCATGATCCTCCCTTCCGATCCCTACGACCGTGCAATAGCCCGTTTCTGGGCTTCATACATCGATGACAAGGTATGTATATAGTTCTAGTTTCGTTAATTTTGACCTTTTTTATTACTATTAGTCTTGGTATTCTTAAAATTGTACGTTTTTAGTGGTTTCCGACCCTGAAAGAGCTTCCGAAGGCGTCCGGAGACGAGGCGAGAGCTGCAATCATAGGGCGAGCATTTGAAAATTCCATGGTTTTGGAGGATGGTTTTACCAAGTGTAGCAAAGGGAAAGATTTCTTTGGTGGAGACGATGTTGGATATGTTGATATCGTACTAGGAAGCTACTTGGTAGGTTTAGATTTAATGGGGCAGATGGTTGGTCTCAAACTGTTGGATGAAACCAAGACTCCTGGATTGGCAGCCTGGGCTTTAAGGTTTCGTGCACATAGCGTCGCTAAGGATGTTTTGCCTGAGCCTCACAAAATGATGGAGTTTTACAATATGGTTCAGGCAGCAAAAGCTTCTGAAAATACTGCAGCTTGAAAATATATACAAATGAATCAGCAGCAGTCTCTATGGATCTTTGTTTGCTTTTAGTTTGTTTTGGACTTTGTTATAATATATAGCAAGTTTGGTTGGGATGGATATAGTTTAAAATAAGATATAAACTTTTTTCTTCCGTTTTCGGTATTAAATAATTGGACGAGTTGCCAAGTAATTGCATTCAACTTACTTCCTTTCTTTCTTTTGACTTTTTCAAGCCGCTTAATGAACTTCCGATGAATATTTTCTATAGTTTTTTATATTTCAGCTTATAAACTTACTTCTCTAAAATCCAAGTAAATCAAAATTAAAGGAGAAAATGTGCAATTTTGTCTAAACCTAAACCTAAACTTTTAGAGATAATTATACTTATATGTACTTGATTAGAAATAAATACAGTAATACTCCTCGACTATTAAAAATTACAAACATATCTCCTAACCCTAAGGAGAACCTAAAAAACTTAATAGAAAGTTATAAATTTTATTATAGTATTTGTTATATGTAGAATAAACGAAGTGATCCAGTTGTTGTCCAATTAATAAAACGTTAGCATCTACTTGAAAACAAGAAAATGACTACCGGTAGGACCTGAGTGTTAGACGAAGCCATAGTCGAAATGGTGTTGTCATGCCCCCGGACCCGCGGGCCCGTTGGACGCGAGTATAAGCTTCGAACCCATTGAGTGTAACCTAAAATTGGGCCTAAACCACGGCCCAAAAGGATATCAATGGGTTACAGTACTTGAATTCTAACTTTTAAACGATATTTATTTCACCTATTTGTCGATGTGGGACAAAAATTCGGGGCACTACAATCACTCCTCCTTTAGAAACGTGGCGTCCTCGTCTCGGCGTAACATAGCCCATGACTGGCCCACCAGTGGGGACTTTAGAGGTGGCTCCTACGGGCTCAAGAGGTGACTCCTGCACATATAGCACTTTGCCCCGCAGGCTCAAGAGATGGCTCCCACATGTGTAGCACTTTGCCCCGTTTAGCACTTAGCTCCCGCGACTGACGGTCGGATCGGCTCTGATACCACTTTGTGACGCCCCTGGATCCGCAGGCCCATTGGACCCGAGTATCAGCTTCGAACCCACTAAGTGTAACCTGAAATTGGGCATAAACCACTGCCCAAAAGGATATCCATTGGTTACACTTGAATTCTAACTTATAAACCATATTTATTTCACCTATTTGTCTGATGTAGGACAAGAATCCGGGGCACTACAGATGTCTTTCTAATTTTTAATAGTCGATGGAATCTTACTGTATTTTCTTCTAAGTCGAGGGAGGTAAATGTAACTATCCCAAACTATTATTATGATCACATTTGTGCACGTATATTTCTCATCATCCCCTTTTATTTTACTTAGTAATGTACTAAATGTCTATAGGATTTTTTTTTAAATATTTCCCCAACAATTTTTGTAATAATAAATTAATAATTACAAAGAAAAATCTCCACAATAGACTTTCTAAATTAGGAATTATATACCAATTATTTATGAAAAGTTAAATCAATAATACAAGTAAGAAACGTAGCATTTGATGGTGTGAAGTGGAAATATGAAATATGCCAAGTTGATGTAGTTATCACATCCAAAACTCAGAATCGGAAACAAGAAACGACACGGAGCTTCTGTTTGGAGCCTTCTTGCCAGACGGCGTCAATTCTTCCACATAAACCCCAACACTGAACAAATCAAGTAGTCGTTTTAACTGAAAATCAAGAACAAATCAAGAGAAACCCAGACAGAAGAAAACGATTTCTTCAAGTTATGGAAGGAGAGATGAAATTGGACAGATGGGGTTATGAAGTGAGAACTTGCTCAGATGCTTGCGTATCTGCTATTAACTCTTACTATCACCAGGTAGAATTTCAAGCCCACTATTATTTTTTGATATGATACAATAAAATTTTCTTCACAGAAGTATATCTTTGTTCCTGGTTCTTAAAAGGGACGATTTTATTTTTTGTTTTTTAATTCCTTTTTGGTTCTTAGGTGAAATTTGTGAAAACCCAGTAGTAGATATTGCTAAAAGAAAATTTCTTTTAATTTTTCTGAAAGTTGTTTACTGATTTCTAGGTGTTGTTTAAGGTTGTTGAAATGAATTACAAGTGTCGTTTATATTTTGGTGGATTTATTAGGTGCTCAGTTATGGAAGGAGAAGGTCGGTAATACTGGAGGCTCCAAAAAGTGATCCAGATTGTGTTCTTGCCAATATTCTGGCTGCCCATTTTCTGTGCTCTGCTGATTCTTCTCGTGCTCCTCCGCTCATCAAGGCCGCCAAGTCTCGCCTCGTATAATTTCTATTATTTTTACTGTCAATTTTTCATTTTTCATTCTAACTTAGGTTCTTAAAAGTTAAAATCCAACCTGTTTTAATTTTGAAATTTAAACAGAAACATGCCAGCTTATATGAGAAGGCAGTGTTTGAAGCTCTGATATATTTGATTTCTCCGGATAGAGACGATGATGTGGCTGTGGAGCTGCATTCCAAGGTTAATATATCTAAACTTTTGCTGGGTGTTTTTTTTTTTTTTAATAAAGATCTAATTGTTTGAGCTTAAGAGTATCTTTCTCCTTCATCGATTATTTTCCTTATGTTTGTGAAATTCTATCTGTTATCAAGGACTATGGTGCCAAACCTAGAAACTTAATTTGTGTTGTGTATGTTTTTGTCAGATTTGAATGCTCAATTTCAAATATTTAAGCTTAATGATGCTTTGTCTTGAAAATAATAAGATATAACAGATTATGAATACTGATATATGATAAATGACCCTCTTAATTGAAGCCTAGCTTCGAGAATGAGCAATGATTACAGCTTTTTAGTTTTTGGAATTTCTTGGAAGAATCTAAGTTGTGGATATTGTCTTGATTACAGCTTTTACATGACTTCCCTAGAGATCTTGTATCACTAAAAAGAGCTCAAGTGCTATGCTTTTATATGGGTCGAGCTGATCTATCATTGAACCTTGTGGAACAGGTACTATTTCTCTCATGCAGGTTATTTAATGCGTCTATTAGCAATATTCATTCTAAATTGAGTCGCGCATCATTTTAGCAGATTGTGATTTTTAAATTTAACCAAATGTAAATATATCAACAGGTCCTTCCAATAAACGAGCATGAGGATTATATATACGGCATGCTTGCATTTCCTTTATTAGAGCTTGGTCGAATGGAAGAAGCAGAAAAGGCTGGAAAAAAGGGATATGAAATCAACAAGAACGATCCTTGGTCACAGCATGCAGTGAGTTTGACTTGACTCTTTATTCATCTTTCCTTTATTACAAGGGTGAATTACATCTAATACCCTTGAGGTTTTCTGTTATAACACTTTAGTCCCTCTGTTTTCAGAAATTACAAAAAACTCCTAACATTTCACTTTATTACAAAAAAATCCCTGAAACTATACAACTTGGAGCCAAAAAAATGCAAATAATCAGCATATTAATTGGCTCAAACTTCAGGGTGGTAGATGTAATTCACCCTTACTGAAAAAATCACCTCATTTATGTATTGATATATCTCTGACTCTTTGGTTATCATTATATGCAGCTTTGCCATGTTTACCAGTACGAGTGTCGTTTCAAAGAAGCGGTAGAGTTCATGAACAACTGTGCAAGATCATGGAGTTCTCTATCATCTTTTATGTATGTATTTATTCACCAAATTATTCTTTTTATCTTTTATCCCGCTGAAGAAAAAATATATTTTTATTAGGTATACACACAACTGGTGGCATGTTGCTCTATGTTACTTGGAAGGCCATGCTCCTCTGAAAAAAGTACGAGATATTTATGACGAATGCATCTGGAAAGAACTAGAAAGAAGTGATGCTACGCCAGTTGAGGTATATTATAATGTTTTTCTTTCTAACATGCTGAAAAAATATATTTAATGTAATTATATGTTGTTTATGCAGGTTTACTTAAATGCCATTGGTTTGTTGCTACGTGTTTATATAAGAGGTGAAGGTCATGTTTTCGAGGACCAGCTAAAGAATTTAGCTAAATGCCTCACAGATGAAGTGAGTTTCAAGATATGTAATATTGCATCAAATATAAATGATGTTGATGATAATATATCTGAACTGCAATAATGATTAGGCCTTTTGGTTTCTGGAGTGGCACCTTGATATCTTGATATTGTGGGCATTATCATTCACGGGAGAAATCAATAAAGCAGAAGATTTACTCAAGGGCTTGAAATCCAGGTGGGATGTGTATTTCTGTTTCCATCCTCTCCTAAGCTTTTCCCCATGAAAGTGCTTTTGACAACTTAACTTAACGTGCTTTTCCTTTTTTTTCTGTTTGTGTAGGGTTTCCATGATGAGCAAGAAAAAACAACAGTTGATGCAGAGAGGACTTTTGGTTTGTTTTTGTAGTTCTCTTTTGCGAAAAAATGCTCGCAGATATTCTCTTTTAATAATTTTAATATATATTCAATATTCTAGCTTGCAGAAGCTCTGTATAAATATGGGAAGGGTGAAAATAAGGAGGCATTGGAACTTCTTGGACACGAATTCGACAGCAATAACTACAAGGTAGCATATCAACTAAAAACACCTACCTGATTTTTTCGCTATTTTTTTTTTTCCCCACAAGTAGATTAATGTAAATACTTATTTATTGTTCTAGATAATTGGTGCATCTGATGAGCAACTAGATGTATTCACTGAATTACACATCAGTTTGCTGCTTAATAATGGAGAAGCAACCAAAGGTATCAACCCAAATTTCTTCTGATGAGTTCTGAAATTTCCTTAGTTCACGAAAGTTACTTTTTTGCCCGTGTAGCTATACAAGCGATTGAAAAACAATTGAGGAAACGGGATGGTTCGCCATTCTTATGGCATCTCCTGGTACACTTTGTTCCACTTAAATGTTTTCAGTTTATCTTGACTTAGGTTTAGTTTATTTACACAAGTTAGTGAATTGAAATATAGGAGAACTCGTATTCAATGTTAGGGAAGGAGGAAGCTGCAAGTTATGGTGAGAAAGCACGGGAGTTGGAAGCTAAATACTTCATTTAGCTAACTTATACAGGGCATTATCTTTGTACTCTCTTCTTGTAGAGCTTTAAATAAGAGGAATCAAAATTCACCATGTTTACTATGTAATCTCGGGCTGTTGTCGATCTATAGTCGACATTGAGTGTGAACTTTTGACAAATTATATGTAAATAGTCCGCATTAATAAGTCATCTGTATGATAGTATTTCTCTTTAGGAATTCTGCCGAAAAGGAAGGATTGCTCTCAAAAGCAATTCATGTTATAAGGAAAAAAAGTTGTAGTGATTGTCCTATACAATAATATTGGTTTCAGTGCTTTCTTTCGAATGGAAGATAATAAGAAGATTCACATGTTGTATTATTGCCATATAGACCCCCTTAAAAGTAAGGGCAAATTACATACAGGATCCCAAAGGTTAGCCATAATTACAATTTACAAAATATTCCTTCATTTTCAAAAATTATAAAAAAAATCCTTGAAGTTTCAAAAATACCCTTGTACAGTTGTACTTTATACAAAATCTTAAAAAAAGAACCTGTAATTTGTAATCATTTGGAACCTTGGGGAGTTTTCTGCAATTTTTTAAAACAAAAGGGGTATATGTAAAATATGGCAAAGGGTGTTGCATGTTTCACCCTAAAAGTAAAGGGTTAATTATATATAGGTACCTTGAAGTATAGGAAATTACTTCAGGTATTACAACCGGTAACCTCTTCCTTTCAAAATTACACCTACACCCATTCATAGGTTCGTAAATTACAGATGGTAACCCACTTCCTTTCAAAATTACACCTACACCCATTCATAGGTTCGTAAATTACAGGGGACCCCTCGACTGTTAATGTGTGATCTTACCGATATTTCCTCAATCCTTTAGCTTGAACTAAAATGCAAAAAAGGCATGAGCTTTGCAAAAGAACCAAAAGATGAAACCATAGTTATTTGCGAAGAAAGAAGTCAAAATCAATTCAAGTAAACCGATAAAACTTAAAAGCATTAGATATTCTATTAACATTTCTATTCATTCAAAACCAAACAAAATAATTCTGACAATTTTCACCCTAGTTAGTCAACACTTTCAACATTTGACCAACAAATTAAAAATTACACCAGTTTTCACCAAATCTCCAAAACCCCATTCAAACCATCATCCCTCCAACCCCATCAGGAACCACAACATTGCTTGAATTCGAACCCCTCAATATCCCACCACCACTTCCGCAGCCCCGTCCGCGCCCCTTGATCCTCTTCAGCTCCGCCGCCACCTCCTTCGCGTCCGGCCGGTCATCCTTATCCGCCGCCACGCACCGGAATGCCAGCTCAGCCACTGCCCCCACCCCCTCCATCGCATCCCCATCAACCACCAAAACGGGGTCCACCACCTCGTTCAGCAACCCCATTTGAATTCTTGGCACCACCATATCAGCCAACGTCATTTCCCATTTCTCTCTACTCTGATCCACGGCTCTCATTCCGGTTATCAATTCCAACAACACGACCCCGAAACTGTAAATATCGCTCTTCTCGTTCAACCTAAACGACCTATAGTAATCTGGATCGAGATATCCCGGAGTTCCTTGAGGCCCTGTCCAAACGCCCTCGGACAAGTTGTTTGATGCCATTGTTGGTTCTGAACATACCAAAAGTCTTGAAAGCCCAAAATCACCGACTTTCACTCTCATGTCTCTCTCTACAAATATGTTTGATGAAGTAATGTCTCGATGAACTATAGGCGGCATTACTGAGAAATGTAAGTACTCAATAGCCATTGCGGTTTGGAAAGCGATGTCGACTCTCGTGTTCCAAGTTAAGGCCCCTTTTCTGTAAAGACTCTGTTTTCCATGGAGATGGTCAGCTAGAGTGCCGTTTGGGACATAGTCGTACACCAAGAGTAAGCCTCTCGGATCGCTGCAATAACCATGGAGCTTAACTAAACTGGGATGGTTAATAGATGATAATATCAAGATTTCGTTGCAGAATGATTTTTTCGAAAACCCTTTTTCTCCAGCACAGCTCTGCTTGTGGAGATGCTTTACAGCTACTAAACGGTTATCATGGAGCTGACCTAAATATACTGAACCGAATCCCCCATCACCGATTTTGCGTTTTGGGTCGAAATGATTAGTTGATGAATCAAGTTCTTCGTAGGTGAAGACTGGCGGGAGTAGGCTGGCGGCGCGGTGGCGCTGGAGGAAAATAATGGTGGGATCTTCTTCTACATCTAATTGGGCTCTTCTTTTGGAATGGAAAATGACGAAGCCGAGGGTGAGAGCAATTAATACACATACAAATAAGGAAGTTATAGCTAAAATGGCGATCCGATTAGGGCTTTCCTGACGGATTGTTGCGTAGGATGGAAAACAGAGGAACGGTTTTCTAGGGTCGGATGAATTGAACCCACAAAAACCATTTTTAGCTTTGCAGGATTTACAGCTTGTGAAGTAAGGGTCTTGATCCTCATCCCACTCAACTTCGATTCCTCTGCGCAGTATGGTGTCTAGAAATCCGAGAACATCACCCTGACATTCGGGCTGAAAGTCTTCGCGGTGGCGCGTGGATGACGCGCCACATTCGTGTATGAGGTGGACGGGGTTTCTTATGAGCTTGCATTCCCAGGAACAGCGGCTGCAGTTGGGGAGATTCGGAGGCGGGCACGGGCGGAGATTGGAAAGGCGGGAGCAGGAAGAATCGGAGACCCGGAATGGCGACCCAGAAAAGGTAATGGATCTATTGAGAGTGGAGATGGCGGCGGTTGAGGTGCAGTTACGGTGGTAGGGTGGGGGGAGGGAGTCGGGTGGAGTTGGGGAGAGAGTGAGGGAGGTAGAGTTGGGTTCGTACTGGAGGAGGGAGAAGGAGAGGTTGTTGACGGAAATGGCGGCGCCGGAGGAGGGCAGGCAGTGAATTTGGAATGAAGGGTGGCCGCAGCCGGCGGAGAATGAGAAAGGGAACGGCGGCGGAGAGGTGAAAGGTGGGCACGAGATTTTGGCTTGGGTCGGCGGCGCTGAACAACTATCGGATAAGACTACGCCAGTCAAGAGTAATGTGAGGAAGATGAATGTGGTGGCGGAGGAAGATGGTGGTGGCATGGTGGCGGAGCCGAAATGGGAAGTGGTGACATGAATGAGTGGAGTAAAGATCTAAATCTTGATCTAGTTTCGGTGGCCTACCAAGGTTTGATTTTTCTGGGGGGGTGGGGTGCGGGGTTGGGTGGGTCTCGAGGGGAGGGAAAAGTGGGAGAACTCACGTGAAGAGTGGGGTGAAGAAAAAAAAACCTCAAAAAAGATAGCTAATAGACTTTTTCGAAATTTGAGAGAAATTACATTAGGGTACCTAAAAGTTTTGTGTATTTATGAATCAATCCTTCATGTTCAATAAATTTTCGGACGATATTTATTAAAAACTCAAATATGATGGATCAATTTATAAATATTCTAAAGTTTTGGCACCTAAATGTAATTTACCAAAATATGTTGATATTTGTGATAAGCTGAGTTTGAAAGAGAATCATAGATATGATTGCTTGCTTGCTTTTCACATATTTGTCCCCACTATTATTGACTTGGTGACCGTGTTAGTCTTAAATGTTATTGTTTTTATTTGACTCGTTTGTCTTGAGATTCATGATTTCGTTCTTGATTGCTTCTCAAAAGTCTTAGGTTATGAAAAAGTTTGCCACCAAATTATGGCTGTCTTTTGTTTTACTTCTCCCATTCTGCTATATCTATTATTTTTAGGTTTAGTGTAATTAATAAATTAGTTCTTTGTTGTTTTAAAAAATACAAAATTCTTTTTGTGGTTTCATTAGGATCTAGGATTACAAAATTATACTAAATTTGTCAAAAAAATGGTTAACTAGATTTTGAATTGAAGTAACAACTTCATAAGTTTTTCGAACAAAAAAAAAAAATAAATAACTTCATAAGTTTGCTAGTAATATCTTTAAACAATAGGTGAAAAGTAAATACTCATGAAAACGTTAATCGCTTTTAGAGTCCACAGATGAAGAAGCGTGCTTAGGCGTAAACATAGGGTTTTACATTGTAGTTCTTGAGGGTATTTCGGTCCGAGATAAATGTATCTAAGAGTCTTCCGCCCACAGGAGGGTATTTTATTTCCACTAGCGTCGGAGGATTTTCTATATTTGAGCCGAACTCCACAGGTAGAGGGTAATTATCACTAATTTATATAGCAAAAACAAGCAATTTCACTTGGAGTGAACTTACTGAATATGAATTCAGGGTTCTATTTCCTCCTTCAAAATGGAATTTTCAGGTTCAGTTTAATGTTAAACCATTGAAACTGATAAATAATCCAGAAGAGAAATATATCCAAATGTTAATTAAGGACATTATTGAGACAAGAAAGTGGAATTACAAGGCATTAATCATCCTTTTCATCTCTGCAGACCTCCTGGGATCTGCTTCTTCAATAGCTCTCTCAGTCAACACATGTTTGATTCTGCACATTGATTTTCTTACCTTTGGAATACGCTCTGGATTAGGGAAGCGTAAGTTTTGAGCATGAAGCATTTGGCGCTGAGTCATCAACATGTTCTTCTCCTTCAGGAGAACGTACCACAGCTTCTGAAGATCATCCCACGATTTCACACGCATTTCTGATGCCTTCCAACTCCTGCCTGAATTACAAACCAAGAAAACACAAATTAACCTTGAAGGTGAAGTAAAATAAAAGATGGTGTTTCTTCTTTACCGTAGACAACAGGCTTGTCATCATCTGGGTTTCTATCGGCCTCAAAAAACTCCTCCAGCGGGTTTCTCAGAGCTGTAGAAGAAGCTGAAGCCTCTGATCTGGCAGCAGCAAAGAGAGTCCTCCCAAAAACCCTCCTCAAAAACATCACTTCTTCAAAACTTGACTTTCTGCATACAACATGAAAAAAAAAAAAAAATAAGAAATAACTCCAAATTACAAAAGCGCAAATCTTGCGAGCATTTTGAACAACTGAAATTAAATGGGAACTAAGACATACATCACTCCGCAGCAAAATTGTCTGAAATTGAATAAAGATCAAAAAATCGTAATGAAATCCAGCTCCATTCAGTAAATATAAAAATTGGGTAACTTAACCTAAAATTTCTTCAAAAAATCAGGAAATTTCACTAAACCCTACTAAAACCCCTGAATCCCGTACTCGTCCAATACATCTCCTTATACAGATACACACAAAATCAGAGATTGAGTATCAATAAGATACCGGCTAGAGGAATGAGAGAGAGAGAGAGCATACATACCGGAAGAAGGCTTGTGAGAGTGTGGTGCACGGCGCGGCGCGGCGCGGCGAGGAGAGAGAACGACGAGACAGAGAGAGCATCCGATACTCTTATCCAATTTTTAATTGGATTAAATGTAATGTATTTTTAATTTTTAAGTGTAGAATAATAATTGATAAATCAACAATATTAGCTGGGCTTGGCTCCATTTAGACTCAATTAATAACCCAGCACAATTACAAACCCATGGGTTGGATTGCAATTTGCACCCAACTTAGAACCTGTTTTTTTTGTCTTGTTTTTTTTTTTTAATTTGATCCTTATCAATGGGAGAGTACCCAGACCTCTACATTATTACCCATTTTAGAACTTGTTTTCATATACACTGTGCGTGCGTCACTTAACTACCAAATTTAAATCATTCAAGACGTACGTGTACTTGCAAGCAAGCAAGTTGCATCTGATGTTGATCCGTTTTAAATGACAAACTCGGAAATTAACCTTTAATTATCAATTTCCACTGCTGCAACTCCAACTTTAAGAGACACAAACAAGTAAATATCCCTTATCTTGTATTTATTGACTTCACAATATGACATTATAAAATTGGTCTCTGAGAAAGCATCTTCAAATGTAAACAAGTTTTTAGACTTATTAGCTCTTCAACTTCAAGTTGGGTATATTGTCACCTTCATGCCAAATTATTTATGATGAGTAATGTTTTCGGGGAATGAAGCACCACCAAATTTATATTCGGGAAATCTTGAGTAACTTGGATCAACGGAGCTTCTTAATGGGGAAGAACCTGCAAAAAATATGTTAGCTCCTCCACTGAATTGTGTCAGTATCTCAAAAGGAAGAAACAATAATAATAAATGCGAGACAATAAATAATAATGAAAGAATGCTTGAAATATGAATGTAAAGAGCCTGGAGAATGCCGAGAATTCTTGTGGTAACTATTGAGTGATTGTGCTTGAATGACTTCCAAATTGGTCTTTTATTTTTGCAGGGCAGCAACCTCCCTGCCAGCTGGATGGGTACCTGACCGAGAAAATCATGGGATAAGACTCTTTTCTCCTTTGGATCAAGTCTTTGACTTATCTTGCTACTATCTCTCCGAAAATCTCTCCAATACTCTTGCTAGACTAGGTGGACCGACATCCTAGTGGGCCGCTACGTTTGGGCCTATGCAAGAATTAATGGATTCCAACTTTCGATTTTCTTTCGAATTAGACCTTCTCTCTTTACGGACTCAATTTAATAGACCATGACCTTAATGCATGAAATGGACTTGGCCGAATTTGGTTAGCATCATCAATTTACTTTCCTGAATTTTTTAATATATATATGACCACCTGACTACGTACCCTACGAATTTGAATGTTCGAAATTTCAACACCATGGGGTCCAATACGGCGTGCTATTAATTAAGTACTTGAGTATATCTACCACTCACCAAGATATACTATTTGGTCTTCTTATCTATACAACTTATTAATTCTTTAATAATTGATTTTAAAAAATATTATTTTTTATATTTAAAGTGATAGTATATTATATTAGGTTCTCACTAATATTAAATTCAAGGACAATAACATAATTCATCAAGTTATGATCTATGAAACACATAGAGATAGATTTTTTTTTTCTTATATTTGATTAGTGTCTCACACTGGTATTTGATCACACGAATATAACGGAAAAAGATTTTAGAAATATTCATGCATTATGGATGATTAATATGGATATGAACTATTTGGATACAAAATAGACTTTCCACGCGCGGTATAGACCATCTAGACTAACCGTCACTATATAAGAAACGTAGTTAGTAATTATGTGCATTAAGTGAAAATATTTTATCAATAATTAAATTTAATAAGTGATAATAATTATATATTATCACAAATTTACAAATAGATTCATTGGTTTTATAGTAATAAGAATTTGTATTTTGGTGTCACAATTGCGGATCAGGGATTCGATTCCTCTCCAATATAGCATCTCTCCAATTTCCCTCAATGCATGTTTGGATGATTGCCACATAATTAGGAATTTAATCCAATGGCTTATATTTAATTTACCTAACCATAAGCTTAACTCAAGTTAATCATATCATTTAACCCTATATATTTAATTAAAGAAAATCTATATTTATCTTCTCTCTCATCTGTTACCGTAAAAATCAGATTTTTATTCAATCTATTTCTCCCAAATTCACCCTAATATTCCCCTCTCTCTTTTTAAATTCTATTTTTTTCTCCTAAAATTTGAATGAATTTGAGTCTTGTAAAAATTACTTTAATACTGATAAAAAAAATTAATTTAATAAATCTATTTTTATTAAATTTTGCATTTTAGAATCTTTCCCATAAAATTTTATTAAGATTTTGTAAATTATTTCATATATAAGTAGTGGATGGTCTTTTTTAATTAAATTTGTACAATTAATCAAATATTTCTATAGAAAATAAACTATAAGTTTTTTTTGCGGTTGTTTAATTTATTGTAAAAGTGAATATATATATATATATATATATATATATATATATTAAAGTATGTAATAATTATTAATGAGGTATTGACATTTACTATCATTAAATTTTACTAATAGTTCTATATAATTAGCTTTTTAAAATTTATAAACATAATTTTGTATTATCTTTAGGAGAGAAAAAAATAGAAATTAAAAAGAGAGGGTGGGGGAGATTAGCGTGAATTGGGAGAAATTAATAGATGGAATAAAAATCAGATTTTTACGTAACAAATGAGAGAGAAGATAAATATAAATTTTCTTTAATTAAATATATAGGATTAAATGATAGGATTAACTTGAGTTAAGTTTATGATTAGGTGAATTAAATATAAGCCATCGGATTAAATTCTTAATTATATGGCAATGATCCAAGCATGCATTAAGGGAAATTGGAAAGATGTTATATTGGAGAGGAGCCGGATCCGCGGATCAGTGACACATTTATGTGATGAATTGGTAACAAATATGTATTTTTACGATTTTGTGCTAATTCGTCCCTTAATGTCTCTAATATTCAAAGAAACTATAATATGATGAGAAATAAATTTCAGATTGTCATAAAGTCAGAATTATCCAAAATATATAATAACTATATCTATCTTTTGTTTGTTTATCTGATTTCATATGTTTTGCATTTTCTTGTTTAATTTCAACGTGGAAAGTAAAAAAGGTCAGCATCCTGTAAACCGTGTTCGGACAACTCACGAGGAGAGGACGAAGGTTGTCACACTTTTCCTATGTCTTGATACATTTCATAGCTGGCGCCAATTCTACTTTCTTCAACCCTCCCTTAAGAAACTTCATCTCTATCTCCTCTGCTCTATATAAATACCCATTTCTGTCAGCAACCCAACAAAAATCTTGACAATTTGCAACTCTGAATTGATTGATCAATTTATTTTCTTATTTAAATCGGTAGAGATCCCTTTTGAATTATTCAACTACAAGATTAACAACCGCCGCCATGGATTCGTTCCAGCACGCTAAAGTCGTCCGCCTCAAGAGCGCACACGACAAGTATCTCACCGCCGACGAAGACGAGGAATCCGTCACGCAGGACCGTGACGGATCCTCCAAATCCGCCAAATGGGTCGTCGAATTCGTCGATAACTGCGACAACATCATCCGCCTCAAAAGCTGCTACGGGAAGTACCTAACGGCGTCGAACCAGCCGTTTCTCCTGGGTATGACTGGACGGAAAGTGTTGCAGACGCTACCCAAACGGCTCGACAGTTCCGTCGAGTGGGAGCCCGTGAGGGAAAGCGGAGCCGTCAAGCTGAAGACCAGGTACGGCCATTTCTTGAGGGCCAACGGGGGTGTGCCGCCGTGGAGGAACTCGGTGACTCACGATAAACCGCATCGGACGACGACGCGGGAGTGGGTTTTATGGGAGGTGCATGTGGTGGAGATTCTGGTGGCGCAGTCGCCGGCGGGGAAACCTGCGCCGCCGCTGGCTGTGGCCGAGGAGGAGGTTTTTACTCCGGTGCCCAGCGCACCGGTTATGAGTCATCCTCCAAATTCTGCTAGCTTTGCTAGACAAGAGGTAATAAAATAATCTTTGTTGATTTTATATAGTTTGTTTATTCAGTGATGGATTCTTTCTACTAATTTTGGAGTTAATAGGGATCGAATTTGATCGAATATCCAGTAATCCAGAGCATGTTTATCTGAATTTGAATTGAAAGTTGGTTGACTATTCAAAGCGGATGGTACAATTTTTATGTAAAATATCGAATATTCCTAGCACGCACCATATTCTGATTGGAATATGAATAAGAAAAAAATCAAGGATTCAACTTCCAAGTATTTATAATTATAAAATTCAAGTAGTTAATTATAAAAGTTTTCAAGAAAAATTATTGTGTGCTGAATTGCTGATTGTTTGATAATTGGTGATTTGTGCAGTCAAACGATGCTTTCTTTAGCTCACCACCAAAGAGCAGCCAGGGAAGGTCGATTTATTTTCACATAGCTGATGAAGATGGGGAAGTTGACGAGGGTTTTGAAGAGCTCTGCATTACATTCGAAGGCAATGGAGTCGACGAATTGACGAGAAGGCTGGAGGAAGAATTAGGAATTTACGGTTTATCTGTCTGTGCAAAAAGTCCATTGAATGGGAAGCTTTATCCTCTTCGTCTGCAGCTTCCTCCCAATAATGCAACTATGCATGTTGTTGTGGTTCCACCTTCATCACAAGGTAATTTGCTTTAATTTTATCATTAATTAGTTCATATAATTCGACTCTGGATATTGAATTTTATGTTGTATTACCATTAGTGATTTGTTTGGCTCATGGGATTTCGTATTTTGTTGTATCAGTGGATCAAGATTTGGAGTGAAAACAAGTATCATATTCTCGAAATATTCCAGAAGCATCAACAATTTTGCTCGTCATGCTTGCTTGATTATTAGTGATTTAGCAGATATTTATTCCCCCAAAAGGAAAATATAAATGGATAAAGCATTTGTATATACAGATATAGTGTGTGATTGAATGTAGAAAAATTGCTAGCTTTTTGTAGTTCTCTCATTCTTTATTCTTTTGTTCTTTTTTTGGACCTGGATTGTAGCAGTTGAACAGATTTTGTAGTAATGGTTTGTATTATGGTATGTAAACAAGTGAAATTTGTACGAAAGTTGCATTTACAACTATTGGGTTTCCAAACTTATAAAAGATCAAAATACTGACTAAATTGATATACATTGTATGGCTGCTACAATCAAATAATTCATAATTTTAGCAAAAAATTACTTGCCTCTACCAAATATCCACACAAGAACAAGAACCGTTCTTGAAATGATGGAATCGAATTCGATCTCTCATAATAATCTCCACCCCGAAAATCTTGGAGATGAATTTTGTAAAATTATGGCAATCTCTGCAGATGCGAAGAGTTTTGAATACGCGAATTGAATCCCCTGTTTTTGAGTTCATCAGTCCGAAGGCAATAGCCAATCTCTCACTGTGAAGTCTGAGTGAATTCCCTTTTGTATCATCAACTTCATCAACTAAACGAGCTTCTGTCGTGTCAGCAACAAATCCCGCCAATTTCAATCTTTCTTCAATCACATTTAAAAACTGGTAAATTTCTTTGGTCTGTGCATGAGTTGTATCCCCTGCAAAAAATTCATGAACAATGCCATTGATTTCAACTGAACTACAACCGGGCTGTTTATTAACGCCTTTCTGAGTCATCAATTTCCTAACCGAACCGACTTCGTCCCATTTATCGGCAGATGCGTATACTTTTGAGAGAAGAACATAAGCTCCACTGTCTGCAGTTACTTCTCCTGCAATTATTTGTTTTGCGATTTCTTGGCTTAGGTCCAGGAATTTGCCTTGCTTGAGACTAGCATCAAGAAGACTTCTCCAAACCACTGCATCGGGTTTCATTGGCATGTTTGATACAATATCAAGAGCTTCATCCATTTGCCCATTTCGTGCCAGAAGGTCGATTAGACAGCCGTAGTGCTGCAAAACTGGCTCGATGTTGTACTCTTTTACCATTATGTCAAAGTATCTACGACCCTCATCAACCAAACCTCTATGATTGCAAGCACTCAAGATGCCTACAAATGTAATAGAATTAGGAAGTAATTTTTCTCTATCCACCATCAGATCAAATTTTTCAAACACATTTTGTGCCTCTCCGTGCATTGCAAGTCCTAAAATTATGGCATTCCAAGAATTCAAATCGCGCCTATTCATTCTTTGGAAAACCTGTAGAGCCATTTTGATCGACCCACATTTGCAATACATATCAATCAAAGAATTGTTGATGAGAACATCAAAATTAGGATCAATTTCACACTGTCTCAAAACATATGCATGAACCCACATACCCATGGACAATGCCCCTAAACAAGCACAGGCCTCGATCACGCTTTGCACTGTATAGCCATCTGGCTCAAAGGATGAATTCATCGCCACAAACATTCTCAAGGCTTCATCAAACTCCCCCATCCGCACAAGCGCATCTATAATCGCGTTCCATGAGACCAGGCTTCTATCAGACATTTTATCAAACACTTTTCGCGCACTCTCCGAGCACCCACACGAGGCGTAGAAATGAATCAAACTATTGTTCACGTAAACATCTTCGCCTAACCCATGTTTCAAGACTTGCGCGTGGGCTTGTGTCCCTTCGCTCAAAGCGAACAAATAAGCACAAGCTTTAAGAACAAATGGGAATGTGTGCTTATCAGGGGTTAAAATCTCTTCTTTCAGCAGCTCTTGGAAAAGTGAAAAGGCTAGTTCTTTTCGGTCTTTGCTACGAGCACACGCTCTGATGAGAGTATTGTAAATGAACGTGTTTGGGTTTGGAATTTGGCTGAACAGCTGCAAACTGTAGGCCAAGTCTTTTAAGGAGGAATAGTGGAGGAGTTTGCTGTAGGCAAAGAGTGTTTCGGGACTGTCGAGGGATTTCTCAGACGTTCGGATAATTTGCGCGTGTATTTGTTTGGTTTGGGAGATGGAAACGCCGGCGGATTGGATTAAGGTGTGGAGGAGGCGGTGGGGATGGAGGTTGCTAGGTGGTGCAGTAGAGAGCTCCACCGGTGGCGCGGTGGCTAAAATCGTGGCCATTCTTCAGTTTCATTTGCGGGGTACAAGTAATCAGTTTAATTTCAAAGAGTTTTCAATTTTCAGCATCCTATTGGGCCCAATTTCATTGGGGCCAGAATTAGATCAATGGGTCATTACACTCTATTGGGCTGGATCTAGATTCTAAACCTTGTTTTGCATTTTCTTCATTTCAAATTAAATTTGTTCCCAATTCTAACTAAAACAATATCCTATCATAAATATTCATAATATGAAACTGCAAAAAAAGAGTTTTCGAATGTGGGATTAAAGAACTTGATATCTCACGAAATGGATTTGAATTTTATAGTTAAAACTCTATATTGTACATAGAGCAATTAAGTTTTAAAAATCACTCTCAATTCTCAATTAGGCCTATGCAATACCCGAGTTGAGAATAAAATGCATGCTAAAGAAAGATAAAAAACTGCATCTTCAAGAGTAAGATATGGATTGAGTCAAGGGGGAAAAGAATGATTAATGATTGAGTTATTGTACCAACCACAAATAATGTTGAACAAAGCATTAAATACCACTAAATGGGCCTTCAGAAAAAAATCTTGTAAAATCCATAGAATCAATTTTGCACTTGGTCTCAATAATAGCAACGTTTTCGTTCCCAAAAACCTCCAAGTTTTTCAACGGCCCCCCCACAAATGGAACCTTATATAACTACCATTGCAATTGGGCCACCTCCCACTTGATATTATGCTAATGGGCCCAAACATTATCCTATCAATAGGCCCACACTCTCCCAACCAACCACGTTTACATACGCCACGGAAAACGACGTAGTTTACGACTTGGCGTTTGGGACGGCGTCGTATGAGCCGTCATTTCCCACCAACCGACGCCATGACAGATTCGTTTTTACCCTCGCTTTTCCCATTCTTTACGCGCCTGCACGTTCACTCTTCTCTCCTACTCGCTTTTGTTCTCGGTTACGCGTCTGTCACCATAAATACAGTCACAGGAGAGAGCGAGAGAGAGATGAGGATGATTCAAATTTCAAACGTATTTTATTTGTTTTACTTAAATGTTGGTCAAATCAAAATTATTAACGTAAAAAAAACTATTTAATAAAATATGTACATATAATATTCACTAATCAAGATTTGATTAGCAATAAAGTTTCTAGAGTATTTTCTAATCATATATATATATATGAAAATGAATGAGTGAAATGCCATTTTGCCATATAGATTGTTTCTATAATTAATTTAATTAATTATTATTTTTATAACTCACATATGTATTTATGGATTTTTCATACTTTTGTTTATATCAATTATCAAAAAATTTGTAACTCCTATTTAATTATAGAACTATATAACTACTTTATATAATATTAAAATTGATTTTTTTTTTTAAATATGATTTTAAGTAAATTTTAACAAGTTTTAGAGTTATCCATATGGTATTGAACGTTCGTTAATAAAAATAAAGACAAAATAATGTATTCAATATATCCATTAAAAAATTATATTTAATATTTTAATTTCTAATAAATATTTTTGATATAGCAAATTCAAATGAAAATTTATCTAACTAAAGTAAGGAATTTTTTTTTTAAATATAAGTTTAAATAACTTTTATTATTATTTTAATAATATAAAATAAATAAACAATTAATTTTCTTGAAATTTTTTTTTCCAAATACACGTATCTCATGTTCATTTTGTGGTAGAAAAGTTATATTTATTTCAATGTAAAAAAAAATTCTTAAATTATTATATTTGAGTATTAATATTTTTCATAATATAAAAGAAATTTCAATAATGAAATGAATATTATTATGACTCAAAAACGAAACAATAAGAGATTATTTAATAAAAAATAATATAAAGTATAATAAATAACTATTTTTTCGACCAAAGAGACAAAGAGATTCCAATCATTATTTATATGCATGGTCTATTATTAAATATTTTTTTAGTATTTTAATTATCATTTTAATATTTCTATAACCGTCATGATATTCCTTCTCTATATATGTATAAATATATATTCTCTCTATTATAAATATAAAATCATTACTTTGTCATAAAAATATCATATTATTATTTTTATATATTTCAAATGAGTTTTTTATATACAAAACTCCTAATTATTTTATAAAATGAATTATTTTGGTGTGTACACTTCAAATTCTGAATTAATAATTTTTGACATATGATTAATAATCATATAAAAAATATAATATAATTTATTTAATAATATATATTATATAAGTAAATTACTCATACAATGCAGGGGTTAATATATTAATTGTTTGAAAAGGTTGTCGGATATAACAAGTTAATAAATTGTAATAAAAATAAATAAAATTATGAATGATGACTATGAATAGTTTTGAGACATGCATAATTGCTTCATACTTTATTCTTAAATAAATCCCTTAATTCAAACGCACTCTAACAAGTTAACACAAGTTGTAAGGCTTTAATTTGTTAGGCAAAAACCTTAATCTAACAATTGTGATGAATACAGTGAACGATACAGATATACCGATATGAATTGTTTTAATACGGTATGAAAACAATTATTATAAAAATATATATAAGAAACTTATCGTTATATATGAAGTACAAAAAAAAAAAAAAAAATTCCCAAACACGCCCTAGGATTTCACGCTCCACTCACTCTTTATCATCACCAAAGTGTATCTGAGCATTGATTTCCACGCAAGCCTGTCATTTTAACAACCTCCTTATAATTATCGCAGCTAACGCGCATCTTAGCGCAACATCCGCCACTCCACTAGCCTGCGCATCCGGCCTCCCCAACGTTGACGACCGCCCTACACGTCGGAACTCGCCCGACCCATATCCTCTCTCTCTCTTACAACCTTCTAGAACCTCTACAAACCCACTTCCAGTACATATATATATACATCCCACTCGCGTTCTGCCATTTTTTTTTCCGTTGTGAGGAAATAAAGGTTTAGTACAGAGAAAGAGAGGAAAAGGGAGAAACTTTTCTTTTTGAAAAATGGGGGTTGATTACTACAACATACTGAAAGTTTCCAGAAATGCGACTGAGGAGGATATTAAGAAATCCTACAAGAGGCTGGCGATGAAATGGCATCCGGATAAGAATGCAGTCAACACTAAGGAAGCTGAGGCGAAATTCAAGCAGATTAGTGAGGCGTATGATGTGTTGAGTGATCCACAGAAGAGGCAGATCTATGATTTGTATGGAGAAGAAGGGCTGAAGTCTGGTGTGCCGCCGCCGAGTTGGAAAGAGAGGGGGTTTAAGTTTAGTCCGAGGGATGCGGAGGATATATTTGAGGAGTTTTTTGGTGGGTTTGATGATCTTGGCATAGGGAAGAGTACTACTGGTGGCGGTGGCGGCCGCGGCCGCGGCGGTGACGGGAAGTTGAAGAAGGCGGCGGCCATGGAGACCAAGTTGCCTTGTAGCTTGGAAGAGCTGTATAAGGGGTCGAGAAGGAAGATGAAGATATCAAGAATTGATCTTGATGATTCTGGGTAGGTACATTTAAGACTTTTAAGTGTTCAAATTGATCTACCTCTGTTTATTTATTTATTTTTCAAATCCAATTTCCCGATGAATTGAGTTCTCTTGATTGTTGGGGAGTGAATCGAATTTCTTTATGAAATTGGGATTTGAGAGGATCTTTCATTAATCCATCTCTGGTAGTCTGGTTAGAGGATTATATAGGATCTTATTTGGTTCTTGTCATCTATGTTTCTGTTATTATGTCATTTATCTGGTTGGGTTTGAGATGGTTTGATGATTGTGACCTTAACAAATTTCTGACCTTTTCTCTGTATTCTATATGTGTTAGTGATGTGAATAAACTGAGTCCTGGTAGGTTGCTTGTGGTATTCCTGGTAGTTGGATTAATTAAGAATTGAGTGCTTTCTAGGTGGTGGAAGAACATTTTGAGATAGGGAGATTTCAAATGTCAAATAACTATCACATATAGAACGAATAGAGCTGAAACTAGCTTTCTATATGTGATTTATGTCTTCGGTTGACCTGTATATATTTATAAGTCCTCGCGAAATAAAGTTTTGCAAATCGGGGTTTTAGCTTCTGTAACAGCATTTACAATAAGGCCAGGAAGGCCTATGCAGGTCCTTTGTGTTTCATGAGCACAAATATATTTGCTAAATCTTGTTTATGTGACAAGCTATTTTTGCTAGAAGATGCAGGTTATGTTAAGTTCTCAGCTCTTCTACTTTAGCTTTTCCAACAGCATAAGTATTTCCGAAGTATCAATTCATGCACTACTCGACTTGTATTAATATTAAAAATCATCATTGCAGCAAACCCGCTACTGTTGAAGAAGTCCTGGCAATACACATAAAACCCGGTTGGAAAAAGGGTACAAAAATCACTTTTCCAGACAAAGGAAATCACGAACCAGGCACAGCTCCTGGAGACCTCATATTTGTTGTGGATGAAAAGCCTCATCCCATCTTCAAAAGGGACGGCAATGATCTAATCATCAATCAGAAAATCTCCCTTCTCGATGCCCTAACAGGCAAAACACTCAACATTACAACCTTAGATGGAAGAGATTTAGCTCTAACAGTGTCAGATATTGTCAAACCAGGCCATGAAATGGTGGTTGAAAATGAAGGAATGCCGATATCAAAAGAACCTGGTAAAAATGGGAAGTTGAGAATCAAATTTGATGTGAAATTCCCTTCAAGACTTAATGCAGAACAAAAATCAGAGCTGAGAAGGATTTTGGGCAGGAAACCGACTTTTGCAGTATAATATTGCTGCTGCCTTTTAATTTAACTCTAGTTATGGAAAGTGCAAGTAAGTGTATATACTTAACCTATTCAGACTAGCAAATGGTTATTATTGTGCATATTAGGGGAAATAGATGCAGTTCATTGTTCTTTCAACATCTAGAAATATTTAGCTCCAACTTCTGTATAATATAATAATTCCTCTCTTAATTAGGGAGGTGGATCGTTTATAATTTCGTACTGGTATTCAAAGATATATGTTATATCTTATTGTTGGTTCATCGGATAGATGCTTGGTTGGATTTATGTTTTTTTAGGGATAATTAGAGTCACATATCTTGACGTATGGCCTATTACTCAAACATACCCTGAGGTTTGGGTAATTACAAAAACATACCTTGTCAAAGAATTTTCATTATATCTGTTAAGTGGTTGGACAGATTTCAGGGATATCCATTCGACATAACTTGAAAGTTCTCTTTTCTGTTAGGGTTCTCTAACGGCAGTTAAAGCTCAAGGTATGCTTGCGTAATTAGGCCAAATTTCATAAGCTGAGTGTAACTATCCTTTTTCGTATTTCTATTTTCTTTCCTAATCTTTAAATTTATGTGATGAATCCATAAAATTATGTAATTGAATAATAAGACATTATTTTTGTGGGTATATGTCACAAATCTGAATAGTGGAGTATAAAGTGAAAAAAGAAAAGTATGAATCCAAGGACAGTGTAGTAATTGTGAAAAATTGCATAAAATGGTTTACTATTCTGAATCAAGATTATTCCAAATATGAATTACAAAATAACACAACACGCTGATGTTATGATTCATTTCATAAATTCCAGAGATGTTCACAAACAATTTGCTGGTTTTCTGTAATCTGCAGCAACTGTTACCAAATCCAAACACAAATTTAAGTATAAAATGTCAATAAATTCTTGATGCATTTCAGATTCTGTGTTTCTCAATCTTTTTCTGAAGGTCATCCTTTTTCGATCCAACAACTTTATCAACTTCTTTTCCATTCTTCATCAGTATGAAAGTTGGCATTGCCTGCACTCCAAATTTTTCTGCCACATCCTGTAATTTACATGGTTTATTACAAATCATCAGAACTAATTAAATAAAAAAAGATGTACGTAGGTAAAATTATTTGATTGAAAAGGGAAGGAACGTACAGCCAACTCATCAACATCAATCTTGATGAACTCGACGTCTGTATATGTTTCAGCAAACTCATTGATTGCAGGTAGAATTGTCTGACAGGGCCCACACCAAGAAGCTGTGAAGTCGATGACCATCTTCATAAAAAGAGAAAAATTATCATATAGTTGCTGATAAATATCTTTAAACAACATGATTAAAAACACAAAACATGGTCTAGGGGGTACAAGTGTAATTTTCCAAACCACAGGGTGTCTGATTGTATTTAGGCCTAAAGAATCGTATACACAACCAGTTTTGGAGTTTGCTTTGCGGCTTCAAAATGAGTATCCCACTTCGATGAGGAGTGAAATGCAATAATCTGACCCTTCTTGACAGTTGATCTATTGGTTTTTGCTGGGGTTCCATTGACGTCATAAATCGTAGAAACATTGCCTCCCATCTCTCTTCTTTGTAATAAGATGAATAGTCGAAGACGCTTCGCTTTGTTTGGCTTCTCCGAGATTGAGTTTTTGGAATATATCTTTTGGCTTGTGGTGAGGTTTGGTATTACCAGTTCTATTTATACTGGTTTTTGCTGCCATTTTTTCTTGTTTTTTATCAGAAAGTGCATTGCAGAATATGTTCTTGTTGGGACCGTTTATAATGTCAACCATTGGTGTTAAATATGGGAAGATCTGGTTCTCTTTACTCTAATCACTAAACAAAATTCGTCATTAATAGAAGATTTGCCATATAGTCTCATGATGCTTGTTAATTTATTCTAATATTCTTTTGGTAATCCAGACATAAAACCTCCATGCCGTCAATTTTCCAGAGAATATAAGTACAGCATCAACATGATGAATAACAGTCATAAATGATTTTCATAGTATTACACATGAGCTTCTTTTTTTTTTTTTTTTTTTTTTTTTGCTTGTACGGTGCAAATTCATTTTCATGTCGAAGGAATGAATGTGGTGGCCTTTTTAAGCATGAGAAGATAAAACAGAATGTTCTGCTTCTACAAAGTAGTTCACACTGCTTTGGAGAAGTTTGCAGTTTACTAGTTTACCAATTACATTTCTGATTTGTTTGCAACCAATGATGCACAGATACTTTTAAGAAAATCATTATTTTGTGTTGTGTCGTGTTAGACACTTCTGGAGTGGTAAATGTAAAAAAGAAATCTGTATTGCTGTATCAAGCATCACAGTTTGCAAACCCTTTTGGAGCAGAATATTTGTTGCAATTGGCTAAACATAGAAATTCCATGTCGACATTTGCAGGTTGTTTTTCTAATAATTGAATTGTTCTGAGAGCAAAAGAAAACATATATACTTTCTAGCACTTATTCCAGATGTCTCGAGCACACCATTGTTCATACTTTTCTTTTAGATTCCCATTCGATTTTTTCAGAGCTCAGATACTGTAAAATCCCAATTAAGGACAACCCTCACAATCCACTTGCTCCACCATGCGTAGTTCAAACTTGAAGGGCTACAGAGTTGCACAATTTGATTCTCAATTACTATATTTTATGCGTTCCAGCATGTCCTTTTTGTGCTTATCAATTTCTTGAAGTTCTCTTTTCTTAGTCCTGTCAATCCTGAAGTCTCGAGATTCGACAAGCATGGGATTTTAGTTTCCAATTTCACATTGCATATTGAGTTATAATACAAATAGGTGGGATTGAGGATATTTGTACGCTATTATTCCAAGCAATAAGTAAGTGAAATTGTGAATTATTCCCTCGTTTGAAAACCATTTGTCCAAACAAAGTCCCAAACATACTAAAAAGACCCTCACCAATGCATCTACTATTAGAAACCATTGATTTAAAAAACATCTAACATGCCGTAAACAGTCAGAATGACATGATATTATTTAATTATAATCAGAATCAATGCTCTAAGATATCTATATCACAAAATACATATATTTTACTCTTAAATTAGATTGTCTACCACTAGCAGTGACATTCGATTTTCAAGAAAAAGCTATTGACTTTACTAAAAAATAACAATTCGATTTACTTCAACATCTTTTCAATTCCTCATCTTTTCTTTTAGACATAATTTTAAGATATAATTAAAATATTAAAAAGAAAATGAATTAGTTCAACTAAAGATTTGGAGAAGATGACTCTGTTCATAATTATTATACATCTATTTATAAATTTAATTTTCTCAAATTGATATTATATATTCAAAATATCTAATGGTTGAAAGAAAAATTTTAAAGTCATCAAAAATATTTTAGAATATTCAAATATATCTTTATATTTCAATGAAATTCCAATAAAAAATTTTAATTATAAATTATATCATAAATTTATCTTCAATATTTTATATAAATATAGTGTTAATATTATATATTATCCCTCTAGCTCCTTTTTAAATTTAATTTGAGTAGAGTTCCTAATTCAATTATATTTTTGTACTTTATTAATTTCATTCATAATTTTTTAGGGTAAATAATCCACAATATACTTGCTAAAAAAATTCAAATCTCTAATTTGGTAAAAGTAGAATCTAACTCCAAACAACAATTTTCAAGGAAAAAAATAGTTTGATTGTTAGTTAACTTTATTATCGAGAATAGTAAACAATATGTTTAATATTTGTAAGGTCAAACGTAAATTAAAATTCTTATTAATAGAATTCTTTCGATCATTAATTATTAGAAACATATAATTGGAGTGTTAAACTCGGGTAAATTCCAATTAAGTGAATTGATCGACTTTTATTAATTAGGACTCTAATTGAACCCATGTAACAAACAACTCTACCTCTTCATATCCTAAGACTAATGGTCAATTATTAAGTTTATAATCCTCTAACCAATACAAGGCGTTGTTATAAACATCTAGAGCTATCTCATTTGTTATTATATTTTTATTTTTGTTCACAAAAATATTAGGACGAGTTAAACATCAATAATAGTTGAGAGAAGTGAAAATATTGATGAAGAAGTCGTCAAAAGGTAGAGAATTTGTAAGATAAAATATAAAATTTTAAAAAAGAAAAAAATAATGTTTAATTTCCCCAATAGTTGAGTTGAGTTAGAAGATGAGTAATTGAGTTGAGTTAGAGACTCAAATTAATAACTCAATTGAATTGGAAGCAGAAGAGTTATATAGAGTTAAAGAAACTAATTAGTTGAGAATCAATAATTCACTTTTTTTGTAAAATATTATAAAATATTAATTGAAGTGAATGAATTGTTAACTAAGAATACTTTAGTCCATTCACAATAAGGAAGAAACACCTTCAAAGATCCACACTAATATTAACATTATTAATTGAAGTGAATGAATTGTTAACTAAAAGTTCTTTAGTCCATTCACAATAGGGAAGAAACACCTTGAAAGATCCACACTTTCATAACAGTATAGATAGATAGATAGATTAGATAGATAGATTGTCCCGACAATATCACGTTGAAAATGCAATGAGAAATTAAACGTCATTCAACCAATAAAAGAAAAGGTGAGATGCTAAAGCATAACAACAGTTCAAAAGAGATCTGACATATCTTTCAGAATGTACTTTCCCATTAGTTGAACTACAAAAAAGGGTACCCTAATTCCACCATCAAAAGTCCTTGGTGCATAAGCAAGACTTTCACCCACCCCACCAAAAAAAGACATAAATAATAAAACACAAGAAAATATCATCAGGATGTTGCCTGAACATGGCCACCATGAGTAGCATCATAACTATAGTTGTTTCCAGACATACCTCTACCGCCTCTGCCTCTGTAATTGTTTCTTGGATAATAATTACCTGCTGCCGGCTGATCATAGAATTGGCTGCCTCCTCCTCGTCCATTCTGATATCCTCTATTACCGCCTCCTCGACCACCACGACCATTACCATATCCTCTGCGCCCACCACCACGACCACCACCTCTGTAGTTTTGATATGGCCTCCGATTACCATACTGTTGCTCCTTCAAGTCAACTTCCCCTGAATTTTGGTCAACTTCTGTATCCTGTGCCTGAGACTGGTGTTCTGATACATTTTCTAGTTCCAATCCTCCCTAAAACCAATATGAAGACATAATAGTCATATAATTGGTAAACTTAATCATATGACATAAAGAACATGTTTACTTTATAATCCTACGTCATCATGTGAAGTAAACATGCTTAAAAGGGGATAAAGGAAGGTAGAGTCTAGAATCTTGATTCTAGAATAATCATATTTTATGAATGAAAAATCAATTAAACCTGATGAATTTCTTCAGCATGGCCAGATTCACCTTCATGGATCTCATTGCCGTTGGAATTAGGTGATTCTTCTTCCTGCAAGACAATAAGGTTTCAATGTTTCTGAAACTGAAGGAAGATGATGCAGCATAAACAAAGTGATATTCCGAATAACCAGCCCATGATTGAAAGGTCAAGCCGTGTGGCGATCGATGTAGTATATTTTTCGAGTGTGATAATTACATATAGCCCTAATGCAACATTAACAACCAGGGTGGCTAAAAACTTTATAGTGCCATTTGGACTGAGCAAATTACAGATTGACTCGCCCATGTTTAATATTCAAACAGAAAAAGAGATTCGGCAATAATAATTATGTTCAGGTTTTTTTCCTTAAATGATGATTTAAGTTCAGCATTTCATCCTCCCTTTCTAGGAGTTTAGGGATGACACATATAGTAAGCCAAAACTGCAAAAAAGCATTAAGATTATGTACTTTGACAAACACACCAGATGTTCCATAAAGAACAGTGTCTCTGTCTCTCCATACAAAAAGCCAAAGCTTGACGAACGTGTTGGGCTGGATTATTTGTAACTGTGTATATACAATAGACGCATTGAGATTTACCGGGGCAATAGATAAGCCTATTAATAGGGTCATTTTTGAACTTTTGGCATATAAAGACCAGAACTTCAGTTTGGCTAGGAAACAAATTACAGCCAAAAAGTAAGGAAAGCCACAGTACCTCTTTAATTAACACAAATAAAATTGAGTTTCTTATTTGTTTAAAAATTAAACGGCTTATGTTACATAGGTCACTAAATTTTTAGCCATTAGTGTCACTGATATCCTCAATGATTCAGAGTGTTATGCTCAAGGTTATCTTCCATCAGCTTAAATTTTTTCTCAACTGCTTTTCCTATAGATTTCTGTTCTCTCACAATCCCAACAGAAGAATAGCTTCAGCATAAATTTATTGCCCCCCAAGTTTCAAATAATATCTTCCGCTTATAGAAATACTATATCATTTACTATGAGTTTCATGTGTCTCTAGAGTTGCAGCTGCTCTACAATCATCCTATAGATGTCAAGCACTGACCTTTTCCTGCAGGAGAAAGTGTAATTCCCATCTAATCTATGTAAAGATCCAGCCCACATGGTCACAGAAGTATTTATCATCATAAATTTGACTATCAAGATAAACGGGCCCAACTAAAACTATAAGTCACGGATAACCTTATTTACATAGAAGATGTAAGAAATTAATGAATCCATAAAAGTTATAAGTTTACCTCTTGCTCATACTCTGCAGCTGAGCCTTCCATTGGTACAGCAAAACCAACTTGAGGAATGACTGAGCCATGTGCAGGAACCTGAAAAGAAGTATAACTGCCAACAGCTGCAGCCACATCAACAGGAGCCTTAATCTCTGGAGTTCTTGTGAAGTAGTCCGAAGCCATAATTTTGTTTAGCTTCTCCCTCAGACCGGCATCTAACATGCACCCCATGATCAGAAAAATATAACGAATAGAAAGAAGTCACAGAACTATATGATAACATCATCTAGCAAATATTTTCAATATTAGAAAGAGAACTCTCATAAGAGTATCACCAAGACCTTCCAAGCCACTATATGTCCGAAACTAACCAAACAAAAGAAATTCCGTTTCTAAAAAAAGCGAGGATTACAATCATAATATGGTGACAGAGAAACCACCAATATGAGAAGACACATGCTAATGAAACTCTTTTCAGTGCCAATACAGGGTTTCATAGACTGAAAAAAGAAAGCAATCTTCTCAGACTCCAAAAACAATATCAACAACATATGCAGAAAAGTTTTGACAAGAAGATACTATATTACACAACCGTCATCAGGTATGACCAAAATCATACTCTCATTGTAAAGCAGGCATTAGACAGAAAGCTCAGATACATAATTACATACATAAAAAATTGAACAGTTTTGGCCTCCTATGGTTAGGGTTTTTCCTCATGGTGGCACAATGCAATTAGTACTTTTCCTAAATGAATGAATCTCTAGCAAACAAAGAGCAACCATGGTAATACTCATCCTGACATCACAGAGAAGTTAACTCATCACCCAATCTATTAGTTCTACAACTAACAGAGAAGTTAATTCATAAGGCTACTACTCCCACTAAGCAAGCAACTCACAAGAAATTAACTACAACAAAACTTTATTTCTATGCCAATATGCAGAAATCACAAATCAAAAAGCATATATACCAACTTCCGCGCATGTAAATAACCAAAATATGCATATTTTAAATAGCAACAGCAACATTTTCATACATGTGATACTTGAATTGGGCTCGATGGGCTGCTCAGAATTCGCAAGCCACAGCTTCGCATGTTCCACACACTTCTCCAAAGAGTTCTTATGCGAGAAACTTGAATTCACCGGCCTCGAAGTCAATAACCCCCCCATCATTGCAATCAAATCCAAATCCCACTCCTTCAAAGGATCACCTGCAGCATCATCATCCGTCACGTAATCGTATGTGAGGCAGCAATTTCTCTCGTGCGTCCTCGTCAGCATGTTGTCGTGTGCCCTCATTAAAGTTTGAACATCAAAGATGCTACCAAAGTACATCAAACTAAGCAGATCAGGAACTCCCGAAACGCTATCCTTCTCCGCATTCACCTCATGCTCCACGGTTCCCTCCTCATCCGTAATTTCTTCGGTTTGGGTTTCGGGACTCTCCTTATTTTTCTCCAACGCGAGTTGAATTTCCTGATCCACAGCCTGTAGGATGGGCTGACGGAGTTTCTCGAGCTCGTCTATCCCGCCAAGAATAGTTGATTTCGAGCGAAGGGTTTCCTCCTGCTCCTTGTTGAGGGTTTTCCCTTGGGCGACAGATTCTTCCATTTGCGATATGCGGTTGAGCTTTTTGCGCAAGGCTCTAAGGCGCTTGTTGATCAAATTAAGGACAGGGCCGTCAGTGGTGACTTCGCAGGCTGCAACCGGTGTCGTCGCCATTTGAGGTGGTTGGTGGCGAACGAAGGAAAGACGGAGGAGAGGGGTTAGGGTTAAGGCTGCCAAGGACGGCGGAAGTGGGAGAACGATGAGGGGTGTTTTGTTTGAGGGTTTTTGGAAGAAGCAGAAGCAGAAGCGGCGCGGTGGATGGTAGAGAGCAAAACGTAATGAGTGGGGTTTTATTTAGTGTAGAGAAGAGTGATCGGGTCAATGCTAGTCAACTATTTATTTATTTATGTCTAATGAGTTATATATTTTTGGGATTTTAGGAAAAATGACAATTATATTATAGCTGGCATAGTTATTATTGCACACCAATAATAATGAACACTATTCGTATTTAATATCATTTACTTCTGAATTTTTCTCCATCTTAGAATTAAACTTTCGAATATAATTTTGTTCTAGGCGATTTAAAGTATTCTTTTTGGCTTAGGAAATTAACTTAATATGGATCAATCATCATCATTTCAATAGAACAATTAACGAAATAGCAAAATCACTATTAAGTTAAAAGCTGCCAGGTAACATTCTCTATTTAACCAGAAAATAGTGTTACAAATGGAGTTTAGTTCCCTGCATTGAAATCAGATTCGACAAAAACCAAAAACCGCTCCGTAGAACCAAATATGTGCAAGAAAGAGCTGACCCCTGAAGCTATAGGATTCATAAATCATAACCAACTCAAAATTTGGTTAATATTCAAAATTAAGATCAATAATTAGACCTGGAGTTTAGAAATAGAAAGTAAATATTACATTAGTGGTCAACATCCTGAGGAAGTCTGGCTTTTCCTGCATAGACGTATTGCATCTCAGCCATCCATGTCTGCAGAACGACCAAATAGATTTTTGATAAACTGAAAAAGGTTGAAGCAAATGTATAATGTCATAAAAAACACAAATGCTGACCTCATGTCTGAACGATATTCGAATATTTGGCACGTTAGTCTTGTGTATATCATTTCCTCGAGGACCTCTCAGAAAATATCCATCTCCAAGCCAGTGCAACTGCAAATGACAATAGTCAATATAAAATTATCACTTCAAGTCTTGATTCATGTATAGATTTCATATTAATCAGTCCCTGAACCTGTTGATATATAGTCAAACAAGCAACAATATACATACAACAAACAGATATAGAGGAAAATCAACTAGTATATTAAAATCGATTTTGAATTTCTAACCTTGGCAGCATGGTTGAAACCAGACTGATAGAGAGAATTTCTGGCTATCTCACAGAGGTCACACGAACTGAGCTTCCATACCTGTGAAAGATGCAGGTTGATATAAGATACATACATTGGCAGTGAAGAACAGAGGAAGAAAGGGACAAATCACAAACCTTTGCTGCTACACTGTATTCTTCAACAAGAGGTTCTTTAGTTAAATGGATTTGTAGAGGATCATCTGTTGAAAGCGAGACATTTAAACCACGCTGGAAGAACATTGGAAACGGATTGCGATGATAATCCAAGAAAAGTGAGTTGTTGCTCAGTGGTGACATCGCTAAACCAACCTGAAAAGTCAAATTATTTCACATTCGTTTGTGAATAATAACGAAGATATAAATGAGAAAAGTAATGAACGTGATGTTTGCAATTTGTGTCTTCCATGATGTCAATCGAATCTTTTAGGATTAACAAATTTATAAGATAACTGTGAATCAATTAACAAACCTGAACATCCAATTGGGCCTCTGCAGTAGCCGAACGCGGAAAAAAACCAGGTGGGAAACAAAAAATAAATAAATTAACAAACCTGAGCAAGATAGTACAGATACTGCAAGACTGGGGATTTTCGCAAATTTATTCCATGTGATATATTGTGACATAGAAGGAATCCAGCAGCTAAGTGGTCAACATCGCCAGCCTGCATCAGAAACTTATTACATATCATACTGGAAAATATAAGTTATTTGATGTGAGAGAAAGGTGAATCAGAAAGCAACCTCTCCACAGTGAGGCCGAAATCTGATTGTTGGTAGTCCTTTTGAATCGCGGAGCTGACAGAAATTTATGATTATTAAAATAAAGAAAAAAAAATTAGAGGCGTGTTGCATAGATGAACACAATATTTAACATGAAATGCTGCAAAAAGTTACTAAAGTAACATTGCCCTACTCCCAATTCTCTTATAGCTACTTTATCTCAGCGAAAGGTTTTCAATGTGCCATCAGACCAATACTGTAAAATTGGTCTTGCCACCAATCTGATGCAGTTTCACTCATTTTAGGAAAGAAATTAACCTTGTTAAGTGTATATAAGTTTGCATAGCAGTAATAAGCATAGTAAGAAAACGCAGGGTTGAATTCATTTGTCCATTCTGATGGAGTTGGCATGTGCTTCGTTGGACGCCTCTCAGGTTTACTTTCATCATCGACTATGTCAAAGCCTACAACCTGTATAGTAAAACATCTTATGAGAGGAAATAATAATAACCATCAATAATAAATAAATAACTGGCATGCATAACAGCATAAATGAGAATCAAACAAATACATCATTAAAAAGTCAGCTCTCTCTGTCTCTCAAGCAAACCTGCAATAAGAAAACATGCAACTGAGGATGTGAATTTGGATCCACTGTGGCTTCAAAAAGTGGAATGAAGATGTTGTCTAGAATATTCTGGAAGGATGTCACAGTTCCCATACCCCTGTAGACATTGTATAGTTTTGGCAACTGCACCACAACCAACAGAAATCAGTGCAATTTTCAAAGCAAACTTATGGAACATACTAATGCAGCAAGTAAATGAAAAACTCAGTCGCAGCTAGTAAATGTAGAGTCAAAAAGGATGGATGATATCAATAAGCCAAACTGTCCATTTCTTAACTCACTGGATCAGTGATTTTTTTGCCTAAAACCAAATGCTTTTTGGGTCAAGTTCAGTGTTTAGAGATTTGTTATCAGAGCATGATGCTCCTCCAAGAACCAAAATTATCAGTGAAGAAAGTTTCCATACTGCAATGTCGTCTTTCTACTCGATTAATAAAAAAAGCATTAAACTGTGAAAAAGAGGATGGTAATGAATTACGAGTCATCCAAATGGGATGCTAAAAGAAAAAGATCTCTAAAGCAATAAATGTCTGCAATATACTTTCAGTTAGTTGGGGACAACAGACCAGCTATAGACCAAAAATGGCTTTGTAATTTACCTGAATCAGCCAGACAGCATTTTGACTATAAATTCCATTGTTTACAAACCAACTTGCCAGCTGATCCCATTCACTCTGTTTCCTCCCATAAACTGAAATTCTATACTCAGCCAACTGCAAGGAGAATGGTGAAAATAAAAGTTCTGGAATCAAACATGATAATAAGTAATCTGAAATAAATAACCACCATTCTTCAAACTGGACATGGAAAAGCTATCCTGTTGGAGACAAACCATGTTGGTATATTAACTATTAAAAAAAAAGAAGAAAAACATGTGTTTAAAATTTGACTAGAGAGTATTGCATGTATACTTGCGGGCAATGGCTGCTATAAGCACACACTTCTTCATCATTGGTTAAAATTGAATATCCCTCGTCGAAATGAAGTTACAGCTTGCTTGGGTTAACGAGGCAAACAAATTCCCGTATACGTGTTACTACCATGTCTCCATTTTATGTTGAACTCAGATGTTTGAAGCCTTAATGACTATCGGTTTGAAGCCTAAAGTAGTTTTTTACGGTGTACTTTTTCAATTTTGAGAAAGTATAATTTCATGAGATAGGACAAAATGCAAAGCATATACAACTGTACCTGGTATTTACTAGCTTCCAGATCTGATAGAACCTGCTTCGTCACTTCAGCCAGGAAACGCCCTGGTATGAAATGACAATTCACTTATCATCATAATCAGAGTCAATAAATTACTACAAAAAACAAATTTGTTTGCACATCTATGCATGTTGTTCCCCATGAAACAAACCTTGGATAAGATTATCCTGCTTCAAAAAGATTTCTCTAAGCCTGCTTTGTCCACAAGGATTATACTTGAGATTGAATTTGTCAAATCGATGAAAGGTACTCTTGTCAGCATGCACATCCAACAAATCTACATTAAGATCATACCTGCATTTAAGTGCACCCATAAATAATACAGATAGAAAAAGGTGTAACAACCGTCAGAGAAAATATGGATTGATATAAAGTAGAGCAAACCCTGTCAAGTCCAAGCTGTCAAAGACTTCTTTCAGGGTAAGATACTGTCCATCACGGTATATAACAACCTAAACAAAATTATAATTTGAGCATCAAAGTGAGGAGAGTAACTAAAAGGATATTGATAGCTTAAACATGTCACAGACAGGAGCATTATGGAGTAAGAGCAGCATGATTAGACTAATACCTCATCTGGTTCTTTTCTTAACTTTGACTTGATGAACCGGAGAAGATGCTTTTGGTTCATGCAAGCAGAATGATGCACATGAGTGTCAACTTTTCTTATATTGTAGAAATCACGATGAGGTGCACTTTTCTGAGCTACAAACTCCCTATCCGCATTCACCAACAAATGAAGACGGAATTTCTGTAATCAGATAAATTCATCACTGTCCAAACAAATGATTAATATATACATGACCAGGAAATATTTGTATTTAAGAATATTACTTCCTCAAGAAACCGTAGTCGATGGTGGCACACTGAGCGAACATTCCCAATGGACATCACTTTCAGGATATGATGCATATCAGTGAAAAATCTTGTCGAACTCGCAACTGGAAATAGTTCTTCAGTATCTAATCATTCCAAAAGAAAAAAGAAGATAATTTCTTAACATCATACAAAGGCAAATGCTTGAATATGTATTTTGTTTGAGAGTAGCCTCTGAAAGCTTACCCTTTTCACTTGCATAAACACGTACTACACCATCTTCCATTCTGAAGAAGTGCTGCTCACATCATAGAAACGTTACCAGATAAATATCTGACACAGATGAATGGTTTAAGTTAACAGTTTATGAATGCAGTTGAAGAAGGAAAACTCACCGAAGACGCTTCAACAGGGACAAAGTGAAGTGGATCACTATTGGCCTCTGCTAAACCAGTTTTTTCCGTTCTTTTAGTCCAAGGGGCAACACTTTCCCTGAAGACGTATTTTTCCCTCAAATCCAAACATTCATGGATCAACTTCAGCTCTTCTTGTTCTTCAACACTCGCTGAATCTGATTACGTATTTATGAAAGAGCATCAGCAATAGAATCTAGTAATACACAACATTTCACCAAAAAGAAGACAAGCACACGGGATAAAAGATGAAAAGGCACCCAGATTCTTGACGGCCAGGAAGGAGAAATACCATGCAATAGAACATTGTAATACACTACATGTCACCAGAAAGATCACAAGCACACAGGGTAAAATTTCCAAAGCATGACACAAACTAAAAATCTTGGAAAATGCTAGCTGACCAGGAAGGAGAGATACCATGTAATGTAGTTAATGGTGTGAAAATATTGTTGCTGAAAATAGAGTCATTTGCCGAAGCTGTATCAACTTTTCTGTCAGCATGATTTACATTTGACTTTGCTTCAGAAGCAATCGCTTCAGATTCTTGAACATGGATGTAAGTTCTCTTTTCTGCTTGTGAAGGAGCAATGTGTTGATTTTGAGTTGTTAGATTTATATCCTGAAATTTCACAGAAACACACTGATAAGCAACACTAGAGAGCTGAACTGAAAGCGAGAAGAAAGCAAAGTAAAACTTATACATAATAACCATGACCAACTGGGTATAGAATGCACCAAGGAGCTTTGAACTCACAAAGGAGAAACGCCACCAGGTTTTGTCCAGAAGGAACAGGTTATATAGACCAACATAGCCATGTTGTTCCAAGAGACTATCATTTACCATAAAGTTTACAGGTTTGGATTAAAAGAGAAGCACAGTAATGCTTTTTTTTGGCAACAAAGACAGAGGTATACCCCTTTTGTTCAAGAGGCCTATCATAAGTTTCACTAATATGCTTTCAGTTCCATGCATTTCGGCTGGTTAATCACGCATTGAAATGGAAGCACAAGACACTCTCCATGTTATTTTAAGCAAGTTACTTTAAATCGCAATGTTGATCACACCTTCAACCCTCCTGCTTCCAATCATAAGAAGGATTTGTTTTTTGTAGCTACACAACATCATACACTTATAAAATCCATTTAAAAAGTACATTTTGAAAAACATAGATGAAATTTGTAGCCAACAAACAATATAACGGGAGGATCGAGTTTACATTTTGATAGGACAACAAATGGTCCTCTCCAACTGCAAGATCAGTTCCTTCATCATCAGAGTCCCCTGTGCTTTCAAATGCATAACCACCAGCTGATCGAGGAGTCATAAGTCTACCAACAGATCCAACCCGCATTGTTGTACCAGAATGACTAACATATTGCTCCTCCCCTGCAGATAGCAATGAGGTAAAACAACTGGTTCTATGAGCTTAGTCTATTTAATTGCATAAGAGCAGGAAACAACTACCAGAGCAGAAAATTTTCAAGCTAAAAATCAAAATCAGACAACTTTATAAATGTACCATGCTCTACAGTCTACAAATTTTTAAAGTATTTTGACTTGGAAATCCTTATTCCGGAGATGATTGTAGCCACTCGTAGAATATAACTTAGGTACATGATGAAACTAGTTACACCCCTATAACCTAAAATGTAAGTTGACAAGTTTCCTACTTCAAGTGATACAAATTTAATGAACTCTTAAGCAATTATGGCTACAGTTCCGTCATAAAAATACATCAAGAAAGGCTAATTTCACAGATGCTCAAAATTTGGCGAGACAATAGAATATTTATAAAAAGGAAAACGAAATACTGCATACCATCCCTCTCAGTCCGAACTGGTGGTAAATCAGACGAAATCAAATCCATTTTACCCATAGAGTTCGACATCGCGGAAAGCCTAGAAAGACCAGCTTCCTCACTGCGCCACTCGTCATTCGGAACGCTCACATTAGGCATCGAAGATGAAACTCGATAACCCCTCACCTCATCACCATCTCTCTCCTCATTACGGTCATCGAGCAACTTATTCTTACTTCTCCACATAATGACGTTCTTATCCGTATCCCTATTTTCATTATAATCAGACAATTCCAAGTCTTCGTCATCAGAGAGGTGATGGTGATGGTGGCGGCGGCGGATGTTGATAAGACGATCGAGAACCTGATCGACGCTGCGTTTGTGGATGTAGAATGCAGAGATAGCCATTACGGAGGCGCCGAACAAAGCCGCCACCGCCAGATGAAGCGGGGAAACTGGCGAAAATCGTGGCGGTAGAGGATACATGGTGGTGGTGTGTGTAGTGTGTGCGGTGTTGCGAGTGGAGGTTTTAGTTAGGGGTTTACCAAAGTTGGAAAATCACATATTGCCTGCCATGTGTAGTTTGGACTAATGATTGACATTTTTTTTTTATGCGAATTGATGTTTTTAGTCCCTAAAATTTTATTTGTATTTTGCATTAGTCTTTAATATTCTACAAATGATATATTAGTCTATAAACTTTATAAAATATTTCAAGTTAGTCCTCGACTCGGCGAGAACATTCTAAATTATATAATTGAATTAATTTTAATTTTTTTACTTTCGATTCTTTTATTGGAACTGAGGTTTTTAAGTGAACAAATTATGTAAATCAAATGTCCAAATATTTTGAAATGCAATTTATTAGATAAAATGTAAAAATAATCATAATTTGGAAGGCCAAAAATACTTTATTGCCAATATTATTTTGCTGAAATGGGCTTTGGAACTTGGAAGGCACTCACTATAAGCCCAATAGTAAACTCCACAGTCTGGAATTCAAAAGTAACAAGCATGTTCAAGACCAATTAACGTTAGTCGGTTTGGGCCATGAGCCCAACTCCACAAAATTATGATAATCATCACAGGCCGAATGTCTCATTAATTTCTTTTAGGGATAATTACACTTACACCCATCAGACTTAGGAGGAAATACAGCGAGATCCATATTGCAATAGAATTATATACAGACTCCCTAATCCTAACGGAAACCTAAAAACTTAACAAAAATTAATGAGACAAATACTTAGAAAAAGAGATAATTGCAATTACACCCTTCGGCTTAGAGGTAAATACAATAACACGCTCTCGACTTAGGAATCTTTTTGCTGATATAAACTCTAATCCTAAAGGCTGAACCTAAGTATTAGACGATAATAATTGAGGGAAGGTATCTCCGTAATTTCCAATAGTCGAGGGGTATGACTATATTTACCCCCCTCCCTTTCTTTTATTACAATTCTAAAATTAAAAAGGATTAAAAAGAAAAGAAGTCAGATAATTCAAGTAAAATATGATCTTTCACGCTATATTTCCGATGTTGACATTAATAATTGATGATTGTTTGATATTCTGGTATTGAATGATTAATACATGCATATACCGTTTTGGTGTTTACATTGATCATGACCATCGCACTAAAGAAAAAAGTTCAATACGTCATTCTGTAGTGACATGATTGCCCATTGTATGGTACGAGATTTTTCATGATTAATCGACCAATATTGAGTATACAAGTTCGTGAAAAATGTGTTCTTGATATGGTGAGTTTGAGGAGAAGATTACATGATCGAGTCGGTTCCAGGGATTTATCACTTCGGTTAAAGAAAACCATATTTGCTTGTTGAAAACTGACATACTTCTAATTAAAAATTTTATCATGTCGTACTATGTTGTTCGATACTTTTTAATGTAAAAATTTTACAGTAAAATATTGAGAAAGAACTTTGTAGTCTGTGGAGATCACATCACGGCTGCCCGACAGTGATATAACCTTACATGAATTGAAATCTTACAAATACCCCGTGTTGAAATATAAAAATCTGGACGTAATGCTCATGAAAAACCTTATAGATACCCCTCAAGTGGGTAAGTGTAAAGTTACAAGATTTTGATTGTAAAATTACAAACAATACACATACCTCAGAAATTTTTGTGTAATTGACCATTAAGAAGTAACAACTATCTATATTTTATTTCGAAATGTTGGTAATTGCTGAAGTACCACTTCAAATCTTCAATTATGTCTCATTTTCCTTATTCTCTTTGTACTTCATACTTGTTTAATTTGTTACTTTTACTGTAACAAAGTTCAAATTGAACCTTAGTGAAGCCACTCACCGAATTTCTGGGCGATCAATTCAAATCATCTACACCCTTATCATCATTGAAATAAAAAGGTTAAATAAATGCAATATAAATAAATAATTAAAGAAAAAGGCAAGTAGACAAGTTTTGACACTCATGCACGTAGTACAGTACCAAAATCCAAAATATGAAATTGACACACAAAAAAAGCACGTCAAACTTTTCTTAGGTCTAAGATACTTTTGTACTAGTGGGACTAGACGCACGACCATCGAGGAGGAAGCAAAACGTTGAAGAAATTCCAGAAAAGTACGTGTGTGCCAGAATCTCTCGTTTCACCTAATAAGCCAAACGCAAAGGAAAAAAGAGTGTTCTAGCAAACAAGATAATTACATCCACTATTACTAAATATTATTATATAAAAAACTAAAATTCAGTCGCTCTAGTAAAATGAGTCAAAAAAATTTCACAAAAAAGCGTGCTATTATTATATCTGAATCTCTCGATTCATCAAATAAGCGACACACAAAAATAAGTGTTCTAGTAAACAAGATAATTACATCCACTATTCATAAAGATTGCCATAAGAAACAAATTTTAGTGGGACGAGATACTATATTCCTTAAGTATGGTCTAGTGTTCAATTTCTAATTTATGTATAAAACAATTAGGTTAGGACTCGCTCCATTTATACCTCTACAATAGGTACCCCAACTCGGAAAATAAGAAATAAAGATTTCCATAATTACAAAATATCCATTTTATTTTAAAAATTACAGAAAACCTCCTTGTGCTTTGAAATAATTACAAATTATAGGGGAGTTTTTGTAAAATTTTATATAAAGTATATGAGATATTCTGTTAGATATTTTCATAATTGTTTGAAACTTCATGGGATTTTATGTAATTTTTTAAAACAGAAGAAGTATTTTGTAATTATGACAAACTTTAGGGATACTGTATGTAATAAGCCATTATATAAGATAAATACATATATAAGATAATCTAATTGTTTGAGTTTCAACTTTCAAAAGCGACATGCATGTGTGATCGATTCGATTAGTCTTCGTTTCTTGATTTGTGATCTGCATGGTAGATATATATTTTGTCAAGTGAAATGGTCCATTTGGTTAGCCTGCAGAGAGAGGAAAGATAGGGATGTTTGTCAATGGTTATTGAATTAAGCAGAAGATGATGTTTTTATATATTGTGTGGTGCTGGTGCATGCATGCTATCATGGGTACTGGATCGATGATGATCACTTGAGGTGGGCATGTCGACAGGCAGTGAAAAGGATATTTATTTCAGTGGAACTTTTTTGGTGTTCAATTTGGAGTCAAATTTCTCGGATATTTTAACTCATTACTTTTGTCTTTTTACTTTAAATGTCCTTAATTGTCATGGGATTTTGGGTGTTGATGAATATTTTAAAGAGTTGGATCAATCAAACAAGAAATGTAATTAACATTTTTTATGGTAAGAAATCGAACTGCAAACCTCCCTATTAGGAGTAATATTTAATGGTTATTGGACCAAATTTTCAATAGTTAAGAAATATAATACACTTATTATATAATTGATATATACGTAGGATATATGTAATTGTAACTTTACGAGGGATTTTAAAAGTTAGAAATAATTACACTTACATTCCAACTTAGGGGTAAATATAACACTTTCGACTATTGAAAATTATAGAGACACCCCCTCAATTATGATTCCGTGTTTCCGTCTAATACTTAGGTCCTATCGGTAGAGTTAGAATTTATGTTACAGTCAAGGGTGTGTTGCTGTATTTATCCCATAAGTTGAAGGGTGTAAGTGTAATTTTTTTAAGTTAACAGTCATTAAAGATAAAATAGTAATTTCGTAATTTTTTATTAAGTCGATGGAATCTTGCTATATTTTTTTCCTAAATCAAGAGGTGTAAGTGTGATTATCTCTAAAAGATATACTAAAGTCCCATTATACTAATCAATGTATTTGCGTTTTAACACTGAGATAAGTATTTGTTATCCATAAAGTTATTTTTATAATTTTATCTATATATTAAAACACTGTAACAATTTTACAACAAGAGCTTCACTAGCAGTAATCCATAGCTAGCCATATATAATTAATCAAACTACAGATAGCGACTTCACTTCCTTAATTCCACTAAGCTCAACATCAAAAACACGCTTTTCACCCTCTTCTTCTACATCATCATCATCATCCAGTCTGAACTGCGTCTTGTACTGATACCCACGCGCCACCCAGAGAAAATACCCCATATTCAACACACCCAATCCGGCAATCAGAAAGTACAGATTCTCCACTTTCCCTTCATTAATATCCTTCGTCAACCAATCAGGTTTCCCATTCCTCCCCGTGGTCTTATGCACCACATTCACCAGAACCGCGCTCAGATAGCTCGCCCCCGCCATCGTACACGAAAACAGAGAGTTCGCCAAGCTGCTCATATTCTCCGGAAACTCCTTGTTGTAAAACTCGATCTGCCCGATAATGTTAAACGCCTCCGCAAACCCCATCAATATCAGCTGCGGCGCCAGCCAGAACACCGTCAACGGCGCGATTCCGTCCGGCCCGGCGTGTAGTCGGGCCGAGGCCCGCCGCATCCGCTCGACGAGGCCGGCCACGATCATGGACAGAATAGAGAAGATGATTCCGATTCCCATTCGTTGGAGCAGAGTGATGCCGCCTTCGATTTTGGTGATTTTTCTGAGGGAAGGGACGAGGAGGCGGTCGTAGATCGGCAGCCAGATGCCGATGGTGATCATGGAGATGACGGCGAGGGATCCGGCGGGGATTTTGAAGCTTGATGAATGTGTGAAGTGGCGGTCCATTTTGGAGGCTTGTGAGACTGTGAATGTGCCCTGTTGGGCCATGGCGGTGAAGCAGATGACGCCGGCGGCCCAGATTGGGATGACTTTGAATAGGCATTTTGTTTCTTCGACTACTTGGATGCTGCAGAGCCGCCAGGGGTTGGTGTTCGTGCCGTCGGGGAGGAGTGAGCCGTCGGTGATTATGGCGGCTTTGTTGAAGAATCTGAAATGTGATAATTATAAATATTCAAATGTTTAATATGATCATCCAGCTAGCCATGCATGTAAAATTGTAAATATTACATTTACACAGAAAGAAATTTACTAAACTATAAGTTGAAATACACTTACTAGTGATGAGTTTTATAATTACATAAAACACCCAAATTTCGGAAAAATGTGTAAGATTATGTCAAGACCTAATTATTTAATATTGTACCTAATTTTCAGTTTCCTGTATTTTTAAATTTTACCCAAACAATCTACACCTTTAGTGTCAACATCGAACAAACAATATGTAAAAATATGTAAGATTATGTCAAGACGTAAACATTTAATATTGCACCTAATCCTAGAAAAAACAAAACAAAAAACTCATGCAATATTCTTGCCTAATAATTAGTGGATACAGCAGTCATGACATGATTTATCAAGGCAAAGTACAAATCAATCATCTCTTTGATCAGCTAGAAAAAGAAAGTACCTGAACTTATTTGTTAATTGAAGTTTCTTCACAATTGATCTCCCCTTCAATGGTGGATCATAATACACACCAACATCATCATCAGTCGGAAGCTTAAGCTTTCTTTTCTTGTAAGAAGCAACTATTACTTGTGCGATGCCGGCGAACACACTTCCTTCCGGCACTACATAAACGTAAAATCTCGTGCCCACAAAAAACAGCACGATCGAACATGCCATCAGCATCGTGGGAATCCCGAATCCCCATGTCCAGCTAACCGAATCTTGAATATAGACCACCAACGTAAGCGCGATGATCAACACAACAGTAAATGTGGTGTAGTACCAGTTGAAAAAACTGTTAATTCCTTTCCTTCCTTCGTCCGTCGACGAGTCGAATTGGTCCACCCCGAAAGGTATGCTGCACGGCCTAATCCCGGCCGAACCGATTGATAGAAATCCGAGGGCCATGGCCAAAATCCCGAACTGGGATTTCGTGGGACCCACGCATTGATGCGATTGCGGGGCCGGGCACGGGGGAGGGTGCAACGGAGGGAGCCATGCTATGAGGGTCATTGTCACCATGCCCTGTTCATCCAGAAATTGAATATATTGTGTAAATTATAATTGCTATATAGGAAAATTAATTGGCATACAGCCACTTTTTTAACCCAAAAAAACACACGGAAGTTTTAAAATGGGTTGGCCCACTAATTAAATAATTAAAATTAATTAAAATTAAAGTTAACACTAGATACTTTTAATTAATATTTATTTTGATTCATAATTAAATCCAACTCTTTCTCCTCTTAAATTCAAACTTTATCTTTTTGTAAGATATTATTATACATTAATATATTAATAAAATATATAGCTAGAAGAGTATTCAAACTCTAAATTCTACTATCATTTTGTCAGGGTCATAGGATTAGGGATTTAGGGTTTAGAGTTTAGGGTTTTAGGGGTTTAGAGTTTAGAATTTAAGGTTTTAGGAGTTTAGGGTTTATAATTACTAGTTAACCACTAAAACTGGTTAAAAGGGATTCTTTCTAGAATTATTCGCTAGGTTTGCATAAGTTAAAAGGAAACAAGTTCGGATAACACTGTCGAAAATGATTCCGGAAAAATGATGAATTAAGGCAATATTATGTATAGTCCACGAAAGGGGAATATATATATGTGCCATTGGCATAAAATCTAGATTTATAAAGTTTTAATTTCTACGTCTATACTTGTTTGTTGCTTGTGACTGGCTTATATTCGTAAGCAAGTTTATTATTAGAAAGTGATAGTGACTAGTCCAAATATATGAGAGAAGCAAGAAAAATACATTACGACCCTTTTTACTGCAAATTATTATTAAAAATTGCATTTTTTTCTCTAAATTATTAATGTAATTAATTAATAACTACGTACGTTTTAGAGATCGATCAACATTTATAAAAATCATTCAAACATCACAATCTAGCTACTAATCTTTGTCAAACGTCAAATCATAATTTCTTTCGGTATCCTTCATCATCTACCCCACGATTGAATGATTACCACTCCAAGACAATTTACTAGAACACAAGAAATTAAATGTCGTCCTTATATACCCTACCAGCTTTTGTTATTGTTTTCTAACCAAATAAATAGGGCGGATTACATTTAGATCCCTTGTACTATAGAAAATTACACCTATAATGTAAGATTGAGTCAAAATACAAGGGGTCAAAGTGTAATTTAATATAAGTTACCATGAAAGCGGCAAGCGTAGCGTAGGCAATAGTTGTGAATCTGCCTAAGTAAGAATCTGAAATGAAGGCACCAATGAGAGGACTAAAATTTGTGACGCCTGACCATATGCTCAGCACATTGGAAGCCGTCACTTGGTCCATATGGAACTGTGTTAGCAAAAATACCATGAAATTTCCTAACAAACCTATCGAGGCCAGCCTCTCGAAAGTTTCATTTCCTGCAAAAAATTTACAAGATTCTCTATTATTTACAAGTTTTTTGAACTTTAGGATTCCCATCACTTAATATGGGCAGATGAAACATAAATACTAACGAAGTTCATTAATTGATCTTGTTCGTTTTTTAAGGATATTGGTTAATATTTTTATAGACGATGCTGTTTGGTGTGAGCTTACAACTGTAGTTCCCGGAAAATCATGAGCAACATGCACACATTTACATGCACGCATGGATGTGTATTGACATGTGTAAGCTGCAGTCATGGCTCTGGTAATTACTATGTGTAAACGCACCTCTGACTCTGTGTGTGTGTTTTTCGTGAAGGTGTTAGTAGTTAGGACTTAGGATGTGTGTGTGTGTGTGTGTTTGAGAGAGAGAGAGAGTACGGAGTACCCAAGACGAAGCAAATGGACTTCCACCCTCCGGGCTTTCTCTGCTTCAGAGCTTCCTTCGGTTCATACCCATTTTCCGGCGAAGACAGCGGCGGCGGCTTGGAGGAAGAAAGCTTATCAGTAGGGAATTTAGTGCAGCAAGCAAGCCAATTCGAAGAAGAAGAAGAAGATTTCATTTCTCTTTCCTCTGATGGCGCGGCCATCTTCTCTTAGCTTAATATATACTTCAGAGATTTGGCCTGCTTATGTATAAATTAATTATATAATCTAGGAAGTTGACATAATGGGCTCTGCTTTTCTATGCAGTATACACTATACAGAGTATACATATATATAGATGTGAAGACTGTAAGAAGATTTATAGGTGTGGACAGAGTCACAGAGATACCAGAGACATTAGACATAGCATTATGCTGATTCCCTGGCTTACGTAACAACAAAAATCCCGGGTCCTAATGTACGTACCACTTTTTGTTATGGGAAATTACATATAAGTACCTTATTGAAATTTATCATATTTACATCTAAATTCTTATAATTTCATTTTTTATATATTCGTTCCTAGAATAGTCAATATTAGGGTTCCGTCAGACCTTTGTTATGATTCCGTTAGAATAGTCAACATTAATTACATTACATGTTTCTTAACAAAACAATCCCCGAACTAATATATATTAAAATTGTATTCCTAAGGACAAAATAGTCAGCAAAATACATTTCCCCCAAATGGACGGTTTTTTCATAAAAAAACAAAAGATCTAATGGAATCTAACAAAACCTAATATTGACTATTAGCCTAGCTAGGACTAATATATATGTAATAAATAAAATTAAAGGGAGCTACATGTAAATATAAAAAAACCTCAAGCTACTTATATGGTAATTTGCCCTTTTATCATTTCAAAATTTATCATTACTTATTAATTTGCCGACCGCAAAGTTAATCACACGATAATTGAGACTTGCATTTATTATTTCACTGACTCCTATATACAAGGACACTATAATAGTAATGTTTGATTAAATGATGTCAATTTTATTACCAATATAATAATATTATGTCTAAGGAGCAGAAAAATCATAGCACAATCATAACTTCTCTGTCACAGTGTCACTATTTAATTTTTTGGTGATAATAGTAAAATTAATCTTGATATTACTATCGAGCTAGTGATGGATTATGACGCACGAATATTTCTAAAAATTATATTCTTGTTGTATTCGATATGGATATTTTTCTAGTGTAAAATGTGAAAAAAAAATTATATTATCGTATCTGTATCGTATCTGTATTTGATAGATGATGAGCCTAAAAGTGTGAGGTGATTGTTGAGTGGTGGTGGTACAATGCCATATGGGAGGGGGCCTTAACCATTTAAGACTCATTTTGTCTTTTACTAACAATACTCATAATTAAATTTCAAACCCGCTTAATTTGAATTTTGCATGTGATTATATTGTTTTTGGAAATGTGAATTATTGTGCATAATAGCGATAAAATTGTGTTTAAAGAGTCCTTGATAATTCAATATTTCCATGATTTAAAACATGCAAAATTAGAATAATTCAACATTTTATTAAACCTATTCTAGTAAGATATTTTCTTATAAAGTAATAAATTCAATATTTACTCTTTGATATTCTTGAACAAAAATACATACCCGCAAAACTATAATGGAAACGGATCCAAGTCTAGTGGGGGGAACAAGAAGTTTTAAGTATACCAAACCGACCTAAATGTTTGTCCTTGGCTGGCGTGCAAGATAATGTCCAAAACAAGAAAACGATAATAATAGGATAATTACATTTACACCCCTGAATTCGAAAAAGTTACAGCAAGACCCTCTCGTCTATTGGAAATTATAAAGCCACCCTTTCGACTATGGTCTTTCTAACACTTAGGTCCCACCGTAAGTCATTTTTCGTTATGAGTAATTTAGTTATTTTATAACTTTCCGTTAAGTTTTTTAGGTTTTCGTTAGGATTGAATTGTCTATTTGTAATTTTCTTAACGATCTTATTGTATTTATTTCTAAATCGAGGGACTTTAAGTGTAATTATCCCATGATAATATATTCCTATATATATAAAAGATAATATCCATATCAATTATATATATATGAGCAATCATTAATACACACCACCTCTCATTCTGAACATTTGCAAACAGACCTACTGCGTATGGTACAGGAAATGATAATTTCTCCTATCCGCAGTGCTTCTGTTACTTAGTTTCAGTATTTTTTGTTAAACCCTTCATCTTCGAATTATCAAATATGTGATATTCAGTTTATAATAGCTTTGATAAACTTTCTATTTTGAGCTAGTTTTTTAGGTTGAGTTATGTCAAAGTCCATTTTTTCAAAATGGTTTCAGAGCGGGATTTTTGTCTCGTTATAAACTTGTTTCAACTCATTTTGTTGACAAACCAAGCTTGAACATATTTTTTTTTTCATGTGCTATGATTGGAAACTCACTCGAAGTCAGTTTGATTGGATAAAATATAATAATTTACATGTAAAATATCGAATTATTTGAGCCCCACTCGAGTTCGGCTCGATTAAAGCTCGTTTGAACTCAATTTGTTTCGTAATCAAACCAAGTTCAATCAAGATTTCGAGCTCGATAAGGAAATCAAATCAAGCTTGAATAATAGTTTGTTTGACTCGACTCGATTATATGGACACAGTTTTAAGTCCATGTTTTCTTTCTAAGTTAGGCTCATGACACTTTGGGCTTGTGCTTTGTTGAAACTGTGAATATTGATGATGTAAATAGAAATTATGGGCTTGGATAACTGAATGAGGCCCATAGGAATAACAGTTTTCTTTCCTGTATTGTAGATTATAAGCCCATTATAAAATATGATAGTCCAAGGCCCACGGAATTTTTACACTTTCAAATTAGCAAGTTTTAATTTCTATTATTTTTAATCCTACGTTGCGTTCGAACTTAGTCATAATCAAGGTTCGTCATCCCTCCCAATCAAATCTAATATTTCGTTCGAACTTAGTCATAGTCAAGGTTCGTCATCCCTCCCAATCAAATCTAATATTCTTCTCACAAACTCAATCTTCGTTGTTTAGTGGTTCTAATTTCTATTATGAGAAAGGGAAATATCAAATAATAAAAAGAAGAGCTGAAAAACGAGGGAGGGGACATGGCTTGATGCCTAAGTATAGAATACAAAATGTATGTAATTATTACTCTGGATAAAGTTTATTCAAAGCTAATGCGATAGGAAAAAGTTTACCAAAATTAGAAGTTTGTACTTCGTAGTCTCAAATTGAAACGACACCCTAAACAGAGACAAAAAATAAAATAAAATGGATTTGATCTTCAAAGTTGAAACTGCCCATGTGTACAGTGTATCCAATAAACTATAATCCAAAATTCAACTTGACTTCAATTCTATCCATTTCTATCTTTCTTTTTTTTTTTTGGTCGAAATCCATTTCTATCTGTCTCTTTGCGTCTCTATTTCCTCACAAACTCCAGAATATCTATTCTATGTTTCTCCATTCCTATCTATGTCTGTAGAGCTCACAAAAATAGGATTTGAGTTCGGCTTGAATTTATGAGTAGATATGAGATTAAATTCGAATTTCATAAATTTTAAATACTTTAAATTAAAAACTCAAGATTGAATTTGAACATGAGCTTAAGAGCATTAATTATATACACAATTTTATATATTAAAAATAAGAAGCTCGCGAGTCAGATGAAGTCCAATTCAATTTGAAGCCTCCAACTCAAACTCAAAATTTTGTTGATTCGACTTATTAAGCGTTATTCCTATCCCTACCTACAAAATGGGGGATATGGTTCAAAAAGAAGGAGTTGAGATTATGTTAGAGAATTCTAGCTAATTTAAGAGTGTGTTTAAAAAATTACAAAGTGTTTGGTAAATATTTTTTAAAATGAATTTATAAACTCTTAAACTAAGATGTGAGGAAGTTATAAGCTTCTTAAACACAAGTTAGAAATCCTAACTTATTTTAAGATCTTAACAAAATTCCCTACCTTTGACCATATTAATTACATAATTATTATTACTAAGATCATAATTTTAACTTTTAAATCTTTTTCTTTAAATAAGATTCAACATCTTATAAACTCAAAAAATATCTTATAACTGTGAACATAAGTTATTTTAAATAAGATTTGCGAAATACCCTCTTAAGTTAAAACTTGGCATGTATTAAAAGTAGAAATTAAGCAACATTAGACACTCATTAAATGCATGTCACGCTTTTCATTGTTCGTTGCTTTACTGTTCATCTCGTTTCCCTTTCTTTCTCTCTCGGTGTTCCGTATTTCTTTTCTCGAAGAAAACAAGCAACGTCAAGTGTTCGACGAAATGCCTGAACGATGCTCTCGCTCATCAGCACCCAAACCCGCATTCCAAATTACCACTACCATTTCTCGCGTTTGAAAACTCCTCCAATTACCTGTCTGGTTGTCGAGTGTAATCCCAAGAAAAGGACTCAAAATTACAAGAAAGCTGCTACTCTGAGAGGTTCTTACGGTTCTACGGTGAGTACGGCGTGGAAATTTGAAACAAATCTCGGTAATTCGTGGTGTTGCGGGTGCAAACGGAGTGAAGGGGACGTAGAACTGGAGGCGGAGATTATGGATTTCATGGCTAAATCTGAGAAACCGACGATGTTTCCCACGAAGTATGAGTTAATGAAAGCTGGAAGAATGGATTTGGTGGAGTCTATCAAGAAGAAAGGTGGGTGGTACTCGCTCGGCTGGGACGAAGAAAACGTGGGAGATAATGTCGAGGATGCTGTGGATTTGGATATTGAGGAGTTTCAGAGGAGAGTTGAGAGTTCTAAAGGGACCACTTCTTTGAGAGAACACTACCACGATTCTTTCTCTGGGCATGACAAAGAAGATGGTTTTTCTTCTGAAGTAAATTCAAATTCTGGGAATTTGGATTCTATGAACTTGGCTGCTTCGGCGTCGTTGGATGGATCATTGTGAGATTTTTGTTCCGCGAGTTTCTAGATAACGTACTTGATTTTTCACTGCTTGTCCTTCCGTCTTGTTTTCCAGATATTTTCGTGAATTTTATTATTGCCTCGCTGGTATATTTTTTGTCTTGTGCTAGTAGATACCCATTTGCTGAAGATTGTTTGACTTTCAGTGTTATCAATTGAAAATACATTAAGAACATAGAAGATATCTATTTTATTACTGAGTTCTTGACTTTTCTCTATGATTTATTGAGCTGCTTCATGTTAAAGGAGCCATAAATTGTGGGTGTCAACATAGGCAAGAAAAAAGAACACTATTGATGTGAACAGTCACAGCTTAAGTTTTTACCTCTGCCTCTTGTGGCTTAATGGAAGTAAATTTTGGCAAGTATTAACTTTCTAGATCTCTTTCTTTCTCAGAGAAATGAGTGCTGATGAAGACACCGGGATTGAGGGTATCTTGAGCAGATTAGAGAAGCAGAGGAATAGTGATTTTGGAATCAATTTAGAGAAAAATGGATACAAAGTTAATGCCCAAAGGAAAGATGAGAGAGATGACAAGCGTTTCAAGACTTCTTTAGGTGTTGGTAAGTCTTGACATATCATTCTTGAACGGAGAAAAATGGGTACTTAAAATCAAATGTCAGTGTCCATTCGGACAATGATAACCTACTTGTCTTAATTTAGTTTATAGTTCATATGATTGCCTTCTAAAACTCATTATGCCTTCAAAATTGTAAAAGCCAGGAATGACCTTGGAGAAAATGGCAGAATCCAGACTAATTTCCACCCAAAAGTTATATCAAGTGCTTCTAGTGGCAACATTACCCCAAACTCGGAACCAGAAACTTGGCAGACTTGGAGTAATCGTCGGGCAGGCTCCCGGCATACAGAGTTTGAAGGTACTTAAACTTTTGCCTAATCTTTGGCAAGGTTTTTAACGGTTTCTCCTTATAGAATCCGTGTTTTAAGCTCTATGAGATATGCAGCTGCTGAGATTTCTTTCAGCAATAACCAAGCAGAAACGGATAAAGAAGCTGATTGTGTTGGAACATCTGCAACCACTGAAGAATATGCTGATGCTTGGGACAAACGTATAGAAAACAATCACAACCAAATACGGGCTCGTCTTCAGCATCTACAGTCTGAGCTGGACACAACTCTTTGTTCCATAAGATCTAAACGGAAGGAGCACATTTCAGAAGAGGTGGTCAACTTGGTTTCCAGTTTTTTCTTTCCTTATTGATTTTGCTTGTGGTGGTGCTCACCTTCAAGTTAGTTCATGTGTCATAATCAACCATCACTGAAATGGAAATTTTGTTATCTTAAGTTTTATTCTCCGAATGTTTGGTCTTATGGGAATAACATAGCAAAATAGATTAAAAGTTGACAAGCTTTAACCTGAATTCTGTGACAAGGAAAATAAGAAAAGCCCAGCTGTTCACTTTTATAGTTTTATTTATAAATTAGGACAATTTACATCCACTACTCCTGAGATTTGGTGTAATTACAAATTAGTCCCTCTTGTTTCAAAAATTACAAAAGCACCCTTGAGGTTCCATTATTCATGTAAAATTTGTAAAAATCATGAAAAAAAGGATTGGACCTGATTGATTAGGGTTTAAACTGCATTGGCTCTCATACCGGTTACACGTGATAAGACACTCCCGATGGTGTGACCCTATCCAAAATGAGACGAAGGTTTTACATGAATAATGAAACCTCACCGGTGGTGTTGTAATTTCTAAAACAAGGATATTTGTAGTTACATCCAATCTCAAGGGTAGTAAATTTAAATTACCCTATAAATTATTATCTGGTTCTCTTGTTTAGCATTGCGTGTACTCTTTGCTAGGTTACTAAGAGCTCGAGTGTTTTGCATAATCTTTCTGATGCATGGGAATTCCAAGAGAATGAGTTCATGAGTGCTCAGGGAAGACTGAGATCAATAAGAGCCAAGCTGGCTGTTTTAGAGGGGAAAATGGCTTTAGCAATTAAGTATGCTATCTGTACATTCTTTTGGCATATAACTGTTGATTAGGTACTTTTCAATATGTAATGTCACATCTTTGATGTATCCTCACAGTGATGCACAAAAGATAGTAGAAATGAAGCAGAATCGGATTGATGGTGCTCGTAAAGCATTGCAACTTCTTCAAACAACCTGCATAGTGTGGACTAGTCCAGCTTCAGAGGTTCTCTTAGCTGGATCTTTTGATGGATGGACAACTCAGGTCAGATATTTCCTAAAATGTAGGAGTTTTCGACTATAAATGGGCTTGATATAGCCAACTTTTGGGGTGTTTTTGGCTCCATTTGATGATATAAATGGGATGTAACATAAAATGCTGAACTGAACTTGAATGAGCTTAAACATCAAACACTTTTGTTGCTAATGAGAAATGTGGAAGAAAATATATCTGATCTACATATATTAGTCACAAAGTTTTGGCACTGCTTTAAGAGTGAGAATCATTTATCCCCAGTTATGCACTGTCAGAAATAAGACAAGTGTTAATGATACAAATTTACTTCCATGCCATTTTTCTTTGTTCTCATTATTCAACTGTTCAATCAGTGGAGACTGGGGAGTTTTGCCGCGACAAATTTAAGTATCTGATCTACAGACATTTAGAGAACTTCTGTTAATATTTAGTGTAGTGATTCTTGTAGATAGTCTGATTGTCTGAGTAAGCATTTGCTGAATTGCAGAGAAAGATGGAGAAATCAAGAACAGGCATCTTTTCTGTATCTTTAAAGCTGTATCCTGGTAAATATGAGGTTCGTTCCCATACCTTTGATAGTGCTCTTTTTTTTTTCCCTTTCCTATTGATATATATATATTATTAAAGACTTGTATAATGTCATGCAGATCAAGTTCATAGTTGATGGCATATGGAGAATCGATCCGCTACGTCCCATTGTCAATAATAACGGATATGAAAATAATCTTCTGATTGTTACATGATGTGCAGCCGTTCAATGGATACTTTACAATTCTACATAGAAAAGGATTGAAGAATTGGTTTACAGCTAGTTATAACAACCTTTGTAAGCATAAGGAGCTGTAGGTACTAGGTAGTAATTAGCTATGTTTTTTCCTCTTTTCTTTCCTATTAATTTACTTCAAAATATGTTGCTAGAATCAATTTTTGCCCTATTTTTTTGTATCATGGCGGTGTACAATTCGACTGCTATTGCGTCTTAGTAAATTTTTTATTCTTTCTTTTGTGTTTTTGTCCATTTTCAAGTATGTCTTTCCTTTTTCCTCTGAGCTAAAACCTGCCTCAAAAAACACGTATAGGTAAATATAGAATTATTAATTAGGAATAATTACACACATAGGTTTGGCTACGCAAAGTCGCAAACATACCTTGATCTAAACACTAACTGCCGTTAGATAACATTGACAAAAATTTTCACTTTCATGTTATGTTCCTGAAATTTCTTTTAAAAACAAAAACAAAATCATGATTTATCGAATGAATTTTCTCAAAATCCGTCCAACTACTTAACAGATGTAAAACATATGTGGGTGTAATTATCCCTTCATAAAAGCTCTTCGACAAGAAATCTATAAATATAAAAATATATTTTTTTGAAGTTCATATTTGGTATGTCCTTATAACGAGGCAAAACCCGCTGCCACAATACACTCTTGAAGTAGAATTTTTATCAACAAACTTATGGCCTAAGCTCACAATCTGAGGAACTGAGTGATCTTTTGTATCACCCAAACCAAGTTGACCATGTTCTCCCCAACCCCATGTCATTATTGATCCATTATCTGCAAAATATTTAGTTTAGCTTGTAAATACGCGATAAATCTTCGGAAAAAAAGCCAAAATGATTCATATGTGATTTCATGCCTGTTACTAAGGCAGAGTGCTCTGCCCCTGCATCAATCTGCATCACTTTCGTTTCGAGACTTATCTGCATCATGCCTTCCTTCGATTTTTCTAATAAAAATAACATATAAAAACATAATATTTGAATCAGAATTCAGATATATCCTGCTTTTAAAGAAAATCAAGATTGCTATATTAATGGACTGTACCAGAACCAGATGCTTCAGTCTTTTTCTGGGGATCACCAAGAATTCCATGACGATTACCACCAAGCATGAATACTTCGCTTTCTCCTGAAAAGAAAACACCAAATAATCTAATTTTCATATCCAAAATATTATTTCCTTTGCATGTGATATCGTGTTCTTGATTTCATACTTGTTAACAGTAGTGCATGATTCCATCCAAGAGCGACCTCTTTGAATGATGAATCTGAATTCAAACGTCGAGGAATACATGTATCCGAAGCAGAATCGAACCCTCTTCCCCACGTATATAGATTTCCATCAGCTAGCTCTCACAACAACAAGAGAAACCAAAATCAGACAGAAACAACATAAACTACTTCTATAAGATTTGTAACTCAAAAGGCAATATTATGTAAGTCACCAGATAATGCTGCACTGTGATCTCCATTTGCACTAATATTTAAGATTCTAAGATTTGTCAAACCCATCGTAACTTGTGGTAGATTTGTTGATTTAACTTTTTGGGTAGATATGCCCAATTGACCACGCTTTCCTGACCCAAATCCATACACCTGATGATCTACATTACCTGCGATTTAAGTCATTTTTATCACAAGACCAAGTAATGATATATTTCAGAAGAAAATGATAGAAGTAGGAAAATATCAAGGGAAGGATGGTATGATTCTGAAACAAGGTTAAGAGAACAGTTAAACAAAGGATATGAACAAATTACCTCTGACTAAGACTAGTGAATGTCGCATACCACAAGCAACTTGCTCGACATGCTTAGAACTAAAAAACGAGACTTGGTGAGGACAACATTGTGATTTATAATCACCGTGGCCAAGCTGACCAAATTGACCATCGCCACAGGTGAAAATAGCACCGTCGCCTGAAAAGTAGTAAGGGGTTTCAATAAAAGTGAAAACTGCAAAAGAATATCATATACCATATAGAGAACAAGTTAAAACAAGATGGAATAATCTTTATTTTTCATGTTAATGAAATTGCCAGAACTGCTCCTCAACCAAATCAGTCATCTTCTAAATTACAGCCAACCCCAAATGAATTTATTGCTGAAATTTATTCCAATAGCAATATTCTAGAAGCAGGAAAGCTCTGTTCAACTGATTTAGAAGTCACATAGTTTAATCTTTGAGACTTTAACAGTTTTCTCTTAAAATTCTAAAAATCTCCCAGGAAAGTTCTGAGATTTGCAAAGACAATCATGATTTAATGTCACATAATCATCAAGTTCCTGATGGATTTGCAAGTGGCAGAGCATCTATTCTTAAATCATCATCTCTTGATCTACATCAGTCTCCACCAAAATGTACTGCAACTAATGGAGCCTTTACATGACTTTTCTTTCGAATGCGGTACAGATCATAATCCTTTTCTTCAATCACCAGATGAATAAATGCTACATTACATAAGTATTTAAAGAAGCAGACCTTGCATTTACAAACAAATCAAAGATTATTGAGATTTTCAAGTGAGACTAAATCCAAAGCTAATCAGATATATCATTCATTGACACCAATAAACAACTAGAAATTGAATCATCATTACTAAAAACAAATATGATCATAACCAGAAAGGGGGGAAAAGAACAACCTGAAACAAAACCAGAGTGATTCCATCCAGCAGAAACACTAATAATAAAAATTCCTTCGAACGCCTCAACTGCTTTAGGCTGCAAACAATTAACCATCTGACCATGGCCCAGTTGACCAGAAGTACCCCTTCCCCATGTCAACACTCTTCCACCTGCACCCAAAAGAACAAACCATCAAGAAATACACAGATGAACACGTGTCTTTACACACAGTAGAGCATTTACCAGGGCAGAGGGCGATAACATGGGCGCCGCCGCAAGAGAGAGAAGTGATGGGCCCGAAGGAGGAGAGAGAGTGGAGGAGTTTTGGGCTGTGTTCATCTTCAAGCTTTCCCGTCGCTAGCTGCCCGTCGGTACCGGCGCCCCAGCTCCATATTTCTTCTTCTCTTTGGCTGCCTTCTTGGTCGTCGTCTTGCACAGTTTTTAGTTGCGTATCTGCGTTTTCCATTCTACTGTTTGGTTTGTTCTTTTGTGTGACAGTTTGCTCCCCTCAACTTTACGCAATGTACCAATTTGCTCCCACACATTATTCCCTTCAACCTTTACAAAGTATGGCTAAAAGCCATATTTTTAACGCTCTGTAAATTAATTAATTATTAATTAATAGAAATTGAGCAAATAAGCAAATATTTATTTTCAAATTAAGTTGTATAAATGCCATAGAATATATCGACAAAAGACTTGTGTCAAAGATCCTGCAACCTCGAATGTCAATTTCTCCAATAATCCCAAACACATGATCCAGATTCAGTATCATATAATCAACACTTTTACCTCGATTTATCCCCTCTTAGTTTTGTTTGTTATTTACACATAATCTCTTCCTTATCTCAAACTTGCCACACTAATTCTTACTATGGATAGGTTATTAATCCATTCTCTTCTTCCCCCTGTAAAAATCCCACTATTATACTGAACCTAGTTGACCAAACAGTCATCAATGGCTTCTATTTTATCACACTCAAAACCAACCCTTTCAACAACCCATCGTGTAAAATGCCGTACACCATCACTCTCAATTCCAAGAACCCATTTTTCTTCACTTCAATTCAAGCCAATTGTGATAAAGTCAGAATCTTTCCTCTCATTTCGAGCTTTTCTTCATCTGGGCCGTCCTCAAATCAGTTTGGCGAGAGCTTCATCGGATGATTTTATTGAAATAATTGAAAATGACGAGTCTTTGTTAGGGTCTGAAGCGAAACCCGTGAAGTTCCTATTGTGGGTTCTCTTGTGCGCATCTGTTTCTCTCGGCTTGTATGCATTTTCTGGGGATGCTAAAGCTGCTGCTGCAGCTGCAATTGGCGGTGCTGATTCAATAAGGGCTTCGGGCTTTGGTGTAAAGGTTGCTAATGCTTTGCGGGCTTCGGGCTGGCCCGATGAAGCTGTTGTCTTTGCGTTGGCTACGCTTCCGGTGATTGAGCTTCGTGGTGCTATTCCAGTTGGTTATTGGTTGCAGCTCAAGCCTGTTATGCTGACTGTCTTGTCTATTCTTGGGTTAGTCGCACATTTCTCTTTTCTGATTGAAATTGTGTATGTTTTTATTGCCTTAAGTTTGGTGGAATTGTTTTTGTTGTTGAAATGTTAGGCTGGTGTTCGTCGTGATTGAGAGATTGTTAGATTGATTTGGTGTCACTGATCTCTATATGAAAGCATTGGGGCATTCTTAATTTTCGAGTTGTATTAATCCGCCAATATTGGTTGTGTAATGATTAATGTGGTGCTTCAGAGACTTCACATGTTCCTTTTTGTGTAATGTACATAAAACATCAGCTACTGGCAGGATTGAAGGATTTTGATTTGGCTAAGAATACGAATTGAATGGATTTTGAAATTCCTTGAATTTGAATCCCACATGCTTTGAAATCATTTGTTTGGATATCTTAAAGATTTATCTACAAATTTAAAATTCAATTTTCGATTCAATCGATTGTATCTAATATCTAAATGGTCTTGTGTGTGCACGCGTATGTGTCCGCACGTGTGCATCATAGGTGTGTGTGTGCGTGCATGCGCAACCGTGTATCAGTGTGAGAGTGTGCCTGATTGTGTGACAAACTGTGAGAAAACAAGAATTTGATAGAGAGTGAATTTCAAATGATACTTGGTTCGAGTGGTTTGAAATCTATTAAAGTATACATCGATCCAGACGGAGTTTCAAATGATGGTAGCTTGCAATTTTAGAGATTTTCTGGAAGAACTACTGCGCTGACTATTGACATTCTAATATGTTGGGGGGTTTACTAGCCTGCCACGACGTTCATTTGACATGAACAATGTAAATTGGTTAGGTTTGTCCGAAATACTTTTATTATTTTAGCCAGTTGAGGAATATGTTATTTGACCAAACACTCTAGTTGTATTGATCCTTCAAAATTGGTTGTGTGGGAGTTACTGTGGTGTTTTAGAGAATTCACACATTCCTTTTTGTGTAACTTACTTCATAGATAGGCCAAATTTTATGAGGCTGCACTGAATTTGAATTGATGAATTTGGATTAGTTAGGAATTTGAAATGAATGGATTTGAGAGTGTGTGTTTATGTGTTACCTAGAGTGTGTGAGAGAGAAAATGTTAGAAGAGAGAATTGCTATTAATTTTTTAGGCTGTGGATTTGAAATCCAGTGAAATTGAGCTTCAAATCCACTCTTTTAGAAAACTGAAAAAGGATTTGAAATCAATTAGTTTGATTCTTTAGTCAAATGGCCCTGGTGGATTTGGATTGTGTATTTTAAATCTACAAGCCCAAACCCATCAATCGAAACAGGATGTCAGACTTGCAGTTCAGTTTTTAAGATGGTAACTTGCAATTTTTAGAGACATTCTCGAAGAATTACAGCTCTGAACTCTGATTATTGGCATTCTACTGTTTGGGGGGTTTTACCAACTTGTCACGATGTTTATTTTACACGTAACTTGATTAGGGTTGACCAAAATTCGTTAAGTTGCCGCATAGTCCAAGAACATTTGCGTTTGGATTATAAACACAATTCGCTTAAAGCTTCATTTTTTATTAATTGTCAACAGACTTGGATCAACATCAAATTGTCTTCTAATGTTTTGTGCTTTTGCTGGCAGAAACATGGTTCCTGTGCCCTTTATCATACTCTACCTGAAAAAAGTTGCGACATTTCTCACCGGAAAGAATCAAACAGCTTCTAGATTCCTAGATATGTTATTCGAGAGGGCCAAGAACAAAGCAGGTCCCGTGAAGGAATTTCAATGGCTTGGTCTAATGCTATTTGTAGCAGTCCCGTTTCCTGGGACGGGAGCTTGGACTGGAGCCTTTATTGCATCAATATTGGACATGCCGTTCTGGCCAGCTTTCTCAGCTAATTTCGTTGGTGTCATATTAGCAGGCCTTCTGGTAAACTTACTGGTTAACCTTGGACTCAAATATGCAGTTGTAACTGGTATTATTCTTTTTATTATCTCCACATTCATGTGGAGTATTCTCCGTAGTCTGAAAAAATCACTGAAAGCTTCAAATTGATGTGGGATTTGAATAATTAGGATCATTCTTCTTAAAAGATTTGTATTAGGTTATATTTAAGTTTATGGCTTCTTAAGTTTTTCCCATCTTTGTAGTAATTCAAATTATGTGGGTTTAAGTGAAATAAATAGATCTCTGAAGTGCATGATCACAGAGTTTAGAATATGAGCAGGGATTGATTAGATTGTGTAAATTTATATTGGGAATAATTACACTCACATACCTTGAGGTTTGAATACTTACAGAAACATACCCTGAATTTTAACTGTTGTCAGAAAACTTTCATGAAAAAGAATATTTTTACGTAATCTTCCTAATTTTTCTGTTAAAATCATAAAAATAAAATTAGGTTTTATGGAAAGGCTGTCCCAAAAATGGAGTCAACCACTTAAAGTACGTAGTGAAAATTCTTTGACGAGGTATGTTTCTGTAATTTGTCAAACCTCAGTGTATGTTTGTGTAATTAGTTTCTTATTATAGATTGTTGTGCTTAGAACTTTGTGGAGTACGCACATCTTTTGTGTTTGGTAAAATGGATAGTAACTGGGATTAACACGAAATGATTGCTTTAGCCCAAGGACATTATACGGTAGTCTTTTTAGAAGTATATGTGCATCATAGCTTATCGTTAATGAATTAGCCCAGTGATCGGGTGAATTTCTATGTACGAAATGCTCGATTATCCCTGATAAATTTGTCTATCCTGCTTATCCGTTGTACCGAACAAGCTCGTCTCCTTGCATCTAATAATGCACGGATACTTCTAAGATGTCGTGTCGGACGCTTCTCTTAGTGTAAAATATTAAAAAAAATTTGTGTCATGTCGTGTCGTATCCGTGTCCGTAGTTCATATAGCCATCTATTAGTTTTTTTTGGTAATTTGTCCCTGCACCTAATGAAATGAAGTCAGTACAGGAGTTAGTTTCCCGTCTTTTTTCTCATTTATTTATTTTTGTTTCTTTCAATCACTACAAATTAACAATTTTGTTTTTTCAAGACTTGCATTAATAGCAGCTACAGACCTACAGTAAGATGTTTTCCTGCATTTCAACATCATCGACACTGATCCTGCAGCATTTTTAGCAAACCCAACAATCATCTTTTTAAAGCATTTTCTCGAAAAATTCTTGGACTCAGATAGAAACTTTCAGGCGTGGTGGTCCTTGATGAAGAATAATATGATCAAAATGGCTTTGGTTTCATAAATGATTGTGACTAAGGAATAGCAAATTCTTTCTGGCTTTTGGGACCCTCATAATACTCTAAATCTGATCTGCTACTTTTTGAGTACTGCAGATTGAGCTTTTCTTGTTTGCAGCAGAATGGTCGACATTTTTTGTAAAACTCTTTGCAATTTTCTGCATCATTGCGCACGTTCACGAACCAGTTCCTCAGACTGTCGTCACTGCCATTTTAATTTCATGCACCAGCAATTCTTTTCCCAATTTCAAACGTCGTGAGGATAAAGTTGAGATTTTTAATGTATTCTTAGTTGTTTTCGGGATTTCATAGTACAAATACGAGCTATAACATGAGAAATTTCACCAAAAATCATGTTCTTGATGAGTATATTATTTGGCTGATATACAATAGCTGGAGCATATTGAGAACATAAATTACTACACGTTTAAGGTCAAGATCGAACGAAATATGTAATGTACGAAATTTACATGTGTATGGTAAAAGGTTGATAGGAAAATTCGCGATTTCATCCGTCTAAACTTTGTAAATTGGGATTTTCAGGATATAACCAGTTTATAAAAATGAATAATTCATTCTCTAACTTCAAAACAATTACATATTAGGACAAAATCCGTTAGAATTAAAACTTTTTTGCCTGAAAAAAATCTCGATCACCAGAAGATTGTAATTTAGGTGGTTATTTTTAACCTATGAAACATGGACACTAACACAACCATGATATGGATTTTTTTTAATATTTTATATTAGAGACGTGCACGACACAATATGATAGGATATAATTTTTTAGGAGTGTCCGTACATCATAATTTTTAATGTAAAAAAAGTCTAAATTGTGGTAAATTTTATCTCTAATTTGCAACTTTTTTAAAGTTAGAGGTCTATAAACTTATTTATATGTCCTAAAATTTTAATTATTTAAAATTAATGGTTGAAATTGCAAATTTTTAAATAGTGTGTGCGAATGTTGGTCTACTGACATGATGACATGGTCCGCACGTGGACTGTGGGGAATCCTATGAGAACGGCCCTAAATGGGAGAAATCAATTATAGACCCCGATACAATTAGATTCGCTCGTCATAGACAAACTTGGAGGGGGGGTGGTCAATCGACCTAAAACGCCAGAATTTTGTCCGTTGCTAACCCAGGGTTTCATTTTAGTATTTTACTCTTCTTCAAGATTTTTAAATAAAAATTGGACATAAGTTTGTAAATTAATTCCAAATGTTTAATTTACAAAACATTTAAATTCTTGTGTGATGAGTAGAATAATTGGGTATATTACTAAAGTAAAGACGTTTTGTATGCTCTCATTTTATTAAAAATAGATATGAGTTATTTACAAGCTACACAAAAAATCTTATAAAATACAATATTTTATTTTCTTCAAACACATTCAAAACTACTTACTAAAGTAAATTTAAGACCTAATGAAGTCAAAAAGCATCTCATCAACTGTATGAACTTTTAAACTACTCATGATAAGCTAGCCTGATCTAACATCCTCGGGAGGAAATTTCTGCTTTAGAATTTGTGGAGTCTGTTTTCCCTATTTGTTTTTTGACCAAAAAAAAATAAAATATGAAGAGCAAGCCAGACAACTTTTTATATATATTTTTTAGGTTAATTATGATGTACGGATACTCATAAAACTTCTATCATACTACGTTATGTCGTGTCCGATATTTCTTTAGTGTAAAATATTGAAAGAAATTCGTGACGTGTTGTATCTGTACTCATGTCTGAATTTCAGACTAGACTCCAAGGGAGTTTGTAAATTACAAGTTGTAATCCTCTTAGTAAACTTATACCCCATAAAAGTTTTATTATTACAAAAAACACTCAGATTTTATATTTATTAGGAATATTCGGTTAAAATTTAGATGTAATTCTAATAAAACCATAAAATTATATAATTTTTGTAATTTTGAGAGATGTAATTAACCTTTTTCAGAACAACTTTTTTTATTATATATGCAGGCAAGATTAATTTATATATTTCTTAAAAAATTGTAAAAAATGAATAGAGTAAAAACGGTAAATAAAAAAAGAAGCCCAACGACAGAGTCCAAAAGCATTGGGGCCCTATGAAATTGGGTACATCACCTTCCCTGCAATTACATTCTTATCTGTATCCGCCTGAGATAGAATGACTGAAAGCGAAGTGTGGGCCCGGCCCATACTTTAAAATCCACCGTAGACTGACCGCCACGTTGCAGGCCCAAACGCCATTAAACGGGCCTATCGTGGGCCCACCGCCGCGCTGTACGCTTCTGCATGGTTGCGTAGCCATGTTTGACGGAGACTTTGTTTTTAAAAAACACGTGTATGATGGATGGTGTTACAAGGACACGTGGACGGCATCCGTTGGTTTGTTGAATATCAAGTCCACGGATTTTTTTTTAAAAATTTATTTAATTGTATGGTGTTTGTCTGTTTGATGTTTTGGTATCCTCCCAAGCATGTTTTGGATATGATCATTTTATTAATTATTTCTTTAATTTATTGAGATTTTTTATTTTTATTCACTTCGATCTGAAAACAAGAAACAAGGGATCATTTCGTTGGAGAGAGTTTTCTCTAAGATTGAACTTAAACTCAAAAGAATTTTAAGAGAAAAAGTATGAGATCGAAAGAATCAATTCTGCTTACCAACCATAATAAATAAATAATATGTATTTAATAAGTGATCAAATGTTACAAAAAAATCTGAATCATCTCCATCCCCACCCTGAAGAAAGATCAACCAAAACAATCAGTTCTTTTATGATCAATTTTGTGAAAGTTAGGTTCAAATATATCCCACAAACCCTAAATATTTGTATTTCCAAGATTGGAAGGAAAAGTTAAAATTTGCACGAAAGAAAGCTTGGAAGACATGCCATCATTACAAGTGTATACATATCACATCCACATGCAAAAAAAGAATACTCAAATTCATGCTCTTATCAACTAAATAAATCTTGATTCAAATATAAGAATATATAAGTTTACTTTTGCCATCCGAATTTTTTTCGAATTATTTGCACAAATAATAGTTTTGAATCATGAAGCTTTAATTAATCCATATAAGTGTGGTGCACATTGAGCATTTATAGCGAAACTACCTAATGTGACTTATCAGAACATTAGCTGCTAGCTAGCTCTATCCTCCCTCCCCTCGTGTGGACTGCCAAAACGCTACGTTTCAGTCTCTGTCTCTCTGCGTCTCTGTCTGCCTTCAGAATTTGCAGATCAAACACTGAATCCATTGCGCGCAATTTAATTTTATGTTTTCGATCTTGAAAAAAAGTGCAAATTAATAGTACCTATCCCTCTTATAGAAATAAGAACACTATCTATTAATCTTGTAAAATTAGATAAAATTTGTGAAACTTCTGACAAACAAATGTCTTGACCAATATCGAGAAACAAAACATATAAACGTTTAATTACACCATATCTTGGGGTGTGAATGTAAATCTTTCTAAATATATTTTAAAAAAAAAAAACCAAAAAGATTATTGTACGTTAAGTAACTTCCATTATGAAGCCATAGGGAGGTGGACACTTGTAATATTCTTTTGATAAGCAAAGTATATTTATATAGGATTTTAATATTTTTATAATAATCCTTGAGTTTTTTTAAAATTTAGGACAAGATGTCAGGATCCGTAGTAGCCCAAAATTGAGATAGAAGTCATTGACATATGGAAGAACGTTAAGAGTGAACCCTTTCAAAAAACTTGACTTTTCTGGCTACTTTTTTCTCTCCCCCTTTCTCACTATTCAAACTTTGTAATATCCTTTTTTATCTCACGTTTTAATATATTTGAATCTAGAAAAATGCCTTCTTTTTTTTCTATTTTTACTTCTAGAAGAATTAAATGACTTTGGAAGACCTGCATTTATTTATATTTCAGATTCATGCTCGACTTTTTTTACTTCGAATAATTTTACCCTCCATTTATATATATATATATTTTTTAGTTGTAAACAAACCACCTCAAACTCTACAAAATCCACAGTACAATTTACACAATTGCAATCTATGTGTAAAAAACTCACATGATTGCATTCAACCTTTTCCGCATGTGTCTTGAGTATTTTCCTTTTACTACCGCAATCAATTCAAGAATCATGAAGAATATGTTGAGGGAAGTCTTGCAGAGTATGTGATAAATAATGCATGACTACAAATAATTAGAAAACAGAGGAAAAAATCCCCGAAAATTGAAGAAATAAGTGAGGTAAAAAGAAGACTCTCAGATCCTCCTCCCTGTTTTGCTTTCTCTAGTTTCTTATTTCTATCATTGTCTAAATAAGCAAAACATCTCACAAATATTTGGTTTTATTGTATTTCTACCTCACCAAGTGTCTAAATTTATCTTTTGCTACATCAATCATTGCCATTTTTTTTTTCAACTCAAAATGTGAGCAACAACCCATCATTCTTTTCAATCATTCAAGCCTAATTAGCAACAAAAACTAGTTCGGTTCATGTAAAATCAGATGAAACTCAATCACAATCAATAAAACATGATCTCTTGCAAGGGGAAAAAAAAAACTAGGAACTTCCATTATTAATCAACCTTACATCTTAATTTACACGAAAAAAGATCATGGCACGAACACATCGTTTAACAAGTGATCCCCAATGCCAAATTCAAAGAAATTTAATATTGCCAGAACCATGTTCCTTGATCTTGAACAGGAAATCCCAGATTGCAGGAATTCGGCTGTAAATCATCAAAACACTCAACTTCAAGTTTCGGAAAACATAGGCTCCTGCTTAGGTTGTCGTCTTCATCTTGAGAAACAATATCTGGCTCAAATACATGTGACGAATCAGAGTCGAACACGTCACTCTTAGCCGAGCTTGCCGCATCTTCCTGCTTGCAGCCGATCACCATTTCTGAGAAAACTGGCTTCTTTTTTGTGGGTTCTAAATCCAGTTCACTAATGGGATCACATTGTTCTTCCTTCGGCTTCCCATTCTCTCTCACCACCAATTTCTCCGTCAGCGAATTCACCTATTTTGAAATAAAAAATTGAAAATTAAAACAAAAAGGAAAAAAAAAAGGACCTGTTTGTGAATTGTTGGTAAATATGTTTATGTACCTCATTTTTCATTTTTTCGTTTTCTTTGAAAAGGGTGTCGTAATCTGCTTTTAGCTTGTCGAAGCTAGCTTTAAGGGAGTCGTATTCTTTCTCGAGAAGCTTGGTTTTGTACCGGGCTCTTCTGTTTTGGAACCAAATGGCGACTTGTCTCGGCTGCAAGCCGAGTTCTTTAGCCAGCTGAACTTTTCTTTCCGGCTCCAGCTTATTTTCGACTTCAAAGCTTTTCTCCAGAAACTGAACTTGATCCGGGGTGAGCCGCCGCTTCTTCTCCGGCTGGTGGAAGCAGCTATCAAAGTCGTCGTTGCAGTTTTCTACTTTACTATCAATCTGCGTGAAAAATGGTCTCTTGTTATCTTTTCCTCCTCGGGCATCCTCAAAGTTCACCATGGATGCAGTGCCTGAAAACAGAGTAATGAGTAAAATATACAGAGATCAGTATAAAAAAGTAGCTTTCTATTGAAAAAGCTGCTTTTTCGTTCGCCAAAGTAAATTCAAAAGCAGAAAGTCATTTAAGGACTATTAGCTATCAACAAGATCCTTTTTTCCTACACTAATTTAAGGAATGTGTGTGGAAATCTTCAATTTCATAACTATATGGGGTCAAAACAAACTCTATATCTATAAGTCTATAACAAGTACTAAAAAATAAATTTAAAAAAGCAAATTAAAGTACCATGAAAAGAAGGGGAAGAATTCGGAACCCAGAGAGAATCGAGAACTTCAGAAGTGCAAGGAATCCTTTCATTCTTTAACAAAACGTTCGTCATGCGAGAATCATCATAAACCCCGGCACCCTCCATAGCTTTTTTTTTGCTGAAAAAGATTGAATTTTTATTGTGAAAACTTCAAAAGGGCATCACGATTTTGGCACATAAAACACTTGGAAAAATTCTCAAGCCTTGTGACGAAAGAAAGTGGTGTTGAGCATAATGGTTATGTGGGAAGTGTAAGAGTAACGAGGGCTCAAACCCATCACTCAGCCAGAATCAGTAGCAGAAGCAGATGAATGCAGAGGAGAGAAAGGCTGACGAATTTGAGTGAAAAAAAAATTTTCAACGGTGTGTGAGAGAGATTCTTGTATGGAAAGAGAAGCTTGAAAAGCTTGATGGGGATTATAACAAGCTGCTTGTTACTTGTTGGGCTGGAACTCGTAGATGGATTTACTAAAATACCCTTTGCTTTTGAAAATAGAAAAGGAAATGATTTTTAAGCTTCAAACTGAAAATATTGTTCTACTTGATGAATATTTGAACTGTAAATTATGTATAACTTCGCATATGGTTTTACTAAAACTGCTATTTACTCCCATTTCTCCACTATACATTTAAACTTTTATAATTAATTAATTATTTTTTCAAGGTTTGCTAAACTATAAATGATTTCATGTTTGATGAATGGAAAGTATATTGAACCACTCACTTAAGCATCAAGCCTATATGCTTTATCTTGGTCATATATGTTAGGTAGACACATATGAAATATTTTAAATTAGAGAAATATCAAATATAGTATCAAGTATGGTTCGTATTTTAAATTAGAGAAATATCAAATATAGTATCAAGTATGGTTCGTTAGGGCAATGAATATATATGTATAAGGGCTAAATAATATGTAAAGTTTTATAAGATTTTTTTTAAAATCAATTTATAAGAACTTTCTAAGGTGCTATGCCTTTTTTTTCCCCCCACTGAGGTGATGTTAAAGTGTAATAGCATTGGAGTTTTACTTTATTACAAAACAAAAAAAAAATTATAATTAATTTATAGATATATTTTTTTAAAAATAGCTTATTATGTACAGAAATAATATTTTTATTTAATTATAACTTTGTGTTGTGATTTTATTGAGGTTCGATGCTTTATGATAACTCTAGAAAAAATGTTGATTTTTTTAAAAAAAATACAAAACTATAAAAATATGAAATATTAAGTAGAGAGGTAAATGTGTAAAATCAATATTGAAAGAGAAATTTCAGATGACAACGAGGAGAGAGGGGCAGATAAAAACAAAGGCAAAATGTCCAATCAATCAACATCTATAGGCAGCTCTGGAATTTAGGGCTACTTTGATGACTCACCCTTCAAACTATTTCATCCTCACCGTTGAGATTTTATTCAACCCACAATGAAAATTGAGTATAAAATATGAAATTTCGATATATAAATACTGATTTTTTTTTATATTTTAAATATTCACCCATAAATTATCCAAAATTAATTATCATATATACTAAAATGTTTTTACATACGAACCCAAATAAGGTTTTTCTTAAATGAGAAACAACGAACACTTCTAATATTAGATGATTTATGTTTAAATATTTATGTTTAATTATAACATTAATTTAAGATAATATTTATAAATTAATAATAAATCGAAATTGTTCTGGTTTTGTCAGCTGTTACTTAAAACACCTGCTTTGTCAACAATTTCTACTGTACAATTGGCGGCCTAAAAGCCCTGAACAGAGCATATATAAAACATGTCTTAAAGCAACATTTCCACATAAACTTAGTATAAAAATCAGTAACAGAACCAAGACTCTAAGATTAGGAATGCATTATTAAATATTTAGGAGTTACTTAATAAAACTAAACTATATATTAAGGAATAACATAAAATACATTATATAAATCGTAAATAGAATAACTTTAACCTCACTTATACGTACCTCAAACACCGACAATAATTATATATAATTCACTAACTCCAGCATACTTCACACTTTTTGGGGTACAGAAATTTGGTAGTTTGGACAATTCACAAGCATGATTTGATACACGTGCTTAGTATAAGCATAAAATTTGATAGTACTAAAGTTTTATTAATTTAAGGATTAGTTAATTTAATTTAAACATAGTATTAATTCATATATTATGTTAAGCTTTCATTATTAACTAGTTAAAATCCTAATTTATTAATAAAGTATTTTTTCACTTAATTTTTTTATTTTAAGAAATCAGTTTTCTGTAAAATTTTAAAATCATTTATTTTAATTTGAACGATATTATTGTGTTTCTTTTATATTTATCGTTGATGATTTTATTTTTATACTTAATTATTTTTAAAATTTGTTTAATATAATTTAAAATTTATTTATTTATAAAGATATTGTAGGACTCTTATATATAGATAATGAAAATATAAATAATAATTTAATTTGAATTAGATCTGTAACTAACATATCTATACAAAATCTTTCATTCTCTTAGATTTAGATAAATATGAAAGTAATTAATAGGTTTAATTACATGGCAGAATAAAATTCATTGAGCCTATCCACGTGTACGCTTAGGTGGATAACTTCAAGGGTTTTGAATTATTATATATAGATTACATAATTAAGTACTAGTTAGCGTTTTTTTGTCCAATAACGTTCTTGTCCAACATTAGTAGTACAGAAAGTTGTCTGATATAATATTTAATTTGGTTGATTAAGGCATAATTTTGAATAAAAATAGATAGAGATCTTCATCATGTGCACCTCTAATTTTAATAATGAGGAATTAATAAAATTACAAGAAAATATACATGGAAAATATTTAAGAATAACTAAGGGTGATCGAATTGATCAGAAGATGAAATATCTAGTGATCAATTGATTAATCTCAATTTATACTTCAGATGGATCACAGATTCACAGATGCTATCAACTAATTCACAGAGTTTATACTTTAGGGCCAGTTTCGGTAATTTTTTTAAGGTTTACACCGTTTCACAAAAAACATTCTAAAATCTTGTAACTTTACACTTATTTCCCTGATGGTGATATTTGTATGATTTTTCAGGAAGTATTATGTATACATTTTTATATTTCGGGGGTTATTCGTAAGGTTTCAATTGATCAGGAGGTTCTTGTGTAAAGTTTCAAGATTTGAATGTGTTGTAAAAAATCTCAATATGTTTTTGTAATGATCCCTTTCGTATACGGTGATAAAGCATGCATGTGTTCCTCTGATTTTAATAACTAATAATATAGTTCCCTTATGATTAAATATGATTGCAAAAAGTAAAATAAAATAAGAAAAAAAAGGATTTCAATTACCTAGGAGACAAGACATCCATCTTGTGATTCACATTAATTTCTGCAAACATCAGAGAATCATTTGCCCAATCAATCTGCAATTTACAGACCAATGTTTCTGATCTGATTTCCTCTTCCAATATTTTATCCTCTCATTTTATATTTTAAGATTAGTGCATTGGGATTTTGGAATACATCGGATTTAGACATTACACCCAATCGACAATAGTTTTTTATGTGAAGTGTGAACCACAGGATATATCCTTGGATTTTTAAATGATCTTTTTTCTTCTTTTTTTTCCCCTGATCTGTTAAGCAATAATAATGTCAGAAAACCATCAAAATTGGTCGTAGGAGATCCTCTTATGACTTATTCTATGTGGTTTGGTGTTCTTTTTTACTCATAAGCTTGCTCAATGGACCTTTTCTTTTCATTTTCTTCATTGTAAGGATAATTGTGTAGCTCGTTTCTTTGTTTAGACTTTAGAGCATTGTAGTTTAGACGTACATGGGTTTCACAGACATTGCTAATTTTACTTGGGATTTTCTTGTTTCTGATTCTGCTTAAATTATAATCCCACTTTAGTTTTATATAAAAAAATTTGAATAGACCTATGCTCAATAACTGCAGTCCAATAGACCTATGTTAAAAAAAAATAATAATAATTGCAGCCCGATAATTAAAGCATAATGGAGGCCCATTTGAGAGATCAGTTAGGCTTACGAATGCGAGGTCCAACTGAATTCTTAGCCAATCGAGCATGAGGGCCCAATGAGGGAAAGGCCCACGGTTACTAAAAGAGTCGCACCTTCACATGGTTCGTCTTAGAAAAATACTTGGGCAAACAGATATTGGTATAGTTTGCAAACTCTTTATAAAAAAAAAGGTGTTTTTCCACTTATGACTTTTTTTCAGCTTCTCAAATTTTCAAAATTATTCTTTTAACTTCTACTTAAATTCAAGCATAAATAAGTCAGAAGCTAGAAGTACTAGTATGCTTTGATTTTAGCTTCTAGCTTCTAATTAATTAGGTGCTTCTTAGCATTTTTAATTCAAATGCTGAATTACTCACTATTTTTTCCAAACACTCCCTATTTTTACAATTTTAACTTTTCTACAACACAATATAATAATTTTTTTTAGCAGTATACGTGTGTCAGAATTGTGTACATGCACTTAATTTTTTTTCGAAAGATATATTTGTTAATTCATAAAAAATGACAAGTAATTTTGTCCTCTAATAATTTGATTATGATATTACGAACCTGAGGTTTGTAAAATATTACGAATACCCCTAAAATTAACAAATAATTGTTAATTTTTTGTGGATATTTAAATGTTTTAAGGTTTATACGGATATTTTAATATTAGTGAACATGTATGTTGATATATACGGATATATAATACTTTAAAGAAGATTTAGAAAACTATCTGCAGGTTTCGTAAACATTACTATATTCTCTGCATTAGTAGTGTTGGAGCAACACTGAGCAATAGATAGCTAACTGATCATGGAAACTTACATAAGCTAGCATTTGAAAAAAAGTACTGTAGCTAGAAATTAAAAGGTTTTTGATCCGTTTTAGCAACGAAATTCAAAGGCATATATATCATGAGTGTAATATTATCTCTTTCTCATCATAAATTGAGGTTATCAATTCAAAGGATTTCACTGCAACACGTGTATCCAAAGTTTAATTAAAGAATCGATCCCTTTATCTTATGATATATCTACAATTAATTTATACACTCAAACTAATTCCATGAGTCACTATTAAGAATTGGGAATAATTGCCAATTTGTAATCCAAAAACATACCATTAATGTGAGTGTTTAGGTCAAATGCCACTAAAGTATCGTAATCACCTTTCCTTGCCATAATTTGGTTAATTTAAAAGATTTTATGTTTCCCAAGTTTCCCTTTTCTTCCTCTAAAGTTGGAAATATTATAGGTGCATTTGTGATTGATTGTCTATAATTTATCATAATTTGTGACCAAACACGGCGCACTTTTTCATTTCCTTTTTGTGACTAAGCATATATCGTACGTCATCAAATTCCTCGATGTAAAAATTCGACTGCAGCAATGACAATGCATGACGACAAATGACAAAATCAAGATTTCAATTTATGATACGAGTCCAATTGTGTGAGTATGTTTAAAAAAAATAAAAAATAGAGTATTCTTTATCATTCTCCATTTTCACAAACATAAAGTTTAAAATATCCAATTTTACTTGACATAGAATAAGTATTTGGACATTTTATATGATTTTTTTACTATCCCATATGCATATTTGGTGCTTGCGAATCTCACGATGCGTGAAGGGTTTTTCGTGTTAGCTTTCAAGAAATTTAGAATTTTTCGTGTTATTAATTATAGGCTTATAGCTCGCTTTTTGAAAGTTCAGGATTTTATTTTATGAAATATTTTAAAGCATGAACGTGATTTTTTGTTTCACGTTCGTATCTTACAGCAACCTGAATTTTAATTTTATCAAGCTAAAAATTAATGAAAATGAAATAAAATAAAAAAGCATGTAGTTACCTTTTTCCTTTTCTCCCATTATAAAAGGATTTTGAGTCCTTTCAATCTTTCTCCAAAGGGACCTCTCTCCATTCTCCTCCCTTTCCTTCTCTACTGATATATCATAAGCCTCTCCCATACAAGATATATCAAGCGGACAAGAAAATAATGGTAATTTCTTTTTTTTTTTTTTTTTCTTTTCTTAGTCTTTTATAATTAATTTTGGCCGGCCCAATCTTTTTCTCTTACATCCTCTTGATCGATCCCAACTTCTTACATTTCAGAATTTCTTTACTTAATTTGATTTTCTTGCAATTTTATTTATAAATATATGATCAGGAAGTGGAGAACCAATATTTATCCAGCACATGGGATGGATATGTTGATTGGAGAGGAAAACCTGCTTTCAAAAACAAACATGGCGGCATGCGAGCTGCCTTCTTCGTTTTAGGTAACTAAAACCATAGATATTTCTGGATTTACACTCATGTGGAGTCTAAATGTAAAGTTTCATGTTTTGGATTTTTAAGGTAACCTCAAGGGGTTTTTAGTAATTTTTTCTAAAAAAAAATGTGGGATTTATTACTTGCATGACTTCAACCAAAAAGCTACTTTTTTTTTTTTTTGGATTATTGCATTAATTATAGCTATCTGGAAAACAGTTGTGGAGGTGCTGGAGAATTTGGCTTTCTCGGCGAACGCAAGCAACTTGGTGTTGTACCTCACGCAATACATGCATTTTTCCCCGTCGGCGTCGGCGAATTCCGTCACCAATTTTATGGGGACGGCGTTCCTTCTTGCCCTTCTCGGCGGCTTCTTTTGCGACGCTTTTTTAACTACTTATCACATATACCTCATCACTGCTGTAATCGAATTCCTGGTAAGTTTAATACATAGTGCTCTGAATTCTTAATTTTGATGACGACCTTTTTCTGTATCTTTTCTTGTCATAATATGTTATTTTATGACATTTCTTAACTAATATTTATGTGAATTTGGATGGAATTGCATGTGGGCTGATCAGAATTTGTTCTGTGTTTCTCTGAAAATCTTGGAAAATGCGAACCAATTATTAGCAAATAAGAGTGCGGGAAATTTAATGTTGTAATGCATGCAGCTAGCTGATCACAGTACTATTTTATGCAAGCATCCCTTCATATTTGGAAGAAATTAGTCATCACTTTAATTTCTTAATTACTTGTTTTATAATTATAAGTTTTCATATTTTTTCAAGATAAATATATAATTTAGATGCAAAACCTTTTCATATGGTAGTTTTAGGAATATTTAAGTTATAATTAAAAGGATCGGAGGCATCATGCATAAACAATTAAATCAATTATTTGTGAAAACGAGGCAACTAAATATATAGAATATTTATCTTAAATTCTATTGGTACAATAAATAGGAAATTTGTTGTGATGCCGACTAGCTAAAGTTTTTTTTTTTTTTTTTTAATTTAAAGTTGGTTTTGATAGTTTTGTCTCAAAGTGAGATACCCGAGGATGCCTTAAGTTTGTATCATCATTTCTTTTGTCCTTTTCTATATTCTTTATAGTTAATAGGATAAAAATATCTATGTTGTGTTGTGACTTCTATGCATGCATAAAAGTGATGGCTAACTTATCATGATCTTAGTCAACTAAAATTTGTTACAACATTAATAATGCATACATATGTAAGATCTCTACTATATATATATTTGTACATACAGTTGTAATGTATACATCAAAATATACTAATGGCTAAACTAATTATCCACAACACTCAAATTATTTAAAAAAAGAAAAAGAAAAAAACATAGGTTACGTGAGAACATGGGTGAAACATTTGATAATATTAATGGTCTGCATTTAATTTGTCAATTGGAATTAATTGAGTGAATGTAACATAGACACAATTACTACTTGTTACTTGTCCCCTAGCTTTCAAGTTCAAACGATTTTCGGTACTTTTAATATTTGTATAACAACTTGATGAGAAAAAATGGTACTGTTGCTATGATTTTGGTACAATATTGATCTTACTCGTCAATAAATTGTTATATATCACTAATTTTCGATAGTAACAACATAAATACCATCTCGGAAGCGATCCACAATGAGTCACATTAAGACAAAACCAAATTTAATTTTTGATGTGTGATAAGACCTCCTGAAGTTTCAACCAATGAGTTATCACCATTAGTTGCTACACTTTGCATTCCCTTCCCACCAAGTAATTAAAACTCAACATTTATCATACGGACATAACTTGATTTGATAATTTTATTTACGGAACTATCATTAATTCATTATCTATTTGCTACTAATTCTATAAAAGGAACAGGTGTCTGGTTACGGTTTTTGGTAACTAAGGATGTTGGTATAAATTAGGATTTGGCCCACAAAACTCTGATGTATGTGCAGTTTACAATCTCATACCTTATAATCTTACACTTAACTCTCTGAAGGGGATATTTATAAGATTTTTCAGGGAGTGTTATGTATGTTTTAAGGGAGTATTTGTAAGGTTTCAAGGTTTCGATAGCTTTCGGATTTTTAAGAAAATATCAAGGATTTGTGTATCCCAATATTTTGTAAAGAAAATGGAAAATGATAAAAGTATTTCAAATATCTGACCACATCAAGTGATTTTAGCATTCCAATTCATCCATTGCTTTGATCTAGGAATCTGACATCAGTAGTCCTACACCATGAATCAACACTGTAGTCTGTAAAAACTTAACTCAACCAAACTTTTAAGTTAACAAGAAAGAATCTCATCATATTACTGGCAATGCAACAGGGCCTGGTGATCCTAACAGTGCAAGCTCATTCATCTTCTCTGAAGCCACCAAAATGTGATTCTTCCAGACCAGACATTCCATGCGAGCAGGTTCATGGCTCTAAGGCTGCAATGCTCTTCCTAGGCCTCTATTTAGTGGCTCTTGGGGTTGGAGGCATTAAGGGCTCTTTACCGGCTCATGGAGCCGAACAGTTTGATGACAGCACCTCCCATGGAAGGAAGCAAAGATCAACTTTCTTCAACTATTTCGTGTTTTCACTCTCCTGTGGTGCACTCATTGCTGTAACTCTAGTCGTGTGGATCGAAGACAACATGGGATGGCAGTGGGGATTTGGAGTGTCCACATTCACAATTTTGTTGTCTATTCCTATATTTCTGTGTGGTTCAACGTTTTACAAGAACAAGCTTCCTCTTGGAAGTCCCATTACCACCATATGTAAGGTAAAATATAAAATTAGTGGAATGATTTAAAGTTTTTATAATAAGTAGGATGGAGTCAGAAGTTTAACTTTGGATTGGCTGGAAGTATACAAAGGGTATGTTTGTTATTAGAGTTAATTATGAAAAAAAATCCCGAGGTTTACTTAAAACTTCAATACGTCATCCAAATCTTGAAATTTGAAGTACTCCCTTGAGTTTTTGTGCCGCTTACCGTCACCCCTTCAAACCTTGAAACCTTACGAAATTTACCTGAAGTTTGTAAAATATTACGAATACCCCCCTAAAACTTATAACAGAAAATTATTAACTTTCGTTGACTTTTGGAGTATTTGTAATGTTTCAAGGTCTGAATGATGTTTTTGAGTGTTTTGCAAACTTCAGGGGGTTATCTGTAAGGTTGGGAGGTTTGGATGGTTTTTCGGTAAAAAGTTCAAACCTTAGGGTGGTATCTGTTAATGACCCTTTTTACAATTTTATCACTAATCTGTTTTTCTTATCCAGGTACTCATTGCTTCCTTACTGAACACTTTTATGCCAAGAAGTCTGAGCAACGCCATCGCAAGTATGTCAACGAGTCCTCCTCCACCTCCACTCTCTGAGGAACTACAACAAAAACACAATCATACCCCAAACCCATTCCAATCTCCATCCAAAAGCCTCAAATTCCTCAACAGAGCAATAACAAACAAACCAGCCTGCAAAATGGTGCAATGTTCCACACAAGAAGTCGAAGAAGTCAAAATCGTTATTAAAATCCTCCCCATCTTCGGCTGCACCATAATCCTCAACTGCTGCCTCGCCCAGCTCTCGACTTTCTCTGTCCAACAAGCTTCCACCATGAACACAAACCTAGGATCCTTAAAAATCCCACCAGCCTCACTTCCCCTTTTTCCCGTTATCTTCATCATGATCCTTGCCCCGTTATACGACCTCATCATAATCCCGTTTGCAAGAAGAGTCGCGAAATCAGAAACCGGCATTTCCCACCTCCAGCGCATCGGAGTCGGCTTATTTCTCTCAATCGTAGCCATGACAGTAGCTGCATTGGTCGAGATCAAACGCAAGCGGATTGCAGCAGAACTTCTAGAAGACTCCGGAGACCAGCCGTTGCCCGTTACGTTTCTATGGATTGCTTTGCAGTATTTGTTTCTCGGATCAGCTGATCTTTTTGCCTTAGCCGGACTGTTGGAGTTTTTCTTCACTGAAGCACCTTCAAGCATGAGATCATTGGCTACTTCTCTGTCTTTCGCCTCATTGGCCATGGGATATTATCTAAGTACAGTTATAGTATCTCTAGTTAATCACGTGACAGGTGATTCTAAGCATAAGGCGTGGCTAGAAGGAGCGAGCTTGAATCATTATGAGCTGGACAGATTCTATTGGCTGATGTGCACGCTGACGGGATTGAACTTCGTTCACTATCTTTTCTGGGCTATTAAATACAAGTACATATCAAGAAACTACGGGGCTAATTAGTGGAAGTTTCTTAAATTCACCGTGTGTTAAAACACGAAACGGTGAGGATTGAGCTACATCACTGGTGATTGTGCTGACGTGGCTTAATCCCCGCCGTTCGGTGTAATATTAAAAAAACTGGGTGAATGTAAGAACTTTTCCTTAATTAACAAACATTAGCTACGAAAAATGTGCAAAAATTTTCGAGCAGTCGAGCATCTATGAGAGGATCTCCTTGTATGTAAATATCCCGGATAACTTGCTAGGAGACATGTCACTTCTTGCTTTTGTACCAACATCATGTCTCCTATATCTAATGCTGATTTTCAAAGCTTCACTCTTTCTTGTTGCTATTTTCTAGATAAAAGAGTTGTTTTTTCAATCTAAAAACACGATTTATGTAGGTATTATTCGTACTCGCTTTTGCTAGTTGATTGCTGTTCTCATTCAATACCTACATTTATATCTTCCATCAACCAAGAAGTAAATAAAATGTGACAATACTGAAGAATCCTTACATTATGTACGATCGACACATCAAATTTATTATCTGAGACCTGATGCATATGCAGTTGGTTCATAAAGATACAAATAGTAACATAGTAGGGGTCAGAAATCTTCTTCATTTTACTTGTTTTGATAGAAACGGAAATTTGGGAAACCCATCTTGTATGGTACTCCTTATCCCATTACATATGTAGGGAAAAATCTTTGTACCATTCCCCAGAAAATGGTAATTCGCAATTTACAGGGACAAAAAACTACCGACAGATATCCAAGATCAATTTTTTTTTTGAGAAAAAACATGCACACTGCGATCTTGGATCTAGACTAGAATTTTCCGAGTAAAACATGATTACACCTTCTAAAACAAAAATACAACCATGCACACAATTTCCATACTACGGTAGGTAGCATGTCAAAAATTAAGAATTTCTCTCCAGAGAATTAGATTCTTTTAAGTAAAAATCACTTGATTTTCACCCAAACACAATGACTAGGGATTCCCCGGTGCACCACAAACACCATGTAATAGCCCGGGGGTGCAACAGTTGCTGTTTGAGGAGCATAAACAGTAACCTTATGAGCAAAATCAGATAGCTGTTGTGTATCCACGATGTACAACGCTAAAAGCCTCTGATTCATGGCAAATGAATGTGTGGTAAATGAGGGTGCAACCATTGTTACCGTGTACCTTCCCTCAGATTGATCCGACCCCAAGGTAAAAGTAATTGAGAATGGCTGACCGTAACATATGAAACTCTCTGTGGGGGCATCTACCGACAGAATCGACGGGCGGAGATGGCTGTGATCTGATGCGAGATAAGGCGGGGAGTAGGCTTCTAAACTCAGCTCCGTGGGGTACCTCACGCTCGTGAAGTTGTACAGTACGTGCGGATTGCTTCCACCCACTAGAATTCTGCCATCTGGCAATAGTGTGGCGGCTGAGTGGTACATTCTCGGTATTGTCGTGGGGTTGAGCACACTGAATCTTTTACTCGCGTCGGGTTCGTCTGGGCGGTAAAGAACCGGGTTCAAGATCGGGTCAGACGCGGATTCCCACCCGGCGGTGCCTTTTCCCGCTCCGTTTAAAATGATGACATCACCGGTTGGTAAAAGAAGCATGTCGGGCATGACCCGACCCATTGGCATATTCTCCATGACCCAAATCGGATCCGGATCTGTTACACGTAACCGCCCACAAGATTTAGAAGCTGCAATGTATAACCCTTTTGCAGCCTTCATGAACGCGCCACCCTTTGCACCGCCGCAAACCATCACCTCCACCGAAGGAAGCGGGGGAGACCCATCACCTCCGCCGGGTTGTAATCGCAAGGGCAACATTACTGACGAACCCGTCGCCGGGTAAGTTCTCTTTTCACCCGGAATCGCCGGAAATTCTTTCAAAATCTTGTTATTGGTATAGTCCAGCAATATAGAACGCTGATTTGCGAAAACAAAGAGATTTCCGTCGGGAATAAGGTGTAAGAATGGATAGAGATTGTTCTCTTCTAATGGGTCGGTGGTTTCGTTCAGGAATGGCAAGTAAAAGACGCCATTTTTAATTATTTCTGGTTTCTTTGGGAAGAATTCGTAGCTAAATGCGCTTCTTCCGCCGACGACGATCACGCGGCCATCGGGCAGTATATTATCAGAAGCATACCATCTTCTAACAGTTAAGTTCTGCGGCAGCTCAATCCAATCGCAGTGATCGTCGTCGCATGGGCTGAAAACCCGTATTTTGTGATCTCCGCCGTGGTACCCACCCGTTTGTACCAACGACCCGTCGGGAGTAACTGCGCCGGAGGAACACCAGAGGTCAGTTTGCACCATCAGTGGGCGGTACGTGTTCGACGTAACATCGTAGAGGAGGGAATGTGCTGTGCAATCTTCTGAAATGGCTTCATCATTGTATCTGCATTTTCCAGAGGGTAGCGTTAGTTTTGAAGGACCAAAATCCGTGCGGTCGAAAATGACGACCTTGTTGTTGTGGAGGAGTTGCATGTGCATTGCAGAGACGCCTACTGATTTGTGTAAAAGGGTCCATTCTCCACCGCCAGGATTAATGGTGGCAGAGCGACCGGTTGATGATTCGATGTGGAAAGTTGTGATATGGGGTTTATATCTTGACGGGGATGGTGGGGAGGGGAGTTGTGAAGATAGAGTGAAGAGTGAGAGAGAGATGATGAGAGAGAAGATGAAAAATGCCATTGAAGAGGGTCTGTTTGTTGGATTTCTTGGACAGGGTGGAAATTTAATGGGTAGACTAGAGAGCTTATTGTACGTGCAGAGATGGAGATCCATGTGTGGATATTTTCTGCCATCAAGAACTTTAATTTTTATGGTGTAATAATTGGTTATTTCTCCATAATTCAGTTTCAAGCTAAGAAATGAATAAATTAATATTGTTTATATTGATATATTTTAGTAAAAACAACCATTTCTAGTTCTAAGAACTAATCGATCAGCAATATACAAAGCATATGAATATTATTACAATTATTATGATAAAATAAAAAAGTCAATAAGTTACATAATTACTTGTCCCGACTAAATTATCAATATTTACACTATTGTTTAAATTGTTCTGCAGGTTGATGTTATTTCTGTTTTCTGAGGAATGTGATGTTTTCTGACCAATTTTCATTATGCTTCACTGTAAATCTGATTTATTTCGTTGCTGTCTGAGATGATTTAACATACATGAAGTGAAAGAAATTTTCATGATGAGGGGCAATCACACTAATTTCAACAAATATCTCATCAACATAAAGATCACAATGAGTGATAACTGATGAATGATGAGAATATAAGATTCAAATGTCTCAGAATCACAAATAAGAAGATCCAGCAAATGTTTCAACCTAAACTATAAGGATTTTCTTATGTAAATAAGTGAAAGTACACAAGTATAACTCAGCCAACATATATATAAACATAAGTTATGTACCAATTAAGTAGCTAGGACGAAGTCTGGCCCATCGAAAACCCCCTTACAGCAACTTTAACAGCGCCAACAACACTCTGTTGCCTCATCTCCGGTCTCAACCCACATGTTTCGTCATTCTTGCAGTTATCTTCTATCTGAATTCCAACGAAGAACGCCACCTGCATTGTTTGTTGAGATATTTAAAAACTTAATAGTTCATCTATCTAACAGCTTGAGCTTTTAAATGAGATGATAATTCAATATGTTTGTTCAGCATATCAGGAAACGTTGAAATAAGTGCACATAAATATTGATTTTTTTAGGGATAATTACAAAATTCCACCCCCAACCCCCGGTTTAAAAATCCAAAAAAACATTGAAACCTTACACATACCCCCCTTGGTCAACTTAAACCTAACAAATACCCTACCCCCCCCCCCCCCCTACCCCCGGGGTAAGTGTAAGATTGCAAGGTTTCGATGGTGAAATTGTGAAAGGCGCAAACCCCAGGGGGGTTTGTGTAACTGACCCTTTTTTTATGATTGTCTTCTTTGTTTTGGTTCCCATCTAGGGTTTGTTCCGGATTTGGGTACTGGAGAGGGCCAATATGAGAGTCTAGATCCCAACCTAGTTACTCCATTCATAAGGGCCGGAGCTATAATACGGATATGATTTTCTATCCAATGTCTCAACAGCGAAACACAAAAAGGGGAAAAGAAACATAAAAGGAAAAAGTAACGCAATAAAATAACATATAATTGTCTCCTTCTAAATTGCTCGGTTATCAAATGGCATAGTTCACCAATAGAAGTCACAATCAACCAAAACACTTGATCACAGATCACCTAAATATGAATTATGTCAAGTTATTCAATACTAGTCATTCTTCTAAGATTGGACAATTATATGGCAACATATACAATTATTGCACAGAAAACAATACAGCTGGAAAGGAAAATGTCTATCATTTCAGACAAGCATTTCAAATTTCCTCACGACACGAAATTATTAAAGAAAGCAATACATGCAGACAAAATTACCTTTCCTGAAGCATTCCGCACTGGGGATATATGAAGAAAATTCCAAAATGAAGTACCATCTTTTCTGGAACAGCAAATATGTAAGGTCAGATAGTAAACAATTTTAATACAATTGATCTGTAAGTAATGGTAATGGACATCAACCTGTAATTTAGGATACGTACTGTACAAGCTTGCTGGGTTCGAACGTATTCCTTAATCTGCAAATGTGAAACAGAATGTGCAAGTTTTACTTTTCTTCCTTTTCATTACGATTTACGGGTTTCATTTTTTAACTTTTCTTTTTATCATTGAGGCAAACAATAGTAAAATCAAACTCTGGATTAATTGTGAAAGAAAGTGACTTCACCTGGAATTGTGTTTTGGTATCTGTATCAGTCCCACTCAAAAACCGACAATTTTGCCCCAGTACTTCATGCCTTTCGTAGCCTATTCAAAATGTAGTAAAAGTTGACATTTTATAATATTCAGAGTTGTATTACAACACTAATTAACTGTCCAACCTCAAAGTTATTACATTCAATTACCTGTTAGTTTGAGGAATGCCTCACTTGCATAAACTATAGGCATATCAGGTAAGAAAGCATCAGTTCTGTAAACAGAAGAAAAACAAAGCAGTATAAGCAAATTTTGGTTACCTTAACAGAATCTAACTGAAAATAGGAATAGGAACAAACTCACAATACAAAGCTTTGTTTGATTCTACCGAGAGATATATTTAAGGATGATCCAAGCTGTCCATTCCCAGTTACGTAACATCTTTTTCCACAAACCAATCTCCCAGTCAACTCACTGTAGTGTGTTAGCACAGACAAAATGTTGCCTATTGCAGCACTCGCTTTTGTCTTCTCAATCTCACTTGCTTCACATGGCTCGTTGATCTCAACTTCTGCAATGTATTAAACTGTTAAACTTCAGCATGCATGTAGGTGGCAAAATAAGCAAATGGATGTAAGTAAATAAAATGATGATTTTTTATAAGGCCCCCTGGGAGCGTTTGCAAAATCAATAATGCTTACTTTAAGAAAATATAAGCTATAAGCTGAAAGCACCAAAGTACCAACTTTAACTTCAGATTCTACCTTCTAGGTTATTTTTGTAGATAGATAGAAGTTCGTTTATAGTAGAAAAAGTGCTCCTCTTTTCCCGCCGACCACTCAACGGCATTCTTTTGAACTTTTAACTGTTTCTTTTTAAAACCCACGCACTTCTACTACGCCAACTTTTTACAACTTTAGCTTCTGCTTAAACTTCTCTGAAAGAGAAAGTTTGCGAACACCCACAAAAGCTATGATCTTAGAGAGTTTAACCAAAGCTTCCATTGTATATTACTATATTTTCTTAGGCAGTGATAACGATCTAATTTATCAGAAAATGTCAGAAAAAAAGTTGGACACTTGGACTATATAGCAATAAATTCAGCAGCAGTTATTAATACACTTCCTAAATAATGCAATCTAAAGCAAAAGAAAACAAGTGAACAAACCTCTATCATCATCGCTTGATAAACATCCTAATTCCAACACTGAATTTGAGCAAACTTCCCTCCTACAACACCTGAAAAAACCGCCACGATTTCCAGCTCCATTTTCACTCAAATTCATCTCATTTCTAACAATCCCAACTCCAGAAGTCCGCCTCTGCTTCCTCAAAATAGGCACTTGAACTCCCACAAAGTTAATCACTCTGCCATCTTCCTTACTGAAAACAGGACACATTTGAAACAACATCCAAAATGGCGTCCCATCTTTCCTATAATTCAAAATACTGATTTGTATTGCCTTCTCCTCTCTAATTGCCTCACGAATTTCCATAACCGACCTTCTATCGGTATCGGGTCCCTGGAATATTCTTCCATTTTTGCCAATCACTTCATCTTTCGAATAACCAACCATTTTCAAGAACCCATTTGAAGCAAAGACAATAGGGTGCCCACAAATACAAGGATCAGTTATGGTGAAACAATCAGGCAATTCATTTAGAGCTTCACGAACCCAATCAGAGTATCTCAAATCAAATGAATGTTCAATCAATCCCAGTTGTGGTTCCATATTGAATTCGGTAAGTCTCTCTCAAAGGTTGAATCTTTATGAGCAAAGAGTAATCCCAATCCCATGTGTCGCTTTCAGCTTCTGGAAAAGCTCAATTAACTTGAGATTTTCAGCTTCAGCCAATTAAATTTATCCAGAAACATGAACACCACGAACACAACACACAAACAAAGCGAAAAGTTTTGACCTTATTGAAGAAGTTCAGAAAAAACTTGTGGATGAAAATAAGACGGACTATCAATACTGGTGAGTAATGGTTGAGTGATTATTTTCCATCAGGATCAGGAATAGTTATATGGCTGCGTTTGCGAAATTGCAAGATTGAGGAGAAAAACAAGAACATGTACAGGAGATGGATTTTGCAAGAGAAAATATCTGAAGTGTAGCGAATCGAATGAACAAAAAGGGTTGAGAGATGCCCATCAATCGCTTTTGGTGCATACAATTAATGGGAAATAAGAAATCTTCAATTTCTCGGTCTGTATAAACTATAAAGCGATAGGAAGAAAGAACGGGGTTTTGAGTGTCTGAGTTCGCAACTGTGGAGAATCACAAAATGGGCCAAGATTCTTCGTTTTGAATAATTTGATGAAGCACAACTACAAATTATGAGATGTTTTTTGTTTTTATTGAATAATATCTTAGAACAATTTCATTTTTTTTCCTATATTTGATTAAAGAATAATCATGCAAACCATATGTGGAAAGATATATTATAAGTTGACATTAATGGATATCAAGTTCTGTTTAATTACTCTTGCCCATTGGATTAGATTATTATATCCCCCAATTGAATAATGTTTTTATGGAGTGGTTGCATTTATAATACGACAAAAGTCTATTTCAATTTGTTGCTAATATCAATCTAACCGAGTCTCCGTAGTAGTATCTGAACCTCAAAAATTCCGAATAGAAATCAAGAAAAAGAAAATGAATTGGGTTAAAATATTTATCCTTTAAAATAACTAATATCAATTATTGAAATTTTATGTTTTTTAACCTTAACCGGGGACAATAATATTTATTTGTGCCTTGAACTAATTCTAAGCTAGTCAATTTGTACGATTCTTGATTGGTCATAGCTTCAAAAAAGAATAATCACTAATTATCACCGACATTTAACATTAAGAACATGTTGATACAATAATCTTTTTACCTGAATTTAAACCTAAAATCCTTCAACACACAGTATTGAAAGCTACTTTTGCTCTGCAACGATGATTTGAACAGTCATTATTTGGTAGAAGTTAGAACTATAATTGGGAATTTTCCATATAATAATGTGACAAGTATTTTATATTTATCGTGTCATTGATAGAAAAATGTTCAATTAATTTAAAGTGTAACACACTTGTGAGTATGACGGAACCAATTATTGGCTAGGATTTTACAATTATTTTATCTGTAGTAATATTTGGTCCATAGTATGTGACTTCAAACAACCTAGTGATCTAATGATGATCGTTATTGTACCAATTTTAGAAAATGTTTTAGCTAATTAAACTCTATTTATTATGAGTTTTACCTTGGTTTATAGTATGGAAACAAAGAAAAAAAGAAGTCGGTTTATATGAAGATAGGATAATTGTGATGTACAGACACTTTTAAAAATTTCATCATATTATGTCTTGTCGTGTTTGACACTGTGACTTATCTTTTTTTGTTTTTTTTGAAGATGTGTCTGATCTTCTTTAATACTGTAAAATGTTAAGAAAAGTTCTATACTATTATATCGGTATTGTATTCAATACTCATATCTGATACTTTTCTAGTATAAACATATCCATATAATATCATATGTGACATATATGTAACAATGCAAAATACAAATAAACAAGAAAAGTAGTGATGCTATGTTAAGACTTATCCATCCACGCAATCAATCTTCTGCAGTCCACACTCTCTATTCTATGGTTTTTGGCTTTAGACTCTATTTTTAGGTATATGTTATATAGTAATATTAAATAATCATACAAAGTCCATTGGCTTATTAGATGTGTACGAGTCATCTAGAATACTACACCACTGCTTTCGTTCCCCTCTTTTAGGGTTTTTTTTTTTTTTTTTTTAAAACAAAAAAAAGAATACTACACCACTGCAATATTAAATGGCTACAATATATTGATTTTCGTCTCAGTTGAAACTTCAATATTTTTCTTAGGTCTAACGTCCGTAAATGTATCGAAACTCGTAAAATTAATAATGTAATATTGTTTTGTTTCGACTACCGTATTAAATATTCATATTAATATCTATTTAATTATAAATAGTTTTCGATATTAAGCATGGTAAAAATAACACAGTAAAATATAACAACTAAAAATAATACATGTGAGATTTATATAATTTTTCAAAGTAATCGGTGCTCCGTAGTCGATATATATGTGAGATTGTGACAAACACAAATTAAAAATAAAGTTTACAAAAATCAAAGGGGGGGAAGTTCGAAAATTAGCAATCAAATTAAAGATAAGTTAGTTTAAGATTAGTCTCAAATTGAGTCTTCAGTCTTCACAGTACGGGTCGGAAACCCAAACAAAATTCAGCAACCAAAGCTTTCGTGGATTAATCCTCCCCATTTGTTCGGGTGACAGATCTAAGCCCATGTATCAATATTGGATCAAACATTTTCCCTTCTTAGGCCTTAGTCCTCGTGTCATGGTCCTCAATGGAGGCCCAATTGCTATAGTTTGAAGAGCTCGCAAATGTCTATAGCAGAAAACAGAATAACTTAGATTTTGTAAATTGGAAATTTTATACATTAGAGTGACCATTATTTTTAACTGAAATCATTCTAATAAGGAAAATGAGAGTATCCATTTGGAAGCAAAGTTATTCCTCAATTCAAATTAGGATATTATCACAACAGTTTAATTTCAATTTCAAAAGTGAAAGAAAAAGCTCTTTCTTTATCCTTGAATATAATTTTGTGACCATAACACAATTATAAAATAGTATCATTTTCTATTCGCTAAGTAGATAGATAACAAGTGTAGCAATACAGACTGAGTTTGTGGGAAAAATTTCATGTTCGATTTTCACTAAACATATTTGTTGGGAGGAAATAATAGACTTAACCGTGACTACAACTGTCTAATTGGAGATTACTTTGTCAATTTAGTTCCTCCATGTACAAGCTAGAGATGCTGTACCTTGCTTAAGGTATCTAATTATTAGATTTATTTATGGAAACTTATCTTAACCAATTCTAAAATTACCAAGTGATAAATTGTTATTTTAAAATTCCGAGGGACCAAAAGGTAAATAACCCTTTTTTTCTTTCGATAATTTCGTAGCTGCTCAATCATTACAAGTTGCAACCATTTTTCTCTTTTTAGTTTAGAACATAAACTTTGTGAAGATCTTGTTTATAATGTAAGCAACTACCATCTATAGTAATACAAGTGATTACTCACTCTCGAGAGTTTGTATCTGCTGCCGGAGGCTTACTGTAATTCAACTACTCTGCCCGGTTTCTCACAGATCCAACCCTCGATCCCACACTTCCGTCTTACTGCTCCGGTTCGTCGCTGTTCCGACGAACCACCAATCTCCGATCAGGTGAATTTCCAGGTCACTTTTGTGATTCAGATGAAATTGGCATATGTATCCAATCAAGGAGGTCTTTGCTTTGTCTGCTAATTTGCGTATAATTGACAATCATATGTAATTGTACGATAAAGCGTAATGGTCGAAGAGTGAAGACCTATTTTTGTTCAGCAGTATCGACAGATTCCTATATTGAAGCTTGTTGTTTTTTCGAATCTACGTTTTGTATGTGTAGAAATGCATTTTGCAATGACATTCACGGAAATGTTTAGGTTGTCAATCCACGGAAATACAGGCTATAAATTCTGATTGAGGGACTGTTTTTCGGTTCCAGCGGTGGAGAGTGTTAATGTTTATAGAGTTGGAAATATTTGAAGTTAATATATTTTTATAGGTCTTGATTTTTGATCGAGAAGTGATTTTTACTTACTTCGGCTTTTTTCTTTCTTTTGAGCAACTAGGAAGACAGTTGAAAATATGAGTTTTGATTTTTTCTTTTGTTGCAGAAAGAGTTTTATTGGAATATGAATTTTCTGCTGCGGTCTAATAATCAGACTGCAGCTCAGGGCTTGCAGCCTATTAAAGAGAATGAAGTAGAAGCAAACTTTGAGTCAAAAAGTGCCACTGCCTTAGAGAGTCTAGTTGCTGAAGATCTATTTCCTGAAAGTATGCCTTCAGAAACACGCTCAGAGATTGATGGAGTTGGGGATGAGAATGGTAGCACACCAGTTTCAAGTGAAAAGAATAACTATCAAGTTGGCAGCCATTCAGATGTTACAGAAGATGAGGGGTTGATAATTATTCCACATAGTATGGCTTCATTCTTGCTTTTCTTCTCGTCATTCTAGTACTTGTAAAATTGTTCAAACTCAGATTACTTTTGAATGGTTTTTACCTGGCTTAAAAAGTATAACATCCAAATAATAAAGATCAAAACTCAAAAGATTGATGGTATGATCAGGAGTTACACCACTTGCAATTCCATAACACGAGTCACCTTTTTGTCCTCTTTATCATAGTTGGCTTCTTGTTCAGGTTTTAATTAAGGACTAACATCGTTGTTTACCACTAGATGCATAGAAGGAGAATAACCAATGTTTTGACTAGGAAAATTCTCCCTTTCTGAAATAATTCTTGATCTATAAGAAGAGTTTGAATCTAGATTGACTGAAGATAATTTTGTTACTCTGTTTCGTACATGTCGGATGGAAATGACAAATATTCTGGTAGAGTTATTTGTCTAACCATAGGCTGGTTTATTTGAACATTTGGAAATATTTTACATTCGGGATCTGAAACCGAAGAATAGTGCTTGATTGTTTTTTATCTTTCTCGTGGAATCCAGATAGTGAAAAGTAACATTTTTATTTTGTCCGCTGATTAGAGGAGCTAACTATAAATGGTTAGTGGACTATCCAGCCATCTCCTTGACTTTTTTAACGGGCTGCCTTAAGTTCCAACAATATATGTGGGCCTTACTTCGTCAATGGATTTTTGTTATCAAAATTTCAGCTGGGAGCACTGGAATATTGAGTGATTCAGATCTATACAGAGTGTACCATCACAATTTTTCTTATGCCTGGGGTATCCAAATTTGTGATTCATAATCTGTAAACTGATGTTCCTTTCCTCTTAAATACTCTGCATAGGTAAAGCCTTCTGTTTGAGGTCAGTTGACCTTCCTCCCCTCTTTTCGACCTGATTACATTCTTACTCAAAGACAAATTGGGAAGTATTGAAAAAAAAAAAGAAACAAATTCTGTTTACCATGCACGTGGCATTCTCATAATTGTGCATAATCGTCTCCTCGTCATGATAAAGAATCAAAGATTAGGACTGAAGATGGGTCGTGTGAATGCTTGTGGTTGTAGTTGCTCTTGGAGATGCTTTAATGCTTTACTTGAGCTGTTTCAGTAAAATGTTTGATTTCATATTATGTGAACTATTTTAACTCGCGATCTTTTTTCTTAATTATTTTCCAGAAGAAGTTCCGGACAATTGGACAGAGGCTCCAGATATACTCTCATTTCGCTCCCTAGATCGCAGCTTTGTTTTCCCTGGTATCTATTTGTGTGTGTGTGTGTGTGTGTGTGTCAGGGTGGGTGGGTGGGGCTTATCTAAATGACACTATCTGTACTCAACTAGTTTGTTTGTAGTCCACAAATATAGTTTTCTTACATGTCTGCATATGTCTTTTCCATAGGTGAACAAATCCAACTTCTTGCATGTTTGTCTGCCTATAAGCAGGACACAGAAATAATCACGCCATTTAAGGTTGCCGCTGCCATGAACAAAAACGGTTTCGGGAAAAGCCCCCAGAAACAAAATGGAAACATTGGAGGGGAAACAAATTCAGTCTCTCAGGTGATTGCAGCAAGTTCTAGTGATGGACATAATCAAGATGGCGAAACTGCGATGAAAGGTAAGAAGGATGTTTCAACTGGTGAATCTCTCCTTAGGATGGAAGATCACAAAAGGCAGACTGATCAATTGTTGCAAAGGTTTAAAGATTCACATTTTTTCGCAAGAATTGCGGAGTCAAACGAACCGCTTTGGTCTAGTAGAAGAGTTCAAGATGGCCGTCCTGAATCTTCTTCTGAATGTGAAGAACAATTGGCACAAGATTCTTTAGAAACTGCAGAAAAGAAGATTTCTGTAAGTGCTGCAATTGATGGAGGAAAATTTGATGCCCGCACATCTGGTGGACTGGCAAGAGCAACTGTCAAGTGCTGCCCCCTTTTGAATGGAGACATAGTGGTGTGTTTCACAGAAACTTGAGAAAACTTTATAGGTCTCTACTTATGTATTTGTTTTTATTAACACCTGAGGAACAACATGCCTGGCATTGAGTTATCTTTTTGATTAAGTGTCTTAGTTATATGGGATTCTGATTGTTGATTACAATGTATATTATTACTTGCTAATCGAGCATGTAAAAGCTGGGTTATATATGTTCTTACTGCTCTGATCCTGCCTCTAGCAAACCATATGCCATGTTTGCATTTTGACTGACATGTTGCATGAAATACTTTATTTCTTTAGATTTCATTTTCTCAGTGTCAGCCATGACTTGTATGTATTAGAACTGATCTGAATTTCATCTTGTTGTTTGGAAGGATGCAGGTTCTTTTACAGGTAACTGTTGGTGTTCATTTTGTTAGGGATCCCATTCTAGAGATTCTTCAGTTCGAGAAGTACCAAGAAATAAAGCCGATCCTTAATAAGAATGCCCATACTTCTTTGAATCAAGATCCTTCTGCTGAATTGTTAAAATGGTTGCTTCCTTTGGAAAATTCTTTTCCTCCATCTCGTTCTACATCTCCTCCTAGATTGAATACAAGTCCAAGTATTCGAGGCACACCTCCAAAGCCATCGATATCAGGGTCTTCTAGTTCTCAGCTTTTCTCATTTGGTCATTTTAGAAGTTATTCTATGTCCTCACTTCCACCAAATCCTGCACAAACAGCCCCTGCTTCCACAACTCCCAATGCTAAACCTATATTTGACCCGGAAGATTGGAATCAATTTTCATTCGAGAAAGTTGTGGGAAGTAGAAAAACTGGAAACAAGGGCCTATTGTCTTTCCGGGGTGTGCCATTGCAACAAGAGAGATTTTCTGTTCGGTGTGGTCTGGAAGGAATTTTTACACCTGGAAGAAGGTGGAGGAGAAAAATAGAATTAATTCAACCTGTGGAAATTCATACTTCCTCTATTGAATGCAACACAGATGATCTTCTCTGCGTCCATGTAAAGGTATGGTTTCTTTTATTACAAGCAAACCTGTGATGGCTTGACCATGAAATATGTGATGATTTTTTTTAGATATTAAATACATGGAAATAATGTGAAGCTCGTATTTGCAGAATGTTTCCCCTGCACATGCTCCAGACATTGTGGTGTTTATAGATGCAATAACAATAGTTTTCGAAGAGGTGTCAAAAGGAGGACCATCGTTGTTCTTACCAATTGCTTCAATTGAATCTGGGAATGACCACAGTTTACCAAATCTACCACTCAGGTTTGTCTGCATAAAAGCCAGTGATTAAGTTGGTTCATCTTGGAATATGAATCTCTCTTGACTAATATGTCGGTGACATACTTACATTTTTAAAATTTAAAAGCTTATGCTTGACTTTTATGTTATTCTATTTATATATTTATTTTACATTATCTTGCGTAAGTTAATACCATTGACAGAATTGTCCTGGATAGGATTGCAGCCTACCTTCTTGGTAGCAAGAATACTATATATAACCCATTAATACTTGACAAAATCCAGAAACAGCTAGATAACAATATCCCCATTATGTCAAACGCACTAAGTTTCAATGGGCTGTAATTTCTAATCATTGCAAGAAAGTTTGTTGCTGGTAATTGCTCTGTTGAAGGGAAAACAGTGACGTCAAAAACAGTACGTCAGATACTGTAGGATGACTGGAATTTTAAGCAACAAATTTGAGTCTTAGAACAGCGTGCCTATTTGAAATCCTTTCTTGCATGATCCTGTTATGAAAACATTTCTTTGTTCTAAACCAGTAGATATTTATCTAATTAAAAATGCTGTGTCCTACTCAAAATTTAAGGATTAAATGTGGTGCACAATTGGCAGGAGAGGTGAAGAACATTCTTTTATTCTGAAACCAGCAACTGCATTGTGGAAGCATCCCAAAGGTCACAGTAATAGTAATCCACGATCATCACACTCAAAAGCTGGAAATGCAGCCTCAAGGAGGAATCTCTTGAACACCACTCAAGTGAACCATAATGGATCACCTACTGATCAATATGCAGTTCTTGTATCATGCCGATGCAATTATACTGGTAAAAAAAACCAGAATTCACATAATTTCCATGATAACTTGGTGAAGAAAACCAAAACACTATGTGTTCTTATTTTCTATCTGCATATTTGTAGAATCAAAGTTGTTCTTTAAGCAATCGACAAGCTGGCGTCCTCGTATTTCAAAGGATCTTCTGATCTCTGTGGCATCTGAAATGTCCAGACAAACTCTTGGATCTGATGAAACTCAGCTTCCAGCACAGGTTATTTAGAAAATCTAGTTATCAATTTTTTCTATATTAAGTGGGAGCTTGCAAACTCTACTGCTTCTGGAGAAAGCAAAAGTTGTAAAAAGTTTTTTTTGGTAAACAAAGTTGTAAAAAATTGGACTAGTAAAAGTGAGGAGTGTTATGGAAAAAAAAAAGAAAAGTAAAAAAGTAAAGCAGTTGATTTTGGCAAAACAAGTTTAGAAGCACTTTTACTAGACTAAACATTCTTTTTAATCACGCAAATAATCTAGAAGCTAGAAGCTGAAGTTTGAAGTTGGTCTTTTGGTGCTTCTGGCTTCTAGCTTATTTCTTCTTAAAATAAGCAAAAGCTGGTTTTCCAAACACTTCCAAAGTTGCTGGAAAAAATGCAAAAAGCATAAATTTTTTTAGAGTTTACGAACACTTCCTATACTGCAGCTTCATCTTAAATCCTTCAAAATTTTGCAGGTTTTAACTCTTCAAGCATCAAATATGACGTCCGACAATCTGACCTTAACAGTTCTAGCTCCAGCTTCATTTACTTCTCGATCTGTCGTGCCCTTGAGTGGCACACCATCCTCACATTTGACTCCATTTTCTGCTCCTTATGTGGCAGAGCAGGTGAATAGTGATAGGCAAGGAACTGTTATGCATGGGTTAAGCTCAGTTTCTCTGAATCAAGGACAGAAAGTGGAAGATAGTCCAATTTCAGTTTCTACTACTGAACGAACTTTCCCCTTATATGATGTGGTTCGAAATAGTGATCTTGGTTGCTCCCATTTATGGTTACAGAGTCGAGTCCCACTTGGGTATACTTATCTCTCTCTCTCCCCTTTTTTTTCAATTTCGTTTCAGTTTCCTTTACTCGAGAGTTTATTTTCTCTTTGCACCAGATGTGTACCTTCTCAATCTACGACGACTGTCAAGATTGAAGTACTTCCATTGACAGATGGCATAATCACTCTTGATTCTCTTAAAATAGAGGTTAAAGAGAAAGGTACGACAAATGTTCTCAAAAATGCAGTTTTGACCTGTTCGAAATTAACATCAGATAATAAGAGTTCTGTAAAGATAATAGTGTATTAACAACAAAGCGCAACTTTGGTATATGTGCTTCAACCTATACTTTAATTGATCTAGACATTTACTTTACCTTTGCCTAGTTACTAAGATTGTCTATTCATGACTATAGATTACTAGAACCAAAAAAAAATAAAAATTACCAGCCCTAGACTCGCAATCATAAGATATTGAATTCAGTACAATTTAGTGTGCTGTTTTTTGGGTTTTTCATCTTTTGCCTACAATTCAATTCAGTAAAGGGTCAATCACAAATAACCCCCTGAGGTTTGTGCCGTTTACGAAAAACACCCTGAGTTTGACAAATCATAACGAAAAACACCTTAAAACTAACGGAAAATCGTTGACTCAGGTTTTTTTCTTTCTTTTTTTTTTGTTTGTAAATTTCAAGGTTTCGGGGTGATTTTCGTAAACAGCACAAACCTTAGGGGCATTTGCGTAATTATCCCTTTAGTACAATTTCTCGAGTTGCTTTATGCATACATAACTAACTATAATAACCAGATTCATAGGTTGATAATTGGTTCTTATATCTTGGTATGACAGGTCGTACTTACATACCCGAACAATCTCTGAAGATAAATGCGACATCAAGCATTGCTGCTGGTATTTTCTGAGGCAATTACTTTCAAGTTCAATTAAGTTGATAATTCCCTTGAGGTTCAGGCAAGATATCCGAAATCTACACCGCTCTAGGTTTCTGCGCGTTACTCTGTTCATACGAGCTAAATACAAGACAAGTCTGGTCACTCATATTTTTTCTACTTATGGATTTTGCTCTCCTGTTGTATTAACCTTGCTTGATAAGATTTATACCATTCCAGTTAGGTCATTTCAAGTGAAACTGGTCCTTGCATTTGAAGAGTCCAATTTTCACCTTATTGTAGAATCACTTTTTACTCTTTTTAAGTTCTTGAACTGATTTTATGTGGCTGTCTTCGTGGAAGTCTGTCTATGTTTTTAACAATCACCTGATTGAAAACTGTGACACGTAGCTGCAAAAGGTTTGGATATTGAAACCCATTATTAGTATTAAACTAATGTATGATTAGGTGAAGGTAAACCTCATATAATTTAATTGTGACATGTCGATGAAGTGGGAAAGTCATGATTATCTACAGAATGTTGACATCTTTTTTAATTAATATAAGCTTGTGGTCGCTTTCAGACATGCTTGAGGAGTTGAATAAGATATGAGATCTGAGTTTTAATATTTTTAGCCTACATGAGTAGGGGACAGACAGGTTGCTACTACTTCATCGATTAGGTAATCAACAACTGGAACTCTGACCTTTTAGCAGTGATATATATATTAATATCCAATTTTATTTTATTTTTTAAAAGTGCAGTTAGTCCAAGAAAAGAAAATAATATTGGATTACTCATGATTGTTAATTTTTTCAGTAAGAGCTAATCATTTCCCGGCATGTGCGAAACATTCTTTGCTAATCAGTTTGATCGGCAAAATCCCATCTGACATCTTAATAGGATATGCATATTTTCTTCTGTCGATTTTCTCGTTGTTTAAAAAAGATATAGGATTTCTCAAGATTTATATATGTTTAAAAAACCCAGATCGACATGTCCTGGTGTCCACATCAGTGTTTCATAGGTTGCAAAGCTTGCTAATCATTTACAATTTAGCTTATTTTTACAATGAGTGAGATCATTTGATATTAATATCAAACAATTAGAATTAAATTTTACCAGCATAGTGTAAATTAATCTGCCGACATAGTTTAATCATATTCATTATTTTAAACATGGTTTTATCATAAATATTAAATATTTTAGACAATTAACATCCAAAATTACAATTACCAAAATTAAGTTGCTCAAGTAGGATAAGACTCTAGATTCTTTAGAGTAAGATTTAGGATTTATACATTAGCTTGTGCATGAAATAACTTTATTGAGAGAGTTACTTCCAATTGATCATCTACATACCGAGCCCGGGAAAAAAATGAGTGGGAAACTAAAAATAACATTTAAATTTTGGTACGTATTTATTCTTTCTTCTTTTTCTTTTTTGTCTTTTGTACCCACATGTTGCGTACTCCTCTCTCTCTCTTTTTGACTAAATTTACAGCTATCTACTTAATAATTTCACATCCCACTTCCCAGATATCGATTAAGTGAGCTAATTTATTTGTTTACTTTTGTGTCGAAGGTTACTAATGCTTAAAAATGAGAAGTAAAATTATTTATTTTCTTTTCAAGCTAAGATGATTCTATTCAATGTTTTATGGGAAAATGTGGGGAGAAGGGCAGATAACAAGACTAAATTATTAAAAACAGGTTTAATTTGTAGTCCATTTTGTTTTTCACTTTGTTCTTTTTATAAATAAGTTTGATTTGATGCCAATGTCATCATAATTCTTTGTTTTTGTCTCCAAATGCTAATGAAAAGTTTTGAACCAGATTTTAATTTTGATTTTTTTCCCGTCAAAATTTATTGAAGTTCAATTTTTAAACCTCAAAATGCAATTTAAAAGTGATGCATGTTTTATTTAGGATACCTTTTCCAGGTTTATTTTACACGATTTCTTAGAACAAATACTTTTTCGTTCATAAATTAAAAAAAAAACCCTTGAAATTTTACTTAATTACAAAAGACTTCCTACAACTATAAAATATGAAACTAAAAAATAAAAATTATCGATTTACTTTAAGTGATTCTTTATATTTTTAATTATTTGAAAAAACAGAAACTAAAATTTAATTAGTACAAACTTTAATAGATAGAATTAGAATTAGAGCAGTAAACAAGTATATGTGTCTGTAGTCCACTTGCATATCTACAACAGTGAAAAGTAGAGAAGGTTTATTTTTGGGAATTGGAATTTCCAGGCCGCCTAGCAACCTCCCATAGTCCCATTTCACTTTATTAATCTTTAGATTCTCCATAAAAAGTAAGAACTAAGAACTGATAATTCCAGTTTGCTTATCTTTCAAATACTTATTATTTTTCTGTTTCTGTATATCTCATAATGAGTTATATACATATACAAAAAGCATAAAGAAACAACTTATGTGTGTATATTTTGCTAGAAGCCTAGAATATTATATCTACTTTTTTTTCATTTCCCTTTTCTTCTTGAGCGTTGAACTGGTCATCATATTTTGAGTTTTTTTGTTGAGATTTTCATATCTTTTTCAAGAGAGGCATTTCTGGGGCTGGTGTCATAGTACTAGTTAAATTTTCTTTTTTCAAGAGAGATTAGATTATTATCAATATAATAATAATTATTATTATTATCTGATTTCCAGCTTTGCTTGCATACAGTGCTAAGGGGCAAAGTTTTCTGCTTTGAAGGTCAAGCATGTGATCTGCAATCACTGAGCTCTTTTGTACCCTCTCAAGAGTAATTGTCACCTCTTCTTTTCAACTGGGTCTTAGTTGTCTTATCGATTTTATCTGGGTTTTAATTACAGATTTTTTCATTCAAGCCGAAGAATATTCTATGTTCTATTCAGCTATTTGGGTTGAGCTGATCTTTTAAGCTTTTTTATCTTTTCCTTTTTTCTCGCCTCCAAATGTTGATGGGTTTTGAATAAAAATCAGTTCTTGAAGGGAAGATCGTATTGTTTTTCCCTTTGGAAATTTGGGGTTTCGCATGAAAGTGGAAGAAAGGTTTCCATTTGTTCATATTTGATTCTTTTTCTGAACTGGGTTCTTGCCTTAAAAGGATTTCTTATGAATTCGGATTGAAATTGAGGGGCAATTTCGGTATAATTTTATTTTAGGAGGGAGGTCGAGTGGGTTGAAAAATCTGATTTTGTGGGGCTTTTGATGATTTTTGGGTTCTGCTAAAGATGGGTTTTGGTAATGATGGCTTAAAAATGGAATCTTGGGATGTCAAGAAATCAAAGGGGAGGAAGAAAAAAGATGACGATGATGCTGTGGATACTGGATGTTGTATTAGGTTAAGGTTTATTGGTAGCTGTATTTCTTCAAGATCTAAAGTTGATAGCTCTCTTAGTGGCATCAGCACTCATGGTAAAATCCTCATTTTCTGAAACTGCTGTCGTTGAGTTGTAATAAATTGTAATCAATTGCATCTTCCGCTGTTGTTTCATGTTGGTTCTCTGTTTAGCTTGAAATGGTCTCCAGAATTCCTTCTTCTAATTAAACAAGTCATCTTTCTTTCTTTGTTGGAGTTGTTTGTTTGTAGTTATATATTTGCAACTTGTATTTCCTGGGTTTATTTTTTTAATATCAGTTACAAAAATGATAAGGGTCAGCCGAACATTTGAAAATTTCATATTAGGAAGATTTTGATAGCTCTGTTTCTCAAATCAAATATACATAGCTATATTCTCATGAATATGTTTCTTAGACTAATTCAACATTTTTTTACATGATTGTGTTTGATGAAGAGAGGGAAGTTTCTTTCTGAAATAGTGAGTTCTGCAAAATCAAGAACTTGGATTGCTGCTACATCATTAAAGAGCTTCTAGATTTTAGATAATATAACACCATTATTAGCAAATAAATGAGCATAACTATCTTTTTTTAAAAGAGATACCAAGTAAAACACAGAGCCAATCAAACTCCAGTAGTCAAATTAATCATTGATGAGAGTAATAGGGATTAGTTATAAGTTTGAGTTTGAAAACTGTTCCTGAAATTTATTGCTGGCAATGCTCACTCTTTTATTGCAATTTTTGGTGATAAATATTCTTCTTATCTTTCATTCACTATGCAAAAATGCAGAAAGTAAATCCACAAATGATACCAGCAGAGATCAACCAGCTGCAACTGTAATCCCATCCTCAACTAATAGCAATGCAGAAAGCAATTCTTCCAGCTCCAAACTCGAAGAGGAACTTAAAGTTTCATCTCGGCTGAGAAAATTCACATTTAATGACCTTAAATTGGCAACGAGAAATTTTAGACCAGAATCCCTTCTTGGTGAAGGTGGATTTGGTTGTGTCTTCAAGGGATGGATTGAAGAGAACGGGACGGCACCCGTTAAACCTGGAACTGGACTTACTGTTGCTGTCAAAACCCTAAATCATGATGGAGTTCAGGGTCACAAAGAATGGCTGGTTTGTTCCGTTTCTTGATTAGATTAGCCTTGAAATGGTTTACGTTGGATTATTCTGATTTCTTATTATTTTGGCAGGCCGAGGTGAATTTTTTGGGTGATCTTATTCATCCTAATTTGGTTAAATTAATTGGTTATTGCATTGAAGATGACCAGAGGCTACTTGTTTACGAGTTCATGCCTAGAGGAAGCTTGGAGAACCATCTATTCAGACGTACGTACACTTTTCTTGATGAATTTGTGAGAATAAATTTTAAAGAGTTACATCTGCTATCCGTGAGGTTTGAGCTAATTACGAGTTAGTCCCTCTATTTTTAGAAATTATAAAAACTCCTTGAGAGTTTACTTTAATGCAAAAAACTCTCTGAAACAGGCTGATTATTTGCATTTTGGCTTCATGCTATATAGTTTCAGGGAGATTTTGTAATAAAGTGAAATGTCAGTGAGCTTTTTGTAATTTCTGAAAATAGATGGGCTAAATTGTAATTAGAGCGAACCTCAAGGGTAGTAAATGTGATTTGCCCTAAATTCCAATTTTTTACGTGAACGATTAAATAGTTTTTGAATATGAACAATTTCTCTTGACATTGTTAATTGTAGGGTCGTTGCCTCTTCCATGGTCAATTAGGATGAAAATAGCTCTTGGTGCTGCAAAAGGGCTTGCTTTCCTGCATGAGGAAGCCGAAAGACCGGTTATATATCGTGATTTTAAGACGTCAAACATTCTGTTGGATGCTGTAAGTTCTATTCTTAATTACAATTAGGCCTCATATGCTTACAGGAGATTGTGTTTGACTGTCTGAATTTACTTCTCCAGGAATATAATGCCAAGCTTTCTGATTTTGGACTTGCTAAAGACGCACCAGATGAAGGAAAAACTCATGTTTCTACACGTGTAATGGGAACGTATGGTTATGCTGCTCCTGAGTATGTCATGACGGGTGAGTGTTTTTGGAGTTAATTTCCCTCAACTCCTCGTGCGTTAGAGCTAATGAAAAAACTCTGATTAAAAAATACAGGGGGATGGGTGCAAATTAGCTCAAATGTTTTTGTGATTGATTGCAATTTCATAATGTCTTGTGTTATGTTCTGATGAGACGAAACTCTGTGTTTCAGGACATCTTACATCAAAAAGTGATGTCTACAGCTTTGGTGTTGTCCTCCTCGAAATGCTGACGGGCCGAAGATCAATGGACAAAAACCGGCCCAACGGCGAACACAACCTCGTGGAATGGGCCAGACCTCATCTGGGCGAGAAGAGACGTTTTTACCGTTTGATAGATCCCCGTCTCGAAGGCCATTTCTCAATCAAAGGTGCCCAAAAAGCTGCACAGCTGGCTGCTCGTTGTCTTAGCCGGGATTCCAAAATCAGGCCTCTAATGAGTGAAGTTGTTGAAGCTTTGAAGCCATTGCCAAATCTCAAAGACATGGCCAGCTCATCTTACTATTTTCAGACAATGCAAGCCGACCGAGTCAGCTCCAGCCCCAACGGGAAAATCGGGCTTAGAACTCACGGCTCATTTTCGAGAAATGGGCATCAGCAGATGATGAGTCAGCGTCCTAGAAGCCTCTCGATCCCGAATGGTAATCATGCTTCGCCCTTTCATGAGCAAGGGCTTGCTCGTAATTCGCCAAAACCGAATGGGAAAGAATAGGATAAATGGAGGCTTGTTAGAGGGACAGGGATCCCACATTGAAACAATGTGTAATGTAAACAAAGGTGTTGTGTTTACCCCATTTGTAAGATACGCTGCACGAGTATTCAATTCAGAAGTGCATTTTCACGTATAAGTGTCGCTAAATGTATTTTCTTAATGAATTAATGTTCTGATTGATTTTAGAGTTTTAAGTATCGGGTCTGTAATTTACTGCTGCTGCTGCTACACTAAGGTGTTCGCAAAATAAAAGCAGAGAGTGTTTGTAAAAAGAAAAAATAATTGACTCTTTAGAAGAAAAACATAAAGAGATTTGCTATTCTCAAAAAACTTACATTAGAAAAATAACTTATAAAGCTGGAAGATTAAGCTAAGACCGGGTTCTTAAATCCTTCAAGCTAAATTCTACTTAAATGAAGCAGAAGTTGGAAGTCTTTCGAAAACCAAAATCCAAGAAAAGCGAAAAGCATAAAAGTACCTTCTTTTTGGAGCTTGCGAACACTACCTAATAGATTCTAGGCCAAATGACAGGATTTTCGCAAGTTGAAGAAAATTAATAAACAGATTAATGCAGAATGTGATTGTGGAAAGTGTAAAATTCCCATGCATGATTATTACATAACATGTTGCCACATTATATGTGCTGGCAATATATACAAATTTGTAAGTTTTTTTACAATGTAGATAATTATCACTTCAGAATAGTGGTTGGTTTATGGGCTATACACAGCTTTGCCATTAGTTTCATTACCTGCTGAATTAACAGAGCGATTATAATCATAACTATCTGTAACAATAGTCAACATTTTCTCTCTCTCTCTCTCTCTCTCTCTCTCTCTCTCATGCGACATTCCTGGTACGCTGATCTTTAGATGTACTCTCAAATATCTTGTCAGCATTTCCAACCTCAAAACCATCTCTCCGATGGAACTCTTCAACCTACACAAATGGAGGCAAAATGTTTTAAGGAAAAGGGATAATTACACTTGTATACCCTGAGGTTTGGCCTAACTGCGCAAACAATACCCTGACATTTCGTAAATTACGAAAACATACCCTGTCAAAGAAATTCTTATTACAAACGTTAAGCGGTTGCAAGGATTGAGGACATCCATTTGATAAAACCTGATTTTATTTATATTTTTTAACAGAAAACAAGGAACACTACGTGAAAGTGTTCTTTTTCATCAAGATTCTCTATTGGCATTTAGAGTTCGGGGTATAAAACTTCAGGGTATGTTTGTGTAATTAGGACAAACCTCAGGATATCTGAATGCAAAAAGGATCAGTTAATTGAAAACGACAAACCTTATTTTCTGGTAGATCTTTGAACTGAGGAAGCACAAGGCGTTCAGCAAACTCAATGTATGAGCGAGGGATAGATTCGGTATTTCCTTCAGCAAACTCGAAGGAATCTGAATCTGCTACTGTTGAACTTTGTAATAACAGTCCATCAGGGCTCACTGATATTAAAACACAATTGCTTAGTAAATCATCTGGTTTTTATCTTTGAAAAATTAAATGGATCATAATATAAAGAAATCAAGTGGAGGCCATTTATCAAATAGGATAGTATTTACTATTTACCGACCCTTTAAAATGCCTCCTTCAGAGTTCAACTTGAAACCATTTTCCTCAATGAATTGATTAAGATTTCTGATATTCCGATAACATGATTTCAGCCGATGAGTAGATATAGTGACATGATTTAGTGCATATCCATTAACAAGAGTCCAGGCAGCATATTCACTTTCTCTGGGAAATTCACAAAAATGCGATAAAAGTTAGACAAGGAATGGGATGGGAACCAAAACCTTGTTCCACATCTACAAAAATCCAAGTTTTTATCCTTAATTTTAAACAGGATTTTTTATACCATAGTAAGGGATATTACATAAATACCTGGCCAATTGTTTGAATTCAGAGAACGAGGGTTTTTCCCATGTCAAACTTCCAAGTGAACTAGCCAAAGCCGCATGTGTTTTTCCATTTCCTGATAATTTAGTGTATTTTTCAATTATTTTCTGCACAAATGAAGCAACAAGTGGAGCACATTATTATAAATTTCCGCATAATAAACAAAAACAACCGATTTAAGCGGGTGTTTGGCTGAGCTTATAAGCTCCTTAAAACAACTTATAAACTGTTTGAGAGATTATAGCTCTTTCAAAGTGTTTAGTAAAATTTTCAGTGAAAGAGCTTATAAGCTCCAAAAATAAGCTGTTTTTAGCTTATAAGCCCCTAAAAGAAAAAGTAAGCTGCCCCCAGTTTTTCCTAAAAACAGATTATAAGCTCTTTAATTACAACTCAAATATCCTGTAAGTATAAGCTATTAGAACTTATTTTATGCACACTTTAACAACTTACTGTTAAAAGAAGCAACACACCTGAGCTTCAGGAGTCATTTGATCAACTAGGAGTTCTGATATGAATATTCTTGGTAAAGGTCCATTAACACCTTCACCACCATTGGAGTTTGGAATATCGGGTGGCGAAAACCAAAAAGCTTTCAGCTTTTTTGCAGGAAATCTCAACTCGTCTCTTCTGACATATCCGAAATCCAGAAAAACTTTCGCCATAGAATCAATTCCATGACCATTCACCTAAATTATTAATCAATTCAAATGCTAAGCATGATAAATCCACCACAGAACGATGAAAGAGAGACTGCCTTTCATTGAAAATGGAAAATTACCCCAAATGTCCTAAAAGCAAAATGATCATGGCAAATTCGATCATCATCAACTGAACGAACAAGATCCAAGATGGCTTTTGCTGTTGGATTCCTATTCAGATAAACAGTCTCCATAGTTCCCAAAATGTTCCTGAAGAAAGATTCCCCTCCCTGCAATTCAAAATCAGAGTCCTTAACATAAAGATGCTAATTTTGGGCAATTAATCTATCTATTCACACTATCCAAGCAAACAATACATATATTACTGCAGAAATTACTAAATGACTACTGCTCGGAAATTAACATACAAGGAATCGAGAGGATCATACGCTTTATACCCACAGACATGCGAAAATGATTCACTGGGAGTAGATTATCAATTACAAACACGGCCGAATACATGCACGTAAAAATATATTTACAAAGATGATGGGAGATTCAAAAAAATACCCTAAAAGAACAATCTTGAGAAGGCCCATGATGATCACTGGAAGCTGACATGGCTGAAAAATGATGGGTTCTTCTTACAAGGAAATTCGAATTCCCCCGAATACTTCTTTGCGGAGAAATTAGATTTCTATTTGGGTTGGAGAGGAAAACAGAAGATGAAGAAGAGAGTGATGAAATTGAGGGGAAAAGTGAGGATTTGAGAGGAGATGGAAACCTCAGCATTGTGTCATAGAACTCTGCAAATTCAATAAAGTATTGTTATAAACCTCGTATGACGTATTATCTTTTTCCTCAAATGTTCTTGTTTTCTTTCGAATTCCAGATATCGACCAGTGGCGTTACGTGTCAAACTTCTAAATTATTATGGTGGAATCGAACTTCAAATTTTGCCTCTACTATACGTGGCGTTGCATTTTTTTTTCGTTTTTTGTTTTGGTTTTGTTTCACAAGATTCTTATATTTTTAGGTTATTATATAAATGGTATGTACCAACGTGGTGTGGCTCTTGGAGAGGTGAAGAAACTTAATTGTAGCTGAGCCCGAACAAATTTAGGAACAGATGAAGAACTCTCAATATAAAATTTTCAGAACCGGTAATTTAAAAAAAATAAATAATAATAAATCGTATATGGATACAGAATTGGGATTTAATTGAATCATCTAATTGGCCACAATCCCACATTGAAAACATCATGATATGCACTATTTATAAAAGGGTTAATTAAACTTTGTATAGAAGCTTTTAATAATTTATCATAGTTGCTCTTCAAAGTTTGGTTCTTATTTGATAAATTATTTCAAAATTCAAAGATAATTTTCTAATAGCAAGTAGAATTTGATTAATTATTAAGATTGTAATGTACTGTAATAGTACAACATTTACATAGTCAAACATAAATTTAGTTTTCTAACCAAAATTAATCAGCAATGTCTTTATTTGAGCTAATTTTCGTAGTTCATTAATACATGTAACGTGAACAAATAAATGTTATATAAGATATTACAGAATTATGTGAACACAAGCTTTGAATTGATTATCAAGTTGGCAACTAACCTCTTCAAAAAAAAAAAAAAAGTTAGCAACTAACCTACACTACTAAGTCCTTCTTAGGCATATTATTATTATCTTTAATTGTAGCTGATAAGCACATCACTAGTTACTAGTCAATATTTTGTTGGCATCGTTATCTAATATAATTAATAATGGCCAAACTCTATCCATAGCCCCAATTTTGGACCCTTGCACGGGTTCAAATCTATCCCTATAAGCCTATGGAACACAGACACAAACACCATAAGAACACGATGACACAAATTTTTCTTAATATTTTATACTAAAGAAGTGTTCGATACAAGTATCCGACACTGTATCGGATACAACAAAGTTAAATTTTTATAAGTATTTATGCATCGTAGTTGTCAGCCAACTAGATGAACCTTAATGTCAAATAGAGAAATTATCAGGAGCATTTTGACATTGTTTCTCCCCTTTTTTCTAATAAGAGTCAAACATTGGAAAAATGAAAAATCAAGCACTTTTAAGTAGCTGTACTACTTTTTTTTGTTCTATCAGCAAGTTAAAATATAAACTGAGACAACGGACAATTGGGATAACTCCAGTGACATATCCTGAAGTTCAGATTAATTACAGAAACATATCCTGAGATTTGAGGGTATATTTTTGTAATTTTCCACACCTCAGGGTATGTTTCTGTAATTAAGCTAAAACCTCACGATATGTCACTGTAATTGTCCCAAAATTTATATGAGAAGGGAGTCATTCTGATATAGCTTGTGCACAACATCAAAGTTGTCACTCCAGTAACAATTATTTTACAACCCAAAACAGACAGACATGAGAATTGAGTAAACGTTGCCAGAAATCCGCTTTATTGCTTGCTCTTTCATCTTTGAAACAAACCACAAAACCAAAAAATTGCCATTAACGTTTTACTTGAGGAATCTTCTGTCTTTATCACGGCTTGAGAGCTACAGCTAGTCCAACTTTTGCACTTTTCTCAATAGCTCTCGTGTCCACTTCACCTGAGATCGTAATGAGAGATTTCGGACGCCATTCGTGCTGTATAAGAGCACTTGCTTTTCCATAATTGTTCACCCGAGCTTTCAAAGCAGTCAAAGGATCCAGCAAATGTTGTGTTCCAATTGTAAGAGTGTTTTCATTAGTCGAAAAGCTGTGAGTCAACTCGGCTCCAACTGCAGTGTTGGTCAACGGGCTTATTGTGTGGACATAGGATGCCGTAACGCTTTGACCTTTGTCATTCCTATAGAAAGCAGAAATATTCAAATTAATTCCAATTTTTTAGGGTGAATTACGTACAGTACCCCTAAGGTTTCAAACAATTACAAATTATAGGTTTTTTTTGTAAGATTTTGTATAAAGTAGCGGAGGTATTTTATTAGATTTGGAGGTATTTTATTAGATTTTTGTAATTGTTTGAAACCTCGGGGTTGTCTGCAGTTCTTGAAACAGAGAGAATATTTTTGTAATTATGAAAACCTTAGGGGTACTGTATGTAATTCGACATTTTTTAAATTTAATTTCGAGTTAAAAAGGTAACTCACAGTGCCAAGGATGCAATTAGGTCGGTAGCGGCGAAACTGAGTCCAGCATTGCATTTGGTGAAATTTCCGGTAGCTGTGTCAAATGAGATATCGGTACCAAAAGCAGCTTGGTGGGTCCCAGCAACACCAGAGAAGTTGACAATGGGTTTTGCAGTGAGTCCAAGGCTAGTGCTAATTCCTGCATACTCGTGCAAATATTGGAGTTCAACCTGTTACACAATTAACAGAGATTTTAATCACAATGATTTACATGTCAATACTTAGTAGGGAATTGAAAAGGGTATATAGGTAGTGCTTTGCAAACTCTTAAAAGAAAAAAGCACTTCTACACTTTCTGATCTTTTTCAGAAACTTAGGAGTGTTTCGAAAACCAACTTGTGCTTATTTTAGGCAAAAATAAGCTAGAAGCTTGAAGAAACCAAAGACAACTTTTAGCTTCAGCTTCAAATAACTGGAAGTTTGTTTGGAGTAACATAAGTGCTTCTATTCTCAACATGTTCTTTTTACAAACACCCTCACTTTTACTACTCCCAAGATTTTATAACTTTAGCTTGTACTTTAACTTCTCAAAAGCAAACGCTCTTTGCAAACATCCACATAAGATCTCTATAGTAAAGACACTAATGTAATTTACCACATAAAGAAGTAAAATTACCTTGCCGGACTTCTGGTCAGGAGCAACAAAGCTGAAGATAGCCTTCACTCCCGGGGCAGGCTCATCAACCGTGATGGTTGTCAAAACCTAGATTAACAGACAAAGTTTTTGTTAAATGGTCATAAACTCAGTTGATAAGGTTCGTCAATCAATCATCGAGGATCTTTCTGAAATAGTAAAGAAAGATCAGATATTACCAAGGGTTCCCATCATGTGTAGTAGTTTAGTAGATTGAGCTGATTATATTGAATGTATAAAATATATTCTATAATACGAAGAGTCTCAAAACATACATATTAGATTCTCACTTAACATCAGACAAGGTAAGATGACTTACATTGGAGTTGGTATCCACTTTTACATCAGCAGTGATATTCTTGTTCTTCAACTGAGTGTTAACATCAGCTAAAAACAGATCACCTTTCTTAGCCCCAGATGAAGTAATGGCCTGTACACCACAAAACACATCGAATAATCAGAAACCATCAAAGACAAATCAATCAACACTGTAATGATTTCATTCAAAGCCACAACCATCAAGGTAAAAATGAAAACTTAAATTTTTATCCAATCATCAAGATATAGCCCCTAAACACGAAAATCATTATCCCATAGCCAACCTACAGATTACACACATCAAACATGTAATTATTAAGCAATTTCATTTACCTAGTGCTCAAGTAAATAAACAATCCAAGGCCATAAAAACGTAATAACAGAAAGACAAATACTGCAATTTTCAACCCACAACACAAGCTCTCCACTTAATTATCTCGCATACAGCACATAATACTGCAACAGTTTTTACCATAAAATTCCATTTCGAGACAAATGCAACGATATAAAGAAAAATAAGAAAAAGGGAACTCGAAATACTACCAGCCCATTTGAAGTGTAGGTAGTGATAGTAAACTTGTGGTCAGTCTGATAATCCTTGTAAAGAAGATCTGCAAACACACCAAAGACAAAAAATTGTCTTTTATTCCACCTAAACCAACATAATATGTACAAAACTATCATAAGAAACATCGAAACGTATGTAACTACAGATATATATATATACAGAAATCGATAAAAACTTTACTTGCCTCTGGCTCTTTTGCCAATGTCAGAGTATAAACCTGGACCCTTCACAAACACCATTTTTTCTTCTTGGACGATTTGCAGAGAACTTTCTAGAGAGAGTAACGAAGAGGTGGTTTTGTTATTTGCTTCGGTGGCTTAGTGCATATCGACTAAATTAGTTGTAAATGAAATAACTTTTTTTTTTTTTTTTTTTAATTTAGCTGGAAAATATTTTCTTTGGAATAGATTTTGACTTTTGAGTATCTGGACCATCTTAAGACGTAGTTAAGAAATTTAACTTTAAAGAAAATACATTTTATTAGATAAAAAATTAATTTTATTTTAAATACCAAAAAATTGTAGAGATAAATTATATGAAAAATAAGTTGTTACAATCAACTAATTATATTAATATTCTAAAAAAATTATCGCCAATTACCAACTAAATAATAGTGATAATACTAAACTATTATAATACACAAAAATATAGTATTTATTAAAAAAAAAGCAAGTAAACAAATATTGTACGAAGAGTATGCCAAGTTTGTTAGAGAATGCTTCACAGAATATGCTTTTCTTTCTTCTTCTTAAAAAAAAAAAAAGAATATGCTTTTCTCTATTCCTTTATAAGATGCTCTTAGCAATGGGTGGGCATCGGTTTCAAAACCGTTTCGGTTCGATTATTTTTGGGTATATCAGTTCGGATTAACCCTAAATTCTAAACCCTTAACTGAACCGTTCGATTCCGGTTTTAACCGATTAAAATAAAAAACTGAAAAACAATTTCTCCACCTCGAATATATACAGTGATTCCAAAACCCTTTTTATCTCTATTTGCATTAGTTCAGAAATCAAAATTCAGAACCCACGCATATACATACATATATATGTACGATATAGATTCATTCAACAGAAACTTTAGTTTCTTAAAATAATAATAAAAAAAAAAAATAGAAGAAGAAGAAAAACAGAAACTTTGGTCAAAACTGAAGTTCGCATTTCGCACCTCAGAAGCGGAGGGGATAGTTTTGAGAGGTAATAATAATATTGTGAAAAGATGAGGGCCTCAAGAGTTTCATTGGTAGATTTGTTCACGACTCTTCTTCCCATCGTCTCTGTTGTGGTCCTTGTGGAGATTGCAGAAATACTTAATTAGACTTAGAGTGAAGCTTTCAGTGATCGGCGACCGATGGGCGGTGGGTGGCTGGCGGAGTGATGGGGCGGCTGATAGGAGTGGGGTTTGTGTGTGGGATAATACTGATTTGAGGGTTTAGGGTTTCGTCAATTTAACGTAAAAAGGTAAGTTTTTAATTTTTACTGAATCGGTTCGGTTCATTACCGATTAACCAAACCGAAAATCGAAACTTTTAAATAATTTCGTTTTTTCGATTCGGTTCGATTAACCGTTGGGTTTGAACCGAAAAACCGAACCGGAGATATACTGAACCGAACCGACAGGCCACCTGTTCGTCCGGTTTTTTTTTTTTTTTTTTTTTTTTGTTTTGCACACTCCTAAGCACGACCGTTTATGAACAGAGACATTTCAAATGTTTTGGACGAGTAGAGAATTGAAGGCTTTAATTGCAAATTTTATCCCATAATAACTATGTCCGAATGGTAAAATTGGACCATATATTCCTTTTATTTTTGGTAATTTAAAACTATAATTTCTGAATATTGGCAATTTGCGGAGAAAGAAATGTCGCCAGATTATTTTGGGATTTCCCTTTTCAGGAAACAATGCAATTTAAGACAATAATAACTTCTGAAAATTGGTAATTTCATTTGAGAGGACAAATTTTTACCTACCTCATAATTACAATAAATAAGATATTTGGTTAATTAAGAAAATCCAATATATATCTGTTACTAGATCTATTCCTTCTGTGTGTTTACTGTTTACTTACCGTATGTATGGTACTTGTTCAAAACCTGACGATTGGTTTAGAATAAATTCTCTTGCCAAATCATGATTAAGTAATGACTGATATATCCAATAAGGGCTAGCTGCCTGAAACTTTATATTTAATACATTTACATTGCAATTATATATATATATATATATATATATATATATATATATATATGTGATTCTCTTTTTGATGAGGCTTTCTAGTGGCCATTCCTTGGTTATTCCTGTTAAGAAGTTGATCTCTTCTTTTGAGCTTAATTAGTTCCATGTTTCTCAATATGGCTACTTCTACAATCTACACTTTGTGATGCCTTTGGGAATTTTTACGAGTGTCTAATTTCAGTCTACTGTTCGATCGAGATGTTATGTTAACATATGATGGTGCAAGCTAAAAAGTCACCATGTCTTACAAATTTTCTTCTGTCGTTTTTACCTAAACTATTTGTGGTCCTAACTTCAGACCAGATGGTTATTTAGGAATATTGGTTTTACAAAAAATCTAGAAGCTAGAAGTAGAAGCCAATAGCATATTCTTGAGTGTTTTAAGCTTCTAATTTATTTTTGTTTAAATTTAACAGAAGTACTTAAAGAATGTTTAAAAGCTAAAATTACTTAAAGAATGTTTAAAAGCTAAAATTACTGAAAAAAATCACTACCTTAACATCACACGGTTTCAAACTTCTAACATTTCCAAATATATGTAATCCGTTTCATTAGACAAGTGGCCATATAGATCCACTATTCTTGGGCACTATATCAAGCTTGTTTACGTGTTAAGTACAAGGATTTGTTTACAGATCCAACATATGGTGATGTACTTTCATAAATTAGATTTTCAAACAAATCTTAATTACTTTTGTAGATCCAAAACTGGAATTCTTATTTTTTTCTATTTTTGAAGAAAGTGGAGAGTGGGCCTAATGTAATAGTTGAACTATTTTCTACATTTATTGAGACTTTTAGACAAAATTGTCACATGACCATCACCTAATTGCTTCCACTTTTAGTGACATCTTACAAGTTATGCTTGTCACCATTTATTAATAAGTAAGTTTGTTTTTTTTGTAATATTTTGACTAAATTATAATTGCAAGTTGCATCAATTTATTTATTCAATTTTCGATGATTTTTCAAGTTGTTTTGTAATTCTTTATCATCATACAATACACACCTCATAGTTTACGTGATCCTAACCTATTTTTTATGATTGCTGAATTGATTCCAGTAGCAAAAGAAGCATTCAAATACATGAGCAAAAATTTTGGGTTGTTAGATAATGACTCAAATAACAACATTGTGGTAGAAATTTGTAGAGTTTGAGGTGTGTCGTGTATGATTACAAATTACAATGAATTAGAAAATAGAGAGTAAATATTATCGGGAATTGACAAAATAATTCAATGCAAGAATTTCTTTTGGACGGAATATTACTTTAATTCAACTGAAAAAATATGGTTGAAGTGACCAGCCAAAAAGAGGTTGGGTGAAAACAGTAAAAAACCGCTTCAAAATTTGGGAACTGACTGATTATTATTATTATTATTTTTTTTATTGATTAATCATAACTTGATTCTTAAATTTGAAAAAGCCACCACATAATTTAAATATTGTAAAAGTTAAGTACAGGATTATTAATAACACGTAAAAGCGAGGACCCTTTAAATCCACGTAAAAGGTTAATAAATTGGCTCAATCTCGTCGACCAATGTGCAGTACGATCCCCCTTTGCCACGAAAAGTTCAAAAGTGGACTAATCTTCTGTACTCCAAGAAAGAATTTGCTACTCAATCCCTTACTTTGTCCATATTATATAAACCTCCTTAAATTATTAGTCGACTACATTAATTATTAATATTTTAAAAGATTGTACAAAATTATAAAAAAATATACTTTTGGTCTGTGTACTAGAAGCACTCCCATAATAGCCTAATTACTGCAATTTTCTCGTTTTACAAATCTCTTTCAAATTTCTAATCTTTGGTGGGGTCAATGCACAATATTTAGGAATATTGGGGCGTCTTTGTAGTTTACAATTGATTATCCTCCACAGGCACCCGCTCATGCGTTGCAATGTATATATATACACAGATACAAATAGAAATATCTAAATATCTGTATATAAATTGTGTGTTTCTAGTTTCAAAACAAATTGTGTGTTTCTGCAAAAAAATCCACCTTTCTCCTCCATCATCGGCTGAAGACTGACAACAATGTCTATACTTACAACAGACCCAGTCTTCCTCCTCCTCCACCACCACCACCACCACCACCACCACCATCACCACCACCGAAGTGCTTTCAAACCTGACGCCCCTAATTTCCAGCTTATTTCCAAAAAGCCCCTAGCTTTTCATCTGAATTACAGGGAGACCCCAAAACGCCGCTCTAATATCTGCTCCCGCCATTGCAACCCTCCCAAAGCTCTTAGCTCTCCTGACGCTGCCGTCGTTGAAACGTCTGAACCTCCAAATGTCACTTTTGCCGAAACATTCAATTTGAAGCGACCTGAAAAGGTAATTTTACGCCTTTTTGGTGGAATTCCTGTATTTGTGGAGTTGTGTAGTTACTTATATGCTGATCCCTTATTCGAGTTTTGCCCATTTCTCCTAATGGGAGTTTGTATAGTTTGCATGCATATGCATTTCTTTCAATTATACCAATAGGGAAGAAAAACGTGGTTGCGAAAAAATGATATATGGAATCTCTAACTTCAACTTCTAGAATGTATTAGTGTATTTCGTAGTTTGGTTAGTTGGATTGTTGGTGTCTTAGTGAAAGCATTTGGTTGCCTATGATATTAATTGTATTTGCACCTGTCGTAGTTCTAGGAAGCCTAAAACAGAACCGTCAAAAATTTATTTGGCAGTTCTTTCGAGATTGTGTTGAGAAATAATAACCGAAGTATAGGAAGTGGGAGAAAAACCGACTCTTGAAATGTTTCTGTACTTTTCAGCTAAAATATATCCTGTATATAATTTGAATTACTTTCATTAGCATATTCTGATGGTCTGTAGAGTATTTTGTTATTTCTTGGCTTCAAGCCTCAGGTCCTCAACTTGAATATTCGATTTACACGGATTCAATTGGTTTGTTGGAATGCAGCTGGAAGGAAAGATAACAATCAGATTAGAGCATGGAGAAACTGAAGAGGATTGGAAGCTTATCGTGGGATGTAGCTTACCAGGAAAATGGCTTCTTCACTGGGGAGTTAATTTTGTAGGTGATGTTGGCAGGTATGTTTATATCACAGATGATATTCCCCTGAATTACGTTTCTCACATGGAAAGACTTGTTTCACTAAAATATATACATGGTAAGTGGTATCTGTCACATCAGAAATATGATGCTGCAACATATCTGCTTAGAATTTTGACCATGTATTATTGTTGTTTGACAAATCTGCTTATCCTGATAATAATTGGCCGTGTTAATTCGATCTGTTGTGATGAATTTGCATTTACAATTTTACATAGTTTAAAATTAGTTTATTTTCATTGTTGCAGTGAATGGGATCAACCGCCTCTTGATACGAGACCGCCAGGTTCTATACCGATTAAGGTAACTATTGATTCTTTTTATCCTTGTTTTCCTTTCCATCCTGTATTCTTATGCAGAGTCCTTTTTCAGGATTATGCAATTGAGACTCCACTTGAAAAATCACCTGCATCTTTGGAAGGAGAAGAAGTTTATGAAGTGAAGATTGATTTTAATACAAGCAGTTCTATTGCTGCTATAAATTTTGTGCTGAAGGTGCATTTCGTTGTGTTGCTAGTCTGAATGGTTTCCTACTTTGAGTGGTTTATGATTTCAAGTTTCTTCTGCTTTCTGATTTATCCTAGTCTTTTATGTGTTTTCATGATGGTCTAGGATGAGGAAACTGGATGTTGGTATCAGCACAAGGGCAGAGATTTTAAAGTGCCTCTGATTGACCAAGTTCAAGATGATGGCAATGTTGTAGGAGCCAGAAAGGGCTTGGGCATATGGCCAGGTTGCATTATATTCTCTGCGATCTATTATAGTATTTATAATATTGTCTTTAGTCAAAATCGATTTGATTATACTTCAATTTTATTGTCTACAATAATTTACTTTTCTCTGTCTATTCTTAGTCGCATTCTCCACATTGCTTGACAATTGAGTATTCATCTCTCATAGCAGGGCCTTTAGGACAGATATCCATTAAATCCGAAGCTGCTGATTCTAACGAAGATGACCACAGGGAATCTAACTTAGAAAAGAGGACTCTTGAAGGTTTTTATGAAGAGCACTCTGTCTTTAAAGAAACTGTTAATGATAACTCATTGACTGTGTCAGTCAGCAATGAGAGAGCCAAAAATATTTTGTCTATAGAAACTGATTTACCGGGAGATGTATTCATACACTGGGGTCTTTGCAGAGATGAAGGTAAAATTTGGGAAATCCCATCTGAGCCATATCCTCCTCAAACAATCACGTTCAAGAATAAGGCTTTGCGGACTCTCTTGCAGGTACATCAAAGAATTTATACACTTTTTTTTTTTTTTTGGTGCATAAAGAATTTATACACATTGTCTTATTGCAGTTAAGTTAAACTTAACATTTTATGTAGTTGTGTTCTTTTACGGAATTTAGTTTGAGTGCAAATATTCTTGAGAAAAAATGGTTTGGCAAGTGGAAACTATACTCTATATTATAACATCCAGATAAAACTTCTCTTAAGTCCTGGAGAAGAGTGTGATTTTTTATTAGGCAAAGCAGAACTGCCAATTTGGGGCATTAGAAGGATCTTTCTGCTTTATTTATTATCATCTGTAAAGTCTACGGTCCACCTAACTTTTGGTTGATCATTCCCTATGGCCTATATCTTTCAGTCAATCAGATACTAGCTGCTCCATTGGCATTCACTGAATATTATGATTCTCTACTGCAGCAAAAAGGTGACAAATGTGGTTCCTCGGTCTCATTCACATTAGATGAAGGATTTTCAGCATTTGTGTTTGTGTTGAAATTGGATGAAAATACATGGTTAAATTTCAAGGGAAATGACTTTTACATACCATTGTCAAGTTCAGTCGCCACAGAGAATGATTCTGGTCAACCTCATTCTAAAGGTGAGGAAGAGCTGAAGGAGCTAGGTTCCCCCGTATCACAGGACGATACTTCTGAATCAAATGAAGCAGCTTCTGCTTACACAGATGGTATAATTAGTGAGATAAGGAGCTTAGTGAGTGATATTTCCTCAGAAAAGGGTAGGAAAACAAAAAGCAAAGAAGCACAAGAAAGCATTCTCCAAGAAATCGAGAAGCTCGCTGCAGAAGCCTATAGTATCTTCAGAAGTTCTATGCCTACATTTACAGATACTGATCTGTCAGAAGATGAGGATTTAGAACCTCCAGTGAAAATATCTTCAGGGACTGGTTCTGGAAATGAAATCTTGTGCCAGGGGTTCAATTGGGAATCCCATAAATCAGGAAAATGGTACATGGAGCTTCTTGATAAAGCTTCAGAATTATCATCACTTGGTTTTACTGTGATATGGTTACCTCCACCTACTGATTCTGTGTCACCTGAAGGCTACATGCCTAGAGATTTATACAACTTAGATTCCAGGTATCTGAGAATATTATATTTTCTCCTTCTTGATTTCAAAATCAAACTTGCTACCATACAGAACCTTTAGTGTCATCACTATCGTATTTTCTGTTGATAATTGTTGCAAATAATGATGAATATGATTATGTTTGGTAGGTATGGAAACATGGAACAGTTAAAGATTCTTGTGAGGAAATTGCACGAAGTGGGAATACGGGTTCTTGGAGATGTTGTATTGAACCATCGATGCGCACAACATAAGAATCAAAATGGAGTTTGGAACCTTTTTGGTGGTCGCTTAAACTGGGATGATCGTGCAATTGTTGCTGATGATCCACATTTCCAGGTTTGATATCCTTCGACTTAGATTTTCCGTCTTAGAAATTCTATAGAAAAATATTCTTGTATACAAGACATTATAGTTGCTAATGTTTCCAAAAGAGGATACATAAAAAATTGTTATCCGAACTATGCATGTTTCTTTACTTTGCAATGCGAACTATTTTTCTTAAAAAACCACCACGAGAATTTTGCGATTCTTACAAACTACCATCCCAACTCCACGATTCATACAGTTTGTCATTTGGGGTCACTTTCTGGTGGTTTTGAGTGCCGGACAACAAGTCACATGCTTAAAACATGATTTACTTAAGGGTATTTTAGTTTTCTAAAAAGCAGAAATGGCGAAGATTGTCTTGAATACTTTAGGGCACCATTGATATGTTCTACTTGCAAGGAGATTTTAGGAAAAAAATTGATCTCTTGTTTGGGTGCCCAAAACCACCTAAAAAGTGACCCCAGATGGCAAACTGTAAAAATCGCAAAGTTGGGTTGGTGTTTGTTAAGAAATATAGTTTGTATGGGAAAGTGTAAAACACGCATAGTCGGATGGCAAAAAGTTTTTTACTCTTTCTAAATTACAACCTGTTGAGAGAAATATAATTGAATATTATTATTATTGTGTGAACAAAACACCTAATCTCTATTATATATAGAGATTAGAAAGGATACCAAGTAGACTAAAGAATCCTAATACTACCACGATTCTAAATCTAATTCTATCTTACATTACATCAACTTAGATATCTATTTAAGACAACCAAAATATTCCAGGCCCAGTTCAAAGAGGAGAAAAATAAGAACGAAACACGTGGAAACTGGTCCTAATTAATCTTTCAAGAACCGTCAGCAAACTGTAATATTCTAAGCAATTTTGATGTTATTAACCATTTAGCTTGTTATTTACCTAAAAAGTAAGATGGAAAATAGACATTAGTTTGGAAATGTAATGACAGAAGTAAGCTAATAAATACTGTTTTGGTTATGCTGCAAAACTCTAAAGTCTTGGATCTGATTGGTCGCTCACAGGGAAGAGGCAATAAGAGTAGTGGGGATAACTTTCACGCGGCTCCAAATATTGATCATTCTCAAGAATTTGTCAGAAAGGATATCAAGGAATGGTTAATGTGGTTACGGTTAGTTAATTTCAGTTTAAATTTGTACTTTTTTCTTCAAGAGTTGTGCTAAGTTTTGGCATAAGCAGGTCAAATTACTATCTAGCCCGAAATTCCTACACTTTATTATTTTCCTCACACCTATTATTTTCATCATTTTTCTCTTTCTGAATTACAGAGATGAAATCGGGTATGATGGATGGAGACTTGATTTTGTGAGAGGATTTTGGGGCGGTTACGTGAAGGACTATTTGGAATTTAGTGAACCTTACTTTGCTGTGGGAGAATTTTGGGATTCCCTTAGTTACAGTTATGGTGAGATGGATCATAATCAAGATGCTCACAGACAGAGAATCGTAGATTGGATTAATGCTACAAATGGAACTGCTGGTGCATTTGATGTCACCACAAAAGGAATTCTACATGCTGTAAGCATATTATCTTTTTTTAATCTTCATATATAGTGTTAGTGTATAATTAAGGCTAAGCATTCTTGTTTTTCTTGATCTGGATTATATAGGCACTTGAAAGATGTGAATATTGGCGACTATCAGATGAGAAAGGAAAACCTCCAGGAGTTATGGGGTGGTGGCCATCTAGAGCTGTTACTTTTATTGAGAATCATGATACTGGTTCCACTCAGGTTTGTAAATATATTTCCATATATTTTCGTACTTCAGCAATACATGCCAGTAAATATTATGGGCAAAATACATCTCTAACCCTGGGTTATGTCCTAATTACAATTTAGTCCCCCTTTTTTTAGAAACTATGAGAAATCCATGAAACTATACAACAAGAAGACAAAATATATTATTCCAGGGATTTTTTTTGCATTAAAGTGAAATGTCAGAGAGTTTTTTTGTATTTCTGAAAATAGAGGGACTAAATTGTAATTAGCTCAAATCTCAGGGTAAATAGATGTAATTTGCCCCAAATATGTATTGTTTTGTTGCCTGTTAATTTTTACTGGTCTTATAAAAATTTGTTCCAATTCAGCTAATCATAGGAGATGTAGAGTATGTCTTTATTAAAACTGTGCATCTATCTCATTGTTTTAACAGATTGATTTCTTTACATATTTTTTCTCTTTCATTTGAACCATTCGGTATTAAACACTGTATGTTTAACTGATTTATTCTTCCAACTTTGAAGGGTCATTGGAGATTCCCAGGTGGAAAAGAAATGCAAGGTTATGCCTATATATTAACTCACCCTGGAACGCCATCAGTGTTCTATGATCACATTTTCTCTGAAAACCACTCTCAAATAAAGGCTCTTATGTCTGTTAGAAAAAGGAAGAAGATCCACTGCCGGAGCACAGTAAGTACTGATCCTTATGCTTCATATTTTCAAATGATTATTGTTTATTGAGAATATTTTTAGTAATTTATTTTCATGATGTTTGTTCTTGATTTAGGTTAAAATAAAGAAGGCAGAGCGAGATGTTTATGCAGCAATTATTGATGAAAAGTTAGCAATGAAGATTGGACCTGGTCACTATGAGCCCTCCTCAAACGGTGGACGAAATTGGTCTGTAGCCATTGAAGGCAGAGATTACAAGGTTTGGGAAGCATCCTAAATAAAGGTGCACTCCTAATTATCATATCTAAATTTAGAATGTAATAGATTATAAAGAAGTCTATCAGAGACATGACAAAACACAAGAGGATTCATACATCCTAAAGGCTGCTATTATATACCTCTCTATGCTGTATGTATACTTCATAGCTTTGTATTAAAAAAACTGGAGAGTTGATATTTATACTGTAATATTTCTGTAGTATATAAACTGTATTCACAGGACATGTCTAGTAGCAAAATTTGTTCTCAGAAAAAGTTCCTAATAAGATCCTTGTCCCATAATGTTCGTGAACACATTTGTTTTGATATGAATTCTTGAAGTTCTTAGATATCCAACTATATGTTTAAGAGGAAATCAAAGATTCAAATTTTCTTCAATGTCTCTTTTTTTGTTGTACATAATTTTCTTAGTACACAACAATCGGGCTGCGTACAGTATGATTACCATCAGACCAAACTAGAGAAGCAGAAATGATCGATCTCACTTGATCACATTTCACAGTTACAACAAATGACTTTTTCTCTTTCATCTGCTTAAACAATAGTGTAGTAGGCTCCACAGTGATATTGCAGTCAGAAATTTTTGTGATTTTAGCTGTGTAAGTTGAGTTTGCCTGGCCAACATTTGTTACTGTTCTTGAAAAGCTAGCTGAATATGGTGCTGTCCCATATGCTTGGACTGTCATTGAAGGGTAATTTAAGTCCTTAGTCGTTACTCCAGCTTGTGTTAACTTGGAGCAATCAATGCTATTCTCTTTAAATAACCTTTTAACAGCTTGTGTGGAGTAACCCATGTTGCATAGCATTTTGATGTAATCTTCCATACTTGTTTCATATATAAGTCCAGGATTTGTTGCATTTATAGGGTTTAAATGCCCCGACCCATATGAAAATTCAGCATCTTTATGCTTTTTAGGGTCCAAGGGCCAAGCTGGAAACAGAAATAGAAAACTGTTTATGTTTTCTACTTTAACTGGAGATATATTTGTGAAAAAAGATGTAAATTTTAATTACCTGTTGTCATAAGAGCAGATTTGATTGCTGAAGGTGACCAATCGGGATGTGCTGATTTTACGTAAGCAGCAGCGCCTGCAACATGTGGGCAAGACATAGATGTTCCAGACAGAAGTTTGTACTTGGCAGATCTTTTGTCCGAGATGTCGTTTGAAACAGGAGCTGATGGTGAATATGCAGCTAAGATTTCCACTCCAGGTGCTGTTATGTCTGGCTGCATATCAGTAAGATAAGAAGTTAAAATAAATTTACGAGCAATTTATATATCCCTGAGTTTTGGTATAATTACATATTAGTCCCTATTGTTATAAAATTTACAAAATCCCCCCTCAGGTTTCATTATTCATGTAAAACTTGTGATAATTGTGGCAAGGAAATGCTTTGGCCGGCACCAGATGGACTTTAAACCGCATTGAATTTTAGACCGATGTACTGTAGGAGACGAGATCTTCTGGAGGTGTGAGCATAGCTAAAATCTGACTAAGGTTTTACATGAATAATGAAACTTCAGGGATGTATTTGTAATTTTTGAAACAAAAAGGTACTGATATGTAATTAAACCAAACCTCAGGGATATTATATATAAATCTCCCTAATATTTAAATACCAGTGGGTATTAATATACCTTTAATAAATCTGGAATGATGGGATTTGGCCCTTTTGAGGAGAAAGAAGCTATCACAGGAGCATCACTGTTTTTCGCAGTTTGACTAGTTGATATAACTGCTTTGGCTTCTCTGCGGAGACAGAATAATGAAATGACGAGATTAGTCATCTGCTAATATCTTTATGTCTCTTGAGTTAAAAAATGTTGGAAATTTTGAAGACTTTTTTCTAACTTTGTAGAGTTGATGTAGTAGTTCTTGACTATGTTCAAGTCATCAGGAAGTAAAACTGATGCAGGCATGGGCACGACGAAGGAGACATCGGGTGTTTTCCCCGATTTTGCAATAGCTCCAGCAGCACCGGCACGAAAAGCTGTACTAATGCTGCTGTTGCGGTCGCACAAAACTATCTTTCCTTTAACCAAATCTTTAGACAAACACCCTGTAATGCATAAGCTGAAATGAAAGAAGAGTTATTTTTCAGATTTGTTTCTTATAACTGTAAATCGCTAATACCATGTTTTCTACAAGGATATTTGAGGAATGAAGGTAATGAGGCGATGTTTGCAAAAACTTGTGCTTTTGTGGAAGTAAAAGTTGTAAAAAGCTGTATAGTATTACAATTAGCGAGTGTAACAAACGAAAACAAAATTTGTGTTTGGATCATTTTAGAAGCACTTTTCCTACTTTAAACAGGTTTCTGTTTATTTACAAAAATAACATAAAGGTTGAACAGAGCTAAACATTGATCCCTTTGGTGCTTCAAACCTTTAGTTTGTTTTCGCCACTTTTCGGTTAATATATGTTGAAGTTGATTTTTCAAACACTGCCCAACTGCTGAAAGAAAGCAAAACGCATAAAAGTATTTTTTGTGGAATTTGCAAATACTCTCCAAATTCTTGATCCCCAAAAAGAGTAATTCATGAAAAATACTTCAAGGTCTGAAAATCTACTACCTGGCAGAAAATTCATTACATATGTTGGTCACATCTTTTCCATAAACTAGAGGAAACTCAGTGCCATTCATCTTGAAGGAGTTAACAGCTTTACCCTGTCATAAAAAGTGAGAAAAACATCAATTTCTACCAAAAAAAGAAAAAAAAAAAGAATTGAAAGAAAAACATCGATTTTAATTTCACAGGCTGGTTTATACATAAAACTCACTACAATTTGTACCCAAAAATAAAAATAAAAAGTACTGATTACAAAATCCTCCCTGAGGTTTGCCGTGTTACCAAGAACACCCTCAAACCTTGAAAATTACAAAATCCACCCCGAGTCAATGATTTTCCGTTAGTTTGAACGGGGTATTCGTTATGGTTTGCAACCTTAGGGTGTTTTTCGTAATGTCAAGTTTTCAGGGTGTTTTCTTAGACATCATAAACCTTAGGGGTATTCATAATTGACCCAAAATAAAACTCACAACAATAGTTTTGCCATTTCCAAGCCTGACTTTAGCAACAATCCCACGATCCATACTACTCGCGCCAACAGTCAAGAGCCATGGCGCGACACTGGTAACGGTTTTAGGTGCAAAACCATTATTACCAGCTGAGTGCACAGTCAATATACCTTTCTCCATAGCATGAAGAGATCCAATTGAAATGCTATCATATTTGATGTCTGCTGCTGTTGTAGATCCCAGCGAGATTGTAATAATGTCGACTCCATCAGCTATGGCATCATCAAAAGCTGCCAATATTTTCTCATCTCTGCAACCTGAGCTCGAACAAACTTTGTATGCTGCAATTCTTGCTGAAGGGAGGCCTCCTCTAGCTGTGCCTTGAGCAAGCCCATAGAAACTTGCATCTTTTATGCTGTTTCCAGCTGCTGTTGAGGCTGTATGAGTTCCATGACCAACTGTGTCCCTTGCTGATTCGGAGCCAAATAATTTGGAGGTGTAGTAACGAGCCCCGATTAATTTTCTGTTTGAAAAAGGTGGATTTGTCTAAGATTTTGTTTTGTAATAATTGTAGAAGTCATATTTCAAGAATGGAATGTTATGAGGGATGGAGCCAGAAAGTTTTATTTGATAGGGTCGGGTTTAAGTTTCTACTAAGTGGGATGTGATTGTGTTATCATGGGATAAGATTTTGAATTTCTAGAAAAAAATGTGTAATATATAGGGTAAATTACATCTAGGTTCCTGACATTTGGTGCATTTACAGGTCATCCCGCTGTAGTTTGAGAAAACTACATGTATCTTCTTGCAGCTGTAGGTGTGGGACATTTCAGGTTTTCCTTGTGTAATTTCGACAAGGGCTTATTTGTATATTTACCAAATGTTAGGGGGTCTAGATGTAATTTACCCTAAATTCTCCCTGTGGGGATGTTTGCAAAACTCTACTGCTTTTGAAGAAGCTAAAGTTGGAAAAACCGGGGTAGTAAAAGTAGGGAGTGTTTTGAAAAAATAGCGCAAAAAAAAAGTACTGTCCTATACTGTCCTAAAAACTGATTTTTTTTTAAGAGTTTGCAAACACTCCCTATGTCTCCTGGCAGCGAAAATGAAGATTAGGGATGGAAAAATTTATACTTGTTGCAAGTGAAATTTCTTCCGCCTTTACAAACTCCTTTCCATTTCTTTGGAATAGGGCCGAATCCTTTATCACTAAAACTTTCTGATTCAGGCCATATTCCAGAATCAAGAACACCTATTACAATATCACTTCCAGAATTTGAATTCACATTTTCCTTCACACCCATAAAGTCCCATGATCTCGTTGTTTGAGGCCAGAGCGTTCGGCTTGGAAAAATTGATATCACTTCATCAAAGTCTGCATGAATTTGCAGAAGCTTGTAACTTATCACAGAATGTGCTGAAAATCTTAACTTTTCTTAATGCATGAATTGAAAGGATGATTATGAAGAAATAATTTAGATTTTAATTCAATTAATTAAAAAGGAACTAAGAACTCACTGGCTAACTTTTCTTGTTCTTGCTTTGTTAGGTATGCAGCAAAACCGTTGAAACTTCTTTTGTAGCTTCTAACTAAGGAATGCCTCAGAAAACTGAGGATGAGCAAAGAAGAAGAGTTTTGAAATGACTAGTTTTTGTCATTCTAAAGATTCAATATAGTAAATATTTGGTACGAATATTTATAGGAATAATTATGAAAAACACCCCGAGTCCGTGATTTTCCGTTAGTTTGAGGATGTTTTTCATTGCCATCGGCCACACCTCAGGGTGTTTTTTGTAATTTTCAAGGTTTGAGGGTGTTCTTCGTAATATACCTGTAATCAACTACTTGTTGGAGCATATCGATGTGCTGTTCTTGAACCTTGTTATTGTCATAAGTCAAATAATCTCCTTCAGGAAGTCCTCCTAGGTAAACTATGTAAACCTGTAAGGATCTAACCAATATTTAAACAAGAAAAAGAAACCAACAAAGATTAAATAGTTCATTAGCATTATTTATTCCTCGCCTGTCTTTCGTCCTCTGCAGCGTCAATCGGGCATCTTAAAATGAGATTGCAGAAAACAAAAAAGAAACAGCAAGAAATTGTACTAAGTTTATCCATTCCTTCAGAGCTAGAACAGAATGGTTTTCTGCCCTGCAGTTGAATCTTCTCTTATATAGTTATCACTATGATATGCTTTGTTTTTCTTGATAGTATTGACTTTTAAGTAATAATAAATTTTCTTCGGCTTTATTAGTAATGGAATGAAAAAAAGAGATTTTTAACCTGGTAAAAAGTGATGGTTCAGTTATGGAGGCTCATCATCCCACCATTATTATTTTTATCCATATACTTCAATTTAGATATGAAAAATTTTCATTCTCAGGCAGGTGATATTAATGAAATTTTCTGTAACTTTTTACATTTATTTTCCTGATAAAAGGTCAAAATACAGATATGGTAAAAAGTTGATCTTCCGATACACGGCAATTGGCTTCACACATTTGCCAGAGTCATTAATGGCAACCCCTTGAAAAAGGCTATATTACCAGTTATACCCCTGTAACAATGAAAATAGACTTGCACCCACAAGTGGATGATATTGTAATTTCAAATCCAATCAAGCCAACGATCAGAGTTGGTTGTAGAATCGAATACTAATGGCCTTTTGGGCTTTAACCAAGTAGTATTGGAGTCTGTTGTTTCAGTGAGGGCACAATGATCCGTGATAATAGAGTCGCAATCAATCGAGTAGTAATTGCGAGTGCTCATAGAGTACAGGACACCGCCTTTGCCATAAAAGTTGTTGAAGAAAATCTTATTAGCTAGACCCGAATCAGGACTAGCCGTCTCGACAAATGATCCATTTTCAGCAACATAGAAACATTTATCCCCCAAACTCTGCAGTGGCGTCCAATCCATCTCGTCCAAATCCAACTTCATAACAAGAACTTGTTTATCATCGATCAAAACAGCCCATATTTGTTCTCCGTCCACTTGTGCCATGTAACGCTGTCGAAATTCCCGTCTGGGATTAATAGGCGTGAAAGCCTCGTCGTAATCATACAAAAACGGATTCAATTGCAAGACAAACACATCGCCAAATTTATTCAAACCATAGAAGTACTCATCCGAAACGCCAGTTGATCTATTCAAACCATAGAAGCACTTATCCAAAAACACGATGGGCCAGATGCAGCAGTTGGTGGCCAGCCAAGATTCAAATAGATCGTTCACTTCCCAACTAAAATCTTTAAACCTGAAGATAGCATATCGGTTTGTGTTTAAGATGGCCAGAACAAGACATCCAAGACGACCTAAGGAAGTTGGTGGAGAGCTAAAGCACACTGAGGCGAAAGTAGTACCTTCTTCTTCTTCTAGTCGGGGAAGATCAATCTTCTCCCGATTGATTGGTTCGAAGAAAAACAAATCGAGACCACGGGATAAGAGTAGCCATCCGGAATTGGAGGAACGAATCTCGGCATCCTTAAGTTCGGGCAAATTGAGGTAGTAGAAATCATTATACGCCGAGTGGAATAACTTCAAAGAAGAAGAATTGCCTGAATTGGTGGTGTTGATTAAACATGGAGAAGTGCAAAACTGGGAATTGTGAGGCGGTGGCAGCGGTAAAGAAACACGAACGGAGGTGATTTTGTTCCAAGTTGTGCATACTAATTTAAAAAAGCAACGATCTTTAATGGAGAAGAGATAGGAACGTATCAAACTTAAAATTTCCGGTGGAAGATCGGTCCAGTCTGGAAGAGTAAGAGCAGCCGCAGTCCAGTCCCTCTCCTCCTCCTCCGTTGTTCCTACTAATTCTTGTTCTTGTTGAGCCATCTATCAACTAACTTTCTCTAAGTTTCTGTATTTGATTGCTGAGCGATATGTAGACTGTAAACGTTTATGGGATTCCTAGTCTAGTTTTTCATAGTTTTCTAGTTGGAGTTGGACAAGAGTTCGATTGAATTATTATATATTATGCAACGGTTTCCTAATCTCCTTCGAATTATAATTCGTATATGTTATTCATGGTAAAAAGTTGAACTACCGATACAACTCAATTGGCTTCAATCCTTTTCCCTGTAACATATATATGCTACTGATGAGAATGAGAGTCATTAATGGGAATCCCTTGAAAAAGGCTATATTACCAGTTATACCCCTCTAACTATGAAAATAACACTTGCACCCACAAGTGGAATTCGAAATTACACATTCACCCTTTCCAGTTAGCAGATAGAGTTAAATATGTAATGTGAAATTTATCGATGAGTTTAAATGACTTTTTCATAGTTAAGAGATATTGCAAATCATGGAACAAAATTTTGCAAGGGATATATTTGAGGATACAATTAAATAGTGAAAACACTTCAATTTCCAAGAGCAACTTTTGTGATGATTCCTCTATCAGTATTGCTTGCAGCAACTGAGAAACCCCATGAAACTATTTAGACCTGTTTGAGAAAATATTAAGTGTTACATATTATATTAGGGTTAATTACAGAGAGCCCCCTGAAAGATGGCCTTAATACAGCCAGTGCCCCTAAGGTTTGGCCCCTGAAGTTTGAACTCAACTTACGCTCGGTTACTGTTGGGCAGATTTCCCATGTAAACTAGATTTTGAGAAAATAAAAATGTTACATATTATTCTATATATATAGTTCGATTATTTGATCCCTTACAAGTCATGATTTCCGCGAGCATTTCTGATGGAGATTTTCAAAGTTTCTTGAATCATTACTGCTAAATATAAAGTCTTCACTGTTAGCCCCAAGGTTTCACACTTAGATTTTGATGATAGCAAAACATTGATTAATTACTAATGTTGTGTTCTAGTGCTTTGATTATAGATACAATTTTACAACACACATTAGTTATAGAGAAAAAGGTGAAGTGGCAATATTTACGGGAAGTTAGAAGCTTACACTTGAACAATGGAAATGAGAAGAGAAGATGCGTGTCTTGACGGAGAAAGAAGATTGGAAGCACACGTGCATAAGTTGGATAAATTACTTAAATGAGAAAATGGAGAATTCATGAAGATAATGCAAGCCATGGATTAAAGATGAAAAGCTCTTTGAGTAAGGAGAAAAATGATGCTAGCTTGAATGGCAAAGTGACCAAGCAAAAATGTTTTGGAAAATATTATTGAAGGTTCACATGAATTGCATTTGCTAAATTTGATGAATGAAGCATTTGAGATGTGCTCGGACATACATGGATATATTCTTAAAGCAAAATCATAAATAGAAGTTAAAAGATGGAACAATCACGGTTTGGAGGAAGTGCCAGAAATCATGGAGGAAATGACAGGATTAAGAAGAAAATGCTAGAGTGCTACAACTGACTGTGTGGAGGAATTGCCAAATTAATGGCAGATCAACTAGCGGGATTAAAATTTGGCTTTAACATAAAACACGACTTTTGGCTCTGTTAGACCAAAAATTTTATATCCTCTAAAGCCTAATTTCAGAGCATGTCTGATGGGTTTTCTGTAGGAGTCAAAAATATTTCTCAATCTCTCCAACGGCTAGATTATTGGAGGACATAAAAGAAGATTTCTCTTCCACTTTGAACACCAATAACGAGCATATCAATTGAAAGGAAGAATAAGGGAAAAAGGAGCAGGAGATTAAAAGAAACGAAAAAGAGAAGAGAAGAGAGCTATATTGGTACATTCAAACAAGTCTTCTCGTTGGGCTATACCTTGAAAATCCAACCTAAGAACAGTGAGCTTTACTTGTATTATTGTTATTAATTGTTCTTTGGGGTTCAAATTTGAAATCCCTAGTTTGTATAATTTGGGAAAAACTTGTTGAATTGAGAGTTGAATCTCTCTAGTGATTGGTGAAAGGGTTTAGACTTGAGCTTAGTGAAAAAGTCTTGGTTTCAATCTTTGTCCAGGGAAAAGATTGGTGTTGGGTTTTGGACTTGAGCCCGGGAAAAGTCTAGGTTTGATCTCAACCTGTAAAAGATCAAGTTTTAGTGGATTTGGTGAAATCCTAAGGTGACGAACCTTAGGTAGTAGATGTAGGTCACGGTTGTGGCTGAACTACTATAATTCGGTATTCTCGTTTGAATTTATTTGCTGCATTTCATTTCATTTAATTTAATTTGGTTTCAATCTTTATTCTCGGTTGCAGCTTATTTATTCTAGTTATTTCATTTCTATTACTTGAATATTGCCTTATCAAGATTTCTCGAGTATTTCCGATGTGCCATATCTCTGTGATTGAGATTTAAATTGAGGAGAAGTTTTTTTGAAGTGCCTAATTCACCCCCTCTTAGGCCATAACCCACTTTCATTCACTGTAAATTTCCTTTACCCAGCAGGTTATATTAATAAGAAATCTGCTACTATTCTGAAGCAATAAACCATTTGATGAATATGCTTTTGATGGTTGTTATTTATTTCATTATGTACAAAAACACTGTACATTGATCATACCATTTTTGCTAGTAATGATACATAAAGTTTTCAGAAGTACTTGGTAGATTGCATATGCCATAGTATACGGGAACAAATTGCAGTTGAGATTAATTATATGGTAGAATATTATATAATAAATGTTAAGATAATTGCATCATAGATAGTTGAAATATAATAGTTTCATTGATGGAATACTGAGGCTTTACAAAGGTTGGATGCTATATACTGTTCAAACTATTTTGAAACTTTTATATTTTTTCAAGAACCCAATATTTAGCACATTTTGCCCACACGGCACTTGAGTGCACCAGCATATCTTGTGAGCCTGCCTACAAATGCACCAGGTTGGTACTTAAACGAGTTTTCGCTTGTCAATGGATTCTCCCTGGACCTGATCTTCGGGCCGGACTCCACGAAGTATGCTCCATTCATGAACTTGTCACCCTCAGATCGCCATTCCCACTTGCTCCACTCACTCTCAGTAGCATAGTCCCTCTTTGTCACCTAAATACATATAGATATATATGTGTCATTCACAAATTTATAACGTAATTTGAATAAATTCTATATATTAATAAATGCACGTTTCTGATACACATACACATATACCTGTTTAGTGTATGGGTTGCTTGAGGCCCTGAAGCGATTACCCTGGCTGATAATGGTGGGATGTGCGCTACCGCCGATGGCATACAACTCCCATTTCTGGTAGTCGTTGTTGATGACATGGACGAAACCCCATCGGCACCTCGGCATCCTCTGGATCAAACCTTTTCCGAACCGGTTGAATGCAACCGTGACTTGCATGATTGCATCTTTGCTAGAACTATCGTTTGCACCCAACAGCATCACCTATTAATCATATCCACCAAACAAAAAAAATTAATAAGTGATCATGATCAGAGTGGTGACTCCAAAATCTTCATCAGCGGAAATGATTGTGATCAATGAATTTATTAATTTATGGGCGAGATTACATTTACTATCCCTAAAGTTTGACGAAATTACGAAATACTCCATCAGTTTTTGTTTATTGGATAAAAAAATCCCATGAGGTTTTATTATTCATGTAAAAACATTGTAGGATTTTGGTTGTGACTACTAGAAGCGCCCGGTCTGTTATGATCTATCAATGAGATCAAAAACTGAATGGATGTAGGTCAAAACTTAGATGAATAATGAAATTTCATGGATTCTTTTTCATAATGATCTTATTATATATATATATCGATCGTTGCATGTAAAGGACGACGGAAACTTACATCATTGTGGTTATTGAATTTGCAGTTGGAGATGGTGACAGCAGTGGAGGCCTCGATGACATCGATGAGGCCATCGGCACCTTTGGCTAGGGAAACATGGTCAATCCAAATATCGCTGGAGCCAAAGATAGAGATGGCATCTCCATCACTCCTGGTACGTAGCCCCATGTGCTCGGTCGAGTCCCTGATCATTCCACCACTGGCCGGAACTGTGTTGTGAATCCTTATACCATGGATTATTACATTTCTGACGAATTGGAGGGTGAGTCCCGCACCATAGGCGATGCGGACCTGCACGCCTCTACCATCGATAGTCTTATCGCTAGTAAAGATGAGCTCTTCTTTGAGTCTGATGACCATATGGTGGGCGAATATGATCCACAAGGGCTCAGGCTGGATGACCGCATGACGGAGGGTTCCTGGTCTGGGGTTGTCCATGCTGTCATCCGATGGATCGGTGACGACATAGATTCTCCCATCTTTGCCGCCCGTTGTTTGGTGGCCGAATCCACGTGCGCACTCGGCCAACCTTTTTCGGTTGTTAGCCCAATTCGGGTCGCACCGCCAGCACTGGTCGATGGGGTTTGTCGCCTCGCACCCGCGGCCTTCTTTCAGATGCCTCCTTGACTTTGTAAGATTTGCATGAACCAATGTCCTATATATATATAAAACATTATGAATGGAATAATAATCATCAAATTAATGCATTAATTATATTGCCTATATATATACGAAATGTGTGGAATTATATAACAGGATGCACGATCAATCTTGCATGCAATATTATATATATAATTTCCTATATATACAAACAAAAAACTGGCCGGATAATATTAATTACTTACTCGCCAACTTGCTTGTTTAGATCATCAGCCAGTTTCTCCGGGTCAGGGTTATATGCCTTGAGGGACTGGTTAAAGGCTTCCTGAGCTCTTTTCTGCAGATATTCATCGAATTTCCCAATTTTAGCCTGAGATGTTGGCAGCAATGCTGAGAGGGATATAGTGTAGAGGACTATAGCGGCAAAATGATTACTCAACCCCATGGTTGGAACCTTGAATATAGAGATTTATTTATTTATTTATTTTTGTTATAATTAAATTTATTGTGTATTTTTTCCCTCAAAGGAAAATGAATTACCGGAAAAGATTTTGTCCAATCCGGTCATCCGCTTTTTCCTCGGGCGCAACTCTTGGGAAAGAATTGATTGTTAGATGTTGATGCTTATATAGCTTATATATGGAGGACTTGGGTATGTTGCGCTTGACAATTATAAGGCGGGAAGAATGGAGAGCCATGGAATTATTAGTGGCATTCCTTAATTTATTTCGTCATTCATTACATTACATAATTCTCTTCCCATTCTCGATACTCTTGCGTTCAGTTCTTGACCTGACGAATTGAGTGTTCAATTCTCGATTTAAGATTAACTAAAATTTCTTACTTCTCGGATTAAATTCCACTAAATCTTATAAGATAAATAAACTCCAACGAATTCTTTTTTAATTTGGTCTCGTAAATAAATTAATGCCTATTTATTGTGAAACGATAAAATTAGGGGACTGAGTTACAATTTCAAGAATAGTAAAAAAAATTGAGTTTGTGTATATAAATTGCATTTGTTAATGAAAATCCTTTAATTTAATTGTAGATAGTGACAACTGAGAATAATTGTAAAATAGGGTTTTATAAAATTATTTTAGTTATATTCTTAATATCTTAAAGTCTATGAGCGGGGCCTCCTTAATACCCTACTACCTGATTTTGCTCGATTTTGATATATAAAAAGAAAAAGTATAGCCCGAACAAAATTCGGTGAAACAAAATAGTTATATATCATCCATTATTTTCCTTAAAAAGAAATGTAATTAACCATTTATAATCCTTTACTATTTTTTCACATGAGATTTGTAATCTATTGGCGATGAGTACTTAAAAAACCAAGTGATTGTCAATAAAAGAAAATGAGTTAGCCGGTTCTCCATTCTTCCCGCTCTATATTTCTATCTTTCAAACTTGCTATACCACCAAAATCTTGCAGCAGCTCTCTCTTCTAATGAAATATTGCGAATCACTGGTGCAAATCTTTTTCCGGTGATTCGTGTTCTATTGAGATAGAAAAAAAGAAGAAAAAATTAGAAAAGCAATAGAAAATAAAAGAATGCAAATGTCGTTGAGTAAGCGCGGGATATCGGCGGCCATCCTCCTCTGCATGGTGTCAGTTGTTGCGGTAGTGCCAATATCGCAGGCTAGGATCGGAAAATACGATCAGTATTTGCAGAAAAGGGCTGAGGAATCCTTTGAGGAGTCTCTCCAAGCATTTAACCCCAATCCTGAGAAAGTGGCTAATGAATTGGGCGAACAAGTTGACGAGTAAGTCCTTTTATTACTAGCAAACAATAAATCGTGTAGGTGAATGGAAAAAAGAATGTAAGAAACCAAAATAGTTAGGGCGAATTACATACAATATTCCAAAAGTTTGCCATAATTACAAAATATCCCCTCTATTTTAAAAATTACAGCACACCCCCTAAAGTTTCAAACGATTACAAATTAGAGGGTTTTTTTCATAAGATTTTGTATAAAGTACATGGGGCATTTTGTTAGATTTTGTAGTTGTTTGAAACCTCAGGAGGTTTTCTGTAATTTTTGAAAATAAACGGCTATTTTGTAATTATGGTAGAGCTTAGGGGTATTGTATACATGTAATTCACCGAAAATAGTTATTATACAAGTCTCACACTCGCTTTATATAATAGCATTTTTAATTTGATAACTGATGCATAAATTATGTATAGGACTTTGCTAACTACAAATCTCACAAAGAAAAGAAATCTCAAAGAAAATGACTGTAAGGCCACAAACCCCATAGACCGGTGCTGGCGTTGCGATCCCAACTGGGCTAACAACAGAAAACGGTTAGCGGACTGCGCCCGTGGATTTGGCCACCTCACCACCGGGGGAAAAAATGGAAAGTTTTATGTGGTCACCGATCCATCGGATAATGACATGGACAAGCCTAAGAAAGGAACCCTTCGCCATGCAGTCATTCAGTCAGAGCCCTTATGGATCATATTTGCCCACAGCATGCTGATCACCCTTAAGCAAGAGCTCATATTTGCCGGTGACAAAACCATCGATGGAAGAGGAGTGCAGGTCCGCATTGCTCATGGTGCGGGCCTCACCCTCCAATTTGTGCGCAATGTAATAATACACAACATTAGGGTTCACAACATTATTCCGGCCAATGGTGGGATGATTAGGGATGCGGTCGACCACATTGGTCTACGCACGCAGAGTGATGGAGACTGCATCTCTATCTTCAGCTCTAGCAATATTTGGATTGACCATGTTTCCTTAGCGCAAGGTACTGACGGCCTCATCGATGTCATCGAGGGGTCCACTGCTATAACCATCTCCAACTGCAAATTCAACAACCACAATGATGTAAGTTTAATTGCACCCAACCCTCTATCTTATGGCTAATGAGCATAAAAGACCGTGTGAAATTAAAAATTTAGAATTTTACCATTTTAGCCTATATGAAAGTTTTATATGCAAATAAATTTGAGGGCAAAGAGGTAAATTCACAGTAAAAATTGCATGTATTTTGCAATCAATGTGCGGGAGATGCATGGAGATTCTCTATGCAATTTTTAAATTTGACAGGGTTTTCTGTGAGAGATTTTTAATGACTGGGTTTTTATGTTGATAGGCATAGCCATAACACAGAGGATTATGCAATTAACTCTTGAAAAAAAATGATTGTTCAAAAAAGGAAAACATAGGAATAAATCATAATAATTTACCTTGTATGTTTTTCATAATCTTTTTGATGGTGGTACAGGTGATGCTGTTGGGTGCACACGACGGTACTAGTAAAGATTCAATCATGCAAGTAACAGTTGAGTTCAATCGCTTCGGGAAAGGCTTGATCCAGAGGATGCCGAGGTGCAGATGGGGTTTCTTCCACGTCATCAACAATGACTATCAACAATGGAAAATGTATGCCATTGGCGGTAGCGCGCATCCCACCATTATCAGTCAGGGTAATCGCTTCAGGGCCTCAAATAACCCCAACACCAAAGAGGTAACTGATTAACTCCACATATGTGTATCAGATATACACATATTAGATTTCTCTGCATTCACTCGCATATAAACAAGACAATAATTTTGTATGTTGCATGTAAATACATTTCAGGTGACAAAGAGGGACTATGCTACAGAGAGCGAGTGGAAGAACTGGCAATGGCGGTCTGAGGGTGACAAGTTCATGAATGGGGCCTACTTTGTTGAGTCGGGGCCCAAAATCAAAGATAAGAAAAACCCGTTGACGAATCAAAACTCAATGAAATTCAAACCTGGGGCATTTGTAGGAAGGCTCACACGCAATGCTGGTGCACTCAAGTGCAGTACAGGCAAAATGTGTTAATCTGTTGCAAACTATATCAAGTTCCAAGGCTAACGTTCATATAAATATGGGCTAATTACAAAAAACACCCTGTAAATATAGGCAGACTCATAGGATATGGTGCTGCAGTCAAGTACGATATATAGAAGCAAGCTGTGTTATCAGTTCTTGCTGAGAAAAAACAGTAGAGTAGTTGTCCATTTTCTTTTTTCTTTTTTTTGTACATTGTTCACCAAAAAGAATGGTGATCTGGTGGGCGGAAGAAATAGCTAGGAAATCTTCGCCCCCGATTAGTATCATTGTAAATGTTCATATTGTCACAAATTTAAAATTCAGATTTTCTTCTTCTTATGTTATCTTCAACATGATGAATACCCCGAATATCACATTGATAAAGAAAAGCAATCAAATGGAATTTATGACATTATTCATGGTAATAACAACTTCCGATCATTCTTCAAGATTTTCTTTACTCACAGCACGAATTGGTTCAACTGGAGCCCGTTGTAGACATGTTCTCTGGTTATGACCACTTTGACCACATATCTTGCAATGGTGATTCCTTTTAATTATTGTCTTTTTCTCATTTGATTTTGATTTTGGACATGTTCTTCGGTTGTGCCCCTTCTCCCCACATAATCGACATCTGGTTCGTCTATCAACTTCTTGGTTCACAGCTTCTGGGCAGTAGTTCCTCCTATGGCCCTCGCGCCCACAATTGTTGCAGTAAAATTTTACCCCTACATAACGAGATTATATTGAAACAAATACATTGGGGAAAAAAAAGGGGATGATTACCAACCACCCCATGTGGTTTAACTCTACAGAAACCCCCCTGAGGTTTCAGTAATTACCAATTACCCCCGGAGGTTTTGAGGCTAACAGAAAAATTAACAGAAGATAGTGAATCTCAGGGGGTAATTCGTGAGAGAGATTGTGAGTATCAGGGGGGAGTTAGTAATTTCTGAAACCTCAGGGGGGTTTCTGTATTTGAGCAAAAGCCCAGGGGGTAGTTGGTAATTATTCTAAATAAAAATTAGTTAAAACTAAAATTTTGAAACATTCTGATATAAGACAGAAAAGAATGAGTAAACAAAGAAGGGTAAAATGTAATAAGAGCTCACCTTTCATTGAAATGCTTCTCTTGCGTCGATTTTCTGGATCAGAAAAGTAGCTTTTCATAGCTTCAGAAGCACGTTTCCTCGCAGCAGTAGTTCCCTTAGTTTTCTGCTTTAAGTAAACATATTTAGACATTCATTATAATAGATTTACTCAAAACAGTGAAAATTTTGTTCAGACAAAAATACGAACCTTAATAGCAGCCACTCGTTGTGCATGAAGCATAGGATCTTTGTGGATCATCTTCATCCTATTACTAAATATTCCAGTTCGGGCATTGAGGCTCTGCAAACATCCAACTAAACAAAGAAAATTAAAATCACGATCTGTCCAATGGATTTAAAAAGAAAAAAGAAAATCTTCTGTGCTGGAAGATTTTTGAAATATATCCAACTATTTAGCCAAAAGAACTTTTAATAAAGGTCGACTAACTTTGAGTGATCTGCTGATCTTCAAATTAATTTCTGGAGTAGAAGCTTGATAAACTCGTTTGGCTTTTCTCCTCCTATCCAGCTTTATATCCAAATTGTCGACTTCATCATCTTCCTTAACTTTTACGGGAGAACTGAAAATGCATTAACATATTATGTTAATCGTTTATAATACAAGTCGTGCTACATGGAAATCATAGCCTGGTAGAATAAGCTATTTACACTGAACGGGCTTTTTCCCATGGTCGTTCATCAATTGATTCTTCCCAGATAACACAATCTCCAAGGCACTGATTGCAGGAAACTATGCCCTGTTACAAATTCAGAATGCATAGCGAACATTCATTTGTCAAAAGAATTGATAATTTCTTAGTGTACTTCCATTATATAACCATAAATAGATATTAATTTACCTTTCCATTACATAGTGAACAATCTGACCTGGATCTTTCGATTCCACATTGTGGACATGGTTTATAACCTCTTCCCCTGCAACTCGGGCAAGGTAATTCTCGAATATATTGACCATTTGGACCAAACCAGGATCTTGGTTTTGATGCAGCTGATATAATCTTCCTAAATTACAAGTCGAGAATTAGCAAACAAAGATAATTTTTTTGATCAAATTGCTAAAGCAAAAAAAATTAGCCTTCACTGGTTCATACATAACTAACTCTACCTATTGAAAATTTGAAAATGATTCTACATTGCCTAAGTTCAAATTACAAGTGCTCATAGAAAACCCAGTTGAAAAACACCTTAACCCATAGAAAAATATATAAATTCAGTATAACAGCATCTGCAACATAACATAGACAATGCCAAAACCAAGAACGGAAAAAAAAAAAAAAGCACAAGGAATTTGCAAAGACCTCGGTTGTAAATCAACACCGAGTCCAAATAGCTCTTCAGAAGGATCGTATCCCAACTGCATTCAAAAAACATCAAATGGAACCGTGCCAAATTTCACGAAAATGAAAAAATGAACTCTAGCGGGCAAGACTGCAACTTTTTTCTTATTTTTCTTGAAAAGTCATCATTCTCACTCTCACAAGTGAGTAGTGAGTAAGTGTGGGTGAACGAGGGCAAGAGATTTACATTTGGCTGTCTGGAAGACGCAGAATTATCGTCATTGCTGGAAGAAATAAAGCTCAATTTTCTCTTTGAATGTGGCAATATCCAATACCGGAGGTTCTTGTGGCTGTGCCTCCATTGAGGAACCATCACCCGGAAAGACGATGACAAAGCAGAATACATGTTCTTTTTTCTGTTCTTCTTTTTTTACTCAGGAGAAAAATAGAGAGGGAAAGGAGATTTCTCAGACTCCACGGATAGACTGACAGAAGAGAAGAGAAAGATGGAAAAATGGGTGGACGCAAATTGAATATGTGGCCAGTATTTGAAGGTCAGACGCGGCCGCTTTTCTCTTTTTTGCTTTTTCTTTTTTTTATATATTTTCGTAATTCACTTTTATATCACTAAAATACACTTAGACTGCATTAATTACATAATTACTAAATTATTCACAAAATTCTTGTAACATTATCACCAGATAATTTCATCGTTGCTGTAAAGATGCCGTTTCTTGTACTTTTAACAGAGCTTTCAAAATCCTAACACTCGCGTTGGGAAAAACCCTCTGATAAACCCTTTCGGTGCACCACCTCCAGAAAAGAAAAAACCCAAATGGTGAACTTCACTCTTCATGCCACTCCAGCAAGAGGGGGACTTTCAATCCAAAACCCCAACAAACAATTCTCTCATGTTATCTTCCCCAGAAGAAAAAGAAGTGCTGTATTTCTCAACAACCCACGAGGAAATCAATCCAAAAATGCATCCTTTAGTGTAAAAGCTCAGTACATGTCACCTCAAGAACAAAATCATCAGCAGCAGAGGTTTCCTTCTTATGAATCCCCTTCCCCTGGTGAGTTTAATTTAGTTTCTCGCTCACATTTTCCGTTTATTTAACAGCGAACTGATTTATTATATATGTTTTTTTCCCTCTTAAACGCAAGTGTCCGATGTTTATCATCTTGCTAGTTTCAGTTGCTTTAATCAGCATATTTTACACCATATACTAGAATAGAAAATTGTGCTCCAGGGTTCAGTTTTGATCTTTATGGTCTCAATATGAATTTTATTGTTCAACTATTTGTATAACAGGACCGGCTAGGGTTTATGTGGGATACACTATATATAAAGGGAAAGCTGCTCTTCAAGTGGAGCCGAGGCCTCCAGAGTTCTCTCCTTTAGATGTGTGTTCCTTCAACAATCATATTGCTTCTGAATAAAAGTCCATTTCTATATTTTGAAGTATTGGAATTTCATGATTATATATTTATGTGTATACGTTTTGTATGTGAATGTGAGCAGTCTGGGCGAGCGTTTAAGCTTTCAAAGGAAGGATTTGTTTTCCTCCAGTTTGCTCCTGCATCTGGAGTTCGTCAGTACGATTGGGGCAGGAAGCAGGTAATGGTTATTTGGCAAGATAAGCCATCATTAACTTTTATTTAATTTCATAGTTTAAACTCTTGCAGTAACCACTCAAACCCGTAATGGGTTGTCAGTTAAACCAACAAATTTTCAGGGTTAACTTACCATGTGACATTCTTATTGCTAAAAATTGAATATAAGATAGTGCAGTATTCCAAATTTCTAATGCTTATTAACCATGTAATAAGCGAGTTATCATCAAAAAAAGGTTGAGAGTATGAACTTCTCCAGTTGTAGCTTATCGTGAGTCCGTGACTTATCATTTCCAGGGGACTAGTATTATATATAACATTTAGCCACAAATTCACTCGTGCTGATAGCAGGAAGTGGCACCAAATATAATGCCTTTTTTTCTTTTTCTCTTTCTGTTTTTCCTGAAAATTGTATTTGATTTTCCCTATCTTTAGGTATTCTCATTGTCCGTGACCGAAATTGGAAACATCATCAGCCTTGGAGCAAAAGATTCTTGTGAATTTTTTCACGATCCATTTATGGGAAGAAGGTATAATCATATCTCCTCATCATGGGTCTTCTCTGTTTCTCATGTCCAGATAATCTGTTATCTTGGCTTGGTTTGATTTTATTTTTTTTAATCATATTTACTCCGAGCTATATGAAAAAGATATTTTGTTCCTCCTGAATTTCTTATTTGTGAATTGACTGATGCAGTGATGAAGGTAGAGTGAGGAAAGTCTTGAAGGTGGAGCCATTGCCTGACGGTTCTGGACACTTCTTTAACCTAAGTACCCACTTTTTCCTCTTAAATCTTAATAATATATTTCGATGTATGCTGTATAAATCATATCTTTTTTATTGTTGGATTATTGGATGATTAAAAAAAAGGTGTTCAAGACAAGCTCACAAATGTGGACGAGAGCATTTATATCCCAATCACGAAGGGCGAGTTTGCAGTTCTTGTATCATCCTTTAACGTAAGCTGCAGATTTTGAATGGAGTTTTGGCTATTATTTCACCATATTTTCAATCTTTATCATTTCCATTGATGACTTCATGATCTCATCCTTGTCTGCAGTTCATTATACCATACCTATTAGGCTGGTACACCTTAGCAAACTTCACAAAGGCAGAAGATTCAAATCGTGATAATCCTAGAACTGTAGACTTTGAATGGAGCAGATAATGTAAAGCGTCACTACGAAGTTGCTAGGTAAGAAAGTAAAGTATTACCTTTCCATTAATCAATTTCATTGATATATTTATTATTATTATTTTCCTTTTATGGCTTGATATTGCTGGATTTTCTTTGTTATCCTATCTATCTTTTTTTCTTTTATTTCAATACTCCATAAATGCTTATTTCCATGGTACATCTTTAGTAAAATTGAATTGACTGCATCAGTTGTTTATATAGAATGTAATTTACCCTTTTGAACTAGTTTTATCTCGAGGAAAGAATTAAACTAGGAGAAATCATGTACAGTGCAGCAAAATACAAAGCACTTGAAATGTTTTCGTTAGAATGAATATAAACAAAAACAATATGTCAAGTATTGAAAAGAAATTATCTGGAATACTTTGACTAGAATTAGTTTCTCATATAGAGGAACCTGAAGAAAGTTGTTCGCCTCTATTACGGGCTGTTTCCTATGCATCTGTCTGTTTGACTAGTTTCTTTAGCTTCCCTTTACTGTAGTTTTGCTTTGATGAAGAACCCGTAATAGATAATAATTACTCAAATATGAAACATGGCATCCTACAATGATTTTACTGCTATTTGGAGGTTGTGTTCTGCTTAAGCTGATGATAAGTGATAACATTTACCACTATCCTGACTTTATAAACATGTGTCATAGTGATTTCATGATATGGAAAAATTGCATTTCGAGATTAGTGGAAAAAGGTTGAACAGTTTAAAATTTATTAATTTCTTTTCCAATTATATAGATTAATAATGTTGTCATTTGTTGCCATTCTGTGACATAAACAAATTAGTGGTTGTATTCTGACCGTCATTATATTGTCATGAAAACTTTCTACTTCTAGTTGTATATATGAGATTTTGAGTATTTCTTTTCTTCTTTTTTTCTTTGTACAGTGAGATTTGATTAATGAATAGTCATCGGACTGGAGCAGGTTAGACTTCAACAAAAGTTTGTTTTAAATTGTCGCTTAGGTCTGCTTATCCACCTAAGTAATTAATACAATTCAGTCATAATTCAAATCTGGAATAACTATGTTCTTCCATTGAATTTCCTGAATTGGCTTTGGACGGTATTTTACTATTTCATACAACCAAGTTGGCATTCAATATATTATCATGGCTGTCCCCCCTTATCTGTCTTAGATTGCCGACTGTGCCATTAATACATAGAAAACGAGCTTGCCTTTATCTGTAATGGCTCCTTTATTTGTTAGATTAAGCTCTTAATTACAAATGAAATATGCATGATTTATTGGAGTTTTAAGAGACAAGGAAACATTTAGTCCTATGATGCCGTTTAGGGCAAGACAAGTCTTGATTTTTAATTTGCTACAATGAATTAATCTATTGCATGTTATTGCTTAATTAGCCTCTATGCAATAATTTCATTGACTTGCAGGAAAGTAGCTGGTAGCATTAGTTCCATCACATGTGCATGAATATACGTAATAGACTGAATTTAATTATCAGTGTGCGTATAATCTATCATTAGTTATGAGATATTAGTTGGTGATAACTTAAGAAACCGAGCCAATCGCATTCGCGAAGTGGTTGTTTAGGTTCGTAAAATATCACTTAGGTCAATCTAGTCTTTAAAAAACCCAAGCAGCCACCCCGGAAATATTAAATTCCTGAATTTAGATCAGCATCTGTTGACCTGTTTCAATATATTAACATTTAACAGCTAGTTGGGTTTTGTTTAAGTTGAAGAAATAAGAATCTCACTGGATTTTGCTAATTCTAAGGTTTATATTATTATTTAACTGCAGTTGCATACAATGCAGATATAGTATCTTGATTAAGCTGTCATGTTAAGTACTTGCTCGATTGATTAGTTGTTCGTCGTATTGACTTATGTGTATATTAAATTTCAACACAAAAACAAATAAAAATAGATCTGGCATGATAATGCTTAAGAAGTGTGGCAAGTTGGATTAAAGTCTGTGCTGACCTAGTCCATTTTTTTTATGCTAATGTTTACTTAGTGATGAGAATAATGTTAATATTGCTGACAAATTTGTTTAAAAATGCAGGATCCTGAATCTTGGCTGGTCTTTTAACAAGTGTTTGAAGTGGGGTTTTAGTGCGATTAGTTAGGATTATGCAGTTCTTTTTCCAAGTTTTGGATTTGATTATGTAGTATTATTATAATGAGAATCGAGTAGGATATATGTAAGTTCTATCAGTTATGTTTGAGCCAGATTTTGGAGTGATCGAGTTTTGTACATGGCCTTGAAATTGAGATCACCAAGAGGATTACGATATAATACTTGATTTCCTACTTTTATTTCAAGTTTTTGGGGCAATGAGATAAATCTCCTAGTTTTGTTACTTTTTGACTATGATCTATGTCAAATCGAAATACGGCCAGTAATTTATAGGGGTACAATTCAGAGCCTTGAGTTCAAGCTCAATGAGCCTCATTTTGGAGCTCGAGTTTGATTCTAGCTCGAATTTTAGTTAAAAAATTAAAATTTAATTGAAAAATATGAATTAAATGTAATATATTTTATTTTGTAACAATTTTAGTGATGGAAAAAATAGTGAACTGATTTTTAGTTTTTAGTATTTATATTTTTGGTATATATTACGTTGCATCATTTATTTATTTTTCATATAATTTTGATTTTATATGCAATTTTTTTTTTTACTTTTTTTTTATTTTATTTATTTACGATGATCATGCAATGTTATTTTTGTCCTTGTTATTCGATAATGCACTTGATAAAAGAAATTAAGTCTCTCCGTAAGCAAAGACAATTTTGGTACTTAATATATTGTAACTGATCTCTTACATATGTAGCCTTTACCAACTCAATTTAAAATTAACTTAGAAAAAAAAAAGGAAAGTATTTCTTATCTCCTCTCGTAACCTATGAAACACGGATAGGACACGGATACGGCCACCGTTTTTTTTTTCGATATTTTACACTAAAGAAGTATTCTATACGGTATCGGACACGACACGATATAGAAATATAGGATTTTTAAGAGTGTTCGTGCTAACCTACCGAAGAAAAAGTAAAAGAAAGAAAACTAAGATACTAACGGTGGTCATGTTCGGTTATCTTGGTGGCTTGCGAGTTGCGACTTAGAAATTAAATTAGGCTGAATTAAAGATTTTGTTTTTTTAGTTTCTCATGTTTTTTTTTTCGGAGCTTATTACTGAAGAGACCTAATTAAAATTAACGAAATTATTGACGCAACTAGATATTGACTCTTTGGGGTCAAATAATTGATGACCAAAACGATAACCTACTTGTATACGGTAGATAAACCATAAGTCCATAACCATATAAATTATGATTATCAACAACAAATCAAGAGTAGACTCTCTATAATTTAATAAATAATGATGTGATAGATTTCTTATGTTATATGTGGTAAAATTAATTAGTCCATTAATTAGTAATTTCACAGCCATTTGGTATGTAAATGTAATGTGATGAAATTAAAGCACACATGATCATGAAAAATCTCCAAAGAATCAGTTTGAATATTCAAGTTTATTGGGATTTCATTTTCTGTTCATTTTATATAACGGTTTCATAAAGAGCCTAACTTCGCATCAAGCATGGATAGCAGTTTATCTCAAGGAGGTACTGAGCGTAATTTTAGAAATTATCTTTCTTACATTAAGAATGATGGTTTCTTCGGGAAGACTCGTAATTTAAATTTCTACATCTATTTGTATCTTGTTTTTTAGAAACTTTTAGCTATCAATTGTTCTTTTAGTTAGTCTCCTATATATTTTGACGGTTGATTCGGACTTTCATATAATTTTAGTTTGCTTGATTTATATTAACAAAAGGGATAATTGCGAAAATCCTACGGTGCTCGCCGGTTCCATTAAAAAAACATTCATGTACATATCTTTAAGAATTTTTTATTTTGTTTTTTTTTAATATATCCGGGTATATATTTCTTATTATTATTTGAAAATATTATTTCTTGTGTTTAATGATATATAACACATGATGCATTTATAGTATTGCGAGACCAACAAAAATTTACTTTTAATTATTTAAGTTCTAACAATTTTCATAAAATTAATTAATTTATCACCATATAATAATGATAAACTAAATTCAAATTCACGTACACAATTTGACCCTTGTCATTGTAAGGAATCGAACCCTAAAAAATAAAATTCAAATTCTTGTAATGATAATTAGATAATTAATTCATATAAACCATTAGAGTTCAACTCCTTGTAAAGAAAATGGTAGAATTTTTTTTAAAAAAAAATATTAATTCATATAATTACGATAATATATCTAATATATACACGTCTTTGTCATAATCTAATACATATGATACTCATAAACATTCAAGTTGCATGCAGTATTTAATTAGGGTCCGTAAACAAGACTCGGATGGTCAAAGAAAGGGTGGCCACAGGACCCGCACCGGCGACTCGTACGTACAACGGAGGGGTACTGGCGTGGCGGCCGTCTAATTAATTTCGTCTTTCTCTTTGAATTTTGAAAGTTGAAATATGGCTGAACTTTTCTGTCAGCCTCACTATTGTCAGATTTTTCAATTATTTAATTAATACATAAAGTTTAAATTCTTAAGTTGACGGAGTAATGTTTGGAGTGAATATAGGGACATAGTTGACAACTCTTGAAAGTTGACATTTTCGTGTTGTGTGAATACTGAATAATGTACATGCAAAGGTAAGCTCTCTTGACTTTCCTCTACATAATGATGTGTGTGTATTAATTGAATATTTGAAATTATTTAATTGTATAAGTCAAACTCTTTGAAGCTGTCTATAAAACTGCAGTGCAAATCAAACCTAGTTTCAGACAGGAAAACTTGCAGAAACGGCAATAATATTCAAGACTATTACAGGGCTTACGAAGTTTTCATAATTGGAAACAATATGGTCGTCAAGGAAGAAACCCTTGTTGCAGAAGGAATATTGAAGGAGGTAAATATCATGAATTAATTAATATTTTGAAATTTCTAATTTGAAGACTCTTTTAATTTATACTTATAAATATATATATTCGTAGTAATTTATTGTTGCATATCTTATGAAATTTTCGTATAATATATAGGGAAAATTACATCCATTATCCCGCTTGAGGTTTGGTGAAGTTACAAATTAGTCTCTATTGTTTCATAAATTACAAAAAAAAAAAAAAAAAAAAAAAAAAAAACCTACAGGTTTCATTATATATTTATAATTTGTGAAAATGTATCAACGTCGACTAGGTTTTAAATTGCATTGAATCTTAAACCAATGAACTGTAGGAGACTAAAGTGTTTTTTGGTGGTATGAATATAGTCAATTCCGATAAAAGTCTTATAAGGATAATGAAACCTCAGGGGTATTTTTATAATTTTTAAAATAATAAGAACCAATTTGTAATTAGACCAAATTTGAAGGGTGTTAGATGGAGCTGTAGCTGCCCGGTCAGTCCTCTATAATATGGTTTTGTTGTTCAGACTAGAAATTAATTATAATTAATGCATGCATTAGTCGCAAGTACTTACTAAAAAAAAATATAGATTCCATGATCTAACTAGGTAGCTATAGTCAACTTGTTTTGGTCACCAGATCAGTTAATCAAATTTAGCAGCTAGATTCAACGTCCTAATTAATCTGCGTAATTAAATCATATCTTATACGTGTATATGCAAGCAATATTTCTTTAATTATAAGTCAGATCTTTGATTAATCAACTAATTAATATCAAGGTTAGCATGTCACCTATATTAATAATATATTTCCCAATTGTGATGCAGGAAAAGAATTGTCTGAAAACAGCAAAAGTGAAGATGGATGAAGTTAGAGAAGAAAATCAGAGGTTGAAACTGACATTATCTCAGATGATGAAAAGTTACAATTCTTTGAAGATGCAATTCAACGATATAGTCAAAGAAGATGATCATAATCAGCCCAAGATTATAAAATCCAGTGATAATGATTCAGCTCCATCAGGCGATAAATCTGAACCGTTCGTTTCTCTAAGCCTGGGAAGATCATTTTCAGGTGATCATTACAACAGATCAGATGAGAAGTCGATCAAGATGACTGATTATAAATATAGCAAACATGATGGACTTGAACTGGGACTTGACTGCAAATTTCATTCAGCAGCTGGAAATTCTACTCATGATGATCGTCATCAAGTACTGTCGAAAAATCTGACGAGATCACGTGAAACTTCTAGCTCTGATGAATCAAAAGAAGAAGCTGGAGCTTCGCGGAAAAGCCCGAAAATTTCAAGAAGTGGTGATGATCATGAAATTCTGCAGCTGCAAAACCCTTTGAAGAAACCTAGGGTTTCTGTCAGAGCTGTTTGCAACACTCAAACGGTTAGTGCATGATTAATTAATTAAAAGTAGTTAAACTTCAAGTTTATATATACGTTTTCCATGTTTTTATTAAATTTATTAGTACTGATGATCAGATGCATGATGGATGTCAATGGAGGAAATATGGACAGAAAATATCAAAAGGGAATCCATGCCCTAGGGCTTATTATCGTTGCACCGTCTCACCGTCATGCCCCGTAAGAAAACAGGTGTGTGCATGAATGCAATTTATAGTTGGTCGATGTTGGTCAAAGTCTCTCTTTGCATTGTTTTCATAGATCTTACATAAATATTGAAATAGTAAGATTTTTTTTGTAATTTCCAAAATAAAATGTAATAATGTTAGTTCTTTACCTTTTTATAGGTCCAAAGATGTATGGATGACATGACAATTCTCATAACCACCTACGAAGGAGCCCACAACCACCCACTTCCTCCGGCAGCCACCACCATGGCCTCCGCCACCTCAGCCGCTGCCTCCATGCTCAACTCCGGCTCCACCACCTCAGCCGCATCCTCCACCGGCCTCGGCTTTAACTTCACTTCATCAAACAGTTTCCCACGAGCAACCATCTCCACTTCACAATCACACCCCACCGTCATTCTAGACCTTACTCCACCAAATCACAGCTTGAACATTAATAATAACAATAACAAATTATTCTCATCATTATCATCGACCTTATTTTCCTCTCCATCTTCTCTCAACTTCTCATCTTCTTCTAACTGGGAAACCAAATTCTCTAGCATGATTAAAAATGGAGCATCTTCGTCATCTTATAACTCTCAGCCATTTATTTACAACAACTTCTCTCAACAAGATCAGATCACTGCAAATGATCATGATCACAAATTTGCTGCCGCAACGAAGGCGATTACGCGTGATCCTACTTTTCAATCAGCTTTGGCAGCTGCGATCACGTCTTTTGTTGGGAATAATGTTCAAGGAAGATCAAATTCGGGTTTGAATTTTGATATTCTAAGTTTTACTCAACCATCCACAAGCAATGGAAGCAAAGGATGTGCAACGAGTTTTCTGAATAAATTTCCTCAATCATCATCAGTGGAGTATCAACACAAAAACTTGACGCATTTTGCTCCATTGACATTAATGTCCAAGTCTAAAACACAGGCTATGGTGTCCTTGGCTGATGAGGCTCATGAACAGATAAAGTTATTATGAACAGTCGTTTATTCAAGATTTAATTAGAGGATTTTAAATTTGACTTTATCAATTTGAATTCCATTGTTCCCAAGATAATATCCCTTTTTTTTTTTTTTTGGTATTAGTTGAAAGTGATTTTGCAAATTGTAAATAAATATTAGATGTACGTACCTAATGTAAGATCGTTGAAATAAGAGAAGATTATTATAATTTGTATGTGTCATCAACAGTCAACAAATTTTCACCAAAATAAAAATAAAAATCAACAGTCAACAAATAAATTTGTCACAAGATTAATCAGTCGTTATTGGCTTTTGTTGTGAAATCTGTATCTATTTTGGAATAATAAATTTTAACTAATGTGGTAAGATATGACTAAACAGTATGATTTTTCATTGGGATATAGATACGTAAAGTAGCTACACAAACATAAATGAAATGCCATCATGGAGGATAAATTAATTTGTATAGACTTTCAGTCACAAAAAATCTATTATATTAGGGTAAAAAAACTTTTCCCGTTCATATATAAGAATCATTTGCGATGTTTTCTCTATATATCAAGTCAAATAGAATCAGCAATTTATTAGAAAGGATTAGAGTCTAGGTGTAATTTCCTATAGTGCAGGGGTCTAAGTGTAATTAGACTATCTATATGTAATTGTGAAGTACAGAGAAAGATTCCAAACAGCCAGGGCCAGCTGAGGACTTATGGGTTGAAAGAGCATTAGTTAACGGGCCCAAATTCGAGCCCAACCAAGATAGACCAAAAAGGAGCCCAATAAGACAGGATAAGTCGCATTCCCTGCTCAGATAAATTATTTTCTTTTCCCAATGGGGTTACAGATTACATGATAAATAGAATCATTGTAAAATGCTATACACATATGTAAACAAACAGATAGCATCTGAAAGTAATCTTGCACCTGCATTTAACACTCCACTTTTGAGAAACATTTAGCATTCTCCCCCAACAAAATTGCCCAAATCGAGCCTCTTCTTGAAATGCTATAACCTAATTATCAAAATTGAGTCAGTATTTTCCAGAAATCGAACTCTGAAGACTATACTTATACTACTGTTACTGAACTAAGGGCAGGGAGTTTTTTCAGTCCCTTCTTGTCCATCAACTTTCTAATCTTGTGCACATCTTTCCACTTCTCTTGTCCAGCATATACGTTAGACAGAATCACAAATGGAATCGGATTTTCAGGCTCTAATTCTAAAAGTCTCCGAGCCATTTCTTCTCCCATCATAGAATCTGAATAATTCTCGGAAGCACCGAGCAGAGAAGCAAAAGCAGTAGCAGAAGTTCCATCTATTGCTTGAAGAAGTTCAGAAGCTTCTTCCAGCCTGCCCGAACGACTAAGAAGATCAATCAAGATATTCATGTGCTTCCAAGATGGATTGAAGCCATATCTTACAGTCATCAACCGGAAAATCTCAAACCCCTTTTCGACTTCGCCAGTGTGGCTGCAAACTGACAAAAGGGAACTGAAAGTAATTAAATTTGGCTTTACTTTTTGCTCGACCATCTGATTGAAAATATTGAAAGCAGCTTCTGCTTTTCCATTCTTTCCATACCCAGAAATCATAGCGTTCCAGAATGCTGGATCGGTAGGCTTTACAAGAAACTGATTGAAAACATTGTATGCGAGACAAGATTTCCCGCATTTCATATACATGTCAATGATTGCAGTAGACAAGAATTCATCATCTGTGACCATCGTTCTTGTAACATATGCATGAATCTGTATTCCATAGTGTAGCATTGACAGAGACGAACAAGCTGCTAACAATATAGTGAGACATCGAACACTTGGTGTTAGTTCACAACGTAACATTTTTCTGAAGAAGAAAAAAGCTTCGTCAGCTTTTCCTAGCTGGAAAAAGCCACTGATCATGGAATTCCAAGTTGCTGAGTCGGGTTTCAGCTCTTTTTCAGATTCCAATTCAGCAAAAAGGTTGATAGCATTTTCACTTTGATCATTTAACATCATTCCGGCTATCATCGAATTCCATGTAACCAAGTTCATGTTACTCCCCATTTCTCTGAATAAGCTATAGGCAAATTGCCAAGAACCACATTTTGAATACATATCCACAAGACCAATTCCAACATTCATGTCATGTACTAATTTAATTTTCACTATAAGCCCATGTAGCTGACAACCCAATTTAATACACTTACAATTTCCACAAGCAGAGAGCACGGAAATCATTGTTGCTACATTAGGTTTCTCCCGCAACAATCTCCTCATTTCCTTAAACACACGCAACACCATTTCAGTAACCCCATTCTGCACAAGCCCTGAAAGATAAGCATTGCAACAAACAATGTTTTTGTTTTCCATTGATCCAAACAGCCTTTCGGCAGAAGCCAACTCTCTACAATTCAAATACATTGTCATAATCGATGTTGCTGCATAATCATCCACATCCACACCAATCTTGACTGCCAAACAATGCACTTGGACGCCATTCACAATATTTTCACAACCAGACACAACGCTGGCTACTGTAACCGAATCAAACCTAAGATTAGGGACACTAAACAGCTTAAAGACTCTGAAACCTACTTGGGAGAGCCCATTTTGAGAAAAGCCGGAAATGACAACGTTAAGAATAGATAAACTTGGGTGAGGAATTTCGTCGAACAGTTCGGCTGCACTGTCGACTAACCCAAGTTTCATGTACATGTTTGTGAGGTCCGTCTTAGTGTGCTTATTAGTATACCCACCTTTGAGGAGGTGGGCATGGAGCATCTGGCCATGGGTTACAGCCTTGAGTTCGGCGCAGGCTTTGAGAATGTAAGGGAAAGTGAAATTTGTTGGAGGAATAGAGGCAGAGCAGTGCTGCGTGTAGAGGGTAATGGCTTCTTTGTAGAGTCCACCTTTTACTAGCCTTGCTATTTGGTGCTTCATAGGCTGCCACCCAACATTGCAGAGACAAATACAGCTAAACTTGACTCTTGTTGTAACCCTTTCCGATTCAGAGAATTGTAATCAGGATTGTAATTTCAAGATGTCATTTTTAGGGTTTAAACTTTTGTGCGTGGCAACTGCAGTTGCCGCGGAAGTGTTAACTAATGTTGACTACACTTTCCTCTCATTTTTTAAGGTTCTTGAAAGGAAATTTATCAAGAATTAAAAAAATGTAATTATATATGTAACATCTATGGTTAATTTTGAATTGCAATTATTTTGAAATGATAAGATTTTTTCAAGAAGAAACAAGGGTATGTAATTCTTCAGAAACATTTCAATAATAAAATGGGAGGTTTATTTCATAAGTATAAATTAATTCGTTTTATTAGAGAAACTACAAAAATACTTCTAAAAGTTTCGTTATTCATGTAAAAAAATTGTGGGATTCTGGTTATATGTTCACGATAGATAATACATCTTGTCTCCAATCTCCTACAGTTTATCAATCTAAGATTTATTGCAGTTTAAAAATCTATTCGGCACCAGTAAAAACCTCCCTTTATCCCAATTTTCTCAAAGCTTGTATTAATAATGAAAACCATGATAAAGTCGTGCTTATCTCTCAAAACCATGATCAATTTCTATCTTTATTTTGATTCAAGTGAATAATTCTAAATTCTTTTAACAAAATGACAGTAATATGGTGCAGAAAACATGAACTTATCAAGTAGAACTAAGATCTATTATAGCATTATAATACAGGGACATATCATATTTCTTCATTAACATGAAGAGTTTGACAAAAGTATTAACAAGCAAGATTAAAACTTATTGCCAAGGTTTCCACTAAGATTTCCACTGACATTCCCACTAAGATTTCCGCTGCTTGTCCATCCTTCTTGAACCTGAAGTGAATACTGCATATGCCAAAGCACATCCTCCACAGTCGGTCTGCCCATCGGTTCTCTGCACAAGCAGTTTATGGTGATCTGAACTACAGTTTTCAGTGATTCATAAGCAAATGTTCCTCGCATAGACGGATCGATCAAGTCCCGTAATTTCGATGGTGATTCTGCTAAACTCCTCTCGAGCTGTAACACGAGAAAAATCCCTCTCAATACAGATAATTACGAGAAAAAAAAACTCTGTGATTTGTTCGCTTTATGAAAAACACACTCAAACCTTGAAAATTACGAATAACCCCCCCCAAGTCAAAGATTTTCCGTTAGTTTTAGGGGGTATTCGTTATGGTTTTCACACCTCATTGTAATTTTCATAATGTTTCAAGGTTTCAGTATGTTTTTTGTAAATAGCGTTAACCTTAAAGGGGTATTCGTATTTGACCCTTAAATGTATCTTACCTGAAACGTAAGGTCTTGTAGTTCACTGTGAGAGTTTACCGGTTTACCGGTGATAACCTCGATTAGGATAACTCCCAGCCTGTAAATGTCTTCCTTTTCTGGATTTTCGCTGCATAATTATATAATGAAGTCCTACTGAGACAACAAGGTAATAATCAAGAAAATTTATGAAGGTCAAAAGAGACCATACCTGTTCGGTTGATTTGAGGTATCTTGTCCATTGAGTGGGCTCTCTGCACCAACCTGTGAAGACAAAACGGCAAAAAAATAAGATTGTTTTATTCATTGTTGTTGAGATGTATTTATGCCTATTCCAAATGAAAGAATTTTGACCTTAGAAGGTAAGTTTATATTATAGCTGCTTATTTTAGCAGTGAGGCTCTCATCCAAGAGAATGTTATCGATTTTGAGGTCGTTTCCGAGTATCCCTCCTTCATGCAAGTATTGAATGCCCCTTGCTATGGCCATTGTGATTCCCATTCTCTGTGGCCATTTCAACACATCTCTCTTTCTCCAATCTGCCAAATTTAAAGAAATTTTTTTTATTGTGTTTACAATTATTTACTCTCTAAAATTTCAGAAGGTAATTAATTTGAGCGGTATGTATATACCGATGAGGTGATCTTTTAATGATCCATTTGAAACATTTTCTAGCACAATAAAGACGGTGCTAGCTGTATTTGGATGGTCCTGATATGTAACAATGCAGTGGCCAAGTACGCTGACTAAATGTCGATGCCTCAGCTTCGATATTACTTCCATGTGGTGCTGCAGAGCTTGAGGCGAATGCTTCTGTTTTAGTTTCAGACATTTCACCAGGACCACTGATCCATCTCTCAGCCATCCTTTATAGAGCTGTAAAACACATCGGTACAAGTCGCATCAAATATCACCACCAAAAAAGAAAAAAAGAAAACCTCAATTTCAACTACTCTGAGTGAATAGAGCAGTCTTAGCTAAGCCGGTAGGGCGCATGACTTCTAAAATCTTTTTAATTAAAAATAGGGAATAACTACGAAAACCCCCCTGAAATTTGCATCGTTTACGGAAATCACCCAGAAACCTTGAAAATTACAAAAAGAACACACTGAGTTAACTATTTTTCCGTTAGTTTGAGGGTGTTTTTTGTAATTTCCAAGGTATCAAGGTGTTTTTCGTAAATGCTGCAAACCTCAGGGGGTTATCTGTAATTGACCCTTAAAAACTGAGGCTGACACACACAAATTACCTGACCCTGAGATCCTTCTCCTACAAGATTAGATGCGTCAAAGTTATTTGTGGCATCTTCCATTTCCTCGAGTGTGAACACATGATACGGTGGCAGTCCGAGCGAGGTCAATCTCATTGGCTGTGGCACATGTCCTAATATATTATACAACAATAATTATCTCATATTAGAATGAATCAAATTAATCTTGAAATCCAAAAATGATAATTACAAGGGATTTATGGACTTACTTCCTAGTGGAGAGCCGTGAACGGGGTTTTTCTCGATCACAAAGCTGTCGCATCTGTACTCGCTGCCTCTTTTCCTATGTACCCTTCTGACAATAACCAGAATCAAGAATCCCAAGAGGCACAAAATTAGCACAATACCCCCAATAATCCCGAGCACAACTCCGAGTTTCAGGGTCGACTCGTCCTTCCCATCCCGTGCAGGAGGCTTAACGGCTATTGCATCTTTTTGGCAGAACGAATACGTTCTCTGATACTTTGAAGTCGTATTCGCCAAACAATTCCACATTAAAATAACCGTTTTGTTTCCCACATTTGGTGCTAGGCAAGAAGGCAACTTACCAATTAAAAGGTTATTAGAAATGTCCACAAAGGTAAGTTCACCGTTGCACGAGACATTTGGCTGAAATCCTCCACTCAACTGATTTTTAGCAAGATTAATGTATTGAATTGCTGGCAATGAGAATAGGAAGGCCGGGATCGGTCCAATGAGTCTATTGGACGAAACATCGAGCACTTGGAGCCTATTAAGCTTCTTTAAATCTTGTGGGATTTCAGATCTCAGAGAATTGTTAGCAACTGAAATACGCACAAGATTGTTGCCTAAGGAAGGAAATTTAGGCCCTAAATCATTGTTGCTCAAATCAAGCTCTTCGAGTGCTGATAAGCCTCTCAGATCTGGAACACTACCATTGAACAAATTGTTACTCAAAACAAGACTCCTCAAACTCTGATAAGTGGAAACTGATTTTGGGATTTCACCATAAATGAAATTGGAGCTAATATTCAAAACCTGAAGTGATCTAAACCGGTTAACTTTTGCAGGCAACGGACCCCACAATCCTAAAGAAACTAAAGACAACTTCTGCAGACTCGAAAGCTTAGTTAAGACAGTGAAGAATGATTCGAGTGAGAATCTTCCAGAAAGTGTCTGAGAATTAACAGCAAAGTTTGAAGCGGACAACTTGGGATTCTGAGAAGGGGAGCTTTTGTTTCCTACTATGGTTAACTCCGTAATGTGGTTACCTGAACAAATAACTGTAAGAGAAGGAGTGGGAGGGAGAAAACAGAAGTTTGTCCAATTGTTCCATGATTGAAGAGATGGTGGATATTCTAGAAACTGCTGAACTTGAAAAAGGATTCGACTTTCTGTTGAAGCTAATTGTGCAGTTGAAAATACTGGGAGAGAAACAAGGAAAAATGCAGCGGAAAATAAGAATCTCCATGAATCCTCCATTATTTTTCTTTCTGGGTAAGTCAAAATCCAAGTACTGTACTATAACATCACAGAGTTTGATTGGAAGGTGACAAAATGGAGGGGAAATTCAAGAAAATCATGAGGTTGATTTGAATCACCTGGGCATCCCATAAAGTTAGATTGTGTGATCTTGGTTTGTTTAAAGATTGGAATCAATCAATGAGCTGCAAAAAGTTCTCATTATTGTGAAATGAAATGAGTAGAATGTGGGACTCTGTAGACTGTAATAAAGCGGTCTACCTTTTTCTTTTGCCTAGTTGTACACTAGAAAAGTTATGGTATGGAAAGTTTTGCAGGAATTTAATTCAAAAAATGGAACATTTTTTTGTTTCTCTATTGTTTTTTGGGGTGGCGCGTGGCGGTGGGAGGAGTTTCCGGGAGAGAAACAGCTAGGAGTTGAAGAAAATTGAATGTGGGTTGAGAAAGTTTCAGAGATGTGAAACTGGGAAGTTTCCATGTAAACTGAAGTTAATTGGAGCTGTATTTTTTGGCGCTTATGCACAAAACTCAAGGATAAATATTATTACTTTATTTATTTCTTGCTGGTCCTCGGCTGGGGCTACAAAGCCTACGCTATTTTAAAGGGTATAATTGATATTTATTATAATTAAACTTTGGTACAATTATAAATTAGTTTATTTATTTTTAAAAATTAAAAAAAGATCTTAAATTTAAAAATACTACCAACTATCGGAATTGTTTGGATATTATGACTCCAATTATATAATATATAGTTAATGCCGCTAGGTAGAAATTCTTTTCTAGACTATCAATATCGATCTTCTTTCATCTACAGTCAAACTTCACGGAATTCCGGCAATATTCACACTATCTAATGCCTCTTACAGTAAAGTCAACAAAATTCAAAGTAATTTTCACAAACTTTGATATATATTTTGTGATTTCCACAATAAGGGAGCCGGATTTATGATTAAATCAAACTTTAGGAATAGTTGGTTTTGAAGCCCTAGATTGTGCATAATATTTTTACGTTGTTTGTGCTCATGTGATGATAAAACTTAAAAGTCAACTAGTTATGGATTCCAAGACTTGATTTGGGGGTATCCGAAGGGGGTTGACCATTGGAGTTTGGTGGACTTGCATGTACTGGAACAATTTTTTACTATCCACTGGGGCATGCATGTGACGTTCCCCTCGAAACACGATTAGAACTAATTAGTTAAGAGATCTCAATCAAACTGTGCTTTCAATTTCAATTTCAATTACAAATTAAGGATGTTACATCCATGCTGATTGATTATATATAGCTTATATTTATTTGTCATAATTATTGATTGTCACTCATTGGGCTACCGACAAATATATTTGTGCATTTTGATCAAAAACTCCATCAAAGTTTCGAACCCAAAATCTCTTATCAAGCTAATATAGTACAGAATTACTAAATCGTTACGCTATTCGGTGTCAATAATAATGTAGTCGACGAGACAAGTGAACGGAGACAAGAAAAACGTCTGTGGTCCTCTTTTTATTACATATCCATTCTCTCATCATTTTTTCATATATACAGCAACAAGTCAATTCCAGATTTTATATTTATTTGACTTCGCTTTCCTGAATATTTATAATTGTTGAAAATCTCTGAACAATCAATGATAATTTATGAACTTACTTAATTCGTTGAAGAAACAATAAAACTATTGCTTTAAAGAATGTTTTGTTTTAGCATTGAAGCATGCACGTTTAATATAACTAGTTTTTTAACCCCTGCGTTGCACGGGGTAATTTATTTATTAAATAAATTATATTATATTTTTTTATATGATTATTAACAATACGTAAAAAATTATTAATTCAGAATTTAAAGTGTACACACCAATATAATTCATTTTATAAAATAATCAGGAATTATGTATATAAAAAAACTCATTTTAAATGTATAAAAATAGTAATATGATATTTTTATGACAAAGTACTGATTTTATATTTATAATAGAGAGAATATATATTTATACATATATAGAGAAGGAATATCATGACGGTTATAGAAATATTAAAATGATAATTAAAATACTAAAAAAGTATTTAATAATAAACCATATAAATAATGATTGGAATATCTGTCTCTTTGGTTGAAAAAATAGTTGTTTATTATACTTTATATTATTTTTTTATTAGATAATCTGTTATTGTTTCATTATCGAGTCATAATAATATTCATTTCATTATTGAAATTTCTTTTATATCCGACAAAAAAAAATTTCTTTTATATTATGAAAAATATTAATACTCAAATATAATAATTTAAGAAATTTATTTATATTGAAATAAAATATAACTTTTCTAGCACAAAATGAACATGAGACACGTGTATTTAGAAAAGTTTTTTTTTCAAGAAAATTAATTGTTTATTTATTTTATATTATTAAAATAATAATAAAATTTATTTAAACTTATATTTAAAAAAATTTCCTTAGTTAGATAAATTTTCATTTGAATTTGCTATATCAAAAATATTTCTTAGAAATTAAAATATTAAATATAATTTTTTAATAGATATATTGAATACATTATTTTATCTTTATTTTTATTAACGAACATTCAATACCGTATGGATAACTCTAAAACTTCTTAAAATTTACTTAAAATCATATTTTGAAAAAAAATTAATTTTAATATTATATAAAGTAGTTATATAGTTCTATAATTAAATAGGAGTTACAATTTTTTTGATAATTGATATAAACAAAAGTATGGAAAGTCAATAAATACATATGTAAGTTATAAAAATAATAATTAATTAAATTAATTATAAAAATAATCTACATGGCAAAATGGATCAATTCTAACTTATCCACTTCATTACCACATAAACATCTTTCTTAAAACATTTCACTCATTCATTTTCATATATATATATATATATATATATATATATATGATTATCATAAGAATTGAACAGTTACATGGTCATTCGAATTATTAAAAAAAAGTTATTAAAATTAGCATGCTTTTGCATTTTTTTTTTGTTTTATGTTTTTTAGAATAACCATCATGATCATGTGATGAACAGATCATACGAACACGGGCATGAAACGAGATATACATACACGACGACTCAAATTTTTTTAATAATAATTTATTACTAGACAAGTAGTACTAAAAAAATTAGCTAATTAAATACTTTTTTCTAACATTATTTATATGACAATGTGTTAAAAACATTATTTTGTTTAATGGAAATTAAATGGGACTGACTGAAACTGCTATTTAATATACATTTTCTGAGTTGAAGCACATAAATATATATATTTTTCAAGAAGATGCATATTTTACTGAGACAGTGTTATTAATTTCATTCAATGCTCCATTTAATGTCGTATGGCGTAGCCTTGGAAATTGGGGAATTTAAAGTTATGAATCTCTATGTAGAGCTGCTACAGACTTTAAATAAAGGATAGTAAATAAAATCTCATTATTCATTTAGTACCTTATTATATGATATCACTCTTGAACCTATGCGTATTGAATTTGAATATATGTTTAATTAACTTCAATTGCAACATAGAAATGTCAGAACTATTTTTTTTAAAATGTATATCATTTAATCATATTATAATTCAATGAAACTTCTGTACAATTTAATTAGTTACAGGTATGTTAAATAATTCATCCTATACGGAGAAATACATGTCAAAAAACAATACACCAAACTACTGAAAACTAACACTTATATACAAAAATTTAATACCCACAATCGTGAGACTCAAACCCATGACATCGAGATCATAGGGCATCCTCCATGCCACTCGGTCAAGGAGTCCTTGGCAAATGTTAGAACTATCATGACAATAATTCAATAATGTTTAAAAACGAATTATTATGATTTATGACAATCATCACTAATGTACGTTCTGAATCAAGAAAGAACTATCATAAATAAATCAATTATCATGAAAACTAGCATAATATAATATTCTCTTTTCCAAAATTATTTATCGTAATATATGCTGCTCAAAAGTAATAATTGGAGATTCTTATTTAAACCAGATTATTTGGGTCCGTGGTTCTATACACATACCTAAGTGTAATTATATACCCCTATTTTGGGATAATTACATTTACCCCACCCCACTTAAAAGAAAATACGGTAAGATCCCCTTTATTATTGGAAATTACAGACCGTTGGACGTGCGGTAATAAACTTTGCCCCCACCGTGTACAATCCCTAAAGTTTGGCTTGGTAAGCACGCGCCGAAAGAAGTTAAGCTTATTGGGTTGTACATGGGAATTGGGTTAAAAACCCTTCAAATCATACTTGTTTTCCCAATGTGGGATACTTTTCTCTCAAGTTTCGGGTGCTACAGATATCCCCTTGACTATATCCGTATTTTTAGTTTACTTAGAAAAAAATATATAAAATATGATTACATTAGGACTATAATTGACTCATGACATGTGAGGTTATGTACTCTGACTCATATATATGAGAACTTTCCAGTAATAACAAGAAATTGATCATGAAACTATTATTATTTTTAGGGAAAAAGATTTTTTCTCATCTGAACTATGATGATTTTTGTACTTTACTATCTATTTTTTTTTTCTTATAGTTTGCCTCCTAAGCTAAATAATTTTTTGCAATTTGTTATCTCCGATGAAAATATTCCACCGGAAAATTGCATCGTGTCATATGAGAAACATAGGTCGATATTGTATTACCCCCCCTAATGTCTCAAAAATAAACCCTCAATCAATTTTGAAAAACTTGGAGTTTTTATCACCCAATTGGAATAACAACGAATTTGATAGATTATTTTTAAATATTCAATTGAAGGATAAAAACTCCAAGTTTTCTAAAATTGATTGAGGATTTATTTTCGATATGTTGAGGAGAGCAATACAACGTGAACCTATGTTTTTTATATGACACGATGCAATTTTCCGGTGGTATATTTCCGTCAGAGATGACAAATTGCAAAAATTTATGTAGTTCAGGAGGCAAACTGTAAGAAAAATAAGTTTAGATAGTAAAGTACAAAAATCGCTATAATTTGGATGGAAAAAAATCATTATCCCTTATTTTTAAGGGTTTGATAGTTTTGGGAAATAAATGTATTTTCAGGGTGTTGAGTCTTAAGTATAGACATTCCCAAAAAGATCCAATTAAATATATATTTTCTGATATGTAATCTCAATCAATTTTAGTATAAATTGAGTTTGGGATGCACAATAAATAAGAATGACATGTATATGTAGTGTATATTCTATAGTACAGATCTAGTTACCTAATTCCCATGTGAAGTATATATGTACAAAAAGTTGTCCGTCGGTGAGGCTGTGTGCACCAAAAACAAAGGGCAAAAACCCGAGTCATTGATATATGTCATAGTATCACCTAATCCTTTATTCTTCTCATAAAAATATATAAATATTCTGTATTCAACAACATAAAAACAAATATTACAGCCATAAACATTGAGATATTTTAATTCTTTATATGGTCAATGTAGAGTTACAAGTTCCAAGTTCCAACTTGCTCTTGGATGTACATATTCCAACCGGTGTGTGTATTGTTTTAGGGCGAATAATATATAAGTATGTTGCGATTTGGTGAAATTATATTTTAGTTTGAGATTTTTGATATATTATAAAATAGTTTAGGTTTCAAGTATGTATTAGATTTTTACTTTCAAAAAAAATATATGTATTAGATTTCATAAAGATAATGACGAGTTGAAATATATTGGATTTCAAAATTGAAAACATCGAGGATATTTCACTTCCATTTCATAAAGTTCTCCTTACTAATCATAGCTGCGTTCCGAATAGAATTCGAACTCGAGAACTCTAGTTAAACTAGCATGGTGCTGACTGCCGAATAATAGGCATTACATTTACTAATTACAGCGCACCTAGCTACCTAATATGATGGTTGCTTAATCCATGAATTAGTAGTTGTCATTAGCGACAACAAGTAGTTGTTAATTATTTTGTCAGTTTCCAAATTGGTGCTAAGATATAAATTAGAACGACTTAGGAGTTAGGAGGGACTAATTGGGAGCCACAGCCACCTCTATACAGGATTAATTGCATGTGGTCGATCTCACTCATATTTTAATGCATGCTAGCTAGCTACATCTTTACATTATTTCCAATCCTTGGTCTAATTAGATGACACAAAATTAATTATTATAAATTGCAGAATTATTACATGGAACTCCCCCTAAATATGGAAAAATACAGTTTATAGCTCTGAGTTCTCATAGCTGTTAGCTAGGGTCGGATTAATTCGGAGGACTCTATTCATTACATATTTGAGGGTGGGTACGTGACAATTTTGACTAATTTAAGGGGTTACAATACAAGCTGTATATTTCCTATTTCAGAGGGATTTCAATATAATTAGTCCTTAATTTATATTTCAAAAATTATAATGGGCCGTAATTTGGGCCTAGCCCCACGGTCCAACTAATGCATTCACCAGCGAATGGCTGCCACACTCTTTTCTTTTACAGGAAAATTTGTCAAACTTATCCAATCATGTTCAAATGATTGACTAGTATCAATTACTCGAGACCTCTCGTTAGATTAGATAGTACCGAATCGCGAAATTACTTGAATTGACGGTACTTACAAGTTATAATAAGTATTATATGAGTACATCAATTAAAGTTGACGAATACAAAAGTAGAAAGTCTAGTAAAGTGTGCACTTACAAGCTTAATGTTGCAAATGGCTAGGCATATATATATATATAATTTGTGAGCCCTGTTTGATATGATGATCAGATCACCACAGGAGTTCCCCCAAACACTTCAGTGAGTATTAACTATTAATTAAACCACTCAATGAAGCGATTGGGGAAACTCTCGAGGAAAACTGATGACTACTTTGTCTAGATTTCTCTGCGTCTGTAAGCTCAGCATTTTCAGGTGTTTATATATATATATATATCAGATATCACTCCAGGAGTTCCCCCAAACACTTCAGTGTACGTAGTAGAAATTAACTACTAGCTACTCAATGAAGCGATTGAAGGAACTCTAGGAGAAACTAACCTGATGATGATCATCATGAGTAGTAAGTATTCAACTATGTTATTGTTTGATGAGATGAACCAATTCACATTGAGACCATTATATATATATAGTGACCACAGTACGTACGTATTCAAAGCTTGGCCTTTTCATGTCTCATGGAGACAATAGCTATTGCACCTAGACGTAACCATGGCTAAGTGAAGAACAAAGATATATGGAATCACAAGGTTAGAATATATGGATTCTCTGAAACTTAATTTACAACTTTTGATTTTTCATTATCTCGATCAAATATTATGTTAATGATTAAAGTCAGCTAGCTAGCTCTCTTAATGCACTATCATGTTTGAAATTTATTCATGTTATGTATGTTTGGAGATAGCTAGGGTCATGTCAATTGTCATGGATAATGAACTGCAGAAAGGAACTGAAGCTGGAAAAGTAATGATGGGCCAAAAAGGAGGAGATACATGATGGTATATTCAGTAATTGTTCTCAAGATTATTATTCCCTTTTCATCATTTAACCTACATTCTTGACCAGGTTCAAATACTTGCATGTATGTATTTACCTTGTTTATCTTGAATTAGAAAAGTGGTCCTGTAGTGAAATATTCATCTTTAGAAGTTAGAACTACATGCATTATTAATCCATTTTTCGCTTCTTCTCCTTAAACATGAACTCGAGTTGAATTATGTTGTTACTTTAGGTAGAATAACTTCAGTGGTTTAGGACCAATTTTAAGTTGCGCTCAGTGATTCGAAGCTTATGATCAAGTCCAATGGGCCATAGGGTCCGGGGTGTGACAATTAGCCACTTAACCTGGCTGTGATCCTGGTACAGGTGAAGAAAAAAGATTTTGGTTATGGAATCACATTTTCAGAATATATCCTTGCCCTGCATTTGTCAACTTGCAATATTTCACTTTCAGCTGTATGAGAGTTTTGATTGACCATCTTCGTGTTATTAAGGTTGAAGTTTCGAATTCAAGAAACATTATTCAGGGATAATTACGAAAAAAGAAAGCTAAAAAGAGTGAAGTGCTGATAAAGTATATGTCATACTCATTTGTTGGCAAGATTATTCTGTTTTTGTTATTTGACCTGGTTCAAACTCTTACATTTATTTTTCTTTGTTTCATGTCTGAGGATTCATGTGTTCAACAGCATACCTTAAATTTTCCCATGAGATAGTCTTTTTCCTATAAATAGGTAAAAGGCATGGGAAACAAATTAACATAATAAGAAAGATAAGCTGAAAACAGAGTGTCAGGTTTCCTCTCGAGTTCCCTTACAACACTTCATTGGATTAATCGTAATCCACTGAAGTGTTTGGGGGAACTCGGGGCATTGCCTGGCGTTAAGTACCGTATCTAAAGACATATATAATGCATGTTCTTGTTTAAATTTCAACACGTATTTATCAGAACTAGTGCACCAAGATTCTGTTCCAATTTCTTAAGAAATTTCATCATCTCAAGATTTTTTCTTCAGAAGCACCGTATAGTTCCAGTTTCCTGGAGGCGACCTGGAATCATGTGTAGCCGTTCAGTTTTCAATTACAAAGATGCATTTATACTCTCACCCTCGCCCAGATGTTCGGAGATTTCTTTTCCTGAAGTTCCATGTAAAATCATTCTTAATTTACAGAAACAAATTTAAATAGGGATAATTACACTTACATACCCTGAGGTTTGGAAAATTACAGAAACATACCCTGAACTCTAACTATCATTAGAGAACCTTAATGAAAAAGAGCACTTTCACGTAGTGTTCCTGTGTTTTCTGTTAAAAAAATATAAATGATAGGATTTACTGAATGAATGTCCTCGAAATCCTTCCAACCACTTAACAGATGTAATGAACATTCTTTGCCAGGGTATATTTGTGTAATTAGGCTAAACTCAAGGTATGTGAGCCTTTTAAATAAGATCGCAATATGTCTGGGGCCAATATGGTGGTTTTGTTACTGAAATGAATGATCTCACTTTGTATATTGCCAACACCCACAATTCTAATCTTCTTTTTGTCTCACTAATGGAACAACAATATTCTCAGATAAGAACATGAAAATCATCTTAATAATAGGACATTAATTTTTTTGAAACATGAAATATCAAAGTTTAAATTCCGATGGTATTGTACATCAGTTGCTGCTGATGTAGGTGCAGCCCATGCGAAGATATATAGATGCTATCCGGCCAATTGAATTATAAGCTAATGAACAGTATATTATATATTATATCGCAGAACTCAAACAAATTTTTATTTTCTTGAAGAATCATTCTCAATCTCTGTTATTAGAAATTCAAGTTATTGCACTCTGAACTCATACTGAACCAAAAATTTCTTAAACAATGGCGATCACAACTAGTGAGACCTCAAATTAGTTTTGATTGTATAACGTGTTTACTAATTAATACTTCACATTCTGATATTAGAGCATTTTCTGACATAGTGGCGGTGACGAAGCTATGAAGCTTCACCCTATTGAATGACTTTCTGCATTACTTCCACGTTTGTTGCTTTATTTCTGTATACCTGTGAAACTTTTATTTGTGAAGTTTTAATTGTTGTGATGCTATGTCGTTTACTTGGTTCTTTCTGTTTTATATAGCTGTGAAAATGGATTCATTTTCTGATTATTCATGATGTGTAACTTTCATTACTGTGAAAATTTACAAAAACTATTGGCAAAGCCATTACATTATAATTCCTCGATACTTATAAAGATTACAAATATACCCTTTACATTGTTTATACATTACATTAGTATAATTGAAAATAAAGTCAAACCTTGAGAAATAACAATCGAGGGGAAAAAAGAAGATTCAAAAGAATTTGTGTTGACGCCATCATTTTCCGCAAACAAGTACTTGATGAAAGTAAGAAAAGATCTTGGTCAGGGTATGTCTTTGTAATTTCCCAAACCTCAGGGTAGGTTTTTGTAATTCTCTCCTTTATTAATGAACAGAGTCAGTACACATGTACAAGATATAGAAAGGAGAGGGAAGAGTAAACTATAGTGATTTTGTGATTTTACGTAAATCAAATCAACCCCGGGGTTCCCCCAAACACTTCAATGGGCACAATTCTTTGAATAAAAAATACCCAATGAAGTTATTTGAGGGAACTCTAGGGGAAATCTGATGACTTGTTTCACTTCATTGATGGCTGAATGCATATATTGAGGATTACTATTTATAGTGCCCACATATAGAAAAGTTGTTGTCAACTTATCTTGGAGATAAAAGCACTTGCGACTGAACCTAGTCACAACCATAGGGCAAATAAAGAACCATGATATTGAATCAGACCGTTAGAATATATTCTTCTCCTGGATACTTGTTAATATGTTCTTTTTCTTATTAACCAGCCTCTTTGCTATGTCTAAGAGAATTTATGGCATTAAGGTAGAAGTAGGTGAATTTTGATTCATATTGTGATTCATTGATAATGGAAAAGGAAAGCTGTGGAAACGCGATTCACAAAAATATAGACACGTTTGTTCACTCGGTTGCCAAGAATATTATTCTCTCTTCATTATTTAACCTACATGCGTGACCAGGTTCACACATGGGCATGTTTTCAATAACCCTGTTTTTCCTAGGATGAAAAGTGGTCCCTGATTGCATGACTTTAGCTTTTGTATAAATAGGCAACGAGTCTTCACCGAAGTAACATAAGAAGAGAGCGAAAACCAAGTGATCAGGTTTCCACTGGAGTTCCCTCAGACTACTTCACTGGAAAAATAGTTCTCTAATTCAGGGGAACTGCAGTGAAGTGTTTGGGGGAACTTTGGCTGTCACCTGATGACATTATTGACACAAAATATCTTCTCTTAAGTGTCAAAATTCTGATTGAATTCAAACATGAACTGGCAGATATAATGTGTGTTTCTGTTTCCAGCTTTTTTAGAAAATTTCCTGATTTTCTCAAGCCACTATATGCCTCTGTGTGCCTACTCAAAAATCATCCCAAAAAAGAGGTAAAAGCTCTTATTTCATTATTCCTTCCACAAATCTTATTCTATTAACTTTTCACATTTCTTTTCAAACATCTAACTCGTTACGGAATGCAGAACGCAAATAGATATTTTCCACTGTTCCAAGTCGGGTGAAACCTCGCTAGTCCAATCGAATATCCATGCCCAATATATATGCATCCATAGCTAGCTGAGGCTCCTCCATAAACAGTGGCCCCAGTGTCAAACCTCCAAATTATAGCCCCCGTCCTAGCATCCATTCCATACACGGCTCCGTTAGGGGCCACCGACCCTGCAAATAGAACTCCATTCACTATGGTCACTGGTCCATGCGCTCCTTCATTGCTTGGATCAGCTGTCGTCCACAGGATATTCCCAGTATTGGCATCCATCGCCACCCATCCACCAGCAGTGGTGGTTTGATTAGTCGGCTTAAGGGTGAAGGGGAGGCTGTTACCGTTTACTATGTTAGTATATACACGTAGCCCATCGGTAGCTGCACCCCATACTCCTCCTCCTTCTAGGGATCCGGGTCCTGCTTTCTGTCCAACGTCAAGAAAACAAGTATACAATTAAGCCACTGAGAAAAACTCAAAACAATAAAATTTTTATATATAAATTTGTCAAATCTAAATATTTGAACCCACCCCAGGCCCCCTCCCCCCAAAAATGATAAATTACCGGCAATTTACTTTCACAATATATCCCTAAGGCTTGGTGTAGTTACAAATTAATCCCTCAAATTACGAAAAACTCCATGACATTTCATATTCATTAAAATTTGTGAAAATCATAGGAAAGAAGGCTTTGACCGGTGTCGACTAGATTTAAACCATATTGACTCTTAGACCGACGGACTGCAGAAGCCAAGAAGCTTCCGATGGCATGAACATAACCAGAATTCAACAAAGGTTTTACATGAACATCGAAATTGTAGGGGTGCTTTTGTAATTTAAGAAATTAGAAGGATTAATTTGTAATTACGCCAAACCTCAATGTTTTTTCGCCATGCAAGTTAAATAACTGAATTCATCCCTATTACTATTCAAAACTTAAAAAACTCACAGTGAACCAAACAATATTGCCATCGTCCCGATCCAACGCCCACGCAAAGCCGCTTTTCTGCACTGCTACCACGACATCACGCAACCTTCTATTCGAAAGTATGGTGAGCAGCATCGGAGCCTCCCCGAAGTCGGCATCCACGTTCGGTCCGGGTGGACAATCGGGATTATTCGGAACCAAGCAAGCGAAGTAGAAAACATCATATCCTCCGAGCTGCTTAGCCCAAACAATTCTTCCCGTATTAAGATCAAACGAAAGCAATGAATTGAAATGCACATCAGACCCGAAACACTGATCGGGTTGGCTTGGTGGCGTTGTTTGATTGTTCTGTCTAGCTTGACATGCGAGAACATCTGCAGGAGCAAGGTAGAGATTGCCCGTTCCTGCATAGACGTGGCCTCGAATCGGGTCAATGGAGGGGCTGCTGCCCCATATGGCACCTCCGGAATAACCTCCTAGGTTGCCTCCATTATCAGGTAGAGTGTAAGTTTGCCAAATTATTCTTCCTGTTTTTACGTCCAGCTTTACCATGCTCCCACGAAATGTGCAGCATAGACCCGCTGGTAATAATTCTTCCAGGGAGGAAACTCCCACATAAAAGCCCCTTGAAACAGACAACACAATTAGGTAAAATCATTAATAAGTCTTTTTAACGATTAATTACCAAGAACCCCTGAAATTTGCCTTAATTATAGAAGAGCCTCTGTTTCTATTGAAACTACAATTACCCCTAACATTGATAAGGATGTCAACCATAATGATACGGAAAAAAAAAGGTGATTTTTATGTTATGAAGAAATTCGTTACTGAAGCTAAAGTTTCGTCACCAAAAGTTTATATGATGAATATTTTCTAACAATGGTTGTCATGTCAGGTCCGTGACAATGGGTTTACGCGACAATAATATTTGCGACGAAATTTTTTGTGACAAAGCAGTGTATGTTTGAGAGAATAAAAGTTTATATGACAAAGTACATTTTGTTACGCTAACCTTTGTTATGGCGATTTTTACAAGTTGTCACAAGAGATATAGCTACCGTTAAATTCTATATTATGAATGTAAATTTTGTCAAAAGAAGCTGTCAGTTTTTTATTTTTATTTTTAATATTTTTATGGTGAAGAACAATTTTCTCAATCTATCTATGTCAGGGGATAATTACAATTTCAATAAATTGAAACTTTTGACTCAATCTCCTTTCAACAGATATGTTGTTTTTTGGGGGGTTAATTCTAAATCTTGTCAATCGGTAATTTCATAACATATCATTTTATGTAATCTTATAAATTTTAATCTAAGAGGATCTTTTTGATATTGCCAAAAACATTGAGGCTGCAGATGTAAACCTTTTGGACTTGAAAAGCAAGGGCAAATTAGACTTTTCACCTTCTCAGCGGGTCTGTGTTACAAGTGGGTATAGTTCAGGGATGCATATGTAATTTCCAATAATAGGGATGTTTTTGTAATAATAGCATACCTCAGGGGGTGTGGATGTAATTAATCCTTGTTTCTTCCAATAGATATGTAGAGTATATTGGAATGTGTACTAACCCATTGTAAACAGTTCCAGAAGCGGTCACTAGACCCAACGGTCGTGGATCCAACTGTGTGGACCAAACAAGCGTTCCCGTCGCCCGCCTTACAGCAACCACAAATGCCGGTCCATATATTCCAACAAGTAGAAGATCACCAGCCACAACTGGGGTGGACCGTGATACCGTTACATTTACAGTTCTTCCCGTTGGTGGTATACCCGTCAGTGGGCCTAAGCTTTGTTTCCAGATGAGAGATCCCGTCAGAGCATTCACTGCATAAAGATTTCCATTCCAGGATGGGAAGTAAACTACTCCACCAGCTACTGCTGGCGTTGCAGTTATGTCGAATCCTGCTAAGAATTTCCATCTTTGTCTCAATAGGCCTAATTTCACCGAGAGTGGATTGATAAGGGTGCCTCCTATTGAGTTTCTTCTGTTGGTAAGGTCGCCTCCGTGAGTAAACCACTGCACAGATAGTTAAAAAATAGTTAATATTTGTATTTTGATTGGATTGTAATGATAAATTGAAGCAGTTCAAGAGAAAATTAGAAACTTTTGGAAGGAAAGATCCTGTACCTCTGCATTTGAGTTGCTGACTGCTGAAAATAAACATAATGCCGAAAGAAGGGTGGCAAGAATGACATTCTTAGACATTGTGCAAGTACAAAAGATCAGGAACTTTAAGTTACTTATACATAGAGAAGTACACTGTGTGAAATAAACAAGGTGAATTACATCTACTACCCCTCAAGTTTCCCCTAATTACAATTTCGTGCCTCTAGTTTTTAGAAATTACAACAAAAATCCCAAAAGACTTCCTGAAACTACACAATATGATGCCAAAAAGTGCAAATAATAAGTCTATTTCAAGGAGTCTTTAGTAATAAAGTTAAAATTTTCAGGGAGTTTTTTGTGAAAATAGAAGAACTAAATCGTAATTAGCTCAAACCTGAGGGGTGGTGGATGTAATTCACTCAATAAATAAATATAGTAGAGCTAAGTAGCAACTTGAGAGTTGCCAACCCTCCTCCTTCAGGTTTGTTTACAGACTAACATCAACTTATGTAATGAAGTCAAAAGATTGTTATGCACAACCGAAAATGGAAAATATCAGAATTCTAACGAACCCTAATACGTGAGTATCTTTTGTAATTATCCATATATAACTGCAATTGTTTGACTAAGAGGGTCATAAATTGCAATTTACTAAAATGGTGCGCACAGTTATATTATTACTTTAAATAATTGGAATTTTTATACGTCAGAGAAATCTTTCTCTTACATATTCTTGTCTTTCATGAAACTGCCTTCCTTGTTTAAATGTTTCAGTTGACAAGATGACGTTAATATATTCCTACTTTCAATAAATGACTCTGTAATCATATATATATATATATATATATATATGAAAATGAGTGAGTGGAATATTTTAGGAAATATGTTTATGTGGCAATGAAGTAGATTAGTTAGAATTGATCAATTTTGCCATGTAGATTATTTCTGTAATTAATTTTATTAATTATTATTGTTATAACTTACAATGTATTTATTGATATTCCATATTTTTGTTTATATTAAAATTTTATAACTCCCATTTAATTATAGAACTATATAACTAATTTATAAAATATTAAAATTTATTTTTTAAAAAATAATTTTAAATAAATTTTAATAAGCTTTAGAGTTATCTATATTGCATTGAATATTCGTTAATAAAAATAAAGATAAAATAATGTATTCTATAAATCTATTAAAAAAATTATATTTAATATTTTAATTCCTATCAAATATTTTTGACAAAGTGGTTTCAATTATATATATTTTTTTTGGTGCACACATAGTGGATTCAAATGAAATTTATCTAACTAAAATAAGGAAGAAAAATTTATTATATAAGTTTTATTAAGTTTCTCATGTTCATTTTGCGGTGGCAAAGTTATATTTTATTTCAATTTAAATAGATTTATTAAATTATTATATTCGAAATATTAATATTTATTTCAATAATGAAAAGAATATTACCATTAATTAATAATGAAATGATAACAAATTATTTAACAAAAAATATAATACCAAGTATAATAATTAACTCTTTTTTGGACCAAAAAAATAAAGAGATTCTAATCAATATTTATATGGTCTATTATTAAATATTTTTTGTATTATAATTGTTATTTTAATATTTAACATTCATGACATTCCTTCTATATATATAAATATATATTCTCTATATTACAAATATAAAATTAGTACTTCGTCATAAAAAAATCATATTACTATTTTTATACATTTAAAATGAGTTTTTTATATACATTATTCCTGATTATTTTATAAAATGAATTACTTTGGTGTATGTGCTTCAAATTTTGAATTAATAATTTTTAATGTATTGTTAATAATCATATAAAAAAAATATGGTTCGATTTATTTAATAATTTATATTTTATAATTAAATTTTTCCGTGCAATGCACGGGATAAAGAGCTAGTTTAGTAAACTGTTAAACAGTATATTATGGCCTACTGCAGGGGCATAGTGAATTTTTCTGTAGCTTGGCGTGTTACTAGTTACTGCATAGGTCTAACTTTCCATTTCAACATTGCACCAGGGGGGGTTTTGTAATATTGAAAGCAATAGAGAGTCAACTTGTAAGTTTTGACGAGTCATCTTCAGCCATTAGTTCTCAATTACAATAAATTCATTGAGAGAGAAAGAGAGAAGGAGGTAGAAAGCAGGCGAGAGGACAGAGCTGACAAAGCCAAGTGGGTTCTGAAGATTTTCTTGATTGTATGTAAATGGAAGTCAATTAGGGCTAAATTAGAGCTGCGAAATTTAAGTTGATGATTTTGCTCTTAGTAAATATACGTGGGCTCTCTTTGGTGGTTGCGATTTACCTGAAACACCACTCATATAGCAAACTGCAACTTCTTTAATAGTTTAGGGGTGTAACCAGTGACAAATAATAGTTCAGGTAGTAAAGTGCAAAAAGGAGCATAGTTTGGATAGCAAACGGTAATTATCCCAAAATTATATTGCCTGATTCACAACTCCAAGTAACAATCGTGCAATAATTCCACCTTTAATCCATCTTTGACGCCAAAGCAAAGACGAATGTTCATCAACTCAAAATATGCATGCAAATGATACCGGTTAATTTACAATAAACAGCTCCACAAAGTACTCCAACAATTCAACTGGTAAGAACTTCGAGTAGGAGTTTGAACTTTCATAAATACCACTTTTTTTCTCCTCTCAGAAACCTAGTGAACTGCTCCACTAGCACGTCTCACGAGGCTTCGCCTGGATCACTAATCACACCAAGAAAATCATCTTTTATGGTGCCAATGCAGAACTGCACAAGGAAGTAAAGGTATTACACTTTGTCCGTTAAGGAAGAAAAACATGCCATGCAAAACATGAAAGAAAAGTACTTTCTTGATATGTGCCAAAGTATAAAGAGTTCAGGATAGAGAGCTTACAATTTCTGTTGCATCTACTCGAGTTCCTATTATCTTCAGCCTGATTTCACTCTCTTTCTGAATTTTTACCTGTCAACAATGATTTGACGAAAAAATTGTTGATCCTCTGAAAACTCCAATAAAAACCACATGCAAGTTACATGACAAGAAGAGAATGTAAGTGGAAAGGGTACATACAGATCCATCTGAAGTTGTGTAGTTAGGCATATCTCCGGATTGAAACTCCATGTCATCAGGTATCAACTATAAACCAAAAACAGAAATATGTGATCAAATACAATATACTGGTAAAATCCGTAAGTAAGGCAGAGTACGAAAATTTTGTTGAGCACTACTATTTAAGGGGAAAAAAAGACACTAACATGGTTGGAAACGAAAATTTGGACGGGTCCCGCTTCAGCAAAGAAACCCATCTGCAAGAATTCCAACAAACTGACATATTACAACTTGGAAGAGATATTCAAAAACCCAAGCAAATGTTTAAATATAACAAAAGAAAGCAAAAATCTGACCTTGTTAACCATTGTAACAACAGCTTCTAGAATCTCTCCCTTAAAGGGCCGAAACACAACACATTGATACTTAACCGGAAAGGTAACAAATCCAGTCCCATCACGAATTAAGCCTTTTCCAACATTTTCAATGCCAGTAATTGCCACAATGAACCCATGTCGACCACTGGATAGAATAAATAAGTGTCACAAATTTATAATGGCGAAATTATTGATAAATCACATCTTCTAATCTTATTTATCAAATAAACCAGAAATTGTAGCACCAAAAATGGAGAAAGGCAAGTTGTAATGTTTCCAAATTCGAATAACCTGCAAGTGCCCTCGACATCTTTCATGAGCTTGGCGACGAGCTTATCACGGAGATCACGACCGAAGTGACGAGGATGTAGCTGCATGTTCCGCTCCAATACTATGTGAAAAAACATCTCTTTTCTTTTGTTTATTTCAAGTTCCGGCGAGGTTTTTTCCTATAAGTATCTTCCTGACATTCCAGGAAAAGAAAAAAAAACAAAAAAAAAAAGAAAGACTTCGAACTTAGCTATGATCAAAAGCAAGATCCTCACTTTAGTTAACGAATTCCAAAAATATAGTCGAAAAAAATACATTTTCGGGGATTAACCAGGGATTGGTTAAAACTTTCAAAAGGAAGAAAAAGCAAAACAGCAAAATGGATATAACATTAGGGAAAGAGTTGATTTTGGAATCCATAAAGATATCGAACATCTTAAAGAACGATTAAGAATCCACATCTCATTCAGTATCGAAGCAAAAATGTTTATCATCCATTCATTCTCAATGGAAGGATTATTGCAAAGAAAATGAAAAGAGACGAAAAGATTGTAAAAATAGAATAACATCAGAATTGCACTTTCATTGCAATCCATAGAAAAAAAAAATACCAAGCATCGCAAACAACCGAACAAGAATACCCAGATCTCATTCAGCACTGTAGCGGAAAAAGGCAAAGAAATACTCGAACTCAAGTTCACAAAACAGAGAATATGTCAAGAAGAAGACAAAGAAAATTTCAGAAATAAGATTTACATACCAAAATCAAAAGATTTCAGCGATAACGGGAAATTTCTGTAGTATCAGCTGATGGAAAGAGAAGCCAGACCGAAGGAGCGAGAGTGAAGTTCGAAATTTGGGCGAAGAATGACTTAGGGATTTCTAGTGGCAGATTTTGTAAATTACTTATATAAAATGACGCGTAAAATAATATATGTGTTTTTTTTTTTTTTATTGAGACTGTGAACGTTTCTCCTGCATCTCAAACAAAAGTCATCGCACAAAAAAAATGAAGTCTTCTCTCTCTATCTCTGATCTCTCTACGCTCCGCCTCCATGGCATGAACCCAAGACCCAAAAGCTTTCAAGCATATCTCAAAGAAGGAAATTTAATTTAATCGACAGCGCCTCCAACTGATCCATTTATTTCTTGTAGCATTCTTCTATTTCTTATTTTCCTGTTTTCTGGAAATCAGTTATGTCAAGGAATTATGACAACTGGGAGAGACTGGTGGCAGCTGTGCTGGACAGGGAGAAACTTCGCCAACTTGCTCGAGAACCCAGCTTCGATTCTACGATATCAGATTCAAGCTCCCGTTTCAGCTTTAGTTATACTCTTGAAGGATATGGGCAAGGTATTACATTCTATTCTTCTTTTCAGAAAGATCTTGCACCCAGCAAAAGAATTGGAACCTATGAAGTTTAAGAGATTAAGTTCGAGATTAATCATTTCTTAGGAAAGATGAATTTTATTGACAACAAGAGTTTATTCTTGACTTAAAAACAAATCGCGATTCACAGTCGCAGGAATTTTTTTATCTCCACTACAATAGACTAAAATACTTGGGTTACATATCCATATCTAGAATACGTTTTCATCTTCTGCATCATGGGTTACTTAGGAGTTAAACAAGCTTAGAATCTAAGCTATGACTTTCGTTTTTGTGTGCTTTAGAACCACCGAGTTTTCCCAGTAAAACGAGCAGTTCGCGCAGTGCTCTGGAACAGCTTAATGATCCACAAACTAGACTAAGAAATATTCCCAAGAACATTCATGGAGAGCAAGTAGCAGCTGGATGGCCTTCATGGCTCTCTGCCGTGGCTGGAGAGGCTATAAATGGATGGACACCTCGTCGGGCAGATTCATTTGAAAAACTCGATAAGGCAAGGGGGTTTTCTAATTTAGTTTCCCTGTTGATTCCTTGTTTCTAAAGATGTTAATTTAACTGTGATAATTTGTTTCCTTTGTTCTGTATCTGTTGTGTTTAGATTGGACAAGGTAATTATAGTAATGTGTATAAAGGTCGGGATGTCATAACGGGAAAGATTGTTGCGTTAAAGAAGGTTAGATTTGATATCACCGAATCCGAAAGCGTGAAGTTTATGGCCAGGGAGATATTGGTTTTGCGCCGATTGGATCATCCAAATGTTGTGAAATTGCAAGGATTGGTGACGTCAAGAATGTCAAGTAGTTTGTATTTGGTGTTTGATTATATGGACCATGACTTGGCTCGCCTTGCCTCTAGCCCTGGAATTAAATTTACTGAGCCTCAGGTATGATTATCCTCTCGTGGTTTGAAATTAAGCATACTTCCCCTGTAACTTATTCTCGTATTTGCATGATATTGTTGGTGTGGTAGGTTAAATGCTACATGCATCAGCTATTGTCTGGTCTTGAACACTGCCACAACCGCCACGTGTTGCATCGTGATATTAAGGGTTCAGATCTCCTTATTGATGATAGAGGAGTTCTTAAGATTGCTGATTTTGGATCGGCTTCCTTCTTTGACCCTAATAAGAAACATCCAATGACGAGTCGTGTGGTTACTCTGTGGTATAGGCCACCAGAGCTGCTTCTTGGTGCCACAGAGTATGGTGTGGGTGTAGATTTGTGGAGTGCCGGGTGCATTTTAGCTGAGCTATTTGCTGGGAAGCCCATCATGACTGGGAGAACCGAGGTAAATTTTTTGTTGGAACTTTATTACTACTAAGGGGTGTAGATGTAATTAACCCATCAAGATCGGGGGAACCAAGGAGAAAAAGAAGAGGACTTAATCATAGCTACCCCTTTCAAATACTCCGTAATAATTTTTAAACTTACACAAACCACTCCTAAGAGTTTAGAAAACTTACACATGAGCACCCCTTATATAGGGTGATCGATTTTAATTTTCCGAAGGGGTGTAGACATATAGCCCTTAGGTGATTGCAATATACAGTAACTGATAGTCTGATACTGTAAGTTGTGGTGTAGGTGGAACAGCTGTATAGGATTTACAAGCTATGTGGTTCTCCGTCAGAAGAATATTGGAAAAAACTAAAGCTTTCTCATGCAAAATTATTCAAACCCCGAGAACCATATAAAAGATGCATCAGGGAGATATTTAAAGATTTTCCTCCATCTTCGTTGTCTTTGATTGATATGCTACTCGCAATTGATCCAAGTGAGCGTCAAACTGCTACAGCTGCACTTAAGAGCGAAGTAATCTCTCTCTTCCTCTCTCTGAATATATATATACGCAATCACGGGCACTCTTTTCTTTATGCCTGGACATATGTAAACAAGTACCTTTTGCATTTTATTTTTGGGATAATTACACTTACACCCCCTCGACTTAGGGGTAAATACAGCAAGACCCCCTGTACTATTGGAAATTACAGATAGATCCTCTAACCCTAACGGAAACCTTAAAAACTTAACAAAAAGTTATGAAATGACTAAATTATCCATAACGTTTTTGTTATAGTGTTTGCTATACATGAAATGATCGAAGTGAGTAAGTTATTGTCGAGTTAATAGAACGTTAGAATCTACATGGAAATAACAAAATGACTAACGACAGGATTTAAGTGTTAGATAGAGCCATAGTCGAGGGGGTGTCTCTATAATTTCCAATAGTATAGGGGGTCTAGCTGTATTTACCCCTAAGTCGAGGGGGTGTAAGTGTAATTATCCCATTTTTTTCATTTGGTCCGATTGGCCTTATTTTATTGGTTATCTACGTTTTTTCTATTGCAGTTCTTCACAACAAAGCCTTATGCATGTGATCCTTCTAGCCTTCCATCCGCAGTACCCACGAAGCCACAATGAATCCATGCCCACCACTGGATAGAATAAATCACAGTTACAGATGAAATTACCTATATATCCATCACTTACAATCTTATTTGTCAAATAGACGAGTAATTATAGCATCATTATTGAAAAAAGGAAAGTTGTACAGTTTCCAAATTGTATAACCTGCAAGTGTGAATTAAGTGCTCTCGACATCTTTCATGAGCTTGCGACGAGCTTATCACGGAGATCATAGCTGTATGTTCCGCGCCAATACTATGTGAAAAAACATCTTTTTTCTTTTGTTTATTTCAAGTTTCAGTGAGGTTTTGTCCTAAAGTATCTTCCTGACATTCCAGAGAGCACACAAAAAAAGGAAAAATGGAAGAGCCATGAGGAAAATATTTATCATCAAAATCAAGATCCTCAGATTACTGAATGAATTCCAAAAATATAATCTAAAATCAATTTATTGGTTTGTTTCCAATCCATAATCTGACAACAGTTAAAATATGTCTGCAGGCCAAGTGTAATTCATATACTTTAATTGCTCATCAATTATATATGCAACACCCAATTGCTTTCAATAACTTTGATTCTCTATCCAAAATCTGCAAATAGAAAACTTGTATTACTTGATTCTCTCGTGTATTTAATATTATTATTTTTATTTTTCAATCCTTTAAGTTCTTGACTCTTGATTACAGTATAATTAGTTAACTGCAAGTGTCCAATTTTATTGAATTATACTTTTAGGGTCAACTATTCAAGTATCTTTACTATGGCCGCCATCTCTCGTGACACGTAAAGTTTGGGCTTTTTTTTTTAATAAAGAATCAAATATTTTTCCATACTGGATTTTGGATACTTCTTTACATTTTAATACTTGATCGAAATTTAAGAAATTGATATCTAATATTTATTTTTCTTTATAAGTTAGTGTCTAATATAATTTCGAGGGAATTAAAGTGAATATTTCACCGAATCGGTTACAAAATACTTCATTTTGCACGATATTATTAAAAAGGACAAATTATTATTATCATTATTATGTTTTTTCTGATTAAGAAATCTTAGCGCGGAGACTTTCTCAAATAGTTTGGGGTGGACTTTAATTTTTCACTTATAAATACATTCCATTTTCTCCTCAGACGATTCAATTATGGCTTCTAACTATTCAAAGAACGACTCTCTAGTTCCCCTTCTTCTAGCTTTCTCTTTACTTCTACTTTTGGATAACTCAACAGCACAAGTACGAAATTTATTACCAAAGATATAATTTTGTATCATGTATATTTTATTTTATTTTGTAATTTAAACTAACATTATTTCTGATCCAGGTATTATCTAACAAAACAGATATATACAAAAGTAATCATTAATTTTTTTTGGGTTAATTACGCAGTGGTATAATCATGGGCGCGACATAACGAACCAAAGGAATGCGATCGATGAAGTTCGAATAAATTCCACGAGCGTAAAGCAATTGACACTGAAATGGAAATTCTTGGCAGGATTCGACATAACTGCAACACCAGCCATAGCCGATGGAGTGGTCTACTTCCCGTCATGGAATGGAAACATTTATGCAGTAAATGCTGAAAACGGGGAACTCATCTGGAAACAGAATTTAGGCAACCTGACAGGGATAACTGTCCCAGGACCAAACGTGAACGTGACGGTGTCGAGAACCACGCCGGCAGTGACGGACGATCTCCTCATTTATAGCATCAATGGACCTGTATACGTGGTCGCCGTTAAGCGATCAACTGGACAGCTTGCCTGGTTAACTCTGTTGGACCCAGATCCCTTGCGCGTAATTACTTGCTCCGGAACTGTTTACAAGAGGTAATTAATATAAATTAGTTATTTAGTTCTCAATTGATCAATTGCTTCAGTAAAGTTTCAAATTCTTTTACATTTTTATCTGATCTTGTTGATTTCCAGGGGATTCTACGTCGGGATATCGTCCTTGGAAAATATATTACTAACTGAAACATGCTGCACCTTCCGCGGAAGCCTGGTAAAACTCGATGTAAAGACAGGAAAATTAATATGGCAGACGTTCACTATTCCTGATAATGGAGGCAAACTAGGAGGCTACTCTGGGGCGGGTATATGGGGCAGCAGCCCCTCCATTGACGTATCTCGAGGTCTTGTATATGTAGGAACTGGACAGCTATACACAGCTCCGCCAGATGTGCTTGAGTGTCAAGCCCAACAGAATAATCAAACTACTCCTCCAACCACTCCAATTCAGTGTTACTCGCCCGACGCTCATTTTGATTCCATTCTTGCCATCAATATTAATTCGGGGAGGATTATGTGGGCTAAGCAACTAGGCGGTTATGACGTTTTCCAATTAATATGTACTATTCCTAACAACCCGGATTGTCCTCCAGGCCCGAACTTGGATGCGGACTTTGGCGAGGCGCCCATGTTGCTCAGCATACGTGTGAACGGAACAATTCGGGATGTAGCGGTGGCGGTCCAGAAAAGTGGCTTCGCCTGGGCTTTGGACCGAAACAACGGTGATATCATTTGGTCCACCGTAAGTTTTAGTATCAGTAGTTTTATTTAAGTTTTAACAACATTCAAAACTCTGGTTGTAATATTAGAACTGAAAATTCTGTGTTTTTCGATTTTTTTTTTTAAAATTAACTAACATGAAAGCATATAAATTTTTGTTGTCAATTAAAAAATATTGAGGTTTTTCGCTGTCATTAAGAGTACCACGAGGATGTTTGGTTCAAAAAAGTCTTTACTGAAATAGTTTCTCCGGCCAAAACTTAATTTGTCATAATTCAATTTTTGATCACTTTTCTCAATTACTCTGTAAATATACATTTAATAAAATCTGTGTGTTTTCTTTCACAAAAAAAGTTATGAATTGTATAAATTTTGTTAGATTTAGGTTTGAACCGTTAATTATAATTAAGAAAAGTGATCGATATATAGTCGATACAGTACCAAAGTTGGATAGGTAAGATTACGGAACCAAAAGTGATATTCACCCTTTAATTTCAAATCTTTGAATATAGAAAGCAGGGCCGGGAAGCATATCAGGAGGAGGAATATGGGGGGCAGCCACCGACGGGAAAAGGGTATACACAAACATAGCAAACGCCGGCAGGCTGAACTTCACGCTCAAACCATCAACTAGAAACACCACTGCTGGAGGATGGGTGGCGATGGATGCAAGGACGGGGAAAATCCTTTGGACCACCGCAAATCCAAGCAATGTTACTGCTGATGGTCCAGTTACGATTGTGAACGGGGTCCTATTTGCGGGGTCTGTAGCTCCCACTGGCCCTGTGTACGCCATGGATGCTCGGACCGGGGCCATATTGTGGTCTTATGATACTGGTGGCACCGTTTACGGTGGAGCATCCGCCAGCTGCGGCTGCATCTATATCGGCCACGGGTATTCGGTAAGTTTCGTGGGAAGGTTTTATGGTTGGACTGGTGGGAAGTATCTCTTTGCCTTTTGCAGTACATAAACAGTGAAATGTAAAACATGTACAAGTGTGCTTAAATATAATTAATACTGTAATAATTCTGGCTTCTTATATTGAATGAGATAGCTTGTCCAGATACTAGTAATTGTCAAATCTCAAATGTCAATCCTGCAGGAATTGTTTTTTCTAAATTTGACAAGTTCTAGTATTTGTACAACCCTACATGTCCTGCTTTATTTATTTTTATTTTTTTATGTGAGTCATCTGCAGGACTGGTTCATGATCTTTTACTTACGTGCACCAGTAAAACTAATTAATAATTTTAGTTTCTCACGTAAATCTCATGCTATAATTAATAAACAAACAAAAACAACATTATGTACGTAGTTGACTATAATGCCTCCAATACTTCTAAAACATAATTTTCTCATGTCGTATCTTGTCAGACTAATACCTCTGTAATGATAAATATCGATAAAAATCTATATTATTGTATTCGTATTTATACATCACGTATAATTGACCAACAATGGAAATCAACTTGTGATGACGATCCTATTTTGTGGCTAATAAATTTTCATAGTCTTTGAATCCATATGTAATGCGTACATATATGGATTTGACTTTTGTTTAAATTAAGATGTTCAATTGTTTCGATTCATGAATGGACTATTGAACCAGGAGTTGCATTCGATGGATAGTGTGTTATATTAAAATAATTAATTATTTAAATAGTAGATATCATCTCCTATTAACCACAAACCTATACAACATTAAATTAATAAAGTTTTCTGAAACTCATTCATATGATGGAGTTGGATTGAACTATTAGGCTATAAAATTCTCATAACCAATGACACTTATACGTTTCTAAAGACTCGAACACGAAATTAAAGTTGTTTTTGTTATCCTGTTAAAGTAATGGGTGAAAGTAAAAGGAGGGTTATGTAGCTTATTTTTCTGAATCCGTTTACTTAATTCGGCCCATTAAGAATCAGCAAACATCATCTATTTACCAACTTAGCCTAAATTTTTCAAAGTTTGAAATTTAAATAAACCTAAGCTACAATCCAAGAAAATCCCAATCCTACCTGTGATTCCCAAGGAAATTATCACAGATTCACCCACAAAAAAATGGAAGACGGGTCAGGGTTTGAAACATAAACACGAGTCACACATTACAATTTACAGGTACAATAATAAAAGTTACAAAAGGAAATCATTCAAGTCAAACAAAAAGAGTTGAAACCCTAGAGGTTATCTGTAAGTTTGTAACCTTGCTTCGGACAAAAAGGTAATGTTAATGTTAATTATTTTACCGGATTAGAAATTAGATTTTACCGGATTAGAAATTAGAATCCTAATTTTGGATATAAACTAATCTTAAAATCATCTTGTCAGCTGTCACGTTCTTAAATTAATGTTCATTAGGTTAAATGACAATGGCATTTTTTAGTAGCTATATTATATAACAAACCCATAGTCCTTATATATATAATATATTTTGCAATTATTTCCAAATTTTCATTATTGATTGACACATATACTCAATGCTCCTTATAGAAAGTAACTGCTCGATCATTTACAGTACAGTTACTTAATTACACACCTAAATGCATACACTTTAATTGCAAATAAATCAAATACATTTTTTTTCTTTTATTTAATTTCTCTATGTTTTTTTGGTTTTCTACCTATTTTTTTTGGGCTTAAATACTAAAAAAAACTCAATTGCTTTATACACAATATGCATGATACAGATTTTCCGTGAATTCTATCTTATGCTCATGCCTCATGTGTCATATGATCTAATATCAGATATATGGAAAAACAGAATTAGTCTGAGAAAAAATTAGTAGATTTTAGGTTATCGAAAAAAAAAAAAAACACGTGAGAAAAGGCAGGAGTATATATATATACTGCATACGTCTTACTCAACTTTTCCTCAAAATTCTCGAAATCCTCCCTCTCCCACAATTGCGTCCAGATACAGTTACTGATCAGGTTTCTATCTCCCCTGAAACCACGTGTAAGAACTGCACTTTTAAAGGACGAAGATAAAGAATTTAGACAACTTCACGAAAAGCCTACGATACATATATGTAACTTGGAGTAATAACTAATAAGAAAAATTAATATTAGTAACAAAAGTATAATTGGCACACGTTAGTGTACATGACATTCATTCCAAGAAGAAATACAAATCATAAATATGAAAACCTATGCTTCTTCCACATGGGAGTCGCGCGATTAATAAGTATATGACCAAAATCAAAAACCGAGCAAATTATGAGACTAATTAAGAATGCAATTAACTACTGATGACAAAGTTAGCAGGTCTGGAATTGACAAGAGACAAGTTTCAGTTTTTATTTGCAAATTACATCAAAATTTAAGAAGAGTCCTTCTCCAATGAGCATCTGCTGTCTTTTTTTCATTTCTTTTCAAGATTCAGTAAAACTTGGCTTAATAGAGAAGGGTGGTTCTCCAATTCCATGCCAGGGCGACTTTCTGCAAGTAGATCGTACGAAGACGGTAAAACATTTTTTTTATAGATAAAGAGTAGCTTTTTATTACCTTTCATTTTCGAATCTCATTTGGTTGTAAAGAATGAATGTCCATTTAGTTTATAAGGAACTGATATGTACTTTAAGGGAAGGATTAATAAAATTTTCTTGTTTAGCTTAGTTTCTTCGTCTCTCGGAAGAGTCAACGACTACTCTCACATATAACCCTAAACCCGATCTAGTCAATAGAACTAAAAATTTAGCTTTGCATTATCCATGAAACTTAACAAAGATGAAAGCGAGAGGCGAAAAAGAATTAATCTGTGAGAAAATGGAAGGGAAAATGACCGCGAAGTACTGGATGTGATTCTCTCAACCTTTCATCTTTCCAACAATCTTGTCTAGGTTCATTCTGGACCAAAACGTTCTATATTTTGCCCATGAAGTTTTCCCTAAATTAAAGTATGCATGTGAGAAGAACACTATAAATAGGTAGACTCGTTCGATTAAAATAGTAAGTGATGAATATCCAATCAATTTATTTCAGATGAACCCTAGAGTTCCCTGCAAACACTTCTGAGGGTTCAACGTTGCTTAATTAACTGGCTCTACTGAAGTGTTTGGGGGAACTCCTGGGCTAGTTTGATACGGCATATATATGTGTTAGCTACGACTTTATCTCCGAATTCTCCGATATATATACATCAGCCCTATTGAAGGTTAATTTATCATGAAGCAAATGTTGGGTATGTTTCTTTAGATTACTTACTTGTACGTATTGATTCGAGAAAACTCGTATTATTTGTCTGATAAATCAGACCAATCAGATCATGTGCTTCAGTACTAGCTTATAGTACGAGTTAATTTTATATTTCAAGATCCAATAAAACTAGTATATATAATTAGATTAGGGTTTTGTGTTATATGCATTGATTTACTATATTTTACTGGGATTGTGAATGATTAATAATAAAAAACCTATAAAATTATCAAATTGAAGCTCTTGTCCAGTGAAATCGTGTGTTGCGCTGAAACAATGGCTGTTTCTCGTATTATTCTTTCTTCAAACAAATGTTATTTGGTTGCTTACTTTCAGTTTTTAGGTTGGTGATGTGAGCGAGTAAGCTAGCTAACACATTGATATTAATTTTCCATCATTTTGTTTTTATATTTGTTTCTCGGCCTTTTGGTTAGATGCTGAAGGATATTATTGTAATTCGCTTTAATTTGTTCTTATGATCCCTAATTTCAAATAGATATTTAGCTACGGAACAGGGACACCAACATGAAGATATGGATTTTTTTTTGATATTTTTCACTAGAAAAGTGTCCAATAAGTCAGACACGATGTGACCCGATAGGATAGAACTTTTAAAAGTTTTCGTGCATCATAGCTAATACCTGATCACCAACTAAATGAGAGTGCATTAATATTTTAAATATACTCTAGGATAAATTTAACGGACTATAGATATATTTTTAAAAAAAACCACTTCTGCATGCCAATTTGTTTTTTTAGTTTAATACTTAGAATAGTTTATGATAATTTAAACTTCAATATTATATTTTTACAAAGAATAACAATGTGAAAATCATGACCTCTAAGGTTGATTTTTATCCGACTTTTATTCTTTAATGAAATTATTTTATGTAATTTAATGTTGACACCTTATCAAACACATTACGCTTTTACCACAGAAAAAAAAAATCAAATTACGTAGGCTTGTCAAACTGAATATATATTTGGCTAAAAGTACCCTAAAACTAGCTCAAGATGATAGGTTTGTCAAGACATTATATATTGAATATCATATTTTTTATTTTTCGATGTGGGATGGTTTAATTTAATTTTACATGTTGGGATCGACTATTGAAGCGATTTGGTAAAATGTACATGTTTGAATTTCATTACAACACTTGAATATTAATTTTACATTTCGCCTGCTATATTACAGATTCACACAAAAATAACTGGAGTACAATGAGAGTATAAAAATAATACAGGGCATGATCGGACTAAACCCGAATGGAATACTATGAGAAAACCATAATCAAAACAAAATAAGTGAGTGATATTAGATAGCATGCTATATACATCACTAGTCATTACCATTACTCATCTTCGTCGTCGTCATCATTAGTTTCACTCTCATCGTCGTCGAACTCACGCAATTGGTAATCAATATGTTGCTGTTCAGCAAGCAATCGAACATGTGGCTCAATTGCCTCCAAAGATCTGACCGCCTTCTTGAACAGTTGCAGCTGTTTGTGAAAGTGAACTTTAATGTATCAACGAACTATGATATTATATATCATGTATACTTATAGTATGATGAAAAACAAACCTGTGTTGAATGATGGCGAGATAGCATTGTCAGAAAACTACGGGATTGTCCGTGTTTTAGAGATTCCATCCGGAAGGAAAACAAATTTGCCTGTTCGTCATAGTCATCACGGGCTTGTTGAAGTTCAAGCCGACCTGGAAACCATACACCTTTGTTGTTTGTTAAAACGTTTTCCTCGCCATGCTTCTTCATCAGATCTATATATTTCTCCCTGGAAGGTAATTTTCAGATGGTGTGATGTTAGGGAAAGATTAAAACAACTAATTATTAATGAAAAACGAAAAACCTCTGCCTAAGCGAATTGGACCTTTTTCCATCACAATGATTCTTCTTTTCCTGCATAAATGAAATGAAGTAAAGGTGAATAGCTGTTGCATTAAGTTTTCCATGGAATAAAATAATGGGAAAAGAATATTTTCCATCTCAATTATTCCTGTTTTTACACTTTTCCATATGAACTCTTTTTCTTGGCAAACCAGCATCTAGCTGCATTATTCACTTTTGCCATCCAGAACCATTTTTGGGTGGTTTTGGCCACCGGAAAACATCTCATGTACAGGTCCGGTGAACAACTAAAGGGTAATTTTATGCAATTCAATCATAAATGTAATATTTATGCTTATGCACATGTAATGGTTCCAGATGACAAAGTAAAAAGAAACGCATAATTGGGATGATGGTTTGTTAAGAAAAATGTTCAAATGGCCAAGTGTAAAATCGCTTGGTGGCAATATTTTTTCCCTCATAAAACCATATAAAACATTTAAACTGAGAGTTTTTCTCTTCATATTAAGGAAACATTGTTGAGGGACAGGAGCTGACCTCAACTATGCTAAGTTCATTCATAAAAGACTCTGACGGGAATGTAAGTGTCTGGGCTACATGAGAGCGCTGAAATACAGAATATATAGTTCAGGAAACAGACTCATTAAATTATAGAAACTAATTCATTAGAATAAGCTAAAACTCACATAACCACTAATAAGATTCTGAAGTTCCATCTGTACTTTTCCCAGCATAAATGGAACTTTCCCTGCATGATAAAAGCTTTGTTCTTAATTTGTTTGCTATACGAAGAGTATAAACTTTGTTTTAATCGTATGACAGATTTTCGAGGTTAACAAAAACGTAACGGTAAGAAAATTATTGTTATTAATATCTGAAAGATAATATTCTTCCCATTCAGCAGGAGGTAAAATCAAAAAAATAAGCAGGAATATCCAAAACTGAGTGTTCAAAAAATGGATAAATATGCATCTTCATTCATTCATAGCTAGATTCTATATTGAGAGGAAATCATCTTTCATTTCTTACTAACATGTATATATGCATGAGCAAATTTCTGCTTACTGCTTTTTCCATCATTATTCAGGGCTGTTTCTTCAAGAATAAGATTACCCAGCTCCCCTAATGATTCTGAAAATTCTGAAGATCGAGAAAGAGGCTTGATTAAGGGGAATTTCAAGATGCACCTCTAATCACCAATATATGCTTTCTTTTATTCCTGCTTCATCTGAAATTTAACTGAAAACTCCAAACTAACCAGCTATCCTTGGATATACAAATAAACTAACAACAACTAAGGCTAATTAAAGAAGAAATTAGTAAAAATTAAACTGAAGAAAATCTTCAAGCATGATAATTTCTTGCATAACTTCACAGAAGAAACTCTAGAATATAAATTGCTATCATGGAAATACCATATGCACCGTTAGCAGTTGCCGCCGCTGCAGAAAGTAACCTATCATAGCATTCTTTCAAGCGATTCATATCCTGTTAGACATAAAACATAAATTGGCATTACAATCAAAGAAAGTTAAACTGTCGGATATGCTATTATTCAAGGAACTAACAGCAAATTAGACAGTGGATTGAACATATATTAACTCTCACAAATAAAATCCCTGAACATGAACTACTATGATGAGGTAACTGAAAATACGAAAAAAGGTCCACTAACAATCTGTTTGAGTTGTCGTCCTCTTATAATGCGTTTTCTTTTTCATTTTCAATTTTCCAAGAGTACCTTAGTAGCTTGAGCTAGATGTTCTTGCTGCTTTTGAGCTCTTCTATCGGGTACTGCAAGTTTCAACATTTCTTCAGCTTTTTCTCCATCTCCCCAATTTTTCTTTAAATATGTATGAATTTACAGAGATGCACCAAGAAACAAGAAATATAGACGCGCATCTGAGGGGTTTTTTTTTTTTTTTTTTTTGCCCCTTTTCGTTTTTACCGTTACAATCAGAGCTTAATTTGAAAAGGAACAATTAAATAAAAGGTCCGATCGAGAGCAGAATTGTGAGTGATAAACGAATTAAAGAGCGAAATTATTAACAGAAGTTAGTAAGATACGTACCAGAGACATGATCTCGAGTGGAAGAAGCAAAACTGAAATCCGAAGACAAGGAGCTGAAGCTGGATTCCGGAGAGTTAATGAGAGCAAGTCGGCGGAGTTGTTCCCTCTTCAGCGTGGCTGCAACCAGCCTCTCCCAGTTATCATACACCGCTGACATAACTTTGCTAATCAATCTCACTCTCAGAAACACAAACTCATCACCATTTGTTTCATAATTCAATATATATGTATTTAAATGAATCCAAGTAAATACACAACCTTCAATATTCCTGATCAGTTAATTGGGAGTTGAGACCAAAAACAGAGGAAGTCTGCAATGCATTCATGATTGAGTGACGACTGACGAGTCTAATTATTTTCCTCGGGTTGCTTCGCGGTAGGCCTCCACCCCCCACCCAATAATTCAACAACTTATTTGTTTTTTCATCACTTTGCCCCATATTATATTACTAATGCCCTTTTAACCCTAATTTTTGTAAAATGATGCACATTAATTCTCTTCTTCTGTAATGGTTAATTATTATTTAATTTGATACACTCTCTCTTCCATGACGGTTCATTTACTTCCCTTCTGAAATACAAGATTATCATTTTCTATCGATTTTAGAATTACAGTGATCTTGGGGCATTTTAATCGGTCTTTGGAATTTTTCGTTGCAAAATCTGTTTGACCTGACCACTTTTCCCATTCGGTTGCGAAGGCTCTATTTTTGCAACGGAAGAAATCCGTTAGAAAATCTTCTGTCGCAAAACATTGTTTTCTAGTAGTGATTGTGGCTTTGAATTGTATTTGTATTTTACAGAGAGTCTTAATTTGATGCATTATCTTAGCGCGGCCTGGAGCACAGCCTCAACTTAATCTGGCAATATGCAGTACTCGCGCTTTCTGAGATCATCACTCACTGGCTATGTTTTAAAACCCGGACCGGACCGGCCGGTCAGACCGGTCGGACCGGTGACCGGCAGCCTGTCCAGTCCGGGTGACCCATTAAAACCGCTTGTCAATTGAACCAGTGGGAACCTGTCAAAACCGGTCAATTGACCGGTTAAACCGGTCCTGGTCGGACCGGTTGACCACTGATTCAATGTTTTTTTTTTTTTTTTTTAAAATAGGTTGACCACTGATTGCGTTTTTAACTTTTTAAGTTTTTATTTCTTAGTTTTTCAACCCAATTTTTGTGAATGCTGCTTCTCTTCTCAAGTTCTCAATTTTTTTCTCAAATTGGTAGGGTTTCTTTCACAAAAATTGGGAACTTGAGAAGAGAAGCAGCAGCGCCGTCGCCCACTCCTCCCTCTACCACCATCCACTCGCCGGTGCTACTGCCCAACCGCCGGCGAGACCACCGCCAGCGCCACTGCCCTGCCGCCGGCGAGGCTAGTACGGTAAGTCTCAAGTTTGTAATTTGTTCTTTTTTCCCACTCTTCTGATTAGCTAGTATTATGTATTCTCAAGTTAGTATTATATAATGATGATTAGCTAGCACTATGTATTTTCGCATTGGATATGATTACTCATCTACTGTTGAAAATATTGGAAAAATTAGAAACAGAATAATGAAAAAGTTACAATGCGTCCATCTAGTTAATCAGATCAGTTTGGTTTAATTAATTTCCCCTTATCTCTTGTCTATTTTGCTGGATGTTTCTGAAATCTGAATTAAGAACAGAGGACCAGTAAAGAATAAGGACAGTGGAAAATTTGATCAATATATAATTCAATGCTAAATGATTTAAAGTGAGAAGAGCATATCCGGATATTGATGGCAATTCGACTTCTGTTAAAATAAGGTCTATGCTGTTAATCTTTGCTTGATTCTCTTGTTTTTGCAGACTTGCACATTCGGCACTCGGCAGTGATGGAGAACAATGTTGCTTCTTCTACACCATCACACACTTCGCCAGCAACTGATCAAAGTTGCAGCCAAAATCCTCGTCAAAGGACTGATATTGCATGGAAGCACTGTTATGAGGTCCAATCCGGTGGGAAGAAACGGACATTAAAGTGTTTGTATTGTGATAAAGCAATTTGTGGGGGCGGGATACACCGAATGAAGCAACACCTAGCCGACATCACTGGTAATGTCAAAGCATGTCCTAAAGTTAAATCAGATGTTCGTTTTTTGATTAAAGGACAATTACTCGAAGCACATAATAATAAAAAAGACAAAAATAACTCTACGGCGAACTTGATTGATGTTGAGACTTGTGAGTTAGAAGGAGATGATGTAGTGGAGACCTCTAACTTAGGTGGTAAAGGTGGTGGTAAAGGTGATGTAGGTGGTAGTAGTAAGAGAAAGAAAACAAATGAAATTGGAAGTTACATGAAAGCCGGAGCTGGTATAGACTCATCTCAACCTAGCATACAAGCAACACTACTAAGCAGAGAAAGATGGCATGATACTGATATGTCAATTGCTTTATGGTTTTATGATAGTTGTATTCCGATCAATGCTGTTAATTCACCATTTTTTCAGCCTATGATTAGTCGGATTGCAACTATGGGTCATGGATACACAGGTCCTAATTATCATGCATTAAGAATCCAATTACTTAAAGAAGCTAAAACCCAATGTCAGTTGTCTATTGATGCTTTGCGCTCTAAATGGGTTGAAAATGGTTGTACGATTATGGGTGATGGTTGGACAGATGGTACGCATAGGTCTTTGATTAATTTCTTGGTTTATTGTCCAGATGGGATTTCTTTTATTAAATCTGTTGATGTTTCTACTGTTGAATCTGATGCACAAACTTTATGTAATCTTTTCTCTGAGATTGTTGAGATGGTTGGTGCTAAACATGTTGTGCAAATGGTCACTAACAATGCAAAGAATTACAAAAAAGCTGGAAAATTATTGTCTGAGAAATATCCTTCAATCTTTTGGTCTCCATGTTCTGCACATTGTATCAATTTGATTATGAAAGATATTGGGGATTTGCCATCGGTGAAGAATTTGGTAGTTCTTGCTTCGAGGATTACAGTGTTTGTGTACAATCACAAGTGGCCTCATGGATGGTTGAGAGAACGGCCTGGGTGGACTGAAATTATTCGTCCCGGAGAAACTCGATTTGGCACACAATTTATTGCACTGAAGAGTCTCTACGATCACAAGGAGCATTTGGAAGCTATGGTCGTGAATGCCGGTTTCAAGAAATTCCTAAAAACTGAAAAAGGTAGAGAAGTTAAGCAAATTATTCTAGATAGCAACTTCTGGAATAATAGCTTAATTATTGTGAAGATCATGGGGCCGATTATGAGATTGTTGCGCATGTGTGACTCCGATGAGAAGCCTTCGTTAGGCTATGTATACTAGGGGATGTGGAGGGCAATCAAGGGCGTAAAGGAGTTATTTAGAAACAAAGAGCACCTTTACAAGTCCTATACTGATATAATCGATGGCAGATGGGATAGAATGTTGCGCAAACGTCTTCATGCAGCTGCATTTTTCTTGAATCCAGCCTTTCAGTACGATCCGGAAAGCCCAGCTCGAAACCCTGAAGCTTATTCGGGAGTGCTTGATGTTGTTGAGAAGTATTTTCCCGGACTTGAAAACATAGTTGACGAGATCACTGCATTTCGAACTCAACAAGGGGGTTTCGGGCGGCCATTAGCTATAAACAGTGCAAAAACAACTCGGCCTCGTATGTTTTTATTGCTTTTTAATTAATTATTTATATTCTTTGTTGATCATAATAAATTCTTTATTAATTGCATTCATGAAATGGTGTAAAATTTTATTTAGATGAATGGTGGAGGTGTTTTGGTCACGATGCGCCGCACTTGCAGAAGATTGCCATGAAGGTATTGAGTCAGACTTCATCTTCGTCGGGGTGTGAACGGAATTGGAGTGTATTTGAGAGAATTCACACTAAGAAGAGGAATCGGTTGGAACATCAAAGACTTAGTGATCTTGTGTTTGTTCATTATAATTTGAGGTTGCAGCATCGGTAAGATTTCTTCACTTGTTAATAAGTTATTTACTTTATAGCATATACTATTATCATAAACTAAAAATTTCATTATTTACAGTGGCAAACAAATGAAGAGATCCTATGATCCAATTGATTATGAAAGCATTGACAAAGTGGAATTTTGGGTGGTTGATGAGGATCCGAGTGGAGAGCTTGATGCTGATGAGATAGAAGATATGCTTGAACAAGAATTATCTAATGAGAATTTACAGCCATCTCGAGGTTATATAAGAAACTATTTACTTTTACTTGTCATATTACCTACCTATTTACTATGTCACTTTATTTAATTGCATTCTTTTTATTTAGGTGTTGAAGATGACACATATAGGATCACTGATCATATTAATCTGGCAACTTATGCTGCCGTGATCTCGGATTCCAATGATGGTGAAGTGACTCGTATCTTAAGGCAACAAAGGAATCAACTCATTGACGAAGATGATGATGATTAAAGAGTTGGTCATTAGCATTTTAATATGACTTTGTTAAGATACTTTATGATGGATTGTTTGAATTGTTTCAAGTTAATTTCATTTGGACTCTATCATGTAGTTATTATTCGGGATAATTGTTGATTTTGTTGTCTACTTGTCTTATTTTGATGGATGTTGTGATGTGTTAGACTTTGGTGAGTTTTTTAATTTTTGAGTTGGTTGATGCAATTATTTTTACATGGTTGATGGAATGATAGTTGAAATTTTATTTTATATTTTTTGGTATATTTTTTTAATTTTTTTATATTATTTTGTTTATATTTCTATATTTTTTTAATATTACTAATATTATATATATTTAAATATAATTATTACGTAATTATGACGTCATACCGAACCGGTCGAACTCCTGACCAGTAAGGCCTCCGGTTCGACGTCCGGTCCGGGTTTTAAAACATAGCTCACAGGGAATTAAGAAGACTGCTTCTGGTCTTGCTCGTGAGATGTCACGTTACTGGATTTGGATAATTAACTTCTTCCTGCAACACATAAACTAATTAATAATATATACAGTTTACTTTTTAATCCGTATATATATATATATATATATATATATAGCATGAAAGAAACAATATTAATTGTAATACCATCCAGTACTGTTCATGGTTTTCTTTGTTCAGCAAGCATCATATTACTCTTCTAATGTTTAAGAATTTAATCACTTGTGGTCCTTAATTATGCGAATTTATAACTTTCGAAGTTGATTCTAAGGTAATCAAAGCCGTGTTACCTTTTAATTTGGATCCACAGAAGCACCATATTGATTAAAGTTTGAAACTTTAAGGGTCCAATATGATGCTTGTTAAATAACAAGGACCAAAATCAAAGTACGAAAAATTAGACAACGAAAAACGAAAGTATCCGATAAAAAGTAAAATACCCAGAGAGGGAGACTAGTCTAGTTAAGAAACGAAGAGAAGAAACAAAGTCAAACCTGTTTGCTTATCTTATTTCTTTCTCTGCAATTTCTCGACAATTTCTTCACTAAATCTATGAAATGTGATCGATCCATTAGTAGGAATAAACATGAAATAAAACTAAACCTGACTTCGTTTTGTTCTGTTCTCTGTTATACAAGGATTATCAGTGTGATTTCTGGTAATCATCATCATGTCAAGGAATTATGATAACTGGGAGAGGCTGGTGAAAGCTGTTCTGGACAGAGAGAATCTTCGGCAAATTGCGCGTGCTCCCTCGCTGAGCTCGAGCTCCAGTTCCATACGATCAGATTTCAGCTTCCCAATTGAAGAAGACCTAAAACTTTCTTCTGGGCTGCGCAAGTTTACACTTAATGACCTTAAGATGGCAACCAGAAATTTCAGACCATCCGCCCTTCTGGGCGTAGGAATATCGGGTCTCGTCTTCAAGGGATATGTTGAAGAGAATGGTACGGCTCCAGCTAAATTTGGGACTGGGCTTACTGTTTCTATCAAAATCCTGAACCATGATGTACTTGAAGATCACGAAGAATTTATGGTTTGTTCCTTTTCTATTCTGCTTCCCCTGAAGTTGTTCGTTCTAGCCTTGTGCCGGATTGTTCATTTATTCTCACTTATTATTTGGCAGGCTGAGGTGAACTTTTTGGGCCATCTTTTTCATCCTAATTTGGAGAATTTAGTTGGTTACTGCATTGAAGACGATCATAGGCTACTTGTTTATGAGTTCATACCTAAACGAAGCTTGGAGAGCCATATATTCACAAGTATGGACCTGCCATCACTTTTCCAGTGCACTTGCATTTGTGAATCTGTGAAATTCTTGTGTATTTTTTGTAGGGTTATGCATGTGTGGGTTAACATTCTCTGTGAAGTGTGGTGGATAATCTGCTAGATGAGGCCTAGGATGATTTATCTTTTCTCTTCTAAATCTCTCCCACCTTTTCATGAGGACTATCATCTGCTAGAATCTGGATTTATTCACTTCTTGGAAGAGCTGATATAATTTTTGATTATATGGGGCATAAACTCTTCTGACATTGTTAATTGTAGGGTCATTGTCACTTCCTTGGTTAATCAGGATGAAAATAGCTCTTGGTTCTGCTAAAGGACTTGTCTTCCTGCACGAGGAAACCGAAAGATCGGTCATATATCTCGATTTCAGGACATCAAACATTCTTTTGGATGCTGTAACTCTTAACTTTGCTAAACCACATATACATATTCTTCTGAATTTACAGTCCTTGTATGCTTACAAGAGTTCGTCACTTACTTTTCCAGGATTTTAATGTGAAGCTTTCTGGTTTTGGACTTACTAAAGGTTCACCAGATGAAGGAAACGCTCATGTTTCTACACGCATCAGGATAAACAATGGTTATGTAGCCCCAGAATATGTCATGACTGGTAACAACTGCTTTGGTGCTTCCAAAAATTCTCTATTTCTTTGAGTTTCAGGTTTTTTGTAGGGATAATTATGAGAAACACTCTGAAGTTCACTTTAAAATTCAAAACACCACTGAACCCATGAAACCCTACGAGTACCCTCTGAGTTTTTACACCGTTTACATTCTTACCTTGAAACCTTCAAACTTTACAAAACTTACCCCGACCTTTGCAAAACATTACAAATACCTCCCTAAAACTAACGGGAAAAATTGTTGACTTTGGGAATATTTGTAATGTTTCAAAGTTTCAGTGGTGTTTGCAAATGTTTTACAAACCTCAGAGGGCTATCCGAAGGGGTGCAAGATTTCAGTGAGTTTTCAGTAAAAAGGGCAAACCTCAGGGGTTATTCGCAATTGACCCTTTCTTGTACTATGTTCTGATAGAGGCAAGTATTTTTATGTTACAGGACATGTTACATCAGAAAGTGATGTCTATAGCTTTGGTGTTGTCCTCCTCGAAATGCTGACGGGGCGAAGATCATTGGACAAAAACAGGCCCAACGGTGAACACAACCTAGTTGAATGGGCAAGGCCTCATTTGGGCGACAAGAGACGGTTTTACCGTTTAGTAGATCCTCGTTTAGAAGGTCATTTCTCAATTGAAGATGCCCAAAAAGCTGCACAGCTAGCAGCTCGTTGCCTCAGCAGAGATCCCAAATCCAGGCCTCTGATGAGTGAAGTTGTTGAAGCTTTGAAGCCTCTAGCTACCTAATCTCGACGAGCAGCAGCAATTATTTATAGCATAATTATTTATATTTATTTATTTATATTATTTTTGTTAAATACCACGCGCTTTGTGCTTTAATTGTAAAATAATCATTTATTTTATTTTTGCAAGCATATTTATAAAAATTATGAATATATGAAATAAAACATAAGTAATTTTTTATATATTTATCATGTTTAAATATAATTATATATATTTTAATTCTTAGCCCATTTAACATCTTGATCGAAGTTCTAATTATATAAGTAGATTTTTATATATATTTTTATGGTTTTCAAAAATTTTAAGTTAATTATTTTGTTCATTGATTGGATATTTTTATTACTTAACAATGATTGAGAACATGTTTAGTTTTTATTTAATTTTGATATGTAATGATACATGTTTCAAATATTTACTAAAAATGTGTAAATTGTTATATCTATCAAAATTAAGTTTACAAAGTAACACTCAATAAATATTGGTTTAAGTTGAATATAGTAAATACTAAACCTATATAGTAACTAACTTTATTTTTTTTGTGATTTTGGATTATCAGTTTTAATTGTCTCTTTACTCTATCTAATTCTTATCATTATTTTTTTCTCTCTTATTTTCTTAACTTGTTTTTTTATGTTTTCCTCTGTCTTATATACATTTACATTTTCACCTAGTTTATTAAAATAAATTTTAAGTTATTATTAATATCATTTTAACAAACTAACTTAACACATGCACATTAACTCTAATGAGCAATATCGTTTTAAGTTCAATAAAGTAAATTCTAAAGTATATATATATATATATATATATATATATATATATATATATAAGCAGAAGATTTTCTGTAAATTTTTATCTATTTTCTTCGCTCTCTCTTTTAATTTTTCATGACTATCTTCAATGTGTTTTTATATTTTATTTTCTTTTTTCTTTTCTTTATTAAAGATAAATACCAAATATATGTTAACTTTAATAAGTAGAACACTATAACTCAATACATATATGAATTTATTTCAAAATCTATGATGTTAGTCTAACCTGTAATTTTAGACTGTAGTTCTCCTTTATGTAATTCGATCTCGTAATTTCTCTTTTGTTTTTCCTCTCTCTTCTATATATACCCTTAGGGCTCTTTTTAATAGGGTATGTAGACTTACATTCGGTATTTTAATTTGAAACTTGATTTGAATTGGGATGGAATTTGTATTTGATTTTATGTCCACCAAATTATAATAGAATTTAATTAGAAATTTTTATTTAATATTATGTCCATTATTTATATCTATTATTTATTTGTTTGTTTGTTTGTTTTTTATGGAATATCTTGTTTTTGTTGGTAAAGATCACTTAATTATATATCCCTTTAAGAATCGAACTATTTCTGCAGAATTTGAAATTTTTTGACAAACCTAAAAAGTTCAACAGTTTGGGAATAGGGGGAATATCACCTAGATTTTTTTTTAATTTATGAAAATTAGAATTATTGACTAAATAAACTTAATTATAGATAAATAATAAACATAGGTTTTAAGTAGGACTCTCAAACAAATTTTATTGAGTGAATCCTATTCTTATTAAACTACTTAATTATAGAATCCTATTATTATTAAAAATATATATATTATTAAAGAGTATTTTAGTTATCACAAGAAAAGTGATAAACTTAAATCACCAGAAAAAAGTCATGCTTTTATAATATACATAGGTTAAATGCTAGAGTAGTTCGTTTATTATATTTCTATCATTTCTTGCTACTCTAATTTCTTTCTAGAAAGTTCTCCTTATCTAACCAAAACACATAAATCGAGGACAGGTTGTAAACTTTTAATTGTGTTCGGGGAGCGTAATTTGAGATTCTCCAGATCAGCTAAGACCTTTGGCATGGATGGCCTTAGTTCTGGAGATTGGCTTAAATGTTAGTAAGGAAAGAAAAGAAAATTAGGGATTGAGATTACAATAGTTGACTTTCCCTAATTATGGGATATTGTATATTCTATATATTCCATCCTCTTGTATTTTTTGTAGAAATAATAAAAAAGCATCGGTTCAGTAGTATCAAAAACTCTCAAATATTTAACATGGTATCAGAGCGGTGACGATCCGGTAAACGGATCCGAACTTTGCTCATCATATACCCGTACATATTCCGGCCATGGCCGACGACAGCAGTAGCAGCACAGGCAAGGAGCCGCAACAGCCGGTCGACTCCCTAGCCACTCAGCTTGCAAGTATCCTCCAGAATCTGCAGCCACAAACAGAAACCAATCAAATCCAGCATATACCTCAAAACATTTCCATCAGTATTAAGTTAAACCAATCAAACTACTCTTTATGGGCTCGTTTAGTGAAAATAGCAATCGGAGGGAGGGGCAAGCTCAATCATCTCACCGGAATCCCCCCTCCACCAACACCAGAAAACCCGACATATCATAAGTGGGAGCAAATAGACTTAATTGTCTGTTCATGGCTCCTAGACAGTATGGAACCGGAATTAGTTCCGGCATATGCCGAGTACCCATCGGCAAAGGCCCTATGGAATGCCCTGGAGTCCACCTACAGTCAAGGCGGAGACGGACTCCAAATTTTTGACCTCACCGTTCAAGCTAACCGGCTCAAACAAGGAGACAATAGCATCGAAGCATACTACAGTGAGTTACAGAAGATCTGGCGAGAAATCGAAATTAGGCAGCCCAATCCCATGATTCACGAAGAGGATGTGAAAATATTTAACCGCCTCAGATCCGAAACCCAGCTCTTCCAATTTCTCGCCGGGATTGACGATAGGTACGACGCCGATCGGAGAGATTTGTTAAAAGAAACCCCTCTTCCGACCGTTGAACGGGCCTATGCCACCATCAGACGAGAAGGAGCAAGACGAGAGTTTTTCGTCGGGCGGACATCATCATCGGCGGACGGTGGCGTCGGATCTGGGTTTCTCGTCGGAACTTCGAATGGGCGGAATACGGCAGCCGGTGGACAGTGGGGCGCCACCAGACCCCAATCGGGACCACCCAAGCGGAACTCGGTGGCTCCGCGACGGAACGGCGGCGATGGACCAGTAAAATGCGAGCAGTGCAAGCGCACTGGACACACCAAGAAACAGTGCTACGAACTCATTGGGTGGCCGGAAGGGTGGCGGAGCGCTCGCCGATCTATCCATGAAGGAGGAAGACCAGCGGCGGCGGCGGCCCACACGGCCCAAAGACACGAAAACCCTCGCCTGGATGAGGGAACAGAAAGAGGAGAAAGAGGAGAAAGGGGCGGCGACGAAATGAGGGGTGAAAGTGGGGGAGCCTTTTTAGGTATTAAAAGGGAAGAATTACGTTTTTGCCCCTCCTCAAGTACCAAGAATAATAAATCCCTTTTATCTAGTTACTCAACTATTTCAGGCGCGGCCTTCCACACAGCATCTCGAACTAATATTAAAAATAGTCAGTGGATCTTTGATTGTGGTGCAACGGACACAATGACGTATGATCCGTCAGATTTTACCGGACATACTGTCCCTCAGAAACACTCTATTCAGGATGCTAATGGTGGTTTTTCACCTGTTATAGGAGCAGGACAAATTAATTTATCTCCTTCCTTACAGTTGAAAAATTGCCTCTATGTTCCAAATTTGTCCTGCAAATTACTTTCTATCAGTCATGTCACTAAAGAATTAAATTGTGTGGTACTGATGTTTCCTAACTTCTGTCTCTTGCAGGATCTTCAGTCGGGGAGAGTGATTGGGCGTGGTACTGAACGGCGTGGGCTGTATTTTGTGGACGAGGTTGCTCAACACGGAACTGCAGCGCTTGCTCACGGGACCTTGGATCGCCAACAATGGTTGTGGCATCGTAGGTTAGGTCACCCGTCTATAGGGTATTTACAACATTTATTTCCCAGTATTTTTCCTAAGACTAGTCAATTGATGTGTGAGACTTGTGTTCTTTCTAAAAGTCATAGACAACATTTTCCCTCGTCAGACTCTAGAGCAAAGGATGTGTTTTCTCTTATTCATTCTGATGTATGGGGTCCAGCCCCGGATTCTGGTAGTCATGGTTTTAAATATTTTCTTTTATTTGTGGATGATTGCTCTCGTATGATGTGGGTGTATTTTCTGAAACATAAGTCTGAAGTATCCTTAAAATTTGTGGAATTTTTCAAGTTCATCCACACCCAATACAAATCTCATATTCAGGTTCTGAGGTCAGATAACGGGGGGGAATTTGTTAATACTACCTTACGCACCTTCTGTCAGGAAAATGGGATCATTCACCAAACTTCGTGTCCCCACACCCCTCAGCAAAATGGGGTAGCTGAAAGAAAAAACCGCCAGCTTCTAGAGATGTCTAGGGCCCTCCTGATCGAATCCCATTGTCCTAAATTCTTGTGGCCTGAAGCTGTTGCCACATCAGTCTATCTTGTGAATCGTCTTCCAACCAAAGCAT